>CM030012.1:24329319-26729319 GCA_017639485.1 Pluvialis apricaria | reverse complement strand
GCTGAGATGAAGTTTAACTTATCTAGAATTCCCTGCCAACATCCCTTGAGTCCTTTTCAAAATACAGGAATCTCACTATCATTGCTTCAATCTTTGCCTGAATTCCATGTTGTGGGTTTTTTTGTTTGGTTGGGTTTTTTTTGTTTTTGTTTTTTTTTAAAAAAAAAGGTGTTAAGTGACATCACTGGTGAGATCTTTGGAGGTCCTTCAAGGTATTTTGATGGGAAGGTTTTATTTTCAACAGGTGTTTCCTCATGTTTCCCTTGATTGTAAAGCGCAAAGGATCTCCTCCATCATAAGATATATGGGATGAGCCGTCCTTTGTCCTTCCTGTTTTAGAGAGAATTACTAGCTGCAGATTTCTGCCACTCTTCAACTATCTAAGCCTAGACAAGGACATTCTTTTTACCCCAATACTTAGTTTTTGAGGAGACAGCTCTATGCATGTGTTACTGGGAAATAACATTTTTTCTTAAAGGTGTGAAGGCTGAGGGGCAATAAACTGCCCCAGCTTCTTTGTGATGCAGCTCTGCTCTGCTCAGAGCCCGCTTTGGTTTGCTCCCATGGAGCATATTTGTTGGTACAAATTGTCTTTTAGTCCTTTTTTTTTTTTTCCTGAAGGATTTGTATTCTTATGGAGAGACATACTGGAGAAGTTGGTACTTCTACAGCACGCTGCATTCAGAGTGCTCTGCTGTTGCTGAAAGACTGGTCAGTGGTACCTCTGAGAAACCATCAGCCATTCCATAACTTGTACTAGAAAAAAAATGGCTGTACTTTGATGGGTCTGGCAGTGGCCAGGGTCAGGCCTTCACCTTAGAGTGCATGTGAGTAGCTGTTCTTCTCTCTCAAGGGCCCTGGCCCATTTATTTCATGGGTGCTACAAGGAGAGCTGCTGTGTAGAGGCAGTAATTGCAGAGCTGGTAGGAAGTAGTAGCCAGGTCCTGTCATTTCTGTACCTGCTCCTTCTACTCCAGAAATACATCTGCAAGAAATTAATGTCTTCTGCAATCTGTCTGTACAATCGTTGAATTACAGCATAATTCAGGTTGGAAGGGATGTCAGGAGGTGTCTGGTACAGTCCCTTGCTTAAAGCAGGGTCAGCACTGAATTCAGATTTGATTGCTCAGGGCTTTATCCAGTTATGCCTTGAAAGCCTCCAAAAACGGAGGTTTCACAGCCTGTCTGTGCGGCTCATTCCAATGCTTGACTGTCCTCATGCTGGTGAAGCTTGTTCTTCTCTCCAGTCTGAACCTCTCTTGTTTCCATTTGTATCTCTTGTGTATTGCCAATCCATGATCCGCTGTCTCTGTCTTCTTGATAACGTCCGCATTGAAAGTCTGCTGTTAGGTCCCTCTAAAACCTTCTCTTCTCCAGGCTAAACAAGCCCAGTTCCCTCAGTCTTTCCTCACAGGGCAAATGCTCCAGCCTGCTGACCACCTTGCTCACCCTCCATTTAACTTGCACCAGTTTAGCAATCTCTCTCTTGTACTGGGGCCCCAAATCTGGGCAACATATTCTAGATAGAGTCGGACAAGTGCCAAGTGAAGTGAAATAATGATGTCCCTTGACCTACTGGCTATGGTCCCATGAATACAGCTCAGGGCACTGTTGGCTGTTTTTGCTGCCAGGCCATACTGCTGGCTCATATTCAGCTTACTACCTATTAGGCCCTCAGGTCCTCTTCAGCAGAGCTGCTACCCAGCCTGGCAGTCACTGGTATGTACTGTCACAGTGGATTACTTCTTCCAAGGTGTAGGACTTTGCGTTTGTCCTTGTTGAATTTCATAAGGTTCATGTTAGCCCAATTCCTGCAGCCTGTCTAGGCTATTCTGGATCAGCCCTGCCTTGAGCATGTCAACTGGTCCCCCCAGTTTGGTTTCAAGTGCATACTTGATAAGAGTGTGCTTTGTTGCAGCCTCTAGGTCATACAGATGTTAAACAGGACAGATCCCAGACACACCCCTGCAAAAATCTTGTAACTGGCCTCCAGGTAGTGTATAAACGTTGCCCTCTGAGCCTGATCATCCCATCAGTTTTTAACCCATCTGATAATCCACTCATAATAGTTTTATATCAAACTTGAGACATTCTGGGAAACAGTGTTGAAAGCTTTGCTGAAGTCAAGGTAAATGGCTTCCATGCCTCTTCGCTTGTCCACAAGTCCCATTGTTTTATCATAGAAGAGAATCAGGTTGGTCAGGCATGATTTATCCTTGGAATATCAACACTGACTGTTCCCAATCACCTTCTCCTTCGTGTGCCCAAAATATGTTCTAAGGGGACTCACTACATCACTCTCCCAAGGACACAGGTGAGGCTGACTGGCCCTAATTTATTGGATTTTGGACCTCTTTTAAAAGTGGATCAGAAGGAAATTATAGGTCAGAGAAAAACCCATAGTCTGTGAAGTCAGCTACTTTCAGCTGCTTTTTCCTTAGTCAGCTTACAGCCAGCACAGAGTAGCTGGTAGTGTGCGTGGGGTGAGGGAGCTTTCTGTCTGCCTCAGATTTTCTACCAAGGGATGTGAGAAGCCGGGAAGGAAAGGCTAAGATGGAAGTTGGAGTGGAGACGGGATCTCAGAGGTGGGGTTTAATCAAGTGAAGAGGTGGAATGGAACAAGAGGCAGAGTAACTCAGCCGCAATGCTGAAGTGGAGAGAGCCTGTCTCAGGCAGGTCCTAGGAGAGCATGGTGGGCACAGCACGTGGTGGGTTTTCTCATGAGTTGGCCTTTAAGCAATGACTGATGAAGCTGAGGGTTGGATAATTGCTTTCTAATCACAGGCTCTGGGTGAATACATTTATTTCACAGAAATGAAGACCCCTGAGGGATTCGATTCAGGGGCCTTAAAGCCCTTTCTCTGCAACTCCATACAGTGTCACTCTGCCTTTCACCAAGGGAGACCTGCCTTCATGCTTGGGCATCTGCCCTCATGCCATCTGCTCTGTATCTGTCCCCTTCCTTGACAAGGGAAATGGACCTCTACTCCAACCCCACCAAATGTAATGCACATTGGAAGGAAACGTTTGCCCTGCCCTCTTCCTTGAGAGAAGTTTAGATAAAAATGAATGCATCTTTTTTTGCAAGCCTCAGAGAGAGACAGCTGGAGCATTGGTCTCATTCCTCTCAAGGTGTACCTGTCGGCGTTGTGATTAGTGATCCACAGGCAGCTTAAACACAGCAGTTGTAATTGAAGCTGCAAAGTTCCTCTGTATGTTGAGAGTTTTCTGTGTCCACTTCCTTCTTGCAAGAAGCATGGAGAGATAATTCCCTTGCTGGCAGGCTGGGAAGAAGGGAGATAAGGCTGAGAGAGGGGAAGAGGTGGCCATTGGGAGCACCTCTTTTGATCTGCTGGCTGCAGGGCGAGAGGGCAGATTTCAGCCCAGTATCAGATGTTGGTTTTTGTCAGCTCACCTATGTGGCCTCAGTTGGGAGAAGCAGCTCTGCTGAGAAGCTGTCCTATTCGTAGCACTTTCCCAGAGGGAAAGGGAGATTTCCATGTGCTCCATCTTCTAAATGGGGGTGTTTGCAGTGAGAGGCTTTCCAGGGCAGAATGTGACCCTTACCTCCACTGGCATGCCTGCATGTGGAAATGAAAGTACCTTCAGCTACTGCAGACACTTTTATACAAATTCTTGAGCTTTTCAGCATGTACCCTTGTTTTCCCTACCCCTAGCTTTTGTGTAAGAGAACACCCACAGGAGAAATGTGCTCAAGGGAGGCTGGAACTAAGGGATAGGGATGACTGATAGGGATGGTGGAAGCATTGGAGTTCTTGCAGCAGATGCATCTCCTTGGAAACTGAGGTGGAAAAGAGAAAGGAATGACATGGAGCACTTGAGAGTGGGTAATGACATCTATAGAGACAGTATGGAGAACAAACCAGGTTGAGCAAGTTCTCCTGGCTTTCAGTTGCTGTTGCTTATTCCCTCATGTTTGTCTGATATTTTACGTGCATCTGAGTGCTGGTGAAGCATTTGATTCTGCTATATGAAATCCCATTAGCCACGTGTGTTTGTTCTCCAGCTAGGAGGCAGACTGGGAACTTAAAACTGGTCAAAGTATGATGATGATTGTAAAAGAATCATTTAAGCTTCAGACAAAAAGATCTGGTCTTTGCTATTGAAAACCTGGTGTTTAATAGCCTGAAATGGCCAGTGAGGTGGGACAGGGATCAGCATTCAAGCTGGTATGATTAATCCTTTTCATTAGATATATGGAAGAGGACGTAAACAGACCATTAATTAAATCCACAAAGGATACTAAATTGGGAGCACTGTAACCAGTGACTGCAGAGTGAAGATGCAAAGGAATTTGAAATTAGAAACAAAGGTAAGAAATAAAGGTCCCTGCTGCCAGGACACAGTGCAAGTAAAAGAAAACCACATTGAACATGATACATGGGAGAGGAGAAACCTAAACTACTGTAATGCCTGAAAGAGGTGTGAGGGTATTAATTTGGTGTCTGAAGGTTGGTAAGTTGCTGTCCGCTGGGGGAATCCTGAGATTGTGCTCCTTGGGGAGAAAAATTAGTCTGACTTATTGTTTGTGGAAGTCAATGGAAAGCCTCCCAGAAGTTCAGTGAGGTTTGGGTATGGCCTATAGACTGTGTCTGAGTGCTGATGGGAGCCAGTGGGAGTGTGGTCAGAAGCACTATGTGCACGCAGCTGAGTTAGTGGGCATGCTTTGAAGCAGAGGACCCACGTCCTCTGTAAGGAGCTCCATCTTTAGAGTGTCCTCAGACCAATATAGCTAATCACAATGTCAGAATGGATCTGAAGGAGGAGCAGGAGTGGGACCAAAAGGATTTTACTGCAATGCAGGACCAGGAGAATGACATGGGAGGAAATGAGTGAAATCAATGACTAAATGCAATATAACCAACCTGCTCTGGCCTTCTTCAGGGCTCCCCTCCCAGCATCTCCAGAGAGCTGCTCAAACATGGTGTCCTGGTCAACATCAAATTCTGGTAGAGAAAGAGGAGCAGGAAAGTAATGAGGTTGGTGCCAGCGGGGTGTTAATGTGAGTGAGCCAAGTTCTGGCCTGGGAGTCCCAGGTTTTTGTTGGGACATTGGACTCTCACTTTGTGTTTTGTCCATTTAGTATTTGAGAGACAAAACGGAGCAGTAGTGCTCTTGGAGGTTAACATTCACCCTTAGTGCTGTTGGGGAATCTGCCTCGTTGTCAGCCTAGGCTGTGTCAGGCTGTTGCTGTAGGTTGTGCTTCCTTATGCCCCTGACATACCTGTTCTGCCGGGACATGTGGTAAGCATGGCCCCTACGTCCTCCACCAGCTGTAGGTGGCAGCTCTGGACAGTGATGGGATGTGAGAAGACTCTGAAAATCCATCCCCTGAAGAGCAGTTCTACCTGCCTGTCTCATGGCTGGGTGCCATGAGTGCTGTGCTGCTCTGCGTGGGGGCTTTCCAGTGAGCAGGGTCGTGGATGCCCCCAGGGGTGCTCACAGCAGTGATGAAGTCTCTACACAGCCTTCGTAGTGCTCAGGTGAGGCTGGCAGAAGCTGAGGGGAAGTGAATGAACTTTCCTCAGGGTGAGGTTGTACCATTCATCTCACCAGTCTGGAGAGGTTCTGCTGTGCCTATCCCATCCTCAGCGGATCAGGGAGAGGTGAGAAGGTGAAAGGGAGTATATATTAAAACTGTTTTGTAGGCTAGCATCGATTCTGACAAGCCCGAGAACAACTTTTACAAGCTCTGAATGAGGTACTGCTGCTCAGTTCAGGCTGTGTTTGGGCTAGCCACCAAATGGTGGAGCTGGCTGGTCCTGGGCCATTACATCATGTGGGAAAGGCTGTGTCCAAGAGGGGGGATTTCAGCAGTAGTGGGTTGCCAGTCTGTAAAGGTCATGGAAGGGTGAGGCAGAGCTGGGAAATGTAACAAGGGAAGGAAGCTTATCATTTCTTCCTTTGATGGCTTTTTGTACCCTGCAGCGCTTTCCAGTCTGACCTCTGCAAGCTGGGTTCACATGGCCAGCACAGTTGTTCTGCCTCTGGGTAACCAGTCAGACTTATCTTGCTGCAGTTTCTGGTGTCCACACCTATCTCCTCATCTAGAGAGGCAGAGGAGGGAGGTCTGGACAGAAGATGATGTTGGGGGAGTTGCACTGAAAAGAGCTATCCAGCACTTGAAATAGACCTAGGTGGGGTGACATGTAGAACCATAGAAGTTATCATCACACCAGTGTGCACCAATTATCTTCCTGCTCCTGAGTCCTGTTTCCCAGGGTGGTTAATGCTCCAGAAGAGTCGAGTTTGGGGGTAAGAGTTTTTTTTCTCTTTCTGCTGGTTTGAGGTTGGCTTCAGCCTCCAAATTTGGATACTCTTTCCCTTTTCTCCAAGAAGGTGGGTCCAGCTGGTGGTGCATTGGCAAGCTCAAAGGACAGCTCTGTACAGTTCTCATCTCTTTTTGTAGGAACTTCAGATATTGAAACAGCTATTGTGTCAGTGCACAAAGCCTAAAGACAACTCAGGCCCTTAGGCCAAGGAGTTACCACCCAGTTTATCCATAAAGCCTGTGGGAGGCTCCCTCAGCTGGCATCCAGTCAGAGATGTGGGGCTGAGTGCACCATTATTCTCTAATGTTCAGAGTCTTGCCATTTTACAAGTTTTAAATGAATCTCTGACTGTCAGGATGATCATTTTATGAGAGAAGGTAGATTGTCACAAACTGCTATGAGGTTCTTGCAGCAAGTTTTGGCTGCTGTTAGTGAGAGAATAGAGGACTGGAGAGTCTGGATAGATCACATAATAATTCATATACCTATCTGATCCTGGTTTTAATCCTGCTTAATCTGTACCTTCAGTCCTACCTGGTGGGGGTAAATCCTATGAGTTAACGTGGCTTCGTATATTCTATATTCTCCAGGCACTTTCCCGGCTTTGCACTCCTGTTTCTGCTCTCTTTCAGAATATGGAGTGCTAAACTACTATGGTAGCTCTCTCTGAGGGCATGGTTCCCTTGTGCTCTTTATGGTAGTATCTAAGGAAGGAAAAAGAAGGACGGCAGAGACGTTTCCCCTAAGAGATTCCTCCAGCATTCAGAGATAGTGCTACTGTAGAGCACAGAACATAGGGACAAAAATCCCTACCCATTATCACTTAGTATTTCCTTCCTGGTCTATCTGAATGAGTGCTTCCCTCCTCCACCCCCCACTTTTTTTTTTTTCCCTTGCCACCGCTGTAGAGTGAAAGGTCATTTCCATTGAACTGTCTATGTTTCCTGTATTCATTTGGAAACTCCAGCCCTATGGAAGCGCTGTCTGAGGGCAGTCTGCATTGTCTGGCTGCCACTGGATTTCACCCACAATTGTCTGCCTTTCTATCCAGCTTCGTCACTCTCAGGTTCTTCTCAGTCCACTTTTACCCTGATTAATTTAAATGAGGCTGTCATCTGCAGCGTTCTACCACCTGTTCTCAGTTTCCAGGTCACTCATAATATACCACAGTAGTCCTAGCATAGACCTGATACGACTGAGCTTTTGACCTGTTCTCATGCTGAAGACTAGCTGTTCATTCTTTACTAACATTTTCAGTTTCATCCAGTTTCTCATTGTGACAGAATTTTCCCTCCACAGATGCTGGTTTTCCAGGAGTGTCTCTGAAAAAAAGCATTACCTGAAGGTCCAGATTGTCAGCTGGTTACCTCACCAAGCTGTTTCAGGGGTACCTTGAAAGAAGTACACTAAACAAAGGACCAACTCTTGTTCCAGAGTGAGAGAACTGGCTTAATTGATAGATGTAAATTAATTTTTTATGTATAGTTGTGTGTAGTTTCTATGGTTGTATTTAATTACACTCATAATTGTAACTCCAGCTTGCATGGGTATAGGGATCAGGCCCTTGAGTGGGGGAATCAGAGTTCCCCTTTAGTGTGGCATTTTATTCTTCCCTCACATCCATCATGGGTGAGCTCAGCAGTAGGGACTCATCCAGGTGCTCACTGGGAAAGCTGACACGTACCGGAAGGAGACATACTCTTCTCGAGCATCAAGTCATGTTTAGGTGCCCCGACTCCAGCCATGGGGAATTCAAAGCTACTACAGTCCCCAGCCATGGGAAGTGGGAAATGATGTTGGGTGGTTATCAAACATAATTGCCTTTGTATTCTTTCCCCTCAAGAGGTCTCCTTTAGGCTGATTTCTTAGAGAGGGAAATGAGCACTGAGGAGTTAGTAGGAGGCTGGTTTTGTGGGACACTTTGCTCCTGAGAGGTCATTGTGGAACTGAGGTTTCTCCAGGACTTGCACATGGATTCACTTGGTGTATCCCATTGTCCAATGCCCGACTCTCCCCTTATTCCAGTGTTCCTGGTTCCCTGCAGTACCCAGCCTTACAATACTGCTGCTATTCTCTGCTCACTGGCATGTGCTTCCCAGGTGCTCGTACCCTCCTGCTTCTGAGGCCGACCCTGTGATGACAGCTGCCTGGCTGCCTATCAAAGGCTCCATTTAGAGCCAGCCTGAGAGCAGACAGAAAGCTGCAGTGTTAGACCCCGAAATCTGACACAGTGTGGCTTGCCTGCTTTTCAGTGGGTCCTTGACAGCCTTTCAGCTCATGTCTGTCAGCCCCCCTGCCAGGCACACAAGTTCACTTCCATCTTGGAAGAAGGGGAGAGAGAAGTGACATTTCACCGAGTGGCGGGCACGCCGGGGGATGTAGGGAGATAAGGCAGGATCACAGAAGCAGCTGAAATCCCCAGCGGATATTGCGTTGCTGGCTGGATTGACAGGTTAAAAGTATTGCTGGGACAAGTCTCCCAGCTCCCTCTGTCCCAGAGGACTGTGCAGTGAGAACAGCACTCAATCCTAATGATTCTTGGCCTACATTGGCACCAGTTCTGCCGTAGCCTGGCATGAGGACATCCGTGGGGAATTTGTTTCCAACTTTCAACAGGAGCTACCCATAGAATGGCTTTTTAAATAAATAAGTTCACTTAGCAAACAACAGCAGTAAATAAACAGCAACATTGACATGGCCAAGGATGAAATATTAGCATTTTTCAAATCTGTTTAGTGAAGACAGCCCCTGGGCACTGGTTCAGGTCCTTGTGTTAGCAGGCTGTTTGTAAAGCACTAAGCTAACTTACAGCCAAAATCTGTCAGTTTCTTCCTGGAGCTCAGGAGGGCAAAACTTGTCTTAGTTGACCAACTAAGTCTGGTCTAAAAACATAATACCTTTGCATTTCTTTCATCCCAAAGTACTTACAATACATCAGTCAGAGCACAAGCTTCAGGCAGTGTTTTGGCCGCTCCAGACTGCAAGCAGGGAAAGGAACAGTTTTCATCAAGCCCCACAAAAATGCTACATAGGCAGCAGCAAACCAAGGTGACTTGTTCAAAGGGCACCACTTCAGTGACTATAGATGGTCATGATGCACTGAAAGGGCTCCCTGTCACATCACAGCAGCAAGCAGCAGGCTCAAAGAGTCCTGCCTTGGAGAACCTCCCTGCACAGTTATGAACTGCTTCCTGCCCACACCTCAGTTTACTGGGAAAGTGATTTGTCCAAATGCTTATCTAGCCTTGTCTGGTTCACCAGCTCTTGTGTGTTGCAGCACAAGATAGCGTAGCTGGAGGCTACTGTATAGCAGAAGTTTTCCACTCTTGGAAAGATGTGACTATGTTCTTGGGTAAGGAGAAAGTTGTATGGGCAGCCTTTTCTTTGCGGTTACTTGTTCCAACGTGATCTTCACCGGTAAAGCCGTACCATCTGTGTGATATGAATGGTAGTTTCAGCACAGCATCCACTAGAGAAAGCTAAGGCTACAGCTCCTAACCTGGGGAAAGAGGTGTCAACCCTCAGGAAAGGGATATTAGAGTGGGATGAGGGTCTTCCCAAGGAACTTCTCTGTGCAGTCAGTGGGGAAACACTGGTGACTGAGCAGTGTGTCACCCAAGCTGTTACCTGTAGGTCCCAGGCAAGTGAGGGGTCCTGGGAGAGAGGGAGAGTGCTGGGGGGTGCAGGGTGGAGGATGGGTCCCACTGCATCAGCAGAAATGAACTAAGCAGTGAAGAGAAATGAACTAGTCAGTGACGGGCCAGGGACCAAAGGGCTGTATTTGCCCTGTGAGAAGGGTGCCTGAGGCCAGGCAGGTTGCAAGGGCAGGGAGAGGGAGGTGCATAATGCCTGGGGATGCAATGCTGGGGAGACAGGGGATATAGCAGTGGGGCAGAGACATGCTGTCATCCTGCAGCCAGTGGGGATATTGCACCACAGAGCACTGTGTGCCCTGCTTGCTGACCTCCCCACATCACGCTACGTTCCCTGCCCACTCCTATACATGGCAGATGGAGGCACTGCTTTTGTTTTATGCTGTGATCCGTGTCCTTTCTCCCAGGTACTGTGAGTCTGCAGTACCTCCTGCCTGTTGTTAATGCCCAGACTATTCAGCCCCAATATCTAGGGTGTGTTGTCCGCTTCCTTCCCCTTGCTGTGCAACCACAGTCCCATTCTGCAGCCCTATTGCTCTGTTCTGCATGCAGCAGTGCCCCTTGCAGTCCTTACCGAGAGGTTAATAAAGACCTACTGCTTGAGTTACTTTTAGCTTTTATAAGCCAAAAAATACAAACAGCATGTAAGCAGCATTCATTACCTTGCGCGCCTTCAGCTGCTTATTGGAGACACATCCCCCTCCCTCCAGCATCTCTCTCTTTTTTTAATATGTTTTTTTTTAATTTGTTTTGATGAATGAGTGACAACCCTGACACCCGATTCGCTGAGATTAATAGAAACGACACAATATTTACGTCGCGCCGACGAGCAATTATCCTGCCATCTATCTTTGAGATTATCTTTCTGATTGAAAACTACTCATCCGTGTAATCGGAATTATTTGGAATTAGAAGGGAATTTATGGCCCCTCTCACTCTCCCTCCTATTTGCCTCTGCCTCCATCCTTCTTCCTCCTCCTTTAAGAGGGATCCTTTCTTCCTTCGTTCCTTCCATCCTTCCTTCTTTCAGCCTTGTGGATGGAAATGCGTGCTTCAATGTACTAGGCTTTTCCGTACAAGGATGGTTGTTTGTGGAGATGGGGGAGACTGGGGAAGACTGTGGCCGGGCAGGCACTGGGGACAGTGGGGATGCAGTGAGGTTTGGGCAGCAGCCAGGGGATAAAATGGAAGAAGGCTGTCATGGGAAATGGACACGTGGAGCGTGTGACACAGCGGAGACTGTACAAGCAGCACTGTAGTGACAGAATAAGTGGAGCCACCTCACTTTTCTCCGTTCTTTATTCTGTTTTACAGTTCCTTCCTTATTACACCATTTTGAAGATGCCTTTCACTGGCTCACTGCCTAGTAATTATGCTCCTTGCGCATTTATTTTATCTAAATGCTTATCTGAAAGTATTTTTCCAGTTCACCTCTGGGTAAGAGAAGGACCCATGCTCACGGACCACTTCTTCCTTGTTGTGAACCTTTCTATAGCTGCTGGTGGTGTTTCTGCTACTTCAGCAGTCCCTGGAAGCAGCCTGCTGTCCTCCAATGTGTGGGATGGGATCTGGCAGTCTCACTTCAATACTGGTGTTCCCCAACAAAATGCTGTCTGTATAAGGCTTCTAGGAAATACTCTTGCTGATTTGTCTTTAGGAGCTGATAGGTGGTATAGGACCACTACTGTTTTTTCTCACTGGGAAGTGTTCTGTCTTTTGCATTTTTTCAGAATCACCAGTGTTTCCCACACTTTTCTTTATTTGCTTTTCATTCTTTTGATGGCCTGTGATGCAGAAGAAGCAACTAGTCACGTTTCACAGCACCTTTAGAGGCAGGAGACACAACTCTTCCTTTTTGGTGATTCCGGGATGGGATATCAAAATTCATATATGCTCCGTCTCTTCTCTGGAAGCCCATCTCTCAACACAGTCTTCAGTGAAGCATTTCCTACCTTTCCCTTCTCCTGTCTGAAGACAGAAGTGAGACTATCCTACTATACATAGAAAAAATCTGTGCTGTAGATCAGTCAGCACTGAGAACTACTGCTCTGTAGACATGCTTCAAAAACAGCACTCGATTTTTTTTACAAGTGGTTGTGGCAGAAACAGAGACAATGAAGTGGATGTCAGGGGATGTCAAGCAGCAGAGACATTTTAAATGGATCTAGTAGCATCTGTGTCCTTTGAGAACCACAGCGTGGAAAGGTCCTTGGCTCACGTGAATCCTGCTGGAGAAGAGAGAAGGGAAGCAATGTAAGTTTATGAGCAAGTGCCATGTGCTGAAAGAGAGACACAGGCTGAGTGCTGAAGGAATTCATCCTGAACTTAATTGCAAAGATACCAGCTAGCATACAAGCCAGGCTGACAAAGATGTTTGATACAAAGAGCACTGTAAACAGTTAATGACACAAGGATTTGGAAAAGGAAATGTGCTTTGAGGTACAATTGCTCTGTCAGCTCGAGAGATCTAGGCCCAGGTGGGAATCCCAGATCCTTCCGCCCAGAAATACCCAATGTTGTTATTAATTAGTATGGAAATATTTTCCTTTCTTTAGAGAGGGCTGTTGAATTGCCAGTGGGATACTGGGGGGATGGGTGTGTGCGTGTGTGGGGTAGGCTATCAAGGAACTATTAATTAGGTTACTTCCCACTGCTGTTGACATGCTGGGGAAGGGGGTTGTTTGTGGGCCAAAATAAAAAGGAAAGGGAAACGGAAAGACTGGGAACGAGAATGGAAAGCATGAGGAAAAAAAGCAGTGGGGTAGGACAAAACACATAGTCTGAGGTATGTGTAAAAAGACATTCCTAAGATTCCCGAAGCAGAAGACGGGAAGAACAAGAAACCAGGATATGGTTAGAACCCAAGGGGAAACTCCTTTCAGACAGCAGCAGCGTGGGTTGGACACAGCCACATAAGAACTGACTGATCCTCTCCTGTCTTGTCACTGGTTTTGTTGTTCATACTTCCACAAACTTGGCACCAAAGACTCCTCATGTCAGAGTAGTGATATTTTATGCCAACTGTCACTATGAAACAAGAGAGAATTTGGATGAGAAACTTCTTGTAGGTTATCTTCCTTTGCTGGCTGGGTCTCTTAACTGCTTCCTTTGGAATGGGATCTTTATCAACTTTGATGGATAATAATAAAAATACTAATTGGAATTTTTGCTTGGCTTCCTACATAATACTTCAACCACTTACTACTTTTATCAAGGTCTCCTTGTGGTCTCTAGCTCTCTACTTCTAGTCATAGTGCGTACAGCCCTGGGAGAGCCCAGACACAAAAACCAGCATAAAGTGATAGTGTAGCCCTGTATCTAAGCAGTAGGTCCTGCATTTACAGTCTGAGAGAGTGCCAGGACAAGAAAGAGACAAGGAATGTGTGTGGCAGTATGAGTTAGAATAAGCGAAGGATCTATTCACAGAGGGGAAAAAAAACTGAGCAAGTGGGTTACCTAAAAATATCAGTGCAGGCTCCAGGCTCCCTTGCAGAGGGAAGAAATCAGTGCAGTTGTGATTATTCAGAGAAAGTGTATTGGGTTTGTAAAGGGGGAGGGAATGGAGTGATAAGACAAAGACATAGCATTGATACCTCATACGGGACCAACACAATCCAGACCTATTTATCCTGAGATATGACTCTAGAGAACATACCTGTCTGCTGCATTTTCTTCCAAGAAACCTGTCTGGTAGGAAGTTGGATTCTGAGCATGCAGAGGACCTACCCAGCCTCCTTGGAGTAATACAACAGAGAAGAAAAAAAGCTATCCAGGTTGCAGACTACCATCATTACTTCAAATCCTCAAGTTCCCTAAGAGATCCAGAGTGAACAGAGGTGGTTTGAAATGGAGAAATTGGTAAAAAGAGGGACTAAATCTAGAAGAATAACTTGGCTTTCAATTCCAGGGGTTTGTGTGCGACAGTGACAATTTGTCAGCACGTGAAAGATCGCTGTTAGCCCATGCACTTCTGCTGAGGGGCAAGGAAACTGTTTTCCCTAAATCTGCCACCAATCATAGATTCCAGGAGCACTCATGGAGCCCTTGCCTGCCCTATTCCTATGCTACATGCAAGGCAGAGCAGGGTAGAGGTGGAATACCTCATCAGCAAGGAGAGGTGTGGCAGCACAAGAAGAGTGAAGCAGGATGAAGCTGAGCACTGCACAGGTGAGGGCTCCTGATTCCAGATTCAGCTCTTTTTGGTTTAAAAGTGGGGTGGGGTTTTTTGTGTGTTTGGGGTTTTTTTTGGTTGGTTTTGTTTTGTTTTGTTTTTTTTTAAGAAAATGAAATACAGATTATATTGCAACATCATGTCCCTTAGGAGAAGTGCTTTGTCAGTTTAACTCGTATTTATTGTTAGGCCTGTTTTTCTGAGGGAATACTGCGTATGTGATTGCATTGGGTGAGTTTGTGTAACTTTTGAACCTGTTATCTAATTTCAAACACATTTTGCACCCAGTCAGAAGTCTGAAAGGTATTAAGTTCACGCAAGTTTCATGAAATAGGTGACAGGTAGAGGAGGAAGACCTTATTATTATCCTTTAGGGAAAGACTGCAGAATGAGCTCACTCTTATTAGAGTCCAGGAAATCCACGCGGGACAGGGACTGTCCAAATGCCCCAATTACAGAAGAGTTCAGCTGAGGCTCACATCTTACTGTGTGTGCATCAGAGGATCCATTGGTTGGTCCGTGTCTCTCATAGATTCTCTGGTGACTAGTAAGGCATGGGCTTCTTTCTTTCTGGACATTCATAACGCTGCTAATGCATGTGGATTCCCTGGAATTTAATAAGAGGTCAGTAATATCTCTGCCTCAGTATAATACAGTTAAAAAGCCAGTCAAGGCATCTTTGTTTCAGGTACCTGAGAAGGCAATGCACATCCAAAATTTTCAGTAGAAGATTCTTTCTGGAGGTAAGTTGAGGTACAGATGTGAAATTGCTGATGTCTGTACTGACTGTACCTCTGCCTTCTAGCTTACATGTGCCCCAGTTTTCATTGCATTAGTCTCAGACAGTTTGAGTACTGTTTTCACTGTGATTTTGGATCCCAGTATAGTTAAACTGGTGCAGTTCTGGCATGAATATTACTTTGGTATGACATACTTAGTTCAGCATGGCTTCTTTGGAGATGTAAGCTAGACTAACATAAATGTGGTTATAGTTATATAACTTTGTTCTGTGCAATATTCTTACAAATCATTCCTGTGAAGTGGGATAGTTACATTTATACAAAAATGATGCGGACCAGGCCTCAAATTACAAAGTATTTGCAGTAGAGACTATATTTGCATATTTACATGTGTGGTGTTTAGTGTCAAAGGGCCCAGGTCCTGAATGCTGCTTATAATAATAATAATAATAATAATGATAATAACAATAACATAAAAGGGTTACAAGTCTGGCTGGAGAGTCACCACAGTGTGTCTGTAATTATATGTAGTAAAAATTATCACTTATGAGGCATCTGGAAACACAAACTAACTCTCAGAGATGAACAGTAACTATGCAGTCATCACTGTCATGCCACAGCCTTAATGACATTTTTGTCAGGGAACTTCCTTACTTTTTGCTTGCTCTGTACCACGAAATAAAGGTAATGGCTGTATGGCGTTTGTTTGCAATCTTGCCATTACGTGGACCACTGAGGCTCTCCATCTTCATGACTCATTTAATGTTTGCAAGGGGAACAGGTAACATTTCGCAAGCATAATGTAGCAATGCAGAAGCAGTGTCTCTGCACAGACTCACACATTCAGAAGGAGGAGGTGACACAGGAGTTTGTATTTATGGAGAATCTGGTTGAAGAAATCATCTTTGAAGCAGGGAATCGATGAGCACTTCAGGGTAGAGGGCTTCTTCCTGATATTGTGGCTTTTGGTGTAAAGTCTTGTTTGCTCTTTGATTAAAGTTTTCTGGAGTGAGTAACAATTTCTCCAAATTACCACCACCACTCAGAACAGTAGTGGTTAACATAGAAGACTTCCAAACAATTCCTCCAAAACTCAGCTTTTTGTTAAATTTCATAAAAGAACCACCGAGCTTTAAGAAAGTGTTTTCCTGGGCAATTTGCTGATACAGCTGAGAAATAAGAAATGCCCTATGGTTATGACCAGCAGTCCACCTGCCTCCAAATTAGAGCCTTGCTTTCTGCCTGGATGAGAGCTAGTGACCAGTGAGAAAGTGAAGAATAAAATAACTTTTTTAAAACAGAAGCTATTTTCTTTGGAAACTTAAAAAGGAGACATGAAAAAATTTCCACAGGCTATACATTTTCTAACATCCCCATTTCTACAAATTTAAAAATGTGAATTGTGTCATCTGATAAAGTGGCAAAAAGAAACTTCTCTGGAAGAATGATGCAGATGTAGCACAACAACTCTGGAGAACAAGCTTCCCAAATTGCAAAAGGCAGTCTGTCCTGCAAGTTTACATGGAGTTTCACCAGGTGAATGAATCCCAGGATCTCATGGCAAGGCACATGATATATTCAAGACAGGGAGGTTCTGTTCTTGTCTATGCTACTTAAGGTGTATTTACAGGGCACAGGAGAGCACCGTACAGTGATAACTCAGCTTGGATACAATCTCATGGTGCTCTCCATTTGAATTAATATAGCTTGGTTCTCATCTGGATATAAAGTCCATAAGAACAAGGCTATCTTTCTGCTAAAATCCAAACCAGCTCCTTCAGAGCATGCTGAAGTAGCCCCTGTATAGCTCTTTTTTGCTAATGTACCCTTATTTGCTGCGTGACATAAAAATGAGGCTGCTTCTCCTGAGTTTCTGTTACCTGGCTGTGAAGTGCTCTGATGCCACTACTCTGCTCTGCAAAGATGCAGAGGGATGAATCCACCACTTCTTGCACAGAGCTTAACATTGCAGAGAGGTGCTAAAGAAAGATTGTGATTTCACGATGGGTTGGGTTTGGTTTTTTTCCCCAAGCTTGTGAGCATGGGAGAACTGCATGGTACATGGCATGTCAGGGAAGAATCTACTGTGATTGCTTTAGATCCTTCTCTCTGAGCTCAACGAGGAGTCGCAGCCAGGCTGTGTGTGAGCCAGTGTGTGTGAGGCCATGCCTGTGACACATTCCTTGAGGGAGGGGACTGGTGAGGAGCTGGGCCTCACCTCATCGGAGCAGCAGGGCCCTAGGCAGAAGTGATGGAAGGGACTGGTTATTCCAGGCAAGGACAGGTCCAGGTGTGGCAAGAGCACAGACTAAAGCGGCAGCAAGGGACTGAGCAACCAAATGTCTGCATCTGAAACACGGACTCGACCGAAACCTTCCTCAAGCAGCTGTTTCCGAGGGGCTTTGGGTAAACCCACTTGAGGTTAAGAATTTGACAGTTTTATTTTTTTTCCCCTCCTCACTGTTAAGCCTCAATGAATGTGACATCTTTTTACAGGGGTAGGTGGGGGGTGGGAAGGAGGAGAGGAGGATGGAGGACAACATAGGTTGCTATAAACTCTGCTATACCTGAGCTCCAACTCAGGTTCCAGCAGCTTTGAATATCTGTGGTGAACTGCAGGGCACCTTTGTGCCCAGACGTGGCCCAGAGCTCTTCCAGGAGCAGGGATGGTGGTGGTGGTGGCAGGTACTGTGTGCTCCCCACCAGGGCTTCAGAGGCATTGCAAGGGGGGATGCTGTCTGTGGCACATGCCAAGACTGTTGGTAGGGAAACTGTTGGGTTTTTGGCTCCTTCTCAGCCTGGCAGGCTGTTGGCTGGCAGCACGTAGCTCCGACTGGCTGAGGGGACAGTTGTGGTGGCCTGAGCACTGGCCACATTATCCTGGCACTGACACCTCTCTTCTGGGACTGTGTTTGTGGCCCTTCCTTCACATCATCTCAGTGCATAGCATCCTCAGACCAAATCCTGAGTGACTGAAACAAGCAATAAATCTCGGCAGCAGCACAGACAGCCCCTGCAGCTTGTCCCCTCTCTGTATGTGCTGCAGCCTTGCTCCTTTGTCTGGGATGGGATCAGTGCTGAGGAGCAGAGTTTCTGACTGCCTGGGGAGTATAGGAAGGGGACACTAAATCCTTTTGCAAAACCTTTCTTTCTTGCAAATATGGGTAACTACATTTAGTGAAAAGGCTTCTGCCCTTTCCCTCCCCTCTCTCCACTCTCTTTGAGAGGAAATACTCTTGAGTTTTGAGGTGCTCCAGACTGCAGGGCAGGAAGGGTCTGGGGTGGGAGAGTGTTCAGAGGTGACTGGCAGCACTGAGATGAAGAAGGACTTGAGGTAATGGGGTGAGGAAACTGAGGTGACTGCACCAGAATCACAGTGAAAAGGGAGAAACCACCTCCCTTGTTGCTAAGATGAAGCTGAGCCAAAGTTCAGCAGAACTTGCTCTAGTTAGCCTGAAGAAAGAGAGACAAAGGCGGGTGGGGATTTTAACCTGCGTCTTTGCCTGTTCAACACATTACAAGGGCTTACAGCTGTCTGCCACGAGCCTGGCAGCCACAGAGTGGGCTCAGAAGTGATTTTAGATGGCACAGAGCTGGGAGGCATTAGCTGGAAACACAGATCCCAGTTCCCTTTGGGGTGCAAGAAAACCTTGCCATAGCTTCATGTGCTGGAGAGGCTTTTGTGAAAGGAATGTTTAGCCTGCCATTTCATGTTTGATTTACCCACAGTGAGGGAGCAATATTATGGTGGCAGAACTTCACTGCCAGCGAGGGAATTGAGGCAGGCATCTGCATACACATTGCTGTGTCTGTGAAAGTCATGTGTGCCCTCAAGTGCCTCCCAAATCAGGTGGTTTAATTCCCTCATCAGCCAGGAGTTGTAGGTAGGGTTTTGGTGTGATCTGTGTGGGAGAATAGTCTCTCCCACAGTAACAAGACAGCTTCCAGTACTGTTCAGGGTTATTTTTGGTGGCCTATCTCCTCCTACCCATCCCTGTGGAATATCTTGCCTGGCACAGGAGCCCTGGCGGCATCAGCTGGAGATCACCTGGCTGGGACTGCTTGCTTGCCTGGGTCTCGGGTGCAGAGGGAAAGCTATGGAACAAAGCACTTTTTTTTTTTAATCTGTTGTGAGATACTGTGGTGGGCTGACCTTGGCCAGCTGCAAGTTGCTGTTCCTTCAGGAAACATCCACCTGCTCCACTTTGGTCTCTGCAGGGCACTGTCTGCTCCAGCACCCGGACCGCCTCCTCCCCTCCTTCTGCTCTGACCTGGGTGTTTGTGGGGCCGTTTCTCACTCCTTACTGCCTGTGTGGTGTTTTCTGTCCTTTATTAAACACTTTTTTTCCCCGGGCGCTGCCATCTTGGCTGAGGGGCCCAGTGGCCGTGCCCAGTGGTGGGCTGTGTGCAGCACGGGGCAGCCCCGGCCTCTCCTCACAGAGGCCGCCCTGCAGCCGTCCCGCAGCCATCGCCTCACCACAGACCCCCCATGCGGGTACGCTTGGCTGATGATGTTTTGACGGGGGTGAGAGCTGTGCCTTCTCCTTCAGACCAGTGAGAGTCCCAACCTCAGGGCAGGGGTAAGTGCTCTTCAGACACAATTTACTTGAGTGGGAGATGATGTAGGACGGAAGATCAGTGATGTTGCTTTGGAAGGGATCTCACAAGGGACCCACTGCAGAATTTTTCATATTTATTTCCTCGCTTTAGGGGCTGAGGGACGTGTGTGGCACCTCAGTTTCCTCTGAGAGCTCTGCCGACCTGCAGGCATGTCCTCAGTGGGGCTGGAGGCAGGTGAGCAGCCCTGAAACCCCTCAGCATGCGCGTGAAGGGCTTCACCTAGAAAGGCTTATTCCTCGTCTGGGTGTCTGCAGCCAGGAATATTCCCTTCCTTTGAGGAACCTCACTAGTTATTTGCCTTTGTTTTTATTTTTTATAAAATATCTTTTAATTGAGCAAGACACACAATCAAAGAGTATGGAGCCTCTCTTTGGGGAGGAGAAGAAGGAGGGGTAATAACCCCCCCTGACACACATATTTGGAAAATGGTGATGATTTTTCGTGGGGAGCTGAGCTAACAGTCTGGCTGTAAGGAGTTTAGATCTGGAGCCAGACATCATGGTTAGGCCCGTCTGTGGTTATAATGTAGTTATTTGGGTTTTGTAGAAGTTGTCTGAAGGAATCTGAATTATAAACAAAACAAAAACAAAAACCCAAGGGGAACCTGTTTCTTGCAGTCCTGGTCCCTATTTGATCTGGCACCAGTACTGGTTTAAATCTCACTTTGTCCTCCTTCTCCTGCTATCAAAATTGCTATGAGCTTTATTATGACAGTTACCATGCTTCCTCTCCCTCCCCACCATGGCCAAGGTCACCGAGAACATGAAACAGTATCTCTCGCCTGAAGCCGACCTTTGTAGGCTGCAGGGCTGCTTTGAGATTTGTCCGAGTGCACAGCTAATGCTCTGCCAGCACAGGTGTGGACTTGCTGGTGCTAAACAAGGTCCTAAACAAGTGGTACAACAACAGCGATGAGTTTCTGAAAAGCATCCACAACAAGTTGAAAGCGCAAAAGGTGCCTGCCCCAAATGATGGAATTGACAGCCCCAACGTTGGTGAAACACGTTGCAGCGTGCAATTGGAAGAAGAAGATGGTGGTTTCCAGCGAGAGAATATCGTGGTTATACAATTTAAGCGGGAGTACATCCAAGAAGTCTTATTCTGTTTCATTGCTTTTTGCTGGGTATAAACACAGAAGCCCTTTGAGCCAAAGGCTCTGCAGTAGAAGCGAAAGTTTAGGAGGGATCTAAATGAGGTAAGGGTAGAAGGGACTGTGTTATTGTACTGTACATGATAGACTGGTAAAGGTTGCGTGTTTAAATGTAATGCAGCATATGATTGTCCTAGTGCTTGCAGGCTTTAGTTAAACCCTTACAGATTTTATTTCTATGTGTACGTGTAGAACTGAATGCTCGCTCTGGATAGACTCTGAATGCACTCTGGTATGCGTCCTGTTGCTCAGGCCAAGCTATTTTTCATTAGTGCATTGTTATTACTGGTGGACTCAGAAAAACAAGGGAGAGTAGCATTCTTCTGTGCTTGCTCTTGTTCTTGTTAAAGCCAATGGCATAACCTCTGCTGAGCAGCCAGCATGGTGGCGCCTCTCTCTGAGATGGTGCCTCTCCACAGCCTAACTCTGCAAATAGCTATGCCAGGTGAAGACTTTTCTCTGCCCGCAGCTCTGAAAATGGAAGAATAGATTTGGGTGCTGCCTAATCCAGGAAAGTTCTTTAGTCCTAATCTGATGCGCCTTGCTCAAAGCTGTTTAAAAAGTTTTTGCAGGTTCCCTTCTGCTAAAGAGCTTTTGGAGTCATAATCTCCAGCTGGCAGGCAGCTAGAGCGTGGTAACATCTCTAGCTGGAATGGTTAAATCTGGTATGGTTAATTTCTCTTAAAATCTTAGTCATTTTCACCTTCATGAAAAATAGTAAAGCATACATGAGTTCAAGAAGGAGCAAAGTTTACAAGCGTATTAGCTGAGCAGTGTGACTTTCCCTGGTGATGACAGAGACTTGACATGGCAGCATAGCATCCAATGTCCTGGAGGGTGCATGAAAGAACTGGATGCAGACGTATGGACTTTGGATTCAATGTGTGCCAAAAAATATCCTGCTATGGATATTGGTTGCACAGAAAAAGAACATTGAAATAATATGAAATTTGCAGCATTAAAATCATACAAGGAAATAAAACAGCTAAACTGCTAGGAATTATACCAGCATTTCCCTCTTGAGCATTTGCTGTTTTTCAGAGTACATGCTTTGTATCAAAATGCACAGTATATTTAACTACCTGTTAAATCAGATCTAAGAGTCATATTATGTGTGCCAAACATCCAGAAGAGTGTTGCTACTGAAACTTTTCCTTTTGTTTCTCTTTTATTCCGTATCTTGTTATTTTCACAGTCTAGGAAGAGGATTTTTTTTTATGTTTATTTCTTTTATGTGAAAAGAGTTATCATTTTATAGTATCTTTTTTAGTGTTGAAGTAGTCCCTGTTTGAAATCTGTGCAATTCACACTTCACTAAATCTAGCAGGGCACTAACTTGGCTGTCCTGGAATTTTGGTTTTGTGAGACTCTTTCAAAGTACTGTGAATCTGCCGAAGAAACTTTTTGTTGCATGTTACAATTATTCTTCTTAGTTTGTGGCTAGCCTCGGAAACTGCAGAGCTGACTTTCATTTTATCTTTTAAAACTTATATTCATATTTGCCTTTCCTGATATAAAAGCAGCAGTGGTTTTGAGCTCTAAACTTATGGCCCATAAATCAGATGTGCACAGAAGCATCTTGAGGCTCACAGGAGAAGGGACAAAGATTATCTGTGTGGTTTAACGTGCGGGTGGGGGAATTGGAAGATTCCATTGGTTGGACCAGTATTTTCAAGCTTCAACTGGTTTTGTTGTGTCCCTATCTAAAAGTGTAGCTGTGAATCTTTGTTTTTTGTCATTAGAAGGAAAGTATATTTTGCATTCTTCTATAGTAGCATGTATGCAGCTGAGCAAATTCTGCCTGGATTTATATGTGCAAAGCTCAAACTCTTTGTGTTTGAAGAAAATTAAGCACTATAATTTTGCCTCACCATAGACTTGAGAATCTGAGACTGAAATACAGGCTTATGATGTAAGTGTCCCTGGCAAGTAACATTTAAAAAAATATCTTCCCAAACAACAAGTAGAAAAGGCTGTAAATCTGCATTTGCACTTTACAGTGTCTTCTATCTGGGTGCCTCAAAGAAAGAGTTGACCCTTTATACAGTCTACAAATCACCGACATCTATCCTTTTTTGTTTGGGTTTGGTTTTTTTTTAAATGTATCTGAGGGTGCTTTTGAAATCTTCTGGCTTTCTTTTTGCAGTGTTTTGAAGTGGGCATTCAGTTTCATGGCCTCTACTGTTGGATTCTTTCCCTGCCTCACCCTCAGTCTGGAGGCTGGAATTAAGAGGTGTTTGTGCACAGGGGTGCTGGCAGTGGGGATAGGGGACTTGTGTTTGAAGTTTTACCTGAAGCAGCTTTTCTCTGGATTGCTGGTTACCACAGTGAGGAGCAACTAAGCTCATACATCGTGCTGTCTAAAGGCAGAGAAGAAGGATGGAGGACTGCTGATTCCCTTCAAGGTTCATCCATACTAGCTAATTGTGGCATGCTGGCAAGTCCTCATCCCTTCATCCTCCAAGCAGAAAGTGGAAGGATGGGGGGCTACTGTATGCCCAAGTCTTTCTCCGCTGTGGATATGGGATGCCAATGATAAGCACTGGACCTGAGAACTGAATAGAGCTTCCCAGCTACCTGATTGAGATGTGCCCAAAGTGTCCTTATGATTTAGACTACATCGTCGGGTTTCCCTGGGCTTCAGGTTGACCCATGGCATTGTAATGGGGCAGGGATGATGCTGTCCCATACAACACAAGGCTTGACGAAGTAGTGTTTGAAGAACTTCAGATCTCAGCAATATAGAGCAGCATAGAACAGTCTGACAGTGGTAACACTTTCAGGATCTATGTGACTACGCCTTTATTAAAGCTGAATTTTTCCAAAGTGACTGTTGGATTTAGGTGCCCCTGTTTTGGGATCTTGATCTGCAGTGCCTTAGCCTGATTTTTCTACAGACTGAGCTTCTCAAATTCCTTCCAATGGCAATGGGAAGTGTAAAATATTTTACAGCTCTCAGTATTAAAGCCCAAGACACCTTGTACTAGCCAGCCCAAATGAGAAGGCAGAAATTCAAAATTTTCTTTGTTTGGTCAGATAATTTTTTACCTGAGATTTGATTCAACTAGGTGAAGATGAAGGACCAGAATCTGAGAGGGAATTGAGTGTGTGTTTCCACACTGGAGCTCAGCCTGTGAGATTCTTTTCTTTTTCCCCCTCTTCATTTGTAGGTCTTCATCTGTAGATATCAAAGTGCTTTAAAGTGCAGTGTTAAGTATTGTTATCTCTGTTTTTTTAAAGCTGGGGGATATGCAGCAGTGGTAAAGTGACAAGCCAGACTTCACACAGGGCAGTAGCTCAACTGAGGAAAATGCCTAAACGTAATGAGTCTTTGCCCAGTGCTTCATCAGACCCCTGTCCTGCAAGAAGGGCATTCCTTTGAAAAACTTGTTGATAAAATCCTACCAGTTTAGACACAAAACGTATTGACAAGAGGTGAACTATGCATGCAGCAGGATTTGGCCCCAAAAGAGGAAATGACTTTATCTTCCCACTTAATCAATAGCTGCAGTTGAACTGAGACCTTGGCTATGATGTGGTGGGTTGTTGCCTTGCTTTAGGATAGCTGCTCCTGCTGAACTAACTTTCTTTACTCCAGCAAGAGCAGCAGCTGCAGTGCAGTGTAGACATGCCTAAACTAGCTTAAATAGTTCAGGTACTGTTAGCCACTGAGCCAAAGAACCATGGAGTTCAGCATGGGCTTGGTGCCTGAGGATTTTATCCTGCTCTTTATGAGTTCAGCATTTCTTTACCATCTCAGCTCAAGCAAGCCTAGCAACATGTTGAAAAGAAGGCTGGTGGATCTGGTACTCTGTCTGCACTAGTACTTTTGCCTGCAGAGCTGAGCATGGTGCTAGGGATGATTGTAGGAGATACTGCCAAAGGTAGCAGTGTAGGGAAAGCTGTTTTGCCTCTCTCTGCCTACTGCTCTCCCTCTTCTTCCCCATCCTTCCCCTGGTATTCATCAGGACCTGCCTTGTCTTTGAGTCCATTTGCTGTGAAACTGCACAGCCGTTAAGGTTCTACTGGACATCATGAATATCTAAGAGCTGGCAAAGGCTTGGAGAACCAGCTGCCTCCTGGAAAAGCTTTTGGCCTTGCCTGACTATAGCTCTAAGAGGAGAAGTTAGAAAAATGGTTAGAAATCCATTACCCCTACGTCAATTAATGGGGACCAAGGCAGAAGCATTCCTGATTTGTTCTCTCAAGTCATTGTCCAGATGGTGGGCTCCCAGCTCAGCCTCTGCAAAAGAGCTGTGCTGATGTCTGTAACTCATCAGTTTTCTCCTGGCAGTCAAGGACATGAGCAGGAATCATGGTTCAGGTCCTTGAGATCTAAGTAACTTCTGCTGAGTCAATAGAGGAGGTACCATCAATGCCCTCAGTTTTGTTTTCAGGAACAGCCCCATCGAATAGTGTTTGTGGGTAGAGACCCTAAGTAGGCTGTCGAGCTGTTAAATTACTAACCTACCCACTAGCCCTCGTTTATTCTGCAGCAGAAATACAAGCACGCCTGGACCAGCCCCCAGAACTCAGCTCAGAACTCCCCTCTCATTCTGTCAGAATCCCCAACTTGTTTTAAAAATGGCATTTATTTTTGTTAAATTGCAAAAGAGTTGGATGCAGTCTGCCAGTTGTGCTTTCCCTCTCCTTCTTTGTGCATTGAATTTTGTTCACTCGCTTTACATGCCTCAAGTTGCTGTAATGCTGCTGGGAAAGTAATTGCCTTGCACTTTCTCTTTCTGATGCCCACGGGTGACTGTGGGGGACTCCTCCCTGGGCACAGTGCACAGTTAAAAGCCCAGCTTTTGCTGCTTTGCTTAAGACCTGGTTATTTCTTTTCTTTTTTTTTCTTTCTTTTTTTTTTTTTTTTTTTTTTTTTTTTGTCAGCTGCCTGTTATATCAATCACAGAGCTGGGATCTATTTATAGGTTGGGACTCAGAGTACTGTGTCCTAGTCACAAAGAGAGGCAGAGACGCAGAGGGGACTGTCGACTGGTGCAGGCGGAACCAAAAGATATTTAATCAGCAATTAGAAACACCTGAGGGCAAGGGAAATTCTACTCCAGCCTCGAGCTTCATCTCTCAGCCTGCAGCATGTAAGTAGCGAACTTCTACCTTTTATTGCATTTATGGGGTTGTTTTTTGTTTTGGGGTTTTTTGATCCAAATGTTGCTGTGCACAAATCCTTTTATCTGGGCTAAAAATTATGGCAGCATCTCAATATGGTTAAAGGTAATAATTTTTTTTTTCTGTTTTCACACTGTCAAAGGAAGGTCAGTGTGACCCACAAGGAGAGGAGTTGGTTCAGAACTTCGTAGAAATCAGGCGGTTTCACTATTTGAGAGTGACTTTTTCCTCTGGAAATAAGCAAATTAAAGTTTGAGTGAAACAGTTTTGTTTTGGGAATAGAAACGGTCAGGTTTGCTGGCATTCCAAAAAGGTCAATGTATAACGTAACTCTGCTTAAGGGCTTACCAAGGACAGGTGCTATTTATCCCATGCTGGTAAAGGCAAACCTGGAAACTTCAGCAGTCCTGTCTTAAAAGAACCAAGCGACAACCTTTCCTCTATTAAAAAAAAGCAACACCCCCTCCCCTGGCTTCATATCAAACCTTCTCTTAGCAGGGAGATGAAATGAAATTTTGCTTTTACTGAATGCATTTATCATTGAGCAGTTGATGTTTCTTTAATTTTAAAAGTCCCAAAGCAACTGAAGTCTCTTCAATGACAAAAGAGGGGTGCAAGTCTTTGCAAAGTCAGCGTAGTGGCAATCAAAGAAGGAACTTACTCTCTCATCGCCAATGAGCTGTTTGCTTTAAAGCAGCCAAAATGCAAAATGTTTGAACAATGATATATTTTTTGAGTATTTTTTGTTAACAGGAATATGAAGAAAGGGAAGACAATAATTAGTCAGAAATTGTTTTTTTAGCAATAGCATTTAGCATAACACTTCTGTCAAAACCGAGAGGTTTTTCTTGTTTCATATTTTTGCCTTGGAGGTTTGGGTTATATCTTTTCCAAAATTTAGTTTTGATATTTATTTTTAAATACAGAAAAATCTCCTTGATTTCTTGTATTTATAACGTCTACCCCTCAAAATGCCAATATTTCAATTTTTAATTTCTGCATGCTAAGCGTTTTAGTATAAATTTCTCATAAAATATATGTTCTGAAAACTTCCTCCCCTCCCCCCCAGTTTACCATTTTTGACAGTAACAACAAATAAAATGAAGCGGAACTTAAAATAATTTGGAGGAACAAGTGTCTAACAAAAATAGAATAATAAAACCAGAGCTGTCTTACAGTTAAAATATCAAGTCCTAAGAAATCCACGATAGCTGAATTGCTTGGACTGACTGTAGAAAGGTGACAAATAGGCTTGTTCTTCATTTTGCATTTCTTTAATGTATATTTTATAATATTCAAAGTTTTTAACTTAAGTTCTAGGAACAAAAAATACTGACTACAAATTAATTCTTTCTAAGTTTTTAACTATTCATATAAATACTCCCTCTTTCAGCTAGAATTCTAGATATAAGGAAGGCTTTTAGGACAATATGGATAAACATGGTGAATTTACATACACAAATAATGACCCAAATGATCATTACAATACAACACTTGCTATGAAGCTCCCCTCCCCCCAAATAAAGCAAAACTGTCAGCCTGACCATTCTTATCATAGGAAGCTTCATTTTGATTATTAACATTTTTTGCTTTACTTAAAAATGAATGTATTTAAATTATTTAAGTCCCTTTTCTGTTTGTTTTGGCATGATATTACATTTATTGCATCTCTGTGACAATGCAACGTTATTGTGTAATAAAAGGAGAACAGATTTTTCTGAAAGGCATTAAAGAAATAAAATTGCTGACTCTGTAACTAACAAAGAATCTATCATATAGCTGGTCTGAGGTCCCCCTAAAAATTGAAAACCAAGAGACATCTTATCGCTTGAAAAATAAAAATTGAATCTTTCTTCCCTACACAAACAGAAATATCAGCATGACTACGCTTGGGAATTACTGCAAAACCTCATTTACTATAAATTTTTGCAGATATCCAAGCATTCCCAAAGAAGTCCTCCAAGTATAAAGCTAGAAAAGATTTAGTCTTAAGAATTTGTTTGGACTATTCAATAGTTGTGTCCACATAATTGCTGGACTTCATCCTTCTCTTTCAACCACATGTGGGTTTTTTCCCCTGTTAAACCTGCCATATCTTTTTATTACTGTATTTGGAAAAAATAGCCAAGCTTCTACTGTCCTGTAGCATACCAATCAATGGTTTATGGGACCACTTTTATTTGGAGGGAGGGAGTTCTCTGTGGTTAGAGGGAAGACTTTGATGCATTATGTGGAAGGAAGTCTTTGTTATTTAGTTTCTGCTTCACTAATGTTTCATGTTTTGTGGACTAAGCACCTATCAACCTCCAGAGTGACTTATTCTACATAGTGTAGCTTGTCACAGGGATGTTGCCTGATTTTTTTTTTTTTCATTCCTTAAAAATACCCAAACAACAAACATTTTGTTTCATCCTGGTTTATTTGTTTCTTTGACTGCAAAGTAATGATTGACATGCAGATTCCCTTCTTCATGCCCCTCCTTTCATTGCTGAGTATGACATCTCTTGGGAATTATAAATAAAACCTGTGCCAAATCTGCTGCACAGGTGTCTGGAGTACAGCATGCTCAGGTGTCTCGCTATAAATCCCTGAGAATATGGAGTAAACACCAGCAGGGAAAAAATACTCTTCTTGAAACAATTCTGTGTTTTTAGGGGCCTTCTGAATAAAACCCCAAAGCCAGCAGCCAGTTATTAAAGATTGTGTAGCTATCTCTCTCTCTCTTGCTCACTCTTACCTCTTTTATCGCTTCACCTGTACATCTGTCCATCTATTTCTCATCTCTCTATTTTTACATTTCATTATGCTATGCTTGCTCTCCCGCTCTCTTCTTTTCCTTTCCTGAAGACACATTTCTATCTGGCACAGAAAATAAACTCAGATTGCGGGTAGTTATGTTAATCTAATTCAATCCTCTGTGGGTTAGGAGTGAAATTCTAATAGTGGAGCTGTTGAGGGCTTTTTTGTTAATGGCTTGGGGATTACATTGAGTTAAAGGCTCATTTCCTAATCAAACAGAGAGGGAGAGAGTGACTCCGAATATTTATGAGTCTCCCAGCGCGAGTTAAACATTGAACTCCAAAAGCAGGATTTCAGTGCTGCAGAAAGAGTTAAAACCCCTCAGGGCTGCTGTGGAGAGGGGGGGGAAAAAAAAAAAGAAACCAGTTAAGCCATCAGCATTTTCAACTGCTGTATAACTTCAGTTTGGTGAGAGAAAATAATCATCTCACAGAGCTAAAATGGAAACTGTAGCAAGATATTTAAAACAAAGTCAAGTGATGCTTCAAAAAGGCTCTTCTTTAGTGAAGCAGCAAACACGCAGTGTGTGCAGCAGCCTAATAGAAACTCCAAATAAATACTCTTCTAAACGAGAAGAATTGGAGGGTGGGCTGCCTTTTTATTAATAGCGCCTGGAAGACCCGATTTCATTTTTAAATACATTTTATCTTTGGTTCTACTTAACTCTTGGATAACCTTTCCTTAAAAAAGAAAAAAAAAAAGAGAAAGAAGTGTGGATGAGTCAATCTCTAAATTGTTTTACTTCCGTTCTGTAGACTGGCATCTTTTGAGGCATTTTTTCTGTCCTTCAGTTTAGCTAGAGTATTGCGTCAAATCGTCTAGTTGGAGAACTGGATTCGCTGTCACAAGAATGATTGACCAAATTAATGCCTGATTGCTTTTGTGATGAGTTCATCATGCATGCTTGGGTAGACCCTGCTGTTGCTGAAAAAGAGCAGGTCTGTCTGCCTGTAGCAAGCAGAGGACCTCTGTGTTGCTAAGGCCCGGTGTGTTGTGAACTAGCTAGCAGTAGGTTTTTTGCCCCAAGCTTGGACTTGGAAAATCTGTCCGCAGCAGGTGAACTGCACAAAATCAAGACTGTGCCATGATCCTGCCTCTCTTCCATAAAGAGCTCCTGAAAAGGAATGGGGATAGAAACCTGCTGTTTTCTGACACATGGCCAAGTCATATCTCTGTGTTCCTCAGTTTCCCTGCCTGTAAAATGATACATGGATGCTATCAAAAGTACTCCAAGATCTACAAAGAACAATCTTGTATAAATCACAAATGGCTGGTTCGCCTTTGGCAAAAACTGCAAATCAGTGACACAGGTGCATAGCTCAAAAACAAGAGGTTTTCATGTTGGCAACAAGAGATACCCCCTTTGCTTTTTTTTGGTTTTGTTGTGGTTTTTTGTTTTTGTTTTTTTTTTAAATACATTTGGTACAAGCCACCAAAGAGGTTTTCTGATTTTGGTAAGACAAGCAGATAGAAGGCTAGCGTAGACTCTTAGTATAACATTCAATGGAGTTGTCCTACATACTAGGTCTGAATTTGGTCTTGGTGACTCTTGTTGAGGTGAAGCTCCAGGTTTATTAGTCAAAAGTGGTAAACTTTGGCTAAAAAAAGTAAGTTACTGTTTGATTCCGGAGCCATGTGTATCGATGGTCATCCTGTATACACCAAACTTGGTGGTTTTGCTGACATGTCTATCTGGGTGCAGCACCTTGAGGTAAGAATTGGCACCTTGTCCTAGTTAAAAAAATTATTTAAAACTGCGACCTGATGTGAATGCCTGAGGCCCCTTTCTCTTTGTGCTCTGTGCCTGGACCTGCTGAGGAGAGCACCATCAGCTAAAGTGTACTTTAATAAATGCATTTGAAATACATAATAATTGTGTTCTTTCTCTCTAATAGTTGGCACCCACAGCAGATCCCTTTGAGACAGGAGGTTTCTGTGGCTGAACTGAACACTGTATAACATTTTTTCCTGCCACCTTCTCCTTCCCATCTGAGTTTCCTTTCTGTTTGCCTCAGCCTTTTCCTCTCCTGCACTATTCTGCTGTGGCCATGGCCTAGGAGGTTATACTTAGATTTCCCTTGCCGACCTTTCAGGCGAAATACTCTTCTTTCTCCTCTTTTTTGTCCTTTCTGGTGCTATGCTGAATCCTATGAATGACTTGCTGCTGTTTACCCTGAAGGTGGCTGCATTTCAGTGCCACTTTGCCTGCTTATGAAGAACTTGGGAACTAAAAACTGATTTTCAACTTTTCCACAAGCTACATAGAAAGCTACTATGTTCTTATCCTCCATGCGTGCCACAAGTACTTAAAAAATGATTTTATAGTAGTGTAGGAATTTCATGGAAGGAAATACTGCAACTCTGTAAATTTTTAAAGCATACAGTCTAGTTGACACGATGATTTGAAAGTGACAGTTTTAAAGTCTCAGGACTCTTGAAAGTCTCTAGAAAAAGGGCTGTGTCTTTAGGGAAAATTTCCTTCTCTAATGAGATAAAACTTTCAACTAAATCTTGTTATTTGGATACTGGAATGCATATGCCCAGCATGTATGAGAGGGAAGGATAGTGGCTATTTTTATTCATTAAGGAGTTGCTGCCCTTTCCTTTCCCTCAACCATGTGAGATGCGAATGATCCTGCTCACAAGAGTTTCACGCTGCTCTCAGAATGGATTCTCTTTCTCTTCGTAATTGTGTTTGCTGGATCAGCAGGAAATGTACTCCAGAAGTTCTTGTTTCCCCAGCCTCCCGTGATCACGTCTTTGTAGTAGGCCTGAGCAAATGACCGGTAGCCATATACTAAAACATAGGCATTTCATCGACATCCCTCTAAAGCTCACAGAACCTAGAGGGTGACTTTCTGGGTGAGAAGAGAGGGTATGTCTGCCACCAGGCCTGCCAGACAGCTTTCTTTTTGTTTGCTTTGTTCTCCATCCTCAGGCCTTTTTTTTCCCATGGGTCTCCTGGGCTTTTAAAAATTGCAGTTACTCTCATTGGTAGCTCTTTCTACTGCTTCCCTTTGAATAAGAAGTTCTTTCCTGTTATATCATGTCCCCACAGCCTAGTACAGGGGATTTCAACCTTTCTCTGTTGGTGATGTGAACCCATGTAGATTGGTGAAGAGTTCATGTGAATATGATTTTCTCAGTCATGCTTTTTGGATGCACAGTCTGTAGCACTGAGAGTATTGCAGCACTCAAGTTATAACCATTGGCTAATGCTGTCTTTGTGTTGGGGAGGACAGCAAGGATTTTGTAAGTAAAACATAGGCTAGGAAGGGATTCCTTGCATCAGCATCCTCTCTAATGCTTTGCCCAAGAGTCGTTCTGGGGGCCTTTCCCAAGTCTCACTGCTTTTTAGGTGAAAACTTCTGTGTACAGCTTAAAAGTATTCATGGCCAATCTTTATACCAAGCTGTTTGTTTCACTGTTGTTCTTTAATTCTAGCTCTGACACAGACTCCCTCTTCAGTCTACATCGAGTCCCTTCACTGATGTGAGGTATTTTGCCCATTTTAAATGGGGTTTCTTCTTGCCTGTTCTCCATGGTCTATGGAGAATTGCATGACCACAGTAAAATGCTTTGTGTTACTGCAGGCTCTGAGTACAGTCCTGTGTTTTGCCTCTGGTAGCCTCAATTCCCTTTTTCACATTGCAAAGAATCACATGTTTCTTCCTGAGCTTTCTCCCCATCCCTCTTACTCTCTTCTTGCTACATAGGATTAAACTTCAGTTTGCTGTGTCTCTAAATAGGCTCTACTCTTATGACTGTCTGTAATGACCATCCATGCCATCTACTACCTATGCAGCCCCCTTCTGTGAGTGTCTGCTAGTGCTCTGGGAGCACCTTATACCCCCTGCACAGAGTAGCAGTGGGGGATAGAGAGCTATGGTTTCTTTGGGACCCTGTATCCCATACAAAGAAATCAGATGCAAGGATGCCTCCATGTGCTCAAGGGGCAGTATATAGACATGTTATTGCTTTGGTGAAGTAATAAGCCATGCCTCTCTGCAATACCATGTTCACCTGGCTACATTACTTCCAGCTCTGTAGTGTCTTCTGGCACATGGGCTCATGGAATGCGTGTTTAAGGAGGACAGAATTAAAGGGGCTGCTGCTATGTTTGTAAAGGGTTAAACAATGAGGGATGAGAGCCACAGCTTCTCCTGGGGAATAAGGACTAGCCAGAAGAATTGATTGTCTTGGCTTATTGATCCATCAGGAAACAGCACTGAAGTGATAATGCTGTTCCTGCCACTTTGAGGCACTTTGTACCAGCAACATCCTCTGTTTACCTAGGATAGTGCAAAGCAAGAGCTGCTCTGTTGCTAACCCATTCCAGAAAAACCTCGTGCTAGACATGTGTCGAGTTTACCGCTTGTCTGTCCGTTCCCAGGGAGCAGTGCATGTGCAGAGAGATAGCTCAGCAAATGTTGTTATTTTATAGTGCTTAACGGAGATGGGCTGCAAATGGTAGTTTGTGAGTTACTACCGTGAGTCTTTGTTGGCAGTGTCTTGGTCTGGAGCATTCTGTGAAGTCTCAGGCTATCATGTCACAGGGTAACCATCTCTCCCATCTTTTTCCCTCCCCTCCCCTTTCTGGCCAATTGGCAAATACCTCCATGTCGGTCTTGCTTTTAAGTTGAAACAGGGTGGATGAGTGTTTCTGGTGGCCCAATGCTAACTTCTAGCCACCTGTGTGGGCTGTTGGAGGGTGGATGATGCTTTGCACTGAAGCTCCAGACCTGCCCTGAGAAGTCAGGTATTTCTCTCTGGCCTCAGGGTGGCAGAGGGAGAAACACCCACCTGCTATGGGAGCTGCTGGAGGAGCGGTGCTTTTTGTCTGCTCAGCTACACTACCCTTATAGATGCATGAAACATGTCCAAAGAGCACAGCATGCAGAATGTCAGCCCTAGGGATCTGTTGGGTGCTTCTGCAACCACGGGCCTGTGAGGGGTGGGGGGCATATGGTCCCGCCTGGTTTTGTGCTCTCAGTTGTCCTTGTAGCAGCACAGTGGGCTGGGGAAGCCCTCAGCTGTTCCCCCTGAGGCATCAGTTGCAATCAGCTGATGAACTGGACTCGGCTCAGCTCACACTCTTAGCTGAACGATTGCTGATAAATACAAGATTTGGACTTTCACCTGTAGAAATAAAGGAGCAGCTTGCTCATCATGCTACCTATCTCCTTTTCCCTCTGCTTTGTACTTGTACGTGCTTTGCACCCTTTTGCTTTCTGGATGTGTTGTTGTGTTTTGAGGAACCTCAGGCAGGTCTCTGCAGCTTCCCATAGCCAGGTCAGAAGGCTGTGAAAGCTTGGGACAATTTGGAGGTTATTGCAAAATCTTGCACAGAGCCGGGAGGGCCAAATAGCTACTGTGAAATGCTTCTTTATTAAGTCAGGCCAGCTTATATATAGAGATACGCAAATAACTTACAGAGCCATTTAATTACCCTATATATCATTTCTATACTTCATGCTCTTTGATGTTGCCAACAACTTTATTGCTGTACTTGATTTTTGACTTTACATCTCCACCATGTGAAAGCAAATGATGCAAATTGCAGATTTTTTTTAAAAGAAAAGTGTCTAGACCACAGGGTTTCAGGGAACAACTGAAAATCAATGCCAACTATCTTTTTTTTTTTTTTTAAAAAAGGGGGTGATAAGAATAACCACCAATGTATCATATAGAATATAATTATGTTTATTTTGGGACTTGATCAGTAGTTGAACATTTGAGGCTCACAATACTGGGTTTAATATAGTATCCAACATTGTGTATTATGTAATGTAAAATTATTATCTACTACTTAATAAATCTCATGCTGTGACTGTTCCACTTCTCTTTAACTAGCTCTCAGACTATGGCTACAAGTTATACTGGCAGCTTTGGCTGTTGCTTCCATTTTGCCCTCGTTGTTTGCTGGGGCTACTGCATTTAGCCATGAAACAGCTTCTGTCTGAAAGAGCTTCCAATCTGATTCAACACAAGAGACTATCAGTGGGGAAGAGTCAGTCATGAAGTCTGTGGCTAGAAGAAAGATGAGGGTAACAGAGATAGGAATTTGTGGTAATGTATTGCTGCAAGTGTGGCTTGTTTTGGAGTACAGATGGCTTTACTTGCTGTGCAGTTAACTAAAAGATAACAACAACAAAAAAAGAGAGCGTAGGCCTTTATTTTCCTGTGTGAAACCTGCCTAATACTTTGCTTTGCAAAATCAGCACCTCTGCTTTCTTAGCTAAGAAGAGAGCTCTGCTACATGTTCTTAGTATCTTTACACTGGCATGGATATTTTCCCCCTTTTTTCAATGCTGTAGTCATACTTTTCTCTTAAAAGTGCTTTAAATAAACCAAAGGAAGTATTTTTTCACATAACACAAAATTAAACTGTGGGATTTAGTGGCCTTTGTGTCATTCAGTGGCAAAGTTATGGATGGACTCAAAAAGTTATCAAGGAATGTAAGGAACGTGTGGACTCGTCAGTGGCAAGTACATATTATGGTCTAGATGGAACGGCCTAAGCCACAGGCTGCCAAGATACTGATTGTGTGGTCTGCAAAGGTGCAGCAAGGAAAACATTCTCCTTTCTTATAGTCTTTCCCTGAGCCGTGTGTTAGTGGTTGATAGCAGAGGTAGAATATGGGACTATATGACTTCTTAATTTGACCTGGCATAGCTGTCCTCACAGCTTCTCTTGCACCTGGAACCTGTGTCACCGCTCTTTGCAGATAGCTGAATTACTTGTTTACATGATATTCTGTTACAGACATGCAGCATCTGTATTTTGGGGTAGCTGATCTTGCTTCCCCTGAATGTTTTCTACTGTTATAGGCAGTGTTTCTAAAGCTGTCAAAGTCCCTAGGATAGATAAGCTATGCCACTGTCAAAGTAGCAGTGAAGACAAGAACGCAGCCAGGGAGCGAGGGTGAGCTAAGCAGAAATGATGCTTACTGCGTTTATCCTTTCTGATTGGTACTGTGTTCCTTCCCACTGACTGGATGGCTCTTGCGGTGGAATTTGCAGGGCAGAAGGTATGCTCAAAGGGAAAGAGGCAATGGGTTAGAGAATGCTTTCAGGTATTTATGTTTAAGACCATGTTATGCAGCAGCTGTGAGTTTGTTTTGATGTATAACATCCTCTGCTCTGCAATGCGTAGGTCTGCAGAAGGTTTAGTCACCTGATGGGTTTTGGTTTGGTGGTGTGTTGAGTCAGAGGAGCATTGCATTGCTGTATCACCAGATGGTGAAGGTTTCTTGAAGTAAATGGGCACTACCTTATAACATCCAGCAGGGCCTTTGCCATGTTGATACTTGTTCCTTGCAACTTTGACAACGGCTTCTGGCTTCATCTTTCCCATATGTGAATGAGGGGGAGTGACGTGCCTGCAGTACCTTCCTTCTGCAGTGGAGCATCTGGGAACACCTTCCCAGGATGTGAGGCCAGTGTGAGAAAGAGGAAGGACTACAAACATATGTGTGCTCAGCGGTGATATGACGCAGGCTATTTCTTGTACAACACCTACCCTGTGAACCTGGAGTGCTGAAAAAGTTCCCTGTTATCTGTTGAAAACTCTAGCTTCGTGTTTTGGCTTTTTTCCCCCCAGGGTTTCATGGGCCTTCCCCAGTGCAGCCATCTGTAAACTTGTAGTTGTAAACCTGTGTAAACTTGGAAGCTATCTCATGTAGTTTTGCTGTTTCATGTATGTCTTCAGTAAAACATGAGTGCCTTGGGGCTTCTGAGCAAATTTACTTTCATGGCCCAGAATTCACCTCTATAGTGAGAGTACAGCTCTGCGTTACCTTTTGGGAGCTAGAAAAGGCTGGGCAAGGGGCAACGGTGCCTCCTATCTTGCTTCAAATGTAGATTGTAATCTTTTGCATGTTTCTTTAGTACTTTGCATTGGTAGGTACTGATGGACATAGGAATCAAACCCAAAATCTCTTACACTTAAGTCCTGATAAGCACTCAGACCTGAAAAACTCATGACAGGCCTGGAGTGTTGGGGAACCATGCTAGTTTTAGCTCTCCATCCCAGCCGGAAATTCCCATTTTCACTTTTTTCTTTTGAGTTCATCAATAATGCGGGGCAATTATGTGACTATGAAGACTGATTTGATATTGTACAAACATCTTTTTGTACCATTTTCTATTTAAAAGTGGAGCCAAGCAGGGATTTATGCTGCTGGTTTCCCATTCATCTGGGAACTGCTGCAACTTTGGTAAAGGCACGTTTCTGCAGAGAGAGGACTCGAGCTGCTAATTTGACTGTAGGAGTTTATTTCTGGAATGCAGCAGTGTTTCACCAACGGAGCAGCTGTCCTGGAAACACTTACCACATGGGGTCATTTTCCTCTCTGTGTGTAATCGACAAAGCCACCCCAGTTAATCTGAATCCTTTTAAGTCTCCTAAACTAGACCACAGGGAGTGCAGAGAGGTCTACAGGACTCTGACCTCCTTCACTTCCTTCTCCTGTCATTAGGGAAGAAAAAATACTCCTATGCTTAAATGTCCCTAAAGGGGAAGCCTATAATCTTTTCCGAGCATGGAAAACAGTTTCTATCAGTAACATGCTACTGATTTGGGGGCTTGTGTTGGTGTTCCATTTTCTACAGATATTTTGTGATAGTAGCTACACATCTCCTAAGTTTGCCAGCTACTCCAGGTTTTGGAATCACAGCAGTCAGAGGTGGGAAAAGCTTCGTGTGTTATTCAATTCTTTTTCTTCTGTTTGATTTGCTTTACTTGCTGTTCGCTTCTGGGCTAACAGTTCCACAGCTCAATTCCTTCTGCTATGAGAGAAATTTTCCTGGTTATTCAGTTTAAGTTATTTCTTAATTTCTTTTATTTTTTCTCCCTAGTTCTTTCTCATGTTGCTCAGTTCCTTCCTCACTGTTTCCAGTCCTGTGTCTAAATCCTCCTCACCTTCAGCAGGCTCTATGTCTTTTTTTTCCCCTGCTACAACCTTGCATCAGTCTCTTGAACTGCTGTCTAATCTTTATTGTGGGTCTATTGAGAAGATTTTACACTTCGAGTTTAGCGATTCCTTTCTTTGTCTTAAACCTGTCTTCTAGGCCAGGGTGCAATGCTGGTCACAGGTAGCAGTTCTTTGTGGGTAGGAGGACATTCCCTCTCAAGCCTGGAGAAGGCCTTTTTTGAGAGTACACCACCTGGCAAGTCCTGCACCTGTGACCCAGGCCAGCCCTGCTGCAGCCCTTATGGGTGCATCACTGGAGTTCTGCAATGGAAGTCTGCATCTGCCAGGATTCAGGGACTGACTCTTCAGTCAGGTACTTGAAACTGAGAGCACAAATTAGTCTACTGGCTGCTGTCCTCTCTTTCCCCAGGCTGTGCTAGCGTAACTTTTCAGACAAGTAAGTGTGACTGGGGCTTCCTAAAAGTTAACAATGTCAAGGATTTTTGCCCCAACAATCAGTTGTTTCAGAAAGTGATTTCAAAAAAAGACACCTCACTGAATTCAGCTAGAATATTTAAGAGTTTAATTTCAGCGTGAAGAAAACTCTAGAAAACATTCAGTGGATGTACAGTTTCTTTTTCGTCTTGTAAGTTCTTTGCCTTTCTAGATGAGTGATGGGGTCAACATAATTAGCCCTGGGTCACCCTTATGGAAAGGTAGAATCTGGAAGGATGAAAAAGTTGGTGTGATCCCTTTAGAGAAAAGGCAATAGAGCGTTTCCTTGCTGAGACCCAAGGGCCAGTAAGTTGTAGTGGGAATGTATATCTTCCTAACATTGTCTTAGAAGCTGAGGCTGAGGTTTGAGAGATGTTGCAGAAAGGATCAGTTTTTAACAGCAGCCTGCTATGACACAAATCATAGAGGGGGTTGGAGAACAGCAGTGTGTGCCTTTAAGGAAGCCTTCAATAGGCAATAAAGTAGTAAATTGACATGTAATGGAGAAGAATAGAAAAATATTTTCCCCAATACTATGACAGAGTCTCTTCTGATGGAACATGGCTATGATGGATTTGTTTTATCTGTTAAAATTAAAACAGTGTTTGGCTAGCCAGAGTACGTGAGAACTGGAAGAACAAGGATTTTCCTCTCCCATTTATAAGCATGTGTTACAGCAGAGTTCACAGCTTGACTTCAGGCTTCCAGTGCACCCATATTGAAAATGCATACTGTAGTAGTGAAGGCAAACCTGGATAGTGAGGCAAACATATTGGGAATGACTGCTTGACAAGCAGCTCTCTTCATTCGTTTTGTAACCACATTGTACTGGATTTATAGTATTTGTTCTCACTGGCAACTTACTCTACGGAGCTTGAATAAAATTTCAAAACAATAAAGGAGATCTTTAAAAAATAAATCTCATTTTCCTCACCTCCACCCACCCCAAAGATTACTGAATTCAAGATGTGGACATGGACAGATTTAACTGACTGCTTTTTCTCTTGTTTATGATTCATACACTGCACAGCCCTTGCCATTAGCTTTTATACGTTCTTTATATACACTTTATACATTCTGGTAGATGAAGCGTATGTCTGGCAAAAATAGGTAGTTTTTCATAGCAAGGTTACTATAATGTATAAGAAATTGCCTTATAAAAACCAAGTATGACTCCTCTTAATTGAAGCTTATTGGGAACAAACAAGTATTGGATAGTAGGTACAGCATAAACACTTAGTGAATGGTGAATGGCAGCAGACCAAAGCAGCTGCTGTCTTTGCACACATTTGTCTTGCTTTCTATAACTCTTAAAGAACCACAGGGAATCTAAACAAATTTTAAGGCAGACCTATACCACTCTGATGCTCTAGGCCTAACTGCATAGCACAGACCATTAAAATCCACCTAGTACCTCCTGCACTTATCCAGGCAGCTTCTCAACATCAGCATTTTCTAGAGAGACATACCACCTTGATTTAAAGACGTTGCCATAGATTATCCAGCATGCCTCATGGCAAGTTGTCCCAATGGCCAGTTCCTGCTGTTTAAAAATGTCTTTATTGCTAAATGAAATTTGTCTAGTTTTGGGTACCAGGAATAGTCTTGTCTTACATCCTTTTAAAGCTAGATTAAAGAACTTTCCACTATTAAATTTTCCCCCACTTACAATTAGATCAGGTCACCCCTTAGCCTATTCTTGGAATTAAATTTATTATGCTTCTCAGATCTCTCACTGGATAGACTTTGTTTCAAGCAGGTATTAGTTTGACAGCACCATGCTTTTCAATTCAGTAATTTATGTCTTTCAATCTCATTCTGTCTGAACCATGTCATCATTTACCTACAAAAAAGGGGAAGTTTTCAAAGAAAAATACCCCAGATATGAGTGCTTTTAAGAGACTATTTGACATTGCTAATGGTTTCATAACTTTCACAACTGCTGAAATATGGGGGTCATATGTCATGTAGAAGTATTTGTGTACACCTGGATTTATAGTAATCCTGCTTGTGGTCAGTTTGAATTAAACTAACCTTTTGGCATTTTTTAACCCAGAGCAGCTCCTCAGTCTGAGCTGTACAAACACGTGTTAACACAAGGGAGGAGGGAGGACAAATGTGGCTCAGGTGGGAAGGATGATGGGAACAGCAACAGAGGTGGATTAAAAACATTCTGCAGCCTGTGTAGCGAGACTTCACTTTTCTACAATCTGATTTGCAAAGGCTAAACTCCTAAAAGAAACAAATAGGCAAGAACAGTGTAGTTTTATGCTCTTTGAATGTAACACACTTATGTTATTTGTATCAAATGAAAGGAAGCCTACACTTCTGCAGAGGGGAGAAAGAGATGGCATTCTTTCATTGGTAATTTTTAAATAAAAATCTTATACTAAAATATCCCAGAGAAAGAAACTCAATATGCTTTAAAGCCTTCGGGGGTTTGCCCATACTGTATGTGGCTGAATGTAGTTGTGTTTCTCCAGGAAGAATCCGGGGAAGAAATCCTCACTTGGGTGAGTCTACATTCATACTTCCCCTGCTTTGCACAGGAATGGATGTTAAAAACAGAGTTACTTCAAGGAAGTTGTGCTGTGAAAAAAAGTGAGTTTCACAAGAGGCTAGAACTAGTAGCCTGTTGTTAGGGGCATGAGATGGTCAATCTGATGGTGAATGGGCTATCTTCTCTCTTGCAGGATTTTAGAATACTTGATTATTTCTTCCGATGACTCCCCCTGATGTGCCTGCTATAATACCATGAAAAGGCCACCTCGTTTCATCCCCCTTTGCTAGGATATTAAGGCTAGTCAAAATCAGACCCTGTGAATGGATGTAGTAATGAAGCCCATTCATCAGTCTCAAATGCAGGTGGCCTGTACATCCATAATTTTACCATGACTTTTATTCCTCTTCTATTAAATTAGAATTTGATTATCAAGAAAGCAATTTTAAGTGCTTTACCAAAGAATTCCAGAACCAGTTGGTAGGTATATTGAATTGCTTGTACATTCACTACAGTTGTACCCCTAAAAAGAAAATACTTGGATTATGAAATCAAGGTAACGGGGATTCATGCATCAGAATTGCAGCTGCTGTAGTGAAATATACCCTTCTTTGTACTTTCTCTGAATAATGTGATTGTTTGTGATATGGACAGTCTAAGATTTATGGAAATAACTTCTCAGCTGGTGTATACCAGTACAGCTGCGGTGAAACCAAATGAGCTTTGCCACTGTATACCACATTACAATTTGGCCCTTGGTGTCGTTAGGTAGATGTTTCCTTGCTTTTAAGTGGTCAGGTTTTGTACATGCAATAAGTAACTACAGGGTTGTCAGCAACCTAAAACAACCCTAAGTGTGGTTCTAGCAGAGGGTTTTACTTTCAGACTGTATCTACATGAAGGAAAATATTCCCATCAGGTTAGTGGAACATAGTGAAGAATTGAATGGGGGAGTGTGGGGGAATGGTAGTGATGGGCAAGTCTGATCTGAGTTACAACAAACTGGGGGGGAAAAGGCTGCAAATGCTGGCCTTTTGTATGAGATTTGATTGTGTTGTATGCAGGCAGGACACTGTGAAGCAATGAGGTAGTGTTCTTGCCTGGTACTGTTCTGGTGAGACTTTCAGCTCTGGGCACTAGCAGCAAAAATGCAGAGGAAACTTGGAAGGTAGTAAGAGAAGAACAACAAAAATGATGACAGAGCTGGAGGGATTGTTTTTATGAGGGAAGATCAAAAGAACTAAATATGTGGAGCTTGGCTAAGTGATGACTAAGAAGGGAACATGAAAACTACCTACAACTGTTTGAAGGATATAAACACTAGAGGTGAGCAAACAGCAGGGAGAAATAGTCTGTGAATTTGAAAGTCATTTTCAGTTCAACTGTGTTTCCACCTTTTAGTGCTCACTTTCTGTTAAGACTTGTGCTTTACTGAAAATATTTTCAGGGGAAAGCATACTTGTATATTCAGTATCTGCAAGGGAATTATGAAATGTAAATTCAAGCTTAAAATTTGAAATTTGTTTTAGCTTACATAAGTCACCTAGTGTGTAGTACATTGTGCTAATCAACAGTATGCAAATTTTTTGCACGGCAAGTCAAATATGTGGTTGCAAACTGTACTTTCAGTTTTAACATGGCACTTGTGCGCTTCCCTGATGGAATTACATAGTCAACTGAGCAATCCAGGATAGGTTTGCACAAAAAGGTGAGGCATTTGCTTTTGTCAACAAGCTGTATTTTATAAATGGTATGATTTGCATGTTGATCTGCTGGGGAGGTATTTTTCTCTTTGACAAGAGTTAAAAGTGACTAGATCCCAAAACAAGAGTATACTATGCATAGAAGGGCTGTTGGTGCAGTTTTATGAAGTTCTTCTGATGCGCTTGTGCACTGCGAGAGCGATCTTTTCTAATTTTTTCATGCACAATTCATCAGCTGAGAAAGGTGAATTTAGCTCCTGTGACACCCCACCCCCACCCCCCTGGACAGTTACAGCAAATGAATTAAGAAGGAATTTCAGGATGAGTGTAAGAAAACGTTGTGTTAATGGTGAAATTTTCTCCTCCTGGAGGTCTGCTTGTCATTTAAAGCACTTGGTCAAAGCAGTGGAAGTGCTTGCTGGACAAGCATCAGGTAAACTGACTAATTTGGTAAGTCATTTTCAACTTTGGTGATCTGTGAATTCAGGCATTAAAATTCCATGTTAATACTCGTCAACAGGCTTTTCTAAGCATCTTTCCCTGTTAATGCAGGATTGATGCGTGCTGCCCAGCGAATGACAAGAAATATACGGTCAGCTGTGAAAATACACTCTTCACAAAAATGCCTCTGGAAATGACTGTGTGTATGTATGCACGCATGCGTCAATCCATATTGTACACAGAAACTACAGGCATTGACCTATGCAAACACACACCAAATTATCGCTTCCTATAAACAAATTAGCATGCTTTAAAAGGTGAAAAGCTCTATAAAATTGTCTGCCCTGTTGTTTATGGTGTGAACGGAGGATGCACTACATTACAGAGGAGCTCACATTTCTCTCTTCTCCCTCCCTCTCTAAATGGACGTGTGCTCCGTCCGTTTCACCATTGTTCCTGCCAGCCCGATCCCAGCAGGGGTTCCCTAATTAGCAATCTCTTCATTTCCAATCAAAGCACAAAGCGGCCCCAAAAGCCTCTCTTTATGAGGGAGCTGAGCGGTGGCTGGGGACGTGGAGTGGGATAATTGCCTTCGCCACTGGCAGCAGTAAGCAGCCTGGCTAATTCATTATTGTAATAACTTTGCTTGTCCTTGGGGAGGGGGGGCTAGGGTGAGGAGGACTGAGCCTGGCGGTGCTAGCTGAGGACAGGGGGAAGGGGGAATCCAGCCAGAATTGAGGTAGAAGATGGGAACAACTGGCAGGAAAGGAGAAACTATTCAAGATTTTTCTGTCTGTCCCCCCTAAAAAATTTGAGGATGATGTTAATTTGTGGCATGGCAGCCAGTGGTTCCTGAGCAAGACTGCTAAGAGCACCCCTCTGCACTGCCCTTGTTATGTTCACAGAGAAGGCTGTCAGGAAAGGCATGTAACTTGTTCTTAGGACTGCTGGGGAGGTTGGGGCTTCGCGGATGAGGAAGACTCAGAAATTGCCTCTCAGTCCAGATAGGAAAAGTTGACACTCAAGCGCTGAGATAAAGTTGAATGACTGAGCTGCCCACACCCAGCAGTTTGTGGCTTTCAGTGATGCACAAGAAGTCACCAGCCGTGTGTGGAGATTGCATGTTGTATTTCTTTGATGGAGCCAGGAGCTGGCAACTCCTGTGGCAGAGCTTTGTTCTTATCTATTGTCTCTTTAAAATACCTTTAATCACTAATGTGTCTTCATGTGGGCTGCAGCTTTGACTTTACTGGATCTCTGTTGGTTTTCAGTAGCAATCAAGGCTTGTGAACAGACCACTAGGCTGAGATGCCAACAAGTGCCGGAGCTGCTAAAGGGAACAGGCGGTGGTGGTAGTTACTTCCCCTTATTTGAAGGGAAAGGTCTGTGGTGTGGCACAGTAAGTTTATTAGGTTTTTGGTTTTGAAACAGTTACCTGTTTTAAGAAGGGAAGACCAGGAATATATTTCCTGACCCCCCCTGGTTCTTCTTTTTTGTTTCTTTGTGCTTATGTCAGATTGGTGTGGCAGGGTCTTAGCTACTCTAGATGACTGATAGGACAGCTCCTTTTCCAAATTCCTTTGAGCTGTTACTGCTGTGTATGTTCATTGGGCCCATCACTTTGAGACTGTCACCGTTCATGTTTCTGCACTGAGGTGGCTGGTAATGTAGCTATGCATTTCACTGTCAAAGTTTTTCACTGAAAATTATTATTTCTGACATAAAATAAAACTAAAGAAGCAGTGACATCAAAGGGCAAGTGCCAAACGTACAAACTTTTGTGTGGCAGGAGCAGTTTACATTAAATTATGCCACTGTATTAGTGAGCACTTCACTCTGGAGCTATTTGTGTTATGGAGAGGCACATGGAGCAAGTCTTCAGCCTGATGGGCATTGCAGTTGTATGTAACAGATCCTTTGATTCCCAAAGACTTTAGCCACCTAAGATGCAAAATGCTTACTGGGAGCAGATGTTGTTGGGGTAATTGAATGAGGCAATGGAGAATTAATAGGTGTTTGGAGCAGAATTTATAGTTTGTGTTGTCCTGATCCTTGTGACCAGTGCTGTTTTCGCAGCTGCCTTGCGCTAGTTGCTGTCTAGCAGGTTTCTCCACCTCTGTCTTCTCCACCTCTCAACCAGGCATTCAGCCTCTTGGAGGCTGTGCTGCCTAAAGCCGATGGAATGTCAGCTCAGTGAACTGACAAGCAAGAACAAACTTCCTCTGCCTGGTGCCAATGTGCGTGAGCAGTCCACAGTGGTGATGCTAGAGTCCCAAGAGAAGATATGTCTTCTGATTTTACTTTTTCTATGATCAGTGCAGTAGTCCTGGTTGTGTTGTGCTTCTTGCTGTCTAATGTAAACACCATGCCAGAAGAAAGGTTCAAAGAGGCCAATGAGCGTGCACAATGACTATCGTGGGGGATTTCAATCACTTGCCCTGATAATGAGTTGCAGCAGTAACAGCACATAGGGTTGAGGTGAGCTCTTGTAAGTAACCCTGTCTGATAGGAACTGAAATATCCCCATTTGTACATTTGTGGGATTTTCCATCATGTGGTATGTCCTACCTTTGATTTGCATTTATCCCTCCAGCCCTTTGAGAGTACTTTAAATGTGTGGAAAATGTGGTGACCAAAAGCTAGAGCCACACAGTGTCTGGAGTCTGCAAATGAATTGTTTTCTTTCCTTGTGTTTCCAACTGCTCAGGAATGAGCATAATCTTGAATCCTTTTCCTGATGGTTTAAGAGGCTATGGACCTTTTGGTAAATCAATTGGGGACAGGTGGTACAAAGGGCTGAAAGACACCTGATATACAGCACACTAGCATAAGGTTGATGGGATGCCAGGATATGGGTAAGGGTGGATGAATTGGAGTAACAATGGGCAGTTTAGTCTTGGCTTCTCTTCACTTTTAGTCTGAGACCCTAAATTGTTGCATTGTTAGCAATTGCTTGTGGAGAGGTAAGAAATTGTGGCAATGGGCATGAGAAGGAATATTAATGATCCAATTTCCAGCTGGGTTCCACTCCAAGGCCTCGCTGGGTGATGTGCATTTTTAATCATAACAAACCAGAATGAGAAGGAGCTGTTTGCAGCAAAGCAGGCCTGTGTGGAGCCACAGAGTGTGACACCATCTCAGACCTCTGCCTGCTGCTCAGAGGAGGCAGTTGCACAAGACTGCTGTGCCTGAGTGCCACCACAAACTAGGTTGGCCTGTGACCACAGTAAAACCTGGATCACCACTAGAAATGGATCCAGGGAGGGAGTCCAGTAACTATCTTGAATAGCCTAAAGCTCTTGACTAGAAGAAATCACTGAATTTGACTGGAGCTTTGGATCAAAACTGTCCCTGATATGAAAAGGGCAGAAATACGATTTTTAGATGTTAGACAGCATTGTGCTGTAGCCATGCTGAATTTCCTGCTAGCTAGTTTTTGCAGTCTTGATGGTTTCTGTGGTAGGGTCCTCTCACTTGTTTGTGTTTCTGGAAAGCAATTTCTCTGACTTTCAAGGGAACACAGTCTGGCTGAGTGACGTGCCCAACAGCAAAATTGCTTTGATCCTTTCAGTTTGAGAGACACAGAACTTGAGAGAATTTGGGAGAACCCTGGAGGTTTTCTTTACCCTCTGAGGTGCTTTTAATTCTGAACTTTCAGCCATAGAGAGCTTTGCTGTACTTCTTTGGGACCCCATCATCACATGGTTCAAGCAGCCAGTAGGAGTTGCTGTTGAGGGACATGAAGCACCTCTTGCCTGGAGCTAAGTATTCTGTGATCGTTTAGCAGTGGGACATGCAGCTCTGTGCATGATACACGTTTGAGAATGTGCCAGCTATGTACCCTCACTTACCTGCTAACTTCAAGCTCTGCGTCTCAGGACAGGTCCCTCTTTACTTGTCCTTCCTCTTTTACTCTGTCTTGGTGACTGTGTAACTGCTTTGTCCGTTAGGGTTAAATGGCTAATAGGCACTTACACCAGTGTTTTAGTCCCACAGTTGTCTAGTATACATGAGAATATGGTGCAGAAGCAGCCGTTTTGTGGCAGACGTCTGATACATCTTTGTGGCAGAAGAAGCAGCAGCATCGCTTTCTCGATACAGGACTTACAGTGCACACTAAGCAGGACAGTCATTTCATCTAGCAGAGGGCAGGTGTGCCACAGATACTCTCTCACTATAGTGCAGGAATTCTGGGAGGAAGAAATACTTGTCTCGCATCCCCTCAAGTGTATATTAATGCCAGAAGTAAGTACTGACTTTCCTCTTGGAGTCCTCAGCAGCCATTCAGTTGCTCCCCTACATGTTAGTGGTAACACAAACTAGGGAAAAGGTAGTGCATGCCTGGCCTTTGTAGCATCATGTTTTGTGTATCTGGCAGAGGAAAGGTGGCTGGTGTTTGATATCCCAGTACTCTTGCTCATTATTTTCAAGTAAACAAGATGGGGAATCTGGAAGAGACATGAGAAAACTCCTGTCCTGGTTTTTATCCCATTAAACTAGAAGCTAGCATTCTCTGGGCTGGTCCATGCTGATGCAGCCGTGTGTATTGCGCTGGTTGGAGTTACAGCATTGCTGCAGAAAGATGGGACGCTTTCTGTCAGAGAAGGAGTTTCTGAAAGAACACAGACACCTGCAAAATCAGAGCCAGCCAGGCCACTTGTGTCTGCCCCAGCTCATGCCTGCTGCAGTGCCAGGGAAAATGCCAGCAGCTTAAAGACTTCTGTTTTGCTTAGGAATAAAAGTGAGATGATTTGTGCAAGAGCTGTTTCACCTGAGGAAGGGAATTCACTGAAGTGGCTGAGGAGGTAGTGGGGAGGGGATGGGAGGAGTTGCCTTTCAACATCCACAGTAGATGCTGCCTCTGGCATCAGTGCCATGGTTGGAGGACAGAGTGAGGGGTTTGTACATGTTGTGTTCACGCAGCAAGTCTGGCCCTGAGAGAGGCACCTTTTCACTTGGCAAAGCTGCCTCGCTGCTGCCGCTTGACACCCAAGCAGCTAATACGCCTCCTCCACAAAAGGCTTTGGTCTGAAATGTTGAAAACTGCAATTCTCTGTGCGCCTATGTGTGTGTGAAGGGGTGGAGATTGAACGGGCAGCGGTCCCCTCCTGGTGGGGGGAGGGGGCTGCTAAATGGATATAGCTTGCAGTGATTTTACAAATGCTTTTTGAGGAAGATGGATACCGTTTGCTGAGATAGGTGTTTGTTGCCCAGGCAAAACTCCCAGTGTATTTACAGCAGCTCTACACGGTCTCTGTGTGTGCGGTAGGTATGTGTGTGTGCATGTACATGCTTGTGTATGCCTTTATTTCCATGCTCCAGCTGCCTGCCTCTGATTTAAGGGCAGGTTTTATTCCCCAGCTGCCTCAGGGCTCCTCTTTTCTGATTGCATTAAAGTCTCCGTAATTCTCCCCTCATTAATGATTGGCATATTTTTACCTCTCACTAAAGGAGCTTGGAGGCAACTCCCGTGGGGCCCTGCTCGCCAAATGAAACAATTTCATCCTGCTCCAGAAACGCATTAAAAAGGGTTTGTCAGGATCTTATCGCTAGTTAGGGAAAGCTAATCAAATTACTTCTATTTATTAGCTGCCGCAGCAATGTGTCATTCCATCAAGTACAGGTACTGGGACAGGCAAGGATTGCATGGAGAGCGCTGTTCATCCAGCGCTGCTGCCTTGTTCTGCACAACAGCATCTCTTACCAAGGGAGGCCACAGGGCCAAGAGAGGCTGTGAACTTCCAGCAACAATGCTTCTGCCACCACTACCAGCAGGACCTCCCCTCTGCTGCCCTTCTTCAGTCTCCAAAGTCCCTTCCCAGTAGCACTTCTGAGCTTTTACCTTTGAGTCCATTGCTTCTGCATTTGGTTGATCGCTTCTTGCTGTTACTGATCATATTTTGCTAGGGACCATTTCTTTTGAGATGTCTTGGGTTTTTTTTGGCAAGCTTAACTCAGTATTAAACCAGTCCAGGAATGACTTGTTACTTAGTTTCTCTCTGGGCCTGGGTTGACAAAGGGGATGGTGGCGGCAGGATTATGGCAATTTAGAAAATAATAAATATAGGTATTTTTTTACTTTATGAGACTTTTAGGAAACATATTTTCAAGCTTTTTTTTTTTTTTTTTTTTTATTCCATGTGGTCTGGAAAAGTAATTAAAATCAGGGGAGTGGGAAAGAAAACAACTGAGGCTTTATTGCATAAACTAGGTCCCAAGGACCTAGCTGGGACTAGAGCAACAGCTATTGCTGGACTGATGCTGATTGCATGAGCAGTAGTGGTTTGTGAAGCAGGGGTGTGAGCTCAGACAGATAAAAGCTCACACTTTTATTGATTCCACATGTGGAACATGCATTTCCCTCATGCATGGTGCACTTGTGTTTGCAGGCATGTATACACTCCCATTCTTGCACATGATCCTAATTCCCAGGGTGACTGTGTTTCCTGTGGGCTTGCTCAAAAGGGACATGGAGGCAGGTGCCTAAGATGCACTTTCAAACTTCAGAAAGTATAAATCTACCTCCACCTCTACTATTCCTTTCATCTTGAAACTAAGAGCAATGAAATCTCTGGTGTTTTGGATAAATGTGAGTTTGCCAGTAAAAATGGGCTTGTTTCCATGTAAAGCTGATCTCATATTAGAAAAAAACTCAAGAATAAAACTCTTTACTGGATGTATTTGCATGAAGTGAAGTGTGTCTAAATATAGTTACAGTGATTCATGATGATGATATTGCTGTGCACTTCATGTAAACCTTTGCTGTTTCATTTCGTGCATACCAAGAATTTCACCTTAGCACAAAATCCTGGGAGACCAGTGAAGACACACCATTCCCATTAATAAGTGTCCGTGCAAACACAACGGTGTGCACATCATGTGTGGTGTTGGTTTCATTTAGGGAAGGTTTGTGCTGGTTCTCAGCACTTTGCAGTGTATGTACACACATGCATGCTCTGTGTTTGCATAGAAATGATGGAGTGGTTAGAGGTTTGACAGTATTCTGGCACTACAAGCAATGATTTCTGGAGCTTGGATTGGTGGGGAACGGGCAAGTCCCCCAGCTATTATAACTGTGTGAATTCACTATACGGTGTGAGTGGCTGCCAAGCTTCAGGGGCCCTGGGTGCTGTTCTTGGGAGCAGCAGTGTAGCAGGACTAGTGGGGGAGTCTAGCCCCATCAGCCCCATGCAGTGAGCCACGCTCCAGCATCCTCATTATCCACACAGTTCAAAAGGCAGTCCTGAGCGGTCCGTCACGTCCCACAAAAGGCTGTATCGATTGGTCTGTCGGAGCGTTTCCCGGGGTCCTTTATATCTCTCTGCCTCGTCGTCAGTAATGAAGAGGCCGAGTGCAGGGAGAGTCAGCAGACTCCCAGCTGCTGGGATTTCTTCATCTTCTCATCAGGATTTTAATTAGACACGTCCGAGAGGGCAGCACCGTGTGAGGGCGGGCGGGAGCTTTATCAAGCAGGCCACATCTTTAATTACTGTTTACTGACAGATAACAAGGGAGGGGAGGTGGCAGCAGAGATGGTTGTAGGGGGAAGCAGGGAAAGGACGGCAGTCCCCAGAGTGTGCGCTCAGCAAAGAAGGCCTTTGCTAGGGATGGAGAGGAAATTGTTCTCCCCTCCTCATCCTGCCATGCTGTTTACCTGTTGCCAGAGTGAGAAAGGTTCCCCTTGCCCCTTTCCTAGGGGGCAGAAGATAGATCTGAAAGGTGTTAAGTGGTAAGGGCCAGAGACACAAGGAACGAAAAGTATAAGCCTGGTTAGAGAAAAATGAGAGAACTGTCTCCTCTAAGCTGCCAGGATCCTCAGCTGAGCTGTCCTGTGCCTTCCTGGCCTTGGGCAGCCCTGTGGGTTTTCTGACACTGCACAGTAGGAAGCAAAATTAGTTCCTTCTCCTTCTACCTGGAATTGGCAGCCCTCCTCCCTCCCACCACTGCCATTGCTGTTTTGTCCAAAAGGAACCTTCTTCTGTCTTTCCGTGTGTCCTCAGCACAGGTGGTAGGAGGGCAGCCTGCTCTATGGCTGCTGCTGTTACAGACTCCCTCATGGGCCAGGTCTCCACCTACTGTGAATCATTCCCTCAGCCATCCCTCTTCTGTCTGGCCTCAGAACCCACATCTCTTTCCAGCTTTTGTCTCCTTCCCCTTAAGGTGCTTTTTGGACACCATTTGTAACCCAGCTGCTGTGTCCTGCTGCATCATAGCCCTGGTTTTAGTTTCACGGGGCTGCATCCTGACCAGTTTGTGTTATCACAGGGGAATGGTGTTCACAGTTCCTGCCAAACCGAGTGGTTGGGCCAGACTGCCATGGTGGATCACCACTCCCTGGCTCAGCCAGCCCTTTGGGACATGGGATGACTGCAGTGGAGTGCAGCAATTGGTGTCCATGTGAGCGGTCCTTTGGTGAACTGAGCTCAGCAGCCTTTCGCTCTCCATAAATTTGCTGTGAAGTTCATGTTACAGTCTTGTCTGCATTTGTATGCACTATAAGGTAGTCTGGTGCTTCCAAAGTACTGTTGCCATCCTAACATGGAAGATGGCCTGTGCCAGAGCTTACTTTCCCTTGGTGCCAACAGACTCCCACTGCTCTGAGCAGAACAAGATCTGGAGGATGTGCTTGGGATCAGCAAGGACTCGGTAATTGGACTGTTGTTCTTTCATTTTGCTACGCAGTAGCGAGCAGATTATAGAGCCCACACGTTATAGATTTCCTGTCATTCCTCATGAATCAAGCGCCACTGTCTTATTTACTGTCGGCCAAGGCCTGTGAATAACATCACCAAGGGATACACTCTCACGCAGTTGTGCAAACACACAGTACAGAGCAGTTGCATGTGCCTTTGAACTGTCAGTTCGCCTTACCGCATCACAACATGTATGGCAGAGAAGGGCCCTCTGTTTCTGCATGGAGGCACTCCTGGCTCCCCTGGGAGCTCACAGTCCTACATTTTTAACTTTATGACATTTCTAGTTACAACTCCAGCCATTCTCTACACTCTCATACCCCCATTCACCAAGGATGCCGACTTCCAGTTTCCCGGGAGCTGTTTCATATGGAGTCTGGCAGGTCTTCATTGCTTGTCAGTGAGAAGAGATTGGTTTGTGCTCAAGGCACAGCACTGGAAGTCAGGACCATGGGCACAGCTCTCAGCTTCATCAAGGAAAGCTAAGAAATCTTGCTGCTACTAGTGTAGTGAATGTAATAGATGATAGCCTTGATTTATCAGAAGGTATTTTCTCAGGTTTCCCAAAATTTCAACTCAAGATTTTGAAAGAGTGTGAGAAATTGAATCCAGCTTGGAGATTTGCCTCAGTGAAGGGCTAAAACACTTTTTGTAACTGCAGTGAGGCGTTACTACTGAATTGATTGGAGTCCCCTAGAAGTGAAGTTTGGCTTGTCTACAGCAAGCCAGCCTGCTAGTTGCAACCTTGTTCCTTGTTGTAGGTGTCCATAAAAAATCTGTGGCCTTCCAAGTGATACGCGTGGAGACCCAGGAATGAAATTAGAGGGACTGTGGTGCTAATTTGTTTCTGTTAGGTAGGTTAATATTTCTGTCATGGAAATCTAGATATTAGGCAAGGTCTGAGGAATGTGTCTTCAGATAGTAAGAGGCTTTGTCCAAGAGGAAGTGATTAAGCCATTTGCTATGTCCGTTGTTGATAGAGGTGGAAGTAAATGGGCTTTGATTGCAATGTGGGAGATTTCAGTTTGATGTTACAAACTTTTATAAGCACTGATGCAGGAGCATTAGAACAGACTGTCTGAGAAGGGTTGAAAGTTTTTCAGAACATCTGTCAAAAATAATGCTGCTATAGCTGATCCTCCATTGGGATGGAGGGATGCACCAACCACCTGAGCTGGTCCTAGCCCTATATTCTGTGACTCTGTGAAATGTTAAGATGTGTATAATTTTATGTCCAGCTGATGCATGCTTGGGATGGGTGCAGGTGTGTATGTCAAATAAGCACTAGCACCTATAAGCTACCAGGATAATATACTAAGGATTTCAGGCAGTCCACTTTCTTTCAAATACCTGCCATCCAAATGCTAATGTACTCAACCACGGTAATTCTTAAAAAGAGATGGCAGCAGCACTGTTTCTTGCTTAACCGGCTTCCTTAATTTTTGTATTCATTTTCACTGCCATGTACAACAAACATTTTTTTACTAGTGCTTCCTGTAAAATTTAGTTTCAACTGTCCATGCCACTGCCAAGCTTTAATCATTGCTGTAAATACTTTCTATGCCTCTGATAGACTTGTTCTGTGGAAATTTTTATCAAAACCAGCTATTATATTTTTTAAAAGAAAAAGTAGGGAGTATGCCATGTTCTCGAATTATGCATTCCTTCAATTTAAAAACAAATCAAGAAGATTTCTCTTTGCAAAGCTCTAAATCAGCTTGTGTTTTGGAGCCAGACTGCAGGGACAGCTGGGACTGTGTCGGGGCAGAGGCAGTGTCAGTAAGCGGGGCCACCAAACAGTAATGGAAAGACAGGGCAAAGGGAGATGGGCAAAAAGGTGAGGAGGGGAAGCAAATAGTTATAAGCAGCTGTTGAACAAGGATACTGTGGCTGTGGAGTGTGGGGGAATGGTGTTTGGAGGGATGAGATGAGAGCAAAGGAAGGGGATGGGGTGAGAAGGCAAAGGCAGTGAAGAGAAGAAAGTAGGCTGGGATGGTCTGGAGAGGAGAAAGCAAGAGGCCTGACTTGGAGTGAATGGTTGGAAGAGCCTCTGAATTGTTATTCCTCAGTTGTCATCAGTGTCTGAAATTCACCCAGTGTTTCATGCTCCTCATGTTAGTCTTCACAAAGGAGAATGAGCTATCCTTGTAGCCCATTTCCTCCATTACTTTGGTTGTAGTGATCCATGTGATGCATTCGGCTCTTCTGATAATCCACAAAAGTGTGATTGTGATGCCTCATGAGGGAATTTGTTCGCTGTAAAAGAAACAAAAAACTCTCTGAAAAGGGCACTTTGAAGGGTGCTAACGCAAGAACTGGAAGCTAGGGAATGGCCAATTATCCTCTGCATGCACTTCTGTCTACCTAGCTGTGTGTCTTATACAACGCATGTTTTAGCTACGTCACTGTGTGCTGTTTCTTCCACAGGACCCCTGCCTCATTCACTGCATGCAGTGGACCTGCTCTGAGATAAATCAGAGTTGCATAGTGAAAGACACCATCTGTAGGACCCCTGCCTCATTTGTCAGGTGTGTACTGAGTGAGACAAGGGACTGCAGGAGAGAAAGGGAAGCTTTTATAGCTGAGGCAGTGAAATTCTGACCTGCTAGTTGACTTTTTTCTGTGACCATTTCTGTATGACAGTTTTCAGATTTTTTGAATCAGCTGTTGTGCCAGTGGTTGTTTAGTTGTGTATTCGTTATTTTATAGGGGACCTTTTTGATCCCAAAGGACCTGCTTTACAGAAACACTGAGTGCTTGCAGCTGCAAATGAAGTGAATGGGAATCCACTGAACCCAAAGTGCTATACAAGCACAGATCAGGCAGGCTGTTGGTGTCTCAGACTGGGCGCCCAGAACTAGCAAATACATTTTAATAGTCTTCAGTCATTCACCTGGAAAATGGGAAACAAAATACCCCCTCCTCTCACAGAGGTGTGTGAAAATAAATGATCTTGGACTGGTGAAGCTCTTGGACAGTGTAATGATAAGCCCATAGAAAAACACATAAGGAAATGAATAAATCTCTAGAGCCAGGTTTGAATAATGTGCGGTAAATAAGGCCTGGGGCCACACACTGAACAATGAGCAGAAACTAGCATCTCAAATAGCTGCTCGTTACATGGGAACAATCCCTTCTGAGCGCAGTCTGAGATGGGGTACTGTGGAAAAAATATGATTGTGTAATTAAGGGCTATAAAATAATACATATGCACATGAGGGCTAAGAGTATTTCTCACAAGTAAACACAATTGTGCTATTTCCTAATTCTCGACTTCATTTGTAGTCTGCCTTATTTAACATACAGGTTTTTTGTTTGTCTTTGTTTCGCGGGTCCTGTTACGCTTTGCAGATTTATGTGCTGTAAGATGGTGTTGTCCTGGCCTCTCCATTTGGATTAAGTGTTGCCATTTCATATACTTGCAGATCAGCTAGTTGCAGGTAGTCAAAACCTGCTCATCCTGTATATTATATATTCCACAAGTTGTAATCTCCACTGAGGTGCAGGTTTGTGTGAGTGAGAAAGGCAGATTTGACCCTGTAATTTGCCATCATGAGCAAAACTGAAACCCAGATGCTGCTGTTCTTAACAGTGAAGGAATTGGGGATATTTGAGATCTTACAACCTGCTAGCAGTAATTAAAACAATAAAACCCCCAGTAATCTTCCTATACAGCAATATGCAAGAGAGGAGAATGTCACTAGGGCTATGAAATGACTTTAAAAGTCTTTGCTGTAATGGGTGGAGGAAGAATGGCAAAGCTTAAAGCTCCTAGTGAAAGTATGCAGAAATGTAATGCTCAAAATACCTAATTTTAAATAACCACCCTTTCGATGACTGATTATGTGCATGTTTAGGAACAAATATATAATGACCGTAATGGTAATGGAGTAGTGTTAAAATCTATCAAGTTGAAAAGTTGAGTGTTAATGGTGCTGGGATGATCACTGTCCAAACCTAATGCTGGTTAACCCTTCCATGGTATGTCTGGTATTTGCTATAATTCCAAGGTAGAATGTTATGAATAGTATATGATGTGGAGCTGTGACATGTACCTCTGACATTTTGTTTGTCGGAAGTAGAATTGTATATTGCAGATGTCTAAGAAATGTATCATAAAATCTTTCTCTCTTATATTTTCCCCTTCTTTTAACAATCTCAAATACTGGAAGAAGAATTCATTGGCCTATTTAGGCTGTAGAATGTGATGCCTCTCAAGGATGATCAGTACTGTTGGCCAGTTGATGACTCGGAAAGCACTGGTTCCCACATGTGCTGCAGATAATGGTCCATTCTGGAAATGAAGTAATCCAAACCTATCAAACACATTTTAATCTGTGTAAGAAACTTGAATGAGTGTCCTTTGAGCAGTGGTTTAACTGTTCAGTTTTAACAGTTTCATCAGACAAATGCATTGTATGATTTAAAGAGGACGGAACAAAAAGTGATGCCAGGGTACCCAAGCAAAGGAACTCTGATGAAAATTCCCTCAGGCAGGGCCTGGCACTACTGGCCAAAGGAGAGAGGAAAGGGCAATTAAAAAAATACAACAATCTGTTCTTGTAGTGGTCAGACAGCAAGATGCAGCACGTGTGCTGGGTGGGAGCCATCAATGAGAGCTGGTTTCCCCATGGGATATGCAGACCTGGACTATCAAAGTAAGCTGGGGCTGGGACAAACAGATGTTATGCCAGACACGTCAGCAGAGCTAGTCTGTTTTGCATAGGCGCCTGATCTTACTTGGCATGCTTTAAACTCTTTCTTTTCTGAATCTCAGGGTGCAATATAACCATTATGATTTTGTCCTAACTGCTCTGTTCTCTGCACATGATGCAACTCTGGGGTATTACTTCTAACATACACAAACAGGAAGCCGAGGCACAAGGTGGGGTGTTGCCAGGTGCACAGCTCCTGAGCGTGCAACCTCAGTCACACACCTCTGCTTTCCTTCAACGAGAGAAGAATGAGAGGCTGTGGGGGCACCGCATTACCAAAGTGAACAGTCTTTCCCTACAGGTGGCTTATTGACAGAGTCAGGTAGTGTTAGTACCCCAACCCCGATGTTTTGAAAACACCAACCTGAGGATTCTCTGCACAACAGGAACTCTTCCCTCTGGAAAAGCAGCATAGGACAGCATGGGGAAAATGAATCTGAGCATACAGGCTAGTGGCCGCCACACCACCGTGGCAGTGCAGGGGTAAGTTCAGGCCTTGGCATCGCAAAACTGCCTGTGACTGGAGGGTGTGATCCTAACCGTGCTCAGAGGCAGGCAAGTCAGAGTCTCACTCTTTACAGACCTGCCAAGTGGAAAATGTTGATTTGCTGCTCTCGATCCACAGTCTAGGAGAAAAGAATAAAAGTGATTTAACCTCCAACGTGAGGAAAATCACCTGACTGAGCAGGACACAGAGGACAAATGGAACAGAGGGCCTTACCTTGCCCAGCCAGGAGGGATGGGGAAACAGAGGATCAGATTCGTTAATTATTATTTATTATTAATTTTCTAATTTTTCCCTTGCTGGATTCCACGATTGCTGGAAATAAAGGCTCCTCTAGCTGTCTGGGTGCATCTGTGACATTGACTCTGTCTTTGAGATGGGGAGCACCCTCTGGTGGTTAAGGATAATCTGACATTTCGTGGGATTGGCACCCATCATTCCTGCAAGCCGCTAGTTAAACTGGACGGGAGGCAATGCTGGTTTTCTGTCACTCTTGGGGTGGGTGTTTGAGGCACAAATGCGCTCTCTGACTTTCTAACCCAGGAATCCGAGCGGACCACTTGGGAAGCCTTTTTGCCTGTGAGAAAGCTGTAAAGTGTGTGTGCCCCCACTGTTGGGCAAAAGCTCACATTCAGCACCTTCTTGCTTTCTCCTGGCGAGAGGGCAAGCAAAGCTCAGTTTGCTTCATTAGTTCCCGGTGGACACAAAGTCCAGCCCTGGCTCTCTCCCTAGGGACTGCTGTTCCCTGCCTCTAGCTCTTGCTTCTGTCTCCCAAAAGCTCTAGTCTTGCCCCCAGAGCTCTCCCCATTCTAGCTCTGGCTGGATTTGCTCTGCCGAGGCGCTAAAGCCAGCACAGTACAGTCCCTTGCAGGGAGCGCAGGAATTCAGCTCATGTTTCCCTTCTTCTTCTCTAAGTGGATTAACAGGCTGAGGGGATCGTCTCTGCCTGCTTGACTCAATCTTCATTAGCTAACATGTTTCGCCAGCCGCAGTCACATCCTGGTCTGGAGAGCTGTTTGACAGGAGCGGATTCTGGCTCCAGCCTCCCACGAAGGTTGTTGCATCTTCTGAGAGGTTTTTCTTGATAGCAATGCTCTGTGGGCTGCCCTGGGTGGTAGGGCTGCAAGATGTGCCTCCTTGCTCTATGCAGTGTTCACTTTACAATAACTAACTTACATCCTCTGCTGACTGAGACCTGCACCCCTATGTAATGCACATGCTGTACGAGTGTCAGAAAATGTTCTGTCTCAGAAGGTGCACCCACATGTGGGGTTTGTTTTTTTTCCCCTCCTGTTTTCCAGCCAAGGGAGGAGCCTGAATATATTGGGATGTCCCTGAAACTTTTGTTAGTTGGCTGTCACCTCTGGATGCCCTTTCTTGGGTGCTTGTAGGTAGTCAATCTGAATGCAGTATTTCCTAACAAGCTGTGTGCAAGCAACTGACCCTATCTCCTCAGTCCCTTCTCCTCCCTGCTGCTTTGTGGTACTTGTTAATGGGTGTTGCACCCTTGCACAGGCAGTCATTTATTTTACAAGTGCTGCTGTTTCCTCACTCCAGAGATCTTTTATACACAAGGAAGCTGTATGCTTTAAATTGCATCGATTGGAAAACAATCCATTTAAACTAGTGAAAATCCAAACTGTGGATGCTCTACTGCCAGTTTGAGGACACTTCATTTTTGCTCATTAGATGACTGAACAGGTTTAGTTTCAATAGTAATGAGTGCCTTTTGCACCAGCTTAAGTTAATCTATTTAAAATTGTACCTTGAGATGTACTGCGGTAACATTCTTATGCAACAAAAGCCTGTGAGGAGAGGAGGTGAACACTGGGCAGCCCTAATAACAAATGCCACTGGGGGACCTCTATGCCCAGCAGTATGGAGGCGTTTGGTATCTGTGCAGAGGCCTGAGCGTACCTTAGCAGGAAGAAGAGGCCTCCTTCTGGCTGTCAAATGCATGTAAATGGGTGCAGATTAAGCCTTGTATTTCTGCAAAACTGAGACTCTGTGACAGCACAGAGCGTGCTAGAGGAATTATTGTGACTGAAAAATCTCAATGGGAAGTGTTTCACAAGGAAGCAAATGTTCTCCTTTTGTTTTTGTAACCTGACCATTGCGGCGGGGAAGGAAGTTGGTGTGCCAGGCTCTGAAAGCAAGGTCGACTGGCCAGGAGCAGAATCAAAATGCATTTTTTTTCCTTTTGGCAAGTTGGAAGGGAAATAAAAAAGGCAAATGAGCATGAAGGGGCAAAGAACACTGCAGACTCTGGAGGATTTTAGAACCTAAAGCTGTATTTAGCAAATTAAGGGATGAATTGAATTTCCCAAACAATGTGTGTTGAAGCACACAAATTAATAACCGCGGCATTTATGAACTAGCAGTGTATTTGGTTTGGCCCTGTAAAGATTTTCAAGCCGCAAGTCAATGGTCAAAGCAGAACAGCTCTCCAGAGAGCCCTGGGTTGTCTGTGCTTTAGCTCCCTGGGGGATGCAACTCTCCCTGGAGCAGTCCTCCGTCAGGGCTAAGTAGTTATCAGTGCTTAATGATGTTCTTCCCAGAGTCGGAAACAAAGGTCACACAAACCCTAAAAATGTAACTTGTCTCTGAATGGGTAATAAAGGAAGTTTCCTTTGAAAGACCAAATACAACCTGTTTCATTGAATAGAAAAGGGATCCTTTTTATACTGCCCTTTGTTTGGAGGAACATAGACTGGGAGAACAAACCTGTTTTTATATATTTACAAGTAGCAGAAATCACTTTGTTATGTGTGGGGAGGAGCAGAGTGGGGAGGAGGCAGTCTGTGTTAGGACTCGCTGAAACACTCTCACTGTTAGACTTTGCGCCTTTTTGATGTTGGGGCTACCTTGGATCACTGATCTTGATGAAGATGATATTCTCATGTTCTTCAGTCCTTTTTTTTTTTTTTTTCCCAAAGGTTTCCCAAAGCACTTTATGCATTAATGAGTTACTTTGCTACCACAACTGGTTTTGCAGTAGCTTTAATGGTACAAAGCGATGTACTGATCTGGGACCAGAAATGAGGAAGAATATAATTGCTGGGGAGTAATGCAAGATATACTAGCAGAGGCAGAATAGGAATAAATGGGAAATGTTGAATGAGATGTGTCTAAAGAAGTAGCTCACTGTCTGCTCCTGCCCTTTCCATCTCAATCTCTGGCATCTCATCAGTAGTGAATTTCAGGGAGACATGAATTGACACAGTGCAGGCTGTACCACTCACATAATCTGTTTAGTCCCTATCAGTGACCCTTTTGTAACACTACTATTCCACAGCATCTTCCAACGAAAAATTCTGGTGGTGTTTGATAGTTTCCAAGCCCCTTCGTGGCCCTCTGACCAAAGCCATCACAAGAGGATAGTTGCCAGATCTGTCTGTCTCTACATCTCTTTTTTTAGTTAGTGGCGAAGGCTCAACTCTGAATACTGAAGGGAACTTTGTGATTTTAGGGGATAACTCCTCTTCATCCTCCAATTTGGGGAAACAATAAGAAATTGCACCAGGAAAGACAGTACTGTATCTTGAAAAGGAATTCTTGGTACAATATGAAAAGTTCTGTATTTCCACGCTAACTTTTTCAATTCACATATTTCCTCCTGTTTAATCTGCTAGTCCTTCCCTCCCCCTTAAGTTTAGAATGTTTAGATGAGCTTTGGATACAAACTAGACTGATGTACTTTCTGTGTAGTTAGGATCTGGTTGCGTGTAACTTCAGGGTTGCTTTATCAGCTGTGGATTGAATTGAGGATGTCTACTGGGAGTTTCAGGTCTTGGTTTTCTCATTGGAGGTCCTTCCATCAGGCAGGTCTGTTAAACGCTTGCTGAGTCCCTAGAGACGCTTGATCTGTGTTTAAAGGAAAGCAGCTGAACCATGAGAAGAGAGAAACGGCTGTGTACTCAAGCACTATTGCTCTGAAGGGATCTTACTCTAAGCTGTGCAAAACTTGCATGGCAATCTAGGTGCCTGGGGCTCTCTATGTGCTCCATCCCAGCAGAGACCTGTGTGGTGCTCTTTCTGGCCTTTCCTGCTCTGAGAAAGACAAGTTGACGGCTCTTGGATGCTTTGGGCATGAACTGTGTTTAGCTCTCCTGAGGCCCAGGCCAGGAAAACCTCTGGAGGATTCCAAGCAGCACCTGACTCCTGCTCCCCACTCCTCCTAAAGCTTCCCCAGTGGAGACACCTGCTCAGGGAGAGCAAGAAGTTCATAAATAAATAATTCCCTCTGTCTCTCCTGATCAGCCCAAGCAGCTGTGATTGCTCCTGAATGCCTGGGTTGCTTTCTTCTTAATGGCTTTTAAACCAATTTCACCCTCATCTGATGACCCAGCTTCTCCTCCTATTTTTGGAGGAACAATTTCTTCTTTTAGAGAGAGGGTTTTGGGGAGTATTTATATTGTGTCAAGAGTTTTGGCTGAGGTGAAATAGTATAGCAGTGCAGGTGAAGCTACGGTTTACTGGTTCTACCAGGCTGTCCATGCCATATTCTGACAAATCTCTACAAGGGACCTCCCTGGGTGCTAAAGCTAGCATTGACCCTTGCTTGAGAGCACTGGACACATGTGATGCTCATGGACATCTCACTAACATTTAATAACTCTTACACCACTCTAAGACACTGCACACTTCAGATATATTTTGCTGTTGGGAAAGCTAATCACTGAGACATCTGAGTGCTTATCCTTTGCCCCACAGTGTGTAGGTAAAAGTTTGGGAACATAAGTTAGGAGTGCAGGTTCTCACTTGTCTGTTCAGCTGACCTACGGCATCTCATTAATGGGCATTTGGCAAGTTGTCAAATATTTAGGGCTTATATTGGTGCTCTTGCGCTTTGTATATATGAACTGTAGTAGCTCAAAAATAATAATAAAAAAGTGGTCCTTACATAGTAAGTGTATAGGCAAATCTAAAGGTGCTTGGTTGGTATCCTACTGCAACCCCTGGAAATATTTATTGCTCATCTGATGGGTGTCATCTAGGTTTGTCTATGCAGAAGTGTTCTGTATTTCTGGAAGTATTTGTACTGCCTCCGCAGGCAGAACATGCCTGCTGGCCAGTAGGATATGCAAGGCATGTTCTCAACATCCTTACAGTGCTGGTCAGGTATCCTATGTGATGTGTACTAGCACAGCCTTGTGTTGTGTTGCAGGCCAATGACAGTGCCCCATAGTGCTTTCTGAAGAGGCACTAGTCTAGCTGGGTGGAATGCAGGTGCCATGCCTATGGTTATAATGCCAAACGGGCTGATTCAACCCAAATGATTGCCGGTTAATCAAGGCTAATTACCTACATTTTGGGGTTTTTTTTAAGCATCCTGCTTGACCCATCAGTTTAATGACTCTCCCCATGAAATGAGCCCCTGGAAACAAAGTGGTCTCTCAAGGTACTCTTGCCTGATACCTTCTCCCTCAGAAGTAAAGCAGGGCCTTCCTGGGTGCCATGTCCTTGGCTGTTTGGCAGACCTCTGTAACTGGAGCAGTGACAGTCCTTCTCTCCTACCATCTTCCCTCTGTCCTGCTTCTGTCTAACTTCTTGGTACTCTGAAAAAGCAGCAGGTTTAACAACGAGAAGGGCTGCCACCAGGCTGTATGGTTCCCAGGATGAATCTGGTAACAACAGTTTCTGGAAGTTATGTCATAAAAGCCTACTCTTTGCTGAATTGCTGACCACATGAGTTATGAAATACTACCAAATGTTGAGGGGCAAGGTCTAAAAGACAAGTTGAGTACTACTAAGTTCAGCTGACTGCAAATATTTAATGGAAGATTGGTATGTTTAACAGAGGAGCAGAGAGGGGAGGCATCGGTAGTCTTTGATCATCGCTAAAATAAAGGTGTTCAAGAGATGAGCGAAAGACCAAAACTGGGTTTTCCTTTGTAAGCACTATGGAGACCAAGGGGACCTGTTGCTAGGAGGCTGCAGCACCAAAGTCACCCTTAGACCACATGGGACTGAGATTTGAATTTGCCTTAACAATGATGCTGAAAAGTAATCTTTTCTAATGCTGCCACAGGAACAGTGAAGCTGGCAACATGTGACTTTGAAGGATGAAGGCATTTTTGCTGAAATCCAGTGACGCATGTTCAGCTCTGTCAGTAGAAGGCTTTACTGCTGCCTGCAACAGCCTGTGTGCCTGAATCTCCGAGAAACTTAAACACTTGGAAGTCAGGTCAATAAGACCTTTTCAAAAACATCGAGGGACTTGTACTTCCACACATGAGAGAGATTGCCATCTTTTGGGGTACACAGGGCTGCATAACAGAAGTAGAACTGAGTTAGTGAAGTTTCTCCTTTCCTTTGCATAGAAAAGCTTTTTTTCTGGTAACCAGCATCTGTCTCCTTGTTGACTGGCTACCCTCTTGATACTGTATGCATATATTGTGTAGCTAAAGCAGACACGTTTATATGGTCCCGACTTGACCTGCCTGTTCTAAATGATGGTTTGTGGTATAGGCAAGGATTGTTTTTCTTGTTCTTTTTCCATTTCTTGTTTGAAAGAGTACAGCAAAACCATGATCATTCATGGTCTACAGGCATAATGTGGCATGTTAATGACTTGTAGACAGCACCGATTTCCTAACATGTTTTACTGCAGGTGTCTGAATGTGATACAGTTGATGGAACTCAGAAGTTAAAAGTATGTTAAGGAGCTTGGGATAGAGTTTGTTGGCAAAGCTGTCTAATCAAATAATCTGTCACACCAATTTGCTCTTGTCCAGAAAGTGAAATTAATGTATTTCAAGTAATAAATAAACTCAAGAGGGAGTTGTGAAAAAAATCTGTATTGTTGTTCAAACACTAAAGTTAGTACAGAATAAATCTTCAAAATGGTTGTGTACTTAACCAAGCTGTTTGGAGCCAGAGCAGAGGAGACTTGCAGTTGTTGTGCTGCTAATACAGCTCGTCAGAAGGAAGCCGGCTTCTGTCATGTCTGGCTCTAGCCAAAACCTGTAGTCCCTTACTGTTAAGCAACTGGAATATTCTGAGGCTGGAGAAGGTGACCAGGAGAGCAATCCTGACCATCTGATGATCTCTGTTTTCTCCATACTGTTGTGCATCGGGTTTGCTAAGGTCGCTTGGGACCTCCAGGTTCATCTCACTGTTAAATACTTTTGCATAGATCCACTGTCGGTGAGCTCCTCTGTATTTGGCCTGGCTGACCTGGTGAAGTCAATAGTCTTCTACTGACTGTGCCCACATGAGGCCAGATGGAGGTTCCTGCAGGGAAAGGAAGGTCTTTAATCCTTGCTTTCTTCATCCCTTGTACCATGGATAGAAAAGTCCTTTCACTGCTTTGCTCCTTTATAACTGCCTACATCACTTTCCAAAAGGACTCTGTTACCTACTCGGAGAACCCAGCTAAGAGGAAATTGCACACTTATCCACTATTTTTTGTCATGTCATAGTATTCAAACTGTAAAGTCTGGGCCTCATTGCTGTTGCTGGGAAATAAGTTATCTTGTACGTGTTTGAGTTCCTGTTTCCATCACAGACTTGGAAAAATTACCCTCCATTTTCACTGCCTAGCCCTCAGCCTGTATGCTCTTTAACAGTAATAATTCTGAAGCATTTTGGTTCTTTAAGCCCCACTCCTTTTCTGGGTTGAGACATTTGGCATTATCAATGCACATGCCAAGAACGTTTTAATTCTTTGCTTGCAGCATAACAGTAAGTAACTGTTATTTCTCCTGACAAGACAGATTTTTCTTTTAATCAGTTCAGTGAGTAAGCTGGTACTGTGACTGTTAGGGACCTGAGGTGATTAGAATGCATGGGCTTGGAGAGAGAAGCAGCAAATCACCTTCCCAAATTAGAGGAATGAACAAGCATCCCTGTTCTCCTGACCTCCCTCCTTGGCCTTTACCATACAACACTTGAAGCTAGTGTACTGAGGTAGGAAAGCTAAAGATGCAAAGATGCTGTTTGGCTTTATGTCCCACCTGACAGGATGAACCACGATACTGGGAAAGCCATGCTCGTGATGCCTCTGTGCGGGAGGATTGGCAACAGCTAAGCAGAGGTATTTCCGAGATTCCTTGATGCCTTGTGTTCCCTCCTTCTTCCTGGTAGCTATGCAAATACCCCAGCTACTGCTCTGTGGACACCTGAGATCATGAATGGGGAAGGATTCATTTCTGCTTTGCTGCAATTTGGAAAGAGAATGGGAAATAGCAGTGAGTGTGCTAGTAAATGATGTGTAGCTGGCAGTGTGAATAAAACCACTTTCCAGTCAATGTCTTGCTCATGTTCTGCTGAACCACAGTGGACCAGCTAAGGGTTAGTGTAACAGAAACAGATCAGCAACAGGTCAAAATTTGGAGCCAGATCACAGCTCTCCATTGAAGTCTTCTAAGTCTGTGAGATCCATTTACCTCTGTAATTACCTATCTTTTTTGAGGAAGGTTTTTGTCTGCTTAGTTAAACAAGAGTGACTAAGAAGTAGACTGACTGCAGTATTTCTGGGCAAGGAGGATAGAAACTCCTATCAAATACCCCAGCTAACTGATGATGCAAGAGAGAGCAAAAGGCATAATCCCTGCTACATAATTTCTTCTCCTGTGTCTCTGTATGTTTCTTACTATAAGCTCTTCCGAAATCCGGAAAACAATATCTGTCTTCCGATCATCTTTATTCTTTCCCATTTGCTAAAATACTCTGCTCCTGCCTCTTACTCTGATGCCCTGTTTTGAATTCTACCAAAGTTAATATGGCTTCGCCTGGTTTGCCTTTGTGCGTGTGTGTGTCTGCGTGTGCACTTTCATCTAAGATGTCAGCAAGAACATGTTCTGCTCTGGAAATAGAGTCCTGCTATTAACACTGCAAAGACAAAAGCAGGTAAAGAAGGACACAAAACAACATTGGGCCTACAAAATAGGGGTTATTAAAAGAAAGTATTGACTTTTCATTGGCAATGTAGCAACTATGTTTGTCTTATCTCAGGGATCCTAACACTGTTGTATCCAAGCACAGAACTTAATGAAAGGTTACATTTTTAGGACAGAAAACGCTCATTCAAAGCAGGACAGTAAGAGTTAAGACACTTGTATTCAGACTTTTGCTCTGCTACAAGTTTGCTCAGAATGATCTGGGGCAAGCCACAAAACCTCTTTATGTTATGATTTGGCAGTCTATAGGTTGAGAATTATGATACAGATTTTTTAAAGAGTAGGTAATGCTTGAAGCATGTCTAAGGATGTTCAGATGGGCAATTAGTTAAAAATTACAGTGTGAAAACTATTTCCTGCTTAAATAGATGTTAAGCTTCAGCAGTGATGGTGGTGATACATTTTAGATGGAAGCTTATTGTTCGTAAGGCCAATTAAGAGTGTTTTGGGGGAAAAAAAAAATTATTGGAGTTTGGTAGAAAACAAGATATTGCCTTTGGTGGGGAGAGCAAACTACTGGGGTATAGTGAGGGAAAACAGAATAGAGCCCATAATAAAGAAGGCTGGTTTGTTCTCGTGGATAGAGTCTGTATCTGGGACAGCTGTTTGCTTTGGAAGGGGATATATATGGGAGTGGTGAAAGCCTACCAGTGATGAGGGACCTGGGCTCAAGGGACCTAAGTTTCTTCTCTAGGGCTACTAGCCTTGCAAAGCAAGAGGGATTGGGACATGCAACACAATGACTTGTGTGAGTCCAGGCAGTACTATTGGCCCCAAAAGTGTGAAAGGTTTGTCTTCCAAATTCATTACAATGACACCTCTGTAACTGTTGTTTCCTTAAATGAGATAGGGGCTGGGAAAGGTCTTTTGTCATAGAACTCCTCTTTCCCCAGCAGACAAGATAGGAATGTGTGTGCACAAGTCTGTTCTGCCCAGCTTAGGTCTCCTAATTATTGTGTATGCTTTTTGCCCTATGCAGATACCACTTCATTGACTTTCTTGTGAGAACACAATAATAGGGCCTTCATAAAAGGGGAAAAAAATCCCAAACCCCCCAAAGTAACTAGATCTCTCCCTCTGCTGCATTTTACTTATTTGCAAAAAAAACTGGCCTTATCAACAAGTGAAATCAGGTTTGTTTGGCATGATTTGCAGGTTAGACCAAATGAAATTTCTGTCAGTCAATCAGTCAGCTTACTGGAAAGTTGATCATTATTCCATGATAAAAGTTTTTAAAAAGTAAAAAACTAATCTATCAAGAACAGATTAGTCGTTAAAGGATGGCGGGAAAGTCTCCAAAGAAAATCTCTACCCGTCATCTCTTGGAAGAGCCAGCAAAAGTAGAGACATGTCTTCGCAATTCTTGCTTTCTTTCCGGGGAAGGGGATTGCATGTCTCAAAGAAATGATACTGCCTATAACTCCATCAGCCTGTAGCACTCTGATTATGCTCTGTCCAAGGCTAACATCAATGGAAAGTTGTTGCTCTGCATTTGGACCAGGTGTGAGAAGAACCAGTGAACTCAAAAGCCAGAGGCTGCCTTATGAAAGTCATCCCAGTGGGTAGCACTAGAACACCTGTGTGTGTGCTCTGCTCAGAGGCCACAGACTGAGTGGCCATGACTGTTCCTGCCCTTCCCACAGGGAATGAGCAGCGGTTCCAGGGCAGGATTCAGTGAGGCCGGCAAACAAAGGCTGTGCTCACAGAGAAAGCTTCTGCTGCTGTTGCATGTGCAGTTCTGCCTTGTATTCATCCAAAATGAGGTTTTTGGCTTCCAGATCTGCCAGCCTAATCTTAACAGTCCTTTCTAACCTCGTCCTGGTACTTTTTTAAAAAAAATACATCGAAAGAAAGGCCATGCAGAGATCAGCGTTTCCTTCTTTATGGCTATGAGGGGAAGAGAAATTAGCTAAAGTTGTCAGAAGAGCTCAGCAAGTGCTGTGTGAGGAGGGGTTTGCAAAAGATGAAGCCTCCTGAAGTTCCAAGATCAGCCTGCAGCACTCTCGCCCTTTTTCTTGGGGAATTCAGGTTGGCAGATCCGGCCCAGCTAGCAGAGACTATTCCTTTCTATCCTCAGAAAGGAAGAGCCAGGCCTTTGCACAGCTACTTTCAAGGCAGGGGAAGCTCCATTTGTCCATTTGCACTGGGTCAGAAGAGATTACTGTTACATTTCTGCACCAGTCTGTAAATACCCACCTTACCCAGGCAGTCTTCTGTCAGCAGCAGCCCATTTCCAGAGTACAAACCCACCATTGTACTGTTTATATCAGTTATTTCAGCCCAATGGACTTTGTGCCAGGCGATTGCATGGCTCCCTGCTTGCCTCACCTCAGCCTGAATAAAAGTTAAGAGTGCAAAATTAAAACATCAGCCATTGGGACAGCAGGACCTGCCTGCCAGGCCATTCCCACCCTAGTCTCCCATACACTGAGAGCCCACACCAGGGGTAATCTCTGCACAGTCAGGATCCAGCCAGGGTGCATCTTTCTGGAGAAAGTGGTTTTCCATCAAAATCGGCTCACTGCAAACACCCTGACTGCTCTTTAATTGCAGCCTCTCCAGGCCCTGACCCTGTGTGCCTCCTCCAGCCTCTCTTGCCACTGTGCATCAGGAATCTTCTTCATGGGTGTCCTGGTTTGAGGTATGCTGTTAATTTCAGTAGTTAGAAGAAGCCCAGCTAAGAAGCAAAGTTACTGAACAAAATTGGTCCTGTTTTGCCTCAAACCAGGATATTGGGGCAACTAGGTCATTAGTGAGTCCCTCTCTGACCTCAGATTTCTGTTGGAAACGCACTGGCGCTGGTTTTGTCCTTGTCTCTGCTTGGGTCAGATTTTCTCCGACATGGTCAGTGAGATTCCTTGCTTACAAACTTGGGCCCTACTCGGGCCATGCTAATGCCGTACTAAAGCTCGTCTTCTGTCTTCTCAGCATTTAAAACACCTTGGAGTTTCTGCTGGGCTGATATATCACTTAGGTGTACAAAGGAATACGTGTAAACATTCCATTTGTATTAATTCTGCTTCCTGGAAAGGTGTATAATCTGAATTGTGTTACCTGCAACGTTCAGGTAATCAGATTCTGCTGTACTTTTGAAACTGTGGATGAGTCTTCTCTCTGACTCCCACTTTCTAAACTAACCTGTTTTCTGTGCCGTCTTCATGTGTACCTCTCACCATAAAAGACCTCTGTTTTGACATCCTTAGGCTGTCCTGTCTTAAGGATAGTTGATCAGAATCACACAGCTTGCCCCCACACGGCCTGGGGACATGCAAGGGCACCCCATTAGTTTGTATGGCATTTGTTAAGATGTTTGGTAGAGGGGGTAGTGAGGAAGTTGCACTGATAGACTTCAGTAAATCAAGGACAGTTTACACTGGCTGTGAATTTAGTTATTCCTCTTTTTTGAATATTTTGAAGTTTCTACAAATACTGATTGTATGAAAAGTTTTAGCCTAATTTGGTCAGTGCTTATTGCCATATTTATAGCTGAAGCACACTGCGTTTTCTTCTATGCTGCATTGCCCCCGTCATCTGAAATGCTGTAGTCCACCTTTTGCTTCTCCTGGTACTCTACACTCTTGCCTCAAATTAGATACTGGGTTTTATATGCAGGAATATCCTCTTAACTCTTACTTTTTTCTTTTTGTTTGCCTGGCATAAGAGAATCAAGCTTTTATCCAGGTGTGTTTGTATATTCCTTTTAAAAAGGCCTCTAGTTCTTGTTTGTCTGTTAAGGATATTTTTATATATTTGAGCACCAGACCTCTAAACATGAAGTAGAAGCACAGGAGAGGTTTGCATGAGTGCAGTTTGGAAGGTGGAGAGTAGGTAGCAAGGGACAATTAGATCCTGTAGGGCACCTCTACGTGAGTCAGGGCTTTCAGTGCAAGACTGTGTGTGCTAGGCATGTGCCCGAGACGCTGATGTGCTTATATGGAGAGGGATCTTCAGATAGGTATTGGTACGCTGCTGTAAATATGCAGTGGAATTGTATGAGCGTGAAAATGTGTGCGGGAATTGTGAGAGCACGCTGACCCTAACGGCAGCCAGTACGTATGCAGAGCTTTGAAAATGTCTTTCATGAGGCTCATTGTGCATGCCAGTTTTGATGTTTGTGAGGATTTCTGAGGGTCTACATCTATGGTTTGTGTGCCTGGCAATATGCGCTGTTATCCTGAATGTCTGATTCCGATCTCATGTGCCAGAATTTATTTTCCAGTGTGGTTTCATAAACTGCGCTGAAGTGACATCTGAATTACACTGCTTTGGAATAGGACTTGGGAACTCTTCAGTGCGAGTGTATTAAAGAGTTTGTGTGTGTATGGGAAAGCAGTTGTCCCAGTACCGTGGTCAAGCTGTGTCAGTCTGAGCTGCGGGTCTGTGCGTGTGCACAAAGTGCGTGTATGTGGATTCATGTATTTGCAGCTGGCGGTGCCTGTGACATGCAGGTACAAAGTGGCACGCTTTTGCGTTGTGCTGGGCATGTGGACCGCTGTCTGGGTGGACAGAGGCCCGCCGGATGCCCCTGCAGGGCGGGAGCAGGGAACCCTTCACCTCAAGGTTTCGCTTCACCCTAAACTCTACAGCCGGTGCCCACGAGAGACAGATTAGTGGGTAAGAGGCAAGGGGAGCGTGTGCGCTGCCGCTGCGGTCGTTCCCGTGGTGGGACCCGGGCTGGAGCTGCGATTTCGTGTCACCCGCGCTGCCGCCGACCCCGTCGCCCCATCTGCAGTGCCAGCGGCCCGCACTGCACCCCGCGGGGCCGGGGACAGGCGGCCACGACTCCTCCGGCCCCGGCCGGGGACGCCCCCGCCGCCTGTCCCGGGGGAGCGGGGCGGCTGCCGGAGCGGGGCTGCGCGGTGCCGCCGGCCGCGCTGCGGTGCGGTGCCGGGTCCGGGTCCGGCGGCCCCCCCCGGCCGTGCCTCCCCCAGCCGCGCTCCAAGCCCGGCCCCCGCGCGGGAGCCAATAGCCGCCCTGCCGTCTCCATCCGTCTCCCGGCGTTAAAGCTACAGCGGGGCTCGGGGCGGCGAAATCCCCCGTGGCCGTGTCCTGCGCGCCGCCCGCCTCCTGCCGCCGTCAGTGTGTCCGCACGCGGGTGCGGGAGCGGGAGCGGAGCGGCGCTGCCTCCCCGCCGCCCGCCCCGCCGCCTCTGCCCCGCCACCGGGCTCGGGCGGGCTCCCCTTCCCGGGGCTCCCCGCCTTCCCTGCCCTCCCTGCCCGCCGCAGTTTAGTTGTTCTCTCGTGTTTTTTTCTTTCTTTCTTTCTTTCCTTCCTTTTTTTTTTCTTTCCTTCTTTTTTTTTTTTTTTTTCTTTTTCTCCTCCAACCGGGAATGCTCAAACTGGACTGATGGACATTTCCGAGCTGTGCATCTCCGACCCGCTCGGCTACCACAACCAGTGAGTGTGCCGTGCCGTTGCCGTTGCCGCGCCGGGGCCGGGCGGGCTGGGACCGGCGCTGCGTCCCGCTGCGGGTGGGACGGGGCAGCGACCCCGCAGTCCCGCTGCCTCCCTGCCGCAGAGCCGCCTGCCTCCCGCCCCCGCCGGGCACCGCGTGTGCCGGGGGGTATCTGAGCGGCCGGCCGCGGGCAGGGCGCGGTGCGCACCGCCGGGCGGGCAGGTGCGGCAGAGTACGCGGAGGAGCGCTTTTTGGGGGTCGGTGTGTTGCTCTGTTTCTTTCTTGCCTCGTAACTTCTCCCTCTAATGCTTCATCTCCTAGGAACAGGCAGCTAACTGCGAGCACTGGCAGTCCTTTCTGCGCAGTTTTACTTTCCGTCTGTGCTAGGATTTTTATTAGATGAATTACTAGGTGTCTATAAAGAGATGTGCGTGCATATAAAATGACATAAAGTAGATCCATTAAAGCATTGTCTTTTATTAAAAAAAGTCCGTTTTTTCACCTGAAATGCCCTATGGAAATTTAGTTTCCCACAGCTTACTGTTTGGATAGCCTGCCCAGGGAAAGTGGGGTGAGTCAGAGGGCTGGCAAGCAGACATCCCGAGCTGGGACCAGTGGCTGATACCTTAGCACCTGCTACTGCTCTTTGTATTCCAAAGTGGGCTGTGCCTGGTAATGCTGTGTTTAAAATCACTTTAGCATGTTAAGTTTGGCTTGATCCTTTTGGGGAAGTTAGGAAACAAGGCAAAATCTTCTCAGCGTTTGCATCCAGCTGACTGGAGCAATTAATTTAAAATGCATTTCTCCTCTCCGATAAATCTCACCCTGAGCAGAGTCCTCTTTTGTGTGTTTGCGTGTTAATCCGTGTGTCACCTACGCAGGTTCTGTGGTGTCACCAGAGGTGCGAGTGAAGTAATTTTGCCTATTTCATTGCTTTTGTTTTAAGAACATATTGTATTTAGTAAAACTAAAACCAAACAAAAACCCCACAATGATACTTATCCTTCTTTCCTCATTACAGATGTCTTTTATCTGTCTTTCTGTCTCGTTTCCTGATACTCCATCTGTCCTTACACTCGTTTCTTCTTCCTTTAATCCCCTGCTTCTAGCAGTTTCATTAAAATGAGACTTAGTATTGTTAATAGAAATTAATAATCTAACCCATGTGATTTTCTTTTTCCCACTGGTGCTTCACTTGTGGATGTTCCATTTTGACTTAAAAATAAACAAACAGTTTCTTAAGGGAAATGTACTCTGTGTGCCGCTGGGAGTCTTTTAATATTAAGGCAAAAATAGAAAGTGCATTTACCTTCATTAAAAAAAAAAAAAAAAAGAACAAAATGCCACAATCAAAATTAGATCTTCAGCACTTACTATATTGTCTCTTAACTTTTTCCTTTTATTTTTTCTACTTTTGGAATTGAGGAAAGGAACTCAACATGAAAACAGTAAGAAGTAACCTGCATGTTGCACTACTGTTCACCCGTTTTACTTTTCCATGGGTTCTCAGTTTGCTCTCAGTAATGTCAAGTGCACCTTACCCATATTCACAACTCTTTCGCCGCGGAGTAGACAGATGAAGGTGGCCCTGGGGGAAGTGTCACTGAGCTCCTACAGCTTTACAGTAGACAGAGAGTGCATCTCTTTCTGAGATGAGAAACTGTTGGAGAGCTCTCTGTTTAGAGAAGTGCTTGGCTTGGTTGTGTGTGCCAATGAACCTTCTTTTTAACATTGTTGAGGTTAGGGAAGAGAGACAGTGAAATATAATTTAAAATATCTCAACCTCTATTTTTCAATCTCTTTTTTATTTTTTTATTTTTTTTTTTTTTTTTTTTTTAATTAAAGGAGTACAACCATGCAGGGAAGTATGGCTAAGTCTGGAAAAAGTTATTGAGAGAAGGAAAAGATGTGAGAAGCCTTAACATACAGTATATTTAAAGGTATATGTGCAGTGTGTCAGGTACTGATATGATTTACATTCTGGTTTTGTTAAGGTTAGATTTCAGATTGCATTCCTGTAGCTGAGAATAAAAGTTGTCCCAATATATATCCCTTTAGCTATATTTTTCTTCCACTGTAACACAATTACATTGTGAACATATAATGTAAATACAGGTATTGCATTTTTGCCTGTATTGCTTCCTAGCTGTGTCAGCATATTAACCTTATTGTACTGATTTACTTTTCTGACTGCTAGCCATTGAAAAGATTTTAATAGTTTTATTCCTTTTTAAAAAAAAAAAAATACTGCTTTTAATTATGTGAACGGTAATTTTTGTCAAATTAAACCTTAAATTAGAAGTTAATTTAAAAATAATGTAAACTGCCCCTTCTTGTTTTGTTGCTTGTTAAGCTATAGGAAAAATTAGAAGGAAGAGTAGAATGTAGGAAGAGAAGTGGATGTGGTCACTCAATACGTGATCCATACAGTTACCTGGAAACTGTATTTCACCTCTCAATTATTGAGAGAGAGAGGGGGAGAATGAACAAGGCAAAGGAGAGAAGAGGTGACTCCGTTCACCTTGGAGTGTAAGGAGAACTTAATTTTTGTAACAATCAGACCCAAGAAGAATCTCAACAAAAACTAAGCAAAGGAATTCCTTGTACCTAATCCCACTCTTCAGGTTTTGGATTTGTCTTCCTCAAGCAGTGAAAGTTCCCTTTCCTTTGCCTGTGTGTGTTGATCTTAGCGATTACACCAGGAACCTGTGGAAGTTCTGGTCAGTGGGTTGTGTTGTTTCCCTCAGTGCGGGATCTTGCAGGGAGAGTAAGAAAATGCTTCTTCCTAATTTTGACCCTCTGTGAATTTGTTCTAAGGCAGCATATGTATTTCATTTCTTGCGTAGGAATCAACTCTTTAGCAACCGCTTACTACCTTTTGGTACTGACCTTTGGGAGAATTATTCCCGGGGTAGGTGATGCAGCTCCAGGGAAGAAGCTTTTGTATGAGTTTGAATTGGGAAACTAACAAAGGCAATGATTTGTACCTGCAGTTTGTCTCTCAGGTGAGGGCATATGGTGAGAATACATTAGTTACACTGTACTGACAACGTCTGTCTGCAGTACAGCGGGAAGGGAATGCGGGTGCAGACACCGCAAATGTACACTCTGACATAAAAAGATGTGATTATATTCACACACAAACACATATGTGCATCTATAAATATTTATGTGTAGGAATATGCACATACATATGTATGCTTATACTGAATATTGGTGTTGCGTCTCCCTCATATGCAGACCTAAGGCTGTTTCAAAGGGAAGTGAAATACGGCATTTTTACTTTTCCGTTTTAACTTCCACATCCCAGAGAGTTTTTTTCTGCCTAGTTATAGTTGCCACTAGAAATGTTGATAGGACTACACAATTGCAGTCTCTGTTTCTAATTAATATTCTACATGACAGACAGAAACTGACCAAGGAACCATCATGAAGGGAAAATAAAAATCATTGGCAAATGAGGGCATCCTGCCAGATGCTATGCTTCTTACACTGTTTCCTCTGATGTATAAGAAAGACACATGAGTCATTGATCTGATAAAAATGAAAATTATTTTATGAACAGAAGGAAAAAGTTGAAAGGAATAAGTGATATATTTGATAGAGAGACGGAAAGGTATACCGTTGGAATTTTAAGTCAATGAAGGAGCAAATTCCAGACCCTGTGACAGAGAATTAACAAAGTTGTTGTCACTGACTCTAATGCACAGACTGAGGAAATGTGACTTGATTTCAGAGGTTACTGGAAATCTCCATATTCCGTGAATGGGAGGAAATCTGAGTCAGAGAAGCTGAATGCAACTGCCTGCTCTGAGTATCTGAAAGTCTGGGATAGAGAGGGGTTGTTAATTGGAGAGAGTGGGGAGGGAGTTGTTTGTTTTATTGACAGAATAAATTGAAAAACCTTTGTGAGGGAAATGGCTGGCCTAGTTACTGGGTTCCTGATGAGGTTCCCATCGCAGAACGGGGTCTCAGTATGCTAAGCTTACTGAGCACAAGGCTGATGAGGAAACTGGTACCTTTAAAGTATTCTTAGTAACTTTTCCCTCCTCTTCCGATTCAACTTGCAAAAGTAAAGATGATCTAATCATTATCAATTATTGAGAAATATGGAAAGATCAATATATTTTAAAAATAGGATTTTTTTCATTGTATTGATTTGAAGTAATCAATAAATATTGCATTTAGCCTGAGAGGGAAAAGACTTTGGAGAGATTGCATCAGAGAAAGTTGCTGTGACAGAGATTTCACATCCCGTTTTCTTCTTTTCTAAGAGAACGCTGCTCTACTCTCCGTGCCCTTTCCACTGTTATTCCCCAGCCCTGTTTCTGCTCTGTTACTACCGCTCAGAATTTCATGTCATTTGAAAACACCTGTATTCTTCGAGTAATTTCAGTCCAATGAGAAGTTTTGTGCATTGTGTCAGTGGGTCTTTTTATCAAATTTTCCAGGTCTCAAAGGATACAAACTCTCTTAGGGAATGAAAGAAGGGAGAAGGTAAAAGGTTTAAACCTCAGACTAGATGAACTTTACGGTGTTGGGAGCACGGTAGAATTTCTCCAAATAGTGTAAAATGTCTAAAAGAGATTTAATTAAGGCAAGAAATAGCAAAAGTAGAAAAAGACGGTGGCAAAACTTGGGTATAAAAGCCAAAATCCTTTCCCCGACTTCTCCTTCTAACTTGCACTCCCTAGTTTAGGAGTTAGGGGTCATAGCGGCAGCTAGTGTTGCGTGTCAGCGATTCCACTGTAGATTGCAGAGACTGGGAAATTCTTCCCAGTAAGACCTGTTCTTTATGCCATGGAGCTACTGATGGTAACTTTACAGCCAGGGAGCACAAGAGAATTTTTAGTTTGTGCAGTGTGAGTGAGCAAGTAAATCTAGCATCTGTCCAGTACCCAGCAGCGAGGTTCCTAGGTAATGCTGCTATAGAAACTGGGGGGGAAAAAAGGAAAGATCAGAGCTTCCATGGCAAACTATGAATCACATGGTTGGTTGTTTAGCGAAGGGACTTAACAAAGAAGATATTAGCAGTACTCGGCTATGGTCACCTTGCCAAAAATAGGAAAATCTTGATTTCTTTCTGTCTTCCCAGTATCGGCTGCATTTGAGTTGTGAATGTAGTCATCTGTATGTAGCTTGCATGTGTAAAGTGCATTGTGCCTGTCATCGGGAAGAGAACATAATTTAGTATTATTTATTAGTAATAGCTATTGATCTGGTGAGTTTTACTTCTTAGGAATTAAATTGTAGTAACTTATTCTTTGCGTTTGTTTCCGTCCTTGCTATGCTGCCTCTCTCTAAAGCTTTGCCCTGTCTCTTCAGAGCAATAGAGATGCCCACAAAATGATCGTTGCAGCTGGAGCACAGTGCACTTTGATTCTTCCAGTGCTTGAGAGTCTGGCTGCTGGCAGTGACTGTCCGTGAGGAGAAACATGCCTGCTCAAGGTGGAACGCACTGTATAATAATATATTTGTCATGTTTGTAATTGCAAATGTAATTAGCAAACAAGCTCTGGGGGATTGAGGACTTGAAACTTTCACTGCACATCATTTGACCCTATCTTGACTGGACCGGAGCTTGTATGCCACTAGTTAACCCTTGCTGTTCTTGCAAAGAAATGCTCCTTCTAGTCTGACTGCTGCTAAGTTCCCATCTTACCCCCCCCCCCCCTTTTTTTTTTTGCTATGAGCAGCACTGTACCTGTATTTGCTTATACCTTCTTTTATTGTGATGGCAAGTGCTTATGTTCCTCCTGCGACACACGCACTAATATTTCCTCTCCTAGCACTTCTGACACAGTCTGGAAAGCATTCTGCAATGCCCTTTGTGAAGAGCACTGTGTACCAGTAAGTGCTTTTGCATACTGAGCTGTTCAGTGCATTCCTATCACCACAGGCAACGTTACTATTCAGTGCCCCTTGCACTTCGCAAAGACAACTTGCGAAAAGCAGGTGGCAAGCTGTTATCACACAACCTGCGATGCCTCCGTGTCCCTGCTGAGCTGGAATTTTCTTGCACTGCCTTTCTGAATAGGGGAGGAATAAATATGTAAGAAATCCTGTTCATTTTGTGGGATCCTGGCAAATCTCAGTCTAGTCATCCTTAGGATGACTTTGTCATCCTACAAAGAATACTCCTGATCCATAAGGATTTAGTAAACAGCACAGAATCTGTTCATAAAGTCACAAACTTATTTGTGCATAGGAAGCAAAGAGGGCTACTTTGCATTTTCATGTGAATATTGTCTCTTATTTGTTTTCATTTTTGTTTTTAAGATAGGACTTAAATCCCAATAAAATTTGTAATAGGACTGTTCTTGTTTTGGACAGGTTTTTTTATTCTTGCATTTTCATGTTTGTGAAAGGAAATAGCTTAAATGTAGAGAGGACTAACCATTTTCATACAATTTTTATCATGACTGCAAGGGCATCTCACAAATATTACATCCTGTTGAAGGCTCGGAAGGAAAAGGAAGCCTATTCTAGTTTCCTTTTGGTAGGACAAGAGCCTTTGATGAGAACTCCTTCCTTCAGTCCAGATTTTCCTTTTCCATTCCCGGAAATTATGTTGGATTTACCATGTATTTTAAGTGTCATATATTTTTCTTAAATCTGAATAGCCTATAATGTAGGTGATGGAAGTGGGACCTCCAGCTTAGAGTATCCTGCGTAACAACAGACAATTTCACATAGGACCTTTTGTTTTGAAGTGATTGTCTATGTTTTACTGCAGCTGTTTTTAGATGAAGATTTCTTGTTGCTCTGTGTCTACTGTTCTGAAAGGCTTTTTGTACATACGGTATATTTAGAAGTGTTATTTTCTAATTTTCCCCCTTTTTCTCCTGGCACTTTAAAGTTCCCTTTAGTAATAATGGCCCTCAATCTCTGGTGATGGAGCCGTCACTGTGAACAATGCTGGTGAGTGTATTGTCTTGCTGTCCTTATACTCAAGAGGAAGGTCAAAAGAACAGCTTTAAAAAAATGTTCAATTCTCCTGTTATAATTTTGCATATGGAGACGATCATTTTAAGAATACATAAGCGCTTGGGTGAAAATAAGACAGAAATATGATTTTCCATCAGTTGCCGCAAGTACGTTTTTCTTAATTGTGCTGACATGAATGATTACAAACCAAATTTCTCACTGAGATTTACACCATTTTATATATTAAAAATATACAGCTGAAAATGAGGACACTAAAGAATTATTCTTCGACAAATTTTATTTTTCTAAAGTCTTCTGTGTTGTTTTTGGTTTTATTCAGTCAATCTGACAAAGTTTCTCATTCTCAAACACATTATTTTTTTATTGATTTAAGAAATTATACTTATCTAGATGAGGTTTTCACAGATATGGCAATATAGCAGTGGAGAACATAGGGTGTTACTGATTTCAGGGATTTGGTTTCGAATTTTTTTTGGTGCACATAACCAGACTTAGCCGATACGCATTTTTAATGTGTGCATTTTCTTAATATTCTGCTTTTTATTTTTCAAACAAGCTTTGATTTATAGAGCAATTTTGAGGAGTTGCTGCTGTTGTTTAATTTTTCTTTGTTTCTGGACTGTGTATGGCATGTGGTCGCTATCTGGTTTTAACAGTTCAGAAAGTGCTGTAGAGGAAGAAGAGTGATTTAATTCTTTAGAACACACAAATTCACTCCTCCTTCGGCTCCTTTTCACACATACATGATGTTGCTTCTACTTTTATCTCTAAGACTTTAGTTTCTTCGTAGTGATGGTATTTCTGTTGATGAGGGTTTTCTGGTCATTTTTGTAGACTAAGGGGGTAACAGTACAGGGAGATACTGAAAACATTCTCCTATGAAACTAAAAACGTTGGTGCCTATTGCCTGACACACTTTGGTAGGCAATTTTTGTTATCAGATTCATTGGTAGTGCAAAGGTATCTGGCTGGATCGGGACTCTCCATACACCTAACTGTATTAAACAGCGACTTCCAAGCGATGATGCGCAGCCTGCAATGCAGCTTAACCAGGGACTGGGGCAGGGAGGGGGCCACAGCTGTCTGATACAATTCAGACTCACTTTTAAAGCCAAGGAAATCCTGACACGGGAACTTGCTTGGGCTTCGTGAAGGATGTTGACTTTACTTATTGTGGGTTCTTTTTGCCTTAATAGATTGTAGCAGATATGACCTTTTGAAAATAATGGCTAAGTGTATCGATGTGTCCATATGTATTACTTTACATAGATGATGCCAGGCGGGTCTCCGTGGGAATAATTGATACAAGTTGTGTAGTGGGACGAAGCATGCGGTAGAGGACTAGAATGAGTCACAGTACGAGAGAAACAATGTTTTTGCATACAGAGATATGTAAGTGGACATATATCAGGGCGTGTGTGTACACACTTCTTTTTAAATACATGTGCACACACTATAAATTAACAGAATGCATGTGTATATGACATACATAATTTTATGTATAACCACACATTCATTCGATATTGCATAGTGTACTGTTTCATTTAAACAGTTATCCGTACAATGTCTTTTTGTACACATATGCAAACCTTTCTGCATATGGTTGCGTATTTCTCAGTGTGTATGCACGTATAAATGTATTAAAAAAATAAGGATAGGTGTGTCTGTCTTCATCACAAGGTTGTTCTGAGTCTTTGTTAATTAAAGTTTGTAAATCTGTTGATCGCCTTGCATAGAAGGTGTTCTGTAAATGTAGAATGCTGTACCACATGTAACATTTGTGCTTAAAAAAAATAATTGGTGTTTCTCTCAGAACATACATAATTATGGGTTATATAGGGTTAGGTGCTACTAAACAACTGCAGTTAGATCTTCTCTTTATAAATCAATGCATATTGGAATTTGTGATTTTTAAAGAGGAACAGGTTTTTCTTTAACTATCAGAGAGGAAGCTGAAAAACCATGTGCAGAACATAGTTCCAGCTATAAAATTGTCCAGATAAAGCTGGGCTCATGTGCCATAGCCAGAAAAGTCAGTGGTTTGGAATTTCCCTTTTCTTTTTGTTTGATTTTTGGTTATTTTGGAAACTTTTATTTTTTTCCTTTCTGATGTGATTTTGGTTTTTGAAGGCACAAAATATAGCGTGCTTCCTCTTATGAAATCCCTTGCTTAGAAAGTTATTTGATGATGAGACACTTTGGTTTTTTTTTTTTTATTTCAACACCTACAATGTCTCTGACTATTCTTTTTTTTTATTCTTTTAGAAGTAAGGGTTTTTTAAATAAAATAAATTTAAAAACCCTCCAAAACAACAACAGCAGAGCAGTTCCTTTTCTTCTAGCAATTACAGCTAGGGGACTGTCATTGCAGAGGATTCTATAAGTCCTAATCACTGCCCATGATCATTACTTCTCTAATAATACAGATCATCTCTGTCGAAATTTCCTCTCTTGAGTTCCTATTCTAACATGGACTTATTTTTAAAAATATGAAAAATTTAATTCCACAGCCTTTTTAAAATAACATAATTATGAAACAAAAAGCAATAGCTCTCACAGTACAGAGATGTGGTATTTATACATGTTTTAATACACTAATTTTCCTTAGAATTTTCCTCTCAGGTGTTTAGAGAAAAACAGATGCAGCCCCTCACTCCCACCCCTTTAATTGTTGGTTGAAAGAAGAAAAAATACCTGCTTTTGGCTGGTCTCCTTTTTCAACATTCTATTACTTTGCTTCAGTCTCTGAAAAATGTTATAGATTCAATTCCCCTGTTGGACCAAGAGTTAAAAATTAATTCATGAATAATAAAAACCAATCAGTCTTGTTGAGTTTAAGAAGGATTAGAAGAAAGGTTTTTGTACAGAAGCAGTTATATATCTTGGTGGTGATGTTGTTGGACTAATAGATATTGTACTGGGTCCCGTTGGTTATCTGATAAAGGTAGCTGATTTGCAAATAGGATTGTTATCCTGATGACTAACGAGTCTAATATTGGATGGATTAAAAGAGGTTGGGTGGCTGGTGTCTATTATAAGTTCTCGACTCCCTCTTAGGAGATAATTTATTTGATTCAGACGTGTAGATTGAAAAGAGACCAGGTAAATACATACCATAAAGGAACGGTTCATGCTACCTTACTGCAGTGGGGATTTTCAAGAAAGGCAATGTGACTTGGGCACCTAATTCCACCGAGTGTCAGTGTGCGTGTGGTGGGGAGCTGTCCGTAGGGCAGTGAGAGGCCTGTACAGGCGTCAGGCTGTGCTCAGAGCATGTAACTGACAGAAGGTGGATACAGAAAATCTCATGATCCCCTTGAGACAGAGGAAGGATTTGCACCCCAAATTTTGTGATGCAAAACCTGACCCTGTCCTTAAATAGATCTGCTGCGTAACACTGGAAAGGGGGAGAAGGAAGTAAAAGGCATGGCTTCAGGGGAATGAGGGCATCCAGAGTGATGGAATCTCATTTTTTTTAAAAAGGGTTCAGAGCTAAAGCTAGAGTTTAAGGGAAGTTGGCAGACAAAGGTGGCTTGTTTCAGGGACAGTGCTTGAGCCTGACGTGGGGTATAGGAAGAAGGCTGCTCTTCTGCACCAGACAGCCGTTCAGCGCAGTTCAGTGGAGGTCTGGGGAAAGGAGGAAGAGGATGTGGCTGCCATGAGCAAGAGGAGGAATGGATAAATCTTTTCAAATATCTGCTCCATAAGAGCTTCTTGGGACTACAGAGCCTTGGTGAGCAAAGCATCTTGAGCAACAAATTCTCCTCCTGTAAGAGGAGTTTGCTGTCACACTTAAGAGCCACAGCATCTCTGTCTTTCAGCTGTCGTTGTAGGAAAACTTGCAAATGAGGATCTTTGGGAGGTTAAAGACAGTGATATTCAGCCTGCAGGCGACTGGCTGTTCGATTTGGGTAGAAATAAAGGCAGCATAGGGAGAAGTGTCCTTCTTTTGAAAGGAGAATATTTTTTCTTCCTTCAGTGGGGCACTGGACAGTGGCTTTGCCTCCACCTGCCCATTGCTCCAGCGCAGGTAGGAGCTGGAAGAGCTCTGCAGCCATCTGCAGGGCTCCGCCGACAGTGCGCCGGGCACCTCGCTGCTGCGAAAGGAGCTGCAGGGCTGCCTGGAGAGCAGCCATCACACCTTCTCTTTTCACACGCCATCTCTTTGGAAACGTTCAAATTACTTTGTCCTCTAAAAAGTACATGCCCGTTTCTCCTGGGCATCTTGGCAGTGCTCTCATTACTGTATTAAGAGAGAGTTTCCATGTTTATGGACCTTGTGGAGCCTCCAGGGAGGCTCTCTGTCATCCTTGATGGGTCCTACCCTGCACAGTGTTTTCTGCATCTTATGTTTGGACGATGTCACCACATCCCCTGAAGAGTGATTCCACAGTCTGTGGAGATCTCATGCTAAAGAAGCTTGATGAAGAAAGAGAAACTTTAGGGTTTCCCATATGAGTTTCCTACAGTCTTTGAGAAATACATAATTGTCTTTATGAGTGCATCTTTTGTGTATTTGCACACTGTTTCTTAAATGAAGCAATCTCTTGCTTTCTCACAGAATGGTTGAGGTTGTAAAGGACCTCTGGAGGTCATCTGGTCCCACTCCCCTGCTCAAGCAGGGCCACCTAGATGTGGTTGCCCAGGACCATATCCAGACGGCTTTTGAATATCTCCAAAACAGGAGACTCTCTGGGCAACCTGTGCAAGTGCTCGGTCATCCTCACAGTGAAAAAGTGTTTCCTAAGGTTCAGACAGACCCCACTATGTTTCACTTCATGCCCTCATGTTGGGCCTCTTGAGGTTTTTTCCTCATACTTGAGTTTACCCAGTCGTTTTATGGTGTCTTAAAACTCTACCTAGTTTGTTAAACTCTTCCTAATAAAGTGACACATAGAAATTTTAGGTACATATAGGTTAAACCTATGTGGAAGAGTAGTATCCCCTACCTGGTTCCCTGGCAGTGTATCTTTGATGTCACTTGTGTAGATGATTGGCAGCTGGGAGTATAACTGTGTGCTGAGCTCTTGCAGCCTGAGTTAAGAATGGCAGGTATGTTGCCTTAAATTCATAATTGGTTCATCAAGAGCATCTACTGTATCTCATCAGGAGATACAGGAATTTCTCATCTAGTCTAGAGTATAGGTTGTCCACATTACGATATGATGAGTATATAGAGGTATTTGTTTCAAATATCCTCTTTATCTTTTTCTTAGTCAGTAGCTGCTGTATCAGAGTTCTTAACAGATTAAATGAATAGCAATGAGCAACAATTAAATGCAGATTTAACAGGGAACTATCCATTCATTTGGGGGTTGCCATTATTTTGACCCCTGTCCTCAATCCTCATTGTCTCTGGTTTCTTATGGGAGAATGACATCTGAGTGGTCTCACTGTATCTTTGGTACATCACCAATGTGAGAGTTAGGATAAAGATTTGACACTCTTCATGATGTGGACTACTGAACCAGGGAAAAAAAAAAAACCTTTAATAGCCATAGAGAAAAATCTCTGAGGAGGATGCCATATTAAAATGACTCCTACTGTGATAGAAGACCTTCTGCCTGTAATAACGTAGTCAGTACTTGCAGCCTTCTAGGAGTGAGTACTGTGCTAACAGGTTCTGTTTTACTCACAGCAATAGGTAATTTATATCAGGTTACTTCATCTTCTGAGAGCAACTAACAACCATGAAATGCTGTCACTGTTGTTGAAGGAAGAGACTGGTGTTAAGAATTTATATGGGAAACTAGACAAGCAGAAGCCACAAGATGAAGCAGCCATCTACAAGCTTTGAGCGTGTTTGGGAAACTGTTTTTTAAAACTGTCTTCTAAGGTACTTTGGATCTGAATCTGCTGTCATTTTTACTTGTGTAAATGACAAGTAACTGTGAAAATCAGATGGGATACACCAATGTAAAACTGGCACAAGATTAATATTAGGCCATTTAGCTCACCATCACAGTAGAGGAAGATATACCTAGAACCAATGTAAGAAATCATATTGAAGTGGTGGGAAAAAAAAAAGGACTAAAGCTTTGTATGGCAAGGGCGGAAACTAGTGATTTTCCTTCTGTAAAATTCTGCCAGGTGTTGTTAGTGCCTCAGATCACCAGCTGCTTCTTTCCAAGTTCAGGTTTCATGCTTCTAATGCATGAAATGATTCTGTCAGCCCTTTGGGAATAATTTGGAGTATGTTGGAGAAGGCTACATAGTGGTAATTGGGGAGCAGTTTGATGCATTGCTAAAATGCACAGAGGACAAAATGCCAAATGAGGTGTGAGAGGAGGTGAAGTGTGAACTCGCTGAAGTTGCAAAGAATATTATCAGGATAAAAACACAGCAGAGGTGAGTAAAGCAGGACTTCAAAGAAGCACTCCAGCATGTGGAGAATTCCAGAGAGCTCCAGATGAGAATGTCCTTTGCCAAATTTATGAGGATGAAACCAGTGGAAGAAGAAGGCCTGTGCAAAGGAGAAAGAAGACTAGAACAAGATAGCTGGGAAGAAGAGACCTGAGTCTGGTTTCAAGCACCTTTTGAGGTATCTACATAATGCCATCAAGATGAGCAGCAATTGCATCTTTATAGCAATAGATAAAATCAAGAAAAAGTGGAAGACAAATGTAACAAATTGTACCTAAGCAAAACCTCCCTGATATTCCCCTGTAGGTAGGAAATCTAAGCTTAGCACAATCTGATTCTGTAGTATCCTGACACCTCTGATGCTGCAAAGAAATGCAAACAGTGATGCCAGGCAATACTCTACTGCTCTAGACGAGAGATCCAAAGGAGAGTTGATGGTTCAGAATCATCTTGAGCATTCTGGATTGTAACCAGTATGCTCCACTGGACACTGTTGGAGCAGCGTTTGATTGGAGATGGTGAACTGGAGGAAAGACAAGCAAGGGTAGAACCTGTGTCATGGAGCTTGAGATCAGGCTGTGACGGAGTGATGGTGACTGAAAAACCGAGAACAGCAGTCCAGCCACTGTGGCTGCATCTTGCTGCGTGACTAACGTTTCTGTGTGAAGCACAGTAGGAAACATCTATTTCCATCACTTTTCTCATTTAACTTACCGAACATACACTGAAAACACACAGCCATTGCTTCCTGCGGAAAGCTGGAATTTTAATACAACAACTTTAGGAGAAGGAGAGATCACAGAAGAGGAAGAAAGAGTTTGCTAGCATATGCAGAGGTTTCTGTTTCTAAAATTGAATGACAATTTGCTTAAAAATTGGGGTCAAACCTTGCAAAACTACTGCTTTATTTCTCTCCCGGCTTTTTAATTCAGAGTGTACTGTATGGCCACTGGACTGCAAACGGGCTTTCCTTCAGATTTGCAGACTGTCTTGATTTGTAGCAGAGAAATGCTACAAGGTGAAAGTTGTCAGCAACATCCTTGTGAGGTGAGGAAGAGGCACATACGTAAAGCCTGCTCAGACAAACACGCATGTCCCTTCCACCTGACAGCCCTGTCGTGGCCTCTGTCACTGGCTGAAACCAGAGCCTGCTTCCTGCAACTGTTGCCGGGATCCTGAAAGCCAGGTGGTGCTGGGAGTAAATTGCACTGGAGAGAGGTGATGAGACGTAGGGCAGCAGGCTATTTCAGAGGGCAGAGGAGCTTTGAAATGGAGCTTTTGACATTGGAAAGAGCTGTTGTGTGTAATGTCATGGGGCCTGAAGAAAGAGAACTGTTCCCTTGGGATGAGGAGATTTATTACAGTGTGTTTAGCATCCCTGCAACTAGAGAAGGAAGATGCACATTAGCAGCTGGTAGGAGGCCTGTGGTGCACTTCTGCTCCAAGGGAGCGGAGAAGGCAGGAATGACACATTGCTGTGAGGTTGGATGGGAGTGGAGTTCTGTGCATCGGTTGGGGCAAGTTAGAGAAACACTGGCTTGGCATGGAAGAAGGAAAAACTCAGCTGACCTTTTTCATTGTGATAGAGATATTATAGAATATCCCTGGGAGAAAAACCTCCCAGTCATTGAGCTGGAAGACGGTGGAACTGGGGACCACCAAACAATTTTAAAAAATTTTCTGGCCTGTTCTACTTGCTGCTGCTGGCTATTAATACAGTTTCAAGTCTTTGTGCTGTGTTGTAGGATTACAGGGTTCTTACTCGTTTCCTCCTTGTTGGCTCTTGGCAGTGTGGTACAGGAGGTGGTTTCACTTTCTTCCAACTTTTATATTTATCTGAAGTCCCTTCTGCTGAGTGGGAGGGAGGGAACAGAGAACAGCACGTGGCAACATCTTTTGTGCTTGCGAAGTTAATGGGCTGATGGCATTGCTTTATAGTTCTTGTTCTGGTGGCTCTTTACATTTGTGCAGTGCTTGGTCTAGCAGACGTATGTAGAGATGGGGAAGGAAAGGAAGGTTCTGCGTTTTACCTGGTTTTGAGGAATACTTTCATTGATATTTCATATAAATACTTTACATGCCAATGAACATATGGAGAGTTACATGGTGTCTATCTCTTACTTCTTGGTGCAAATGGATTTGCTACCTCACCTATGTGCCCTATGCATGCACCCTTTACACACCTCTTCTCCCATGAAGCTCCATCTTGGTTGCAGGAGGTGCTTCTTGCTGAACTGAGTCTCAGAGCATCTTCTTGGCCTGAGGAGGGTGCTGTTAGGACTCCTCCTGTAAAGATAATACATCCATCAACCTAACAGGAGTGTGGTCTTGCTGAATGAACATATTAAATCCCTGACAGGATTCCTGATTCCAGCAGGAGATGTAGATTTGGGATTGGGGTTATTGAGCCAACACTTATTTAAGTATAGTTAAGACTGAAAGGTATTTTGTGGAGGTGGGTTGAAGAGCATTTGCTCTGAGGAGCTACAGTTCTAATGGACAGGGAGCAATGTAGTGCTGGACAGGAGAGTCTAGCACCTCAGAAATTAGTTTTGGAAAAGCCAGTCCATGACGTTGCTTAAACAAGGTTGTTGCCTATCCCCTGCTTTCTGCAGGGATTTAAAGGTGTGAAGTGAAAGATCTTCACAGGAATAGGAGGTAGAAGGTGAACCATGTTTCCATGCAGTGATGCTGAACTTCTGTCAGATGTGTCCTTTCCCCGATGTGAATTCTGTTGTTTGCTTATCACTCAGGGAGCAAGGACACGTCTTTTGTCTCCAGCAGCCCAGCTGCTGGGATGAAGTAAATATTGTTTTGTGGCCAAAGGGGCCTGTTAGCCTCCAGGAGACACAAAACAGCAGCACTCAGAAAAATTAACAGCAGTAAAAGTACATTATACAATTCATCAATCTTTTGTTTTCAACACTGAAGCAATGCTACTTGGGGCACGCGGGTTACACCAGGGTCAACACTTTCATTAGGAGATCCCTAGTCCCCCACCCTCAGCTCACCACCCGTCCCCAGGGGTGCAGCAGAATTGCTTCCAGCAGTAGGTGCAGGCAGCTGCTTGGCATGGGTAAGTGAGGCTGGGAGCAGCCATTCAGTTCTAGGCAGCGTGAAAAATCAGAGGCAGTTAGGTACGAGTAAAAATATTATAAGTTTCACTGGTGTCAGCACAGGCCAGTTCTGATTTTAAAAATGAAATATGGCAGCTAATTAATCTAGATCACAGCTTAATCGCCTGTGGTCGGTTTAAAAAAAAAACATTTTTGTGTGAATTTAGCACTCATGAAAGTGAGAGGCTGAGATTACTGCATAGACCAAAGCACAGCACGGATAAGCTATCTCCTGCTGGCTCTGTTCGTACTCCTCTGCGATGGCCTGCAGTAGTCACTGCTATTACCTCTGGAGCTTGCTTTTCATACCCTTCTCTGCAGCAGTGTCCACACACCCAGTGTGACACACACCTCCCCAGTGTGTCCACATCTCCTTTTGAGAGCAGCCGTAGAGATTCAGGAGCACAGAGCAGCAGATTTGCAGGTTCACACCAGGCCAATATGGAGAATGCCTCTTCCTATGGCCCAGGCTGCGGTGTGCTACCGGCTGCTAGAGGTGCGGTGAAACATGGTACTGCTCTATAAAGTGTGGGGTGAATAGAGAAGGCAAGGGATCAGCAGAGAAGGCACCAAGGCAGCAATCAGAAAGCCAAGAAGCTCTTTTCTTTTCCTCAGACCCGCAGCAGGCCAGCACTGGGGAAAAGAAAAACAATCTGTCCTATTTTATAGACTGTAAGTGCATTTACGTTTTGTAAAGATTTTGAAAAGACAGAGCATGAGTCCTTCGTTGCACATCTCACCCATCATTAGTGAGTTGCTTTCTGCCAGTGTTTTCAGTAGATGTAGGTCTTGTAAAGGGATGTCACAGGCACTGGCTGTGACACAATGTCAGCCAGTTGGTTGATCGAAGTGAGGGATGGCATGGGGGAAGGCAGGTGCACATTTGAAAGACGGGCAAAACAGATGGACCAAGCTGAGTGCATGTGATGGATCACAGAAAGGGCCAGGACAACGTTAGAAGAGACTGTCTATTAAATTTTGTGGAACGGCTTTAAAATAATCCATCAGCAAAGCGACAGCTTTCTACTCTGTTTGATCAACTTTTATAGTAAGAGTATTTACAGTTAGGAACAAACCATTTACTTTCTCCTTCCTCTTTCATTCACGCTTATGCTAAATTGCGGTCCTGACTGTTCTTACAGGTTAGCAAAGCTGAACAGGTGGCAAGCAAGCAAATGTGGAAGGCAGGGCAAGAGCTGGTGTTGCTGATGAAAAATTCTTTGCTCTGAGAGCTGGCACCTCAACCTGGCACTGGGGTTGTCTCTGTGTCCCTGGCACCCATCATGGCATTGCAGTATTGGTAATTTGGTGGATACCGATGTTCTGATTAAATTTCAGCTCAGACATTTACATTGTTCCTTATTTTCCATTATAGTTTCTATAGGACAGGCAATTCTTTTTTTGCTTATTGAAATCTGGCTGTACGCTGCAGAAGAGCTGCTGCGTTAGGCTTCAGAGATGGGATGACTGAAATGATCCCTTAATGTGCATACAATTTTGAGTAGCAGTTTGAAGTCCTTGTGGTTGAAAGATGCTGCACATTGCTTCTTATTCACCGTAAATCATCATTTTTTAATATATTTTTTACAGTGACCTGAGTGGATAAAAAAGGAACTCTTCCATTTTGTGAAGTAATAACTGTATCCTAGGTGAAATAAAATACAAAGCTAAAAGCTTTAAACAAAATCTGGTTGTTAATATTAATAAAACACAATAGTACTGTTTGGTATCTGTAACCTTCAGTGGTTGTACTGATCTATGTAGGAACAAATACTTGGTGCTTAATTTGAATAAAAACATTATTTCTTATTTTGTCATTTAGATGAATTGACAAGATGAACCAGTCACGTTTACTGAGGGCATGGGGATAGCAAGGCCAGAGGGCAATAGAGATCTGAAGAATATGGTTCCCATTCAGACAGCGTTATGACCAGCAAAGAAAGTCCTGTCTCAGCATAGCAGCTGGGGAACAGACATGATTTTCAACTTGAAAACACAGTATTAATCGGTTGTATTTTGTTGTGCAAGATTTGATCCATGAGGGCCCCGTGGCCAGGAGCCCATAAAGCAATTTGAAAAATGTAAGGTATGTGTAACAAGGTAAGAACTCAGAGAAGAGACAAAGAATTCACAGCAATGTGGAATGGGTTGTAGTGAAAAAAAGGGAGAGTTGCACACATCAAAAGGCACTTTAGAATGATTCGAGATGTGCACACGTCTGCTAGGTCAGTAACAAGGAGAATCTGGTTTGTCCTCTTCAATTTACCTTTGTTATTACGCAGCACGTATCCCCACAGCATCTCAAATCTTCCTGTTTTGTCTGAGGAAGAAAAACATATACATGAGTTTTTGGAATAACTGGTTTGTTCTTGCAAAACAGGGCTTTGAGAACCCTGTGGGCACACAATTAACTTTCATTTTAATTCAGCCCTGTGGGAAGGGGTCAGGGTCTCTCACTCTGTCTCTTTGAAATTGCTTTGTAAAGGAGATGGTTAGTTAGCATCGACTGAGCATCTGCCATTGAGGCTCAGTGAATAATCATCCGATCCCGCTCTGGATTAGAAGAGGAGAGAGAAATCAGACAGGGCTAAACACCAATGATTCGTTAGCTTTCCTGGAGCCTGGGAATGCGTATGGACTAGGCAGGATTTATTTGGCTTTCCCAGTTTTAATTTCCATGATTCTCCATGAGCTAGTCAAGACAAGGTAACCAGCAATCATGGAGGAAAAAGAGTGGACCTGATAGCTGCTTTTCGTCTTTCTTATTTCTTGTGGAAATTCTCCCCTTTTTGTTTTCCTTCATTTGTGATTTCGGGTCACAGAAAGATGAGAGCATCCCTGAAGATGGCAGCACAGGCTCCCCAAACCCTAGCTGCGGTGCTCACAGGATGCGGAGTTAATGCTTTCTGCCCTGATAGAGGGAACCTTTCCCTATTTATTTCTTTATCCTGCAGACACTCAAGTGGATGTTTCTCCTCTCCAGGACTCCCTTCTGCTGTCTGGTTAGTGTTCCCAATGAGTGGGGATTATCCCTAGGACTTTTATTTTGTTTTTTTCAAGGAAGTGGTAAAATTTTAACTTGAGAATATTGATTTGGGTTTTTTTCCTACCTGTGCTGAAATGAAACAGAGTTGTCCTTGCATAGTTGTAATTTCTGAGAGAAAATTATCTTTCCCTTTAAATAAATGAAACAAAATCAAAGCAAACATATATCATGAAGGAAGAAAAATCACAAAAACTCTTCAAATGTACTTAAAAGTTTTGGAGCAAATCGACAAGATTTTGCAGATGTGAACGGTGGGGTTTTTTGTTGTTGGTTTTTGTTAAAAAGAGATTGTTTTTTTCTGTGGTATTATGTCCCTACTAATAAATGAAGTATATCAATAGCTCTTGGAAGCACACAAAGTAACTCCTGTGATTAAGCTTCTCTCCCACTTTCTGTTACTGAAGGAGGCTGGACGGTCTAAAGGTGGGATCAGGATAAAAGCCCAGTTCCCAGCTCTTCTATAACATTCCTAGGTGAACTGAGCAAACACTTCAAGTCTCCGATTCTCTCCTCTTCCTATAAATTGTGCATCAAAATGTTTTCTTTCTTTTAGTCTGTCTCTGGAATGCAAGTTCTTACAGACAAAGACAGATCTTTAATATGTGGTACACTGCCTCACTTTGCGTCTGTAAAGTTCTTTTGTAACGATAATAATGCCTTTAATAATAAAACCTGCCCTGTCCCAGTCACCATCCCACAAATTAGATTGTTCTCCATTTTTGATTTGGTGGGCGGGAAGTTTCTAAAGATGGGTGCCATGTTCTGAGCCCTTTAGCTTGAATTTCTGTAGTCAAGGTGAAAGCTTATGTGTTGTGCAAATACATCAGTGCTACCTTGACACAGACTTTTTGGTTGAATGGCAAAGACTTCTTTGCCTCTTTTCCAAGCATGTTCCTATATGTGTATATAAACTTACACTGTACACGGCAGTCCTGATTTGCACACTCAGATATTGGAGATAAGCACATTTTATAGTTCTGGAAAATATCCTCCTCTGAGAGGAGGTCTCTGTGTATTGTATTGTGTGCCTAAGCACTAATTTCAGAGACCTTTTTGCCCTGGCAGCATCTATATCACAATATCCGTGCCCTGCCTTCATTCATACTCTGGCAAAGTCATAAAGGACAAAGTGTTTTTCTTGCTTCTCCTGCTTACCTGTTGACTGTCTCCTTTTGAGGCAGATCTACTGCAATCTGATCCAGATTGCCTTTGATTTACGGTTATTGGAACTAATTTTCCTGTTTTTCTTTTCTGCCACCTTTTGGAATCTTCAGAGTTAATTTCTCTTCTACCCCTTCTCTCACTGTTCCCATCTTCTTCAGGCTCTGTCTCATTAGTGAAATCCGGGGCTTCCCAGGACTGCATCACATACCTTTTTGAGCCACTGAAGGTTCATTTCTCCTCTCACCTTAGCCAGGCCGCCCCCCCCCCCCCCCCGATCTGCAGTGTTGCTTTGCCCCAGATTGGCTGAGTTAAAGCTTTTGAATTCTACCAATGTGAATGCTATGTGCCTCTGCTGTTCTGGGGAGCTTTGTAACTTGAAGGCCAATATTGATAGGTTAATTACTTCTCAGGTCAGTAAGTAGGGCAAAGCTACTATTCAGGTTTACCTCCTGGGCAGTTCTGCAGCATCATCCTTTACTTTGCAAATTTAGGACCTGAGTGGCCAAAGGCTCTGTAAAACGAAGGTTCCAATAAGGAACTTTCCTTGGCACTAGTACCAGAGAAGGCGGCCTGTGGATGGCTAACACTGGAAATCTCTGTTCTGGGAGTCTTCAAATAGTCTCTGTTCACCATCTATTTGTCTGATGTGCTCTGCGACTGTATGGCTTTGTTCAGACACAAGCAAAGCTTAGTAGTAGCTGCAACAGAAATTTTACTTCATTGTTCCCTCCTTCATCACCTAATATCTGTGATTTCAACACTAACATTGTATCTTCATCTGTCCAGAAACAGCACCTACCTTTATTGTGACAGAGTGCCATTCAGCAGCCTTTCCTCAATTTCCCAGGCAAATGGGACCACACACCACTGACCCTGAAGTGTTTTGGCTGGGGTTGTAGGAGATCCTTTTCCCTATGTTGGATTCAGTTCTAGCCACCCTGAAACACCCACTAGAGCTAAAATATGACAGTCTGTTTCTGTAATGATACGGAGGGAAAATAGATCTTTGAGAGTTGAGACATCACTGAACATACCAGATGAGAGAAGACTTTTTGTCTTTTCACATGCAGAGGTCTAGGTTTTTTCAACTCCTCTTTCCTATGGCCAAAAGTTCAAAAAACCGCAGTGATTTCCATCCAGATTGGTAGGCTGCAGACTGGCCTCCAGGTGAAGTAGATATTACTGGATGTCATGCAGAATGTGCATAGCCCAGCATTGTTAAAGATGTTAACAAGAATTAAATTTCTTCACAATGCGTTTTCCATGTGTATGTTCTATCCCCTGCCCCTCTGCTTTTGAATATCGAGGTTCTATGGGAAGTGTATGCTGCTCCATGAGGTCTACACACAAAGCAAGAAAGTCGCCCAGTGGGAGGTGCACATGGACAACATATCTCAAAGCTCCCAAGGCTAGCTGGTTGGTAGCTGTTCTTCCCTTTCTTTCTTTCTCAATGACTGAGTATACAGAAAGGAACTAGAGTTTCAGGTGGGACATGAAGCTGAGTCCTGAATGTGTCCCGGCTATATCTTTATCACATTGGACCATTGAAAACACTTCTGGGGTTATGTGGTTTTTGAAGTTTGAGCCAGATTTGTGTTTGAAAGATACACTGGGTATTTGAAAAATACAGCAACAGTTTGTAAAAGAGAATGAGAAAAGCATGTGTAAATAACGATGCGTCACAGTGCAAGCGAAAGCAAGCATTATTGAAAAAAGAAAAGCAACAAAGATTGGAGAAAGCAGGAGTCTGTAGTCTTGCAATATTTGATAAGGGGCCTCTTTTTTGAAGTGAAGTGATGCACCAGTTATGGTTTTGTTTCTTAATGCAAATTTCTTGCCCTCAGCGTTGCAGAAGGAAGTTTGATATCATGGCTTGAGAGCACGCAAGCAAGCCAGAAAACTGAAACAGATACAGAAAACAAACAATATTTTTTACTTGCAGAATTTCCTGATTTTAAAGACATTTTAATACTTTTTCAAGGGTGTAATTTAGGTTCTAGAATTTTGGGTGCTTGAGTTTGGTGACATGTCAGTGGCAGGTTTGAAATTAAAGAAGTAGGATGGACTGAGCACTGCAGGGCAAATCTCAACAGAGACTGTTAAAATCATAGGCAAATGTGGGTCAGGTTTGAACTTCTCCGGAACTCCAAGACTGAAATCATCGTGGACTGTATTGATAGGATGGCTTGATGTGGGAGGCAAAGGTACCTGTCACTTTCTCCTTCCCTCTGTCCACAGGCAGTGCGTGTTTGGGGCCTTTTCACTTAATATCAGATTTGCACACCACCACTTCCCAAAGTTCAACAGCTAGAAAGGAGAAAAGTAACTCAAAAGTGTCAGCCCTCAGGGTACAGTAGTTGTCACCCACCCCTGGGAGGGCTGTTGTGCCTTTTCTTATTCGAGCTAAGGAAAATAAAACAGCACAAAAGCCTGAGGCTCCATCCCAGATCTGGTTCTTCCTAAGCCACAGGGCAGTTTGCTGCCTTTGTATCGCCTCTGGGGTAGCCCCTATGCTTTCCCATCTGAGGAATTTTTCTCTTTCTCCTGGCTGTGTACTTCTGCTGCCCAGGGTACGTTCCTGGAAGAACGCTGCCTGTGACACACCAGATCAACGGGCGCAGGCCCAAGTCCCCTCTCCCAGGGATCAATATGATGTTGGAGTATGATGCTGGGGCTGGCATTGCCTACTCCTTTCAGGTCTGGCATTGATTAGCTGCAGCCTGCAAATAGAAGTGGAGCACTAATGCTCTGCAACCTCGATAACCCATCCCCAGGAGCCTGCCAGAGTCAAGGGGCTCCTTGCTGCCACTGTAGCCAATAGAGCCATTTCATTAGGCTGGAAAGGTTAATTGCATTGAAAACTGGCGTCATCCTCAGCACATGGCCATTGTAAAACCCCACAGTGGTTCGAGGCCTGAAGCTGTCTCAGGGCAAGTGAAGACCATCTGAGCTCTGGGAAATTTTGCTCAGCAAGGCTTCTGTGTAGGACAGTCAGACCCCATATCTGCCACAGTTCTCTTGCTGGGGTCCCCTTACTTTGTTTAGAGAAATCTGGTGAGGGTGTGACTGATAGGGGTGGTAGTTGTGGTCAAAAGGGCACTTGTTGGTTTTATACAGCCTTTGGATTACATCCTGCATGTATGCATGCAGTAAATATGGAGGAGCAGCTCATACAAACTATAGGTCTTACTCTGAGCCATGCAGATGAAGAAGGAACATAGCAGGCTGGGAGTTGTGGTCTCTGCGTTGCAGCTCTGCACTGAAAAGGCACCTATGATCCTCTCTGTTCTGTGCTAACAGTGAGCAGAGCTCAAGTTCTGGAAATTGTTGCTGCAGCCCCTTAAAGGGTATAGTTGGGCTCTTCTCTGCTGCAGGAGGCCACTTGTGTCCTTCCAAGCTCTAGGGATTGTCACCTGTCTGAAAACCAAGGGGAGGGCTCCCTCGGCTGAAGGCTGGCCCTGTGAAAGTTCAAGTGGTTTCTTCTAGTACATTGTTAGGTTTGTGTGTATGTTAGCTAGTTGTTGGTCAGAGAAATTTATTTTGTAATGGATGTATTTTTGTCAGGATTTTCAGGGGAGTCTGTTGCATATGCAGAATGTCACAATTCAATTTGCAAACCAGAGTTTCAGAAATGAAGAACATTCTGATTGTTAGAGAACTTTTGAGGTTCTAGGCAGCATATTTCCTCATAGATAAAGAGGAATTCAATTTTTGAAGTGTTTTTTTTTTGTTGTTTTTTTTTTAAGACGCAGATGTCCTCTTGTCCTTTTGTTAGAAATGGCATTTTAGAAAGCAAAGGGTTATAAAGACTGATGTTGGGTTCTGAGATTTGGCTTTCTAATGTGTGTGAAACGTTTTGAGGTGCTTTTGCTGAAAATATTAAAACAGAGCAGAAGATTGCTCACCAATATGACACAGAAAACCTTGCAAAACCAGAATCTTCACAGACTCTCTTATTCTGTGGTTGTTGATCACTGAGCAAAAATCGGGCTATTAGATCATCAATTGCAGCTTCTTTTATAAACTCTTTTCTGCTTCCTTTCCATAGTCACCTTCTGTGGGCAATCCTACCTAACATTTTTTTTCTTATATTTTCTTGCTCTTCTTTTCCTGGGTGCCACATTTCAAATCAGAACGTTGGTTTCAGAGGGGGAAATGTGTTGCCACAGATGAGAACTTCCACTGCTAGACAGAGAGACATTAGGACAGAAGAATGTGAAGATGTCAGGTGTGCGCAGGTGCTGCTTTCTAAAGAGAGCCCTTTACAATGCACTCAGTCACATCTCTTGTCAGGATGCAGCTGTTGTGGCATCCCAGTTATATGTGCCACGCACCAGGGCAGTGCCTAGCTTCTTGTCTGTGACTGGCAGGGCACATGTGTTGAAGTAGGACCTCCCCTTGAATCTGGTCAGCTGATCGTCCACCTTGCCCACTTCTTATAGATTCATGGGACAGGCCTAAAAGGGTTCACATGTTCTCATTATGTCTAATTCCGAACACAAAGCAGGGCTCTGTAGCTCCTCTGTCTCCTCTGCCCTCAATGCAGGGACCTTCTGCTGCAGCTTGACAGGAAGCAAATGAAAGAAAGAACTTAAAAGTCTGAAGGAGGAAGACAAGAGGGAAGGACAGGAGGAAACGTCTCAGGTTCAGGAGAGCTGTTTTGTGTTTTAAGGTGCTCTTCCAATGTGCACAGGGTTTTTGGTGGAAAGGGCACAGTGAAGAGCTTTCTCTTTAATACAGTGTGCGTTTTATCTCCGCAGACTTCTTGCAGACTTAGTTTAAAGATCTTAGCTCAATACCATTAGTGTATCTCTGCTGAAGGCCCTTTATAAAATTGATTAGAAAGTGGGCTTTTGCATGTGTGTGTGTGGGCTCTAATCTGATTTGAGTCCGAGATGGTATCTTTAATTCAGTGCATCGCGGCAACTAACTCACGAACTTCACCGAGAGTCAGAGCCCCTAATTTGGTTTGAGAATACATTAGCAAAACAAGCTCAGAAGGCCCCTTTTCGGGGAGAGGGGGAGGGGGTGTCTTGAGGGGGGCCTTGTGGGAGGATGGGAAGAATTGACTTGATAGAGAAGAGTCGTGGATTTAAACAAGATCCTGGGCATGATATTCCTGCAGTGGTTCCCAGGAAAAAAAAGGAGGAAAGAGAGAAGATTGATTGCTGGCCTTGCACAAACCATGGAGAACAAAGTGAACCTCAAAGCAAGCTTAACCCTTTCTTCCCACACAAACAGAGAGAACTTGAGGTGCTGTTTATCCAGAACTGTTTCTCCTCTTCCCGTTCCTTCATCCTGCTCTGTGGGGTGGTGCCTAAAGCAGACACTAACATTGCAGAAATAATAGTATGCTTTTGCCCTGGTGGATGATCCACGCTGTCAAAACTCTTCAGGACTGATTCAACTCAAAGCAAAATATTAAACCGTCTCCTTCTTTCCTTCTTACTTGCTGAAATAGAAAAAAAATTGTTAGCAAGAAATAAATAGACAACTACAGCTGGTGTTCGCAGTGGGACAGTGAAAGCAGTGTTTTGCTGCAGGTGATATGTAAAAGCCTACCCTGGGGATCATTAGACTTAGCAGAGTAGATATGTACATACATTGCCTGCCTTATCACTAACCTTCACTCTTCAGATCCCTTATTCCTGTATGATATATATTGAGAGTTGTGTAGCGTTCTGTATGATCCAACAGTTACAGGGTGGGGGGAGAAAGTCTCCAGATTCCCCCCGGCCCCTTTTAAATAAAGGATTATTTTAATGTAATAAATTGTTAAAGTAAATGGGGGAGTAACTCATCTTAGATCCTGTTGGGTGCTATAGGAATGCTCAAGATAGAAGTAAATATTTAATTTGAAAATGTAGTTAGTAAGCTGTTAAACACAAAAAGTTTGCTGTGTTAATTCAGTTTTATGGCTGAGGTCTTGCACACATGGATGTCGGAAAACTTAAGTTTTGCCTCCTTCAGTAGCAATATTGTATTCCCCTTGCAGCTGGGTAGTATTTCCAGTTGCCAGGAGTATAGCATTCTAGGATTTGCTGCCTAAATTCTGTAAATTGGTACAATTGCATTTATTGCAAGGGACCTTAATGGTTTATACCCAGTTTGGCCATTAATATAATGTTTGACTTACATTTTCAAATGGAAGGTCCTAAATCATGTTTGCAAAGGACTTCCAAGATGCACATATGATTGCATAGACAAAGCACGCATGGACACAAATGACTAATATAGTTGCACCTATATGTTTATGGATGAAGTTGACTGAGCCATTGTTTTTGTAGTAGAAGTGTGTGTTTTGTAGTTGCAATTCAGTATTTGTGTTTGAGAATGAGACTGTCTCTGTGCAGTGCTACATTATGGTTGTTTTAGGCAGAGTAACATCAAATTTTCTGGCTGGAGTATATTGCAAAATCTTCAGTATAGCGGTCCTTTATGATATATGTTTCCATTCCGCTGCTTGAGTATAAAATCAGCCAAGACCACAGCTGCACAGAGGGCTCAACACATTCAGAGAAAATCTGAGCCCCTTCCTGTCAAACAGTGCATTTTGGAAGAGGGAGCTTACTATACTTTCAGAGTGAGCAGTCACAAAAACAGATACCTCAGAAGTGTACGGCTTTGGCAGTAGGTCTTACTACTGTCATTTGGATGTACAACAGGATATATGACTTGATTCAAATGCCTAAGCGTAGCAACCTTCCAATAATTATTTTTGTTAGCTTTCATGCCCTGCAGATAGTATACCATATGTTTAGTTGAGGTTCCTTTTTCCACCTTCTCTGATGAACTGCTGAGGTCAGCAATTTTATTTCAGTAGCTTGCTCTGATGAACTTTATTTCTACACCAGTCTCCCCATCCAGACAACACTGCAGTGCAGAGAAATAATCCAATTTTACTTGATTATTAATAATTACTCTCAGCTGCTATTTTTTCAGTTGATTGATTAGAATAAACACTGCTCTGACGGGATACACCAGAATCCATAACTCCCCTTCCTTCTCTACTGCTACTTCAGCTCCTGCTTCTCCAGGCACAATGTGAAGTGGGGGGTTGTAATGCAGAGTGGCTTTTTTTTAATGTGCCATTTTGCTGGTTTTTAACCAGCTGTGACCAAAATTCTTTATCTGGATTGGTGGGTGTCCACAAGCCCTGAATAATGTCTCTGGTTTGCAAGCAAGTGCTTTTGCTAAACAGATATGTTTTCCACTGTTCAGGGTTGAAGCTGGACAAAACAACTTCAATCTTTTAGTCCTCCAGACTGATCAAAGACTGTAAGTTTGCGGGACAGGCGCTTCATATTTATAACTTGTCCCATGTCTGACTGGTTGTGTAACCCTCCAGCAGGGTTTCAGGCCATGAGTTGCTCTGGAGGAATCTCACGTTCTAGTTGTATGAGGTTTTTGCTGTACCAAATTTGACAGTTTATTTTTAATATTTGGAAGGACCATATCTAAAGGTGCTCTCTCAACAACTCGTGGCCTGAAACTCTATCCAGCAGTTCTGCAGAGACAGAGGAACTTTAAAGCGTTTGCAGATTTATCAGGAACTTAAACACCTCAGCTAAATTATGCACAAAAAATAGGAAAATGAACATTGATGTTCATGCTTGCACCAGCTTTGTGCACAGTCAGGAACAATCTCTCCCAGCACTGCAATCCAGTCTCTGTGACTCCCTTGCTGATCCAGCCTATTTTGGACCAGATTTGCTGTGAACGCCAAGTGGTGAGCAGCACTGCAGCCAGTACCTCAGGAAATCAGAACAGGCAGTTTGGGTGTAGCTGGGATGAGCAGTAATTTTCCTACAAAGTAGCTGCTCTTAACCCTGTGGCCTGGAATTCTTTTTGGGTCGGTGCAGCTACTTGTAGTTGTTTTCATTTGCAGCTTGGGGTCCTTAAATTCACCCTACTTTGAGAATAATACTATTTCCAGGGTGGGAAGGTGGGAAGTGAGAAAATTACTTGAACATGGACAGAATTTATCTCCTCTTTGCAAACAGGATAGTTGTCAGAGGTACTTAGAGCTTGGGCTGTTTATCTGCTTAGGATGAATCCAAGGAAATAAATGAATCGTTATTAGAGAGATCTTTTTAGGGATCTTGTTGTTGCTGAATTTCCTCTCTGGAGTGGGTGAAGTGCACAGGGTGGACAAGCCTGTCACAGCTGGCAGAAAAGTGGCTTCCAAGGGATGCTCAGGCTAGTGAATGTCATCTGGAGATGGAGATGTGTGAATGGATTCACTGTACCCCATGATTTGCAATGGTTGTGTAGGGCCATCAATCTGTGCAGTGTGACTGCCAGGAGAAGAGTGTTCGTTAGTGTAAGTGGGTATATCTGAGAAACCCCTCTACTGGGAAAGATTTGCTCATCTTGCTTTCCTTCCAAGAAACATTTGAAATAAAAGTGTGTTTGAAGAAGTAGTTTAACACTAGAAGACAAGTCTCCAGAAATCCAGTGAAGGGCATGGGATAGCTGCAGTGTTCAACATTCAGATGACTCTTCAGATCCTGAGGTCCAGTTCCTGCTCCGATCAATAGAAATCACGATTTAATTTCAATGGTAGTTGAATTAAGCCTCAAATGAAGAGATAGGATCCTGTCCTAACTACTTCTGATTTATTTCCACTGTAGCTACAAAATGCTGGGTAGGGTTCAGGTAGCAGGTAAGATATTTATACTCAATTCCAACAATATTTCCTCAGTAGGTGGTAAAATGAAGTATTGTTTTGTGGCTCACAGAGGTGTTAAGAAGTAACACTCCTTGCTATGAGTGAATGAGAAAGAAGTTTCATTCAAGCTCTCATCAAAGTGGATAAAATGTCTAGGTCAATTTTTGTAAATTGATAGGGAGCCAGGGTTTCAGAGCTTCTGATCACATGCCAGCAGTGATTTCATTGTGATGCAGAAGGGATGGGGTAAAGCTTAAATGGCACCAGGTGGAAAAGCAAAACTGGGTTTCTCCAGCAGCACTCAGCTTTCAGGACAGAGGAGTTGATTTTTGGCTACAAGATGCTCCTTGACACATGGTTAATCCCTACTGTGTAAAAGGACTGAATAATACAGAATGTCCATTTTATATGAGTTAATGGCACAGCTTCCATGGTACTCTTGAATTTCCAGAACTTTTATGTAGAGTTCGAGCTTTTCAGATGATTTAGATGTAGTTTATATGCCAGTATCTGTCTCTCTATGCTGCCTGGCTGGAGAAAATAGCATGAAGTGTCAAAAAGTTTCTGTGTACATCAGAACATACATGTTTTTGAATGCATGTAGAGAAAAGAGACATGCTGAGTGAAGGGCAAGCAGAAGGCTGTGTGGAAGATACAGGGAGTGGGGCTGCATGAAAAATAGAATCCTGTTTCTTAGAATATTTTTTTGTTTCAAAGTATTATTTCATTTCAAATCTGGCCACAAGCTGAAGTTTTAAGCTGAGTGGAAATTCCAACAAAGTTTATTTTGAGAAAGCTTCTAATATTTTGTTTCATTATGTTCTTGAAACAATACACACTTGGTCAGTCAAAGAACACATGAGGCAGCACATGACAGGCTAAACAAAGTGCTAGGAACAAAGCAAAATTAAACATCTCATTTTCTTTAGAGTTGTTTTGGAAATCTTACAGTACGAAATGTTGCCAAAATTGACCTAGTTCTGTAATGAAACCAAATAGCATTTTTTAACAAAATTAATTTTTGATGAAAAACTTGTAGTGAAGTTTAACTGCGAAGGAGAATGGAAAAATTGGTTGTATGATGGTATGGTCAGGAGGCAGTTGGGGTGTGAAATAGCACCTAGGAAAATGGAGATAGGATTAGGCAGTATTAGAGATAAGGTTATTGTGTAGACTGGGTCACAGAGGACTGGGCTTAAAGTGCAGTCAGATGTAGGAGGAGGTCAGAATTGGTCTGTATAATACAGACAGATTTGAGAAGCTGATGTTTTCCTCTGGCTAACTTGCATGCAGGAAAACACTAACTACTCACACTAAAGCAAGTCACTGAGCTGCAGCGCTGAAGAAAGAGGTTCAAATTCTGCCAATAATCTGGGGCGGAGGCCATCATGTGAGCACAGGGCTTATCTGTCCATTCTCCTGCTTAGCATACACATCTGCACGCTCCATTCTTTCAATCATAGTTGCTGATTAACTCTCACGATGTTCCTGAGAGGTAGGTCATTCAGGACTACATCCCTGCTTTTCAGTTGGGGAAGCAGTGTCTTGGAGAGCTGCAATGACTTGCTGAAGTTTATGAGAAGATTAGTATTGAGGCTGGAATTAGACTTTGAGACATTTTGGCTGCATTTTAAGGGCTCAGTACACTGTACTTCACCGTCCCGTGTCAAAAGCACAGAGCTAGTGACTAAGAGTCATAACATGCATGTGGGTCTTTAGGCTGTGTTTGGAGCATGCATGCCTAGTGGTTGGGGAGAGATGTGATCTAGGTGTAGAATGGTTCCCAGAAACTCTGCTCCCAGAGAAAAGGAGCACCTGAAAGGATGGGCAGAGAGACAGGTCTGGGAGAGCAAGGTTTACACCATAGACCTGGCCAGAGAGAGATGAGTGTGGGACACAGGCTTAGTTTGCCAAGGGCAGAGAGAACTGGGAGTCTGGCCACACAGAGCAGATGAAGTGTGAGTGTGTGGAGCTATAGATCCTGTCTTTGCGCATCACATTGATCTCATTCAGTGTGTTATACTTAGCATTTCGTTTATATAATATCAGGGTGTTACACAGGGTTTGTTTATTTTTAACTAATGGATGACTGGCAGTTTCAGTCTGGATGCTGTCTGGTAATGAAATGGGAGAAATTTGTCTGGGTATGGCGAAAGATCCTTGTCAAAGGGTCTCTGGAGATTGAGAAAAATGCATTTTCTTGACTATTTATATTACCTTGTTACCTGGGAGCTAAATCCACAGACACACTATGCAGGGGGTGGTGAAAGCACTGACCACCATTTGCATGCATTGGTAAACGGTTGTGTCATTTTGTGATACGTGTTACATTTCATTTAGGAATTTAGGTAGGAAAGAGAAAAGGGGCCAAGGTGCATTCTGCATCATGCAGTAGGAGTCTGGTGCAAAACCAGCCACCTGTTGAAGTACATCATGTGACCAGAAGAGCTTTGGACTAGAAGCTCTTTCGAAGACATTTAGTCATGTCTGACCTCACTGCTGGGAGCCACTCATGGACTTTCTATTTGTGCTGTGTTTCCCGCTGTAGTGAAACCAGTTTGGGATTTGGCAAAGGTTTCTGTGATGTAAACAGAGTGCTGCATCAATAGAGACCAACACCTGCCAAAGATCCATCTCTTACCAACACCTCTGGATGCCCCTTTCTTGCTGTACCACCACCAGATTCTCCAAAGGCAGTCACGTTTCCTGCTATACTGAAGAATCCAGCAAGGACTAAGAGGGTTTCCTCCCTGCAGGTTTACACACACCATCCTGCATCCAGCTCTAGGGCCTACTGAACCCCAGTGGAGCTAGGCTGCAGAATTTGCTTTAGAAATGACCCTGTTTGCCCTGATGGATTTGCAATGCTCACTGCTGGCTTGTCACCAGACATTGATTTCCATTTCCCATTGCTCTGAACTCTTGTATGGCTCACATAGAGTGAGCTCAGTCTGTCTGCTATGAGCTGCCTGGGTTGTCCACTGCAGTGAATGCCTTTAGCTTCCAAGACCTCCCACCGTCATAATATTTGGCAAAGCTGTGTTGTAAATGGATTTGTGCTTCTGCCTATCCCTACCCCTTGTCCAGGTTGCTCACACCTTCTGTTCTGCACACGTTTGTTCCCCTTCAGCCCAGTACTGTCTGTCCATCTCCTTCTCTTTCTATGCATCTAATGGAGGTTCGTAATCCCGTTAGGTGCTTGCAGCAGGCGCTGCCGAATTTGCTTGCAAACGCCTGTGCCAGGTCGAGTGTCATTGCCAGCAGCGCTCTTGGCGGGATGAAGGTTGCATTAGTGAACAGTAATTGAAATGCAAAATAACATTTTGATCGAGCGAGCAGGCTGTTTATTTATCAGATCAATAGCCAAAATGCCCCATCTGGAGAAGTCAGCGTGATAATAAGTGATGGCATTCCAAGGGCAAAGGGAACAAGCGCAGCAGGGAGGACATGCCGGCAGGGTGGGCTGGGCTGGGTCACACTGGGCCGTCGGTTGCTGAAACTTGCTTCTTTTGGGGTCCCTTCTTTGCAGAGGGCATCCCCCCTCCTAGTAGTTTCTGCAAAGGGTTCCAGGCCTCTGGACAGAGAACAAACAGTTCTTAAATACGAGATCAGACAGAGTGCAGAAAAATCATGTAGGTCTTCTCCTTCTCATGCTCTGGTAGACACAGGGCTGTGACTGAAAGTGTAGACTGCCAATGATGTAGCTCAGTTAGGCAGTGTTTTTTTTATTGGTTTTGCTTTAGTGCATTATGTTTGCTATAAAGGTATGAACACTCACAGTGATGGTCTGGAAATATGAAGTCATAGTTTGGCTTCTGTAGTGAAGCTGCTGGAATGCTATCTAGGTGCATCCACATAATGAGGAGAGGAGAGATGTGGGAGGGTGTGTGTGAGGAAGGGGTTTGTGTGTATTTGCACAATAAATTTATTATATGTATGCATACCTACTATACACAGATGCCCTACAGAATAAAGCTATGTAACTTTTAAGCCTGTCTCAGGAAGGCAGAAGCAGCTGTATATCTTTGTGTGTGCCTGCCTGCCTGTCTGTGTCTGGCTGTTGGCTTCTGCTTGTCCATGAGTAGGGACACTAAAGACAGGAAATGGGAAGTGAAATTGAGGTTGAAGACCTTGCAAGCTTGTGGTTTTTTTTCTTTCACGTCCCAAAATAATAACACGGAAAAGTGAATAATTCCTGGGATGAGGAAATAATCTATTCACCATGACAGAAAGAAATATTTTTGTGAGGTTTTTTGTAATCATGTTTAGTTAAATTTTCAAACAGTGATGCCAATTTGGGAGAAGTGTTGGGGAAAATGATGTGCTTGTTCTGTTACACAGTTTTCCGTCTAAAGAGTGGTTTGTTGGCCATCGTCTCCTCCTCATCTCTTGGTTCAGGCAAGTGAGGACACTGTGGGGCCTCAGGTAGAGCTTGGCTTGAGTCGACTGGAAGCTACTTTGTCAGTCAAAGGAAATGGGGACAAACAGTCTGGAAGATGGATGAATGACATGGATTTAGAACAAGTCATTAGGGTTTGAAGCTGGAATTTGGGTCAGCTACAATGGGCTACTTAATATATGCAGTGTGTGGTAAGAGATCTGCTAAATACCTACCAAAGGTAGGGTTTTAAAGACTCAGCAAAACTGAACCTTGAGGTTATCATAAATAGGTAGCTAGAGATAATCCTGTATGTTACAGCAGTCTAAGGTGTGCAGAAGGAAACTGGGTGTTTCCATGTATCACCTACTCTCCTCAAACCTGTGGTATTTTTTAGCTTGGGAGGAGCCTGGTCTACAGTTACCTCTGTAACGTCCTCCCTTTCTCTGCTTGTTCAAGTGCTGTATCTCAGCTTCACTGTGTAGCACAGGTTTCTTGTCTGTCCTTGACCCCATGCAGTTCTCCTCTTGTGCCTCCATCCTCATTGACAGCCCAACTCACTCCCACTTCCACATTTTTCCAATGGTTCTGGGACATCTACCCTGTGCCAGATCCAGTGCTCTCACACTGTTATCTTACTTTGCTACCGTATCATCTTGGAAATGCTTTCCAGAGAGTCAGGGATAAAAAGAATTTCAAACTGAAAAGCACTAATTGCCCATTGTTATTTTCTATGCTGTAATTTATGTGGAACTAATTTCAGTCAGTTTTTCAGGGTCTGTCTGGTTTTGAGTAATGTTTCTGATGATAAGGCACTTAATTACAGATTTCTCTGAGAGCTACAGGTGGAATCTAGGCAAAGCCCATCTATTCTGTCCTGATTGTCTTGGCGAGGGTGGGAGAAGGAGGCAGAGTCCCACTACAACTGTAAGTTTTGAAGTGTAAGAAACAGAAACCTCAAAAAAAAGGTCAATCTCAGAGAATTCCTAAATGCATCTAGGTTGGAGAACACACAAGTTCAGATTTTGTCTGAATAAACCTGGAGCCCCCTTCCAGTAAACTAGTATTCATAAAGAAATGTTAATTCTTAAGTCTCTTTTCACATTTGTTGCTAGGATGATGTCCTTGATTTGTAAGTGTCTCCCATCCTAACTCCTTCCTCAAACACTTAGAGGAATTAAGCAATACCTCTGGGTCTCTCTTTTTTTTTCCTGCCATTGTTCATCATGAATTGCAGGCAAGGTTGAAGGGAGGGGTGCATTCAATGGATATCTTGAAATGCAAGGAAGTGCAGGTTGAAGAATTTGCACTGGTGGCAATTTTCTCTCAGAAATGCTAAGAGGGTACTGAGTGAAAGAAAAGGTCTATGTGAGATGAGACAAGGGATCAGGCTGGGATGCAAAAATAAATGTGATATGAATGTCAGTGCTGGAGATTTTCCTTTCCTTGCCCAGCTGAAAAGGTGGAAGCAAAATTCTGACATACAAGTGTTTGAACAACTTTACTGAACATGTTGTTGTATGGGTCTCGTTCACAAGTGTCTGAAGGACACTGAAGGTACGAAGAGAGATATAGATTATAAGTGTCCTAGATAGGCAGAGTATAAAGAAAGACATTCAAGAAGAAATGAAGGTCTAGCTGAGCATTTCAACAGGGATTAAGTTGCAGCTTTGCTGTATGCAGGCAAAATTGTTGAACTGGTGTGAGCAGTCTTCCAGGTGTAGAAATAGTGGGGGAAGAAGTGGAAATGTGAAACACAGAATGATAACATGGGGGGAAAAAGGGTGCTGGTAAAATTTGCATACATAGTGAACAGCAAGTTAATCCTGGTCCGTGTGTTGCTGTGATATCAACAGTAAGTATAAGCAAGAAGCATTTGCTGAAGTGCTGAAGCAATTTGCTCTGGAGGGAGTGCCATTAGTACACCAGAGGGCAAGGTGCCTTCAAAAGGTGATGTGTTAATAAGAGAGTGAACTGATAATATATGTCACACCTCCAGATTGTCACTTCATCTGTTGTACCACTTCTTACCATTTACTAACAAGAGTGAAGAGAAATTACAAGAATGAGGAGAGGGATGAAGGCTAGTAGGAAATCCATAATGTCTTCTGCCCATGAGAAACCTTTTTTATGTATTAAGCAGCCTCCAGACAGTTTGCTGTGGCAGCTTTCATCAGCATGACCTAACTTGGGCTAGAGAAGATCTACTGATATGTAACTGGGCTTGGTTATGCAATGGGTTAAAGGGATAAAATGTCTCCTGGGCATTAGACAAGCAAATGCTATTTGTGTAAGAGCCAGAATATGAGCACTTGCTGTCTCCATCTCCTTAGCTTGCAGAAGAGCCCAGCTTGGGCCTACATCTCCCCTATGGTGCAAGGAGTATGTTCCTTCAGTCTACGTAGCAGAAATGGACTCATCCAGCGACACACTTCAACCTAAACCACAACAATCTCATACAATCCAGTTCTCTTCGTGAATACCAGGGGAACTGACCCCTGGAGACAGGTCTCTAGATAGGCTTTTGCAGTTGGGGAGCTGTGGGACTTCGCTGGCTTCCTTACATGTTTTCATTTTATCTTCTTCAGCCTCCTCACTCAAAAGTTCTTCCCCTGACCCACCGTCAAATTATAAAGCAAATTTTAAAAAAATCTATATCTCTCTTCAGAGCAAGGGTGAAAGGCGGGCCAAGTGTGATGCATTTTTACAAAATAAGCCAGGTCCAGATGCCCAGCAAAGCCAAAGGCAACAGAAAAGCATTGTAATTGGAATTAGGATGGTATAGCTCTTTTAGAATGAACTGCTGACAGTTGGACCTTGTGACAACCTGGCAGTCCAGGTTTGTGAACTACATGTTGGTATTCATCCTAGGGAGTAGAAGTCACACAGTGCTTCCCACTCCAAATTATAGCACAAGCCCATCAGCCTTTTGCTAAGCTATGGTTTACGTTTGTTCCAAAGACAAGTATGTAGTATTTGTGTGGGTGTATTATGGACAAATGCCTTGCAAATAGGCTGTCTGGGGCTCTACAGAATAGAAGTATAACCCACACAAGCCAAAGGGAGCTGCCACTATGACATGCAAACATGACAGAACTCTTCGAAATCATATCTGCACTCCAGAGAAAAAGATTTAGATTGATCTGAGGTTTTGACTCTCTTGTCCTTTATAATAATGCAAAATACTGTGATTTAAACAAAAAAAACCTCTAAAGCCTATGCACTGTTAAGTAGGTGATTAATGTTCCTGATCATGCCAATCATACATTTACTACCCAAACTCTTGCCTGCCCCCAGAGAGAAATGAAGTTTGCCTTGGGACTGAGATATGTTCCTGTATGACAGAATAAGCCCAGAAAAGTTTCCTCAACTGTGGCTGTTATGGTTGAGTTATCCACAGTTATCCACTGTACAGGAGTAAAGTAGCACATTGGCAGATCCCATTATTCTTGGACTGTTGTATGGAGAAGAGCTGTCAGTAAAGATGAGGAGTCTCTAGATGATGTCTTTCTCATCTGAAGTCCATACTGAGTAGAAGAGCAGGAGAAACCAGTGGGTGTGCTGCCCCCTTGCCTCCCTAGCACCATGGTGGAGGAGAGGTGGTGATGGGAGCACGTGTGTGAGCTGTCCATGGTAAGAGCAGGTCTCCCAACAGGTGTGGACATCTCAGCTCCATGACATTAACTCTTTGCATATGTGACCTAAAATTACACTGGCTGTTATTGCAGCTGTCACATCTAGCCTGCCCCTTGGAAAACATTATTTATTTCTGTCTCCCGTATCTAAAAAAAACCACCTGACAAAATTTGGCTTGTTACTGGAGTTGCAGCCGGTGTTTGAGAAGCTGATCTATATTGTTTGTCAGCCAGCTGTGGGTTGCAAAGTTCTCTCGTGTGGCCCACAAACGACACAAAGTCTGTATTGCCCAAATATCATCATGGCATGATATGCACATCTCATTTACACATGCAGCGCAGGTTTAAGTCATCTGAGCTAACAAATACGGATAGCAATAATAAGCCTGTATCGGAGAAGTTGGTTGTTTTATCTCAGTTTAAATCATTGGTGCTTCTGCAAATTAAAGCTTCTTTGTTCTTTCATGGTTGGTTTAAAAATGTTGGTGCAATCCAAAGTGTGCTTTTGTCACAAGCTGGGGCCTGAAGTGAGCAGGTTTATAATGGCAGTCTTCTCAGGTTTTGTCAGTAAAGCCTGAATCTACAGTGAGGGCTCCCTATTCGTGGACTTCAGGACTGAAGTGCAGTTCCACAAGCACAGCCACAGGGCACCTGGAATTTACAAGCTGTACAGGCATCTCGCCTGCAGGGGTTTTCAATTTAGATCTTAGAGGACTTCAAAAAAGTGAAGATTTTGTTCTGTCTGGAATCCAAATCCAATTGTAAGACCCACCCAAGAAAGCCCATTTCTGGCCCTTTACATTTCTCCTTGTGCCCAGAATAGAGAAGGTTTTGCCTGAGGAGGGCCTGAGCGTTCTCTGGCTCTCCCCTTCCCTCAACTGTTACTAGTCCTACAGCTATATTTCAGCATTCATTTTAATCGCAGTTTCAGTCTTACTGTTGAAAATGTCCAGCATGTTGGGTTGGTGAGTGTGTGATTTTATCAGATAATGCTGGTGAAAGGACTGGCCTACATGGCAGAACTTCTGATACCCTTTCCTTACCTTCCTCCAGGAAACTGGAGTGTAACACTGAGCTATCCTTGCCTTTCCTATTGAATATCGTGTAATGAGGACCAGCCACTAGAGAAGCTCAGCAGTGTTGCCTCTAAACTTTCCTTGATCCAGTTTGAAATAGGGAGTGCTGCATGGAGAAGATACAGGGTCAAATACTTGGGTTTGCCTCAGCACTTAGATCCTTGGATGGAATTAAGTTACTGAATTGTGAATACCTTTAGCCGGTGAAGAATTCTTCTGGTGGGGAACAGTTACCTGCTGTTACAAAGCCAGATATTGTTCTGGCTGTCTTGCTAAGCAGGTGTGAGTGGTTTCTCCTGAGTCAGGTGAAGGCTTGTAGATAAAAAGCACTGAATTCCTGTCATTTTCATATCCAGAAGTGGGGGTAATGAGGTGAACATAGCTACAAATTACTATTTCTGGCAAAAATAACCTCAAAGGATGTGCAGTAAAATAGCCTTATCTGCATGGATATCCCAAACTTGCAATCCTTGCACTTTAAAATAAAAAAAAACTGGGGGCAATAAATATTGCCTTGATTTTATAACACTAATCTTTGGTCACTTTCTGGTTCTGTCCCTTTAGCAGTCTTTCCTTCTCTTATTATTGCTGTTGTTCTCAAGAGATCACTAAACTCATAAGCAGTCCAGCCACTGTAGAGAAATAGCAAAAGGTGAAAGGCTAGAGAAGAACTGGAGAAACTTGTAACGTTAACCCAACATCACTGCCCCAGGGAGATAACGCTAATAGATAAACATCTAAAGCGCAATGTCGACTTGGTCTAAACCTGCGTATTTACATCCAGAATCACTTAGGTAGGACCATGCTTGTCTGAGGGCAGTTAGAGGCACGTAAAGGCTAACAACGGTGTTGGTGATAAACAGCAGTGGGTTTATGAAACAGGAGTACAGCAGACAATAACCTTTCTTGATACAATTAGATAATTTGTGGGAAAAAGGAATGCAGTGGATAGACTGTCTCTGGACCATGCATGGGCTTTTGACACAAAGCTGTGCAAGATCTTATTAGGGAAATTAGATCAAATTGGTTTTGATACAAATCCTGTGAAATGAATCATGGATTAGCTGACAGAGTGTAAACAGAAGGGTTAGAGACATTCTTTATCCTTCTGTAAAGGTGGTGTCCAAAAGGGCAGTGTTTTGGTTTTAAATATTCATTAGTGACCTGGAGGAAAATATAAAAGGAATAGCTCTCAAATTTACAGTTGACACAACTGAAAGATACTAGAAAAAAATCAGAGTAGAAAAAAGAAGAGCTAGGCTGGAAAAATTAGCATTATTAACAGGCTTTGGTAAAACAAGTGGCAATTAGCAGTGTGTGGTTTAAAGATGATACTGGATCTACTTTGGAACAAGGAGAATCTCCAAATTTCATGTTGTGCAGAGCACGGTGGCGAAAGCAGCTTATGTTCAGAGAGGTCCCAGTGAGACAGTGGCTATCAAATGATGTGAGCTGATGTGCAGCCTGATGTCTGGCAAAGCTACTGCTCAGTTGGTCCATATGTCTGCCCGGCTGTGTGCTTTCCAGAGTGACTCTCCCCTGTAGTGCTGTGGCGTCGCACTGTGCAATTTGGGGCACCTTGCTGCAAGAGAGACCCAGGCAAGTTGGAACAAATCCAGAGAAGGGCCACGAAGATGCTAAAGGGATTAGAGGGAATGACCTATGATGAGGAAAGGTGAAAAGAACGAAATGTTTAGAACCTCTAAGCCTGTTACATGGACACAGAAATAGTAACGGAGTTTCCTGTGCCAGCACTGAGGAGAGTTGGATCAAGTCTCTCTCCTTTTACATTCCTATTAAGGTAACTCTAGAGCTGAGCAAAAGGCTGTTCATCACTTTGAACTCTTTGCAAAAAACATTTAGCTGTTCTTCTTGAAGTTCAAGATGTTGTATTTCATTGCCAGGGGACACTCTGAGTCTGCTTTAAAATCACCATGGGATCTCCGTAAGACTTGCAGAAAGTCAGAGCTGGTGAGCCTTAACTGTTCCAGAGGCCAGAAAAGAAAAGCACAAGCTCTGGAATGGCTGGAGTCACCTTGGCTATGATCTTTGATCTGTCTTGGTGTTAAGGACTTTTGCCCCTAAAGCATGTGTTCACATCTAAACAGAACTTGCTATGTATTACCATCTCCTGGAAGGGAACAGGGGCATCCTCAGCTGTAAGGTTGTAAGGGGTTTGTTATTATCCTTGATTTGCCATCAGTCACTGTTTGTCTGCCTTGGGGAGGAAGGCTCCTTAATTGAGGGTCATGAGTTGAGAATTGAGTTGGTCCTAGAAGACTGATCTCCCCTCTTTTTTTTTTTTTTTTTTTTCCCCCCCCAGTGGAGGGAAATACCTCAGTGGGTCCTCTCAAGGTCCTCTGTGAATTTTGGGCTTTTTAAGAGACAGAAGCTTGGATTTGAACTCTGCTGACTGAATCTGACAGTACAGCTCACCTCCTCATCATGCCTTTTTCATAGCATTTTCCTCTGTCTGCCCTTAATGTTACAACTCCAACTCCTTTTATTGTGGAGTTCCTCAGTGCAGAACAGTGTTTTATGGTGGTTTTGCCTTCCATTTTGACCCTAATCTCATGTTATGGTGCCCAATGATTTTCAGGTTTTTAATACGAACACGCTTCTCGGGCAGGGAAAGGTTCCAGAATCTGGCCAGCAAAGCAACTTTCGGCTTTGCTGTGAGATGCTAAGATCTAGTCTCAGCTAGCAAAGTTTCATCTTCCTCCACACAGTCAGCTGGCATTACACCAGGAGATCTGCAATCTGTCTAGGTGCCCTGCGGGATTAAAGATGAATGCACCTGCAGTAATTATTCCTGTAACTGCTCCATGGCCGCTAGTCCAGTGTGACCCTCTGGGCAAGACATGGGCATTCATCAACTCATCACGCTGTCTCTGAGAGGGACCAAACTCTGGATTCCTCTCAAGTAACACCAGGCAAAGCAGCCGAGGAACGTGAGATGCCTGCCCATACTCTCAAGGTCAAGAGTCTTGCCAAATAACAAACTTGGCTGATCGATCCCAGAGATAGGAGATGAGGTCAAACATCGAGGATGAAACAGAGAAGGGAAAATTAGGAGATACTAGGGTCAAATGAGATCATAAGGATGCAGGACTGTGAAGTTGCTGCATATCAAACGTACATTCATATCAACAGACACACAGATGGGATATATATACATGTGCACTCTGGCCTTGCTGTGTCACAGAATGTTTTGTCCTGTCCCCTGACGGGTTTGACCTCTTGGCAGAAGGAGTTGCCACAAATACCAGGTAAATAGGCTGAAACTGAAATAGAAATAGAAATTATCCGCATGACCATGGTATGGTAACTTTAAACCAGCAGAGCTTCCAAGAAGAAAAGTTAAGCACCCCCAGTCAGTCAGAATTCTTTGGACATATTATCAGGAAAATGCATGTATTTAGGTTTTCTTAAAAGCCTTTGACAAATTATCTTGCTGAAGGGAAAATTTAACCTCTCAGGTTAATACTATTATCAATTAAAAAGTGTCTTAGACAGAAAAGAAAGGGTAGACATACCCTACCCAAAAAAGAAAGAGAAGTCAATTTTCAGCATGATAAAGGTTAACACAAATCAGCCACAAAGATCAGTGTTGTGGTGGTTGATCCATGTGTTAATGATCTGGGAAGTGGGTGAACAATGAGACTCTGCAGAAGTCATCAAATTATGAAGGAAGACTGAAGAACTCCAGAGGATCCTAATAAAGCTGGGTGCATGGACAGCACAGTGGTAGATTAAATACACTGTTGCCTATTGCAAAACATTGCACACCAGAAGGCATTAATTTGATTTTTTCATACATCCTAATGGATTCTAAATTAACTGTAGCAACTCAGGAAAAGATCTGAGGATTGCAGTAAGAAACTTGCTGATATTCTCTGTTGAAGAAATGGTAACAATTTAGATTTTAATTTAAAGAGAAAAAAAGCAGACAATGTAAGGAGTTATATAATAGATAGGCTGAAAATAACATTGAAAATATGGTAACGTCAGTAGGTAATTGATGGCATGCCTTTGTCTTGACTACTGTCCAGACCTTCAGCTGGAGAAGTGATGGAGCAGTGCCAGTTTCATGCTGCTGAGGAGCTGGCTCATTGAACTCTGTTCTGGACTGAACAGAAATAGCCAGACTAGAGGAAGTTCAGAGATGGATGATGAAGCAGATAAGAGGTCTGCAAAAACTTTGTGTGAAGAACAATTATATAGATAACGAAGAGCTGAATGAGGAGAACATGGCAAAACTACGTTTCCTGAGAAGGAGAATCAGGAGATGTTCAGGGAGCCTGAAAGGCTGCAAATACAGTATAAGCAAATAAAAGTGGGATTTTTTTGTTTGTTCATACACTGCACCAGTAATCCCTGGAACTCATTGCTGTAAAATATCATAAAAATTAGCAGTGTTTTAAAAAAAGACTGAACATTTATATAAGGAGTAAGAGTATCTGTGACTACAATAAATAAGAACTTGCAAATTTGATAAAGATGCAGTCCGTTCCATATACTTAAGAGCAAAACCCTCCGTCTAAGAAGTGGGAATATGAGAGAAGCACCTCCATGCAAAAGCCTTAAACTGATAAATAGAAGAAAGATTAAGATTTAAGATTAAGCTGGAGGAAACTTTTGATCAGATGATTTTCCTTCAGTTTCTATGCTCACTTTTTAGTGATGATAGTGTAGCAAGGGGGAGGGAATCCAACATGAAAATTAATCAGACTTCTGTATTACAAATGAAAATCCAATCTGAGCAGGTCCTTCCTGCAGGGTCTGGTAGTGAACTTTTTGCTTAGAGCCAGGGCAGCGCATCCTGAACTAACCAAACATCTTTTTCACCTGGGTAGATTGTGCTCTGGGTAGAATGTGCCTCATCAGCACTGATGCCCCTTCCCAGCACTGTAGCCTGTGAACAGCCTGAAATTGTGATCTACATGAATAGCCTTGACTTTATTCTAGTGTGAGTTTGTGGGGAGTAGGCAGGCTGTTCTTAGTGAGTTGTACTGATATTCCTGAAGGAGAAGGACCTGGGGGGGGTTGAACTGCCCAAGCCAACTGGAGTTGGACTGAAGTGGGAGAAAGAGGGCTCTCTTATGACCAGCCCGGAGCTGGGTTTGGCCAGGAGGCCGCTGAGTGCCTTTGCTCTCTCCCTGCAGGCTGCTCGGCAGAATGGCCACGGAGGAGCGGCACCTCTCCTCCAGCTGTGGGTCCTTCATCAAGACTGAGCCCTCCAGCCCATCTTCTGGCATCGACGCCATCAGCCACCACAGCCCAAGTGGCTCCTCCGACGCTAGCGGTGGCTACGGCATCGCCATGGGTGGCCACCCCAATGGCCTAGACTCACCACCCATGTTCAATGGCACTGGGATTGGCGGTGGGTCCTGCCGTAAGCGTTACGACGACTGCGCCAGCGCCATCATGGAGGACTCACCCACCAAGTGCGAGTACATGCTCAATGCAATCCCCAAGCGGCTGTGCCTGGTGTGCGGGGACATTGCTTCTGGGTACCACTACGGCGTGGCTTCCTGTGAGGCGTGCAAAGCCTTCTTCAAGAGGACTATTCAAGGTATGGTGGGAAGGGTGGGAAACTGAGACGTTAACTCCATAGCAAAAAGGGGAGGCAGCCCTAGACATTGCTGAGACTGCAGTGTTTACACGTCATATAAAGGGGAGCAAGACAGGGTGAATGTAATGCACTGAACCCTCCATCCTTTTGTAAGCCTCATCTCTCCTTCTGCCCAGCTCTGGTCCTTCCAAATCAACCTGGACATGAAGTTAGGCTTTGTGGTGGTAGGAACCTTTGCCAGGTTCCTAGCCTGGATGGCTACCAGATCTGGGTATCTGGACTAGTGGATCTTCCCGCCTCTACTAGTGGCGCTGATGCCCTGATAATGTGGCTGCTAGGGGTCTGGGGCCTGAAAAAAGAATGCTTTGCACTGTAAAGGTGGTTTTAAGGCCCATTTGAAGAGTGGGTGCCCCTGCCTAGAGATGGCATTGCTTTAGAGAAGTCTGCACCTTGAGGTGAAATCTCCAGCATTACAGGAGTAGAGAGGTTCTCACTCAATCCTGCCAGTCTTAACTTGTGGCCATTTGAGGCCATACAGACCTCACCACAAGGCTGGACAGGATACTTGGATGAGAGTTGGTCCCGTGTTCCTCCTTTTCCAGCTCCATCAACCGTTTTCCTTAAGATGTACTTTCTTTGAAGATAAAAAAATAAGACACTGAAGGGGATAGAGATACCCAGTTTTTGTTGGTCTTACTAAGGTTGAGAAATTCCTCAGGTGATTTTGAAAACCAGTGCATGTATGTGTGGATGAATTGCAGTGCATTGCTTCTGCATGTACAATTAACATATGAGGTGTATGGCTGTGTCCTGACTGCTAAAGGTATGCTGCAGATACGCACACACGCAGTATAGCCAAAACTGGAAGTGCATCCAGGCAAGCTCCAACATCCATGGATGCTTGGGCGTACTTACACAAGCAGGGCCCTTTATTTCCTACACTCTCTAACTGGGAAAAGGACAGGATCATTCACCTTCCAGTGGAAAGTGTATTGAGTTTACCCAACTATGGTGGGGACAGATGTCCAGTGATCAAGCAGCTCTGTGTGTACTTGACTGTTGGCTGGGGACAATCCACCACACCAACACTTCCTTGTCTCCTGTGAAATGAAAGAAACGCACACGTGGGGAGAGCACTCGTTTTATTTTTGTTCACTGAATACGCCTGAACACACTCTGTCACTGGGGATGTTGTAAATGACAATGTCAATGACAAAGACAGGGGGATCGAGTGCACCCTCAGCAAGTTTGCAGATGACACCAAGCTGAGGGGTGTGGTAGACATGCCTGAGGGATGGGATGCCATCCAGAGAGACCTGGACAGGCTCAAGAAGTAGGCCTGTGTGAACTTCATGAGGTTCAACAAGGCCAAGTGCAAGGTTTTGCACCTGGGCTGGGGCAACCCCAGTATCAGTACAGGCTGGGGGATGAAACAATTGAGAGTAGCCCTGTCGAGAAGGACTTGGGGGTACTGGTGGATGAAAAGCTGGACATGAGCTGGCAATGTGCACTCGCAGTCCAGAAAGCCAACCATACCCTGGGCTGCATCAAAAGAAGCGTGGCCAGCAGGTCGAGGGAGGTGATTCTGCCCCTCTACTCCGTTCTGGTGAGACCCCACCTGGAGTACTGTGTCCACCTCTGGAGCCCTCAGCACAGGAAAGACGTGGACGTGTTGGAGCAGGTCCAGAGGAGGGCCACAAACATGATCAGAGGGATGGAACACCTCTCCTGTGAGGACAGGCTGAGAGAGTTGGGGTTGTTCAGCCTGGAGAAGAGAAGGTCTCTAGGTAGACCTTATTGTGGCCTTTCAGTACTTAAAAGGAGGCCTACAGGTAAGATGCAAACAAATTTTTTAGTAGGGCCTGTTGCCCCTGCTACAAGGGGCTTTAAACTAAAAGAGGGAAGATTTAGACTAGATAAAAGGAAGAAATTTTTTACAATGAGGGTGGTGAAACACTGGCACAGGTTGCGCAGAAAGGTGGTAGATGCGCCATCCTTGGAAACATTCAAGGTCAGGTTGGACGGGGCTCTGAGCAACCTGATCTAGTTGAAGATGTCCCTGCTCATTGCAGGGGAGGTTGGACTCAATGACCTTTAAAGGTCCCTTCCAATCCAAACTATTCTATAATTCTATGATTCTGTGTTCAACTCTGGAGTGGACGGAGCAGTACAGGGTGCAGTTTGGCACAGGTCTGTAGAATTCACTATTTCTAGTTTAATTTCTTAGATTATAGATGCTTCTCCTTACTGTTATCCAGCTGTGGAAATAATCACTCTGTATTGCCCAACTGATTCTTCCTCTTTTATTATGCCATGTATAAAGCATGGCCATCTCTAGGGCATTGGCCTGTTCCCTGGCAGGGTTTCTGTGATTTGTCATTGCTGAATCTCCTATGATTGAATGTGAACTTTTACTTGGACTTCTGACTGTCAGCACTGACTCTGTCCCTCCTCCAGCACTTGGACGCATTCCCAGTGTTTCCTTCTGGCACATTCAGGTGCTAAAGGAGGGACAGGGTAGTACTCTGAAGCAAAGCCCTAGGGGTTCCCTACATAGGAGGAAACTGAAAAACTGACCCCTCATGGGAGCAATACCAGAGCATCTCTGTGGCAGATCAGAAGAGAGACCTAACCTGGAGAAAACGACCTTGGAACTTTTGAAGAGTTTTCAGAGAAAATCAAAAGAAAATGTTGCAGGGTGGCAGTAACTAGAGCCTGTATCAGCCTGGGTGATATGTCAGTTGACTTAATCCCAAGAAGGGAGAGCACTTCTTTCCAACCCCCTCTCCCCAACACAGCCATATTCTCCCTGTGGTTCCCTAATTGATTGCCTGTTAACATGTAACAGATGGGGGAAAGGAATAACTGGAGATTTCTCTCACCCTGTCATCAGCTTGGGCTGGCAACTGAAGTACCAAAATGCTTTTATTCCCAAGAGTGGGAGAGTCGAGTGTGCTGTGCCCGAGGGTGAGCAATTTCAGCTGTGGAGCTGAAGGCTGAGCCCAGGGGAATGGGCAGCAAATACAGCTGCAGAGTTTGGTTAAGTCAAGAAAATGCACTGTTCCCAGGGCTCTGCTACAGTGCATGTGATATCCAAGCACAGCCCTGGGTATGCAGGGAAAAAGTGTTTAAGGATCACATAAAATAGATGGCAAGTGGCAGAAGCATTTCCAAAAGGTGTTCAGCCTGCAACTCTATTATGTTCAGTAATAATGTGTTAAGCATCTAACTGAAGTGAGAAAATACCCATCCAGGCTGCCTAACATTGATATAGGGTGTGCAGAAAGCATACAGATGTGCATGCTGTACAACTGCATTCCCTGCTAGTATCAAAAGACTTGCCATGATTCTGGTATCTGGGAATGGCGTAGGCTCAATGGTCTGATCACAGAGATGGAGCTACAACTCCAGGGTTTCCCAAGTGCTCAGGAGACGCAGTAGGTAAAAACATCACCAGGGTTTTGTGATCTTGGACCAGCCACTTCGCTCTGCTTGAGTATTGAAAGATTAAAAACTAATGACTATTATGAGAGTACTTAATCTGGTGGCCCTACATTTGGTAACTTTATTAAGTAATAAGTGTGCATGCTGCTATAAAATGGCTCTAAGTCTATTCTGGATGATTACACTACTACAGCCCTATCTGGATACCCCTGATCATGAAGCAGAGCTTCATGCTAAGTCCCCCCTCCAACTACCCCTCTCCCCTGCTACAAATGACCCTAGTCTGCCTATTCGTTGCTTTCTTTTAGCTGCATTAACTCATGTAAAACCTGCATGTCTTGAGGCAGGAAGATCTTGGATCTTGCAATAGCCTCTCCAGTCCCCCTGCTGCTCCGCTCCCCCTGCTGCTGCCACAGCAGTGGGAAGAACAGACATCCAAGCTGACCCTCTTTGAGCCTGACAGCTCTGCAACTCACTTTCCCCCTTAGCCAGGTGAGGCCAGACTGTCCTGGACAACGTAAGGGCTGTTGCTTTTCAAGTGATGGGGAGAGGATAGGCTGAAAGCCAGCATGGACGTGGCTGGTTATCTCTGAGGTCTATAGCTATGTGGGAGTTTTCCATGAGTAGTATTTTTTCCAAAGAAAAGCAGAATTTTTACCAAGTCAGTTTTCCCCAAAGAAAATTCTGATGATAGGAGAAAAAAAAAGAAGTCAGGAAAATCCAAACCGTTGATTCACTTCAAGCGGAAATGAAGTGGTTGGTTTTGCTGAACTAAGCTAGGATCACACAACACTTCCTAACCTGTCCCACAGGTTATGGGGGGGGGTCACACCTGTGACTTCTCTCCTGTTGTGTTACATGGTCCAAGGGAAGGACCAAGGCCTGGAAACCTGTGTGTCATTTCCACTCTGCAGCACTGGCAATGCTTGAGATGGAAAGGTGAAAACCTGAGATAAGATGACAGCACACGCCACTGGGTTATTGGCCTTTCTCTCTGAATATGTTATTTTGAAACCCAGGGCTGGACTTCCCACACTTTGCAGCAGAGTCAGAAATTCTGGACTGACTTGAAGCATTTTTGGTCAGCTATGCCATCTGACAAAATTTTAATCCTCTTTCTCTATCATTGTATTGCTTTGTGGGAACTGTGCTTTGGGTCCCCATTATGTTCTAGCAGCAGTGTTCCTTTACCTCCATGATGTAAGTGTCCTCCATAAAAACATGTGCCATGGGCATCACCTGACTTTGTGAATACCGTGGAAGGTGCAGTCTAGCAAAGATAGGAGAGAATCTGAATTTCAGGCATGTTAATATGTGCTGCTACTGGTGCTTAAGACAGATCTGATCTGAAACCAAGAGTTTCATATTAGTTGAATGTAATGGAACAGGTCTGTTATGTGAAAGATAATGTGTTTTGGATGTTTCTGAATTAAAACTTTTTGAGTTTCTGTTCCATGGAAATCCTAACTAGTCCTTTCATCCAAATTTAGACAAAGGCAAATGCTAGATTTCTTACAGGGTAAAAATTCTTAATCTAACTCTACTCTATTCCTTCTTGTAAGAGTTTACTCAGTAGATAGAGCATTATATCTCAATCATATATATTGTCATTATCTTTTGTTCATCAGTCATCACAACTGGTAGGTAGTTTTGCCTATTCTGAATATTAACTAATAACAGTGCTGTATAACCGTATGAGCCCTTTATTATTCAACATATTCATGACTATGACTACCCTTCATCTATTTTTCATCTTCAAATAGTGAAAATTAAGGCTATTTCTAAAATGACCCATTAATATAAAATAAAAGCTTAAAGCTCATCAAAATAAATCTGAATTAAGATTTCCCTCTCTGATCTTTGTGAATCATCCCATTGTGTGCTTGGAACTTACACCCATAAGGTGATACAACAGGACTTGCAAGGAGTGATATTGGGGAGAACTTGTTATTGGGGAGTTAGAGAGAAGAGGCACATTTTACCATCATCTTCTGAATAGGCAGGTTATGTATCAGGCAAAGTGCTTGCATGTGTGGATTCCCTGCTTGAGTTTTACAAGCTTCAAACTCAGTGAGTGTAGCAATACAACTGCTGTGCTGGGATGCCCTTACCAATAAGGGGCTTAAAATGTGGATTATGCAGCTCAAAAGACTTGTAGGGATTTATAACAGGCTTGTAACAAAATCCGCAGTCTTCTAAGGGCTTCCTGGTTGTCATTACAGTGGTTAGAGTGGCTCCTGGGAAGGGAGGAGCAGTTGAAAGGGTTTGCTTATTTTCCTGAGCAGAAAGAGCGTTACCATCCACAGGATCAGCAAAGGGCCTGTGAGATGCAGAAAGGAGGTTTTGTGTCCCTACAGTAGTGACCACAGCAGCCAGGCACTGTCCTACCCTTCTGTCCTTCTCAGAAACATGCCTGCTACTTCTCAGGTGGGAGTTCACAGCCAAAATTAGGATGTGTTCTGAGCTTTCCAAAAACTTCTGAAGCATAACCAGGGAAAGTCAAGTACTCCCTGGACCTGGTGCCTGACTGCTGCCTATTATTCACAGCTCTAGCACTTGGATTGAGGAAACCATCTCCAGTGCAACTCAACTCTATTACTCTTGTGTTCTCTTTTTGCCTCTTTCATGGAGCAGGAGCCAGGTGTGCCACCCTGAGGAGGCCAACAGCGCTGCTGTTACACCTATAGCTACTCCCTTTTTCTCTCATACCATCAAGAGTCCTAAAGCCTTGGTCCTCACATTTCTGTTTTCCTTACTGTATAAGCCGCATGAAGTAAAATTTTGGTTAATCCAACCACTAGGACTTATCTCACCTGTTTTTCCAAAGTCTTACTTTCCTGTGAGTGATAAACATGTGTACTAGGGTGGGGATATTTTTTGTTTTGGATGGGGTGGGGTGGGGGGGGGTTTGTGGGGTTTTTGGGGTTGATTTGGTTTTGTTGTTTTTTTTTTTTCTTTCCAAAAATAGGAGCCTCTTCTGATGCTTCTATATACTCAGGCACCTAGATCAGGGACACGTCACTGGAAGCATAGGACAGCCCTGCTGAAAATCAGGTCACTTACACAAGTGCCTAAATACAGACTTACAGGTCCAATAGTTGAATCCCTTTCTTTGAAAACCATGGCTTAAAAAGTAACCCCTCTTACCTCACGTAGATCATTGGAGAGATTTTCTTCTGATTTTCACAGAGTACCTTTCCTCACACCAAGACTCAGGCTATGATGCTTCAGTTAGAAGTGCTAATTTAAACAGAAGGTAATATAGAATCCGCTCTGTGCATATTATCAGTGTTCCCCGTCCTGGTGCAGGAGGTCAGATTAGTGCCTGCTGACGTCAGAGGAACTGCTGGTCTGGCACTGCACTTACTGAAGGCCTTTTAAAAGTCTACAGGTCCCTTTGCACTGAGATACCCAAATGATCTGTTTACCTTCAGAATAAGAGATAAAAAGATTCAGGACAAAAGCTTGTGGGTACTGAAATGAAAGTGTCATTAGAGCTAGTGGCTTTTTGAAAAGTCAGGTTGCTTTCTCCTGCAGCCTGTCCCAGTCATGCAGAACAGCTGTACCATGGAGGCATTATGGGACCTTCCTAGGGCAGTATTTTGCAAGCAGTTCTTTTAAAACAAACAAACAAACAAAAAAAAAAAACCAAAAAAAAAACAAAAAAAAAAACCAACCAAACAACAAAAAAAGCCAACATGGGGGCAGTGTAACAATTGTTACAAAAATTGGGATAAAAGGAAATAAATGCATGAGCTGAGGCACCTGCGATGGGTTTCCCTTGGAATTCCCACTCTCAGTCCTCTGGCCCCAGGGGACTGGCAGACAGTGTCACCACACGGTTGGTCACAACTGCAGCATGCTGTGTCAGATTGCTAGGGTGAAAGACATGACTTGAATGAAGGGAATTTGGAACTTAATAGCAGATATGTCTGAATCCGTGTTTTTCTCTGACATTCAGGAAATCTGCAGTCATCTGGCCCTCTGTTTGAGTCACCCAAAGAAGGAGATGAGAGGTCTGTGTGCGGCAATGCAGAGCAGTACCGAGTATGCAAGGAAGGGAGAGGAGAGGGAAAGAATGATGAAAAGCAATGAAGAAGAAACCAGAAAAAGAGGAGAGATGGCGGGGGGGTTCTTCAGAAAACAGAGGCTAAAAAAGTTTTAGCTTTAAAGACTCTCTTGGCTACTTCTGTCTAATCTTTCCTGAGTTTCCTTGTAGAAAGGCTTTATAAAAGGCAGAATCAGTAAGCGGGGAGCAGCTTGTGCTCTCAGTGCTGTACTAATTCTGAGCTCAGCTCTGCTGAGAAGCCCTGTCCATAACTTAAGGAGGAGCTGGGTGGGACTTCACTGCGCTCCCCAGGCTCAAGGAGGCATTCTTCTCTTCCCAGTCCCTCCGCTTCCAGAGAGGTATGGTGACTATGGGGTCTCTTGAATGACCAAACTCTGGTGTGCAATTTTCAGGTGCTCCTATTATGTGTGCACTGGAAATTATCTTCCAAACTGTTTAACAGTCAAAGGTCTAATTTTACAGAAAATAGGGTAATTTTGCAGTTCTCTGGCATAAAAAACATGATCTATCACTTTAATAGTCCTGGGCTGTTTCTTAGCATCTCTCATCTAAGGGCTTTAAAGTGCAGTTAGACCTTAATGAATCAAGACTCATGATCTCCCCAGAAGGTAGGTTTGGTGCTCGTTTCATTTTGCAGATGAGCAAACTAGGACACAGAGAGGAAGTGATTTGCCCTCTGAGGCCGCATATGAAGGCTTAGAACAAATCCAAACTCTTATCTGGTCATCCACCACTTGATTTCTTGAAGCCATTTTTAAGGTAAATCTTGTGCCAGGCATCGGTGAGGTCCTAGCAGTTTTTTTCAGATCAAATGTAAATATTGTCAAAGTCAAGGAAATCTCTTCTAATAAGCAACAGTTCAAAGCAAGGCCTTGTTTATCAGATTATCACATTTTCTGCCCTTTTCTTCTGGGTCACATAATCTGCAGTTCATGACACGGAGAGACTTGACTCAAGTTTTATATGTGCATACAGACTTGTCTATGTGCACCCTTGTGTGCCGACACTCTTCTGCAGGGCCTCACAGCACCCCCGGCTGCTGCAGTGAAGGGGAAGCTCTCTCTGAGCCCCCTGCGCCGGCAGCCGGGCTGGTGGTGTGACCGCCAGCTGATGGGAGGCTGCTGGAATTTCGATGAGTTAATCTCATCACTTTATCACAGGGCACTTACAGAAATTACAGGGAGCTGTGAGCAGCTCACTGTGCTGGCAGCCAGCCCCAGGACCCATAAAAGAAATTGAGACACACACAAAAAAAGAAGTCAGAGAACTTTGTTAAAGTTTTGGAGACGATAGTTTTTCTTGGACGAGTTCTGCTTGGGTAATGCTGATTGTGCCTTCCCTGGTGATGTCCCTGTTTCCTGCAATAATGGCAGGTATTGCCCCCAGTTGTAGCTCTCAATCCATGTAGCACGTCAATCCAGAGCATGTTTTGGGGCCTGATATAAAACTCCATTTACTTTGGCAGCATTGTCTTGTGTGAAGAGGGTACAGTGGGCCTCACCTCTGGCATTTGCAACTTATAGAGGGGGCTGTAAGACACAGCTGCTGGTGCTTTCTTCTTTTAGACTGGGCACAGCGTGTGAAGGGGCACATGAGCCTGTCTCCAATGTGAAGGCAATAAGCATGCTGAATGGGATGTCCCACCAGTGCTCATTGAATTTTTTCACCTGTGCTTACTAGCAAACCACATGGCTGCTGCCCTGCATGATGGTCACTGCTTTGCTGTCCAGGAAGGGAAGCTTGTCCAGTGCCCACCCTGCTCAGTCTCAGTCCTTTAACAGTCATGAGCCCGGTACAGAAGTTCCTTTGAGAACTGCTGATTCAAGCTGTACATACAGTGTGTATACGGTAGCCAGTACCTACACCTACTGTGATACTATCACATTTAGTTGTGATACACATTTTGTAGACCATTTCCAGTACTTTGCTTGTCAAGGGGTTCATGGGCTGGAGGCATGGGGAAGCTGGGGGATCTGCTTGACACCGTGTAGAGGGACCTTGAGCTGCCAGATGAGGACTGTCACTGCCTCCCACTGCTATAAGGGCTCAGCGCCCTTGGTGTAGTGTCTCTGTGTTAGGGGGCAAATTTTTGGCCTTGGGACCACAAAAAATGAAATCTTACATCTCTCCAGAACCCTGGTCCTGGCTTTGGTGAGAAAAGTGAGCATTGAAACTAAGGCAAAACCTTCCAAAGTAAGACTGTGTTTGAGTTTCATCCCAGCTTTGTTCCTGCTCTGTTCCTTCCTGTGTGGGGCACAGCAAGTATCTGACCATGAGGTCAGGGCTTCCGTTCTTATGGGTCTGTAATGTGCTGGAGCTCTGTGTCTAGAGCAGGATTTTGTTTATTACCTTGAGATCAAGCCTGAATCTCAATTTCCAGCTCTCTGAGGACCTTGATACATTGCTGGCTATTGAAATTCAGGTGCTGCACAATGACAAAATACAGTCTGAATGGAAGCAACTTGTGCAGCACACTCTGCTCTTGCAAACAAACTGCATTTTGGGGGCAGATGAGCAATAATGAGGAATGGGGTGGCTGGGCTGGACCTTAGGGGCAGGTTGCAAGTCTTGTGACAAAAAAAAAAGAGGTAAGAGGTAGAAGGTTTATAACTAGCAGGCAGATAACCTTTACGCTTTGGGAGTTGTGTGCTCCTGGGGTTTCACCCAGCTTGGGCCAAACCTAGTGAGATAAATCAAATGGTGCTTTCTTCCTTTTGAATCTGTACTCTGTCTTTCCACTCAGATTCCCCAATGGGCTTTCCAACTGCTTAGTTAGCCCCAAGGTCTAATCACCACCCCAGAGATCGGTATGTATCAGATTGTTGGTCTTTATTTAGAGGAAGGAGGAGTCTTGCACAAGAACATAGAAATCCATTACAGAAGTAGGAACAAAAATAAAGTCCTCTCCCAGTGCTACTAAATTGTAAGATCTACTTCTAATCTGATGGTATACAAAGTCCATATGGTGTATTCTCTTGGCTCTTACCTATACTCCTCCCTACAGCTCTGATTGAACTCTTAAATCTCAATTTCCTGCTCTAAACCACCAAACCAACTTTTCCATTCTTCTGAACTGACTGTAGAGCTTATACATCCTTTTTGGAGCTGCCTGATTTACCCAGTAGCTAGACTGCCTTAAATGTATTGTCAATGCATCACTGTCAAGCTTAGATTTCCAGTCCTTCTCCACAGCAAACATTGAATAGTCCTCTTCAGAAACATCACCTCCAAAGTGAATGGCAGGGTGGGGACAGGCGTTTCTGTTTGTTGTCTTCTAGGACTAAATAATTGTTGCGTTACACTGTGATTCAGCATAATTCCACTTACACCTTCATATCAGACGCTTGCATCCATGTTTCAGTTACATTCTTGGCTTATGATAAAATATGATGTGACCAGAAATAAATTTGGGATGCTTCTTTCCCTGTTTTGTCTTGGAGGCAGTGTTGTGAGGTGATCATAAATGAAAGGGAATGAGGAAAGAAATGCTGATGCTCTGTGCAGTGGGATGAGAGGCAGGTGCACAAGGACTAATAAAGTAAAAGTGGAAAGATTTGCATAGAGAGCCTGTGTTCATTTTACAGGACATCGTATCCATCTTTCTCAATCCCGACCTACTGCTTCCCTGCTACCTGTAGTATGCCAGCTGGCAGGAAGAAGCAAAGGAGGAAATGCCATCTCTGAGCTTCCTGGTCCCCCAAGCAAGGCAAGAAAGGACAGGTGACATCCATCCCACAGACATGGAGCAAGACTGGCAGCAAAGGGAATGCTGCTAATGTCTGAACTGCTCCCACTCTCAGCCCCGGACTTCAGGGAACAGGCCAGGTTAGAAGCGGTGCAGCACAAGAGACGATGACGTGCCTGGAGGACACATTGTGCCTGAAAGCCCAGCATTGCAGTCAGCCCCTTGGATGGATAAGTTTCTCCCAATACTTAGTGCAGTCTTGCTTTTTTCTGAAATGTGTTCTAATAAGTAGTGCTGTGCTCTCTAATAGCCATCATCAGTCGGCTGTGGTCTCAGAGTGTGTGTGTGTGCAAATGAGTGAGCAAACATGCAGCATATACAGACTGATGGTGGTGGGAATATCTGGGCACTACAGCCTGTCTCTGGATCAGCGGGGAGAATGTGGTTCCTGGGTGACCATCTCTGTGTTTGATTGCAGGGAATATTGAATACAGCTGCCCGGCCACCAATGAATGTGAGATCACGAAACGGAGGCGCAAGTCCTGTCAGGCCTGTCGCTTCATGAAATGCCTCAAAGTGGGGATGCTAAAAGAAGGTAAGACAGAGTCAGACTGAGAATTGTTCTCTGTCCCAACAGCACCTGGGACTCCAGGCCTTGCAGGATCTCCTAGGCTAACTACATGCTTGCCCTCTCTGGCTTTCCGAAGGTATCTTTTTACAGGCTTTGTAAAAGAGTCAGGATGGGCAGTGACCAAGAGGACAGTCCAGAGAGTAGAGTGGTTCTAGTCAGCTCTCATGCTAGGATATTACTTCTAGCACTTGCAAATTTGACAGATAACTTGAAACTGGCAGTGTCAGACTGTTTCCTTTCCCAAAGGAACCCCAGGCTGGAGGGTGTTGCTGTTCTTGCTCCCCAGGTCATTTTGCAGTGTTGGGGAGGAGAGGCTCTTGTGTGATCATGACAGGGTTGGCTGGGCTCTGTAAGGGAAGGATGGAGTTAATGCGAAGCACAGTGTGCAACGAAGGTCTGCCCATATTACCACTCAGGAGACTTTCTGAAGACGGTGGGTAGCACAGGTTTGTCTGGGAGCTGTGGGTCCCTTGCCCTGCATGCTCAACCTACATTGTTCTCAGCCTATTGATCTGTTCAGCACTCTCTGAGCACTGTTTAGCTTCTCTCTTGTGCTGCTTTTCCTCCCCCGCCCTCCCCAATCCTTGTCCATTCAAGGTGAACCACAGGGAATTCAGCGGCAATTAAACACATTCTTATGGATTGACTTTAAAGCTTTGTTTCCCTTGGGTCCCTTTGGGAGAGGCAGTGAGGCAGAGGGGGAAGGAAGGAGATGCGGTGCATGTAACCCTCTGCTGTACCTGGCAGGGCATGGTTCCCTCAGTTTAACCACAAGGAACAGCAGCTGGCTGGGGTCTGTGCAAGCCCTGTATGCTGGAGCCAAGATGCCAGCATGCAGCCTGCTTCCAGGTCATAACCATCATAGCGGCTGGTGATGAATTGTACAACATCACTTGAGTGTGTATTGCTTAGCACTAGGGCTTTCTCATTTCTTGAGAGGCAAGTTGATGGCAGCCAGTGTTGTTAAGAATGTAGATTAGATGTTAAACCCTGTTCTGTTCTTTGATGGATGTGTGGTTTCTATGGTTAAGTATCTTCCTGCCAGAGCACACCAGTTACCAAGGGGAGGAGATGCAGACTTGTGTAGTGTGGCCCTCCCTGACCTAGGTGTAGAGGTGGTAGACTGGGAGGATCTTGATCCACTGCTGGGAAGGAGGTACCTACTTTTGGAGTTAGAGAGGGACCACCGGAAACCTGCTTCTCTGCGTGTGGTAGTTCAGAGAGGGGATATATACCCTTACCCACACGCCAATCCACACTAGTGACACTGGCTTTAGTGGGAGCACAGATTGGTAATGCGCTCCAGCCTGCTTATATGAATCCCATAAAACAACCTTAAAAGCCTGATGTGGCTCCAGTCACTCTGCAGAGCAGCACCATGGGTCCAGGCTCGCTGGCTGCCTGTGTTTGTGCTGCCCTGCATCCAAGCAGTTGAGCCCCTCAGAGCTGGCAGCTGCGGGAGTAGGATCGCAGGAGCCGGCACTGGCGTGTCTGACTGTGTGGCTGGGGCATCCTCTGCTTTCAATTCTGGGAGTTCAACACAGTCCAGAGCAGGATCCTGTGAAGAGTTTTGTGGCTTAGCCTCCAAGTTGTGTGAAAACAGTTAACTCCTTCCAGACCAGAGTTAGTCTGGAAAGCAATGTAGATTTGCTCACACAGTGCTGTGCCTGAACTCCTGAACCCCATGGGATGCTACTCATGGCAAACTGAAATTTGACTCTAAGGCTGCTTTTGTGCTGAAGTGTATTTAGTTATTCATATAGGGATTGATTTGGCATCATTAAAGCCACTGGGGAATGGTGGTTTGCTATTGATGTTAGTGTATCTGTGATCCTGCCCATAATATTTAGAGCTGTGGAATATACAGTAGAAAGATTTATTGATAGTAATGGGATGCAAGAACACATGACAATATCAAAAGGAGCAGAAGAGACTACACTAGCAATCTGCAAATAGGACTCCTGTGTCCTATTTGTGGTCAAGTGATGTTAGGCAGGCATCTTTTTTTTCTCTTCCTTTTCCTCAGTTTCCCAAGATGAGAAATAAGGTTCATACTGCTTTATTTTGCAACAGGATTGTGAGGACTGATTAGTTAACTTTATGTGAAGCCTAGTGGAAGCACAAAGTATTAGTATACAGAATTCAATCAATACACATCTTTAAAAGCAAAATCCAAAAAGGGAGAAAAATGGTTTTACAGTCTTTGGTCTCCACAGAGCCAGGAGTTTCTGGAAAGAATAAATCCATAATTGTTTGACTTGCTCAAAAATGCAGAATTGACAAGGGATTTTGGATTAGAAAAGGTTCATTGGTCTTTTCCATCTCTGATCTGTCATCCTATTAGCTCATCCATCCCTTTTCTCTGCCAGGGCAGGAGTGTTCCCAGCTGTACATTTCTAATAGTTTAACTATTTTGAAAATCCCTGATTTCTTGGTTTCCCCAGAGAGCCTATTCTGCAGTCTCCAAGCACTCATTAGGACAAGATGTGTCTTGATACTTGAGCTATGATTTTTTTCCTTTCAGTAGTTCCCTTTCCTACTTTGCCTTGGTGTACCTCTTTCTTCTTCCTTGGGTTCATCCATGGCAGAAGGTTGCTAAGCCCGGTTCTTTCTCCTGCTTGATTACTGGAGTTTGGAGAAAAACAGTCTTGTGGTTGAAGGCAAGATCTAGAAAACAGTTCTTTTCTTGATAGGTTTCTCCTTGATGTATTTGGTACTGGGCTGGTAACTTAGCGGGGACATTTCTGGGTAAAGACACTGTACTTCCTCTGAAGAAGAGTATGATATTCCATTAGTATCTAATTAAGGGCTTCATGATTTCTTCTAAATAAGGGAGGAAAGATTTTCCTGGTTATCGTCTTCATACGTACCACCTTCTGCCTGCTGGACATGTGGCGTGAGCCTGTTCTTCAGGCAGAAAGCACCAGTATTCATAGATGGCAAACACAGGTAACCATGACTTCAAGCTTCTGCCTTATGCTTGAAATGCTCAGCTTGATGCTGCAGGAAATACTTAGGCCCTCCCCTTGGGGAGTGCATATGAGGGTCACCAGGCATCTTCTCTCCTCCCTACATGGGCTGCAGCTAGGCAAACAGCTGTGAATGTAGCCCTTTAAGATCTGGGGAGACTGCCCCTAACACAGAAGTGCAGGTTATTCAGGCAGTGCCGAGTGAATGAGGATCAGGGCAGGAAGAGAGCCAATGGAGCAATCAATAGGTGTCTCAGATATCCAGGCCACTTTCTTTAAGAGAGCTCCGATCAATGCATTGCAACAAGGGAGCTGCACGATCACCAGAGCTCGGCTGTCTCAGGTTCTCCTGGTGTGACGCTGCAGGGCAGGCGAGACTTGCTGGAGAAAGCTGTAGGCAGAAGGCTCTGCCCGCAGAGCCCAACTAGCTCGGATGTCTGAAGTGTTGGCCTGTCTGGCTGCCTGTCTCTCACTTTCCCCTTCCATCTGGAGTGTGCCCCCAGAGAGAATTAATTAGCCCCTCACTAGCAGGCTCAGATAGGAAGCTGCTGAATCTGGAGTCCAGGATTCCAGTGGACTCCAGTCCCAGTGCTACTGTGGAGAGGCACTGTCCCCAGAAAACCTGTGCTCTGCTGCTCTTGGCCTTGCTGAAGCACCAGCCTGCAGGCAGCAGGAGATGGGGCATCTTCAAAGCTTCATCCAGTAGATGTTTATGCACCCCTGCTCTGCAAAAATCAGGGAAACCTGAGCAACCCCTGATACTGCTGACACCAAATGGAGAAGATGACATCTACATATGTGCCTGGCCCGGGGGGATGGCCAGTGAAGGAAAGCATGCCCTGCGACTTGCAGAGGAGAGGCATTCTTCAGAACTGAGCATCCCTGTCTTTGGCCACCCCATTTGCTCTTTGCCCCCAGCACTGTCTGTCTTGGGCCCACAATGACCAAGGTGTAGCTCTTTAACTCTGGGCTCTACAAAGTAGATCTAAATCTCTCTGGCTCTCTAGAATGATGGATAGAGAAATTTCAGCGGTTTGGCAGGTCTCTTTTAAAACCTCAATATACCTTGTCAGTTTTGGGGAGAATATACCCTTGCCATTCATGCTTTAGCCACCCATGGCCTTTCTGGTCTACAGCAATTTGTTTGTCTTCAAGAAGTAGATGTAATTTCAGATGACACATGGCTTGTGTAAGAGGGCTTAGGTTTGATTTTGGACATTGGCTGCATAAATATGACCTCACAGCCTTGCCCTCCACAACTCTGAAATCACAATCCTGTGTGTCACTTTACAGAATGGCACCATAACGAGGAGAGTGATGTCAGTCTTTCTCTGTGTGTCAGTGTGGTGGGTTGACCTTGGCTGGCCACAAGGTGCCCACCAAGTTGCTCTCTTCCCCTGCCCTTCCTCAGCAGGACAGGGGAAGAAAATATGATGAAAAAGCTCGTGGGTCGAGATAACGACAGGGAGACCACTCAGCAATTAGTCATGGGCAAAACTCAACTTGGGGAAAATTAATTTAAATTATTGCCAGTTAGTAAGCGAGTAGGATATTGAGAAATAAAAACAAAACTAAAAACACCTTTCTCACACTTCTGCTTCTTTGCAGGCTCAGCTCACTCATGATGTCTACCTCCTCCCACCCCAAGCAGTGCAGGTGGATAGGGACTGGGGGTTTGTGGTCAGTTTGTAACACTTCATCTCTGCTGCTCTTTCCTCCTCATGCTGTTCCCCTGCTCCAGTGTGGGGTCCCTCCCATGGGATACAGTCCTTCATGAACTTCTCCAGTGTTAGTTCCTTCCCATAAACTGCAGTTCTTCAAGAACTGCTTCAGCACGGGTCCTTTCCGTAGGGTACAGTCCTTCATGAACAAACTGCTCCAGTGTGGGTCCCTCATGGGCCACAGTTCCTGCCGGAAAACCTGCTCCTGCATGTGCACCTTTCCATGGGCTGCAGGTCCTACCAGGAGCCTGCTCTGGCATACACTCTCCACAGGCTGAAGCTTCAGGGCATGTCCACCTGCTCCAGTGTGGGGTCCTCCGTGGGCTGCAGATTGGATATCTGCACTGCTGTGGTCCTCCACGGGCTGCAGGGGGACAGCTTGCTTCACCATGGTCTTCTCCACGGGCTGCAGGGGAATCTCTGCTATGGCACCTGGAGCACGTCCTCTCCTCCTTCTTCTCTGACCTTGGTATCTGCAGAGCTGTTTCTCTCACATTTTCTCACTCCTCTCTCACAGCTGCTGCACAGCATTTTTTACCCTTTTGTGAACATGTTATCACAGAGGCACCACCAGCATCGCTGATGGGCTCAGCTTTGGCCAGCAGTGTGTCCATTTTGGAGCTGTCTGGAGCTGGCTTTGTTTCACATGGGGGCAGCTGCTGGTGTCTTCTCACAGAAGCCACCCCTGCAGCCTACCACTACCAAAACCTTGCCACATAAACCCAGTACAGTCAGTTCGTGAAAGGGAAATGTTCTGAGATCATGGGTAGAGGGATGGACATAACAGGTGAGGTGCGATGGGACTTCAAGGCCTCTCATTACAGAACTCATCTTTGGGTAGAAATGACAGACAGGCAAGTGGAGGAGAGGCAACACTGGACATACCAAACCATACCATACCAAATGGAGCAGACTGGCTGTTGTCTGGACATTTGGTCCTTTACTGTTGTGGAAGCCCTGCAGGGTTTTTTCAAGCTGTGTGGAGTGGTCGACATGCTGGAGGGAAGGGATGCCATCCAGAGGGACCTGGACAGGCTTGAGAGGTGGGGCCATGCCAACCTCATGAAGTTTAACAAGGCCAAGTGCAAGGTTCTGCACCTGGACCAGGGCAATCCCATGCACAAATACAGGCTGAGTAGAGAATGGATCGAGAGCAGCCCTGAGGAAAAGGACTTGGGCGTGTTGGTTGATGAGAAGCTCAACATGACCTGGCAATGTGTGCTCGCAGCCCAGAAGGCCATCTGTATCCTGGGCTGCATCAAAAGAAGCATGGCCAGCAGGTCATGGGAGGTGATCCTGCCCCTTTACTCCGCTCTTGTGAGACCCCACCTGGAATACTGCATCCAGCTCTGGGGCCCTCAACGTAAGAAGGACATGGACCTGTTGGAGCGGGTCCAGAGGAGGGCCTTAAAGATGATCAGAGGGTTGGAGCACCTTCTGCTATGAGGACAGGCTGAGAGAGTTGGGGTTGTTCAGCCTGGAGAAGAGAAGACTCTGGGGAGACCTTACAGCAGCTTTTCAGTATCTGAAGGGTGCATACAAGAAAGCTGGAGAGGGACTTTTTACAAGGGCATGTAGTGATAGGACAACAGGGAATGGCTTCAAACTGGAAGAGGGTAGATTTAGAATGAATATGAGGAAGAAATTTTTCTCTCTGAGGGTGGTGAGGCACTGGAACAGTTTGGCCAGAGAAGTTGTAGAGGCTCCATGCCTGGAAGTGTTCAAGGCCAGGTTGGAGGGAGCTTTGAGCAACCTGGTCTAGTGGGAGGTGTCCCTGCCCATGGGAGGGAGGTTAGAACTAGATGATCTTCAAGGTCCCTTCCAACCTAAATGATTCTATGATTCCCACTTGTCTTGTTTCTAAAGCTGTTTCTAAAGTGTTGTTCCCTGTTCTGTTCCCTGATCTGTGCTGGCATATCTGCACAGATCCAGGTTGAGCATAAACAGTTCTGAAAAGGAAGCAAAGCTGGGTCACTGATGCTTTCATGAAGTGCATGTGTAAGCAATCATGTGTCACATCAGACAGTGACAAACCAAACAGCAAAGAAAATAACTGCCTAAAAAAATCTCATGGCATTGAGATGTCATCCATTATTCCACCAGCCTTTGAGTCGTTTTCCTTCTTGATAATGTATATTATGTTGCTGAAGACTGGTTGCCTTCAGCTCCCTGCCAGTGCTAAGACTTGTCTCCTCAGAGTCCTGTTCATGATTGAGGCCTAAGTAACTTTGAGATGTGCGAGTAGTTTCTGCCCAGTTTCTTGTAGACATCACTGGTTGGCTTCCAAGAAAGAGGCCAAAGACTGAAAAGGCCTTGGGGATGTGTCCAGTAGTAGACCAGTTATACCATATTTCAGAAAGTAGAAGATATTTCTGGAGCTCCCCAGATCTACATGCATTTCTTGTGATAAAATCAGGAGTGGGGATTCCCAGGATAGGAAATGTGCCCTGTACAAGGTGCTTTGTACCACTCTGAATGTCTTTGAAGGCAACTTGTCATCTGGCCTATCCTCCTGGCTCTGCATGACTCTCTTTCTTCCCAGAAGTGCATCTGCTGTGGTGTAGTAATCCCAGGTACAACCATTCTTATCCCAGGCTTTGCTCCTTTGGTCCTAATGCATTTCCATAAGAAATGCTAGAGAACATGTTAGAATTCAACAGGGCACCCAAATTCTTTGTTACAAATCCTACAAGCTCTTGGACTCCTATCTGTCTAATCTAATTTCTGATGTAGTAATTGCTGGAATGTGTGGATACTGACACCGCAGGGCCCGGTAGTGAGACATGAATGAGAAGTGAACAGAAGAGAGCCACAAAGTTCATTCAGCTCATCTTCCTCTTAATTGTTCCCCTTTCCCTCCTGTCCCTGGTGTCTTTGGGAATACCCTGCTGCCCAGAAACTTGGAACAACCTGATAACCCTTGTGCTGCCTAAGTGCCTACATCTCTCTAAATGTAGGAGGTGGTCCCCACTTCAGAGATGGTGGAGCCTCTAGTCTCCAGATTTCAGGAGTCTCTTAAATCCACGCTCCTCCTGTTCAAGACCCTGGCTGATTAGGAAACCCTGTAGCCAGTGGAACTTTCCACACAGGAGTGTTTACTCCTAACTCTGCCTTTTCCCTTAACAGCTGCAGTCAGTGGCTGATATCGTAAATGTTTCCCAAGGAAACAAATCTGTCACCCTGGGCAGGCCTGGCTCTGTGATGTTATAAATTGGGTGCATCTAGTATCTAAACAAGGGATTCCAAGCACTGGCAATCTCAAACTGATCCCACTTAGTAACTTTGCCTTCATTCTTCACTAAAATCCAGATAATGGAATCAACAGCAGAGCTCCTTTTCAGCAACATAACCAAATGGAGGGTGTTTCATTTCTGTTTTCAAGTGAAAGAATCTCTCAATGGACCAAAGTGTTTCCAGCAGCCTCTCCCTTCTCCCTCCTGCCCCCATCCCTGCTTCCAGACCATGTGTTCTCAAAAAGATATTTGATTTCAGTGAAAGCTCAGCTGACGTCCCTGCAATATGCTCGGGTTCTTGCTTTGTGCTTCCCGGGAAGGATGAGGGCTCCTCCGGGGATTCTGGGTAATTGGGTTAGTGGCCAGCTCATGTCAGGAAATTAAAAGGCAGCCCCGATCAGGTTGCTGCTGCATGCGATTTAATGGCTTTGTATTTATAGAGTATTCTGCCTCCAGCCGGTGCCAGATATATCACTATTGGAGGCATCCAAATGAAAAAAAGAGAATGAAAAAATGATTTTTCTTTTTTTTTTTCTAAAATATCCCTGTGTTTAAAAACAGACAGGCAACCCCCTAACCACACAGGGTGTCCAGGTGCAGTGAGTGGCATCTTGATGTCTATATCATCCACACCCAACTATTTTCCAAGGCATGAATTGAGCATTTGTGATGTGGCTGGAGCTGTGCTGGGTGATGGCGTGACACAGAGCATGTGCTGTCTTTGGCAGAGCAATGGTAATTCTCCAAGACGAGGCTTCCAGTGGATAGGCTGTCCAAAGTACACGTTGGGCTGATGGCACTTGGTATCTGTTTTCTGGCTGTAAGACTGGTGCGTCCAGGACCCTCCCTGCACCTTCTGCCATATCCAGTGGTTTATGAATCTGTTTTGTTTGGTTCCTCCCATTCATTTTGAATTATTAATCTGCCTAGGTTCTTGCCATACCTAACTAAATCTCCGTTCCATCAAACATGAAATCCAGGCTCCATCGATATACATTTGTGTGGATTCAGAGAGGCATCACCTCTACACAGGTTTATGATAAACACTTTGTGCATTCTGTCACCAGAAATTGTGCTTAATGCTCTTACAACATGTACAGAAAAGAGGAAGATGATAAAAGCTGCAACCGTCCAGGGACGTTTAGACCCCAACCATTGTGCTACAAGCTTTTAGGCAGTTCTAACAACATGGTAGGTAAGATCCTCTGAGGCGAGCAAGAGTGGGGTGTGACTGAATGTATGTCCCACTGCTCTACAGTAACTCAAGGCAACTGCATCATCATTTCTACAGCCTCTCGTGACCTACGTTCACCAGGGATTCAGCTCTGCTGAGATTCTCAATCCCTTCCCGTGACTCACCTTTGAAGTCTGTGCCAGTCCTTGGGCTGCAGGGTATCCTGAGAGGGTCTTTACTCAGAATTCCCTGGCACAGCTTCCCTAATTTAAGAATTAAATAATAAGTGGACGCTAGTTCTTAGTGTTGGAAAAGCCACTGCTGAGGTGAAGACTTCAGGAGAGACTTCAAGGCTGCAAGGGCCAAGCAGAGTTGCTTTAAGAGGCTAGGCAAAGCAGCAGCATGCTGTGTTGATGGGTCTAACTCCCTCACCTCTGTGGATCTCCATCACAAGCAGGTCTCTCTCCCTGCAGTGATGGGGGCCTCTCCATTGTGTCACATATCTAAAAATTTGGTTCTTGGTCCATGCTTATGCTCCTCTACCTGTTCCAAAAGGCTTATGTGCTGTACCTAAATAGACTGAGACAGAAAACTGGATTGGAGAACGCATTGGTTTGACCTTGCAGGGGTACCTTTGGTAGTCAATGGAGAGAAGTATCTGTTGTCACTCCTCCTCAGGTAAGTGTCTGGTGGGTGACATGAATGTGGAGGTGCCTGCTTTTCTCTGTTGCCTGTCAAGGGAGCCCAGATGCACAGAAGGGAGATATCAAAGTCTAAAGTAAGGTCAGTTAAATCACACCCATGGCTGCAGGTTCCTCTAGGTAGCAAACACCTCTTTGGGGATCTAGCTCTGAGCACTGCCTCTTGGAAAGTCAGTGTGGCTGGGGCTTTGTTGTCTTTTAGGTCCTCTTGTGAAAGGCATCCTTAGTCTTTTCCTGGTAGGCACATGCCTGCATCTGTTCCTTTCACACAGTGCCCCTCAGACTGCTGCTGTGCAGGCATTGCAGCCATGGGTGACATAGCCAACAGATCTGCTTGTCCTACTTCAGGCTGTTTAGAGGGTTGGGAAGGGAAGAAATCAAAGGACAACATTTGCATGAACCATGAACACAGGCTGAGTGGGGGGGGGGGGTTATTACAGGGACCTGAACAAGGGTCTGAGGTATTTTTATTCCCATCTGCCCTTGAAGCCCTCGTTAATTCCTGACTTTCCAGAGTGATTGGGGGGTGAGGTGAGAGGGGCTCAGCACGGGAACGAAGCTGTACATTTGAGAGAAAACAGGGGCTAATGCTGCAGAGACACCTCTGCAGAGCTGGCAGCCATGCAGCTGGCATTAGCAGAGTACAAGGGTTGGTCTGCAAGCTGTGTGGGTTACACCAGATCCTGTATGCTTTGGCCCAACCACCTGGGACATGCTGCTTGTATTTCTGTGTGTGAGGAGCAAGGACACCTTGTGTCACTGCTCCAAGGCATGTGGCAGCCTCTGGTACCAGGTATCATCAGGCATCACAGGCTGATGTTCCTGTTCCTCTGAGTCCAAGGACTCTTTAGCCAGGCAGACAGCAAAGGAGCTTTCCTGCCCGACTAACATATCCCTGAAAACATGAAAGGTGGAGCAGGCTGCAACATCCTGCTTGAACCGATCTAATCTCTCTGTACGCCCTTGTAACACAGGAGATGGAATTTTCAACTCCCCTGCCCCCCTCCCCAGGCTAGTTCCTCACCCTCCCATTGCAAGCGTCACTCCCAGGCTTGCTGACTCGCACCATGCTAGTCGCTGTTTTTTTTCTGGCCATGCTGACCTGCAACTCTCAAGTTGCTTTCCTGTGTTTCAAACGAGTTGGCTAATTGCACCGGTCATCTACCAGGAGATTTTCCAGGGGCTGGCCTCTTTTTGCAGCAGTATAAGAGCCTAATAGTACAAAGGGGTCTTTTCCCCTTCCCATGCTGGCATCTCAGAGTAACAAAAGAGAGCCTAGTCAGATTGCAGCCTCACCACGCTCATTAGACAGAAATGCCTTTCCATGTAGTCTATTTCTTTCCCCATCCTGGCAAGCCTAACTTTAATAGTCATCACTGCTCTCTGTTTCCTTGATAGGCCTCCTCCTGACTCACTCATCGCATCACCACATCCTGTTGTCTCCCCTGAATTTCAGAGCAAAAGGGGAGAGCGAAATTCTGTAGGAGACACCTTGGGTACAACCCTTCTCCCTTCCTTTCTTCTCTGCTCTTAGCCTACACCTTCCAACTTCCTCGGGCAGTGCCAATCCATGTACTTTAGACTGCAGCTCCTGGGCATAGGGGTTTCTCTGTTAGCTGCAGAGCACCACCCCAGCTCGGACCCTGGGAGAGCAAGCAGGCTGCGTTGATGCAGAAACTGCAGCTCAAGGATTAGGTGGGCAGTGGGCACAGGACCTGGCTGGTGTATTGGGGAAGCTCAGCAAACGCAGCCCTGTGGGCATGGCTCCCTGGTCAGCACTTGCCCTGTGTTCCCTTTCGCTGTGTCCTTCTTCGTCTAGACACATATTGTACCATGCAAGCCCAGTATCTTGGCTCCTCCGTTAGCTCTTTTTGGCAAGATAGATCTTTCTGTTCCTATCAATTCATGGGCATGTGATAGGACTCGATGGAAAGTGAGGTGAGGCTGGTAATTTGACACGACAGCTGATATTGGGCCTAGACTGCATTTCCCATTGGCTAGGGCTTAGCTTCACAGAGCTTTTAAGAGTATTTTTAGTCCCCAGAAAATAAAAGAGAAACTAAACCTGACTCTGTGTGCTGTCGCCTCTGCATACTCGGCTATTTTTACTTCCGACAGACTCGGCCTAGGTCCAGCTTTTAAAAAAAGCTGGAATTATTTTACTTCCATTAAGAAAAAAACCCTAAAGCCTGATGTTATCAAGTCAGCAAGGGGACATCTGATCCCAAAGTTGTCAGGCAGACGTCTCTCCGAGGGGCATGTCAGAGAAATGCAGGGAGCTTGAACAGATCAGCAGATCAGCTCTCCCACTGCAGAGGCTTGGTGCTGGCACAGACCTCTCTGCAAGAGCGCCTGGAACACGAGTGGCACCCACAGGACGCTTAGAAAACTGACATCCCTATCCCAGGCAAGATGCTGAGCCGAAAAGTCCTGCACAAGTCCTGGCCCTGCCCTCCTCCCTGCTGGGTGAGAGGGGGCTCAGGCAGGCTGGGGAGCTGAGAGCGTGCTGCCAGTGAGCTGGGGCTCAATCGCTATGGCAGGCACTGGGGTCAGCTCCACACCAAGGTCAGACAGGGTGCCAGGACTCTTATGCAGAGTCCCTCGAAACGTAACAAGATTCAATGAACAGCCGCACTTCCTTGCAACACCAGAGAGTGGGAGGGGATGTTTCCAGCACAGGTAGCCTTCATTTGTGAAGAAGCAGCTGCCAGAAAGGTAAGTTATCAAGGGACGGTACTTCCTAAACTTTGCCCTATACTGTTGCGTCTCACATTGTGTATGTAAGTCGTCCCTTCTTTGCTGCTCTAGCAGTCCCTCCTTGCTGATGCTGTCAAGCAGGGGGGTCCAGGAGTGCCTATGGTGGTGACAGTTTTGTAGGATGAGTGCCTTTTCTCCTGGGAACTAGCCAGTTGTGATCCACGTGAGAAATAGGTTTGTGCAGGAGCTGGAGGGCAACTGCTTTCTCTTGCTGCTGTCTTGTTGTCAGGCTGTGGCACCAAATCCTATGTAAGAGTCTTCAGTACGGACCAGCTGCATCTCATAAGTGGCTACTGCACCTCACAGTTAAAGCTCAGGCGACTGCACGTTTGGTGTGAAATCTGCCCTTGGGATTACAGTGTAGGTACCACTCAGCCTTGCTCCAGCCCTCTCTCTCTCGTCTTCCTTCTCCTTACACTCTCTTACTTGCATTCATATATCAGTTTACATCCTCCTTTGTTTCTTCTCTCCTCAGTGTTTTCCTTCATGCTGCTGCTCTCAGCTCACCCGCTGCACTGCCCCACTCCCATTTTAATGTCCTTTAGTGTCCCTCTCAGAGCTGCATTGTAACAGCCTGCCTATCTCAAAATCAACCACCAAGGAAATCAAAGTAGAACAGCAGTCATTAACAAGCCACCTGAATACCACAGCTCAGTACCAGGTCCTGATTTTTCGCCATGCCCTTTCCTTCCATCTAGATATGACCCATTAGGCTGTCAGATCTTTGGGGGAGGGATTTTGCCATGATACTTATGTCTGGAGTGTCACAGTCAGGGACTCAGGGGTTGAAATGCTTTTGTTTGCTGTAGCACCTGCAGGTCGCTGCACTCAGCAACAGGCTGTGCCATGTAGGGGTCACCCTATTCACCAGCTCTGCGGCTGGAGCAATGACAAGGTAGAATAGTGACTTTGCAAATGCTGATTGAAAACATTTGCCTCAAGGAGTGTCACACAGGATGGGGAACAAGAGGAGGACAAACACTTGTTCAAAATTAACAAGCCAAAGTCCTTGGGCAAGCAGACCTCTATCTGCTCAGTGAGGGAAGGAGGCGTGGAGGGTAAATCTCTCTGCGTCTCTCTTATCTTTTTTTAATGCACTTAAGTCCTTTGTGTCCTTATAATCTGATTGAGGGTCCCTAATACTGCTGCAACCTGTGCAGCCATCCCTCTGCCAAGCACTGGAGGATGGCATGCTTCTCCTTGGGAGAAGGAAACGAGCTCTTTCCCCCAATTCCTCCCTACTCCTCCCAGTCCCCGCTCCCCGCTGCTTTTCAAACTGTGCAGTGAAAGCATCCAGGAGAGCTGTGTGTTGTTTTCTCCTGAGCTGCGAATGGCATCTCCCTGCACCAATGACATCCTGCCCACTGGCGTGAGGGAATGGACCCTGCTGTCACCCTTCTGCTGCAAGGGTCCTGGGGAGATGTGATTCAGGCCTGAAGTCCGGCAACTTGTTCTGGATTCCTCCATAATCTCTGAACAGTGTATTCCTGACCCTTTTAATTTTCACACCTGGTTACTTGGTTTTCTGGCAGTTCCTGTAATTTGTGTGTCTCCCTCCTCTCCTGGCTTATAGGTAGGTGTCATTCATTCAGCAGAGCATGGTCTTCTTTCTTAGGAAACCAGGGCACGTATATAGAGGGAAAGAAATCATGGATGGAATCTCAGGTTTGGGATTCCCTAGCTGCCTTTTCTGAAATCACTTTCTGGAGCATGTTGGGGCTCCCAGGAAGGAGTCTTGCCCACAGGTTATCTGCTGCTGAGAATGGAGGTAAAAGAAGCAATGGGCAACATGTTCAGAAACGCTACCACGTAATGGAGGAGAAAGGTGGTACTTATGCTTAGGCATATCAGGGAAATCTCCACACAGAGTCGGGAATAGAAAATGTGGCAGGGGAAGGAAATTACTCAATGTGATCTGAGTTCACCTATTCAGCTTCATGTCTTTCTCTGCATCTTCAGTGCCTGCCATCTTCCCATAGCAGCCACTTGTAGCAGCAGTTCTTTTGCTCTGGAGAGCTCCAGGCTTGCTCATTCCTGCTTCTCCTGCTCAACGGGAGCAGCAGGACTCTTAAAAGTAAGCAGCTATGTAGCATTAATAACATCATGCCTATGAGCCTCTGTCCCCACACACTATGCCTTACACATAATGCCACCTAGGCCTCCGTGTGGGTGTTGCTACTGCCAGAGAGATTTTGCTGTCAGACTGTATAACTGAGTGCTGTTGGCCTGGTTGGTGTTGGTTATTCTTGCTGTTGGGGGGGCTGTTGGTACTGTCAGTCAAGCTGGTTTGGGTGCTCCAGCCATGAAAAGTATCAGGATCTAGATGTTGTAGCAAGTAACGGATTCATGTGGTGCGAGTGGGGCTGGTGTGAGCATTACAGTAAAAGCGTTCTCTTTTCCATGGCGTAGTAAGCAAATGCGGTATTGAAATGTACAGTGTAAATGACAGATGTGTGCCTCTTTCTAGGGTAGAATATTTGTCAGCAGACTGCAGGTTTTTTTCAGGTGTACAAGTTGTTCAAAAAGCATCACTTCAGAACTGATTTGGAGAGTTTGCTTTTAGTTGTTTGTGTTTATGCAGTGGATTGATTACAAAATATTAATGACTCGATGTGATTATTAAGTGTCTCACATAATTGGTTCCTGTGATCAGACTGGATAAACTCATGTGTGTTTCTAAGGAAGTACTTGTATAGTGTAAATTCAAATGTTTATTGTATTTGAATGCTCCTGCATTTATTTACCTTGAAAGATTTTTTTTTTTTTTTGCAATACCTGCTTCTTCCAGCAAGACTGAGTTACCCCAATTTTACGAGAACTGATTACCAGAGACCATATGGCTGGCCAGAAATAACTGAAAATTTGACAAATATCTATGTCTTTTTTCACATTTTTTTTTAACAATGCATTTTGTACCAATACAGCAGTTCAGCTGCTCTTTCTGGTCTATCGATGCTGCTATGGTTTTTTGCATGGTGACAGTCACTGGTGCTTCCTAGTCACTGGGAACTGTTTTCAGTGTGCTATTTGCTGTATTGTAGTAGAGGTTGCTTCTGTTTATTTGGGTTCTACTTTTATTATAGTTGCCTTACTTGACCAAGACTGAAACATCTTTATTGAATTCATAGTTCATAATCTATTTGCTATAGGTCACTTTTTTCAAATACAGACAGTGAGAGGTCACAGAACATTTAACTTCTCATTTTTAAGAACAATCTAAAAGCTTATTTTTATAACTGCAGGTTTGATTGACATTTAAAGTCTTTCTTTTTAAAAGCAAGATCATCTAGAGGGCACTGAGGTCTGAAGCTTTTCATTTGCCCATCAGATTGATGGTGATTCAAGAGTTTGAATGGGTTAATTTCTGTCTTCATTAATGTTTTGAATAAAAGTAAAGCTCACAGCAGCATGGTTAGAGCTGGAGGCAGTCTAGCTGGTATTATTAGGATTGCTGGGTTCAGCTGAGATCTCAAGTGTTTGGGAGATAGAAGCTCCCTGGAGTGTGGGGAACGTCTTACTTAGCAAATTTTAGCATCTGCATGTCAAGGTTCCCTGTGGCACTAAGGAATCATGAGGATTTATCTTGTTTTACGTGCAGGTGTTCGCCTGGATCGAGTCCGTGGAGGCCGTCAGAAATACAAGAGGAGACTGGATTCTGAGAGTAGCACTTACCTGAGTCTACAGATCCCTCCACCAGCTAAAAAGCCACGTATGTATTGGTCTTGAATTGTGGTCTGAGCAACCACTAAGTTTCTTTTTATTGGTCCCCCAAAACATACAATGGAGCAGTTTTCATTTCTGATTCCCGTATCAGTCACCAGCACTAGGATATTTTTCTTAGGATCATAGTGCAGAGGTAGGTTAGGTACACCTAAGGCACAGCCCAGGTGCTGTATTCATTGTACCAAGGGTTAAATACCAGACCTTTCCTAGGAGATTATGTAAATCCATTTAGTGATATTCTGATCTTTTTGGGTATCCAAGCTATGTTAATAAAACTGGTCCCATGCTGATTTCTCTCTACGATACTACCCAAGGTTCTCTAAACTTTTCCACATCCCACCAACTGATTATTCTTGCCTCCTCCTCCCGTTGTTGGACCCACCTGAGACAATGGCTGACAACCTTACAATAGCTTCCTGCTTTTGTGATCTCTGCACAGAGCTGGTTTGGCATAGGCAGATCACTGCAGCTTGTGTAGCTGCAGTGTAGTCTTCTCCTGTTGTGACCAAGACCATTTCTGAGGTCCTATGGGCTCTACAGTCATGGCTTATCCCAGGAAGGTCCTTCTAGAAAGGGCTGTTATGACACCTTATGTCATGAAAGATCCAACAACAACTTCTCCTTTGAAACATGCAGTGACTAAGATTGTCTCCCACTTGCTGGTGGCTGAGCCAGAGAAGATTTATGCCATGCCTGATCCAACCATGCCGGAGAGTGACATCAAAGCCCTGACAACCCTCTGTGACCTGGCAGACAGGGAACTGGTGGTGATCATTGGCTGGGCAAAGCACATCCCAGGTAAGCAGGGGTAATTACAAGGGTGTAAGCGTGAACAGCAAAGGGAGCTATTACTTGTCACTGTGCTTACCAGTTTTGTCTTCAACCAGGATTTTTACATATTGTGATGGGTGGAAATTACAGTCACAGAAAACTACTTGTGGTGGGCTTTCACTGGAAACAAACTCCAATATAGCCTATGGTGTAGGTGCATATATTTATGACTGTATGTGTGTGCGCCCTGGGATTATGCAGAAGGCTTTGAGATTACATGATAAAGTTCTTGGTTGTACCTAGTGTTGAGTAGCACAGCAAAAGCACTTGGGAAACTGTCCTTGGGATGGTACAGTAGACTTTAGTGATTTTTCACTGCATCAACACGACATAGGTCTGTTGTGTTTATAAATGAACAAATGTTACAGGAGTGACTGGACTTTACTGCTAATGACAAGGCCGGTGCCCACCCTGTCTGTAGTGGGCATTCTTGCCCAGACTCAGGAAAGCTTTTGTCATGCTGGATTCATCATGGAACAAGTTCTGTTGGGATGGAGGACATACTCACTATTGTTAGTGAATTTCCACGCCTCTATGCTGACAAATAATGATGACAACTTATTGGCAATGTGACTAGCCTCGGAAGGCTCACTGACTATCCAATGAGTGCCTGTACGATTGAGTGACAAAGCAAGTGTCTCACACCTGCAGGTAGGACGGACCCATGCTGAAGGAGCTGGCATGGCTCTCAAGGGCATCCTGGGGACAAAGATTTGGACTAGGAAGGGAAAATGTCTCCTCTTTCTAGTTTCCCCCTGCCCCCCGCCAAAAAAAAGATAGGTTGGGTTTGGGTGTGGAGAAGGTTGGCCAGGGAATTTAGGGGATGTCCTTGGGGTTTACATGGCTGCTTTCCAAAGTCTGCTTCAGATGCTCACTATGAACAGCTCACTACAGCTATGAACAGCTCACTACAGCTGTCTCCTGCCTTCTGTCCCCCTTCCTTGTGTCAGGAGAATATCTGAAGCTCAGCCACAGGATCACAGGATTTAACCCATATTGCATGTTGTCTATGTGGGTCTGTGTTCTCTTGCTTTGCTTCTTGGCATTAAGTTCTTCCTTGTTTGGTGAGGTATCTTAGTGTGAGTGAACAGACTGTTTAGTTCTCCCATGTATTTTGTTTCTTTTTGTAGCTCCTTTTTTGGCTTTTTGGTGGCTGCTTCTCTTTTTTTCAGAGGGAGTATTTCTCCTGTGACTCAAGGGTTAGTAGTTTCCTGGGCTATATGGAATATGGACTGTGATGTGGTGGGACTATAAACTCTGGAGAGACTTTTTCAGGATGGTGTTTCTGAATAGAGGTTAATCTCAGTGGTGCCCTTCTTACACGAGATCTGCAGTATCTGCAGGGATTACACCCCTCACTAGTGCTGGAATCCATCTGGGGCTGATTCATCACAAGTGGGGTTACAGTGGTGATTAGGGAACTCAGCCTGGATTGCTCTACTAACCCAATACTTGGGGTGTTAATAGGAATGGTTTTAATGCAATGCAATTAGCTGCTACGGCTGTCCAGTGAGGTGCTGTTGTATGTTCTTCTAACCTTGGCTATTTCTGTTCACACGGGATGCCCTGCTGTAGTTCCCTAACTTGCAGTTGTGGGATGAGCGTGGGATGCTCAGCTCTGAGTTCTTACAGAGTTTTCCAGCCTGCCATAGTGATATTATCCCAGAACAGGAGTATAGTAGAGATTACTTCTGCAGTCTGAAAGCGGCTCTTCCTCTCCTTTCTGACAGGGAGGACATGCCTGCCATCATGTCAATCTTCTCTGTGTATTTTTCTTTCCTATCAAAGGCCCTGCAACGCGATAACAGCCATCAGCCTGGCACAGTTCAGACCAGCAGCAGGATTATAACAGGACTGTGTGTACAGGAGAGAGCTCAGGGATTGTTACACAAGGGAGCAGTACCAAGAAGCAAACATAATAAAAGACAGTTCATAAAGATGGAACAAAATACCCTAGAGTTCTGAAACAAGTATGAAACATACTGAGTTAGGCAGCAAGGGGGCAGAGCAGGGCAGGGCCAGGAGGCTGCCAGGTGTCTAGATTATCCATGCCCAGTATTTCTGCCTTCCAAGGATTTTGAGCAAAACAGGACATTGCTTCCTGTGTGCATGAACTCTTGGACGGAGAGAGATGGAGAAAGGAACAAAGGTCATATATTCCTGCCTTGTGTTCACACTGGAATTAGTAAAGAACAGCGTGACATTAAAGTCATGCCAACCCTTCAGGATCCCAGGTGTTGGCACAAACCTCTACACCACAGTGTTAGCAAATAACATCAGTTAAGCTTAAAGACACTCTCCTATGATAACAAGAAAGCATGTTTTAATGGTGTTTAGCAAATGTTATTAGCTCAATAGCCTTATTAGCCATTAGCTCAAAAGCCATGCTTAGCCAATGTGGAGTTGTTCTGTTCTGTACGAGGCCCCCTCCCCACGACTCTCCCTGCCTCTGTGCTAATTGTCTTTGAACAACATCTACCCCTTCTGCGTGCCTTGATGCAGGGAGACAAGACTTCTCTCAAGGGGTGACGACGAAGGCTCTCCCAGGGTAGCTGTTGTGCTGTTCTCACTAGAAAGACGATAGTACTAGCACAGAATGAAATATGGCAAGTGGAGTGACAGCAGCTGTGTCTGGAGTGGCCTCAGATCCTATAATTACATCTCCCTTTATTACCTCTGCTAATGGCCCTCCAGGATGACAGAAATGATAATAAATTAACAGATTATGAACTCCACTTGCCACAAATTATGTGACTTTTTTTTTTTTTTTAAATTCTGGGAGCTCCCACTGCCAAACCACTGAAATTAAAAAAAAAAAAATCACAAAAAATAAAAAACCTGAATGTCACATCAGCTATTGCAAATAAAGCAGCTTTTCTCAGACTGCACCTGGGAAGGAAGGAAACATGCAGGCAGCTCTGTGCCAGAGACAGGGGCTTCTCTTTTGGGAGTCTAGGGAGGGCAGTGGAGCATTCAGCACCTTTCAGGATAAGACCTGAGAAAAGCAGCGAGAAACACTAAGGGCACTTTCTGGATGCTGCGCCATCGAACAGCTCAAGAATGCAAAAGGGCTGGATCCCAATTCCTGGGAGCTGTAAGATGGCAAGGCAGTTGAATTTCACCACTAGAGGTTCTTCAGAGTTACAAACCTATAATAGCCTGTGATTTTGGCCAGGTGAAATTAGCATTTACCTTTCCTGATCTCAGGTTTTATAGCATGGGAGAGCACAGGTTACATGACCTTCCCTTGTCGGTGCACACTGCAATGATACAGGCACAGTCCTCCAGTCCTTGCATTCTACATGTGTAAACACTGGAGGAAAAGGGTCCTGATTCTGTCAGACATTTCAAGTCCAAGCTTGGCCCTGCAGCACTCCCTCCCTCAAGCCTGCCTGCTGGAGCTGGAGTTGTGTGACGTGTGAGTGCTTCTGGCAAGGGGCTTTCCCAGGTGGGTAGGGCACTCGCAGCTGGCTTTTCTATTCTCCTTGGCACAGGGTAAAGCGTGGTCTCTCCTGTGCAATTCCCACCTGCTAGAACTGCCTCTGGGAAAGAGTGATTCACAGAGATGCTGGATGTACAGGCTACTGCTAGGGTTAAGTCAATTCTTCTGCTTTATTCTCTAGCAGAAAACTGTGAGCCATGTCTGTCCTGAATCCTCTCATTCTACTACATGACCGTTTTTCAGTCTTTAACAAATTTGCTTGGCAGACCGCAGTGAGGTGATGGCATAACCTCTTTTGTAATCCAGATGGGGAATGAAGATGCAGAAAGGCCACGTGACTGACCCAGAAACTGGACTTAAGGCAGCAGCCTAAATGCTGGGCTGTTCTCCATGGTCAGAGCTAGGAGAGGGATGACCAAAGGAGAGACCGCAGGTGCTAGAGACTGTGACAGTAGCTGAGCACAGCACCATTACCCCTGTCTCAGGGTTAATCTCATCAGTTCCCTGTGCAGCAAGCAGGAGACCTGGGGAGACAGGATCCCAAGCCTTCAAGCTGCATCAGCCCACACTTGGACTCAGTCAGGAGAGTGGCATTCAGGAGCAGCACAGTACTGACTGCAGGAGATAAGGGGCAGAAGGATGAGGCAAAGGACGAGGCACCCCTGAAGTACTCACAGCCTGAGCAAGGGGTGGGATTCACCTGGTGCAGGGCTACATGGAGCACAGGCTATGCTGTACAAGAATCAATCTCACAGTCATGGCGCTGGATTTGCAGCTCTTCTCCCCAGTAGCCTGGACTCCTCTTTAGCTGTTCCCTCTGGCACTCCTCCCCAATGGTTTATTGATTCTTCCCTCCCACCCACTGCTCCCCTCAGACCTTGCACACACAACACGTGACAGCTGATTGGTATCTGTTAATTAATGTGGCCTGGGGCCTCTTTTCTATTCAGTGGCCTGATAAGGGAAATTGGATGTCCAAGGGCTGCCAGGCCATTATCACCCTTTGCTTCCCCTGGCAACACAAACACAAAACATGGCGTAGTGATAAATAAATACCACTAACCCACCCTTCTGCCTTCCTTTCCCCAGCTGAGATAGTGCAGATAGAAAAAGAGAACCCACAGTCAGTCAATATAGCAATCATCAGCTCTTTTGTTAATTGCCAACTTGATAACAAGAGAAATCAAATGATCATCATGGTGGCTGGCTACCTAGGCCCAGATGCAGGGCCAAGAACTGTGAGCAGAGAGGGCTGTGGGATAAAGGAGTCTCGCTGAGCCTAGCACACAGCCAGCGGGGCTGGGAGGCTCCTGGACAGAGGCTAATGGGCTCACAGGCCTCTTGGTGAGCCCTGAGGCTTAATAAGCGTCTGGGGAGAAAACTGGTAGGGGAAGCTGGAGGAGCATTGCCCCCCCCAGCTAAGGGGTGCCTGGGTGTCCCATTCTCTCACAGCCCTGGGAACCTTTAGACACAAGGAGCTGCCAAAAAGCACAGTCCCTGATTGTCAGTGGTGGGCAGGAGCTGCCTAGATGGGACCAACACGCTGTGCTTGGCATCCGTGTCTGTAATGGCTGTTGCACAGTGCCCGTCTCCCCCGGGATCTTTCATGGTCTGGACTTCAAAGATACATGATACAGAGGACATAACAGGCACAGCTTTCTTTCCCATGCCCTTTTTTTTTTTCCTCTCAGGGCAGACAATGCCTCTCTGTTGGCCACTCCACTTTCTCAAGTGAGCCCTGGGGCTGTCAGGATCTATCTCCAGATGGTGATTGCTCTTCCTGTATTTCAGGAGAATGACTTGGTTCACTGCTGGGTGGTGGTTCTTGTGCTACTGGGTTTGGCTGTGATTAGGTACTTGAATGGCACCATAAAGGTGTTTTTCACACTGGGTAGGATTGTTGGCTGTGAGGTGCAGAAAGTTGATGGTGTGGATCTTGCGGAGTGATGAGGAATAAAAGATTCTGTTCACAAATTTATGCAGCTTTTGAATACATTTCAGTGCTCTGTTGTGGCAGGACCTTTTGTCATGTTGGCCAAAATGAGATTGTGGTATGCTCGTAATTCAGGCCTGTGCCATTCCCTCCTATCTCATCAGAAGCCCTCTTTTCTGCCATCTGGAGCTCTTCTCTGCTCTTTGGTCAGCTGGGGCAGACTAAATAGGCTGCAATACGAAACTACAGAGGAACAGTGAGCAGGATGATGTGGTACAAAACAGTTGCTGCTATAGAAGAAGCAGTTATCGTTGAAAAGAGGTTATCATTAACCTTGGGTTGCCATAAATGTAGTCAGAGCATCAAGACTCCTGTTGGAGGCTGTGGGTGGGCATGGGAGCAAAGAGAAAGGTAAGGTCCACATGTGCTGATTGTCACAGACACAGGGGCACTTTAGTAAGCTTTTTTTTTTAAAACAAAAAAACAACAGGCCAATAGGGCAGAATGCTTGAGTTAAATCATGGGGAAACTAAGGGCCCCAGGCTCCTAGAGGCTTTGCTGCACACCCATTTGACCCTGCTTGTCTTTTGCCCTGGCAGGGTTCTCCAACCTCTCCCTTGGGGACCAGATGAGCCTCCTGCAGAGCGCCTGGATGGAAATCCTCATCCTGGGCATTGTGTACCGCTCCCTGCCATATGAAGACAAGCTTGTCTATGCTGAGGACTACATCATGGATGAAGAGCACTCTCGTCTGACGGGGCTGCTGGAGCTCTACCTGGCCATCCTACAACTGGTGCGCCGCTACAAGAAGCTCAAGGTGGAAAAGGAAGAGTTTGTCACGCTCAAAGCTCTGGCCCTCGCCAACTCAGGTACAGCCCTGGCCCAGCCAGCCTCATAGTCAGGGATTCAAGGCCCACACTGTTATCTGGCCTGGGAGGAAACTGGAGCCTACTGCCCAAGACTGTGTTCTGCCTGTGTCATGCAACGTCCTCAAAGCTCCTCTCTGTCCACGGAGTAGGGGCTAAGCTGGAGAGCAGGGAGAAATTAAGCTTGCTGTTGCTAGAGCCCCAACTGTGCTCTTGGCCTGTATTAGGGAGTGGAACTGGGCAAGGACGGTCTGGCTGCTGGTTTCTGGCAGTAAAAGAAAGGCTGTGGCCCCCTTCTCCACTAACAAGCTGACTCCACTGCGATGAGTTCAGGAAAGGGGATGTGTGCCATGCCTGTATCCACCTCAGTAGTGCTGGTCAGTTACAGCAAACAGGGAAACCCTGATCCCAGTTTCAAATCCTACAAAAAGCTGTGGGGTTGAGGCTGCCTGGTCCTGTCCTGGAGATGTTCAGTGACCCACCGATACTGAAACTCCCTTTAACTGGGAGACAGTGTGGATCTGGATGGTACAGGGTAAGACATGCTGGCAGACGCCTGATATTGCCTGTTATGTTTCTTCTTGAGAAGAGGATGAGGAAGGCCAAGGGCCTGCAGCCCAGTGCCTTCCATTGCAGTCTGGGGAGGGATACAGCCCTCAGTCCAGCAGGCTGTGTGCTGCACTGATGTGGCACAAAAGCCAGACATGTATTTGCTCAGGAGTACCTTTTGAAAGGAAAACTGCTAAAGCTACTGTGTGACGAGGGCTCCCTCTACATCCCTTGAGTCTCATTGTCTCACATCAGATCTTGCTGAACTGCATTGTGCAGGTCACAGAATTCGCCCTTGCAGCCCAGCAGTGAGTCCAATACCTGTGTTTGGCTAAAGTTGCCTTCCAGAAAGACACCCATTGTGAACCTGAAGGGATTAAAAGAGCGGGAATCTATATCTTTCATGGTATCTGACTCTAATAATTAATCGTTCTCTCAGTTTGAAAAAAAAAAAAAAAGGCGGCACTATATCTTTAACATCAGTTTGCCTCCAGTTCAGCCTCCAGATACTGGTGTTTGCTGAGCTGTGTCCTATAACCCCAGGCCTTTTTACACCTCACAGCTTGACACGATAAGTTCTCCTGTTCCATAGTTGCATTCCTTGGCTATAGATATATTACTTGACGTGTAGGCAAGTGGTTCAGAATGCTGCGAGGCTGCCCTATCCTCACTATTTTACACCATTCGGTTCCTGTTTGCCATCCATACTTCTTAGCAGTAGCAATTTAAGAGAAAAAAAAGAAAAATTACTTACAGCTCATTAATAAAGATGTTGAGTAGCATCTGGTTTTTTTACTGATCCCTGTGGATTTCCACTAGAAAACTCCTCCTTCAGGCATGATTCACCACTGATAGCTACTTTGAGATCTGTCATCTGGCCAGTTACTAATCAATTGAAAGTGTGCTTTATTGATATTGCATAGTGCTAATTTTTTAATGAGAATGTCCTGTGGTGCTAAGCCAAGTGCCTTATAAAAGCCTAAGTCTATTATATCTACACAGTTAACTTTATCAACCAAACTTGTAATCTCATCAGAGAATGAAATCAGGTTTGTTTGACAAGACCTCTATTCCAAAGTATCGTGTTGACTGGCAGTAGTTGTAATACCATCTTAAAAGTCTTAATTCAACATCACTACTTTTTTTTTTTTTTCCTTTATTGTGTCCTGGTTCACATCAGGCTAGCATGGAAATTATCAGATAAGACCTAGGAAAATATTTCCATCATGAGAACTTTTCCAGTCATCTTGAATTTCTCAAAAATACCAAGAGTCGTTAATCATTAATCTGCCCTAGATGGGCCTCAGCCAGCAATTTTAGAACCCTTAAAGCCAAGTTATCCATCTGTGCTGATTTCTGTAAAGTTTGTCCCTAACAGATGTCTAACATCTTCTTGCATAAACAACAGACTAAGAAGTCATCATATTCATGTAACTCAGGTACATAATGCTTCTTTTTTCTAAACAGTACAGAAATACTCACTGAGGACTCCTGTCTCCTCTGCACTGCTATTAATAGTTTAATCACCTCCAGGTGAAAAGAGGCCCCCTACAAATGGTCATTTTCTTCTATTTCTTAAATATGTGTAAAACTTCTTTATTGTCCTTAGCCCTTCCAGCCATGGATTTTCCTCCGATGTCCTTCACTTCCCTTATCGATTTTCTACACTTCATAACTTCTGATTCATATAAATTGCTATCTAGTTCCCTTTTTCAATTTCTCATATATTGCTTTTTTAGCTCTAATTGCTGCCTTCACTTTGCCACTGAACCAGGATGGGCAGATGGCCAAGGCTGGCCTCTTTCTATTGTGGGACGGTGGCTTGTGGCGATGTAATCAACTCTTGTTAAAGAACCTGCCTCCTGTCTACCAGGAAGGTCGCAGGGTGAAACAGGGAGAAGGGCTCCTCAGAGAGGCTGAAGTGCTAAGGTAGTGGTTGTGACAGGGTGACAGGATAAGTGCCACACCGGGACATTTATTGGGCCTGTGCTATGAGCAGAGACGGTGCAGGACCTGAGCCTTGGTGCTGTCACGTTCCTCACGGTGCAACAGAAGCCCGTTCTGCTGATGTTGCTCACTGTGCTGTCAGGGCTAAGCCCAGGCTATGGGACAGTCTGTTATCAGGAGTGGCGAAACACTAAGCAAAGACAGAGCAGAACAACCAACACTCATCAGCTGCTTTGGGGTTCTGCTTCCAGCTCTGTGGAGTGAAGAAACCGAGGTGAAGGTCAGGAGGCACAGGCATGTTCTGAGCTGGATGGGAAAAGCTATTCTCAGGTCACTGGTTTCTCCTAGTGCTGCTAGAAGTGCAAATATGTATCCACAAAAATCCTGCTTTGTTACTCCTATTGAAACATATGAAAGTCAAGCACAAGATCTTGTTTTTCATGTAATTAAAGCCTCTCACAACACACACCTAAGGAAGCTAGAATAGGGCAAGTGTATTTTTCTAATGTCACCTTCACATTCAACCTTCACATTCTTTTAATATATGTTATTTTTCTTAGTGTATTTTTGACACGGAGGAAACTTGCAGAGCCTGCATGTATGTGCTTGCATGCAAACAGCTGATTCCTAAAAGAGTAGGAATGCAGGCTACCTCTGGGCCGGGCCTCAGCTCCCTTGGGTCAGAGGCAAGGTTTAAAGCTGAGCACTTGGATTAGCACCTGTGCTGCCTAGACCTGCTTTCTGCCTTGCCTCCCATATAGATAAATTATCATAGAATCATAGAATCATAGAATGGTTTAGGTTGGAAGGGACCTTGAAGATCATCGAGTTCCAACCCCCCTGCCACAGGCAGGGATACCTCTCACTAGACCAGGTTGCCCAAGGCCACGTCCAGCCTGGCCTTGAACACCTCCAGGGATGGGGCTTCAACAACCTCTCTGGGCAACCTGTTCCAGTGCCTCACCACCCTTAAAGTGAAAAACTTCTTCCTAATGTTTAATCTAAACCTGCCCTCTTCCAGCTTGCTTATGCAACCCAGCTTCTAGGGACTTTCCTCTCTTCCGTGCAGCCCTCTGTATATTGACCCTTTGCTTCTAGGAATTAAAACAAATTAAAGCAGAAGTGGGAGTTCGCTCACTCTTCACTGGAGGACAAGCTGACAATACGCTGACCTAGCCAGAGCTGTGGCTGATCTCTGAGTCCTCAGTGTAACGCACCAAGGACACACCTGCTGGGACTGGCAAAGATAATTCAAGCGAACTCTGTCTTTAATAAGTGCATTTTAGAGAGCTGAGAAATGAATTCTTAATGCTCAGAGCAGCAGGGAAGTCCCAACAAGATGATCACCCATTTTTTGACAGAGTAGGGATGTTGTAGACTTAACTTGTTACCCTTCAGAGCCAGCAGTCTCTTCTTAGGCATTCCTAGGTCCTCTTTCCTCAAGAATACAAATTGATCAACCTGTGTATTGAAGAGCCCTCCAGGTCAGCATACAGCACATGTTCAGTTAAGGACATCCCAGTCTGGCCAAACCTTATTTCCCCTTTTTTTCCCCAATGCATTTTAGTGCTGAGATGGAGTGAACAAGGTCTGGATGTAGCAAGGTGGTGTGTAGCAAATTCTGTACTAACGGGTCCTGCAAGGTCCCTGCTCCTCCTGTTTCTGCCAGAAGTTGCGAGAAAAGAGTGGGTGAGGAGATAATGGGCCTTGTCCATTCTCACACCTGCCCTGTACCCCATGCCAGCAGTGCTGGAGAAGGGCTCCTGACATGAAGCCTGACTTCTAGGCCAGCTGACCCTCAGGGACATGGTCAGGCAGCCTCCCTCCACCTCAGTGCTCTGACAGCTGTAAAAATTCATAGCTATTGATTTTGTAATTAACAGTTTATCAATGCCATCGACACCAGCTCACTGATGGATTGCAGGGAAATTAATCCTGCAATGTTATTTTATTTTTTGCAGTCAGCTGCCAATTTTGAGCTTCTTTCAGCAAGGAGTGGGGGGGTGGGGCAAGCTTTGATCTTTATTTCCCCAGTTCCTTTCCCTGTATACGTCTAGTTATTTAGTGCTGTTAAGTCTCATCGCCTTACAGAAGCCAGGTGGCAGAAGGGCACAGCTTTGGGAGCACCCACTTTGACCACTGGCTCATGGCCTGGTGCTTCTAGCACCCACTGGGATCTGCAAACTGATGGGCTGTGATTACTTCTCCCCCTTGTGCCCCTAGCCAGAAAGACATTAAACAGAAGGGCTGGAGGACATTTGTCCTCAAGCTCCAGCTCTTGATGCTTCCAGTCTCCAAAATGACCTCTGCAACTTGGCAGGAAACAGATCCCACTCGCTTCTCCTGGATGGTGTATGGAAGTTTTCCAGAGGTGCTACCTGGCTGGGAGAAGTTGCCAGACTGACTTGGCAACACGCTTCTCCCTCCTTACTTTTCAGAATCGACCTCTGTGGGTAGCTCAGGTCACTGTGATGACCTACCAGCCCTTCTCTGAGCTTCTTTGCCTGGTTTCTTGGACACAAAAAGCAAATGCAGCAAGAACAATCCTTCCTCAGTAAACTTCCTGGAAATACAGCCCTTTAATATTCTCTAATTAGTGCATTCCTTCTAAATAGCTTCTTAAACAGCTTTCTTGCTAGACATAATATTTTCCCAACTGTTGTAATACTTTATAAATCATGCATCATAAATAGCATTTACTGTACATGTATCTTATGAAATTCACAGCCTCTAATTTGTGTTGCGCTCTCCATAGAGATGACACATATTTCTAGAGAGATTTTGGCACTTCAGCCAGCTTTCCTCCCCTTCACCGCTGTCACGCCGAGGAACCCATCCGTGTCCTCACATTTGCGTTGTATGTGTGTGGGCTGAGCCAGAGCACTGCCACACTGCAAAGCCCAGCTGCAGTGGCAGACGGTGCAACTGCATGTGTGCTTCCCATAGTGTCCCTTTGCTGCTGCTTCTGGATTCGTTGCCCTGTGGCAGGAATCTTTATCAATGAGTTCAGCATCGATTAAAAGTCTCTGAACAACGAAGAGAAGGGAACAGTGTCTCCAGCTCTGTCAGGGTTGTAAGAAAGAAGCAAGTATCAGCAAGATGAAAAGGAGAAAAACCTCCAGTGATGCTGTGCCTGGTTAGCTGCCCTAATCTAACCTCTCTGCTCTCTGGTGCTTCCCTCTGCCACCATGACTTACCCACAAGTTTAGCAGCCTGTGTTCAACTCAGATTCCCCAGCTTGACCATGGACTGGGTCACTAACAGCTACCTTTGCCTCAGAGACACACCAAGGAGCTGTGCTAGCTTCGCAAACCCTGCTAGCCCCTCTGGCAGCTTGTGGAAACGTAACTGGCAGCCTAAGGGAAGAGGCCTTGCAGGAGATGCGGGTTTCCTGCACTGAAGCAGGAAGCTTCCCCAGCAGCTGCTGGCAGTCTCTGAAAACAGGGGCATATGCCCAAAGGTGGGCCTGGCAACACCCCTGGGCACACTGGTTGTGACCTACTGGGGCTTTTCTGTCTTGCTGACACCCTGAGCAGCTGCACGGCAATTAGGTAGTTTAGACAGATGAAGCGCTATAGCAGTGTTAATTATTCTTAATGAGATTGCTCCCAAGCGGCAGCGCAGCAGCTGCTGCCCCTTGCAGGGTGACTCTCCCCATAAGGAGCACGGAGGGCAAGTGAATGTGCAAGTCACAAAGGCCCCCGGCTGACCCCTGCACAGCCTTGGGGTAGCTGGCAAAATGTGCAGCACACAGGGCACAATGTGTCACCTACCTCTGGCAAGCTTACTGTCCCTGCACTGCTAGGGCCAACTCGTTGGACTGATGCTGAACTTCACAGCAGCAGTGACACTACCTCCCAGCAAGGTGTTTTTTTCCCCTTAAGAAACAAAACAAAACAACAACACCCCCCCACAAACAAAAACAAACAAACAAAAAAAAACAACAACAAAAAAACAATAAAAGAAAGCAAGCATCTTTAGCTTCAGGACCATAAAGGATTTCCTTCCTCATGTCTGACTTGTCTGTTTGCTGTCTTTTCTCCCTCCTCCCAGACTCCATGCACATAGAGGACATGGATGCAGTGCAGAAACTCCAGGACCTTCTCCACGAAGCCCTGCAGGACTACGAGCTGAGTCAGCGCAACGAGGAGCCCCGGCGAGCAGGCAAGCTGCTCCTGACCTTGCCCCTCCTGCGGCAGACGGCCGCCAAAGCTGTGCAGCACTTCTACAGCATCAAACTGCAGGGCAAGGTTCCCATGCATAAACTCTTCCTAGAAATGCTAGAGGCAAAGGTCTGACAGCCCCAGTGCCAGCCGACAGTGGCCGGGGAACAAACTAGAAACAAAGATGCAGACAACGGAGTAATCCAAACAGCAGCAGCAGCCACCGCCGGCTTTTATCTCCAATCATTTATTATGGAAGAATTATTTAATGTCTATCTGTCGGCGTGACTGCAGAATCTCGTGTACAGGAGGGGGGAAACTCTTTTAATCAGTCACCTGTTTCTCTTTTTTTCGTTTGTTTTCTCTGTGGGAAAAAACAGAATATGCTCTTGCACTTGTTGAGGTGGTCATCGGGGCTCAGCCCCTCTGAGCAGTGATGCTCTCAGCGCTGTCCAGGCCGCCTGCTCCCCAGCTCCCTCCGCCAGTGCTGGAGGGGGAGTGGGGACAGAAGCAGGAAGAGAGGAAGAATAGAGTCAATATAAACTTTATCTGCTGGTGTCGTGAGGGGTCAGATAGAAAGGGAAGCAGCCAGGGTCCTTCTTTTTGTCACCTTTCTGGCTCTAACCATAGAGCAGATGCTCCTTTGGAGAAGAGCGCTGCTGGACCTCTCCTGATCAAAATGACTGCCTCCCAGGCTCCTCTAGCGACAGCTAACACTTGTACATACAGGCCCCACTTCTTACCGGGAAAGATGCTCCTAACTGTGTAAGATATTCTGCGACCTTGTACAGTGTCTCATTACGCCTGGCTATCCCTCCCATGTACAATCCCCGCAGGCCCCTGAAGAGGTAGGATATATGTCCCTGAGAGAATGCAAGTCTCCTTTCCCAGATGGCAAGAAAATTGAGCCCGATGATATGCTTCAGTGCTGGGATGACTTGATAATCTCTGCATCCTCTCCTATGTGGTGCTATCTACAATTCTTCCACACTTTCACCCCATAGTGTATCAAACCTGCCTCTTCAGCTCAGCTGAGTGCCATTCCCCACTTGTTCCTTGTGGTAGAGAACACAAGGCTTTGTCTGCATGGTTACTGCCCAAGTATAAATACGCCCCAAACCAGGGCTTTCCTAGACTTCATTAAAGTGATAGCTCTTTGCCTCCACAGAGACTTAGGCTTATTGCCAAATGCTAGGTAGGAATCAAGGGCACTGCTTTTCGGAGGAGGCAGCTCTTGAGCCTGAGAGATTGCTTTTTTTGTGGCAGCCTAGGGAAATAAATTAGAGGGTGGCATGAAACCCCCGATATTTCAACTACTGTCTTCCCCTGCCTCATCCCATTATCCTCAACAGCAGCAAAATAGCTAGCATAGATTATACCTGGGCCTGGTAAGAGGTTCTCTCGCTGATGGGAAAGCAAATACCTGACCTTGAGGTGGTGGGAGAAGTGGGGGAATGTTTATTTACTCTTTTCATGTAACTGGGTTGCTGCTGTCTCCAAGGCCTGGTTTAGATCTGCTGTCTAAGCCACAACTGCTGCTTTCCCAGTAGCCAGAGGGGTATGTGGGTGACTGACAAAACTGGCTGTTAGCGTTCTCTGAGATGTTATTTTCTAGGTTGCTTAGTTTTGAGCCAGCCTGAGCTGATGAAATCTGAATGTATTGTCTGTTTTGTGGTCAGCGGCATGGCAGTAGAGGTGAGAAAAACCCCTCTGGTCTACATTTGAGACATCACTAGCTCTACTGCCTCTGTTCCCCTCAAGCTTCCACCCCTTCCTGGCTAGCCAAGGAGAAAAGTGGTGTGGCAGAGGAGTAACTTGCCCCTAGCAGGAAGCTTCCCAAACCAGGGTTGAGGCATGTGATCAGGGAGACGCTGGGTGCTTGTTTTCTACCGGAGCAGAATGTGTCACAGCAGGGCTGTCAGTGCTGCAAAGCAATGCCCAGGCTAGCTCAGAGACTGGGGGCGCTAACTGATGCTCACCTCTCAGCTCTCACAGCCGGCCTGCGCGTGGTACTTGAGTTAGTTCAGTTCCATCTCCTTTGAGTTTTCCCTGCGCTACAGAGTTGTAGCTACTCTCACGCATTTTGTACTCACTTGATAAAGGAATTCAGTCTTGCCTCAGGCACATTAGTAAACCCACAGAGACAGAAGAGGAAGAAGGCACATGGGAGCTGGGACTGCTTCCATGCTCACAGCAGTAGCAATTACACCGTGGCCTTGTGCTTTGAACAGATACTTGTGCTTCTCTCCCCAGCTCCCTCCCAGAGGCAGCTGGGGAGAAAATGAGAGGCTTTTGGCTGTGCTCATGATCCCTGTACCCATCTGTGGCTGAGAGGGACCAAAGTGAAATGCACGCCACCACTATAGCGCCAGCTTGGGCAACTCTTTCTGGCTGTGGCATAAAGGCTCTCACAAATGTGCTCGGCTGCGCTATTGCCTGTAAGTCTGACTCACTTGATCACTGTTGCTTCCCTGCCGAGTCTCAGCCACAGCGCAGCATCTCGGCCTGCTCTGCTAAAGTAGCTGCCCCAAAATGGGCTGAAAAGATCCTAAGAAGCAATTCTTACTCTGTTGGGCCCTGGCTGGAAAGGTCACTTACAGAAAAAAAAGGGAAAAAAAAAAAAAAGGCTCTTCCAGCTTTGTTGTATTTGGACTCGAGCCTGCTTTCCAGAGCAGGGAAGGAGAACTATCTACAAAACATGATTATGGAGAGCTGCCGAATTAGCTTCTAGCCCATAGAGACTGCTGGCTATTTAGAGTAGGGCTGTGGTATGGAGGCAACTCCTGCCTTGGCAGAACACTGTAAGGATACCAAATGCATTTTTTTTTTCCAGTACCTTCTTTCTCCATTACAGCTGCATGGAACCCATCTGGATATCCCCCATTGCTTAAAGATAATATGCCTGGAAATGTTTGCATTGCTTCTGAAATAGGATGGGAACTGAACCAGACAGTAATTAGCATATATTAATCTCTTTAAGCAAGGAGTGCAAACTCTTCCCCAGGAACTGGGACAGAAACACCTGTCTAGATTTAACCCTTAAAAGGCTTGTACCATCTTATATTGGAAACCAGGTCGGGCCTCTTGAGCCCTTCAGACCAGTGCAGGAATCACACCTATCTCTTCCCAGTCATTCTGGTCTGCTGTGCATCACCAGTACTATCACGCTGCCACAACTGAAGAGCACGTCCAGCGACGCAGTGAGCTGGGCTTGCAGGGAATGTCTTAGTGTCCTCTCAGTGCACTTTGAAGTATGAAATGAGGCTTCAGCAACTGCTTAGGTCTTTGAATGCCCACAGTCTCTTACAAAAAGGTCTGCAGATGTGGAAGTTGAGCCATGAACTAGGAAATGGGTTCTGGGTCAGTGCTCTTTATGCCATTCATTTGTAATATAGGAGTCACAGAGTCAGCACCGTACAGCTGTCCTTCTACATGGGGCAAAAGATGATGGAGCTCGAGCCTTGGGACACAAATGGGCTCCATGACTTAAAGAAAAGCAAAGCGGTGGAGGTAAGTGTATGAGTAACAGTGAATAAGCATGAAGCCCACGTCCAGCAACTATGCTAAAAGCAGCTCCAGCCTCTGATTTGCATGTGCAGATAACAGAAACCACGTACCCGTCAGCTACTACAAAAGGCAATTCTTCCCAAGTGACCAGCTCTTCTGATTTGGGCACATTCTGCTCTGGGAACAGCGGTGTCTGGCCTGTAATGCAAAACAAATTTCATGGGGATCAATTAAAAGAAAAGGTAAAACACCACACAGAATTAGGTTTCTGGGGAAACTTGGGCATTACACCTCGCAGCAAAACTGTGAAGCTGGAAGAAACTCCCCCACAACAATCAGAACCTTGCAGTATTGCTCATGCTAAGGGGGCATTATTTTTCTCTTTGTAAGCTAAGTCATCTTTTTTTTTTTTTTAACTATTACAAATATATAAGATAAAACATGCTGCACCAGAAACATGTAAGCAGCTATTAGAGGGGAAAGTCATTGAGAAAGACCCTAGAATGTAACTTGTTGAGCTTTTATTACAAATCGGAGCTGAGAAAAAAGAGCTTCCACTTTGTATCCACAAGCTGTAATCAATCATATGGCCAAAGGCCACTCTGTTGTTCTTGTGGCTGGGTTATGTGGAGAAGCCAGAGAGACAGAGGCTGTGAGAATGATGCAGGGAGTTATAGACAGACAGTGAAATAAACAGTATCTACTTAACTATTATCTGCTCCTTAAAGAAAAAAAAAGAAAAGAAAAAACCTGTTAAATAAATTGTATTCTTGTGGTACAGGTCATTTCAAACAAAACAAGAAATAAAACACAGAAATGTAAAAACTAACCCAGACAGAGTAATGTTTATTGTGTTTAGGACCTGCTCCGTTCTGTCCCCCGGGATGCACACAGCCCCACGGAAGAGGCTGGGGTGGGGGAAGGCATGACTTGTGCATGCTGCGGAAGGGGAGGAGAGCCCCAGCCCTTTGCTTAGGAACACTCATTTGGTGTTTTCCCATAGCCAGAAAAAAAAATACTCGGCAAGCTTCTGAGTTTTTGTGAGATTAGCTTTGCTGAGGACTGGTTAGACAGGCACTGTTGTCAGTCTGTGCCATGGATTGGTCTGTTTTTTCCGCTCACCCATTTTCTCCCCACATTCGGCACTTCACTGGTGCAAGGAATAAACATGAGCTAGCGATGAAAAAGCCTTGAAGTTGTTCCAGTGAAAAACAAAATCTCTAATCATAAAATAGACCACTGGCTTAAACCCAACAGTGACCTCATGGGTGTTGCAGCCATTACAGCAGCTGTCCAGTGCTTATAAAGTGGGTGCAAGTGCTGAAGTCATGGCATTTGCATTGATCTGGTGGTCAGGCGGTGCAGGAGGGCCAGCTCATGCCTGCTTGAGAAAGCGGATGGAAACATACTGTGGTAATTGGGGCAGAGACATGAGAAATAAGGACTCCAGGTTTTTAGTCTACCTCTGACTATTGAGCACAGACAGCGTCACACCCTGTGTAAGCACCACCATCTCCACATGCCTCATTCAGCCAGCACTCCCAAGGTCCTTCTTCCAGGCAATGGCACTCACTGGGGTGATGCATCTAAACCAGGCAAAAGAGAGGCCTCTCAGCCTGCTCTCAGGAGGAGGTGGCTGAATTAGTGGTGGCCAGTAGGAAAGGCCATGGGCTAGAAATGAGCTTGAATGAAAAAACAAGATGAGCACAAGGCTGGAGAGGGAGGTGAAGCACAACAAGATTTTTCTGCAGTTACATCTACTCACAGCCCCACAGTTACCACCACTCTGACCGTGACAGGCTCGATCTTTGAACCAACACAATCCCTTTCCAGGTTCTCACAGGGACCCCACTGTCTCCCCCATAGCCCACCTGCATCGAGTGCTTAGGCCCTCCGAATGTTGTATCCATTCACAGAAGGTTTGGATTTGGCCACCACAGTAGGACTTTAAAACAGACTTTACTTCAGGTTAAACATAGCACAGGGCTGATCAATCTGTAGCTTTGTGAAAGGCAGCAATTTTGGGGTTCTGAACAGTCTATGTGGCACTGGAGCTGCCAGTGTCAAGCAACTGGTAAGGGTAGACAGAGGACTAGGGAGAGCCCAGGCCCCACTGGTCTCTTCGAACACTGTTCAAGGGACGTAAGCTTTCTTGGTCCCTTACCTCTAAAATGGTAGCTGCCTTCCTTACATTTCCTGGGCACCCTTCTGCTTTGTGTAGGTTTTATGAGGCTTTTCTTACTTTCCTTATTATTGTTCAATCACACTGGAATTAGAAAATAAAAGGGATGGCATGTCTTTATAGTAAGCATGCCGGGCATTAGGACAAACTGAGGGCAACCTGAAATGTCCTCTTACAGAAAAGCTTCACAGGAAATATTAGAAAAAATGTTCTATTTTCTCTAATTAGCCGAGGAGGGAAGGAGGTTTCTTTACTAATCAATGTTGAGTTCTCTAAACACATTTGTCTCCCCCAAGTTAAAGGCATGTTTAACTGCTGGAATATGTTCTTAAGATCCAAATGTTAAACCACAATTGCAGTAGATGTTGCAGCTACCTGCACACAAAATAAAATGAAAACGAACAAGATTTTTCTCTTTCAGGCTAAGGTATCATGCAGAGAATCAAAGCAAACATTAGCTGATGTACGGAAAGCATCGGTATTCAAGTTCTCAGTAACAGAAAGCTGGCGAGGTTGTGCTGTGTGCCTGCCTTTATTTGCAAAGACATTCTCTCCTATTGCAACCAGTTTGAAATGACACCATGGCAAAACCTGAACACCTGTGCCTGGGGAGCAGGAGGACTAGTCTAGCAGTGTGCTGGGGTGGCTGGAAGAGACAGAGGCCAGTAAGTGACTAATGAGAGTTGGGTTTAGAAAGTGCAAGGATGGTTCAGCAAAACGCAACAGCCCTGACCCAAAACACTGCTGCCAGCGAGCCAAAAACAACAGCCTTGCGCCAAAAGCTCTGCAGCCAGCAAGCGTCTTTACATTAGTGCTTATCAGCTTTGAGAGGCCCACCATGCTTCTGGTCTTTGTGTGCTTCCTTCTGCAAGGCTTGGGTGAGGGTAGAAAAGTCTTCAGCTCTGGGAGTAGCAGCATCCAAATAATTATAAGTAGGAGTGAAGTCACGGGAAAGGGCAGAACTGGCCAAGGGCTCAAAGCATCTTTTGTGAGAAAAACTAAGACAGACAACAGCTACCACTGACACACCACAGATTTGCTAAAGACTTCAGTGCTTCACCAAGCCCTTCATAAAGCTAACCAGTCACACGCTGACTGCAACCATCGCTTGGCAGCACACACAGCATGTGCAGAAACAGCTGTACTGGTTCAGACCACAGGTCCACTTAGGCCAGTACCCCCTCTCTGCTGAAGTGGCCAGCAGCAGTTGACCAGAGAAGAACATAAAAACAAGGCAAGGAGGCATAATTAAGTCTCCCAGTAACAAAGATTACCTGAGCTAGAGATAAGGTCTTTGCATTTAACACCTCCCCCTGCCAATGATTTTTCTTACATTAATTTCTCCAGTCCCATTTTCAACCACAACAAGCGGTTGGTCAGCCCCTGCAGCACCCTGCAGCAATGAGTTCCATGGGCCAGTAGTCAAAGAAGTATCTCTTTTGCCTGTTCTGAACATGCCATCAGTTCATGCTATTTCATGCTCCTACAGCTTGTATTAGAAGGCAAAACAAACAGTCCCTGCTCACTTTTCCCTACCGTTCACAATCTTCCCGGTCTCTTGATTTCACCCACAGTCATTTCTTTTCAGGGAGGTAGTAGAGCTGCCAGCCTTACCCCTTCACCAGGTAAAGACTGCACCAATTAATTTAGGAAAATGTGATAATGAGAAAGGCAAATGGCTGCATTCCGCCACTTGATCTTGATGCTTTAAAGTACAAAACCCTAGTCCCTATCTGAGACACAAAGACAGATCTAGAACTCTCGTTCTGTAGCTACCTACACACATACACACTCATTGCATCGCTTGGATATGCTTTCATTCACAGCACTACTAGAGTTCCCATTTACCTTCAAAATAGCTTAGAAACAAGATTAGCCTATTTAAACCATATTTTCCCGACAATAAGAACAGCAGACTGGAATCCTTCCTCCTTTACATGGATGCGACCTTTTCCCCAATAGATCTTTTTTCTCTTTTTCATCCATCTGAAACAAGTAGAGGAAACTAAAAAGGCACCTTGGCCTTTCACTGATAGAATCCTTTTATTATAACACAAATGAGTGTTTTAAAAACAGAAGATTTAAATGCATTCCTTGATGTATTGAACAAGAGATATTTTTTTTTTTTATTTATTCCTTCCTATGGCATAGTAAGAAGGTGACTTCTGTTTAGAAATCCCAGCTTGCTTGATTCAGAAATAACAAACTCTTGCTCTCTAAATGCTTAAAATCAGCATGTTGACCATTCTATAGAGTCTCAAAATCGACGGCGTTATTTTGATGAATTAAATTATTATATATTTTGTTCTCTGATTTCAACAAACTGGCATTACATTTTCAATAAGCTTTATCACACATCCCCGATGTAACTGCAATTGTTGAATAATAAAGGCAGGGCAGTGATCAGATAAGGAGAAGCCCGGACAGAGCAAACTGAAATCACTTTGTCCAAATTGGCAAGAAGCAACACCAAACAAGGCTGCATTTAATAGATCAGTTATAATAAAACACATAAATCATGTTTTTGAGAGGGGTTAATTTACACCATATGCCAATTAAGTCAAGTGCAATACATAAGTTATGAATAATCTCATTGGAGTGAAGAATGTTTATTTGGAAGGAAAACGATTTAACTGAAGCCAAAATTATAATCACCTTCAATAATTACATTTCCAGCATTGTAAATTCTTTTCCATCGCAACACTGAAAGCAGTCAATGCTGCAAGTAATTTTCTATTACAATTTACATCATTAAACTCAAACACGTTAACCAAACTCTTGTTTATATTTTTGTCAGTGGTTAATGCTACTGCAAATTAACAATCCTTTGGGTCAGTCTTAAGCTGTATAATGTCATCAGATATTTTTCAATTTAATGAGCCCTTGTAACCAAGCCTGGGGTAATCACTTATTTCCCCCATTGTTTTTGTCATTTCCCCCATTGTTTTTCTCATCACATCATGAAAAATCAGCAGTGTCCAAAGGGAGCGATGCTTATGGGAACAGCATTAGCATAGGCATCAGCTTTTCGGGGTGCCATTGCCAGCTCTGCCACTGCCTTGAGCACTTCTAGCTCAGACTCGCTTTTTCTAGCTGCAGAAAATCCGAAATCTCTAGCGCTGCTTCTGTGCATTTCGCCTTTCCACCACAACATTATGATTTCTCATGATGAGGCACCTGCTATGATCCGCCCTGTTTTCCTGGTTAATCTTTGGTACGTTTTTGTTTCTTCACTGCCGTGATAATCTCTCTTTCTCCCGCCTCCATCCTCCTGTCCTGTTTCTGGCACACTGCCTGTGCGGGTGGTGAAGCCACCAGTGAATATTCAGTCCCCTGTGGCAGCCGACCACACTGAGCTGCTCCAAACCCCTTGCGGGATAGCCTGCTCCAGCTCCATTAAAGAGAAGGCCCCGTGGCTAGCAGCCAGCACGCTGTTCTGGATACCTTCCACTCGGAAGGATGGTCACCCCAATTAACAATGGTTATTGCTTCCTGTTGCTGAGGCTCTGCTAAGATGTCCTGGCTTTCTAGCTCTGCAAGGAATACAGTGCCACTGAAGCGACACCAAACCAAGGGAAGGGCTACAGCACGGCATTTGCAAAATGACAGTCAAAATCCTGCCTGCATAAGCCAGCAAGGCCGTGCAGCAGGGTGGTACATAGCGAGACGTGGTGTTGCCAGTGCTGAACTAGAAAAGCTGCATTGCCATGATGCTGTGTTCCCTTGCCAAAATAGTTATTAACCCAAATTGAGTTACAGCAATACAACTACATTCACATTCAATGATCACAGAAAATAAAAACATTTTACAAATAAATCATAAACAACTGCTAAGTGTGCCTAGAAATGTAATCGTGAGTGAAACAAGCAGTCAAGAAGAGAGGACAAAGCTTGGACATACATTGAGCTCTGTTTCACAACTTTTGTGAATCAAGAGGCCACCTTACCTTTTCAAACGGAAAAGAAAATGCCTGGACTACCTTAGGACCTGTGTACTCTGTCAGCTGTAAATAAGCAAGGGATAAACAAAACCTCAGTAGACAGGCAAACAAAATGTTTGGGGGTTACACAAACGATAAGGTTATTATCATAGCTATGAAAATCTGATGTAAAAATTTCATTGATTGATTGATAGAAAAGCAAACGTGACCCCATATTGCAGATCTGCCTTGGGCCTGCCAGGCTGCGCTGCAGGCAGAGTAAAGCTGAGTGAGAGGAAAAGCTTCATACCCTGTGTGTTCTGAACGCTGTAAGAGAGACTGCAGCTGGATAACCCTGCTGCCCAGCACACTGAGCCTCACTGGCCCAGCACTTCCTTCTGCCACCCGTTGCCCATTGCAAGCGTTTCGGGCAGGAGTCTCCTTTTTGTTCCATGCGCATAAAGCAGGCATCTGGCTCACCTCTTCTTCCCCAGGGAATGTTGCAAATAAATACATCCTAAAAAGTGGCCGAAACCTCAGATAAGTGATGCCTGGGACCTCTCAAATTCTGGGAGGATTAATCACTGCATTGGCCGAATCAGCTTGGACCAGGACTTGAGAACTGTGTTTGTTTTTTGCTTTTCACATGGAACGTGTCCACAAAAGGGGGCATCAATGACTCATTCTGGACTTTGTGATTGCCGTGTGTCCCAGAGCATGTTGATAAGTTGCTCCTCTCAATTCTCTGGACATTCTCACAGACAAAGTTAGCACTAGGCTACCTACAGCTGCTTGATTGCTGTACATGTTATTTATCCCACTGCAAGGAATAAATAAATTGGCCCTGGTGGCCAAGAAAGCCAATGGCATCCTGGGGTGCATCAAGAAGAGTGTGGTCAGCAGGTCAAGGGAGGTCATCCTCCCCCTCTACTCTGCTCTGGTGAGGCCACATCTGGAGTATTGTGTCCAGTCCTGGGCTCCCCGGTTCAAGAAGGAGAGGGAACTGCTGGAGAGAGTCCAGCAAAGAGCTACAAAGATGATTAGGGGACTGGAGCATCTTTCTTATGAGGAAAGGCTCAGGGACTTGGGGCTTTTTAGTCTAGAAAAAAGAAGACTCAGGGGGGAACTTATCAATACTTATAAGTACTTAAGGCGAGGGTGCCAGGTAGATGAGAATTGTCTTTTTTCAGTGGTGCCCAGTGATAGGACTAGAGGTAACGGGCACAAACTTGAGCACAGGAAGTTCCATCTTAACATGAGGAGGAACTTCTTTACTCTGAGGGTGGCAGAGCGCTGGCACAGGCTGCCCAGAGAGGTTGTGGATTCTCCCACACTGGAGACATTCAAAACCCGCCTGGACGCCGTCCAGCAACGTGCTGTAGGTGTCCCTGCTGTGGCAGGGGGGTTGGACTTAGATGATCTCCAGAGGTCCCTTCCAACCCTGACGATACTGTGATACTGTGAAATTACCTCCAGGTTGTCAGTGAGATACCATGCTAAGTACAAACACTGTCACCTCCTTGATCCCAGGTTCCATACTCTGCTGGTTACCTTTATTCTCATATAGGCGGTCACAGCAAATGCCCTTTTCACTGAGTCTGGCCCTGCACCCTCCACAGCATGAATTGTTCATCTGGCAGATAAGCATTACTCTTTTCAAAGATCAAAACAGTCAAAAACCAGAAGCTGGAACAGAAACTGCCTGGGCTACGTCTATGAGTAGCTGCAATTCAGCTGTGATATGCCAAGGGAGAGGGGCTAACCTGTGCTGGGACAATGCTTCACAAGGTGAGCAGAACTGACTAGATGTCCTTCATGAAATTATCCTGGTGACTTCCCAGCCATGATTGAGGAATGAGATAATCATCTTTTCTGTGGGTACTCATCAGGTAACTAGCTACACCGCAAGTTTGGAACACGTAGTACCTCTGAAACAAAAAGGAGAGAAAAAATATGATCTAGTGATAACACAAAAAGAACATTAAGCAGCATCTCCATGGTTCAGACTTGGATGAGGAGTCAAACACCCTTTGCAGTTAGATTTATGCTTCACAGTTACTGCAGCTAAGCAGGTTAAAAAAAAATAAATCTGTCTTCTGTTACTTTTGTCCCTTCACAGTCCCCAACCTCCACGTCTTAATGGGAGGGGGGAGATGTGGGCATAGTATTATTTCCCTGCCAGTCCACACCAGAGGTACCACTTATTTCTGCTGGATCATTTCTCATGACTAGGAAGGCTCCTACCTTTGTACTCAGATGTATTTTGAGCTTTTAAGGAGAAAAGAGTGAGAGAAGCAGGACAAAGATAAGAAAACATAATACAGTTCATTCCTTAACTAGTTGGCACAGCTAGCTTTACTGCCTGTTTCCCATTCATCAGCCTGGCAGAAAACCATGACATAGACATGAAGATTTTTGCCCTACCTTCACCATCAACATTTGCACCAGTGAGAGTGCAGTATGCAAATGGGAGGCCAACATGCTCCTGGCAAAAAAGGAGAGAAGTAACCATTAACAATGGAAAACACTAATGTCACCTTGTTCCTCACCCTAGCCCTCAATATGACTGCTCTGTTCCTCCCCTTCCTGGAGGGAACCTCCTGGTTTGCTAGTAGATGCAGGAAATGAAAGGGAAGAAAAAATACATAGTAAAAGGGAGAATGTGGCAATTCAGAGCTTCAGCATCAATGAGGCTGACGACTTCCTGGAGACATCAATGAAGCTTGATCAGACTCCCACATATGGGGGCGGGGGGTGTTGACAGGCAGCTATTATGTTTTTACTGCATATTCTGTATTTCCAGATGGGGCAGTAATATTGAGCAGGACGAGAAAAGTCCATCTGAATAAGGGAGGCAGAGCCCAGCACTCTTCAAAGCCAACAGAAAACCTGAAAGATATTTTTCCCATCAGCAAGAGATTTCCCCATACCCTCACTGCATGCTCTGTTCCCTGGGAATCATCATCTCTTTGGCCGAGAAGCACAATTCAACTTACTGCCCCAAATCTGGGTTTTGATAGCCAGGAGCAAAGATTCCAAAGCAGAGGGAATAAGGGGCATTAGATTCAGAGTAAGGAAGTTCTGGGACTGCTTCCCAGCAGGAGGTAGAGCAGCAAAAACTATGGTTACCTTTGAAACACAGCTCAACATTTATACACGTGCGTGAGCCACAGGGTCCCTCCTGCTCCCACGTTCATGTGTTCCTAGTACTCCTCTTTATTGGGAAAAGGGATGGCTGTAAGTGTTGCTGCATCACACAAGAAAGTCTCTCTTGGAGAAGCAGGCCTTAAAGGCAAGTACTTACCCAGACATCAAAAGACAGCGCTTCTCTGTGCCAGACCTCTCTCCTAGAATTACCCTTTCCAAGTAATGAAGATGAGACACCTTCTGAGACTGAAGTGTCAGGAGGGCAGATGCTGAAACAACCTGCTAAAGAATAACCAATGAGCAGCACAGTGTACCATGTACATCCAAGAGATCTGTCGGGGTTTGGGATGGAAGTGGCTGAGCTGCTAAAAACATGAATTCTCTCATTAAAATCAGCTCTTCTACTGGAGTAATGAAGGGTAGCAAATGCTGTAAGTTGTTCTAAAAAAGGCATATAGGGTGATCTGGGAAGTCACAGACCACAGAGCTTTACTTTGAATCAGGTAAATTGGTTGAATTATCAAGTAAAATTAGAATCACAGGAAAGGACTGGCACAAAGAATTCATTTAGTTTTGCTCCAGTGTCCTTGCCCTCTTTGCACTGCTCCTCAGTACCTTAAAAGTCTTGCTGATTCTTCTGGCGTCTTCTGCTTAGATCATTCCTCATTGCTTTTTACGCGTTTGGCTACACTCTGCAGAAAAATCACTTTTCATCCTCCCCCATTCCACCTAATTCTGTCCTGGAAAAAAATGCATAAGCAAAATATTTGTATTTATTCGTCTAATAGCTATATTGCTATTGTGGGTACTACAGAGGAAAGCAGCAATAGCAGAAATCATACCTGATGTCCTAGTGATCCAGCACTGGTCCCTCACTTGTCCCAACCTTATCAGATGAGAGCTATATATTCTAGGAGGCTAATTACTTAAACTACTGCAAACTAGGCTTTACCACGTGAAGACCATGCAACAGCCTGTAAGAACATTTAGAGTTTTCTACATGAACCCTCATGTGATGCCTGATCCAGATGGAGCCTTAGGATGGAACAAAAGGCCAGGTGATCTCCTCAACTTCCTTAGCAAGATACAGAGATGTGTCTTGGCTCTGTGCCTGGAAACTCCTTCCCTGGACATAAGCATTCCCATCCACACCACCCCTGTCCCCGCTGATTCAGGATTTTCTTTTATATTGCAGCACAACTCCTTTTTCTGAACAAGTAGTGGGGACGAAGCAGTGACCTATGAAAGATGCTGGCCACTGTATGGCCAGGCTGTTGAGGATACAGCCAGGATGTGACAAGCCAGGAGTAGAACAGGTGATAAATACAGCGTAAGCTCCACTCAAAGAACGAGGAGCAGGGGAGCCTGAAGCAGAAGACAGAATCCAGCATGCACTTCTTCTGGGAGAGCCAGGCAATGTGTCTAGGGTCCTACCTGTGGGGAAACATCAGAGGCTAAAGGCAGAGGGACCCCAATCAGAAAAGACAGAAGCTCTGGTGTATGTCCCACAAAACCCTATGCTGGAGGCACACAGACACCCAGCCAGCAGCTGACATGCCCTAAAGGTGAACAGGCAGACACTATTACAGTTTCACTTCTACTGTTTAGATCATTACACCATGAGTATTTGCAAACCTCCCCTTTCTTGCCTAGTAATTATTGACTTAGATTAGTTTAAGATTACATAGAGCCTAATTAACACGCATTACTTTGGCAGGTTTGCTTTTGGTACTGTAATGACTACAGAAAATCACATTTACTTAAGTAGAAACTTAACAAGTTACCAGTTTTAACAGTTTTTATTGCTCAAGCAGAGCAGATGATAGGATTTTACCTAATACCTCTTCATCCAGTCTGGTGTCTGGAAACACCACCCTGAAGAAGGCATCAAAGCAGCACACTTATCCTGTACTACTTTATCTATTTTGCATATTCATATTCTAAGTACTTAATGTTTCTAAGACCTAATTCTGTAAACACCAAATGCCACTAAGTAGTGACACTAATGAACACATTAGACTATAATTCATACTAATTACCCATATCACTTTGATCAAGCTAACTTCAGTGTTTACTTGGATACTATCATAGTTAAATTGTTATTATAATTTCACTCCACACTTTCTTAAACACTCTGACTTAACAACTTTCATGACTATCATGATTTTGTTTTCGTTTCTAAGAAAGGTCCCAGAATTTTTCTGGGTAGACATTAGCTTCCATGCATCCACACGATGGCAATGTAATTCATTTTCAAACTCCTAGGGTCTAAATTTCCCTGTTTGGATTTCTGGAAAATTAGAACACCCTCGGCAAGGTCACTGCAATGCTTGCTTTTCACTTTAGTCCCAAGTCCAAGCAGACATTAGGATTTATGAAGCTTATGGCCTTTATGGCCTGGGAACTGGAGCATCTCTGTTCTTGCCTCTGACTCACCACGCACCTGATGCCTCACTGATCCCCAAGAGGCTTGGTGTACCATGGCACTGAACAGCTATAATTACTTCTGGAAGCCAGCTGCCAGTCAAGTGACAAAGAAGTCTGCAGAGCTGTTTCCCCCAGCCCACGTCACTGAGCACTTGGACCATTTGAATACAATATTAAATAGAACAAGACGTGGGCAATATGTTATTTTTGCGAAGCTGAGCTTGTCACATTTGCAAAATTAATATGGTGTGGCAGGAGATGAAAGGGCCACCTTCTACATGGAGCTCCCACGTCTATGGAGCCAGAGAGCGTCAGCCCAATAATGAAGTGCCTAGCTTTGCACAAAGTTTTCAGACGCAAATCGGGCAACCAGCAGTACATCGCAAGTCCTCTGAGATAAGCACAAAGATGAGAAAGTAATGAAAGGAATGGGTGAAAACAGGTGTTTCGTACTAAGTCTAAGCAAAACTTTTCTGGGTCTCACAGGAGCGCTGCGGCAACAGGCCTCTGAATTTTGTTGAAAGTGTTAAGTCCTCACAGTGCAGCAAGACACAAGCACCTGGAAGTCAAAGAGCACTGGCAGCCTCTAGGAGACATTCTTTCTGAGACCTCTGGACAGTGTTATGCAAATGGTTTTTATTTATTTAACCTCCTCAGTGATCCCTGCACCCCACGGACAAAGGGGAGGACTGAGTGCTTGCTCCAAGGAACCGTACAGCCTAAATTACAGATAAGTCCCTGCTACTGTTCAAAGAGGGTTACTTTCTGGGCAAATTTCCCTTAGCTTTCAAAGAAAGGAAACACTTAGGATATAATAAAGAATATAAAACAACCGCTGCCTTTGCAAAGCAAGCTGCGTTCCCTTGGTAAATACCAGCAGTATCACCACAGATTTAATTTTTTTCCTTTTGCCCTTTCTTCAAATAGGAGTTAAACTCACCCATTTCCTCCCTTGCACACTCTCCTCTTCAGGGGAAGACATGGCTCAGGACACCATCTCCAAATCAGAACTTCACTTGGACTTGTCCTGCCAGTAAAATCCCTAGTAGAAACTGGAAGAAAGCATGGCATCTTTTGCTTCTTTGGACAATTTGCAAGGTGGAATTTTTTTATATACATATATATGTGTGTGTGTATACACTCATAATATATACATATAATATATACTGTACATGTGCATAATACATGTGGCTAATGCAGACATATATTCAGTGCTGTATGGGTGCCAGCCAGCTCATGTATTCCCAAGACAGAGCGACACTAGTGAATGTGGGGGGAGCCTACCCTGAGCCTGAAATCTGACCAGGAAAGACTGTTTGAAGGAAACACGGGAGGCTTCAGACTATGTGTCCCATTCAAGCTTGACCTTCTTGGTGGAAAGCCTATTGACTGTGTGACAACGCCCACACAGCCCAGCACTGTCCACAAGCAACTCCACAAGCCAAGGCACACAGCAGGCTTTTGTCTCTTCCCCTCCAAACATAAGGCGGAGTCAGTGACCTTCTCCTCATCCCACTTGAGTGTCCTCTTTGGGAAAGAGAGAGGCCATTTTAAGAAAGGGAAGGTATGTCCTATGCTGGCACTGGGAATCCCACTGAGTGACAGGGAGCGGTTCTACAGCAATTGCTTTGTTTAAAATGCAAAATGTGGATGTGTTTAGAGGATGTATCAGCATCAATCACTGTATGCAAATACTGCCTGTGGAGAAGAGCTTCCCCTGTAAGTCACTCCTCACTGCCCTAATCGAGTTAACGCTAGTGACTGAGGGCATGTTGAACGCTGATGGGCCGCTGATAGTGCTGTCCCAGGAGAAGATTAATAAAAGGCAACAGAAGTGCTTAGCCCCAAGCAGGGCACAAAGTCACAGGGGTAGGCGAGGGGGGAGGACAAGAGTGCCTTTCTGTCTAGCAGTCGTTGCCCATTACCACAGACACATAAAAAAGCAAAACCTTGCAGCCTTCTTCCACAATCACCAGCATGCTTGTGGAGGAAGGTTGGCACAGATGACATGCACTGACTTGCAGTCTGTAACTCCCTTCACAGGGGAACATGGATCCATAAAAAAGAGGTTAAAAAAAAGCAACTCCACTGCTGTTAAGCTTAGATACACCTAAAACAGGGGTCTGCATCCAGCCTAGGGACCCACAAGCTGAGAGTGGAAACTAGAGTTGCAGGGAGAAACAACACAAGGATTCTCTTAGCACATCATGAAGGAGGAGAGAGACACATTACACAAAGGCCCTGACAGTCACCAAGGAAAAAAACACCACAATTCTCATGCCAACTCTGCGAGGCTGACGGTGGCAGCCCTGCAATGCCCATAGCCAGTGCCTGGTGAGGTGACAGCATGAATGCCAGCACTGGGCTACCTGTGAGTGCGTGGGAATGGTTTTCAGGTGATCTCTATCCAATCCATGAAGGCAAGGCCCTGCTGGAGTGAGTAGTACCAACTACAAGTGAACTTCTCTGGCAAATGCAGCCCTTATCCCTTTGTGGTAGATGAACTGTAAGTGCTGCTAATGATAGTCATTAACGTCACTCCTGCTCTTTCTCAGCAGCCAGAGCAGTAGGAGAAGGACAGATGTCCTCACTTTTCTCAGTGGTGGAAGCAGAAAAGGAATGGAGCACTGCTAGTTAGGTTGCTTTTCATCCATCCATTGATAGCAGTTTTACTGCCTACACTCTCCCTTTCTCTTCCTAGTCAACTCCTATGCCTTCTGCCTTGCCACCTTCTCTTAGCTTCGTCCATCACCACCTTGGCCACATCACCCACACCTGCTTCCTGCACCAAACTGTTGTCAATAGTTTCCCTCTTCTCACAGTCTCCTGTTGCAGAGACTTCTGCCCTGAGCTCTTCTTCCACCATGTCTGCCCTTCTCAGAACTTGACTTATTGTCCCATGACTCCTGTACATCTGAGTTACTGTCAGCTCCTTGTGGAGTGGGAATCTTCTCTTTTATGTATCTGTAAAGTGCTCCGAACATTTATATTGCTCTATAAATAAGGATAGTAAGAGTCTAGTGCTGGCAGCTCCAGCAGATGCATAGGAAAAGGATGATGGCCTGCCCATGGAGTGAGATCATTCTGCTTACTGGAAGATTTCATACCAAAAACAGGCTTCTGTCTGGAGTCCAATACCTATCAAAAACCTTCTGAGCCTAGCAAGAACAAAGCTAGTGCTGTGTTAGGGAGCTGATTTAATGCAACAATTCTCAGCACTGCACTTCCACCTGGCAAGCAATACAGAGCTACAAAGAGTTTGTATGAGAAGTACTGTCCAGATATGCCAGTCAGTGTAGTGTAACTTTTGCTCTCCTAGAAAACACCTAATAGTGTAAGGCCAACCTGGTCCATGAGGAGCTTAAAATCAGAAATCGTACCACCAACCCAGCTGCAGATTTGTAATGCGTACACCTCTAAACCACTAAGAGGATACCAGACCCAGTCCTCCCAAGAAAGGAGCTTACATCATTAAAAGCCTAGCAAAGTTGGTCCTTCTGCAAGCAGTGTTACCGTTACAGCCTGACTCTCCAAGGCAGGCTGAGGAATCCCATACAGGGTGTACACAGTATTTCTGGAAACACAGTGCAATGCTCATAGGCTTCTAGAGATGAGACTCATCATTACTGCTGAACCGAGAGTGAGACAGGAAAGGGAGGAAAAACAAATCCCTTGGCACAGTTCATATTTACACCACAAATGGTAGCAGTGTGCTGCATACCTCCAGCTCCAAACTACTTTGCAAGTTTCAGGTTGTTATCTGAAATCACTGCCAGAGCAGGAAGGAAGGGATGAATGCTAAGTCTCCTTTCTTCATCCTGTCATCTCCAAGTCCCAACAGGTATTTCTGCTTGCTTCTGAGTTATTTCAGCTTGTCCACAGAAACTGATGGACATAATGATATGCAGTTAGAGGGCTGCTTGTGGATTATTTTGGGACATGGATGCAAGACAGAAGATGGCAGGACGCTTTTTCAGTTATGTTCTAGCCCCACATATTCCACAGCTCTGACACAGGCATGCTATAGCCCAAGAAGCTTTGAGGGACTTACACTGAGCTGAAGGGTAGAGATCTTGCACACTGCAGCCCTTTCTCCATCTCTAGCATTTGAATGCTTATGTCCTTCCACAGGCACCAGGTGTATGAGAGTTCCGTAGATTCAGGATCAGCTACCACGTCTATGGGATAAAGATCAGCTATCAAATAAGCTTACTATCAACTCTCCCCTCCATGCCTGGAGTTGCTCCTCCAAAGTCCAAGAGCTGAAACCCAGTCAAACCATCACTGTTGGTCACAGCAGTCACTTCAGGGAGCAGAAAGGATGCTGTGTCTTTTCTAGTACCCAGTGGAAGACAGTTTGTTTCTGGCATACAAGCTGTTTCCCTACCAGGGCAGGAGTGGGGGGGAGCAGAAAACCTGGCATAGAAAGAGGGCGGGTGAGCAGCAGGTTCTGGCTTTACAAGAGGATGATAAATGATAACAGCATTAGGAACAAAACGAAACATCTTTCATGCTGTCAGAGCAATGAAGCCAGCACATAACAAGACGTGGGCACAGGGCAGTGCGGTTGCTTTCCAGAGACGCACACAAGTATCAAGCTACTTCTGCTCTGAGTCAACAGACCAATTCGTCTTCCCTGGGTTCCTGCAGAAGAGGGCAGGGGACAAAGGGGTAGTCATTTCTCTCCAGTTAGCTAAGAGCTTCAGCTGCTCCACAGTGCATTGAATTCAATAGACAGGGCCAGGTCAGCGCTGGATGCCAGTGCAGGACAGCTATAAGAGGATGTGGATTGTAGAGCTCTAGATGATCATGGACTTCTTCCCACGCTGCTCTAGTAGTTACTAAAGGCTACTGTGGGACACTGCAGAGGAAGTTGATAGCATTGCGGCCTTAACACAGAAAGAAAAGATCAGTCTAGAAGACAAGGACCACAGTGTCCAATACCCTTCACAGTGTTCCCCCAGACTCAGACTCCACAAACAGCTTTGCCATCCTGCAGATGAGAATAAAAATCCCTTCCTGGGGCTTACCTCATCTTCACAGGAGAGGTCACCAGGGCAATGGCAGTAGCTGGTGAAGGCAGGGCTGCAAAAGCAGTCACCTTTGTCAGGCTTTGTGAGGAGCAGGTTCAGTGAATTAATGTTCTGCTCAGTGCAGCTGCCCTCCTGCCTTTGTTGTAGTCCAAGGCTTGGCAGTGAGGAAAAGATTAATGGCCAGCATAGAATTAAGAATGTGATGGGCTGTCATGCCCGGCTTTGCTTTTACCAGCTCCTTATTGTCTCCTTCTATGCCCAGAGTTGGCCCTGTTCCCACATTGAATCAAACAGAAAACATGACACTAAGTGAACATATGTGCACGTAGCCAGGAAGGACTTTCAAGCACTACTGGCCTGACAGACCATCCCTCTCAGTATTAGGTGGTGCTGGAAAGCCATTCCTGCTAAACTCTAGGAAAAGTCATTCCTGCTAAACTCCAGTTCTCTTTAACAGAACAGTAACAATACTTGGTGATTTTTCCCTTGACAACCTCATCTCATCTTCCTCCACTAATGGCAAGAGACACAGACAGCTGTTACTGTTCTTAGCTTGCATCTGGGGAAACTGAGACTCTTTTAAGGGAAATGAGCTTCTAAGACCAAACACAGCAAGCCTTCAAACATAGGCTTTCACATCTCCCTACTCTCCATATTGTTTCAAATCACTTTGTTTTGCAAATGCTCTCTCTCAATATGATCTAAAACCTCTAGCAACCCACATACTTAAGCACCGGACTGTCCATGAACTAGGTAGGCATCCTCCTCATCTCACTGCAGACAACAACTCTGTAAGGCCCCATGAAGCAAGAAGGCTCTGCAATACCAACTTGGGCTTATCTTGTTTTGGTTCTGAGGGCCACTGGCTACTTTTCCTCCTGCTGTGAGGGGTAGCCATGGACACAGAAACTTAAACAGAATGAATTGTTTTGCTAAAGACACTCTATGCTCAAGAACACAAGCAAAATGGGAAAAGTGTGAATATTCAGTGGAAAAGGCCTTTGGCATCAGGCATGAACCAGATGTGCCATGTGACAAAACACAACAGAAAATGCAAATCAGGCCTGGAGGAAGGCAATAGAAAGGAACACACAGATTCCCACACCAGCTAGAACTGAATGTCTCAGGGTGATCCTGAAACCGCCTACTGAACCCATTAAAAGTAGCTTTGTGAGCAGTGGGATGAATGAATCCCAGCTTCTTATGGATTTGCATCTTGTGCTGAATCTGCAATGCTGCATATAAAAACAGGTGAACTCCAATCACAGCTTTTCCCACAACTAGGACATTCATGCACTCTTTTTTGCAGGACTGTCTTTTGTCCACCTATCAAGAGGTGAGGTTAGGAAACTTCCATTCAGTGCAGACACTGAATAATTGTCCTCTCTGTTCAGGGAAATTGTTGGTACCTAGCACATTTGAGATCTCTGCATGTCTTTCAGGTAAATTAATTTGAGGGTGAGAGGTTCAATTCAAAAGTAATTGTGAGGAATAAGTGAAAAAATATAGACAAAGACAGTCACAGACAGACAGTGTGATCACTTAAGCCTTGTTTCATTTGGAAATGAGGCCTGAAGGAATTAAAATCTTCTCTATATCTACTGGAAATAGGAAGCTTACCAGAAAATTGGTGGGTCTTTGAATTATGAGAAGATTTGCATTATAAGAGGGAGATTAAGGAAGACAATGACACTGTAAGAAAACAGCACTATTTCTTTGGCACCAAGAATTTTGAGCAGAGATCCAACTTGGAATTATTCTTTTCAGATTATAAGGATGAAGCTTGGAAACAGCAAGACTCACAGTAGGAAGAACTGGAAAAAATAATAAATTGAAAGAGAACCATCTCCGAGGATTTTATGTCATTTGATTGGGACCCCTGAAGAACATGAAGAGCAGAGCAGCCTTGATGCTGAGACAAAACACATTACAGAAATAAAATCTGCTGCTCTGCCGAGTGAATTCCAGCCGCCTACCCAGCCTCTACAGCACAGTAAAATGGCTGAGGTCACTGGAATTAGTGAGGGCAAAATCATGCCAGCCCAAAGGGAGAGGACCTTCCTCTGGTAACCTAGCTGGTGATGTTCAGCATGCCCGTGCATTTCCCCACTGTTGGATACATGCCCGTTTCTCTAACCACTCCTGGCCTTGTTATTCCGAATAAGGATGAAGAACAACGAAGATATCTCCTCTGCCAGAGGCCTGAAGCTTTGAATTGTTTTTTTCATGCTGGGCTTGGCCCTTTTTTCCCCCCTCAAGCATCAGCTCTCTTTTCTGCATCCTGCATGGCTTAGTCTAGCTCCTGTTCTGGGGACATGCTTTCTTCCTAGGTCAAAGTGGATGATTCAGACCCTGTGCCTGACATGGAAATCCACAGAAGTGCTACTTCACTAACGCTAACATTAGTTCCCAATAAGGTAACGAACTGAAGAGCTTAGTAAGGTCCTGAACTGGAAAAGGGGGAGTGACAGAGGAGTTGGAGAGTAAGGAATACTGGTTCTGTTGGAATATGAGGTGACCCACTGGGACCCTTTACTGTGATTGTAAATAAAACATCATCTGTGATGTGAGTCAAAGTCTGGGGTGAAACAGTTGTTTGGGGAAGTTAGAAAAATCATCCAGCTGTGTCTGAGCAAAATCTAGGATGTATAAAAGCCTAAGCCATAAATCAACACCTATGCCATAAACCATAAAGATATCTTACCTCTCAATAACGACCTTAAGGAGGCATCTTCTATCCAACCACCAGTGCTCCTCCACAGGGAATGCAGTCAGTCTTGGCCCACTGTCCCCACTGCTATTGCCATGTAATTTCAGTCTAGACAGCTGTGCAATGCCCCAGCATCTCTACGGCCAAGCACTCAGATCCTCTAGTACCTGCCTACCTCTCAGTTCAATTCTGGACCTTTCTTGTCACATAAAATGGATTTTTTAAATGCATATTTAACTTCATAGAATTTATATGCCACTGAGGAGAAATTCACACCCTCTCCCCAAATGAAAGAAGGAAGAAATAAAATCCTGTCCTTGACTTAGCCTTTTACACGCACTATCTCAGCAAGGATGGAATTCATTCACCAATGGTTCATTGTAGCTTTAATTCTAAATCACAAGTGACCGGTGCCTGACCAAGGGGCCAATGAGAGCCCCCAGAACTGTACAGCAGTATGGGATAGCCTGGTGACTCTTTTATCAGTCAAGTAGTTTCCCGTGATTCTTTCTAGAGGTCCCAATGTACATTGCTCAACTCAGACCATTTGTTTGAGTTCTGTGGAGCACCACATGGTTTGCTATGTGATTTTCCTAGGCTATTGTCCAGACAGGGAGGAGAACCTTTAATTTGTTGCACTGGATCCTATCATCAGTGTGTTCATGAGGAAGGAAGGGGATTACAGTTCCAGCTATCTGCAAGGTCCACAACGCAAGGCAGCTTGCTCCACTGAACAAGTCTCCATTAAGTGTTGTTCCCAAAGGAGGTGCTGTGTACCCCACAGGAGCACACAGGGTTAACATTCTTGAATTTCTTCCCAGAGACAAATGGTTTGTGTTGAGGAACTGCTGCTGGGAAGGAAGAAAAAAAAGCCCCTTTTTTATTATTCCGAGGTGCATTTTAATTTGCACAAGCGACATTGTGTCTGTGATGGATTACACGAAGGGAAACATTACAGCCCAGCAAGCTCGGCAAGGAAAAAAATAAGGGAGATATGGGGAGGATTAAAAACAACCTATTGCAATGCAGAATTCTGATAAGGGGCCCATGGTGCCTTCAGAGACGGAGCAGGTAGAGCTCAGAGCACCAAGAAAGAGAAGAGGCATGGTATAGGGTGAGGGAAGGGGAGCGGGGTGGGAGCGTAGACTGGAAGACAGGGAGCACAGACTGGAAGACAGTCCTTGGTCATGTAGTCCACTCTCTTCCTGCTACCAGCATCATCACAGAAGCCCTTTCATAAAAGGTCAGGCTCAGTCTTAAAATTCATTCTGTTTCTTTTGCCTTGGAAGGATGTTACAGAATCTCACCTCTTTTTCTGATGGTTAGAAACCTTCGTTTAATTTCCAGACTAATTTATTCTCAGCCAGTTTATACCCATTTGTTCTTGTGCCAATATTGTCCTTAAGCTTAAATAGCTGTTCTCTCTCTTGAGGGTTTTGTGGCTTGATGTATTTATAGACAGAAATCACATCCCCTCTTTCCTCATTTTGCCTGACTGAACTAGCAAAGCTCTTAATATCCTGTAAAACAGATTCCCCATATCACTGGTCATCCCAGTACCTTTCTGTGCTCTGTTCCACTTCACACCCATCCTTCTGGGATATTGGTGACAGGAATTGTATGTGCTATTTCAGGAGTGGTCATAACAGGCTCTTGGACAATCGCACAATAGTTCCATTTCTCTGCCAGAAGCATCTCTACGTTGAAAATGCCTCCTAGCTTTGGACCTTTCATCAGCACCATGCTGATCATTTGGCCATGGCCATTAATGGTCAAGACAAGATCAGTCCTGAGAAAAGCCTTCCTTTCAGCACAATACTTCGACTTTCAGCACTACCTGTTGCTATCCCCCCCTTCCATCACACTTATGATTCCTCCACTAATCACCATGCAGCACCTTATCTAATGATTTTTTGAAGTTGTGATAAACAAGCTCTAGCCAGTTATCTTATCAAAGCCAGCTATCTCATTGCTTTTTATCCCATCTTCTATTTTGCTCTTGTGCAGGTCCTTTTCCGTTAAGAGTACAAAACTACTGTACAAACTAGAGAAAAATCGCTATTGCCTGTTGGGCTTGTTGGGGGAGCAATGGTGATATGCAGTGGTCTCTTTACTATACTATAATATAAGAAAATCTTGTATTTTCTTACACACTCTTTGGGGTCTCAGCAGCATACTCGTCCATTTTTTTTATCCAGCCTGTTCTTGTTTTGAGTTAATACAAAAAAGCATTTCTCCGGAGATATTAGTGCCTGGAATTAAAGAGGATATATTTCTAGCACTTATGGACAGAGGCATTTAATGACAATAAAAATGCAGCTTGGTGGGTGGTCTGAGAAATGCTCTAACACAGCAGGAGAGACTCAAGAAAGCAAGCTGAATTAGGCAGACTGTTGGTAAACTAAAGCATCGCGGTTTTGTACTGTGAATCACAGGGAGTGTTTGAAGTGACCGCAATAAAGATTTATCTGTTAATTTATCGAATGTGTCTTATTATAAAAATCCAGGCACAACCATAAAAAGAAATGAAAAAACCCCACCCAGAACATCCTCATTAACAAGCACATAAATAAAAGGAGCCAGGCTACTCCAAAATCTAGCTAAGCTCCAATTCAGAATAGTACTGAGCACCTGGAAGCACCAGCTACTTCCCTGGAAGGTAGACAGGCTCAAAATCTTTCCTAATCAGAAGTTGAAACCCTATTGCCATAAACCCTGGAGGCTTTTCCTGCAGAAGAAATAGATGAGCCCTGTGGAACCCCTAAGGTCACTACAGCTGGGCTCTGATGCACCACATGAATGGTTTCTGTTGAAAACATTTAGCCATCAGTGCATGTATATGTGCAAACTGCAATGTAAACATGAATCTATTTGTCTCTCCTGTACTTCTGTAAATGAAATGGTGGCTAAAACCATACGGGAAGGTGTGAGTAGTTGAAACCTAATGAATCCAAATACAATGTGCTTGATTTTATAAGGCTATCATTACTTGGCACGAGTAAACTCACCCAAGTCTCACAAAAATCATGCTGTATTCTGATTCCTTGTGCCTTGTCAGTAAGAAATGCTCTACTGCTTAAATACTGTCTGGCCCTGACTAATGCTACAGGCACAATGCAACTGTTCCCCTGCCTCCCTCCACATGTCTTCTGGGAAGTCACAGATTAGACCCATTCAGTTGGTAAGGGAGGAACAGAATCCTGCATCCTTCCCTATGGCCCTGCTGCCTCAATTGAACTACAAAGTAAAAGATCACAAATCGGTTTTTTTTATTCCAGAGTCAGTAGGGTTAACTCTACATAACTGCTAATAAGAAGGTAACATATTCAAAGACAGTTTTCAGAAATGCATTTTTCCATTTTCCCCATTATCTGGGGCTTCCCAGTACTCTCTATTAATTATTTCTATTTATTTTTTTTTTGTTAATGAAAAGTTGACAGTGATCACTTCTCAGAGCACAGCTAAACTCTGCTACTCTAAGACTCTAAGAAAGGTCATTGTTACACTTGTGCTTGTCATGTCACAAAAGTAAGAAATCCCAAAGTCAACTTCCAGAAAATGCTAAATGAAAAATTTTAATAAAATAGAGTATTACTTCTGAAATTCGCTTGTGTCTCTGTGTCTCACTGTCCTTGTGGCTAAACTTTTTGCAAGCAGACATCTTGCTGTACGCTTGAAGAAACTGTGTATCTCTCCTCAGAACACACATAAACTCCACTTTGACCTCTGGGGGAGTAAAACGTGCTTCTTTACATAAATTCATCCTAGCAAATTAAGAAGTATACAGTATTATTTGGAAAATTCAATGTCAGCTAAGTAGTAACTGGCAAATAAGTGCTGGGGTAGGAAGAGTCTGAATGCATTAGATGAATCATTCAAACAGAATGCTTTAGGCAGCTCAAGTGTTAAGTCCTGTTCTTTTACACTAACGTTAATAGCACTGAAAAACAACAGAACTAAAAAGGATACTGGTGACTTCTTCTAGGCAGGCATTCTGAAATACAGCCACTTCCCTCTCTCCCAGTGTATCCCTAATCCTGCCAGCTCCTTTCTCTTCTAAGTGAGGTTTAGGCAAGCAGGCAGCACAGCCTAATTGGTTTCTTTGATGCGAGGGACATATGAGGGGATCGGTTAAAGAGCTCCATGATAACCTTCCTCACTGAGATTTGTTTTCAAGACAGAGTGAATGTGGCAGGTAGCATTAGTACAGCCTGATGATCTCTCGATATGGGAAGGGTCCTTTCTCACAGTGATAGTATCATAAACATCCAGTCACCTAAGCAAGGCCCACCAGCCTTCTGTGGAACGAATAGGCAGTTCTCAGCCCCATTCCTGGTGCACAAACATGCTGGGGTGGGAGGGACAAACCTTCTCTCCAGACTCCTGAGCAGTGTTCTCACAGACAGGGTGGCAGTACTGAGAACAAGCAGGAGGGAGAAGCGTTGATGGACATTGCTCCTGCCATAGTTGCTCTGCAGAGAAAGCCTCAGGCACATCCACTCCCCCAGGTCAGATGTGGGTTTCAAAATAATTATTCTATCTCAAATTCAATGGTATTTTACCACTGAAGCTCTCACATTCGCTCTTGCTCCGAGCTAGCAGAGTCAGTGCTGTTTGCTGGGTGTTTGACAGGAACGGATGGCTGGTGTCACACAGAGTTGGGAGGTAGTAAAGAGAAAGCAGGACCCTTACTTCTTGTACGTGAGGGCCCTGGGGAAGCTACCTAACAGATTCAAAGGAAGGTGAAGTGGGGTGGGAGGCAGTACAAGCAAGCCCAGAAGTCTCTGCTCGCAGTCTTACACAACTGTGCCAGGTTTTAGGCTACTCAGCGTAATTGTCTGCCTCTGCTTGGACACAGAGCCTGTATGTTTACTTACTGCCCTGATACCATATCGGTGTCCAGAAGAACACAAGCTGCAGGAAGGAAACAGTGATTTCTAGCAGCCAAATCCTGAAAATAACAACAAAAAAAAGCCCCTTTTAAAAGTTCTTTTCCTGTAAAATTTCATACTGCCATGAAACAGTAGAGCTGTCAGAGTATCTAAAAATGTAAGTTTAAAAAAAATCTTGATTCAAGGCAAACTAAGGTCACTGCCTCTTTCTCTAGAATGAGACTGCTGTGAAATAGTAGGGATTTCTAGGGAAAACTCTAAACATTAAATCACTCATACAGAGTTTTTCAACAATGAGACAGCAGAGCAAAGTAGTGGATCTGTCATGTCAGTGTTCAGTATATGCCAGGTCCTTGGGAGGAGCCAGCTGGAAGATTAATCTACTATCGAACTACCTTTTATTAAATTATGTTCAAAATATATAAGTCAAGCTTCAAAGATCCCTACCTAAAAAACACAGTCGGTGTCACCAGCCCGCTGGTGTTTCAGATGCTAACCCGGTGCCCATATGTCTGGGTACAGAGCGAATCTCAGTTGCCCTACAAGTCATGAAACAAGTTATGGGCTAATTCCACATGTAATGGATGACTTTGCCAAGGTTCAGTCAAATCCTCTACATTATTAAAAGCAACAGTGTCAGGTTACAATTACTAAAGAAGTTTCAAGTCACACAAGGCTTTAGGGATTATACCCAAAACTTTGATGGGAAAAAGCTTATGTGTCCATGGACTACTGTCCTCCTGAAAAAATAAGTTCAAAGATTTGCTCTCACTAACCCTTTGGGGGCTCCCAGCCCCAGCCTCCTAGAGAGCTGCACAAGCGCTCTTTTGCTGCACATTTCAGGAAATACGACACGTTGGAAACACCTTGCACAAGCACCATTTGTGTAGCTTCCCCTTCTGATTCTTTGCCAGCAACTTTCCTCCACAGCTCTATCAAAAGAGGATCACCACTGTCATCTTCATGCATACACAGGCAGCAGGGACTGGGATACTCCCAAGTCAGGAATAATAGTTTTGTACAGTTTCCACTGCCATGTCAGCCCACTGCTGGACACCTGAAAGCATGGTATCCTTCTTTATGGAACGGGTTCTTCTCTCTTCAGTGAAGAGGGATTTTTAAATAACAGTAGCAACAACCCCTTTCTCCATTATGCTTTTAATGATAATAAAGTATTATTATTAAAGTAAAGACAGGTAAATAGAACACACTTCATCCTGACAAGTCTTGATCATGAGCCAGCAGCTTTTGCTGCATGGCTCTCTTTTTAGGGTCTATTTTCATGTGCACAGTCAATAGCAGAATTAAGAATTGCCTTGTATAGCTCTTCATAGAAAAAGATTTCAAATGTAGAGTGCACCACTGCACACTTTTGGGATGCAATTAACAGTGCTCAACATAATATTCTCTTTTGGCCCACAGGAAGATGCTGTTGGATGAAGCCAAATTTTCACCATCTCCAAGTAACTCTTATGCATGGATTGCCCAGCCCAGAGTACACCAAGATCAGAGTTATCATTGGTCTTTAGGGTGATGTGGAGCAGTATTATTGATTACTGATTTACATAGTGAATGCCAGCAACCATTCCTTGCCTGACAGGTCACAGGGATCGTATATGAACCATGTGGGATAGGAATGACTTGAGTCATGCTCAGTGAGCTCCTCTTTCTTTATTGAAAGATGCCTGTGATACTCCTTGGTTAGAAAATAACACTAAGGGCTTTAAAGAATGAGAATAAAGACAAAATGAGAATAAAGAGGGAAAATGAGAACACAGAGGATTTCCTCTACTCTTTCCCCGAAGAGAAAAAAGATAAACCGTCAGATAAACATGAACTGATACATACCCTTTGTCACCCTTGTTTTGTTGTAAAGACCTTATGGCAAGAAGCTGCACTATAATTAACTCCTGTTCTGTTTTACTGTTTATGCATAAAGGCTACTGCTCCTCAGGTGGAGGTGGCAATACCCACTGCAGAGCATGCCAGCTATCTCCTTGCTCATGAGTTCTGGCACCAGCCAATTCCTTTATGTGATTTATCACCTGGTAATCCATCTCCTCCATCCATTATCCTGCACAAAAATCAGCTCTGGACAGCCACTTTTTCTGCAGCATAGCAGGCAGAGCTGTCACTTTGCCTACCCTGTTCTCAGCAGGGCAAGGGAATTTTGTCTTTTCAGATTCAGTAAGTCTCGTGGCAATTTGGTTCAATGTCTTACGGGTGGAAATAACAGGTCTGTGCACATTAGGCTAGACTGATGATCTGCGTCAACATTTCTCTTCAGTTGGGATGGCTCTTCCAACTTAGGACTTGCCAGCATCTATAAGATTCATGCAAGTTAGCCCTCATGAACCTTTTTTATTTTCCACAGGCTATTTAAGCATCAATTAATGAAGCCTCCAAAAAATAGTTTACTGAAGTCAAACCAATGTGTTGCCTCTATGCTGAACTGGTAAATGTGACATACAGTGATTTCAAATGCTCCAATTGTAGCTTGTGCAAACATCAGCAATAATTTATGTTGTGAAACAATATATATAACCAAAACAATGCATTATTTCATGCAAATTCTTTGATGTTTGATACCTGTTTCTAGGATTTTTATATATTCAATCCATGTGCATATCCATTTAGCATCTAAATAGTGCACCAGACACTAGAATATCATTCATAAGAAGTATCAAAGGGTTTTATATTGGAAAGGTAAAGCTATATCAATAAATTCAACACATTCTCCTAAAGTAGACATTTGCTTATTCGTACAAGCTTGGTTTAAGTTGATTTCATGCATGGAATCAATGAAGCCAACAAAAGTTTCTCGTGTGGACCTAGTCTAAATTATGAAGGTTTGGGTCCAGATCAGCGCCTCCATATTTGTATGACAGCTAGCTAGAACTACTCCAGTGCAAATATTACCAGTGGTGAAACATATGCAGAAAAATAACACAGTGCAATAGAAATTAAAATTCTCCTGCCTGCAGCTGTGCAGCTCACAAAATATCTCTATTCTGCAAAAAGCTCTGTGTACAATAAAGAAAACGAGACAAAAGGAAAAAACTATGTTTTCCTTCAAAGACTCAACAAAAAGCAACACGTCCTTTCAAGAACAAGACTTTCACCTTTGATACAGCTCTACTGGATCTAGAATATGTCATGTGCTTAGGGAGAGGACTCACAAACCCAAAGAGAGTTCAGGTTGGGGAGAATAATTAATTTCTATTCCTCTCCTTCAGCTCAGTCAACCTCATGGGGGGAGGTGCCAGAAAACATTACTGCCCAACCTTTCTTCAAATTAAAAAAAAAAAAAAAGTAGATGAGGAAGGAAAGGGGAAACAAAGATACAGAAAGAAACTGGGGAGGGGAGGAGTAGGGATGGGGAGCTGAGAAGCAAGAAGAAAAAAGCATTTGTAAAATTAAAAGGCAGGGCCCCATCAGATTGTGTCGGGCAGGGGAAAGCGTGTCGTAGGCAGGAGTAATTGGTAATCGGAGCAGAAGTGAAGAAGGGGATGATTTATGGGAGCATGGAGACAGGGGTGGAATAATTTTTGGAGCAGAACGGGGAACTTACTGAACGCCTGAAACTCAGCTACTTATCCACTCGTTCTCGTGATAAATTAGCTCTTGTTTAAAGTAACCGGAGCTCCATTTTTCATTCTGATTACTACACTTGATATCTCTCTCTCTCCTTCTGTTTCTCTCTGACCACTGCCCCTTAGCAGGTTCTCTGAGCTGAGGCAATGCGTTTATGGAAACTCTTCACCCCTCCATTACACTGTTCTCCCCCCACACCTTCCAATTACTATAGGGTTAACTCTTTAAGGTGCTTTGTGTTTCTCTGAGCTGCTTAAACTATTTCTCAGGGTTGACCTGGGAGCGTATGGAACATGATCCTCCATTTATGTTATGGTGGGGGAAAGGTGGTGTGTGTGTGTGTGTATGTGTGCACGTGCGCATGATGCTTGCATGCATACGGAAAAAGAACAGTGGTATGTCATGGCTTCCAGTGTTTGTGTGTGTGCTCGCCACATTTGGAAAGCAGCAACATGTCTGCCCTAGAGCACATCAGGTTCTTACTAGGAGTGATTTATTTTATGGTACCACCCAAAGCGCTCCACACCTTCCTCAGGCCCAAGGTCTCACTGTTCAGTTTACCACCTAAATCTATACAAAGACTCAGGTGAGACACAACAGGCAAGACTGAAACATGTGGCAGAAAGGAGGTGACATGCAGTGACAGATTTGCCACAAGCAAGAGTAGACGATTTTAAGACAAATTCATTTAAAAATATGCTTTAAATAAAATAATTGTAAGAAAAATAAATACTAATAAATGTCAAGTTTCTTACTGACATCAGAGCCAGTTATTCTCCTAAAAGCATCAAAATACTGAAGTGGATCACAAGCAAAGATTTGAAGGATGAAGTGGTTTTGCCAGTCAGTTCAGGGAACACAAAAGACAAAGTATAAAGTGTACCACAGAAGACAGACCAGTTAGGTTTCTGCTACCTTCCCTTATGAGTGAGAAAGACATGAAGAGCAAATTGCTGAGAATACTGAGGAATAAAGTACAAGAACAGACAAGCTAGGAGTTGGCCTGTTATTGCCATCAGTCTAGAACTAGAATATAAAAATATAAGGGGTTATTCACCGAAATTAAAGATGACGAAGTAATTTTTCCACATACAAATAATTAGCTGGTGCAATCTTCACCTCAGCTGCTATTAATGCCAGGAGCTTGGCACAATTGAAAAGAATAAGGCAGGCGTAAGGACATACCTAGACCTATGTTGGTTGGTGTGGACACCAGCAGCTAAGCCCCCGCACAAGAAGCCAATTTCTACATATACAGTCTCAGCAGATGTGACCCCACAGTCCAGCTGTTCCTTAACTGCCCCCTGCCTTCAGTCCTTGCACCTTCTCAACTCATTTTGTGTCAGTCACAGCAAAAGACAAAGTATCAAGTTAGAAAAAGACACCATATCTAACACACCACAGCAGTGCATGACCTTCCACATAGGACAGCACAGCCATAAAGCTTTGCTGAACAAATACGCTGCCTGCCCGACACAGGTTACACTCAGTGACAACTCTATCACATATGACAGGACACAACACCGGTGAAACTGCACATTCAGTTCTAGCTCTTGTGAAGGAGCCATATTCTAATGAGTGGTGTCTGTCTGATTTGCTACTACTGCCTGCCCTGTGACACCTCCTGTACTGCCAGCCTGAATACACTCTCCTAAGTACAGTTCTAGTAAATCATACTGAGCCACATTCAAAATTGAGCTAATTCTAGTAAAGCTAGCATAAACTTAACTCAGGTTTCTCTTATATTTCTGTAACCAGCAGGTAGTATAACCACATGTCATCATTTTTATGCCAGAAAAGATTAATATTATGGATAGGTACTTTTCCAAATGAGAAGATACACCTCAACAAAATGTATGCATATGACTGTCTCTCAATACAGGCCTTTTTCTTATGGGCTTTCAATGCTTATCGCATAAAGATAATGATCTCCAAGTTCAAGCAGAGCAATCCCATCTCCATTGCCTCCTTATTCATACTTCTGTAGAACTGTGTGTGTTACATGAACAATCTGGTAGCACTGAAGTCCTGCTATTACCTATGTTAGTGTGAGAGGCATTCTTTGAATAAGAAATTACAGCTTGAGTTATGAGGTGTTTAGGAGGAAAGTCTAGGTGAAGTAAAAAATCATAAAAAAAAAAGCTATAAGCATTGTCGTTACCAAAATCAGCAGGTGGGCAGGTTGCTTGGAAACAATGATGAAGTCTCTGCCTTGAAGGAGTCACAGGTGATGTAAGAGCCCAGACCTCCTAAGCACATATTTACAAGTTCACAGCCTGATGTGGTTCTCACAAAACTCACCAGAAAGGTATCTTTGGAAGATAAATGGCACTACCAGGTATTACATCATTAGCATTTCGCCGTGATGTCAACATAGCTATGTTGTCCAGGCAGGGACTGCAGACCAAGGCCCAGAGCAAAAAGGAGCTGCAAGAGAGGCAACAGGCAAGGACAAGGTGTGCAATATAAGGGTGAAGATAATGGACGTGCATTTTCTTTGAGGTGAGTATACTGAACATCCTCTAACCTTGGAAGATCCCAGGGGGATTTGGAAAGGGGATGAGGGTGGTTCACAGTTGTTAATACATTTTTATTATATATTTTATTAAATTAAGTAGAGGGCAAACTGATCACTATGACCAGACAAGGACAGAGAGATTAGCCTTACTGCAGTGATGGGCAGTTTCTTACCCGGAGTCCAGACAGCTAATCTACCCACCATGTTTCAGACAGCGCTCACTTTATCTGTACTTGGGAGCCCAATCCCATCTCTCCTTCTCATACCTTTGATAGCAAGCAGCTAGATTTTTGGAGATTTCAGAAAGTAAAAATGTACAAAGCAAATGAATACTCTGAGAGTTTTGCTTTTATACACAGTGATTTCAATGCAACAGTATCTAGCATAGTCTCAGAGAGGACTTGAGAATCCAAATCCATATGCTTAAAATACACTTAAATGTCCCCAGTTTAAGGCAAGGAAGTAGAAATCTGTATTTTCAAAGAGAGAGTACTCAAAGCTGTGGAATAGGAAATGCAGCTGGTTTAAATAAATAATTAATAATATTAGTTTAAAAAAAGGATATTTCAGAACTAGCCCAGAACAGGAACTGTCAGTTTTCATAGGAAAAAAACAAAAGTCAGTGAAACAAAATGTCTGTTCCTAAAACTCCAGTATAGGGCACTAATCCAAGGGAACAGAATCGGTGGATTTCAAAGAATAGTATTCTATTTTCCCTTACCCTTCACAGCTCTGCTGCACAGGATCATATGTTTTACACCAATAGAATAGAGAGCACACAGCAGCTTTCACAAGTTTTGGAATACTTCAAGTTGAAAAGCATGAAGAAAGTATGTGAAATTTTTCTCTGGGGAGACCAGTTTGTTGCAGAAACACCAGGTACCTATTGTTTTTACTCTTGGATCCCAGCTGACAGACTTGGCATTTGAGATACAGCACTTGAAAACACAAGCACGACAAAAGCAGAAGCTTCAATCTATGGAAAATTTCAAAGGTAACAGGCCACAACCCTCAAGTACTAATCTTATGTTTTCTTCAAGGAAGTGAAGTAGATGGGGCCTAAATGAGCTATATGCTTCAAATGCAACCGCATGAAATTTGGCACACCTGTAGTTTTAAACTGGCATCTAGAGCAGCTTGGGTTTTGAAAAATAAACACAAACATATTGTCTGAAGGACTCTCAAGTGGTGAAAACTTACTAGGCAGGTCTTGCTACAGACTGTACGGAGGGAATGATTCCTTTGTTAGACTGTGATACTTTCTCTTATGATTTTCTAAATGACCGCTGTCATGGTGGCTTACAGCAGCTGCTCCTTTCTTCTAGAACTACCTGACCAACACGGTACTAAGATAGCTTATGGACAAACCAGAAGCGGCTTAGCATAAAATGGTGTACTAGTTACCTCTGGTAACCAACTGCCTTTTTACTGCCTTGGCTCCAACCTCGTCAACAAACTGCAGAATTGGAGTCAAGAGGGTCGTTCGCACCTCAGCCTTCCTGATGAGACTGCTTACAGGAAAACTTCTCAGTGCAACTCTCGGCCATTTTCTCTGCAAAATGAGTAAGACACTAGTTCAGCTGGGACACTAACTCATAGTACACGGCCATAAGGTAGCACTGACTGGCTGCGTTACTGCAAGGTGAACACTGCAGTCTGAAGAAGTACTCAATTCACAGCCAATCAACTGAGCAACTCTTATTTATTATGCCTCAGTGTGTCTGATACTGCAACCCAAAGGTTCACATACAGCAGCTGTCTCCTTCAGTGATCAAGACTACCAGGATGCAAATATGACACAGTCCTTCATGTGTTGGCAAACTCATCCTGTTTAGCCTAGGAGCTCAGATGAACAAGAAAGGAAGCATTATCTTTGCGGCCATCACCTTTCTACCTCTGTCCTGCAAAACCAGCTAGCCTTCAGGGGAACATCCAACACTCAGTGGAAAGGAATAGCTGAAATATTCAGAGGATGTCAGGACATCCCTTCCTTGCAAAGAAAAAAAGCATTCATTTATGGGACAGAATCAAAATTCCGTAGCTCTGCTTTCTGGCCCTCTCAAGAGTGAGAAAAGTCATTGTAACTCAGTGGACAGTGAAAATTTCTCCCCACTTATTTCCAATGCCAAGCCAATGGAGAAAAACTTTTGTGGAAACTTTTTTTGAACAAGACCTAAAGTTCTTAGAGGGTCTTCCTTTTCTGTTGCCGTCTAGACCATACTGGAATTCAAATAGCCTATCTGATTTATTTGGGGGGGCTGTAAAATACCACAGGTAGAAGGGAGAGTAAGGTGGAGAGAACAATCCCAAGATACAATGGATATATTTATTTTTTTTAAGAACTATCGTTGCTCTCTTCTATGCCCCCTCCCCTGGCAAAGGTGAACTGCATATCTTTAGTTAATAATTAACTTGTCATGAGCTCCATCAATATCCCATCATCTAAGTGACAGAGGGAAGGGAGGCGATGGGGGAGGTGATCAGCACGACGTGCCAGCTCTGCCCGCAGCCTGCGATCTCGTCTCGGCCATAATAAATAGGATGAAATGCGCTCCTGATAAATGCCCATGTCATGGAGAGATTTTACCTTCACTCAGAAACAATGTAATATCTCAGCTATTACCCAAAATAATTTATCAATGTGTAATAGCTTTGTGCAGAGCTCAGATAGGAGGGGAGCAGCGCTGCCCGAGATGGATGGATCCTACCTTCTGCTTTTAATTTTTAATGCTCGTAGGCAGCTTCACATTAAAGGCCAGGTGTCATATATAGACTTAATGTAAGAATGGAGTTCATGAATTCTAATCAGGAGAGAATCTCCCTCTCTCTTCTCTTGCTTTAGTCACTTCTCTCCTTTTTTTTTTATTTATCAATTTTCCTCTCTTTCTGTACTCCCATCTTCTTTGCCTCTCTCTTCTGGTCCATTTCTTCCCCCCTATTCTTCATATACATTTCACTCTCTGTCTCTGTAACAAAACCATTTGGGTAGCTATTTGCTACTTCCAAAAACTGTACCATCACGTAAGGACAAAACAGAAGACCAGATCTCCTCCTGCCTTGGTCCTGGTGTCATCATTTGTATCTAGAAGAACAGACTCAACACAGGTACCACGCCAGAATATTAGCATCCAGAAAAAAATCCCAGCACAATAGTGATCAAGAGTAGAAAAATCTGGAATGTGGCCATCAAAATTCAGAGTAGTATTGCATTACCGAAAAGATGCTAGTTGTAAAGGGAGAGTGGAGAAGGCCCATCCCATATCCCAGCCAAATCACATATTCCTGCAAAGAAACACGTTCCTTTAATTGGGAAGAATACATCACTGTGGATCCAAAAAATGTTGTATCCCAACGTCTCATTTTCCTAAGATTTCTAGTCTCCTTATAGCCATGTCAGCCACATAAATGTTCTCCTCTTCACTTTTGACATTATGCATGAAAACCCAGTTGGGGTCCAGCTCATCTGGTGGCCTGCATCAGAGGAACCTATTCAGGGACCTCTGTAGAAGTATGTAAAATCTCCAGGATGGACAACGGGACGATGTCAGGAAGTTCTATCATTAAAAACATTCCATTAGGGCTTACATTAGAAATACCATTATTGTATCAATACACTACATCAAAGTATGACGTAGCGTCTGGGTGAGACATACCTGAAAGGAACAGCAATGTATGACAGCACTTCTTAGCTCTGCGCAAAGAACAGAGCTGTAGGAAGGAAGAGGGGAGCACCACTTACTGGCCAGAACGTGCAGCAAGGGACAGGACAGTTAATACATAGAGCAGACACAAAGATCAAGGAAGAGCCACAGGCTGCAAAAAGGAAAGGATCGACTGTTTGGACCACAGCTTTTGTTTGCACTCCGACGTGAAGGAAAATAAAAGCACACCAAGGCAATACTGCCCACAGGAGGAACACTGCCAGAGCTGCAAACCCTTTTACAATCACTTTGATGACTTGCAAGTTATGAGGACACCAGTGTAGAGAGAAGCTTGGGCTTGATTTCCTGCTTTCTCATAACTTAAGTGCTCCATTTGTTGGTTGACAATGCAAGGACCACAGACTGAATGACTCTTGGGAATTCCTTCAAAAGAAAAGACTCCTCTTGTACCTTAAGACCTGGATGGCATAAAAAGGCTCTGCTGGTGCTGCTCCGATGTGCCTTCTAGCAGATAAACAGAGGACAACCACCTTTAGGGGTTGCATTGTCAGTGAACTATTTCTCTTTTCCTCACCACTCAGACATCTTTCTTTCCGGAACATAAAGATCTTAAGACACAGGCCATTTATTCCTATGTGGTACTTAGCACATTTCTCAGCGTACCAGAACAACACAGCAGAGTTCTGTTCTCAAGCACCAAATTCAGTATGGGGACAGTCCATAGGAAACTTACTTTCTTGTTTCTTACCTTCTGCAAGGATTGATCTGAGAACATTCCTCTATTTTCACCTTATTCCTTCCCAGCTTTGCACGTTACACAGTTCTGGAGATCAAATCTGTCCCAGCTAAAACAAGCAGCATGCCCAAAACTTCATTGGCTTCACATTGCTTCTCACTAGTTAGTTGATCAAGGGAAGAGAAAGGCTGGTGTCCCACTGTGACAAATCCACTCTGCATGCTAAGAATCCACGTCTATAAAAAATGTTAAAAACAAGTTTTAAGAAAAAGTCATTGCATAAGTGATAAAAGACAAGACTTAGCTTTGTATTCAGTTTGTGAATGTCAGAATAAGAGACTGCAAATCTTCGGACAGCAGACCTGAAAAATAAGAGGGTGGAAAGCCAAAGTTGTATTGCTGGGCCATAGTGTGGTAGTTCAGGCTACAGGGAATGCATGGCTGTTTGTGGGCAGAAGCTCTTGAAACTTCAGGATGTCTCAAGATCTGTGGTTTTTCTAGGAACACTTTATGAAGACTGCCTGCATGCTTACGCCTTACCGAGCACATTTTGCTCCTCTGTCTCTGTATATAAATGTAGTACTGCAAAGGCAAGACACTAGCATCCCCTGGTGCAGCAGCCTTAGGATACCCTCTGTGATACACAGTTATCTGAACTAATAAGGAGGAAAGATGTTGTTTGAAGAGGACAGAAAGATAGCCTTACCTCCCCTGAATACCACTCACTTAGTGGCTTTGGCCTGGCTCCCAGCCAGGAGGACAGCAGCATGCCCTTGTCTGTGTTGAATGAAAGCCCATTGCTGGCTGCCAAATAGCCTCAGGCAGACAGTGACTCCAAAGACCAAACTAAGAGCTCTAAACTCATTCACTCATGGGCTAAGATCCTTCCTAACCCTAGGGGGGTGTGATAGAGAAAAAAGATATGTCCCCCAGGTAACAGTCTCTTGCATCACACAGCCTGAGCCTAATAAGGGTCTATTGCTGTCTCATTCCATTGCTAACACTGTGACTCTAACTGCCGTGTACTACAAATTAATTCATTCCTTCAGGCCTTGCTGTTCAGTAACTGGCTGTCACAGCAATCTCCCGAGGAGCTAATTGAGAGTTGTGATCCGTGCAGTATTTCCATTAGTGCTGTAATGACAGGCAGCCAGACACACACACATGCATGCTCGCACACACACAGCACAGGTTCCTCTGTCCCCACAAAGGGAAGCAGATAACAAGCCAGAGCCATCTCAAGTGCTAAGCAGCAGCTGGGAGAAAGGGAAAACAGGAGGAACAATTTCCATGATTCAGACTGAGGTCACCCAAACTTTGCCCGAATGAGAGCAACTTGCTGGGAGCTCAAGACAAGCTCCTAATTCACATTAGTGGAGTAAAATCCTTCGTACACGCCTCTTCTGTAGAGTGGCACTGTTCCCAGAGACTACAAATCCCACTCAATAAGTCACCTCTATTTCAATGGCCTTCCCTATTGCATGGTGGGACCTGTAGTCTCCATAGAGATGCTTCTTGAATAAGGATGATTACAGTTGTAGTTGTGTGTGGCACTGTAGAAGCTACTAATACTAGAGTCTTGCAGGTTCTGCTTAGCAAACTAGAAGAGGTGTTAATTTGGGAAGAATGTGTTTGATCAGATATGATGTGGTTCATTCAGGAACCTGGATAGCTCAGGCATGAAGTCTGTTTATGAACTTAGTCTCCTTTTTATTTGTTTTTCCTTTCATGCTTAGTTTCCAGATGATTAGCAGGAAAATATTAAATACAGCACCTCCGGTAGCTGTGCCACCTGCTGGTAAAGACTTAGCCATCTTAAAGGATAGATTTTGTGTCCTAACTGGACTACATCCTCACGGTTCTCACCCAGAAAGCACAGGACATGCAATTCTGTGCCGTCGCTGATGATTATTTAGCAGAGTCAGCGTTCTCTTGGGCGTTTGCCCACTTTTTTGAACTACCTCTAACATTAACAGTACCATATCTGAGGCCTTGTTTATGTACAGACAAACGTGTATCCATGTAACTTCATTGTCTTAGAAGTTGGTCAAATTGATGCATGCTAGTTCAGCAGGGACTTCTTGCTGAGTGCTTTATTAATTCCAAAGCTGTGACCAATTTCTTTATAAATTAAAGACAGCTTCAAAGTCTGTTATCAATGTGAAACCAAATCAAAACAATTATTTTGAATGACAATGAATGAATCCTTTAAAAATGTAGTTCTGGTGTTGGTCTTTTGGGCCTTAAAAAAAAAAAAAAAGATTATTTAAAATGTCTCTAGTAATTAAAATTCTGTGACATTTTAAGCATCTAAGCAAACCAGGATGTATTTGCAAGTGAATTATTTCAAAGTGCTCTCTGCGATTATCAAAGCAGCCAGACAGATCTAAGTCAGCAGCTCTAGTCACCCTTAAATTGAGACTATTGCCATGGCAGAAGTACCTCAGCCATGTGTAAGGAGGTAGCTCACGCTGGGGAACTCTGAGAGGGTGAAGATATCCTCGCTTGGGCCTGCAATGCTCTCACATAGTCCCAGGTTTCTAAATGCAGCTTTTTAGCCAGAGACAGAGCTGCAGGTTCTTCAAATCATTTCACATAGCACAATATAATACTCTGACTACCAGTGCAGTCTGGCTTTATAAAAATACCTAGGGAAGATACCTATTCAAGGTACACAAAGAGCCTTTAGGGCTCAGATAGAGGATTAAGTTACTGAGCCTTAAGAAGTCGTGGCATATAATCTTAGCTTGATAATTGAGCACGTGCATGCTCCTGGCATGTGATAAATGCAAGGTCATTTGACTTAACCTAGGAGAAGACAGCATTAAGTGGAATTACCCTGTGTCTGCTGCAGGCTAGTTGTGCACACAGCTGTTACCACAGCTCAGCTGATACATAGCAATTTGTTCAGTCGTGCTAAATGTTACTGCACGTACAAACCCCGATTGTGCCCTCTTGTGACAATACCATAGGAAAATGAGGTTCTTTTAAAAGTCAGATGAATTTGATAAAGGAAACACACAAATTTCTAAAACTTTCACAACAGTTAAGTGACCCTGGAAAGTGAGTTCATAGAATCATAGAATGGTTTAGGTTGAAACAGACCTTAAAGATCATCTAGTTCCAACCCCACTGCCGTGGGCAGGGACACCTCCCACCAGACCAGGTTGCTCAAAGCCCCCTCCAACCTGGCCTTGAACACTTCCAGGCATGGGGCCTCTACAACTTCTCTGGCCAAAATGTTCCAGTGCCTCACCACCCTCAGAGTGAAAAATTTCTTCTGGATATCTAATCTAAATCTACGCTCTTCCAGTTTGAAGCCATTATTCCTCATCCTATCACCACATGCCCTTGTAAAAAGTCCTTCTTCAGCTTTCTTGTAGATGCCCTTCAGATACTGGAAAGCTGCTATAAGGTCTTCCCAGAGCCTTCTCTTCTCTAGACTGAACAACCCCAACTCTCTCAGCCTGTCTTCACAGGAGAGGTGCTCCAGGTCTCTGATCATGTTTGTGGTCCTCCTCTGGACTCACTCCAACAAGTCCACATCCTTCTTGTGCTGAGGACTCTAAGTTGCAGCTTAGCAGCTTCATCCACCAGTCCCCTCAGGACCCGCAGATGGATTTCATCAGGTTCCGTGGACTTGTGTACCTTCAGGTTCCTTAGATGGTCTCCTACGTGATCTTCACCTACAGTGGGCTGTTCTTCATTCTCACAGTCCCTGCCTTCGCTTTCTGCAATTTGGGCAGTGTGGTTAGAGCCCTTACCAGTGAAGACTAAGGCAAAAAAGTCATTGAGTACCTCAGCCTTCTCCATATGCCGGGTGACCAGGTCTCCTCTTCCCTTCCATCGAGGGCCCACATCTTCCCTAGTCTTCATTTTATCACTGACATACTTACAAAAGTTTTTCTTGTTGCCCTTGATGTCCCTGGCCAGATTTAATTCTACGTGGGCTTTAGCTTGCCTAATCTGATCCCTGGCTGCTCAGACAGTTTCTCTGTATTGCTCCCAGGCTATCTGTCCTTGCTTCCACCCTCTATAGGCCTCCTTTTTGCTTTTGCTTTTGAGTGTGTCCAGGAGCTCCTTGTTCATGCAGGCCTCCTGGCTTTTTTGCCTGACTTCTTCATTGTTGGGATGCATCACTCCTGAGCTTGGAGGAGGTGATCCTTGAATACTAACCTGCTTACTTGGGCCTATCTCCTCTCCAGTGCTTTGTCCCATGGAACCCTACCAAGCAGATCCCTCAAGAGGCCAAAGTCTGCTCTGTTGAAGTCCAGGGTGGCGAGTTTGCTGCACACCCCCTTTTGCTGACCATTTCATGATCACTGCAGCTAAGGCTACCCTTGAGCTTGACAGTCCCCACTAGCCCCTCCTTGTCGGTAAGGACAAGGTCCAGCATAGTTCCTCTCTTCATTGGCTTCTCTACCACTTGGAGAAGGAAGTTGTATCAATGCATTCCAAGAACTTCCTGGATTGCTTGTGCCCTTTTGTGTTGTTCCTCCAACAGATACCAGGGTGGTTGAAGTCCCCCATGAGGACCAGGGCCTTTTTGCTTTTTTTTTTTTTAATATATATATAATTTTATCCTGTTTTCATCTGTAATTCCTTGGGAAGACATAGTTTCAATAGGAACATGTGAAGGATCTTCAGTTGTTATCAGGGGAGTTCTGTGTAGGTCTTAATGTCGTAGACTGAGGTGGTGTTGGAGGTGGAGGCCTCATCACTGGCCTTGTTGTCACTAGCACATACCTAGTGGTTGGCTTTGGTTTTTGGCCTGGGTGTAGGACGAATTGGTGGCTCGGGTGTAGGCTGAGCTGTTGTCCTGGTCACCAGCCTTTCTGTAACAATAGTGGGTATGTATGGTGGTTCAAGGGGTTGCCTTGTGCCTCCATCAGGAATCCTATTTGTTATACCACTGCCTCGCTTAGGAAGCATGCTGTTGCCCTTGAATGTATGATATGGACCAGGTGGGTCAATCATAACATTAGGGATAAGTATGCAGTTTGTTCCATTGTCTCTGTACCCCTCTTTATACTTGCATTTGTAGGATCCTGGTGTATTGTAACATCATGAAAAACTACCACACTGATGGTGGCCCAGGGAACATTCATCTGTATCATGGCATTGGTATTTGCCTCCGACACACATTACATCAAAGTCTTTATGACACCTTAATGTAGGTTAATGTAGGATGTTTTGAGATATCCATGTATACCCATACTGTAATACGTTTGGCTTTCCTGTATGTAACTGTAATTACAATTTTCAATTGGACATAGTTGCAATAGATAAAAAATGATCTCAGAGGGACACAGTGGAAGGCAACAGATCGGGTGCATCTGCCTCTTCTGCAGGCAATCAAATTGAAAACTCACACCACACCAAGAACAGACCCAACAACGTGGAAGTGTCCAAAAGCAAAACAATGAAACAGGTCGGTGATACTCTCTAGTCTTTCTATGACTTCTCTAGCAATGCCCAAGTCTGTTGCTGGCTCTGTATATCTGACACACAGAACTGAGAAACTGGATACAAGCTAATGTGGAGATGCACCAAATCAGCAGCTTCATAGCAGAAAGCAGCTATGGCAACTAAAGCCCCTTCACACCACACCTTCTCCAGCAAACCCAGGCCAGTCCCAAGGTGCAGTACACTGCACCTATCTCAGCTCAAGAGGTCCTTGCAACTTGTGTTTGATGGAAGACACCTGTGTAACCTGTGAACAGATCTGCTGTTCCTGTGAGAACAGGGATCTTGAGAGAGGAGGAGTAGTCCTGACGCAGCAAGCTCATCAAATCATTCGAAAGGAACCTTTGGGGGACATCTAGTACAGTCATGAAGTGGGGCTACTACCACCACTAGAACATGTCAGCTGTGCCTTTGTCTAGCTGAGTCTTGGAAACTTCCAAGGGTGGAACTTCCACCATATCTAGAGGTACCATGTTTCACTGCAGCACAGGCCCCCTAGGGAAGTTTTACCTATGCCTAATTTCAATATCCCAAGACACAGTACATACTGCTTGCCACAGCTGGCAGAAGATCAAGTTCTACCTAGACTATTCTAAAAATGGTAAGCATAAAATGAGCAAAAATAAGCAAACATTTGGAAACAGGCTCACAAAAACAGCGTACAAATGCATTTCTCATGCTACCTGAAACTCAGCATTAACTACAGGAACTCCTTCAGGATTTCTGTTTTCAAAAGCTCTCTCAGTCAGCAGAACTGAAGAAAGATTAGGGTACTCTGATACTCCCTCTGACAGAATAAAGCTCCGTGAAAACAATCAAGAGGACATTAAACAATGTCTGACTGCAAGCCCAGCTTCCACAGCATTCTCTGTTCAGTAGGCCAGTTTACAGAGCAGGGACTTCAATCTCTGATTATGGCCCCCCAATTACACTGCTCAGTTCTCCAAGGTAGTTACCAAGTGCAAATAAACTCACAGGGGGACACTTGTCTCCTCTATTTCTAATTAATGTCACTGAAACTCATCATTAGTTAGGTGTATGAGGGCAGCTCATACACATGTAACCTTCTATCAGGAAACACCTATTGTACAATACCAAACAAAGGGTTTGTTGAGTGAAGGGAGCCTTTTCTTCAGGAGATGCTGCTGATTCAGTTCAAGAGAAGGCTAAAGCACCAAAGCTCATGTACTTCATTCAGCTCTTTGCCCACTTGACTTGCTAAAGGAAGGAACTAGTTTTATTTTGGTCTGCCACATTCCAAGTTAACTCACTGCATAATTTAGTGTCGCTGTCTTACAAATCACACTTAGAAACACAGAAATAGGATTGCAAAGGACCCCCGGAGGTCATCTGGTCCAAACCCCTGCTCAAAGCAGGCCCAGTTTTGAACTTAGAACAAGCTGCTCAGAGCAAATTGTGACTGTCTCTGAAGAAGACCCTGCAACCACTCCCATTATCGAGAACTTTTTCCTTATAGCTATTGCAACTCCCCTGTTGCAGGTTGTATTCACTGCCTCTCATCCTTTTGCTGTGCTCCTCCAACTAGAAACTGTCTCTGTCTTCTCTTTAACTACTCATTAGGCTGTTGAAGGCTACAATTAAACTTCCCTTAGCTTTTCCTTCCCCAGCTGAATGGACTTGGGTCTTTCAGACTCTCTTTTAATCTCATGTGCTCCAGTCCTCTAACCACCTTTGTCACCATTGGCTGGACTCACTCTAGTTTGTCAACATCATCACTATGCTGGGCAGCCCCAAAATGGACAGGTACAGTCTTGCAATTGCTGAATAGAGGGGAATAATCACTCCTCGACTTGCTGGACACAATCCTATTAATGCAACCTAGTATGTACTCAGCCTTCACTACCTCAAAGTCATACTGCTGATTGATCTTCAACTTGTCTTTCAGGACTCCCAGGTCCTTTTCTGCAGAGCTGCTCTCCAGCCACGTGGATTCTAGCCCACACTTCCTTCAAAAACAACATTCACTTTCTGAAACGCCTTAGCAACATCACAAAATCAGCATGCAATTTGTAATTCAAGGGCAGTAAATACACCTCATAAGCAGAACAGAAAATAGATGGTTTGTGGGGGTGCCTGAATTTGCTTGCAACTGACAATTTAGGGGGTATTTATGCATAATTTACAAATGTATGCCCCAACCTCGTACTTCACTTCTTTTCCCAGTACAGTATCTGTGCCTTACACAATTGTGTGAGATGCCACAAGTTTTGCCTTCTCTGAGGCCTCATGCACCAGATGTAGCAGGACATCCTGACCATCTGGGGTCCACTAGGGAGAGAGAACAAGAAGCAAATATCTGCAGCAGAAGGGACTCATCCTTGCGCCACAATCTCTAACCTGTGGGCAAAAGAAAGTTCTCTGGTTCAGAGTATCTGGTTCAGAGAGGCCAGGAGTTGAGCACTCTCCCCCTTCTTCTCACTCTGAGTTTGAATGAGCAGAGGGAGGAGGAGAAGAAAGAGGACCTGGCGGTTCAAGAGAATAGCAGAAAACAGTGCAGCTCTCCGGAGAGGAGACCACAGCAGAGAGCAGGGAGCAGAAAGGTGGCTCAGGAGCCCATTATGTTTTCACCAAACTGTGTTTGCCCACCAGAATGTCCTAAACATGTTAGCACTGTCCAAGGAACAGATCTACAACATTTCTCCTCAATCTGGTTCCATATCTGGTTATGCCTACCTCCCCAATGTACACATAATCAGATATATTCTGACTATATATTCTGATATATATATTCTGACTCACTTGGTTTCTGGCACTATTTACGTTTTAACTCACAGTATGTTTCTCTTTCCTGTGGGTGGTTTAGAGCAGATTCCACAGCTGCTAGGCTTTAAATAAAGTATTTGTTCTACTTAGTTGTATTTTAAATGATTCACATTCTGCAGGTATGCCACTTTCTCCCCTCTATCTGCTCTATTTTCCACTTTGCCCAAGCACTATAATCTCCTAAGACAAGATCCATTTTGTCCAGCACTGTAGCTATGTCAGTCAAGGGTGCAATCAATGTTAGAACATTACCTGTGGCAATGGCCTAGAGCAGATACTTAAAGAAAGTTGATTAGAGACAGGGCAGGGACAGAATGACTGTGTCCTTGGGCCACTGGGTTCATGTTTTGGAAATCTAACCGCAGTGCCCCAAAACCCCTTTCCAGGTGGTAATAGAAAACACAGCGTAGTTTTGGTCATCTCCTCTCACCCCCTGCCTTTGCCTGGGGCATGATTTGACATTTTTCAATACTGTGAAATCCTCTGTCGTGGTGATTCTTCCATTTTTATTTACTCACATATCAACACACTTGATTGTCCATTATGGCTTCTAGTGATCTTCTTGGCCTAGAAAACTTCCCTGCCTCCTTTTTGGAGTTAGGTAGTATTTTTGCCACCTTCCTTCCCTGTGATTTAAATGAGATGTGATTTTGTGATGAATGCAGACACATTTACAAAACCTGCTTATGCAAACTTAGCAATATCTTTGGAACTGTGGTGACTGGGAAAAGATGAGGCTGGTATAAGCCCTGTCAACAAAGCTCTACATCTGCTGCCATCATAGTTGCATTCATGATAGGCCCTGGCTGCAGCGTATGGTAAAGCTTTCCAGGTATAATCTTAACCAAAGAAAGAAAGTTACTGCCACCAAATACAGAAAGTCACTTGGTGACCTACTTATTTAAATATATCAGTCTTATATTTCAGAAACTATCTTGTATGGGGATCATCACTCTGTAAGAAAACGTCCTTGCCCATATGAATCCACAGTCTAAACAGACGCGCACAATAACTGTAGGAGCATATGCTGCCAACAGGTTCCTATAACATGGCAGAGTTTTAATGGAGAGTTGATCATTTTAACAATTTCTCATTTTTTGCTACTCTGCCTTGTACAGATTATCTCTGTGTAATAACAAAATTAATTTGTGGTACCTATTTTGTTTGTTCTGATCTTATATATAACTAACATCCACTCATGCAAACTGAAAGAACTCCATGGTAGACTTAGTATTAAAATACTCAGTCTGAATAATACTCAGTCTGAATAAGCTGTTTGGTAGGATTTGGCCAGTTGGGACAATATTAAAACAAAACCAATAATTAATAATATCCTATTGCTTAGTACTTATATTACACTTCACATTTAGAAGTACTGCAAAAAACATTACTTGATTAATCAATTAATCAAGAAGCTATAAAATTAGCTACATCAACTAATTAATTAATCAAGAAGCTATTAAAAGCCTGACTGAAAGGATATCGATTGCTGCTAGAAATAACAATGCAATTGCAATGTTGTGGTGAAAAGATAAGAATTTCAGAGCTGGGAAACAACAATTTGCGGATCTATGAGGATTCACGTGCATGGATTTGAGATGCACCCTAAAGGTGTGTGGCATTGGAAACCAAAAAAGAGCTAGAATATGTGTTGTCAAACATAAGTGTAAGGGGTTGTTTGAAATGGCACCACTTTCCAACACAAAAGAACAACCTATGGCTGAGATCCTGCCATGCAAGTAATTCCCATCCTGAAGAAAAGGTAGGAAAAATTAAAAGAAAACATACTTCTACTTTATTTATCAACCTCAGTATCAGCTGTTGCCTTTATTATGGGTTCTCAGAGACCTACTGAGATAAGAACTAAAATGCGTATTTACCAATTAATTAATCTCTGACGAGAACATGCTAATGGCTTGCTCAATACATGCTGCTCACTCTATGATCATGACTCAATCCAGTCTAAGAAGTCTTTGCAAGAGATGTGCTTTTAGCTTGTAACATAACCTTCAGAGGCAGGGGAGACCACGAGCTGCACCCAGATATGCATAAAATAGAAGAAGCTCAAACACCCTTCCCACCTTCACTGAGGGACATGGTGTGGAACGGCCAAGCCCTAGGGACAGGAATGAGTTCCCCCGAGGGCAGATGAGTTAGACATCCACTTACTCTTTACCTCTTGTTTGTAACCAGGCCATCTATTTTACAACCCGTGCAACTTACAAAGCTACACACCTTACAGAGCAGGACTGCAGCTAACTTCAATAACTTCTCTGATCTGATCCTTCTAATTGCTGATTTTTTGCCCCATTTTGACAAGGCAAAGTAGTAGCTGAATTTCATCTGCTATTAGCACACACGTGATTCTAAAGCTATTGGAAAGTGTGAGTGAAAGCAGCCACACTGCTGACTCCCAGAAGGTCTAGTGCACAGGGTTTAGCAGAACTACAGGCTGATTGTTCAGAATCCTCCATCTCCCAATCCTACAGTCATACTTCTGATGGGATATTGAATCGCAATAGCAGCACCTCTGGCATAGAAGAGGTGTCTGAGACACTGTGGATCTGCTCTACCTACTGATTCCAGAACATGTCAGGCTACACCTCTGTACTGGAGATGAAGATAGCTGCAGGTGACAATATAGGGCACTATAGACTGTATATAATCTGCACACTACTGCTTGGTGATCATGGCAGTAGAAGAGCTGAGAGGAGTTTTCCATTCTTCCTAAGCTGGCTTGTGGTAAAACAGATTTTATGTAATGGGATCGTTGATCCCCTCCCCCCACTTTCTTATTCCAATTTTCACCCCCCTCCCTTATATTTTATTAAATTTCAATCTCTCTTTGGTAATAGCGAACAAACATAAAATGAGAGCAGAATATTATATCCCATAGCATGACAGCAGCTTGAGAGACAGACACATCAGCACAACGGAAGGGGGAGGAGGGGAAGCTCATACCAGGTACTGCCTCCCCTCATAAGGCAAATATACAGACAGAAGGAGCTCTTGCACAAGTGGAGAAAGCCTCCAGTTGGCTGGGCTCTTGAAGCACAATACTGGAGCAGCCTACACTTCAACTTAATTGGCATAAAATGGAGAACATTATGGCACTCAGTGTCTCCAAGGATGAGCAGCAGAAACAGTTTATACATCCTGGCGTGCAAAGCACAGTCTGGTTCAAATCCTTGCATCCTATGAAGATTGTGGATTTGTGCATGTTGCATTGCAAGAGCCATATATGCTACAGATGATGACCGAGGTTAGGTGACAGGACTAGGCGCCCGGGCTACAACACTGTGCAAAAAATGAACAGCATCTCTGCGACTCAATGTAGAACAAAGGCGAACATTTTCTACACAAAAACATTTTCTGCTCCATTTCTCAAACAGGAAAAGAAAAGCCAATTCTGAAAAGTATAGAAGCAATGTCTTTAGTCTAGCTGTAGTGAACATCTATATGGCATACTGCTGGCGAGGAATCTTTCCTTTCCCTCCTAACACTAGGTCAGTAATTCTCTCTTTCACACTGTATGGCTCCAGCATCAACTCTACTGTTCAGGAAAAGCCAGGTCTCCCTGACTGAGATCACTATTTATACTGGATGCCCATTAATTGCATTGCTTGGAATGATTTGCTGTGGGTTTTCTTTTTTTTTATTCTAGCTGCATTATGTCGTGATCTGATGATTGATTGGGTCCTGTGAGCAATCATGAGCCCAAGCCTATTGCTGCTAGCTTGATAGAGTGTATATCTCTATTTCATATTCAATAATGATGAATGGTCATGGCTTACGTTTATATAGCGCCTTTCATCCAGAAAGATCCCAAAGCGCTTTACAAATTGATTTACTGTGCAAACTATGGGGTTTATTCTCCGCTTCATAAGCTCGTATAAATCCCATTGAGTTACTTGCACTTCATCACGGTACTTGGTATTGCCCAAACAAAGCACAAGCACTCTTTATAATACACCTAGGAGAGAGTCAGGGAACACTTATGCAGGTGTTCAGAACCTCAGTTTTATGTCTCATCCAAAAGGCAGAATCTTTAGCAGCAAAGCATCCACCTAACCCTGGGAAAGTTCTACTTTCTGCACTACTAACTGGGCTTCCTGCACCAAAGCATTCCTTGGAGAGGACACCACCAAGAGCAGAGCCTGCCTGCTCACATGACTGCACCCTGAGGCAGTAGCTGCTAAAGACAATCAATTCCTTCTGCTTTAAAAAAACACTATTAAACAGAAAGCTACTAGCAATTGAACATTAGGAGCCATCAATATAGGCTGCATGGGTTTCTTCGGGGTTGCAGAAGAATGAAACAGGAGGAAGGCTCAGACAACATTCCTGGCAATAATTTTCAGCAAATATTTAGACACAGCATGATGCTCTGCACAAATGTTGTGAAGCAAATTACCCAGTTGCCTTCTCCTCTGTTTAACTTGGGGTGGTGAAGGACATGCACCAGGTATGTGCCTGGCTTCAGCAACTGCTGTTGTTCCCCACCTTGATGGCTAGCAAAAGGGAGTCCCAAATCTGGAATCTAGCCTTCACATCTTCCAAGCCTGAGGGATACAGAGTGAAGTGGGGAACTCATGACTAAGACAAAAGGTAATCACCTTGAGTATTTTTTCCACATTCTCCACTCAGTCTAAAAGTTTTAAAGGACCAAGAACATCTCTACCTCCATGACTTTGGCAGACAGTTAAGCGAGGTGCATAAAAACAAATGCAGAAATTCTCAAATAAATATGGTGCCCATGAAAATGAGATGCCAACAGTGGCTCTTACCTGTATGCCATGGGTGTATGCTGAACAAGCTCCCGAGTACCCTTTTTTCCCCGCTGTATCACTTCTGAAATGGCTGCAGTACCAATGCTGGTTCTAATCTGATCAAAGACAAAGTCGTGTCAAGTTATCCAATGCTTGTGTGAAAGACCCACTTCCTAAGGGATTTTAATTGAAATGTGTTCTCTGGGAACCCAAAAAGGAATAGCTTACAGATATTTGAAGGTAAAAGGTATTAATCTAGTGCTAGAATTACATATGACTTTTGGGTTTTTACCATTGTCTTTTCTTTCTTGGCCTATCAGAATTACCATGCTGACATACCGCTGCAATAAGTACAATTAAAAACATAAAAAGAGAGAGAGAACAAAACCTTCCCTCATTTATTACATTATGGAATGTTTGCCAAATCCTTTATTAATGTCAGATCAAAAAAGAAAGATGACAAAGGTTAAGACTGGAAAAAAAACACCCCTTCTTGAAGAAACAGGTATTTTGAAAAATAAAACTGGCAGCAGGATTGATAGCATCGACCTGAAAGCCCCATGTAACATGCATTCCTGGGGCAGGGGGAAGGGGAATCACACAGGAAACAGGAGGATTTATCCAGAAGTTCCATAATACGTTCAGGGCAGTATAGCTGCAGTCGGTTCCTCAGTCATGCATGTCCCACCTCTGTTTTGGTCAGGTCTAGCAGCATGCCCAATACCAGTAAAATCTTTTGGACAAGAAATGAGTGAGGTTTTAAGGAGGCCATAGGTAGAGATGTCCTCCTATCTCCCCCTGTTGTGAATACCCTGCTCATTTGATCTCAGTGAAAGGTGGTTACAGTGAATGTCATGGCAAATGGGATGCTGAAGCACATGGAAGCCTTAGAAATTTCCTGTGGTATAGGCAGAGAGAATGCAACAAAAGCATCGCCCGATAGTAGATGTTAAGGCCAGTCAGATGCAGGGCATCTGTCTCAACTGCTCACCTAGGGCATGAGGCCCCACTAACCACTCTGAAGACTGTTCGCCTGCTTCAGTGAACAGGGTAGCATTTCTGTATTTCCATTGTCATCTATATTTTAAGCATGGACTTCAGTCACGTTTAAGGCACAGCTGCATTTAGCATAGGGTTTAAGCGGAGTATCATTTTTTTCTTGGACTTCTCCCCTCTCATACCCAGATATGTCACAAACACTAAGAAATTTCTCTTCAAAATATCTGCATGGGAGCTCATGGTGTTAAAGAACTGCAAGATGAGGAATACAGCCTAAAGCCTACATCACATATTCTTTCATTTTAGGGGACCACCACGGTGTGATGAAGGCTTGTTTTATCAGCCTAGCTTGCACAACTTTTGTGTGGCTAAATTTCAGCTCATTTTTACTTCAATTCAAATTCTTTAATTTCATCTTCACCTTTATATTAGCTGCTTTGTGTTTGCATCAACAAAGCAAAAAAATGAGGAACATTTTGATAAAAATGGCCTGCTTAGCAAGAGGGGAACCCTAAACAACCTTCCAACACCTAAAAGGAGGTTATTAAGATACAGCCAGGATCTTCATGGAGGCACATGGCAGGAGAACAAAAGACTGTGGAATTAATTGCAGGAAGGGAGATTCTGACTGAATATAAGGAGAAACATTTTCACCATAAATAAGCAGAGGAACATGTTACCCAGAGAGACTGTGGAATCTCCATTCTTGGAGGTTTTCAAGGCCCAGCTTGATCTTTCCTGCATACACTCCTCTCCACATCTAGCACTTTTCCCAAGCCGCTCCCTCATTTGTTTAATTCCTCTCGTGTTCTATGTTCTGCATGCCAGTGTGGCTCCTTTTTCTCCTTCTGGCTTTGAGGAGTAGGAGTGGAGTGACAATAAGAGCAAGACTCTCAGTTCTGGTCTGTAAGATGATAGTGGCCTTCAGATGTTTGGAGAAAAAGTGACACAGAAGACCAGATCAAGGCCCACAAACCTAAGCATGAAATTGCATCAACAGGGGAGCAAATGAGTAGTTCCATAATGAGGGCAGGTGCTTCCTTGTTGCAGACAGTGTTACCAGAATTTAGCTGCCAAACACCAGCAAGCAGCTATTGAGCTCATATGAGCTATTGAAAAAAAAAATCTCAATAACTTACCTATTTTTCACAATGCAGGGATACTGGAAAAAGTATAATAATGACCCCTTGCCTTATTTTAAATCCTTACCTCATTCTCTTCATGCTATGGAGATATCAGCGTTCCTTAGTGAATAATGTAAATATTGTTATACAAAAAAAATACACATTGCTGGCCATCCAGTGGCAGGATAAGGAGATATTGTTCAATCTAACTGTTCAGCAAATAGTTGGAAAGATTTTATGATTTTTTTTATCCTTAGAAAACTTGCTAACAATGGCAGGACATCTCATCAACGTTGAAGAACAGGTGACAAAAAAGCCAGAAAGCGATTGTAAATTAAGGAAATGGCATCAAATTAATTAAAGCAACAGGGTCAGTGTCCATTTCCTGGCAAAATGACTTTCCACCTCACAAGAAATGCCAGCGTAGATGACATAGATTGGACTTCTACCGGCACTCAGCTGGAAAGCCAAGGACCAAAAAAATGTTGGAGACTGAGATTGTCCTGATCTAGGAGGACCCCATCCCTCCATAGCAGGAGACACGTTCACAGGGGCAGGGATGCCAGGGAAGCCTGCGTCACTTTCCAAAGCTTTATTTACCCCAAGGATAAAAAGAAGATTCTGACAGCTCTCCGCATGCATCAGTCTACTCTTGTTCACCAGCATTCAGCTCACATCATATCAGCACCCTAAAAAAGGAAGAAGACACAGGCAGCAGTTCTGGAAATGAAAATAAAGACTTTTAAAAGCTTTGCAAGGAATGAATATGACTGGTAGTGCTCAAAGACCTTAATTTTTATACACACAAATAAGAATAAAGCAATGTGGCACAAAATTTTCAAGTTTCTTGGCCTTTGCAGGCAGATCAGTTTGGACAGAATATAACAGTGCCCAGCACGGTGTGTACCAAGGATCTCAATGTCCAGCTTCATAAGCCTAAAACGTTATTATATCTGCCAGTAGACAGCGCCTCCCATTTAGCCAACAAACTTTCCATCCTGCAGCTCCCCAGACATGGTGCGACAGGAGCCCACAGCATCCAGAGCTACATGTCTGGTAAAGCCCTCCTAGATGAATAGGACATGACAGCACCCAGGATCATCACTCAAGCAGGAAGAGTCAAAAAATACGTGAATTGGGGCCTGGAAAACCAGTGTTTTACGGGAGCCTGTTACAAAAGCAAGTGGAAAACTCCTGCGCTCCCGGGGCTTTTTCCTTCCCAAAGCAAGCAAGCGCCAGAAAGCATGAATCCTATTTGTATAGGAAAACACACGATTGCCTTCAGACTCCCAGCGTGGAGGAGCATGTTGAACCACACCATCCCCCTGCAGCCCTCCCTCCCTCCCGCTCATCCGCCGTAGATATACAAGGCTAAGTTGATGAGCTGTTCAGCTTAGTGTGAAATGTGTTACATTTTCCCCCCAGCTGCTTCCTGATTGCAGTATTTACTTTTAATCTCCTCTGCCTCAATGCCCGATAAAAACTTTGTCACATTAGATGGTGACAGATGGGAAAGAGAAGGGGGGGATCACTGCAAGGGAACGTCCTGGCTTCCCAATAATTTTTCACAACGCCAATTATGTCCTTCAGTGCTTCCCGGCATGTGCACCCATGTCAGCAGAGAAGGAAATAGAAAGGCATAAATAAAGACAAAACCAGGCACTGCGTGGCTTTAATCTGCAGAATAACATTTCTCATTTGGGTGAAATATTGTTGGATTCTCTTTTGTGCTGGAAATGGAGACACACACACACATATATACACAGAGACACAGATGCGCAGAGTTCATAATTGCTTTCCTTATGCATGGGTACTACCGTCCTCACAAGCAGCTCTTTGGCATTGTGAACAGAAAAGCATAGGTTTCTCACGCTTTCTGAAAAGTATCTATCATCTCCAGCAAGCCAAATCTTGAGCCATTTAATCCAACCACCATTAACTAAATAGGGGTAATGAGAAGATTCTCATCTTTAGAGTATCAAACCAGTTCTTAGAAAGTTTAAGATCACAACGTATTATGTTGTGCTTGAGGTTGCTGGCAAACATCAGTTTCCAAGCCTAATCCTGGATGACACTGCATTTGCCAGCTTTAGATGTTCCATCCAAGATGATGGGCTACAAAGGAAAACCTTTTGAATCTGAGTTACTTCTTGCTTAGGTGTCCAAGAGAAATGAAATGCAGTAGTAACAACCTGTATCAGTCAAGATGTATATAGCAGCTGCTGAAGGTAATCATGGAAGCAAAGGGAGAGTGCCCCAGGAGGAAGGTGAGAGACAGCTTTGACCTGGGCTGGGACTTAGCCAGTGCTATCAGGACAAAAATCTTACCTTTTGTTTGCCCTTGTTAAATTCAAGAAATAAGGCTTTGTGTACCTTCTTTGTAAATGGAAAAAAAAAATAAAAATCAAAATGTAGCACTTCCCCAGCCTTTTTTTTTTTTTTTTAACTAAGAGAACCACACATGCTTTGGACCACAGCACTCTTCTTGACAATCCTGGCTCAGTCCCAAACCAGGACAAGAGTCTGGTGATTTCCGTTCCAAGCAGAATGGATGGGCAACAGAGGACTGCGTAATGAAACAAGAGCAGCTGCTCTAGGGCATGATGGAAGTGTGGCAACAGAGATGATGAAGGGAGAAAAGCCTCAACTGCAACAGAAGGAAAGGGTAAACTTCCTAAAAAGCAAAGCATATTATGATAGTGTACACAAACGTTCACAGGTAGGGCACATTCAGGGATCTTCTTGGCTTTCTGGATTCTTGGTAAGAAAACAAGACAATGTCCCTGTCCACATTAGATATGAAATAAGATATGTAAATATGTAATAAAGCAGGTACTCACAAACCATGAGGCTTCTGGGTAGCTACAAATTTGGGCATCAGCCAAGAAGTTACACATTCAGTCTCTGAAAAAAAAAAGTGAATGAGAAGTCTCTGGGCTCAGGACTAGAAGATTTAACAGGTAACAGGTAAAGGGCTGTGAGCCACAGATGTGATGAAGAAGCCAGGGAACAAATGGCTGGAGCTGGAACAGAAAAGATAAGGCGAGGGCTGTTAGTATTAAGTTCTTTAACTGTAGATTTGCTCTACTGAAAATAGCTAACTAGTAACAGAAACATTATGGTCTCAGACAGAGTGTCCTCATGGTTGTGCATGATCAGATTTCGGCAGTCATGTCTGTATTTACATGTCTGTCAGTATGGACATATTATAGGCAGGTTTACAGAACTGATTATGCCAATGAAACTCCCCCAGAAGCTCAACTATAATGGACTCAGCACGATATTATAGTGGCAGAGAAAAATTCCCTTTACCCTAAAGACAGGCACAGTAAGGAAACATAGGTCTCTGAAGAACTTGTTGACTGCAAAGGGCACAAATTAGCAGCCCCAGGTCAGCTAGACCTCAAGGAATGTAGGAGCAACAACAGCTACTTACAAGAGAAAATTAATATGAAGAGAAATGTCAAGACAAATAGATTTAAGGAGAAGGACAAAAGGGAAAAACTCAGATCCGAATCATTTTTAAAACCCTGTTACCTTTCCAAAGGATGAGCAGTGAAGGCTAGGAACTGTACATGGGTTTCACCCAGTAGGATCCTCTGGGAAGTGTCTTTGATAGACCTGCTAAAAGATAGCATCATATTTTGCAAACAGATATAGCGGACAATTGCTTTGGTGTGGTACCATGTCCTTTTGTGAGGTTCTTTGCTCTTTCCCGTTTTTATAAATATGTCGACCCCAATCACTTGTGGTTGACTAATTGATAAAGATGCTAAAAAATAAAATGTAGATGCATCCAGATTATTTGTTTTCATCTAGCCTCCAAATTAGTTACTCAGCAAAGTAATATTCTCAGCTCTTCACAACAATATTTTTGCAAACCAAATGAAGGAGTTTCTACAAAGAAAGAAAAAAATGCATACATCTACTGTTCTAATGTCATTTTATCTAGAAGTGTCTTTTTCTTAGGCAGAAGAGCTGAATCACATTTCATTTCTCTGATTCTCCCTAGAGATGGTCAATTAGTTTTACTTGAATTTGTTCTCATTTGCAAATTATGTTAAAGAAGTGGGTTTGTCCTAGGAATCAGAGGAGAAGAAACATTTTCCTACTTAAATTTTGGGATCCTTCTAAATGATAAGGGTAAGAAGTGCATATGCAAAGGACTCTTTCTCGTCATTCATCCCAAGTTTATCAAGCAATACTCATGTCACCATTTTTCCTCTCAGTTTAGCTGCCTTATCTTCCACACTTTAGCACAACATGATCCAAGGCTTTTTTGCCCACCTATCTTAGAGCTTACACTTAGACTGAGACTACTTAAGCACAGTGACCAAGACTTAGAGAATTCTCTTGTTTTTCCTGTTAAGAAGTATGTATGTTTTCGTGTTCCTCCCCCTCAAAAAAAAAAAAATCAGACTTTCCTTCATTTAGGCACAATAAACTTCCTAATGATGGGAGAAAAACAACTGCCAGATATTCAGTGACCGTGTTGCTGTGCACCAGGAGGATTCTACATGCCACCCCATTAACTTCAGTCTCTAGAGGAAAGACAAGAGCTCTGCTTCAATATGCGCTCAACTTTGCTCTGCCCTGACTTTTCTTAGTGAACATCACCAGTTCCTCAGGGGAAAACTCCAGCTCTTGAAATTAACAGAAAATTCACTTGGTTTCCTCTAACCACACAGCCCAGCATAGTAATGCAAGGAAGCATGGTAAGCCAGCCTTCCAAGTCAAAGACCCGTCTCTCAGTTCAACACAAAGCACTGCAGATTATATGAACAAAATGGTCGCTACTTTACAGCATGTAGGAAGGTGTTGCTTGTTTTCCAGCAAACTCTGAACTGTTCTTCAAGGAAAAGAATACAGAGGGCACAACTTGTCAGCTAGCAACCCATCCAGCTGTCCAAGAAATACATATGTCACACTTAAGGTGTATTCAGGAATTAACAAGCATGCTCTTCCTTTGCCTGCTGTACAAATTTGTGCAGCACTTAAATCTGCAGCTTCACAGAGAACTTGCGTTTGTATCTGGCAATGTGCTTGTCAAGGTACTGGGCAACAATGGTACATGAATATAGCCTATACATTTTTAAGCAGTTTAGCAAGGCCCATCAGCTTTCCACAAACATTACACAGAGATATGCAGAGACCTATGGAAGTTAGATAACAATTCCCAGACGAACTTCTTTCCAGTCATTTTGAACAGTTCATCCCCAATTTGAGTTCAAAGCCCTGGGGGTTGGGGGGTGGGCAGGGGAAATCCTCTGCAAGTAAATTTTGCAATCTCAAAATCACAGGATGTTTACCATGGTCCTGTGTGAGATCCCATGGTTTTCAGTACTCACCCAGCCCCAAGGTGCTCACTGTATTGCACTGTTGCGGTGCCAGCCACAGCAGTGACATGCAGTGTGTAGCCATCTGGGCAGAACAGTAGAGGAAATGGCCTCAAGTTGCCAGGGGAGGTTTAGATTGGATATTAGGAAAAATTTCTTCACTGAAAAGGTTATCAAGCATTGGAACAGGCTGCCCAGGGAAGTGGTTGAGTCACCATCCCTGGAGGTATTTAAAAGATATGTAGATGTAGGGCTGAGGGATATAGTTTAGTGGTAACTTGGCAGTGCTAAGTTAATGGTTAGACTTGATGATCATAAAGGTCTCTTTCAACCAAAACAATTCTATTATTCTATGATATAGAATGCCCTACACAACATTAAAGTCAAATACTGCATGCCTGCATCATCTACACTAATGGTTTTCAGCTTACACTCTGCAGACCACCGGGATTCCTCAAAATACTTCCAAAACAATCACTAAAGACATCTATAAGAAGCAATCCCATTGTCAGGAGGCTCAATGTCACTATACAGGAGCCCACACATCTATGGGAAAGTGTTTTAGAGGTTATCCTGGTTTGAAGTAAAACAGGACCAATTTTGTTCAGTTACTTTACTTTTTAGCTGGGCCTCTTCTAACTACTGAAATTAACAGCATATTGTGCAGACACTGTTCTCTCTCAGAGTGATAAGACCTATGTTTATCGTTGATGCCAAGACATGGTATGCAGAGAGGCTCTAGCCTATACTTATTGCTATAACACCAAAGGCCAGCTGACTTTGTTATTTGTCCCATTGGAGGGTCAGAAGCAGAAAAGCATAGAGGGGTCCCACCTGCAGGGAGGAGCGGACAGGACAGGTGACTCAAAACTGACCAACAGAGTATTCCATCCCATCTGCCTCATGCTCAGTATAAAAGCTGAGGGATCAAAGGGTCAGACCTCTCTCACTCTCTTTCTTCAATGGCTGGCGTCCGAGGAGGACTCTGTCTGTTTGTCTGCCTTTGATCCTGATCCTGAATGAAGATCTGAAATCCAGTTCCCATCCATCACTGAGTGCCAGTTGGTGTCGTGATTGTCATCCTGGGAGCTTGATATGGTTTTGTATGTATTTCATTATTTCCTTTTTAGTTTATTATTAATATTTCATTAAAGTAGTTTAGTTCCTTCTAAACTCATAAGTCTCTTTTTCTGACTCTCTGTTGGAAAAGGGGTAGAGGGGAGCATCTGTCGGTCCCATCTGGGGTCGCCCACTTCCACAGTAGACGATTTGGCCTAAACCGCGACACCGGTTTGGCTTAAACCACGACAGAGGTCCACAAACATAAATAAAAGGCTGAAAGACATAAAAAGTGTGGCAAATACTGCATAAACAGAAACATTTTAGCTGGACTAATGAACAGGCATCAGTATGTGGACACCATTCCTAGATTTGTTGTGAAAGTCTTTAATGATAATAAGTAAAACTCTTTCTCAGTAAAGTCTATTTATTTAAAGGATAATAATAGATGTTTACAAAACATCTGTACTCTTTTGTTTCAAAGCATTTCTTATTTTCTTAAAAGATGACTAAACTTAGGAAGAAATCACAGTGATATTCACGTGTTTCTCACTCAAAGTCTTTGTAACAATAGCATATTTTCAATACAAGAGAGTATTTTTCCCTGCTGTTCTGCACAAACTTAGTAGGGATAGCAGCATATTTATCTGTAGGGGAAAATAATGCAATATGGCAACAGAAACCAAGAGATCTGGTTAGAGAACAGTGATTCACTGGAGAAGCCTTTGATCAGAGCAGACACCAAACTGTTCAGAAGCAAGCAGGGTGATTTTATTACAAATAGTGTTTTAATGTTTACCTACAGACACAACTTCTGTGAGACAGATGGGTGACAATAACTCCTCTTCATTCAACTTCAGTGAGAAGTTCTAGGGCTGTATTCAGTACTGTCCCCTTGCGTGGCAGAACATAGGAAAATCAGAGAGAGTCCAAACAAGGTCTCTGAATCTGCTGAAGGGATTAGCTAGCATATTGCAAGCCATCCAGCACGGAACAGAGGCATTGCAGAGCACTTGGAAACAGATCATAACTGTGACCACGGCAACAGGGGGAGAAAAGAAGAAGAAGAAGGAGGGAAAAAAAAAAAAAACCCACAAATTTGTTGTTAATAATTCTGGTGGAATGGCACAAACTGATTTCAAGCTGCAAGGTCACCGTATCCAGTGGTCCTCAAATCACATCAGCAGACAGGACCATCGGGACTGGACCTGTGCACACCTCCTCACCTCCTACTGAACAGGAGGAAACAGCACAGGAAACTACTGGATATGGTCTGTGGATATTAGGTGACCCGTGAACCATCGCTGCATAGGAGGGGGCCGCTGCGATACAGAGGCTTAGCTGAAAGACTGCACCCTGCTCCCGCAGAAGCAATGAGTAGCAAATCCACAGGCTTGAGCAGGATGCAGCAATAAGCTAACTCCCACGAGCAGGCGTGAAACATTAACATTAGGATCTAGAACCTTCACCCCTCACCTTCAGGTGACAAAAAAAACCCCACCTCTTTAAAGAAGTTTCAAAAGCAAGTTTTGATCACACATTTTTGTCCACAGCTTGTTAAGATGTGAATTTGAGCCGTGTGGAAGCAGAACAGGGACTCTTTGAGCTTCTGAGGGTTTGTGAAGGCAAGGGTAGTGGGTTTCAGAAAGATTATCTCACAGTTCGAACTCGTTAATGAAAGAAATAAATTAACCAAGCTCATTTTTCAGGGAATTCTTGTGTAAACTGGAAATTTTCCAGTCTGTGAGCCCTGCACTGTGCTAACCCATAAATCACAGCAAGCAGGTTGTCTGTATAGTGAGAGCAGCCACGTTCGGAGATGGAGGAGGGGGGAGAAACCAGCATATGTTCACGGAGAAAAAACCCATAAAAGCAAAACAGGAAAAAAGAATACCTCCCTTGCCCACAACTGGAACAAAATAAAAGGCTTGGCCTCAGGCACTGGAACATACGCTGTCTGCAAAGAGCCCCCCAAACCAGGGGAAGGCACCTGAAACAGGTCAGCTTATAATTGAATACAATATTAATTACCGCGTGCACCATTAACGGTTTGTGGGATTTGACTAATTAATGTAATAGTTTCTGAGTCACGCTCATTAAATATGAAAATTACGCCGGTGAAAGGTATCGGTTTCATTATCAATCTTGTATGGACAGGAGTGGGGGTGGGGATAGGGTGCAGTGGAAAGATTCCCACCCCAAGTTATTGTGTTATTAGCTCCCTCCTCTTGGAATTGGTTCAAGAGCCAAAGTGAAAAGGAAAGAGGCAAGGAGAACAGGAAGCATTGCCTAGTGTCATGAGCTAGTGGCTGCAAGTCAGGACGCAAAAGCTATCCAGCTCAGAGCGAATGTATACTTTTCCTCAGTGGACAGAGCTGGCTGGTCTGCATGTAGCTCCAACTAGCTGTTGTCAATTCCCATCATAATGCTTAGTTTCCTTCATCCCCCTGGAACAAGCATAATGAGAGAGACCGATGTCACATGGAGTACTTAATTCATTAACCCATGTAAAGCACGTGGCAGTTCCTTAGTGGAAAACTACAGGGAAGGTAATTATCACTGTTAAAAGTCAGCTCCAGAGTATAATTATACACTAAGGATATGTTGAGATACACTGCCATGGGACACACCCCTCACACGGGGCAAAACTGTTACAGAAGGAGGACCAGAGATGTTATACCTTTCATTCCTATCCAGCAGTCCAGGGTAGGGGTAGCACCGATGTACTCTAGAGGAACCTGCCATCAGTCCTGTATGGGAAGAAGAGTCACCCGCATCTCTGGGGAAAGAAAGGAAAGAGAACATCAGCATGCTCCAGGGTCCCCTTGTGCCCTACCCACAATAGAGCAAAATGCAGAGGTCAACTTCTAGACTGAAATTTGAGAATAAGTACACAGCTGAGACAGTGGGAGAACGGGGAAAAAAAACAACCTCAAGAGTAAGATAAAAGTCTAACATCACTTCGGGGGACCATTTTTCCAAGCACCATAGAGGGAGGTAGGATCACTATCCTTTTAACAACAATGCATAAATGCAGCATTAGTAGCTCTAGGAGAAGCAGAGATAATACCAGTGCTATTATTTTTGTAGCAGTACTCTTGATTGATTCTTAACATATTTGGCACCTGCTGTGGGGGTAAAGAGGGGAAAGGGGATGGCCTTGTGCCAGAGCTGTACACCTTCGCATTCATGCTGCAGGTATACGTCAGCCTGGAAGGCCCAGATACAGAGAAAAGAAACCAGCAGGTGAAGGAAAAGCAAGAAGAGGACAATAGCACACATGCAAAACCCAAAAAAAACAAACCCCTGATTGTCCTTAAAAGGTAGGGGAGAGAGAACAAGCAGTATACCTGTAAGAAAGAGGAAATCCCACACACTAACTTAGGGCTTTTATCACTTTGTCTAACAAGTAATGGCATTCTGATTTATTTTTTTATTCAAAATAGATGTCAGTGTTTTTTCTAAATAGCATCAGCTTGCCAGGAATCTGTGGCTGAGCCTGTTGAGAGCCGGTTAGATTGTGAACAGCCTGTTTCTCTTCGGGCTTATAACATACACAACCAAGAACAGTCTGCAGGCTCCTGTACTGCATCTAAGGCGTTATCCCTTCTCCACTGTACGTCTTCAGCCCTGTCACTCATACAGGAATGTTCCTTCATACTCCAAGCCTCATCGCCCTGTACTGAGCAAGGAAGGCAGGTAGCTACAATCAGTTCTGTTCCATACAGGAACTATGAGTGCCACAGACTGAGAAAGCTGTAAAATGTGGAGGATCCCTGGTATAATTAAATCCAAACTTTTGATTAAGTTGATGGCAGGGCTCTTCGCAACCATATTAACAAGGCTACATTTGCTCTCCATAACAAGACAAGTAATCACTCATTTATGGAGTGAGAACAAGTTCCTCCTGTGATTCAAATCCTATACCAAACAAACAAGAACTCTTCTGGTCTGAAACAACGCCCCATACAGATGGTATTTTCTGGTCCTCCCTTCTTCCAGATCACAGGGTTTCATTGAACTCCTTCCCACCTATTTTAAAGATGAGCTTTGGATTTTTAATCCGAATTCATAAAAACAGCCAGGGCACTGCTGCCCTACAAGCTACTCTGGAGCTGGCTGAAGGTATTTTGATTACACTCTTATGTACATTTCAGGGATGAAGAGAAGATCTAATTCATACTGCTCCCCGTCTTGCTTTGCTAAATGTAGTTCAGCCTAAGCTTACTAAGGTCTTTCTAAGGACCTTTTATCACAGTAGTTAACATAAAACTTTTGGCTCAGGAAGCCCCTAAACTGCTGGATTACCAAACACTGCTGTTCTTCCCAGAAGTATGCAATAGTACCATTATCAAACAGGACACCAAACTACATAAACTCATGTTCAGACTTTCACAGCTGCTTCATACTGCCATAGTTCCCATGGATTTTTGTCAGTGAGGACAGAGAGGACAAAGACAGAAAGTTTCACTACCAAAAGCAGTTATGATACTCTCCTCTAGGAAGCATGTTGAAGAACTGTGCTCAGCCCTTTTTTTCTTACTAGCACTGCAACAGCTTTTATCAGCTCATACTTACTTTTAGCTTCACTGACTGTATCCTCTTACACACTAATTTGATCCTTTTCAGTTCCTTTCATTCTCCACAGCTTTTTTCATACATCTGTGATATGGAGGACTTTCCAGACTGCAGTAAAGGCTCTGATTCTACATATAGAAGCCCTGGTTGGAAAAAGAAAACTCACACCCAACACAGAGCGGTTTGTGCTGGGGAAAAGCCTTTGCAGGTATGAAAATACCCAGGTTGCAGCTACATAATCAATATATATCATGGTCTTCAGTATCTCCCATAATTTTACTAATGAGTTCACAGTGGTTAATGAATTTAGCACTATATACTGTTGAGATATGTTGTCACTGTCTGTTATCTCTTTCTATTTCATTTTAAATGTTTCTGTAGCTCAAATGTATCTCTGAATGAAAGTCAGTGTTCCCAAATGAACATGGCATTACACACTTTCAACTGCAGTTACAAGAGCACAAACTAAGGATGTGCGAGATAATACTCAGTTAAACTTTAAAGCAGGTGAGCACGACTATACTGAAGCCACAGTAAATTAAGTCATTACTTAAATACCAGTCAGATGAATGCAACAGCACTGCCCTTCAGATCAATAACGTGCCATCAGACATCAGAAAGTGAACCACCAAAGAACAGGAGGGGTTGATTGTTTTGTTATGCGTTTTTGTTGTTTTAGGGTTTTTTTTAAAGACATCTCTTCCACCCCATCACACATCACAATTATAGGTATGTGTCAGCACCTGCCAACAAATATATTTAGGAGATAACACCTAATTGCTGCCAGTAACTAATTTAACTGTTGCAACTGCACAGACTTTATTTATGATACCGTGACAAAGTGGCATTTATATAAGCAAAGTTTACAAGTACTTTAGTCATCACCTCCTCTTCTCAGCACCAGACTTGAGTGGATAAATTCAGACTGCCTTAGATTCTCCCTCAAAACATCATTTTGTGCTTCCCTGGCTTAAAAGAGGACGAGAATTGATCAACGTAACACACAAAGAAAGTGTGGTAAAGCTAAGGCAATAAACAGGTTGTGGGTGTGGGGTTTTTTTACTGTAAGGACTTTCAGGTTTAAAACAAGCATCAAAGTTCTGCTTTTGTAAGCTTTAGAAAAAGGACAGTTTAATTTTTTCCAAACAAAAAGGTATTAAGAAACCAGCAAAGGGATTTTTTAGTTTCTCCTTTATCATTCAGCCTAGCAGTTATACCCACAAAGCACTGCTTAGATGGTTCTTCTTACCTGAAGACTTTGGAGTGGTTTCAGAAGAAAGTGTTGCTATCCCATCAAAAACTACAGCACGGAGACCAATAGCAAGTTCTCCAGGGCACAGGAGTCAGTGACAGAACTAGGAAAACAAGCCCACAGCTGTGACATTAAAGCTAAAACAAGCACATAATTCTGAGCAAAGGGATAAAAATAATGTCTTACTGTTGAATGATGCTTCACAAGCAGAAACACATCAAAATTACTGCTCTAGAGAATTTACAGTGCCAGCATCTGTGACAAAATCCCTAAAAGGAACATGTTGATAGACATAACAGGATTTGAGGTGTATATGTATCAGGTTTAGTCTCCTGCTTGCTCGGGCAAGCTGATTATTGGAATTTCCATATGGAAGGGATGTATCGATCACATCATGCATTATGTGATTTATGAACTCATGCAAGGAACTGTCTGTCCTAGCAAGACCGGGCAGCAGTGAGTATAGTACGCTCTATCTAAGCCAGATCTCTGGAGAGAAGCCTTCACACTGCACAAACATGAGGTGTGAAATGAAATTTAAGGCAGGGAAGCAAGCCAAAGCCAGTGGGTTTGCAGTCAGAACAGTTTGCTGTCCCATGCAAGCCAAACAAAGCACCATTTGCCTTTTAGTTGTTAGCAGCATAAGAAAAATGAGAGTTCGTTTGTATCCAATAGCTTCCTCTGCTGGTGGGGAAACTTAAAGTAACAGCCATCAGTAGAGCTAATACATTAGGAAGAAACTGATGCTTCTTTCAAATGTTTCACTTTTTTGTAATGTTGTCTTGAATTACCCAACTTTTGCATAACCCTTTCCCTAGTAGTACTGAGTATCTCGGCAGAAAATTAAGAGAGAGAGCATTCCTTTCCAAGTTGAAAGTCCTTGCACAGGGTTGACTGGCAGCACTCCCTGAACTTATCATCCAGCAGGAGTAATGACTTCTCAGAGATTTGGGACATATGTTTTCTACCAAACTGGAAAGATTTAGGGCAAGGCTCCAAGAGTTAGAGGTAAACCTCCCTTACCAGGCACAAGGCAGCCCTTTAGTAAACAGAAAGAAGAGCAAGAAGGCAGCTTATAATCAAGTCTATTCCCACTCCTGGCAGTAGCTATGTGATGGGCCTCTCATACAGAGCATTCACTCAAGTCAGATCTGTATCCCATAGACTCACAAATAGATGCCCTTGGTGGCTGGCCCTATATGGAACATTTTCAGAGGGGAACAGGTGGGTGAGAGGACATTAAACTCCATGCTAGAGCTTGTTGCACATTCTATAAATTTTTCTTCTACAAAATATCTATAGATGATGATGCTATCTTTACTCCTTCATATCAAAATGGGAGGCAAGCACAATGGATGGGACTGACCTGCACTGCAGCACTCTCACCTGCACTTTGCTTCCTTAGCCACTCCTACTTCATTTCTTTCAACAACCCCACCTCAAATTAGCTTCAGACAGCAAATAAGAACATGGCAGATCAGTACAGATATCTGCAGGAATAGGTCTTCACATGTAGAATCCAAAAAGCTCTCCTGAGAAATAGTTCACAGAGGGCACATAGTTCACCACTTCTACCAGCTGCATGTTTTCTAGAGATTTGTCCAGTCTAGTTTTAAATTTATGCCAAGCAGCAGATATGGTATCACTTGTCTTGAGAAATTGTTTTTCTATCTTTGGTCCAAGATTCTTCTTTAATTCCAGTATCCCTCCCAAGACTTGCCAAAAAGGATCAAATGCTAGAGGGAGCTTAAAACATTCAGCTTGTTTGCAGATAGAATGCACTTGGCTCTCTGTCTTCAGCCCCCTGAGCAGTTCTTAAGCTTGGAGATGCTTAGCTTCTGGATCCAGAAGCAGAAGTGCTGTGTCTACACAGGGATGAGAGGGAGAAGTAGTAGCAGCCATTCAGGAAAGCAGTCATATAAGGCAGACTTTTGATGTGAAAGAGATCCAAGGAACACCCCTTTCCTCTGTTCACACAACAGTGTTATCGCTACAGTAGCATATAATACCACTTCTGCATCCAGCCAGGTGTGCTCCGCTTAAGTTCAGCAATCCTGGTCTTGTACACCACTTAAACTGTGAGGGGCAACACTACATGTCAGTACTATTCTGCTGGAGAAATGCTCACGAATACTCCTCTGCCTTGGCCCCCAATTACTTAATTACACACTCCACCCCCAAAATGGCAGCCTCTACCCATCAGGATCCTTTCTGAGAAGCAACAAGAGGCTTTACTGACTGTGTGCTGCTATACAAAGATATGTGGATCATTAACACAAGCAAGCCTTCAGCTTCACCATTAATCACTGGCTGGCTCGACACCTGCATTCTGCAGACAGCCTTCACTGAAGAAAGTTTGCAGCTGGACCAGCTCTGGCTGAGCTTCCTCATACTCACCAACTATCTCCACTCTCCATTTGTCAATTGTAAGTGATAATTTCTATTCAATCTGATACATATTATAAGAATATAAACAAATGCCTCTGGCTGTATCATGGCTGCAATCACTTCCCTTTATAGCCATCATTTATTACAGGCAGACAGGTGGCCATTCAGTGGAATGCCGAAGAGGCTATCACCTGGACAATCACCAGGAAACACACTCACATTTACATTCTTCCCAAGCAGAGAGGCAAAAGAGGCATGTGATTTCTGGAAAAACTTCACTATGCTCCAAAATTTATTCCTGTCCCAGCCACGTAAGTCACAGGAGCAAGTCTGAATATTACCAGCCTAGCCCATCAATGAACACCAGATTTCAAATTTAAACTTATTCAGGATTTTTGAAAATAGGGAAGGGGCCTGGGCAAGATTTCCCCCCTGTTGTTTCATTTTCTGTCTTACAGTTTTGATACAGGATACATGCTTTTTCTAAATACTGACTGTTTTAATTCACAAATGTATACAAAACACTTAGATGGCAGCAGCTTTGTTGCTCAAACAGAGTTTGAAAGAAGGCTTATTATCTACTACTGCTAGGCACATGTAGTGTTTCATTCCAAAACCACCTTGGAATGCATATATAGGAGTCATTCCCTTTAAAATACTGTCACCTCTGAAACAGACATATGTCAGGTTACTTCACAACTCAGGCAGCAACAGTCAGGACAGAAAGTGAACAATATTGTAGTAACAGCACTTACAGAACACGGAATATAATTAACACATTTGTCAAATTCTAGAACAATGATGTTAACATCAGCTTTTGCATCAACATGAAAGGATCTCAGCCTTAAACTCGCTCTGAAACGCTGCAATCTCACTAGCACAGCATAGTTGGAGATCAGTGCAGGATATTAGTTCAGAACAGACTTGCATAATCACAGCTTGAGCAAGTTCCTGCCAGCAATTCTGAGAGCAGGACCTGGGCTCCCCATGTAGGCTCCGATACTTGTTAACTTGTTAGAATGTAGGAAACTGGACTTTCGCACAGAGTGCTGCAAGGATAGAGCAAGGAAGACTGGAGCAGAAGAGTTACTGTAGGATCTTGTCATAACTTTTAACATTAATAACTAACTATCCATCATTCTCAAGAGTAGAGCTTACATTGATTGTCATAGCAAAATGTGCATTATCAAGTTCATAAGAACAGACAGACCAAAGGTCCGTCACACCAAATATCCTCTCACCAACAGCTAGCACCAGATGTTTGGGAAAGAGTCCGTCTTCTCCAGGTTCCCTCTTCTAGCACACAGCCCTTTAAGGAGTTCATAAGGCCAAAGACTGTATTCAAACCATTTCATTTATTAGCCATCAATGGATTGAATACCTAGTCTCGTTTATATTCTTGGTCACCCACAACATCCAGTAAGAATAAATTCTACGGCTAAATTCAACTTGGTACTTGAGAGTATTTCCTCCTTCTGGTCTTCACATAGTACCCAATGAAACCTAGAGACTTACCACTAGTTTGTACAACTTTGTAGGTCTCAGTCACAATTGACCACCCATTTCCCACCATGCACACACCTCTCTCCAGCACTGTCTTCCCAATAGGTATAGATGAGAGTTCCTTTATTACTGCTGAGCATAGCAAAGCTCTTATTCAGTGATACCCCAGTCTATCAGCAATATAGCCACATTTTAGGGCACAAAGGCAGGCACGAGACTTGCGATGTCAATGCCCACTAACTCTATGTGCAGACAAAGGCAAATTCCTTTGCCTACTTTTACTTTTACTTCCCTACCTTCAAGCTGGATATAACACTTTTCTACATTAGGAACATGATCTGGAGTTACACTACAAACGCCTGCAAAGCATTTTATGAACAGGAATAAAGGTAATCATAAATATATTAAACATAACTCCCCAAATTTCCACAGTGCCCTACCAAAGGTCATTCTGATAAGAGATGGGTAAAACTGAAAGGAATTAGCTTGGAAAGAGAGAAGAAATACAGCAAAAACATTTACCACTTCAGCATATGACCTGCAGATGGAATCAAGTCAGCTTAGAGAACAGCTTCACACAAGCAGATGGCATGTGACTTTCAGCATCATAGACGCCTATGAAGGCACTGTAATAACATTCCTGCATGTAACAACATAGCTGTTCTCAGCATCTTGGGATGATCCTGTGAAATAAGCTTCCAGGATAAGCATGAAGCATGAGTAGGTGCCATCTGTGATCATGTCACTCAGTGGAGAATCATTGCTGCCAGCATGCTCAGCAAAGCCTATTGCACATCAATGCTCATTGCTAAATGGACTTCTTAAAAAGCAGCGGAGGCAGAAAGCATACAGTCTGCCCCCAGCGCCCTGAGCCACAGAACAAGCTCTAGGCTTGGTGCACGCATAGCATTGCTGAACATACTTTTCCACACAGGTATGCTATTGCTGTCTGTCCAGTTTCATCCACCAGCCAACCTGGGATATGCTAAGGAGAATTTCAGCACATAAACAATAATGAGTCAGTCAATATCACCCTGGGGAAACAACTCACTGAGTGCTATACACCCCTCGTGGCCAGTAGAGGTATTTGCTTTCACTTAAAACCTGTGGAGGCCACTAGGATCACAAAGCTCTTCTGGTAATCCTGTACTCGGGTCACCTCACAGTCCTGCCACTGCCAGTTTTCTGTCACACAAAACACTCCAAAACAAAGCAAGCTAAGCAGAGTCACGTACCATCTCTCCTAAATCCTCCTCTGGCAACACTTCTCTTCTTTAGAGCTGTGACGTGCAGTGGTACCTCCTCATGTTCTCTTTAGCACCCATTTAACGAGCCTGTTTTCCACACATTTGCTTAGTCCCTCTTTGAACAGGCTACTGCTCTCAGGTCCCACAGCCTCCAGCAGCCAGGCACAGAAGCTCTTTCCTTTATTTGCTTTAAACCAACCTCCTGTCAGCTCTGTGGAACACTGCTGTGTTCTAGTGTAGTAGAATTCAGCAAGGAACAGTTCTCCATTTTCCTTATCTATTATCTTCTTCCATAAAGGGAACTTTTAAAGCACTTCCACAGTGCTTTTTCCAGAGCCTACCAAAAATTTGCCACCTTCACTGTGAAAAATCCCTTCCTCTAAATTGCACTTTTTACCACAGGGGCCCTAAATAGAATCAGGTGCAGCCAGCAGGGAGAAACAAGCCTCCTCCGTTTCCCCTCTCTCGGCCGTTCTATCAGCTGCAGACATCAGCCCTTGCCTTGCAAGAGGGTGCTGAATTCTTTTCCCCAGAGGAAGAAGCTGGGACAGTGAAGAGACTTGACTTGCACTAAAGACACAGATCCTGGGCTTTCAGTTTCATGCTTAGCCCAACAGATGAGGCTGTTCCCTGTGCGCATGGCTGCGTTCATGACCAAAGGACACACTAGCTCATTCCCAGATGAATCAGCTTAGAAAGATGCAGTGATTGGGACTGAGGATGTAGACAGTTGCATGCCAGAGATAAAGGCCCTGCTGATGCTACTTTTATGGTGGTAGCTTGCTGAGACTGTTGCACTATGAAGAACTGGAATCCAAAGGCCAGTTTGCAGCAAACTTGGGAGAAATTACAGTGGTTTTGGCTCCAGCAGTCAGTTAATAGATGTGTGGATACTGCACCAACAATTTTGCTATTAAATTGAAGGATAGGACTCTTCTTTTCCTGCAGAGGCCTTCCAAATAAGGAGGCTCCAGTTTTTAAGGCAGCCATCCAGCAGTGGCACTGTAGGCGAGAGTGGCATGTGGAGCCCAGAGGTAAGTGAACAGCTAAGTCTATCCTGCCTGTCGTGTAACGTGCATAGGAGTGTCTCTGAGCAGGGACACACCAAATCTAGATTGCTTTCCATGTGCTGGGGAAGCCTTAGGCAATGAAGGCATGTGCAACATGGTTGCTTCTCCACTGGCTTTTTAATAAAGCACTGGTGCAAACTGCCTTAGTCCCAGTTCAAATTTGGATTTTGCAGGCAGCAAACAGGGCCAGGATCAGAGCCCTCTTTTCGGGGCAGTGACAACAGGGAACACCCAACTGTAATTAACCTAACTACTGAAAGGAACCTAACTGTCATTAACCCAAAACTAACACTGAATAGAAATTAGTCCTGGTAATTGATAAACAGTGAGTGGAGTTACTGGGCAGTGATGTGTGGACTCCACCAGTGTCTCTGTATGTCTCCGTATGTCTCCGGGATCCCCAGCACAAGCAGCAATGAAGCATTTTCTCACCTCCTCCCTCACTCCCACAAAACAGTTTTTGAAGCAGCTGCACTGTGTGTAGGGCTATATGCTGTCTGCCTGCACAGCTCTCCCCAGCCCACAGAAAGGGGAAGAGAGGCATCTGGAAAAGGCAGGACCATATGCCAGAAAGGAAAGCCCTTACCCAAACCATCTAGCTCAAATGCTCACAGATCAGGCAGGCTCACAAAAGCATCACAAAGACGTCACTGGTTTGGTTGACTGGTTCATTGCCAAATTCCCTTGTTACCCATCCAAGCTGTTGTTCCCGTGCACTACCTGTGAAACGTGTATTTCTAACACGCTGTTACAGCACAGGACAAAGCAGTCTAGCTCTGGCTGAAAACTGCTTTGCTAAAAGACAGCAAATGGTAGAAGCCATTCATTACAGCTGAGAACCCCATTTTGTATAGCTGTTTGATTTCCTTTCCAAGGGTTTTGTATCTGCCCCTTTCCAAAGTTATTGTTTCTTCACTCCGATATTTCAAAACACAGTAAGAATTCATGTACTATGGCAATTATTATTTTACATGCTGACAACTGAAAGTTCTTGCAAGCTTTCCCCCAAATTAATTACCTTTGACATAATTACAATTTTGGGGAATGTTTCTGCTTCCTGTGGAAACTTCATGTTTTTCATTTAAAAAAAAAGATCTGCCATTGTGCTGTGTAGTGGTGGTCTAAGTCCTCACCAAGGCTTCTCAGCAGGGCAGTCAAGGTGCATCAAAGGAGACGTAATCCACCAGAAAAGCCCAGCCTAGTGAGAAGAATAGAAAGAGAAGCACATGAGCTGTAATTCCCAGGATGAAGCATTTAGCAGTTTAAATCTACATAGCCGGTTATTTTGGATTTCATTTTGCATGGAAAATTAAACCTTCCCGTCACACTTCTATGCTCTTCTTCAAAGATTTTCCCACAGATCAAACAGCCGGTTTTCCCAAACAACTCAGTCTGCTACCTAGCTCTGAAATTCTTCTATTTCTGCAGTAATCTGTGATAGGGACAACCAGAGCTGAACACAATACTCTTGGGCTATAATTGCACCGTTTTTATGTTATCTATAGTCTACAAATTTTTGGTTCTGTCCTTAAACATTGGCTGGTGAAAAGTTAGGCTCTCTGCATTTTTAGTTGAAAAACTGATACTTAAACATTTTAAAGCATGAACTAAAAAGACATGCCGAATTCCAAGATTGTTGGGTTTGTTTGAGCTTTTTTTGTCTGAGGTGATGTTTACAGCACAGAAAAATTGGGGGTGCACTGCCCAGCTCTGTAAACCTTAGGGCCTGTAAAACCGCAGACCAAAATTGGGAAAAAGTTTAACTCTCCCCATAACAAATAAGCCTCACTTAGCATAGTCCTAGAACTGAAGGTCAAAAAAGGCAAGCTCCAACAGCAATTTGGTACGCAGTTTGACATCGCATTGCAGGTTCATCCACAAGTCCACAAACTCTCTCCTATTTCCAGGCATTTTCCCCACTAGGGAGAATATGTTGGATGAGAATAAACATATACACTGAGATCTTCATCTAATTTTCACATATCTAAATGCAATTTGTTTCACTTCGAACAGGCCACCTGGATTAAATAGAAGTTAATTAAAACAATCCCTCATTTTTTGCTGTTTAAAACTCAAGACTTGGTAAAGGAAGGGTAAGACAGGACTTTTTATTACTCTTAGATGGTGCTAAGAGGACCCATAAATACATCTCTTCTTCCTGTGATCCCATTCATCTTGCTGCCTTTGCTACTCCTCTTTGCCAACAATCAGATCCCAGTAAACAACCTCAAGTGAAATTTGCAACTGTCAGATAAACATTAAAAATGCTTCTCTTGTCCTTTCCCATTGATAGTCCCATTAATATTGTAATAGAACAAAAAGTTATGAAAATGAATGCATGCTGGTTTTGGAAGTGAATGATGCAGACAGCAGCTGTGAAATATATACACTTGAATATGCATAGACAAAGAGATACAGTGCACCCACAAAGAAGTGTGTATACACATACACGTAGTAATTTAAGATACAGGATTCAGTTCTAACCTCATGCTACTGTAACACTGTGAAGCAACTCCATTGACTTTTGTCTGGTGTAAATTCAAAACAAGTAAAATCAGAATTAAACTACCATGAGCTTTTAATATTCTACTGTTTCAAGCTTTTCTGTAGAGATAAAAGCTTTGCATGCTTTTAATAAAATGAGAATTCTTCAAAGGAAAGCAAGATTTCAGAGGCTGGAGTTTTAGGAATACTCCCAGGTAGAGAGGCAGCTATGATGGGTCGGTAACTGTGCAGGGAGACTCCACAGAGACAAAGTCTGCCTGAGAGGCTTTCCCTGCTTGAACAAGACCTTAGCTCTCCGAACAAAAACACGTTGCCAGTCGTATTGTTCTAATTCCCAATTTAGTGATTTTTTGTTGGGTCATTTCATAATGTCAAGCTGCATTTAGATGCTTCCAGTCATCTATTTCTGAAGTCCCTCAGTGTTACACGCCTAGAATTCTCTCTCTTCTGAGCCTTGTATTTTTCAAATGCAAGTCCTACATGCTTATACTTCTATATGCAAGCCAAAAGATACTAGACTGGGAACACCAACTGGATCTTTCAAACCCACGGTTCTCCACTGTTCAGGTCAACCAACATTTTGCACAGAAATCATTCCCTAGTTGACTTATGCTTATATTAAGCAGAGATAAAACAAAACAACAACAAAAAAAGGATGTTAATATTGTAGTGTTTTCTAACATCATAGAAACACCTTGTCAACATTCTTAAGTTGCCAACAGTCTTGAAATGTGGTATATTTTTACCTCTTATGAAAAGCAAAATTTTTTTTTATGTTCTCATCAAAGTCACAAAAAGGTCAGTCAGTTTTATCAGATTTCAACTGCTCTAGTGCCTTTTGAACTGAAATTTATTTCATTCATCCACTCTGAAATACTGATTATGGAAAAATTCCGCTTTAGACTTCTGCTATTTAAATCACAGATCACCGAAAAGTAATCAACTTCTGGAATTTATATTAAATTTTCTTCTGAGTGGCAGTCAAGTTAGGCATAAGGACTCCAGTTGGATGAAATTAAAAACTCACATGGGACTTCTATGTTGCAAACTTCAGCTTAAAAGTAGCTGAGAGCAAGGGACTGTATTGCAGTCACAAAATCTGGATAGTCAAATGGTTTTTTGTGTCCTTCCACACACAACCTATTCTACTGAGTTAACATAAATATGACTACAGTTACTCACACTTAAAGAATATTTCCCCAAATACCTCACAGGAAATATTCACCATTTTCTTGGCGGTTTTCTTTGTAATTTTTTGCCAAATAATCTTTGGGCTGATGGTGCACTACACTTCAAACTAGAACATGGTCTTACAAACCTTACTGGCTACCTTCCAGAAGTCACCTGTGAGTACTACAGTTCAACAGCAACATTTACTGGAAGAGTATATACAAAGATGTCAAGTTCCCTCACAATTAATTTTTTTTTTTTTTTTGGTAACAGTTTGTTCAAACGGTTACCTCCCTTTATTTTGTATACCATGTCACCATTGTCACAAAAATCTTCTTTTCTAGTAAGGAGAAAGGTTAACTGCTTACTCTGGGGTCTTGCAGTTACCCCACAATTCATGAACAACCAGCTTTGGCTCCAAAACGACTTTCTGTTCAAATGTTCATTGAAGCAGGTCATTTGAAGTGTCATGGAGCACAGGATGAAAGAGCTTTCCACTGACTTGCCCTTGTGCTGTCATTTGCACGAGGGCAGTAGGGCTATAAAGAGTTCCCCTCCTCAAACAGGATTTTATGCCTATATAGCACTAGTACAAATACGAAAAAAAAAGAGACAAATTAGTAGCAGTCTGTTGCTGGACATGCCCAGGAGTGATAACCATGAGACTCTGTCATGGGGGGGACTTCGACAAGCAAAGGATTCACCGTGCCTTTGCTGAGATGGAAATGCAGCCCACAGCACCAACACAAAGTTCAGTCTGAATCTGACACTGTTTGCAGTTCTTTTTTTCTTGAGCCTCAGGGAAACAAGCATGATAGAGTAGAGACAGAGCATAGGGCAGAGCTGGAATCCTTCTTCCACTTACCAAAGCATCATCAGAGAGCAAGCATCAAGGAAAATAAGCACTATGATGATCCATGTATTAACTTCCTGCCCTCCAAGGTCAGCATTTCTTAAACCACCCAGGACATTACATTCTCTGCACAGTCTCCAGCCATTTAGCAACGGATGGCAAAGGAAGCTAAAGCTCTAATGGGATGAAGTGTCAAAGAGAGCTTTTTATTTAAAGAACTAGAGAAAAGAAAAGAAAATGGATATTTTAACTTTTATCTCAGAGTTAGTTAATATTCACACTTAACTGCTGAACTGGCTAAATTCTTTTCTTTTCTTAAGGACCTTTATAAATTTCATCATTAATAAAATCAGACATTCAATTAGCAGGGAATTTCTGATTGCTAACTGAGATTCCCCCCCCCAACAGTTTCTCTTTTTCACTCTTTCTAGTCTCTTTTTTTATTTTCCCCTCCTACCCCTGTGTCCCCCCTTCCCTGAAAAACCAGGGGAAAGTGAAAACTGACTCCATTAACCTCTGTCATTACCTAAATCCATCTCTTAATTAATATGAGTTAATATGATTAATCAAAATAATGAGACAAACCTATTAAATTAGGGTGTTTAAATTACAAATGGAAGTGGTAAAGGCAAAGGGGCTGATAACGAATAGCTGCAGTCAGAGATGGGGTTAGCTCTTGAAATGATATGTGACAATCAGCAGAGAGAATCGAGAATAAGCAAGATCCATGTGAGAAAAATATTCTACATGCACAAAGAATGATGTTGTTCAAATGCCTGGTAGCATTTTGGAGGATCAGGTGTGTTAAGATAATATTTTAATCCCTTTCATGGTGGAATATAGTATAAATAACAATATGAGCATCCGATCTTTCAGCTTGCAGTTAGCTTCCATAGGGTTGGATGGTACAGATTTTGCCCAGTTAGAGGTCCCCAGTCGCAGTTTGCTGGGAACTCTGAATCATTTACTAGTTATATTAACACTGCCCCACACAGACAAGATTGGACAGGTTATGCATTTCTATACTGGAGGCACACAGCCTGGGCAAAAGCCTGCAGTCGCAATACTCCATCTCCAATACTGACTTTCTTTGTGACCCGAGGCAAGCACCATGAACTTCTCTGCCTTGCTTGGCTGATTTAGATACACCATTCCTAAACAAAGTTCCATATTTTCGCTAAACTAGAATCCTGAAATCTGGCAAGCTCTGTCACTGTGGTCCTCTGAGTGCTGAAGGGAAGTTATGCCAAAAGTGACCTTTCCCCAAGAACTTAATGACAGTCAGTTTCTCATTGGATTTCCATCACACAAATACCTGTTTGAACTACAGTCCTGAAATCTAACTCCCTTGCTATAGACCACCAATTAAAGTAAAAATAATGTCTCTATCACAGGTCACTGTAACAACAAAAGTGATAGTCATTTTGGGAGGGAATTATGTGGAGTGTGAAGTCTTCCCTTTGGAGAAATCCATCAGCAGTTTCTATTTCAGTCAAAACCATCGGCAAAGGAAATAAATGTAACACACAACTGATGCAGATAGAAAACTGCACTACAAACTGCTGCCAAGAGAGGGAGACATCAAACAGGAGGAGGTGGTGGTGTTAATAAATATTTTTTGGGCATAAGAAACCCCTAAAACTAAAAAGAAGTGGGGAGAAATCAATCATGTAGATAGAACATTTCAAGACCAACCCCACCCTTTTTATCTTGAGTATATAATTTGTGATCTCTATATAAAGTTGAGAGCACGCTAGAGGCTGTGGGGTTAATAAAACATATAATTGATGAAGATGCCTTGCAATATATGATTTATAGGCCACTTTAACTGCCTTAAAAAGGCTGCAACTGGCCAGGAAGTGCTCCAAATAGCAAAAGACACCTCTCTCTCTGTGGCACTGCACTGACGTGGCAGCACAAGGACAGTGGGATAAAAACAGGAGAAAGAGAATGATCGAGCAGGAAAACATCAAGGTAGGAATAAGCTCTGAGATACCTGTTTAAAGCTGGTTAGCCAAGGGCGATGAGAGTAGCAGGAGAAGAAGGCCCAAGAACCTTGTATTCGTAGCCCAAGCCTACCCTTTTTTAGCTGGCTTTGGACTGAGTTTTAAAAGGGGTTGGTGAGGTTACAGCTGGCAGCATCATTTTGTGAGCACTGGTGCCTGACCTTTAGCATCTCAGGAGATGCTGTGGAAACCCAAGGAAAAATGTGCTGAAGCAGCTAAGAAGGAACTTCGTTATTAATTATAATCTCATATTGCGCATTATGCTTTATTTACATTGCCCAGCTTTCTAGATTTGTCACCGAAACCGGCAAAGGTGCAATCTTTCTTCAGGAGGAAGCACAATTTCTCAAGTCAGCAATACCCAATTAATAAGGTCATGAACCCATGTAAAATGATGGGAAGGAAAAAAAGGGAACAGAGAGAAGATTCACAGAGTAATAATAAACCACAGTTGAGTCATTATTGCCATTTGCTTGTAGAATTTCAACATCCTACATTAATGGCTTCATAAGAAGGCACGAGTGTTGAGAGTGATCACAAACATTCAAAGGAGCTTGGTAAAGAAGTTTGGAAACAGCATTTCCAGCACACGATCTGGAAAGGCAAAAGTATTTGGAGGCTGATGGGCTGAAAGGCAATAGGATCAAATAAAAGATTATCACAGATACTCCATGCTTGGAGGAATTATTGGGAGCTACAAGACTGTATAGTACAACTGGTGTAGGCCAAACACAAAGTGTTTTCAATCGATGAAGCAAACAAATAAGTAATGTTTTGAAATACCCACTTCCACAAAATTTATCTGATGCTCATGTATCAACAGATAATTACCACCTTCTTCTCAACCCCCTTGCAAGGCAGCACAACCATAGTGACAAGGTGCTATTCCATTTCTACAGCCAATGCCTAGCATAATAGACACATAGCTAAAGATTGCAGACACACAAGTTCATATAAGAAAAAAAAGGTTTTCATTGCCACGTCCTGCTTTTCTGAATGACAGCATCCTAGAGCCATACTTGAGCCAGTACTATTTCTCACGCTTTTAAGTAAATTTCTTTTCCACCAAATACAAGCAGGTTACAATATAGTCTCCTAGTAAGGAAAACATTCTAGACAGAAGGATCTAAACAATGTAGATGGCGTCTGATGGCCAGACCATGGGCTGGGACAAAGTTGATGCCTACTTCTGCATAACAGAGGTAGCATGAGGAAAAGAATGAAAGTTCTCTTTAAAACAAAAGCAGAAAAATTAATTTTATTGTCTCTGGGCAGAAAATGTACTAGTGTGTTATTGTTCCTCTTTGGTGGAGGGTTGAATCAAGTTCTTAAAGTACAGTTTGGATGCAAGTGAAATTTAATTCCGCCTTTTCATACACATGCCAGCAAGGATTTGAATCCCATAGCCTCTCCTCCTTCCTGGCCCAAAGGAAGCACTTGGGACAAGATACTTCTCCTCAGGCAACCTGTGTACTGTTAAGATAGAGGAATAGGCATGTTCCTTCCAGTCCCTGTCCTCTCCTACACTGTTAGCACCTCCTGCTTGAACAAGAAACTCCTCAGAGGCACTCTAGCAATTGCCTATTGCCCAGCCTGATGTAGGAAGACTCTTGTTCTTAACACTTATCATTTGTTTATCAATTCATAATTCACACAAGCGTCCTGACCTTTGATTCCCAATAAATTTTGGGCCTGTTAGTCTGATCTCCCTCTGGATTAGGATTTCTGCGTGTTACCAAAACAGTAATAAGCTGCTTAGTTTGTTCAAACTGATTCTGGACTGTGAACTGGTACTAAGACAGCACAGGCAGAAGCGCTCTGATTTTGAAGAGGAAAGCTTAAAACACTCCACTCCAAAGCCTCATCCAGGGCCATTCAGATGAAGGCTGTTGCTGACTAGTGACTTTATTTTTCATCACAGTTCATCAGATGAGCATCAAGCGAAGGTCATAAACACTTCTTGTTTAGGAAGGTCTTCACTAAGAGAAAATATTTAAAGAAAATCCAGCTTAGCTTTACAGTGTTAGTTTCAAAATGCTGGACATGTATAGGCACAGCTGTGAATCTTCACTTCCACAGGAGAGCAATAGAGAAGAAGTGAAATGGAAAAGGTTGCTGTTGCTCACTAAAAAAATTGGAAAATTGAAAAGGTTGAATACAGATGCTGTGATCAATTCCCACCCCCTTTGTTTCCTTAGAAGGACAACTTCAATGTCAGATTTTCAGACTTCTTAAACCCTCCATTCTTTTGTGGAGTCAATATGGAGAACAGAGAGAAGGGATCTTAAATTTCAGCTTAACTTTAGAATTACAGGATCTAAAGCTGGAGTCAGGAGGTAGGATTACACTTCCCTTCCTGAAATGCTCAAAAATTTTCCAAAAATTCTGCAGTTTCTTTGCAAAAACTTCTGGCACTGGCTGACCTGTTATCCAAAGGCCATGAAGAGCAATCTGGAGAAAGAGAAGCTTCAGCTAGCTGCTAGTCCTGTTATCCTTTCTAAACTCTGAGAATCCAGCTACATTCCCTCTGTTTCCTCAACTAGCAGTAGAAGACTGTGCAGTGGAAACGTTTAACCACTATATGGACGGTGAACAAGCCACAGATAGATCCATGCCTGTCTCATATAGGCCTCCTGCCTTTGCAAGCCCCACAAGGAGTACAAAGCAGTTGATGAGAAAACTCAGCAAAATCTTGCAATACACCCAAGGGTGTCTCTCAGAGAAAAGGAAACATTTTCAGAGCCAGTTTTACTCCTCCGGAGTTAGTACTTCTAGGAGTGCAAGAGGACCCTCTGCATCCATTTCTTTAGGGTCTTTGATTGCAAGTCACTGCAGTAGCTTCTAATTATCTAATGGTCTGTTCAAGCCCTGGTTCGTTTGCCAAGACTACTGTCAAGGGGGCCAGTCAATGCCAGCCATGATTCTGATCCAGATGTCCACTGGCAATAGACTGGGACAAACTCACTCCAAAGGCCAAACAGCTATTTGAGAATGCTTTCCAAGCAGTAGTGGAGCTGCATGAAAACCAGTGCTGTAGAAGTGACCTTGCACTTACATGAGGCAATACCAAGTGTCTGGAAGGAACAAATCCTTCCAGTTACAAGTAAGCACAATAATAATTCTAGGAAGTGGAAGGTGGTGAATCAAAGATCTACTCAGATCTCTTTTGACAGCACTGATTAGCAGCCCTGGTCCAAGTAAGCAGAGAAGGAAAGTGCCCATGTATCTGAAACAACCAGTCCTAGGAGCTGCTCCAAAACAATGGCACTGAAAACAGGAAAAACAGAGCAAATGTAATGGTAGGGCTTGCTTCCGTATGGGGCAAAATCCCAAAGTACTCGTCTGCACATGAAAACACCACACATCAATCAACAACTCCATTCCTCCTCCACAGAGAAAGGAAACAGGCAAAGGAAAGGTTGTGTGGCATTTTGCAGGCATGCACTGCGTTCAGGAGAGAATGATGCAAACCTGCCAATCCTCCCTATGATCCCAAGTAAAATTCCTTCATTTGCCACACACTGCAGCCCCAGTACAGAAGACACTTGCAAGAGAGACGTGGCTTAAACAGCTGCCACAAGTCCGCCCATGCTTGGGCAGCTATCTAATTATCTCCCTAACATCTCCCTCTCTACATACTTGTCAACATCTACTCCATAGAGCTGCTTATGGGTTTTTTTTTCCTCCTGTTTTTGGCATAAGCAGCTTTGTTGGGAAATACTCAATTTGTTGAAATCTACATGTTTTGCAGGAACTCACTGTCCTGACGAAACCTTTGCTAGAGCAGGCTCCCTAATTTGCATTGGGCCACACAGAAGCTTGCATGCATAAGGAGACCTACATGAGATACGAGAGATTTGGGCTCAAGTTCCTGGTCTACTTTTCTGGACCTGAGACTCGAACTTGGCCCTTACCCAGCATAGCTAAATGTCTTGATTGGTGTAATTTCTTCTTCTGGGAACAGTATCTCCTGTTGGAACTTTTTCACTTCGTGTGAATTAATAAGTGTTTCTTTGGCAAGGGCTCACTCCTACAGCTGCTAGAGCAGTGGAAAAGTCCAACTCAGATTTGCTCCAGTAAATATTTGCAGTATCCCACATAAGAATCCTGAGCACCTGGATACTGTCTATCCTACAAGCCAGAGATTTTTCTTTTCCTCTGACAAAGCTTCACAGAGTGCTGATTTAATCACACGTGGAACAGCAAAAAAATATGAATCACAAAATAATTAATTGGATTTGAGAAAATGAAACATATCTGAGAAAAAAGGCTTGGTCCACAGAGACTCTGGTAAGCTTTGCTTTCTACCACAGACACATCACTTTGCCAACTGTAAAGTTGCTCTAGGCAGGTTCATTAGCAAACAGCAAGAAAGAGCTGCCATTTCTTCCAGCCAAATTAAGATGAAAGAGGAGGGCCAATGGACATAGAATGATCTGAGAAAGGCTTAAACATTAATGCTATTAAATCAGTGGTAGTGCCATTACAGAGAAAGACGGCAAGGGTAAAGGGCACAAAGTGGTTGCAAGGGTCACTGACCCTGGCCACAACCACTGTGGGAATGCAGGGGTACTGCCAGGAAAGCAGCACTAGTATTTCCAATAGGTCAGCCAGTGCCTCAGATCAGCAAATCCAACTCCATTGGAAACACAAAAAAGCAGGAGAGGACATAAGCCCGCGTCCACTGTGAGAAAGAAACAGGATGGTGCTGCAGTTCTTTCTTGAGGGGGACACATAAGCCTCTGAGTTTTCAAAACAGCAGCTGTGGCTGCAAACGGTTTTGCTTAAGTCTCCTGAAATCTTCTGATAGGAAATCTTACTATAAAGACCTCCCCTCAGCCTCCTCGTACTGTTCTTTGTGCTCCCTGTATCTCATATCTTCCTGTGCCTGTTTGGCTCTTCCCCATTTTTGCCTATTGATTTTCATCCAAAGCCTCTGAGTATTTCCAATATTTCCCCTCCCTTGGATCTGCAAACCCATAGGTGCAAAGAAAGGGAACACAGCAGAGCTTCTTCCTACTTGGACCTACTGAGACTTCCTTAGCACCCTTTTAATTACCCACAGGCTCCTATATTGGCTTCTACCATTAGAGAAGGCCAGAAATAGCCTACCAGCATTCTAGGTTGAGAAAGAGGGATCTAGAGCAGTATGGACCAAGAAAAGTCTTCAGTAAAGTCAAGAGTTCTAGGTGTTGGTTTAGGGGCCAGAAAATGAGATTGAGATACAGCAGGCTGGCCTGACTTGACTGAAGGTGGCAGGTTGGAAATATAGCCTAAGCTGTTAACAGAAGGCTTCTTCTCATGGTCAGAAACATACTCATGGCTTGGGAGCACAAGATGAAAGAATGATGGGTTCTTGCAAGTTACATACATATATATAGAGAGAGTGTATATATATATATACACACAATACATCATCTGGTCATTCAATTTGTTCTTTTTGAATACTGGCAGAGACAGACACAGCAGGGTTGCATACAACCTCAGTATGACACAAGGACAAAGACGATGTTTAGTCAACAGGAAACTCTTCAGCATGTTGTTCACTTCACAGAGCTATATTTAAGGGCAGAAAGGCTGTGTGGATGCCTGCCTTTATATTTCAAGCCACAGAATTACACTTTGAGCACAACGATAATGAGTTGAAATGACTCCTTCATTAAGGCACTGGATAGGTGCTGAGGACATGCAAAACAAAACCCATCCTTGCTAGTCTTTCCAATATTCAATCATTCTTCTATTGAAAGAAATGTACCTTGTTCTTAATATAAACTACACTAGGAGTTTTAATACAAACTGCTCTAGCTTCCAGATGTTGGTTGCTGTTGCTGTCAAAAGGGTCCTCTGACGATGGTGGGGAAAAAACTCACCTGGCTTTTTTTTCTCCATGAAGGTACTTCTGCACTAAGTCACTTCTCAATGTTTTTGAAACTAAACAAACTGAGCTCTGTTTGCTCATTCCAAGTCATCTTGGTTCCTCTGCTGTGCTCTCTTCAGTTTTTCTACCTTCCTTTAAAAACTCTATACTAGAGCTATACGCTACATTCTACCAGCAGTCTGTCAATGCCATACATGTAGGTTAAAAGTCACTCCCACTTCCTGCCCCTGTGATCAGCTCTAAGGAATGCAATAGCCTTTTCTCAATATATAGCTACAGAACGGAGGACTGCAAGGTACAGTACTTGCTCCCAAGTGTATTACTTTTTATATGAATGCTAATCCATGTTTTGTTAGAATTAGCTTTCCTTGTGATGCTAATCACTTTATATAAAGTTTTTCTCATTATTTGTTACCCTATCTTGTGACATTGCAAAACTTAAAACTCAGCTGTGGTTTATAGTTACTTCCAAATCATGGTCAAACCTGTTGAATAGCATTGAACTTGATATCAGTTCTTGACAAATCCCCAAGACACGCTCTCATTCAGCGATACTTCCCACAAATGATGCCTTTGAGCTCTCTTAGCTAACCAGTTCTTAATCCATTTAACAGGCACTTTACTGATATCGTGTAATACTAAAATTTTAGCAAGACTATCATGCAGTACCAAGCCAAATGCTTTGTGAAAGTATAAATACATCACATTTACACAATTGCCTTTAACAATCCATTCTTTGAGATTACATTCTGGAGATCAAGCTCGTTTGACAAGACCTAGTTTCCATAAAGCTATGTCACCTGGCATTAATTATATCCCTATTCTTTAGCAACTGACTTCAATATCAGATTTTCCATTACTCCCTTGTTCTTTTTTGACTTCTGGCATACAAAGGCAGGCCAGGATGCAGTCATAGTATGGTTGGGAATGGGAGATTTGCAAGAGAGGAGACATGTAGTGATGTAGTCACTCCCAAAGGCACCACCAAACAGTAGTAATAGGAAATTACAGCTCTCCTAGCTGGCTTCCATTCCATATCCAGGGTGAATCTTCTCCAGGTGATCTCACAGTCCTTGAAATAGAGAAGAAACCCCCAAATGGAAAAAAAAAGCTAATATCAGTAATTCAGGGATTTACTAAGACCCTTGACTTGCTCATTTAAAAGGGCTTTCTCATTTTGGATGTTGTTTAACACTCCCTTGCGGTAACTAATGGACTGGAAAGGCCAGTGGATCCTCATGTGATACACAAGCACATTGTCCTTTTCAGATATAGGGCAAAAATATTTTTTGCATGTGTCAGGTTCTGCAGAGGTTAAATACACTACAAGCAGGATTTTTGTCTAGCATGTACAGCTTTGGAAGTCACTTCCCACCGTGGGTTAGATTATGTGATCTTCTACAAACAAAGAAGCCTGCCCATAAAAGATTTAATTGGTTTCATAAAAAAAGTAAAGGCGAAAATTACAGAGGCAGAGAGCTGGAAAGGAATTTCAGCTCTGAACCTCTGTAAAACCTTTAAAATTTTAAGCCAGCAAACAGGAGTTGATAAACTAGTATGACCTTGCCCCAGTTCTATGCCTTTGGGCCCCCATCAGTCAATTCAGGACTTAAGACTCTGAACCAGCTTAGAGGACAGTGGGACATTTAAAAACATAGCTAAATACTTTGCAGTGCTCTGAGAAACACACTACAGGACTGCAGGGTATCGGGGTTCATGTGGCAGACAGACAAAGAATTTGCTGCCAGATTCATGCCTTGAACACAGACCTATACTCTGGACTCTAACCTCTCACCATGTTTCTCAGTTTCCTGGTTTCAACGGGGCCTCAAAACTATTAAAATTGGTGTCATCAGGTGGCACCTGTAGGAAGCCTGAAGCCACAGCCTGCCCTTCCCACCTCTCAGCTCTGTCATCTCTGCAGCTTTTGGCAGTTTCCTCAAGAGATAAAGGAATTCAGGACTCTATCAAAAAAGGACTACTCTGGTGCGGCTGAATATTCAGCATTTTTACATCCATCTGTTACTCTATGACTATACAGCAAGGGTTCAGGAACAAAACCTTCCATTGAGGCAGAAAGCAAGACAAATAGCAGGAGGACTAATTTGACAACTTAGAGTGTCATTCGCAACCTTGCTTGAGTTAGCAACTTCTCTGTAAGCACCTATGAGTACTTGCACAAAATAACCACAACTGCCAAGCCTCTTTCTCACTAACATGCCAGCTATTTTTTACACTCTCCGCTACTGTCCAGGGATGTGCGTTTTCCCAGGTGCCTCCAGACTCCCTCATAAACCGCAGAGCAGCTCAGATCTGAGAAGGCAAAGAGTATACAGGGCTAAAGCCAGCTCTGAGCTTAGCCCTTTCCCCAGCATAAGCAGGAAGGTCAGTGTTCCGAGCTGCATTGTCTGGTCTGAAGACAGAGCATCAGTTATGGAGCCTAAGCACCCAACATTTTTTTCATGCAATGAAAAGCTCTTTTATCAATACATTGTATGTGAGCTTGTCTTCTGAATGCCCTCCCTCTGGTGTGAAGCAAAGGCCTAATCAGTTCCCTACCTCAGTTACACAGTCAAAGGATCAAACTGTATTCAAGGACCCCTTGCAACCTTGCCTAACATGACCATCCACCAGTGCCTCATCCTGCCTTGCCATGGAGCTAGCTGCTGTAGGCTAAGCTGATGGCAGCAGGCAGACTAGGCCTTCCCTGCATCTCTATTTAGTGACATGGTGGCCTTTAACGGAGAAAAATGACAAGACCGATTTTCAAAGGTCTCCACTGCACCTTTCGGTGTGTGCTTGTTCTCAGAGTCACCAACATTCATTTCTTCTGTTAAATTTGTTCTGTTAAATTCAGACAGAGTGCAGAATCAGGCTCTCCGGACCATCTTCCTGTGGAGCTACAGGAGTGACAGAGGCCAGACTCGTATCAGCAACTGGCCCATATGTTTCTATGAGTCTGTGCAATGATCAGCCTGGAATAGTCGTGTAGTTGTTTCACCCCCTTGAGAGCCTGGACTGCTCTTCAGTGAGTGTCTGCCATTCTCAGATGAAAAGGAAGATAGTTTAAAGATGTGACTTTGAAAGGCTCTTCCAGATTTCTGAGGAATTTTTAAATGTGGTATTAAAACAAGTATGCATAAAAGAAATTGGCAGGAGGCTGTGTACCCTGAGGGATGATGGTGACAGAGGGCAGCACCCAAGTACCGTGTGGGGTGACATGAGAAACTTCCCAAGGAAGACACTCTATGTCATTCACTTTTTTCCCTCCCTGCTGCCAGGTAAGTAACCAAAGATAGACGTAAGGCTGCAGCCAGAGTCTGCAGCACTCCTGTACCCCGGGCTCGATGGCTGCGCCATGACGCTGCAGGGAGCAGGGCAGCATGAGCAGGCGTTGACCCACCCTCCCAGAAGGTGACAAACGCCCAGCGCCTGGGCCAGCAGCAGCTCCTGATGTTCCCTTCCACCAGCGCTGCCCCTAACCCGCCTCTCAGCACGGTAACTGAAGCTCCACCTGGGGACAGTCCCTGGGGGAAGGTGTCCCCCCTCCCCGCGCTGCCCGCAGCCCTCCCGCGGAGGCGCAGCAGCCGCACCGCGGGGGCCGGGGCCGGGCCCGCCGGGCGAGCGCCGCAGCCGCCCCTCCCGCCCCGCCAACCGTGAGGTTTTGGTGCCCCTCTGTGGCCACGGCCTTGAACAGCAGGATCCAGCCTGCCCGCCCGGCCGGGGCGAGCTCTTCTGGCCCCGAGCTGCCCGTTAGAAAAACCATTTTGGACCCTCTCCGAAGAGCTTTAGAGAAAGGGGGACCTCCCGTTTCTCCTCATGAGCAGAAGTACAGAGCTGTAAGTTTGCTCTGTTTCTGAGCACAGGCGAGAGTAAAAATGGCAATAAAGAATATTTGTTATTTAGGAGAAAAGGCTTGAACAGCTCTGTCTTTTATGAAGGGTGATGAAAGCTCCCTGTCTCTGCGCGACTCCTCCAAAGAAGAGGAGTCCTCCGCAGGAAGCGCAGCAAAGGAAGCAGCGTGTTCCCTGGGAGCGGGGAGGGAGGAGAGAACATCTTTTTGTGAATGGGAGGCATTTACTCATCAGAAAAAGAGCAAGAGCCACCAGCCTGATTTCCTTCAAACCCCTCTTTAAACACACGTAGGGAGGAAACTTAAGAGAAAGCAGTATGTACTCATAAATTTTGCTGACTGAATAGCCGACTGAAAAGCACTCCCGGCATTAAATAAGACAATTCAAAGGGAGTTGGGGAAAAAAAAAGACACCGGTCATGCACACTCCCTGGGGGTACACAGCCTGGCAGCAGCAAGACACTGCCTGGACAAAAGTGGAGCACAGAAGGAAGGAAGAGGGGGGCCACAGTACAATGCAGGCACCCCATGTATTGGGGTACAGACATATTAGTGTGAAGCAGAGGGACAACCATCCATCTGCTGGGATTACTCTATGCATATTCACTGCTGGGACATGCTATCAACTGTTTGGCAGAACAGATTTATGAAGCCGGAAAATAAAGCTAAATTCAGCTAGTTGAATTCTGACAACGCAAGAGGATGACCTGGCAGGTGACACAAAGCAAAAGAGAATGCAGGCTGCATATTAAGAAAACCCAAGCAGGCTCTCTCCCTTGGTATGAATCGGTTTAATCCCCTTTATGAATAGCTGAAGATAGAGAGACACTGGAGAAAACAGTCCTAAGCTGCTTTTATAAGCCAGGGTTTTGCAGGTTTTGTACCATTTATTACCTGAACCCCTGCACCCTAACTCTAATCTAATTTTTGGCCAAACCAAGACTTTTAATGTGCAATGGGCTTCCTAAGTCTATTCTCATGCTCTGCCGGGGAGAAAAAAAAAAAAAAAAAGCAGAATTAGCTTAGAAGAAAACACACTCAGCTCCAGGCAGAAAGAATATAATGAAATTATGAACACCTGCCTTCCAGCAATAGTAGGATGGAGATTACATTTTTACTGTTTTCAGACTAATATGTATACATGCAGCCAACTCAGTACCTGCTCCTTTCATCAGCCAACAGCCACTGCTGCTGTCATAGGACATGTAGAATAAGCTACCAATATCAGCAATTTAAACTTCTGACAGACTGTAAACTAGAGCAGCTGAAGTGCAGAAGCATATTCCCTTTTGTTTTTTAAAAATAATTTGTTTAAAATTCAACTTGAAAAGAGCAAGCAGTACAGGTTCTCGGTTGTCACTTTAAGTCAAACCACTAAATCCGTATAACCCACTGTCAAAACTTCTAGATTCGTGGCTTTTTAAAACAAGAACCTTATTTTGACAACAGGAGTCTTTTTTCTTAGTACAAGGAGATGTTTTCATTTATTGAACTAGTTCAGTTCAAAGACTTGTTCACTGAAAGCTGAGAAATCAACTGGGAGTTGAAAAACCAGGAAAGCTCATTTTTCTTCTATAAAACATGAAGAAAAATAAGATGTGAGGGTGTAAATTAAGCTATCTTAAAATACTGAAAGACATGAGCAAACAGAAACAATCTGTTCAATTCCCTGAGTGTAGATGGATTTTGTAGATTTTTATTTAAGTAAAAAATATTTTCTTAAGCTTTAAATAAAACTCTCTTCAACAGTCTGGATAGATAACTAATAAAAAAATGTAAAGCTATTTGTGCATTGTAACTGAATTCCAATTTTAATCCAATTAGATCTTGATAAAAATGAACCCATGATTTGCTAGTATAATAAAATGCAAAAATTAGAATCCTAAATGTGTACACATTAAACTACATCATTGCTTGATTCAAACTGGTACAGGTATATTATACCCTCTCGGTCAGGAGTAGTATCATACTTAGCATACCAGCCTGTATGTAGTTGCCAAAAAGAGGGCAATGGTGAACACCAAAATAAAATTAGTGTTTCCTTAGCAATTTAAAATGTAAAATTGCATGACAAGATTAAAATAGATTAAAGATCACATTTCCTGTTTCTCAGTTTAAGTCTTCAATCTGAATCCCTATACCCTTGCAAACTCTTGGAGTGGAAATAAAATTGGACAAAGGAATTGGATTTTAGCTAAATTTGTTTATCCAAAGAACAAGAGAATGAATCTGATAGATTATGTTAATCTTCCCAGAGTTACATTGTGCTCAACAGTGAGAAAATTCTTGATTTGCAATGGATTTTGAAACTCCCCCTCAGGAAAACAGAAGTTTAGTTAGAAAAGCAAATAGAGAGGCCATTTCCTTTCCTTGCTCCAGACAACTGAGAAATCTTACTAATTACCAACATTTGTCCTCATCCCTGGCACATAGGAAAGACAAGGAATGGCCTTAGCACTATGCACAGAAACACACTGGAAATTAAGCTTCTGCTACCCGATGGACTGATCTCCCAGACTACTACAGCTAAAAAGGATTCCTTGAAATCAGCTAAATGCACTTTTCAGATAGCTGCCATTTAAAAAGAAATCATGTTATTGCTAAACATTAAGAATACCATCGTACAACTCAAAAAGACGGGATTTTGATTAAACAAGGAAAGAAACCCATGAAGTACCGCATTTTTCAAATCATACTGAAAATTATAAATTGTACACTTCTAAGACTAGAACAGGATAGAGAGAAGAACTTCCAGCTTCCAAAAATTTATTGATTCTGAACCCTAAAGTGTCAAATCTTTACTAGTCAACAGGCTGAGAGCTGCTATTTTTCCTCAGTCCAGGATTTATTATTTTAGATCATAATGAAGGGTTCAATACCTCATTTACAGCCAGATGGAAATATTACTTTCAAAGAATTGTGTCCAAACTGTTATCTGTTAGCAGAAATAATTTTCATTTCTCCATAGACTCCAACAACAGCGAAAACACTTCCTAGCAAACATCCACCCTAAGAAAGGCAGGGGACTTTGAGAATCAATTCAAGCAGTGGGCATCTAAGCACTGAAAATTTGATTTTGTCTGAAGGCATCAATCTTTCTAGTTTACTCATCTCGTTCCCTAGTGTGACGTATCTGCTCTAGAGAAAACGCTGTGTTTTGAATCTGTTGAAATCAGCAAGCAGAAGTCCCATTACCTTCTTCAGGGCCTGCAGCCTATGCACTTTAAGACAGAACACGCAACACTGCCTTGTGCGATGCTGAGCACCCTGTCAGCACAAGGCCATAATCGCAGAAATAACAGAAATCTCTCCTTGAGGTAGTTCTATGACAAGAGCATCGATGTGCTAGAGAAACAATATCATACAGTAGCTACTCTTCAGGCATACTGGATTTTGTGTCATTCTTTGTCTGAGTTCATGACAATGAAGTGTTTAGTTGCATGGGTTCGTGCCAGGCGTTACGGTGTCTCCAGCAGAGAGAGTAGCCCACCCTGGGTTTCATCCCAACTGAAACAATGGGTGCACATCTGCTCAGAAAATCAGGCAACTTCTTCTGAGCCTAGCAGATTCAAGAACTTACTTTAAGGGCCCAGGCTTGGGGGAGCATACTCCAAATTTTTTTACTGATAGAAATGCCTGATCAAAACAGTTTGGAGATGACTGCTCTATAAAAACAGACACCCAGTATCCCTCATTGGAGACATTTACCTTTACTGTTGTCTGAGATTCTTCACCTAGGGTCCCATTTGTCCATATTATCTATGTGCAAACACAAGCCAATGCTTAACAAAAGCCTAAATACATTTGTTTATGCTACTTTATTAGCAATTGCATTGAGAGTGCGATTGCTGGGAGCTCTCCCCTGTCTTTTCTGAAGATGGATCTCATGTTATTAATCTTTAAGACATTTTTCTCTCTTTGATGTTTTGTCCAAGTGGGTTGAAAAACTGACTAGATGTAGTAATATCCTTGGCTAATATCATCCTTCTAATCTACTGAATAACCTACTGTTTCTTTCCCTTATAACCCTCTGACAGTATAAGAGGATTTATTTTCCTCATGTTCTTTACCCCAATTCTGTATGTTTACAAGCCTCATCTTTTCACTACATGTTTCAGCAGCCCTTTCTTAATTTCAGGCTTAAAGACTGTGAGCAAATTGCTGTTGGACATTCTATGCTCCTTTGCACTCTTTTCTCTCAGGGGGTGACTGATCCCTCCAGTCTTAATTCGACGGGTTTGTAGGATTCTCTTGACTCATTCACAGATAACTTAGTACTTCTTCCCACTATGTCATCACTAAATTTTTTTCAGTCCACATATTTTCATTTCTGTTAGCCTGTTCCATTGGACTGATGACAGGAATATTGATGTGTCAAGGAAATTACCCACAAACAGTTTAAGAACAGTAGGGTTGGTCCTGTTGTACAAGCTGGAAGAGGTGCACCTACCTGAGAGAAATTTGTCGGTTATGATGAATTGGAAGTTCAAGAATTGACTTGGCATAATATAGTTAGATTTGTTGAAAGGCCAGAAAGCTTCAGCTATGGTCAGGCCTACTAACATTTTATTGGCTGCCTTTTGTGTGTGCTCTTCTGATTGATGTGCATTGCTGTTTTCCAGAAAGAACAGATACTCTCTTGGGGTCGTGGTTCTGGCTATTATCCATTTTGGACACCGGCCAGCTGCTATATTGGAGGAATTTTGTCTCTGAGGGTTTGAGCAAGTGAACAGAACATGTATGACAACAAGAAATCATTTTTGTCCCTTATTACAATGAGGGAATCATCAAAGATAGGGCAGTCATTGCAAAAACCCTTCCTGGGACAGATTCAGGCAATTATATTGGGCTAGCACAGCCTTTCCTTAGGTAATGGGAGGAGAATAGAAAGTATAGCCAGCCTGTCATTTGACTGACCATACTTTCCTCTCTGAAACCAAATTGATAATTACAGATTGACTAAATGCATTTGCAAACTCCATATTTCAGAATGCAACTTGGGACATGACTGTATTCTCAGATGGCAACGTCCCATGGAGAAAAATAAAAATCAATTGATATGACCTTTCTGGCCTCTATTAAGGACACTGCCTGGTTGCATTCTGCATTTTAAATTTAATTTTGCAATAAAGTTAATTTTTTAATGGCATTCCTTCTGAGACTATGGGGAATTATGGGACTGCTTTGCTTATTCTCCCTTGGGAATCTCAGACTGAGCTGCCATGTTCTAAATCATTTCTCACAGTCAGGCCCTATTAATCACCCAGGGCTTTGCACAGCTGGGCATCATATTCTCCATTGATAATTTCTTATATTTTTACAGAGCTGGAAGGATCTTCAAGTGCTTTGAAAACTATGTGACAAATCATCCTTTTTCTCATAGCAATCAACTCAGTTACATATAAGCTATAATAGCTTTCAGGGTAAGGGTCAGTATCTTCTGTGGTTCTGCAGTGACTGGACCCATGTGGTTATGGCTCTTCCCTGTAGTTTCACTTCCTATGCATGAGTAAGTAAATCAAAAGAATAACTAACACACACACATTTCCACCTCACTAGACATGTATAACCCAGCTGAAGGCAGGATGAGGAATTAGCTTCCTCTCCTAAAACCAAGCAGGAAGCACAGATTTAAAAATTGTTTAAAATAGAGGTTGATAGGAATGGCAGCAAAGCAAAGGCTCCACAGATCCATTTCAGGACTCCAAGACAAGTCAACGTCTTTCACATCCTGCCATAAAAGACCCACCACCAAGCTCCCTGTCTGCCTTCTGCCCCCACGCCAACTCTCCTTGGAAGGCATAGTGCCATAACATGCAAAGGGGCCTTCCATACATTCTCTGCTTCTGGCCTTATAAGGCACAGACACTACTGAGCCTCAGGAGCCAGCTCACCCTGTGACAGCAGCTGGTGAGATGTGGTGTGTACTTGATATAGTTACTGGCTGTATAACAGCCATATACAGCCATGTTAAGAAAAAGCTGTAGCTACAGCAGCACTGCTAGAGAACTAGAATGACTTCACATGACCCCTTATCTGCCCTTAGGTGTCTCCTCAGTGAGGAGAACATTGCCTGAAACACCCATCACATACTTGAGAGGTAGAAGCGCTTCCTGATGATAATTTCTGCATTTCCTTGCCAAGATTTTTATTTTTCTTTTTGATGAGGAAAAAGAGAAGTATGAAAAAATACATCTCTCTCAGTTATGTTCTCTTACAGATGAAGCAGCATGGACTGATAGATAAATGGCAGTATTTCCTACTTGTTAGAAAGGGGTAGGTTACCTTCGTTACTGAGGGAATATCAGCTGGTGTCTACTTTACAAGGCTGCTAGTTTAAAAGGATCTGCAAGGATGCATCCTGCACATCAGACAGCAGGTACCAATCTCTCTGGCCTCTTTGACTTAGGAAGGGGGCTGTTCAGTTCACTTCCTATGAAAGAGCTCAGTGCCTCTGTGCTTCAGTAGGCTGAGAATGCAACACTAGAGAAACCACACAGCCTTACATGCCTCATGATGAACAAAGGAAACCCCCAGCCTTAGGCAGACTAATACCTCTGGGGAACAGCAGAGCAGACCATTTAATATAGGCTTATCACACTGAATGCACACTTGGAAAGAAGACAAACACTCAAGAGAGATCACAATTAAAACAAGCAATGCAAATTCTGTAAACCTCTTCCAACTCTCTGGAAATCAGAAGGGCCAAGCAACAGGAGAATGTCTTCCATTTCTATTGGGCAAGTTATTTCCAAGCGGGCTTGGAAGATAAGACAGTCCAGAGGTTATGGATGAGACAGAGTTTTATTTTTGGGTAACCAGCATCAACCTGATCAAAGGCATAAGCTTAGATGCCAGTGACTTCTTAACAACTACTGGGAGTCACCTCTACATGAAATGAATAGGCAGATTTTAGCACAGAATCCGGAAGGAAGGCAGAGGCAGTCCAAACACCCAGTGCAGTTAGCAGACTGCCAAGAGTCCGATGGGTCATGCCAACTCCATCTCTCCATCTCTACAGATGGTATTTCTCTTGCTCGGGGTAGAAATACAATGGCTGTGTAGTGGGGGTATGCAGGGGTTATCATTCTCTGTTCCTGTAGCAAATGCATTAATAATACATTAGGTGGGTTTCAAGGCTCCATACTCTAGTGTCCTCCACCTGTGTTTAATTTATTTTAAGAGGGAAAATGTCACATCCTGAACAGTCTTGCAGTGTGGAAAATTTGTTAAGTAATAGTATTCAACTCTAAAATAGTGTAAGAGTTCCCTCTCTGTTTGGGATTCAATATCATTTCCATTGCCCTGTCTGTGGAGGTCACCTCCTTGTTATCAGTTCCTGCTAATTAAAAGATTAGGAGATCAGGAAAGTCACCCTGAGGAATCAGTTATTAGTAGCACTAACAACAGCTGGTGAAGTAGCAGACATGTGACTAAATGTCCTAACCCCCTTCCCTTTACACAACTTTCAAGTTTATCAGAAACTGCAAGGGACTGGACCCAATACTTAGCATGATCCTTTTTAGTTCTACGGCCTATGAAACCATTTCCACTCTTCTAGTGAATTTGCTGCTAATAATGTTTCATAAAGAACTGCTTTCCAAATGACTGGTGTATGCAAGCCCATGTTTCCTGTAACAACCCTCATGCCCACTAAAAAATTTATAATGTCAGTTCAATCTTCAGAGGCACATACACATGCACGATAAAGGACACTTCTAAGTGCTGGGTCACTGCTTAGCAGTAACATGTGACCCCATGGCACTTTTTTTCTTTGCTTTTTCAAGGCAGCCCTAGCTAATATATGTTTAGACTTGATAGCTTCAGTGTTGTGATGGCAATGTTGTCTGTTCCTAGTGCTATAAAAATGACCTCACGGACCTCTGACTGTTTTAACGCTCAGTGTTGAAGAGGTCCTGGCCTGCTGATGCTATTGCTTTCTCATACTGAACAGTGCCTCCCCTATCCGGCCTTGCAATTGTTTCACTGATGATATCACAGTAGGGAGCAATAGCCAGGGTTTAGATATACATTAAGAGCTAGGACTCCCGAGGCAAAGCTCAGACACTTGGAGCAATGAGTACCCCTTGCATTTATAGGCTATTTAATCATCTGAGGATCTGAGCCTCATCCTTTTCCTAACCAACTTTCCTTTCTGGATTTCCCAGTCACCTTGCCCAATTCAACATCCTACCCTGTGATTTTGTGAGCTTATTCTATGCAAAACAATAGCCCCCGTGTTAAAGACTTCTCACGACATTAACCTTTCTTCAAAGTGCTTTGAGAGCCATGGATAATAAGTACTATGAATTGCAAAATACATTAAGTGTTTTGGAGTCATTTCCACATGACTTAGTTCACAGTGGGCCTTCTCTCAGACATCTACTGTAAAACACTCTGAGTCACAACCTATCTCAAAACAACGTCCAATGTGAAACATCCTGTAACATTTCATGTTTCCACCACCCTCAGCCACAGTTACAGAAACATTCTAGCAGTGACACACACAGCAAAAGAAAGCAGTTTTCCCTACTAGACCATGAGCAGTAACTCCTAAAGCTCTCAGTAGCTATGAAGAGATTTCCGAAAACCACTTTCCACATTCCAGGCAATGACTGCCTTACACCAAGAGTCCTGCTTGGCACCAAAGTTTGCCAACCCGACATGAGAGGAATTCAAGCACTCCAAATGGAACAACTTACAACAAAGCAGAGCTAAGCCTGCCCAGCCATCTTGCGGGACACCTGAAACAGGGCAGCATCTTAAAACCTCCTGGCAGCCTCCTGAAATCTTCATCCTTCTGGGAGACATGAAATACAGTTTGAAAACCTATACAAAGCAACTTTGACATCTTGCATATAGCACGCACTCTAAACACTAAATTCTGGTTTTCTTAATCTTAAAAAAGATTAAGGAAATGCCTCAAGAGTCCAATCTTATAATCCAGTGATGTCCGAGATCAGATATGACATTGCATGGTTATTTGATTTAAAGTCTGGACACTATAAGGGGTGGAATTTTACTGGTCAGCCATGAAGATCTGCTGTAGGCTAAGCTCATCTTACAGCTAAGCTCACAGCATTGGGAAGAAAATTAAAAAGGATGCAAAAAGAATATGGAAATAAGCAGGCACTGCAGAAATACATGGTGCCTTAGTGCAAGGAACCTACCTTGAAACAATAGCAATAACAGCAGAGCAACAAAACTGTGAGAGGCCCCAAAATGTTTTCTTCTGAGGAGTTTACCAGAGACAAGAAGATGCTCTCATGGCAATAGAAAAATAATGAACAGTCTAGAGCAGGTAAGTGTGCTCCTGTCTATAGTTTCATAAAGTGAAAATAGAAAGGCTTCCACAGGAATTTAAAAAATAAATTAGAGTTCATAAATCCAAAGACAACTAAACCCTGCCCCTCCATTTTGCTACAAACTATCAGAAGCATAAACAACTTAGCATAATTATTTCTATCACTATCCAGGTTTGATTTTACTGTTCTCAGTTTAAAGTTCTTTGAAACAACCAGACCCAAAGATGGCCAGGTTGTTCATCCTCCACAAAGTAAGAGGACTGGCTGACAGCCTTCTTGGTAGAAAGACTGGCAATCTTCCATAATAAAGACTTTATGTCTGGATCCCTAAATTAATAGCTGCAGCCACTGAACCAAAATAATTTTGTTGTAGTAAAAACTGTCAAGCTGATAACTGTGAAGCCTGAGGTGTCTCATTTATTCACAGAACAATTAAATTATAGAAGGCACTGGGCAGATTCCTCCCAACTATGCCTTTCAGATGTTACTCCAATAAAATCTCTGTTCTGAGGCATCTCTGCTGGAGTGAAGGTGGATCTTTTCATGGCTATGGATGAACCTGACAATGGAAAGGGGCGATTAGTACAAATACCTGATTGCAGATGTGCAATGGGAACATCTGTCTTAGCAGGAAATACTGACATTCAAGAGATTTTGCAAAAGCCAGAGAACAGGCAACGGATGGCAGCAATTTTCAGTCACCAGTGACTGGCTTGGACTCCTTTCTGGCTAACGAGTGTGAATGGCTCAATTATCTGACTGGTTCCCTCAGACTTCTACATTTATCTAAAGTTGAGAGAACTGCACATTTGGTGACAGTTGTTTTTAAAATTACCTAATAAAAACACCTAGTAACAGCACCAAGTTCAGTGAGAGAGCAAGGATGCTTAGTTGCTCACAGGCTCTGACCTTGCATCTTGTCCAGTGGCCAGAATGGTGATGTCCATGCTCAGTTAAAAGGCCCAGGTTTTTCAGTGGGGTTCTGACTTTCTACCACAGGTCTGACAGAGGTACAAAGAGACCAACAACCAGATGATTCAGCTTCCAGCAAAAACGCAGAAAATTCTTTATTCCTTATTTTGTGCACATATAATGAGTACTGCCTGTACATGGAAACATACAAAAGCACATAAGCAATGATAAAATCAACCTACTGCCTGGACCTATTACCTATCCCCTCCCAAATCCACAGAGCAAGACAAAGAAATATTTAGGATTCCTGGCAACCTACTCCTTTCCCAGCACATGCTAAACAAAACCCTGCTATCTAACAGGGAGAGAGGATGAATTAACATAACCACCTCTCCACACGGCAATTAGCAAACGAAATCAAAACAAAGGAAATGTCCTCCATTAATCTTTCCCTGCCAAAGAGCACCCGACTGCCATATAATCCACAGCAATTAGCCAAATAATGGGAGCGCAAGAGATTTATCTTGAAGCAGGAATTAGGGAGGGCACGATTAATGTACTGTACATCAAGAGTGCAGGCAAAAGCTGGTGATCCTTCAGTGCAGGGTTGTTTGAGGAAACTGCAAAGCTTAGTAGCCTGGAACCAGGTTGCAACACGTACACCCCAATATTCCCCTTTAACACCTCCTGAATAAGTCTGACTGGCAGTCACTCCATATGAGAGGATCAGAGCTCGTACCCAAACTTACAAAAAAAAGTCTCAGTGGTGCACTTAATAGCTTACCAATGTCTTCTGTTAAGAGGGCCAATTGGCAGCAGTATTTGAAAAAGAATCTAGGGGCATGCAAGGAAGGAGGCAGTAAAACAGTAGAGATATTGAAGGTATGCCACAGCTCACAAGCAGGACCCATTCGCTCTATCAGGCATGGCACTATTTACCAGGGAAGATATGAGCCAAAATTTGGGACATGTGGTCTCTTTTTAAAAGACAAAGCAGAGTAACACCAAACACCTCTTGCTTTCATTGTGCGTACCTACACCATCTATTAAAAATCATTATGCTGCTTTGCATGATGCTGTGAAATAATTCTCAGATCTTATTTTCTAAATGCTGCATGGTCTTGCTTTGGGCTACAGAACAGCTGCCTCGTTCTAGCCAGAGCTGATGGCAGGTTATATACGGCTGTTCCTGAATAGTAGGGGGTTTTGTAACTTCATTGTATGAGGAGATTCCAGGATGCCAAGGAGTTTAGGTGGTATGGTCCATCAGGCTGGAAAGATCCAGAGAAGTACTGAGAGAACTGGCACTGGTAATCAGTATGTCCCGTGAGCTCTGCACACTGTGTGAGCTACAGCCAAGAAAGCTCCAGAATAGCCTCTCCAAATGATACTGTTTTATGAACTAAACTTGATGAGAAAGTGAAATCTCTCACATTCTGCATATTTTCTTTCCCACTATTTAGACCTTTTGAAATCACGATGCTCTGTCACTTTTCACTTTTGGTTCTTATATGTTGTTTTTCCTGTCCATTTGCCTGGTTATTCCAGTGGGGATCTAGCTCAAAAGGAACCTCTGCAAAGCAACTGGGAATTTAAGAAGACTGAGTAGTACAAAACTAGAAAAAATGCAAAGCTTCTGGTAGGCAGATCCTCTGCTACAGGGCAGTTAGAGGATCGGGTAAGAGAAGTCTCAACGTTCAAAATACATATACATTGCCATTAGCTGAATATTTGTTAAACTAGAAGATGCATTTTACTTTCTCCAGTTTCCTTTCTCCAGAGTCACATGAAAACTGAATACCAAATATGTAACAGCTTACAGGAACACCACAAAGCTCTTTCTTACATTTGCATCAGAAATACAGGAGAGAAAATGAAGAGGAAAAATTAACTATCTGAAGATAAACAATCTTTGTTCTAAGCACCATTATTAGGCAACAAAAGCCTAAAGGTCTGTGGTTATTTTAACAAAATTAAGAAGTCAACAGAAGAACAATACCTTTAAAGAGTACAAAGCCATTCACATTATGATAAACATAAAGTTCTTCTATCATCCAAAAGGCTGGCACAGAAGGATTTAAGGAGATTTACAAAGATGAAGACCTCTGCCATATATATCTGCCAAAATTTTGCTATGGGACAGTAAGCAATTTACAGTCCTGTGACATTAAGTATAATACAACACAGGGTAGGAACCACATTCAACAAAAGACTTATTTCAAAGATATTTTCAACACTACAGAAAAGGAGACTTTAACCAAGTGGGGTAGGAAGAGTCCAGACTCTGCATACTACTAAAATCAATACTGAAGTGGTGTGCAAATACCTTCTTGTCATCAACTTAAATATCAACTTACTAGGCAAACCAACAGAGAATTTGCTTTGCACAACTGGTCTCATAGGTGTTGCTGTTACTGGGACTTTTAGATACTCAGACAGCTCAAGAGAAATTCTGAGGGCTCTGTGATGAGACGTATTTCAAGATGATCAGATTTAGGCATAAATCTGAGACCATTACTCTACAGAAAGCTAGTAACAGATTTAACCTTTCTCCACTGAGAATACATGGCTTCACAGATTCTCTCAACTGCCATGCCACTCTATCTTGCCTGCTCCAGAACTATGACTGATGTCTTTTCACACAGCAAATATAATAGAAATAAATACGGAAATTGAGACAGGGTGAACACACAAGTTGTTCCTGAAAAACCCTGGATGGACTCACATTTCTAAGCCTATAATCTTGCATTTGACTTGTTTCAATAGAGCAGAGAACTTGCTTCCAAAATCCAAAGTATGTCCCCTAGTCCCAAATTATCATACTTCTAATCAGAAAAAATAATGTACCTTTCTGCGAAAGAATACTGCTTGTAAGAAAAAAATTAATCAATGTTCATCTAGAGGAGTTACTAAAATTTCACACAAGGGTTAAGAGCAATTTGAAAGACTCTAACAGTGTTTCTGTTTATTTTTCTCTCCAATTCCTCCTTAGATTTTATTCCTTCTCTTTCTCCCTCTTTTCTTTCCTACCCTCTCCCTCTCTTCGTCTCCAGAAAATCTGAAAATCTTTTCTCTGTTATCCTGTCCTTTAAGCTTCACTCCTGGAATATACTGTGTAGATTTCCTCTATGTGCTTATCATACTCAAAGTTGGGGAATGAGATGACAAAAGTAAAGAAAGTAAGAAACTATCTCCAGTGAGGTAGTTACAGCTATACAACATGAACCTTCAGCTCTTTTGAAGTTCTCACAGATTTAATCCTTCTCATTTCCCTGGAGTTTCATCAGCTGACCCAGCTGGGTCACTTTGACTGGGTTGTGGCAATCTGAGGTGGTTTCCCATAAAATCAGTTGAGTTGTTTCTCTAGCTCATGTAACACTGCCTTTACCACTGCTCCCATGGGCTCTTTCCTTTTTTGAACCATTCATTTACTGTGCTTCATCAGTATTTTTACAAAGAAATGAACAGATCAGAGGATACCATTTCTGGTCTCCTCTTTCCACCATAAAGCAATCATTTACTGAAGAGTAACGAATCTGGAACTGTGTGCTACTCTCCAAAAGTGTTAGCATTTTCTTGCCATCTCACATGGGGAATCTAGTTCTAAATGTGCATGTGAAGACAACAGCAGGTGTCCCTTACTGCTGCCTTCTGGGGAATCCTTAATAGCAGCAACACCAAAAGATGCACCAAATCATTCAATTCTTAAGCAGACTTTTTCACCTTCTCCTACAGAGTCTGTCTCCTGCCCATTACAGTCAATGCATTCTCATGATGTGGAGATCAGCACGGACATGCCAACACAGCCCAGCACAAGCTACAGCTGCATCTCCATGTAGCTACTTACAGGAGTCTTTCTGCCAGCATTTGTTTCAAGGAAAGTAAGGGAGAAAAGAATGGCATTCAGCCAGTTTACCTGCCCCACTGCCTTACAAAATGGAAATGGAGGGCAGAACCTCAGAGGTGAGCTGGTCAGGTTAGTGGCTGCATGGCTAGTCTATCAAGCTCTTCTCCTGTTAGTGGACCAGTTACAAAGAAGTTACTGTTTGTCATAAATTTTTAGTCACTGGGGTATTAGCAGACTTCTCCCTTGACCTATTCCTAATTCATATCTTTGATTCCTAATCACCTACACCAGCTAGTGTTTTAATTTCCCATGTAACTGACTGAAACTCTTTCAACGTGAGGGCTCCCATTGTCATCCAAGTATATGGATGGATTCCTCAATTTCCTTGGTTCACATAACATGAGCAATAAACATAGGGGAATGCTGGCAGCTATAAGAGCATGGCCTGGCAGTATTCAGCCTGGTCTAGGCTGAACAAAGCTATAGCCACACAGGGCATTATTGATCATCCGTACTCTGCCCAGAAGCAGGGACATTACTGTATATTAATTTGATAGCAAGAAAATAAAGAGTGGTTGAAAAAGAAAGCTATATATCAAGATTTTCTTCATAACAGACAGATTTGCAAAGAACAAAGTTCTCATTATACTGACTGTTGAGATTCTCCTTCGTGAAACTGTGACAAATCTAATAGTGCATGGGGGGGATATTTTTTAATAGAAGCAACAGACAGATGGATGAGGTGTCAGAGAGACAGAGACAGAAGTGTATAAACTTCAGCCAAATACAAAGAAAGAGAAACTGCCTGGGAAAACGTAACTGAGAGTAACTCAGCATGGCTTGGTATTGGGAGCTGAACTTGCAGCTTTGACAAGGCTGACTTTAAGGCGACCTTCAGTGGAGCTCCTTAACAGTGTACGCTGGGCAATCGCTGGTAAATCTTTATTAATTTTAATTGGCGGCACCCATTTATAAGAACCATTAAAAAGGATAAATTGAGCCCATCCGGCGTAATGTCTTTTGTTAATTAGTTTGTCAGCACTGTTTTAATATCCCCTAATGACTTCATATTTCAGGCCTGACATTAAAGGAGACGCTGTGAGAAAGGAAATGGTCTTATCACCGTGTACATTTTTTTCTTTTTTTGAACAAAAAGTGTCCTTCCAGGCCTGACCAAGGTTAGGTGTCATTTAACTCAGACAGACAGGTACCACAAGACTTGGAAGGGCCCTATCACCCTATCCAAACTTCACCTTGCTACTGACCAGCATGCTCTGCTGAGATTTTCTCTCTTTACAGACCCACACAACAGCAGAAGAAATTCAGAGTCATCAGTCACCAAACTCCCACCCTCCACAGCTTGTCATGGACTTGTCTCCAATCTCAAAGCACAACCACATGGGAAAAATATGGGAGAAAACTGAGATACAATTGTAGCAATGCCTCTCTTAAGTACAAGCAGGTTAAACCTCACAAACCTGAAGGTCTTTTGATTTACAAGGACAAGCACAACACTGATATCCTAACCTGTCTTGGGGACCACAATCTTACAGATGAGAAGGTGATAGGATAACAGCATCAACAAAGAATGCTTTGTGTAAGAATCTGGAGAAATTATTTCTCTAGGTATGATGTTTGGCCTGGAACAAAGGGGAGTGAGCAAATCTGTGACTTTGTCATCAACAGTTCTCTCCTTCCTCCCTTGTGCTCATCTTGTGTTTCTTGGACTAGCACACTCAAACTGCAAGCCTGGAAGATGAGGAACTTGAATACAGTTACCAATGTTGGAAAAACATGGCCTTTCTACTTCTAATGAGTACAATATTTTAGATCTTTATGTCTCAAACAGGTTATGAAAATTTTATATTAGGTGATAAAAGCAACTTAGCACAAATATGTAATCCCTTCTCCTGAATATGTATGCACTTGATAAGTTTTATTCAAGGAGGAAGTGTATAAGGTAAGGGCCAGGAGAAGGATCATCTGCAGCCATCACAGAAGGTAATGCAACCCATCATTGTCCTAGAGCTCCCTTTATGGAGTTCACCTGGTTTTCTTAGACACCACTGGCTCTCTCCTCACAGTTCTGCCACACATCAAATGTCTTTGTGCTGATGAACATTGGAATTATTCACCCAGGGAACCATTTCCTCACTGTGAGGTCTGCTGCAAGTTTTATCCCTGCTCAGTTTCCTATAGTGGCTGGATCAATCATGGGGCGAGATCCTGAAATAACGTTGACTTTTTGTCAGTGAAGGGCTTGGTCTTGAGAGCTGGATTCTGCTAGGTTTTTTCATTGAAGATTACAATAGGTAAGCAATATGAAGAAAATAACATCCTCCACCAGCTACTGTCACATTTGATTCTTTGGTGTCTAGTGTTAGATTAATTCACATGAGGGTGAAGTGAATAAGTGAGAAACAGCTAATAAGAGAATTAGCTTTTCCTCTGTCTTACACAGCTTTGCAAATCATGAATAATTTTATTAATTGTAAGGTGTTTGCATTTATGCTGGTAATACTAAAAGGAAAATTAAATCTTTAGCAAAAAAATAGCATTTTTTTGTCATGAAATTTTAGAGTAACCCATAAATGGTCCTTTATAAGCATCATACTGAGAATTGTAGAGAGCCTTGTTCCATTTTGCTAGATCACCGTTCAGCAAAACAGAAACAATAACTGTAAAGAAAATCAGTTACTAGTTTTATTACTGAGCAAAATCCTTGCCTCAAAGTCAATGGAAATCTTGCTGTAAAGGTCTGCAGAACTAACGGGTTTTACTTTTTCCATTAAAATTTAGGGCTAATGATTTCACCACAGATTTATTTTTTTTTGATGGATACACAGTCACAGCACTTGAATATTAAAAGCTGCTCTATGATCTCCCAAAAGCCATCCTACTGTCATTGCAAGATTGTGCCATGTTTCATGCAGATTTAAAATTTTCAGGGGACTGCTAAAACCATGCCCTATGTGAAGCACACAGTAAAAGCATGCCTAGGGTAAAACAGATATTCCCAGCAGGCTGAACACCTCTTTGAGTGAACTGCCTTTGCAGCTAATAAAAGTCTTGAGTTTTTCCTCCAACCAGCCTGTCTCTTGTGCACTGATGTGCTCCACAGAATTCAGCCTTTTATAATCAAAGGTCTGCATAACAATGCCAGCATAGTTGGTACTTAGTCTCCATTTTGCAGCGCTGACAAATACAAATTTACATAAAAGTCTTTCATTTCTATAAAACAATATTATTCATGACAAGCGTATTTCCTGTCTTCACAACTGAACAAAAACTTGGATTTCCACTGTCCCAGTATTTTCAGCTTTTGTTGTACAAAAATTATGCCTTAATTAGTTTCACTATTGCTAGCTAGAGAGTGAAGAGAGATTATTTTCTTTATATGCATTAATTCAATGACAGTTGAAACTCACCTGGGAACTGAGAAAAGAGGAAACTTATATTCCTGTTTCCAGGCACATGTAAGAGCCAGAGAGAAAAGAATTATATCTACCACTGCCAAAATGTGGCAAACTTAGGCATAGGTCTTCCAGTCTATTCCCATATATATTCCAACACTATTTTCACCTGTTGATATCTTTCCTTCTTTCATATAAACCTTTCTGTCCTCCAGTACACCACTCTTGCTTCTGGTCTTCAAAATTTAGGTATCCAATAACCAAATTTGCAAGTACTGATAAAATGCCTGTATTTTAATAAAATTTTTTAAGGTTTGAAAATGCAAACCCTCTGACTAACATATTTCAAGTACTTTAATAATATTTTAATACTTTATTGTAAATTTTTAATAAATTATCATTTTTACCCAAAATGCAGCTGCCAAATCCAAAAAAACACCCCACATCTTAGGACCTAAGAAATGTGGCACTCATTAAAATAACCTGACCAGTCTAAATAAGCCTATACAATTAACTTTATGAATGTACATGAACAGAACTACAGGCAGGCCCCATCCATGACATACAGACACTGTGGATGCCCGCACAAGTTCCCTGACTGGTCCTCCAGGCTGATTCTGGCCTTGTTACCTGCCAGGAATCATTGAGGAACTTACACAGGTTTATCTGTGTGCCTGGATTACTCAGTGCATATGTTGAAAATTTTCCTTTCCCTGACAGAGTATAAAGTTGGAGGAAGACAGCAATCACAATCCATATTTAAAAGAACATTTTTTTTCTTAATAAAGCTGTCATTAATAACAAAATAAAGCTGTTAATTTTAATAGCAGATAACTACACACAATACATCCACTTCACACAGCTCATGCATATGCACACCAACACGCTAACTTGTAGTTACCAGATTGGAGCAACATCTGGGAGGCCAGCCCCAGCTGTTTCACCAGAAACAGAGGATTTTACTGATACAACATGGGCTTCCAGGCAGGTGTTCAGAAAGTGCTTCAAGTGGTCCCATGTTTCAACTGGTGTACGTATATACCTGTAGTCCCTGTCTGCAGATAGCAGCCACCACTGTCTTGGATGTGGTGTAAGTCATGCATCCCACTGTTGATTCTGGTGTTTGCTGGTGGTCTTCAACAGATTTGGCTGACTTGCATGCTAATACATCTATGCTTGTGGATTCAACAGCATTACTAACCTCTGGAGCTTATCAGGTTTTGGGACACTTTCAGACATGACCTCTCAGCACCCACTTTTCCCCTCTTTGACTTGCTGTTTTCTGGTGTTTATCTCTACTCCCATATAAATACCTACAGAATCCATTCACAGTCACGCAGTGACACACAGTAAAAGGGCTTTTACAACACACACAGGAGATCTGATGCTTCTGGGAAAAAGCAGAGCTATTAGGTGGTACCACATGAACTATACTGTTATGTGCAGTAGCTCAAGGAGACAAGAAGTGCCAACACACCTGCCAAAAATCAGAGCAAAAGCTACAAAATGAATTGTTTACAGTGAATATGAATCTTTTTTTTAGGAAAACAACTAAGAACCATAAAGGTAAAACAAAGCTAAAGCCAACCAAGTGCTTTTTTTAATTTACCCTATTACTTAAATAATTGATTAAAACCAAGTTCAAAACCAGGCATTTAAAAATCACTCCACAGAAACAACTTTGAAAGTAACCTGAATTTTTGTTACCTATTTTGATCATTCATCAAGAGATCATAGGCTAATTTTTCATCAGAATCGGCTTTGTAGCTTATATCTCAGCACTGGAAAAAGCAACTTGCCTTATTTTCCCCCATGGAAAAAAAAAAAAAAAAAAACAGAACAAAATAGAATAAAACACATGAACTTGTATAAAATCACAAATGTCACTATTTATGACTGTCATATGCTCCTAAATCCCACTGTCACTTCGCCAGCAACTTCTTAGTCCTGCATCATGCTGAGCATTCAGCATGAAAGGAAAGTACTGCTGTGCTAGCTTACCACCTTACAAAAACTGCCCGATATCCTTATCCTCATTTTGCAGAGAAGAAACTGAAACACAAAGATAATGTTTTTGATCTTGGTGGCAGAATCGGGATATGTCTGCCTATATGTTTCCTGGAAAAATACAATTTTTTTTCTTTTCTTTTTTTAAAACTATTGTTCCTTCCAAAATTCCCTTAATTTTTTTCCGTATCACCCTCTCTCTAACTTTTTCCCAAATCAATTCTTGGTCACAAGTGATAGAAACCTTCAGTACTAATTTTTCTAATGAAAAGTTCCCTCTCTGGCTTCAGATCTGTCACTTATAATCTCACAATTTTCTCTTAGTCTGCTGCTTTCCATAATGAAAACAGTCACGGCTGTAATAAAAATAATTTTGAAAATAAAGTGGTTTTATAATGAAGTTCATAACGGAATAAAAAATTATGGAAGTCAACTAATAGGAGTCCCATGGCCCCTATTCACAGGACTACACTACAATTTTCTCACAGAGTAGAAATTAAGCAAAGTCAAGCAAACATGAAGATAAATTTCTACTTCGTGCATTGTCTCCAAACATCTGATAGCTCACCCCCGTCCCTTGTCATCAACTTTTATTCACGTAAAATAATCCACTGAATAATTCATGTGAATAGTCTTGATCTGAAGCCTAGGTACAATGAGTTCCTTACATGTATTTTGTAACACATATAATCTTACTTCCATTCTCCAGCCAAAAATAACGTAATTTTGGAATAAATGTCTTGCCAAGAAGCTCCAGTACACTTTGTGGCACCATTCCAAATTAAACTCACTATTTGCAATGAGATCTTTCAATCAGCTTGTTCACAACAACATAGTTTCAAAACCAACAAAAGGACACCAAAGAGACAAGTTCATTTCAGATTCTGACTGCATAATCCTGAGCTACTCTCAGTATTTGCCTACCTTTTTGGAGCAACATCAGCTGGATGCCTCTAATGATCTCAGAAAAAAAAACCTAACATAAACCAAGATGAAACATTGCTGCTAAGCCCAGCTGATCACTGAGACTGGGCAATGAAGGTAATGAGTTGCCACTAAATGGCAGGGAGCATCCCCACTTTTGATTTTACCTTGGTAGGAAACAGCAGAGGCGCGCTTTGAAAGCACTGGACATGACGCTCTCTCCCTGTCTTCTTCCCGCTGCATCACGGATGGGCCTTTCACAACAAGCAGAAGGAAATTGCAACCAGGGACAGGTGAAATGCCGATGGCCAGCTTTTACGTGTGCAATTTAACAAAGATTGAGCACTGTATTTGGGGAGAGGGAGGGAGAAGATGCTTTCACTCTAATCTGAAAAATATTGTGATGCCAAAATAGGACTGCAGCAAAGCGAGCGCAGTCATCTGCTTCACTAGCCACACAGTGAGACCGGTGTCAACAGAAGGTGCCTCATGCTTTCTTTGCCAGGAGCTCAGCTTCCCAGAGAGGAGAAAACATGCTTTCTGCTACATTTCACAGGTTGCGGGCGCTCCCATCACCTGTCATTGAACCAGTTCTTTAGTCAGGAGTACAGCCCGCTGTGCTAAGGCTCCCTGCTTTTCCTCTGACCACCTGTGCTGGCCTAGACATACACTAACTTAACATACGATGCAGGCTGAAGAAGAAACTTTGTGTTTAAAATTGCTATTTCCATGAAACATTCAGCATACAGACACAAAGTTTGTACAAATAGCCAAAGATCTCATAACTCCTGCACCCCAAACTCTACTCCATATATTTTTTGTGCACTTAAATGCATAAGTTTGTTATTCTGCCAGCTGGCCACCATTTATTTCACTTTAATGTAATCAGAAAGACATGAAGCAACTTTACAACCTTTAAGTAAGCCAAGACTAGCCACCTAGATCTTTTTATATTATAATGTCCTGTTAATCACTGCACTCCCTAGCTTTGCACAATGTGTTCTGCCCTCTCAACTGAGCTGAGCTTGTGGCCAGGAAGATTACCTTACCCTTAAATTCAAAATGTTTTCTGTCCTGCTCAGTTCTGATCTGGGGGAGTAGATTAACTGATTCAGCAGCAAAAGTCTTCTGCCCAGTGAAATTTTCATCCATTTTTTTCTACCTGAACTGGCCCTGCAAAGCTCCTGCCAGCTCCTTCCCTACATCCCCCCAGAGAGACTCAATAGGCCTACTCCCACTGCTCCATCTCACTACCATCCAATAAGCAGAGATCAGCATCCAATCAAGCACTTCTAATAGCTTCTTCATTGTCTTTTCCATTAGTACCAAGGGTTGTGTATATAGGCAGGCCCAGCATACCTATAAAGCTGAGACACATAGTAGAAGGAAAGCTGGTTAGAGGTGCTCAAACCAGTGGGTACTAGAGGTGCTCAGGTGAGTGCTTACTGGAGGATGATGAGAGGTGTTCAAGTCAGCAGTAAATAGCTGTTTGGTATGAGGGTTACAGCTGGAGGTCAACTGGAGAGATGTAATTGCATCCATACATGCTGCATTTGGTGGGTTGATAAAGGTAAAGCATGTTGGGTTACAAAGCTATCTCAGTTCTGCTTGGTGGGCAACGTGTGATCATCCCTGAGAACAGTTCTTCTGCTGACTCAGAAGACGTGGAGTCTGGCCTAAGCCTAAGCCTAGCCTTGAACACTGCAAGCACTACCCACTAATTGCTGGCTCCTCTCCCCCAGCCTGGGTGACAGGAAGAGGAAAGCAAGAGAAGCTACCTGCAGAGCAGCACCTTCTGGCAGCCAGAACAGCAGCACTGCTTCTGCATTCTTCCTGCTTGAGTACCGCCTCAGCCTAGCTGCAGAAACTCATGATACAGCTGCTCACTGCAGGCTTTCACAGGTCAGGCCCGTTACATTCTCTGACTGTGTCTAACAGGGACTAATGCCTGAAGCCACATTGGTCTTAAAAACAGAGATGGGCCAGAGTTGTAATACTCAAGTACAGTCCTTTTCCAAAAGAAGGATGTCTTAATATGAGGCTTGTTTCAGAGCCAGCTGCATTGCATTGGCTTCCTAGAAGGAGTGTTTTGAAAGGCTTTTGGCCTTTCTTTTCCATTTGGGGACAAAAGTGTTTCAACCGTATCATCCAACATCTAAACATGAACACATTCCCACTCCCAAGTTTGAGAGCTAGAAGTATCATGTTAAAACAGTAAGCAGCAATTTCGTCATAAGACAAAATTACATGAGTTGCCAATGAATAGCCAACATCACAAACAGGCAATACTGACTTGTCCATAAAGCTTTAAATTGTAAATTACAAAATAAGTCCTTGCTTTGGCAGTGCTCGGAGAGACTCTATGTATTCTTCTAACTCCCACTGCTGTCCTGCTGTGGGAAATGTAGAAGCCTGGAGTAAACAGCTAACCTGAGCTTAAGTGCTCGTTTGTCGTCTTCGTGCTGAAAGTCTCTGCTGTTGGCCTGTTGTAGGTTGATTACAAGTGCCCTCACAATGATTATTAATGTTACAGTGTATCAAATTTATTTGTACGAAGCTCTGTCAAGGTTAAAGACATCAGGGATTAGTTTGAACGGGTACGTTTAAAATTGACACATACAGGAATTTGGAGGTGCCAGCCCCATACGCCCTTACCCCATAAAAACAGCATCTGCAAGAAAGTGGTCATAGATTATGTAAGAGATCTCCTCTGAGAAATGACCTTTCTACCTCTGTTTTTGATACTGAAACAACTTCACTCATTTATTTTATGTTCCAACAAAAACACAAATTCTGGATGAAGGAGAAGAGTCGCAAGTTCCCTGTGATGATCCTCCCCGCTGTCCTAGGGCTACATAAACAAAAAAAGAAATGAATGACAGAAAGCCTGCTTGAGGAGATCCTTCAGAAGGGTAAAGATGGGTTAACTGCAACAAGGATAAATGTGCTGACATTTTCTGAAGCTGAGAGGAGTTTGGCATGTCAGGAACTCCTGGAGGTGTCAGATGCTCAGGATTAAGACTGGCATATGAAAAGGAGCCAGGAGGGCCTGGAGACAAAGAAATGCACATTAAGACAGGCAAAAGATGCTGTTCCTGGTTCTGGTATTTGTTTTGTTCGGCACCACTCATCGAAGGAGGGCAAATACTTTGCTGAGTACATAGAAGGATTTAGTGGGTCTGAGGTGCTGATTCCTCAAGCCTGGACACTTCACGTGCCCAGTCCTGGGAAAGAGACAGAAAGCCCCCATTCAGTGTACTTAACCCTCAGAATCTCTTAACAAACAGCAGTGACATGCTTCTGGAGACAACCTGCACAATCCCATCAACTGGGCAAGGGGAGACTGAAAAACTCACTTGGAAAGCATCAAAGTGTGTGGACAGTCCCCACACACTTTGGAGGAGCAGATTCGTTGAGATCTAGTTGTTGCTCAGTTAAATAGGTCATAGAAACAGCTCTTAATTCCCCCAGAGAGAAGATTAGGATACCAAGCAAGTGCTTTCAGAAAGATTCAGGACCTTGCACTAATTCAGTTTCTGCTGTTTATTCTGCACAGAGATCTCATGCAAAACTCTCTGCCTCAGGGTGATACAGTAACATGAGTTCACTCACATGAACTCACTCATGATCTGACCTGGCAAAAAGGGCAATTGAATTGTTTAAAACCAAAATATTTTAAAAGTTGGGGAAAAATCCTCACGTAATTTATTGTATTAGTATTTTTTACACAACTTTCTAGAGATGCCCTAGCTACATGAAGTACAAATAACCAAATAACTTATATGACAGTAGAACTCACACTTTCACTGAATCAACTATGCAAGGAATATTTATCAATTCTCTCTTCATAACAAAATAAACCCAACACTGCCCTCATCCATACAGAAACAGCAAAGCGGGAATTGTTAATTTCTCTGTAAACTGAAAATCAAACTAATTCAGTAGAAACACTTTGTTACAGCCCATCCAATAAACATATTATAGATCTTGCAAGAATGATGATTCAATTTCCTAGTCATACTTAGCATTTAGTTAGTAAGTCTTCGAAATTCCTCAGAATCTGATGAAGCATGGGCTGGATAAATGGATTGTGAGGTGCATTGAAAACTTGCTGAACTGTCAGGCTCAAAGGGTTGTGATCAATAGCACAAAGTCCAGCTGGAGGCCTGTCACTAATGGTGTATGCCAGGGCTTGATACTGGGGCCAATAGTATTTAACATCATTAATGGTCTGGACAATGGGACAGAGTGCACCCTCAGCAGTTTTGCAGACAGTACAAATTTGGGAGGAGTGGTTGACACACCAGATGGTTGTACTTGCCATCAGAGGGACCCTGACAGTCTGAAGAAGTGGACCAATAGGTACCTTATGAAATTCAACAGAATGAAATGCCAAATCCTGCACCTAGACTGGAATAACCCCATACATGAGTGCAGGCTGGAGGCCAACAAGCTGGAAAGCCAGTCTAAAGAAAGGAATCTAGAGATCCTGGTTGAACATGAGCTGGCAATGTGCCCTTGTGGCAAAGAAGCCAAAGGGTCTCCAGGCCTGGATGAGGGAAAGCATTGCCAGCAGGTTGAAGAATTCTGCTCACCACTGGTGAGAACCTACCTGGAGTGCTGCATCCAGCACTGGGCTTCCAAGCACAAGAGACACGAACATAGGGGAGCAAGCTCAGTAAAGGGCCACAAAGATTAAGGGGTTGAAGCACGTGTCATATGAGGAGAGATTGAGAGAGGTAGAATTGCTTACCCTGGAGAAAAGATGGCTCAAGGGGCATCTTGTTAATAATGGAAGGAAGTAAAAAAGACATAAGCAGATTCTTAGTGGCATCCAGTGACAGGACAGGAGGCAATAGACGCACATTGAAACACAGGAAAGTCTATTTAAACAAATTTAGTCTGATGGTGGCCAAACACTGGAACAGGTTGTTTAGAGAGGTGATGGAGCGTCCATCCTTCGAGATAATTCACAGGCATGACTGCACGTGGTCCTGAACAACATGCTCAAGTTGACCCTGTTCTAAGCAGGGAGCTTGGACTAGATGACCTCCAGACGTCTCTTCCAACCTCAACATTTCTGTGATTTGAGTGAATCTCCACTGGAATTTAGACTCCTACCTTGAGATCTATTGCTTTTTTGTAGGTAGTAAGCTCCATGATGGGGGCTAAGGAGAAGAGACACAAGAGGTACTTCTTAGAATACACTATTTCATCGCAATTTTAATCACTGGCTATGGATTGTTCCATGTATTTGTGTATTCTGGCTGATGCCTCCCTGTGTATTTTTATATGCATGTAAGTGTTCGGCAGTGTCCCAGATTCAACCTTTTAAGCCATCACAACCTTGTACTCCCCAAGTAGCAGAACATGAAATATCCATCTAATGTTGACATCTAGCTAAGTTTATGTCAGTTCTGAACTCACTGCACTCTTGAAAGTTATTCAGAAACAGAAAGAGGCAGATACAACAATAAGTGAACCTTTAAATCAGACTGTACTTTGTAAGTTGGGTAGAAATAGCCCTTTGGCTACTTTGACATGTTATTTTACCACTCTAAATCTAAAAGAAAACAATATTATCCAGGAACATTGGTTAGTATTTTCACTAACTGGTCACCTCCTTTTTCTTCATTGACACTTTGCCCATTTCCAGCAAACACAGCACTATCCTAACCCAAAATGCAGAAAACTCAAACCACTTGCAAGCTAAGTGTCTTGGGCTGCTATCACTGGTCTTTTTGCTAACCACATATTCAAGTACAGATTTCCTCAGTGTCTGCCTTTGTGAAATAGTTTTTTTATTATCAATGGACTCAAGCAGTATTTGTTTCTGTTTCAGTTCATAGAATGTAAAAGCTCCAGCAACACAATGGAGGAGGTAAATAAAAACAGACAATGGATCTTTACTTGTTGTCACAGATATGATCTACCCTCTGGGTAGACCTTTCATGCTTGGAAAAGCCAGATGGAAAGGCTACCTCCATGTAAGTGGAAGTAAAAAAGCCAAATGTCCAGTGACTACAAAGAAAAAGTTTTTTTGAGATGAGTCTTCAAATTAAACATTTCCCTTCTTTGGCTAAACCAGAAGAAATATGCTAACCTACTAGGTATTCTGCAAAATTCCCCCAAGAAAGAGAGCAGAGATGGAAGATACAAGAACTATACCGGGTCAGACCAAAGGTCTAGCCTGACAACATGTCTTCTACACTGCCTAATAGTCACTGAATCTGCAGTCCCAGAACAGACTCAACTCCAGAAGAGTTAGCCTGAATAGAGACATCTACACAATTCATCTTGAAGTCTGTGCTGCTATAAACAGAGGCCAACGACAGATACCTAGGGAAAAGTGTAAGAATAAGGTAGTGTTGCATCCCATGCATGTGAGAGAAGCCTGGTCTAACTTTCAAAGTAACCAGCTATGACTTGTGGAAGAAGATCTTCCCGTGAGCCTATATTACATACCCTATGACTTTAGAGGCATTGACTGCAAAGACAGGCATTTATGTATTTAAAACAGATCAAACAACAGCTGCAATATCCTCTTCCATTCCAGGTCCCACTATGATCATAAGCCAAGTAGAGCACAATGACAAGTATGCCATGTACATACCCCTGTAAGGAGTTCCCGGCCTGCAGCTGAAACTGGAAAGCTGTCAACAAGAACACAGTGAGCCCAAAGATATCCCAAAGCCTCAGCAAGAAGTATGAACCTGAGGAATTTTTGCAACTGTAGTTGATACTGGATAATGTTGTCAGAGACTGGTTGCATGGTGTCCTCCCCTGATGGATGGCACCTCAACTTTGGGAGGGCCACATCAACCCTGCAGAATGGCTATGCAGAGCAGTCACTGCCGTCTGCCTGCAGCAGCTCAAGCAGTGCTTTTGAGCAGTGACTAGGGAGCCAGCTGATGAGAAGAAAGAAGGCTGAACCACACCTGAACTGGGATCTTCTCCCCACTAAGAAGTGGTCCACAGAACCCCTGTATTTGACAGGGAGAGGTAGATGCCATCATAGTCTTCCTCTATCGATCAGACGACTCTGCAAGGGAGGGAAAAGCAAGCTGGCCAGCCACATATGTCTGTGGATACAATGCAATTCTCTGAGCACTCTGTAGGGTAACTGGAGAACTGATACATACCCATCTGACCTAGTTTTTGTGAGGAACAAACTCTAAACTGTGTGGCCCACCAGACCACGATGGGGAGTAGTCCCAAGAGGTAAGCCTGAATTTGCCATCAGAGAGATCTCAGAGAGCTCTTGGAGCAAACACTGCAGAGCCCACTAGAGAATATGCTCTCTTCCACGCTCTGCCCCAGGTCATCCCAGGACTCAAAATCAGGAGGGTCAGTTGTGTGTTCTGACATAAAGATCATTTCAAATCTCTGAAACAGGGCGTACTGCCCATGAAAAATTTTTGTTCTCTCAGTTTTTCAAGAACTGAGCCTTTACCTTCTTGAATATAATATAACACTACTCGTCAGTCTGCTTGCATGAGGCATAGAACTCCTGATCTTACTACGGGCTATCTTTTCATGAGAGAAACTTTCAGACTTCTCACTACACAGGTCGATGACAGAGACCTGTTTCTTCAGAGTCCCAGTTTATGTCTCACTGGATCTTCAGGGAGCGTGAAGGAGTTTATCACAACCGCAAAAGACTGCAGAAGAATGGACAAATACTGAAATAAGAGAGGTTGCTAGAAGACAGGAGGGGTTCAGCAAGGGTAGATTGCAACAGAAACATGACAGCTAAAGAAATTACCACATTTCAAGCCAGGAGAAGGATGGAGAAAGGAGCAGCAAAGACACAGAGTTGAGGGATGGCAGGTAATGGCAAATACGAAAGTGCATATGAAGAAGCACTTCTCACTTCTGTGCCTGGGAAGATCCTCCTAGAAGCTATGCTAAAGCACATCGAGGACAGAGAGGTGATTCAAGACAGCCAGCATGGCTTCATGAAGGGCAAGTCTTGCCTGACCAACCTAGTGGCCTTCTATGATGGAGTGACTACATCAGTGGACAAGGGAAGAGCTACAGGTGTTGTCTATCCGGACAACTTATTTCTTACAGAAGTAAGGCCTTTAACATGGTCCCCCACAACATCCTTCTCTCTCAATCGGAAAGATATGGATTTGATGGATGGACTGTTCTGTGGATGAGGAATTTCTTGGATGCTCACAACCAGAGGGCAGTGGTCAATTGCTTAACGTCCAGATGGAGATGAGTAACAAGTAGTGTCCCTCAGCGGTCCCTATTGGGACAAGTACTGTTCAATAGCTTCGTTAATGACATAGTGGGATTAAGTACACTCTCAGCAAGTTTGCAGATGACACACAGCTGAGCAGTACAGTTGACATGCCTGAGGAGTAGGACGCCATCCAGAGGGACCTGGACAAGTTCAAGAAGCGGGCCCATGTGAACCTCATGAGGTTCAACAAGGTCAAGGGCAAGGTCCTGCACGTGGGTTGGGGCAACCCCTGGTATCAATACAGGCTGGGGGATTAAGGGATTGAGAGCAGCTGAGAAGGAGAACAACTCGAGGGTACTGGTGGATGAAAAGCAGGACATGAGCCAACAATGTGCTCTCACAGTCCAGAAAGTCAACCGTATCCTGGGCTGCATCAAAAGAAGAGGGAGGTGATTCTGCCCCTCTACTCCGCTCTGGTGAGACCCCACCTGGAGTACTGCATCCAGTCCTGGAGTCCTCAGCATGAAAAAGACATGGAACTGCTGGAATGGGTCCAGAGGAGGGTCACAAACATGACCAGAGGGATAGAGCACCTCTCCTATGAGGACAGGCTAGGAGAATTGGGATTGTTCAGCCTGGAGAAGAAAAGGCCTTCCAATTCCTAATGGGGAAAGATGGGGACAAACTTTTTAGTAGGGCCTGTTCCGATAGGACAAGGGGTAATGTTTTTAAACTAAAAGAGGGAAGATTTACACTAGATATAAAGAAACTTTTTACGATGAAGGTGGTGAAACACTGGAACAGGTTGCCCAGAGAGGTGGTAGATGCGCCATCCCCGGATACATTCAAGGTCAGGTTGGATGGGGCTCTGAGCAACCTGATCTAGTTGAAGATGTCCCTGCTCATTGCAAGGGAGGTTGAACTAGATGACCTTTAAAGGTCTCTTTCAACCCAAAATTTCTATGATTCTATGTTGCAAGTGTTCTCCATAGTTTGAGAGCTTTCTAACGGTACAGGATTGTTCTGGACATGCTGGAGGGCTTTGCAGTAGTGAGAACCAATCTTTGCTTCAGACTTTTGTGGCTCCTTGTGGGTTGGATGCATCTGGTGCATACCCAGAACCACAGCTTTTGGTTCCATTTTTTCCAAAGGATTTCATATGTGATTCACACACACCAGAATCACCCTGTAAGATGAACCAGCATGCAGTAAATAAGGGCAAACAGATCTGCTTTAAAAGCACATTACTGCTTAGAAAAAAAGTGCTGAAGTAGATGCAGTCAATGTTTAAGGCCTCTGTCTCTATGCCTACAACAGTTTGTGAATTAAGTCTCAACTAGAGGGAAGACTGAATATCCATCTTTGAAGCATTCTGAAGCTGTACTCCCCTGGGACAATCCAGTTCACAAATACCAGGACAAGGAACTTGCGAGAGTTCACAGTGCTCATCCTAGGGCTTCTGCCTGGAAAACAGGCTTCAAGAGATCAGGTGATTGCTACATGACCTTCCAGGAAATGTTGCTTCCCCTTTGAATTGCCTTGTCTACCCCAGGAATCACATTAACAATACTGACACACTTGTCTATCCTTTAAAAAACAAGTTTTCCCAGAAGGAAAACAGCAAAATAAAAACAGTAAAAGCTAAAACTAAACAAAACAAAACCGACCACCACCAAGGGATTATTAGCCTATTAGCTCTGTCTATGCTACATAGATGCCAGTGAGGAGTTTTATTAACACTATCTATGCTACATGGAAGATGTTCAAGTAGCAGTGAGCTACTTCTACTGTGCAGGAATAACTGCTGAAAGTAATGGATGTTTCTATTTAAATCAAAAATTTCCTTGTGTAGTGTCGCTGCATAAAACCAAAAGACTATATTTAAAAGATGCATAAATGCGATACCTCATGGAATTTGAACTATTTTATAGTTATTTTATTGTTACAAAATTTTGATTTTTCTGCTAGTATTTCTAAATATTAAAATGTGATTCTTTTTCACCAGGGTGACTAAGAAATGAGTGTTTTGTTGTCGAAAGCCCAGGGACTCTCAAAATTTCTACTCTGCACAAGGAATCAACACCCAACATAACTGTGTCACAGGAAAAACAAAACTGAATGAATACTGCAAGTGCAGAGCTTCTGGCAAGAGGATTACACAGCAGAGGGAGCAGTTGCCCTGAGTCACTTTTTTTCCTTCCAGCATTAGCATTTCTGTCGCTGCAAATTATTCTAAGAAGAGTTTGTAGACCAGTGTAGTAGATTTAATTAGACCAAACACGATAGCTGAAAAAAAGAGAAAAAAAGACTTCAAGAACAGAAATCCTTTCTGAGTACAACTGAGAACATAGTGAGAACAAGAACTCTGCATTTACTTAGAAAGATATTGGTAAAGCATCCAAGAGAAAAAGGAGGTGCTACCTGTGAAGGAGGAATGTTGTTTGCTTCTGTTAAGGAAAAAGAAATAGATAATTGCTAGTGTGAAGAGTTTGTGGGAAGGAGGATTATCATCCACTATAAAACAGTGCTTCCGCTGAGTCCACAGTTTATGGTAACAATTTTAGTTCCTAAGATTGTTTGTAGAAAATGTTTTGAGAATAAGAGACGAGAGATCAGGAGTGAACCAACCGTGTATGTGTTTGTCTTTCACTAGTTGTTTGTGAGAGTTTATTCTGGTATGTGGTCATTGCTTAGTTTGACCTATGAAGTTTCCAGGACACCATTTGGTGCAAAGGATGAATGAGGTTACATTCTTGGCAGTGAAAATATAGCAGCTAGAGACATGGAAAATTGAATCTGGGGAGTCTTATCCTTATTAAGAGACAGGAAGACACTCCAATACAAGATGTATCCAGAAAAGGTGCTGCAGGTTTCATAGCACTGTGTGTACAGAACCTGCAAGAGAAAATGTGCCCCATGCCCTACACAATTAAGGTCACCGCAACACAAAATTGTTGTAGCTCACACTATTCCCACATGAATATGGCAAAATCAGCAAAAAGATTTTGCTGGTGGACACATTCAGTTATTTATATTAATAGCTGAAAGCAATACTTGCTCTCATTCCATTTTTTAAATCTTTACTTTTCTAAAAGAGAAAAAATTATAGCAAATTTTCTGTTTGCAGTCTTCTGCTCACCAGACTATATAGTCATACATGTTTAGTTAGACCAAGTGTTAGTCTTAGTTATCTTTTCTTTTACACCCTTTAATTCTTACCAGTATAATAAAGTCAAACACTTCAGCCTTTCTTTCACTATGCAGTCAAATCAGTTACAGGACTTAAAACTGAGAAAAGGATCTTTGCTCAGCATGGTTCCCAAGAAGAGCTACTCAATCATCTGTGAAAGACATAACTCCTCAATTTATGGTTAAAAACAATATCTGGATTATTTTCAATAAACCAGGACAACTTAATCTATAATAAACTGCCAGAAGTCAAGAATAGTAACATGTAAGAACCAACTTTATCATAACACACCACCTGAAGGTAACCTCCACCCTTTTTAGAGACCAGTGAGTTGATAGAAGCTGCCTGCAGCATCAACTTCCTCTAAAGATCCACTTCTCAAGATGGAGGGCATCAGTGTCCTGGCCAAAACCAATGCAAGTGCCTCCAAGCATGGCTGCTCCCTGTATCTGCCCTACTGCTGGCCACATTCTCACCATGGATAACTTCTCACATACAGCAAGGGTACTAACCACCAAGAAGTGAAAAATGACTCTACACATTCAGCACTGAGACAGGCAAGAATCACCACAAAAAGTACAAATGGGTGACTGGCCAACACTGTAACACAAATGACCAGAAACTCCACATGCGACTAGTGAGGATCTGGCCCTTTGTAAGAGCTGTTTTCAGGCCAAGAAAAAGCTAGACATCCATAGGAATGGCTGTGAATTGGCTGGTCTCCATCCACAAACACAGAAAGCTGCTGCAGTTCAACCCACAAGTGTTCTTGGAATCTGCTTGCTACAGCTTTAAAAAAGGTCAAATAGAAGGTGCTCAAAAAAATAGTTATGCTGTGATCGCTCTGGCTGCTTCAATTGCGCAGCCAACTCTGCCTTGTGACAGACAGCTGGGAAATGCAGCTAGTGAGAGACTGATTTGTATCCACATTTAAGCACTTGTGTTTCATGCAAGCACATGAACTGTACAACAGGAATTTAGGGGACGGAGCAGCTGCATTACAAGGAGAGATTTCTCTCCTTAATTTGGAGGCATGCAGGCTGAGGGGGATACAACAGAGAAACACAAAATCATGAAGGTGGTGGACAAAGTGAGAGCAGGACTGTTACTCACCAAACCTTGCAATACTAGAAGTATGGGTACTCACTCAAACTACGTGCAAGATAGGTTTAAAACAGACAAAAGCAATAACTTTTCTTTACAAACACAGCAAGTACTGAAATTCTGGTCATGTGGTACTGAGGAGACCAATAATATCAGCAGGCTAGACAAAAAGCGCAAGTTATACAAAGGATTCATTTATGGACAGCAGTTCTGAAACAGGTAAGGGAATGGGCACAAGTGATCTTAATGATCCTAATGCAATGACTGTGGATGCTTGGAAAGAATGAGGGGAATTCACAACATGAAATGGTGAGGATCATGTCCTAGCCCCGTATAATATTGCCTGCTGTTACTGTCCAAGGCAGAATTAGTCTAGGTGGGCCATAGATTTGACACAATAAGGCATTTCTCACACTTCTATGCATGAAGCCATGGCTGGAGAAAGGTCACTGATGTTATAGGCCTAAGAGGCCTGACTCACTGCAGGAAAAGCAGCTGGTGTGGCTTTACCTGTAATTGCTACCATATCACATACCATACTTGAAAAATACGTGCAGAATTTAGAATACAACAGGCAGACATTTTGAAGAAGTTCTGATACCTGTTAGAGCACTGAAGCTAAACTCAGAATGGTTTCTGTCATATCCTGGTAGCTGTAACTGCTGAAGTTTTAGAAAAATTCCTTTGCTGTTCTCCCCTACGTGCAGCTCCTGTCCGTAACACTTCCCGCTCCAGAGGCACTCGATGGCATTGGGCTTTGTCCCTATTGCAGTACAGACTTCTCCACAAAACTTGCGTCCAAACAAGCTCACCATATAGCTTCATAAAGGAGGCACTTAATGAGAAGCCTGTCTCTTTCTCGCAGTATGAGGGGACAGACTTTTAAAGGAAAAATCTGTCATTTGCTAGCATTCAAGCACATGCTGACTTCCTCTGAGCACAACAGGTTTCACCTGTTTCCTTCCTTCTCCTTTCAGACACCACAGCTGTGGCGGATATGTTACTAATACACACAGCACATGTGCCACACATCCTTTTATCTTCCCCCCTCCATTTCTGCACCCCTGAAGAACTGAAAGGAAATAAAGCTGGGCCAAGTCATCTGGAGGTATCTAAGGCCCAATCAAAGACTCATGAGACCTGAGAGACTGACATAGCTACTGCTCCTCCTAGGTATTAAATGCTACCTCTTTTCCCAGAACTTTCCATAGCTATGTATGTCTTTATATACTATACATCCCAAAAGCCTTTTGGAGCACAGAATTTGCTGTATTACTTTAATTACTGGGTTAACTGCAGTGGCCATTTGTCTAAACTTGACCCAACAAACTTACCCAACTTTATACCATAATGGACGGGTGGGGGGGATTTCTGAATATGTTTGTGACTTCCCAGGAAGCCAGGTAAAAGAGACTTTGATCTAATTTCAGTGGAGCTCACTCCTTTCTCAATTCTGAGGAAATGCCTGTTTCCATTGCCTCTGAAGCCTGCCAGGCCAGTGGGAAGGCGCAATATTTCTCATTACTGAGATCTAAAAAATATGCCCATACACTTGCTCATTTCTTGGTGTTCCAAATTTAACCTGAAATCACAGCTTTATATAACACAAGAAGCCAAGCACTGCCCAGGAGCAATAGGGATTTTTCTCTAGGTCCTGCTTCAATGGTAACTGAACAGCTGGAATTTGTCCATAAGTATGTGGTAGCAGGATTAGATACACTAGTCCAGTAGTCTAGAAAACAGGTCTTTGGAAATAACAGCAGGAAGTAATTATTAAAACTACCCATTTCCTCCACCTGGTATCATATAGGCATAATCCATTCTGTACCCTTAGACAGAATGCATTTGACAAGGTTGCCTGAGCCAGCAGAAACCTGGACCAGATGACGGAAGTCCAGTCCAGAACTACAATCCTTCCCAATGGAAGTGAACAATGCCAACTCTTCTGACACTGAGAGCAATAAATGAGAAAGTTAGGTTCTCAGCATAAGAAAACAGTTGATCTTTGCCGAGACAAGTTTCTTTTCAAATAATTTTTCCTCACAACTTAGCTATTCGTGAGATTACCTCCCTCCAAAGCCATAAAAAAAAAATAATCATAAAACCGTATAATCCTAAAGTGATTTTGGTTGTAGGAAAGGAATAGCCATGTAAAAATATTCCTAAAAACAAAGCATGAAATGGAAAATAGAAACAGGAAGACATTAGAGTGTGCTAAGAGTAACCAGGCCTTGGCATCAGTCATCAAGCAAGAAAGTTACGGCTCACCAGAGGCTGACAGTACACAGAAAAGTTGCACTGATCAGAAATTATCTCTGCATTTCAAGTTTTATAAATTCTAAGTGAATCCCAGGCCATTTATTAGGTATTACTTTACTTTTCACAGTCTGGAAGGGAAAAAAAATTAATTATGCGCCTTTTCATTACTAACCACTAGATGTCCCTCCTCCCATTTTGTTCTCTTGCCTACACTAACATTTTTACCCGAAAAAGTGCTAAGTAATCACTCTACAGAAAAATAGACAAATGATCAAATATGGCACAAAGCTTTCACAAACACAGCTTTTTTGCAAGCCTGAAGTAAATAAATCTAGCTTTCAAATACTCACAGGTCAAAGTGTTTTGGAGCTGAGGCTTAGATTCAGCACCACCTCCAGTTGGAAAGGGTGAAAAACACCATCTCCATAATTATGGGTACAGACTTATTAACGGTCCAATTAACTTCTTTGCTGCAATAACTTTATCCCAGGCTTCAGAAAAAAAAAAATCTATTACCAAGTGACAAAGTTAAAACTGGAAACACTAAGGATCAAGCTGTGAACAGAAAACTGCTCAGGACTAACTTGACTGAGAAAATAGTTAATCAAAAATTTCTTGAGGAAATATCTTTGCTCTTGGGAACTGCCAGTTTATTGAAACTTCTTGAAGAAAAACAAATTTCTGCTAAGAAAGATTACTCAGGTTCAGGGAGGATTTTCTGATGACACCAAAAGGGAGAGCCGCCAATTCCAGAATGTACCACCAATCTGCAGAGTCAATGATAAGACAGACTTAAGTTCAAATCGCATGCATGATGAGACTTGGCACAGGGAATTGAACCAAAGGCTCGAGATAAGTCGCTGACCTGGCTAGTTAGGGAGTAGTGTCTTTTGTATACATAACTGAATGCTCACTCTGACCCATGTAAGAAAGCCTCACATTATAGCCCAAGGTCAGTACACCTGTTTGCATGCGAGAAGTGTATGCTTAAATTTCTATTTCACACAAAGCATTGTTGGGATTTGAAAGCAGTTCTTCCAAAAACCTAAATAAATACCCTGTGTGTTGGTCAACTCATTATTCTGGTTCCAGTAAAATCTTTCAGAGGTGTCTGTTCTGTAGCAGTGTAGAACAGGAAAAAGGTTTTATGGGATAGGAGCCTGTTTCCTCTCCACATCTAGAAAAAAATATCAGATAGACAGGAAGGAAATTAAGAATTTTATGATAAAAGAACATTCTAGGTTTATCCAAAAGCTCACTGGAGAAGATAATGATCTTTAAAATCAGGTACACTTATTTTCAATCTATGTTCCGTTGTATTTTTGCCAGTGTAACTTTAGTTTTTAACTAAGCTATGTCTGTTCAGCGTTCATATAGAAGAAGGCTCTATTAACTCATTGTGACTCCTAAAACTGGAGTTTGCCACTCTGTTCAGAAAACAAAGCCCCTTTTCATTACCAGTTAAGTAGAATACTTTATACCTGTTAGCTGTTCAACTTCCTTTCACTGAAGTTTGATGTGAAACTGTATCAGGCTATGATCTTTCTCTGAAGAAGACAGCTGAACTTACAGTTCTTTCACTTGTCACCCAGGCAGCATGGTGCTTTTTCTGTTCCCTGTTTGGATGAATAAATCTTCAGGTGCCAGTTCTGCACACAACCCAAAACTCTGGCTTTTGGTCTCACACCCTGCCCCTAAGCTGGGGTGGCACACAGCACACAAGATGATGGGGCTGTTTGCTTCCTTTCTCAACTCTGAAACTCCACACCCAAGCCCTTTCCAAGTCACTTTCATCAAGCAGAGTTGTTATTAAGAACAAATTGGAAGCTCCAAACAGAATTGTAAAGTTCCGATCACCATCTGTAGTTCTCTTCTTGTTCCAGTAAGCCCTAACCTTTCAGCCCTCTTGAGTCCCAGTGTGAATCTCCACACGATGGGTGATGCGTGGCTGGTGTATCAACCGTGTGACAGACAGGACAGACTGCCATGCCACAATGTGCTGGGTTATGTGACAAGGTAAGGTCAGTCAGTTGTGTGATAACTCAACAGGCCAACAATAAAGGAAGATAAACACAGAAGTTTCACAAATATTTGTTGACATTTTATAACTTGATTGGATCTGAATCTCCTCTCTCAGATCTGACCTATACAGGAAAAGTAATGAGTATGACTGTACCTGAAGAGGAAAATGTGTGGAGTCACTGCATCAGTCTCTGGTGAAGGCATTCTCAACTGCCCACAGAACAGGGCTATTCTGGCACTGCTCCGCCAATCAATCTCCCAGGCAGACTAAAGGTTACATCAGCTTTGCAATCAAATAACACAAGATTTGCTGTTATCTTCGGAGACAGTCCTGATTAGAACTGAGGCAAGAGCACAATTAGGGGCAAAGGTAGAATTCCTGCTCTGGGCAAAGATCTGCTGCAACATACGCATACTGCCCAACAGTATACTGATCTCATAATGGTTTTCTGTACAGCAGAGAATTTCTAAAGGCAGTACAGTTGTGAGCTGGAGAAAACTAAACACAGATAAAGGAAACACCACACAAACAAAAAAAAAAAAGCCAAACACTTAAACAATGCTTTTCAACCCTCTAAATGAAAGCAGCTTAAAAAAAAATAAAAAAAATCAAACACTTTAAAAAGGTGGTTCACATAATGTGTAAAAAAGATACTACAAAGAAAACTTCCATTAAGCCACTCTGCTCTGATGTTCCACCCTGATATACACTGTTTCTCTCATTTAAGTGCAGTAACTTGAATCCAAGAGTCTCTTTGTATGAGCAAGGGTCATTCATGGAAGTGAGTCGAACTTACTTCACTTCAAGAGATCCCTTCATATCAGCAAAACCTCTCCTAACCTTCAGTGGTCAATACATTAGGCCATTGATTTTCAGGCAGAGAAGAAAGGGCCATAAAGGATTTTAACAGGTCATATAGGCCCTTCCCTCTCCTCACAAAAGCAGGATCAACGCTGACTAAACAACTCCTGACTGATGAACAGTGCTTGAAACTTTTCAATTTTATGGACTCTGTATTTTGCTGAGGCCATTTCTTCCAGTCTTTCACTGCCCCTACAGAAAGTTTTTTTCTAAAGTACGACCTGAAACTTTCTCATTACATTTTAAACATGTAATACTTCTCATCCTATGTGCCCTAGAAGTATATGTCTTTTTTATATCTAAAGACTGTACCCTCTTAGGCTTCTCTTCCCCGTGATTTCCCAAATTCAGCTCCCCTTTATTCCACACAAAGAAACAAGGTTCATGTAAATATGTTCATAGAACATAAGTACTGTGAGTCCAAATTAACATCATATCTCACATAATGATTTTGCATAGAGAATTTGCAACTATAAGACTATAAGAAAAGCTATACAGGTTTCCTCTCCACCCCTTCGCTGAGCACAGCAGCTCTGCTAACCTGTCAGGCTAAGGCCATCCTGGACTCCACCATGACATCCCTCCCAGCCCACTCCTCTCGGCAATGGGACTCAGACAGTGCAGAGCCCAAGCACAGTCAGGCAGCTGCCAACCTCGCTTCCTGCCCTTCAGCTCCTCACCTCCTCTCGTAACTGCCACCAGCAGAGTCAAGCCTGGATGAAAACGTGAATCTGCAGGAAGTCTCCTACAGGTGCCAATGAATCTGTGATACATAGGAACACAGCTCTCAGGAGAAGAGCCCTCACAAAGTACATTGCAAGCTGTCCAGTGTGATATAGAGGCTGTGGCTAATAAAGTTCTGAAAATCAGTTTAGACAAACTACAGGTGCTTCTTTGAAAGAAGCATTCTGAACAAACACAGAATTAAATAGAATTAATGTGTAAAAAAACCCACACTGAAGGAAATTCAATGGTTTTTGATAATAGCTTTGGAGCTAAATAAACTCTGGGAAATAAATTCAGAAAGAGACTGATTTGTCACATAAGGTTTTTCCCTGAGCTCTTGCAGGAATGCAGAAAAGGGAACCCACTCTGAAACAGTTAAAAAAAGGAAGTTAGTGGCACAGAGAAGCTTAGATGACAAACAGTTAGGCCAAGATGGATAAAGACAGCACAACCCCTGCCCATGCTCTAAGCAACATTTAGTGTTATATGAAGGGTTCCGATTCACACTAAGAAAATGTATGTTAATTGAGGTATCAAAACAGTGGCCTATTTTGCTGTTGAAAACTTGAAATCTCTGGCAAGTGTTTTAATTGCTCCTATGCAAGTTCACAAAGACACTGCTTAAGGAACAATCAGGTGCTTTTGAAGATTTAAAAAAAAAAAACAACAAAATGACAGCATAATGACAAATGACTGGCAGAAATAAAAAAATGAAATATTAATCAAAATGTAAAAGGCACTACAAAACAGAAAGTCAACACTATCACTCACTATCCATGTTTACAGAAACAAATTGTGGATCCCCTCCAATAGAGATAAAACTCCCAATTAACCCAGAAAAGCAGAGGAGAGAATTTATTTTTCAAGTGCTCTCTACACCACTTGAACAGTTTTTATCATATATTTTCTATTTTATGAAAAAAACTTTATTCAAAGAAGTTCAAATAACTTTTATCAGTGTTATTTATTCTTTCACTAACTGCAAGTCTTAACTCTGTCTTAACAAAGCTTCACCCATTTAAACCATTCTCAGGTGTGATTCACACAGGGTGCCTGCACACGCTTCCTCTACAGAGCACAGGTAAATGAAAGCTTTATATTGTTATAAAACAAAAAATGAATGGTCTTGTGGTCACTCATCATCCTAGCCACAATAATCTGCTAGGAGAAATTAGAGGCAGTGTTGCTGTAATGTCCATTACACAGGCTGCACCACAGGTAACAACATTTGCAGACAAGGAAACCCCAGCTGTGCAGAAGAGGCAGCGAAGTCTCTGCCCTCTGCTGTCACCTCAGTTACATTCAGCGCCCACTGCAGGGACTGGCTCACTCGCCGTGGCTGTGCTCTATTCTTTCCCAGCTAAACAAAGTGTAGTGCCATTTTATTACCTTTAAATACTGATCCCCTGCTGCTGCCAAATTGTTTAAAGTGATGGCAATAAGGGAGGGACACTTCCTAATAATTAACTAATATAAACTGAAGCAAAAATCCCCTGACAAGCCTCATTTTGAAGCCTGATGATGATTACCAGCTACATTTCCTCCAACCGAGGTTTGAGAATATATTTTAAGGCATTAAACCTATAAGGATTGTATTTCATTTCTACTATAACACATTATTTTCATTTTTAGGAAAGACTAATTCTTAACATGTCAAAACTGCCAACTAATCTTTACAAAATCTCTGGCTGCAAGTCAGGGTTATTGGCATTTCCTTCGTACAGATAGAAAAGCTGAGGTATAGATAGCAATGTTAATTACCATCCGTGAAATAGTGCTGGAGCTCAAATTTGAAACCAGCATCCTTGCTTCTATGGACAGCTGTGCTTGGTTTCAGCCAGGGGAGGAAATACAGCTCCAATAGAAGCATTTAAAGCCTTTGCACCCTGTCTTTTTCCCAGTGCTGTCACTGGAAATATACCTGCCACTCAACCAAAACGTAGATGATGTGCCCCAATATGCCTGTGCACTGCCATCGCACCACTGGCACACTTCCAGCCCCGTTTGTAGAGGAACTGGGGACCACTGGGGAAGAAGGGACTGAGAACACAGGAGTGTATGAACTATTCTTACAAAATATGTCCACTCAGGGTCTGTAGAGTGATTCCTACCACAGACTTTGCTGCCTCTTTAGGTACAAGGTATCGACTTCTACTGATCTCCACTTGCTCAGAGGTAAAAGGCAAAGACAACCATAACACTAAAAACCTTACTGAAGTGATAAATCAGCACTGCTCAAGGCTCCATTGAAGAGAAAAATCCTTATTTGGTGAAGAAGTATATGTTTAAGTATTACAGATGTCAATGTAGTTTTCATGAAGCCAGGCTGGTGGTTTGTTTGGAAGGCTGAAGGAAGAAGGAGGAATATGCATCTAGCTTAATTGAAAGGAAATCAACCTTTCAGCACTTTGGGCAATGTTGAGTTCAACATAGTTGCTGTGTTCAAGTATTTTCCCCTCAGAAATTATCTCATGTGAACATCTGCCCTCAGAGCATTACAGAAAAAGTGGCATTTCGCTCTGAGATCCTCTGCCAGTGTCCATAAAGGTTATACCCAAGACGCATCAAATCCCATGGCAACCAGACCCAGGATGCATTTCCCTCATTCCCCACACTGATGGTAAACAACAGCCCTTTGTTTGGAGTGCTAAATGTAAGCATTTCGAGGTGCCCTTCAGCAGGTTCCTCAACAGCTGACCTGTTGCTTTATACGCATTTCTTTTACTCGGTGCTTAAGTCACAAAACCCTTTTCCCTTATACTACAGCTTTCAAAATGGATTATTATTACAGGGTGGGGAGAAAACACGGCCAGTGGTCCTGCCCATGCCAGGACCAAGCCCAACTCTTATGGGTGAAGGCCCAACCGTTGTGCCTGGAACACATGGGATAAGAACAGGCTTCCACATCTCCTGCATTCTGTGGAGAACCTCCCATCACAGATGTACACTTCACCGTGCTGCAGGAGGGCTGAAAGAGAGAACCAGACAGTGAAGCCAGAGCAAAGCACACGGTCTTTCACTTGTGGCACATCTTCAGACCTCACATAAACATACACTTTTGTCTCCTTCCAGCCAGAAGAGCCCTGCTGGGCCCCCCCCACGAGCGAGACACGCTTCGTGTGGCACACCCAGAGACCGGCAACAACCACTTCGAGCCACTTGGTCAGTCACAACACGAGCATCCCAATTACCATCTCTGCCACTCGCTGCTTCCTACCTGGCAGACGTACCCCAACTCTTCCGCGCCTCAAAGCCACCCCCGTGTGAAAACCCGCCCCCGCGTCCAGCGGGGCTTTACCACCCAGCGGGACACCTCCCCGGGCCCCTCCAGCCGCCCGGGACCCCCCTCACCCACCTAAACCCACAGCGAAGACCGCAGCCCGACGGACAGAGCGCCCGGCCGCCACCTGCCCCTCACGGGGACCGTTAAACGGTCGTTCCGGGCCCCGCCCCCCGTGGCCCCGCCCCAGCCTCCCGCCCAGCGGCTCAGCTCCCGCCCTCCCCACCCCCTTATCGCCCGGCCGCAGCCGCCTCCCGGCCTTATCGCCCGCGGGCAGCGGCACCCCCGCCAGCGGCAGCCCGGCTCCGGGCACGGCGGTGGGCGTCCGCCGCCACCCGGGGCCTGCGAGACTCAGCGCCGCCTCAGCCCGGGGCGGAGCAAAGCGGAGGGGAGCGGCGCCCGGCCCGGCCCGGCCCGGCCCAGCCCCGCCCCGCGCGGGGGCTTTGTTCCCCCGCATGCAGCATCCGCCGGGGAGGCGGCTGTCCCCGCCCGCCCCCCCCGCCCCGCCGAGCGCTCGGGAGGCGGCGCGGCGGGGGCGCCCCGGCGGCAGGCCCGCCCCGCGCGGTGCCCGCCGTCACTGCCGCGGGCGGTTGGGCCGCCGGCGCCTCCCCCGCCGCGGCGGCCTGATGCGGCACCCGGCGCCGCCCCGCCCGGCTTTTTCTCCCCTTTTCCCCGAACCCCCTTCCGTCTCGATATCTCCGGGGGCGAGGCGGGGGCGGTGACGCCCCGTGCCCGGTGCGCCGGCCATGCGGGGCGCGGCCCCCGGCGGCCCGGCGGAGGGCGGCGGGCGCTGAACGCGGGCGGCGGCGATGCCGATGCCGGGGGGCGGCGGGGCCGCGGCGGCCGCCGCCAGGCGCCCCCCGTCCGGCGAGGCGGTGGCGGCGGCGGCGGCGGTGCCGCGGGACGAGGAGCAGCAGGAGGAGGAAGGCGAGGAGGATCTCCGCGACGGCGGCGTCCCCTTCTTCGTCAACCGCGGCGGGCTGCCCGTGGACGAGCCCACCTGGGAGCGGATGTGGCGGCATGTGGGCAGGATCCACCCCGAGGGGGAGCGGGTGGCGCAGAGGATCCGGGGCGCCGCCGACCTGCCCAAGGTGAGACACCCCATCACCTCCCCCCCCGCCCCGGGGCTGGCCTGGGGTGCCGGCGGCAGCGCCCGGCCGGGCCGTCCCCCGCGGGGCGCAGGAAGGGGAGAGGGGAAGCGGTGGCGTCTTGCTGAGGGGACTCGCTCGCCTGTCCGTCCGTCCGTCCCCCCCGCCTTGGAGTCCGGGCTCCCCGGGTCGGGAGCGATCCCTCGGGAAAAGGGCCTCCGGGGGTGGTCTTGCGGGAAGCAAAGCCACGCCGTGACCCGGAGTGCGGGGGGTGTCTGCGAGGCTCTGCCCTGCCCGGGCGTGCCAGCAGCACCCGCTTCTTCTGAGGCCTTGCTGGAAAACAAGACTTCAGATGGCTGATGTGCGAGCCCCCTGGGAGGGAGATGGGTTGCCCTAAAGAGGAAGACTGGATAAATGATGGAAAGATGAGGAGAGTTAGGTTTAGAAGAGTCCAAATACTCGAGGCGGGAGGGTGAGTGAGACGGGCAGAGGTGAGTCTTTGAACCAGAAGAAATTAGATTTGGGTACAATCTCCCACACCAAAAGGCATTCTTGCACAGAACGGTGTCTGTCAGAAAAGGCACTCTTGATGCCAGAGAGTTTTAGGAGGAGTCAGCGAACACTTGCAGAGCTTCTTGATGGTGCAGGGTCAGATGTTGTGATGTTCCTGGCCTTGCTGCAGCAAACTTTATGAAAAGAACCGATGATCATTTCACTTAACCTTGTGCCATACTGAATAATTTGCATGTGAATTCTTGTGGTTGTTGCTATCTGTGTTGCACCTCAGCCGGGAGAAAAATCCCCCCCTTTCATTGGCACCCTGTGAACAAAAGAGGCTGCAAACATTTGGTGTTTCACTCCATTGGCGGGTTATGAGAGTATTTCCATCATGCTAACAAGAGGAAATTCAAATACAAGAAGATGAAGCTTTTTCTGCTCAGGCTTTTTTAGCAAGAACTTACCTCCTTGGGAAGGTAATTTGAAGTATGCAAGTACATGCTATTATATAGTGCACAGGCAATCCGTACTGCTTTCCATGAGGAACTCTGGAGAAGCATGTGATATAACATCCTTTGTGCAGTGAAAAGTTACAGGCATCTGTGGCAGCAACCAGAACAAATCTTGAATCCTGATTATGGTCTCTATTCTAACCCCACTAGACTTTTCCTTCCTTTTCACATTTCCTTCCTCTCCTCTTTGTCCTGAGCCTGGGTGAAGGCTGCAAACATGTTTCAGATCAATCGGAACATGCACTACTTAATTTCGTGACCAAAAGGGCTGATTTGACAAGGAGAGGTGAGGGCTGCTTATATCGCCACGCATCTTGTGCCATCAAGTTTCTTCGAATGGCTGATGCAACAGATGAGAATTAGGACAATGAGTGTACTCTCCAGGGCTAGCTCCTCTGAAAAGCCAGGTACTCTCCCTGTGCTGGAGGGTGAATAGGCCTTTTTAGGTGTTGGGAATGGGACAGTGGTTTGCCTGCTCCCAAATTTTTGGCCCTCAACAGTAGCCAGTGTTGGGAGAAATAACTCTCAAAAGAGTTGTCCATAAACTAAACTTAATACCGTAAAATGATGACTGCAGGAGGCTGTGATCAGACTTTGTAAGTAAGTTCACAGATCAGCTGCAGCAGCTGTGTCTTTCACTGGCATATGAGAGCTCAGAGATCTCCTCTGGTCTCCATTTCCTTCCCATAGATTTGGGGTTAGCGGGCATCGAGCGAGCCATGCCATGGTGGCAGGACGTAGTTGATCAGCCATGCGTGCTAGGCTTGCGAGTGCCACCCTCCTGTTGGTTATCTCCTTTCTAGCAATAGGGTAGGGCGTTGCTTTGGTTGGAGCTGCTGGGACCATCAAATGGGTGCACACTGGAAATGCAATATGATGTTTGCTTGCCTCATTAAGAAATGATGGATTTTAAATGAGGTGGTTATGAGGGCAAAGACGGGAAGAGTTGCATCTAATGGGCTCATATATAGAGAGAGGAAAAAACTTTAGTCAGGCTATCAACTGGGATTGGTATTGCTCCCATGTTGCTTGCAAAAGGAAGATTAGGAGGGGCTTGGATACATATAAGCATCGGAAAAGAAACCGTTGCTAAACTAGGCTGGCCAAAAAAGCACCTCTGTGATATGGCTAAGGTTGAGCTTTGTCTGTGCTTCCCTCCCATCTGCCTTGTCTCATGCACAGCACGGCCCACCTAGTACACGAAAATCTCTGTTGCTCTTAGGATCCCCTTTCTAAAAACAGAGTCCCATTCCCGTGCGCATAGCCAGCCTGCCGGGGTGCATGAATGTAGGAGTCCCTCCACACAAGGGATGAGGGACCAAGGACATGTTCAGTCTCCTAAACCTGGCAGAGTTATGTGCTCCGGGAACTCTGGGCTCTCTTCCTAGCTCTCTCTACAGCTTTCAGAATAGCTAAAGGGAAAGCAAAATAGATCTGGTTTCCTATCTTTTCTGTTACAAATAAATTCCTTTCTGCTTTTTGGAGGTTTGTGACAACTACCTAATATTTATAGCCCCTCTGAGATGTGCAGTGGATGATGCTGGGCAAGAACAAAGCATTAGGGTCTCCCATCCTGTCAGTGTGAGACTGAGGGATGGAGACCTTATTCCTCTCCTCCTACTTCTATTGCCCCATTAAAATGCTATAGACCTGATGCAAAAGAAACCGTAGCCCAGTCTGGGCTGCAGGCCCAGATCTGAGAGAGAGAGAGAGAGAGCACACTGTACTTTCATCAGTTTAATTACTTGAGGTGCAGGACGCTCTTCTGCATTAACTAGTCCCCTGCTGAACTGGTTGCCATTATGCTGCCTCAGTGTTGCACAGTCCTTTGAGGAAAGGGGGGGTGGGGGTGTGTACTAGTAAAGGGAGGAGTAACTACCCAGAATCATTAGTCTCTACTGTCAACGTGCACTTAATCTGTCTCCACTCAAAAAGCATGAAAATCTCCACGCTGAAGAAATGAAGCAAAGTTAAATAGTCAGCCTGTCCTGGTTGTTACCTCTTTCATTGTTTCTGCGTGGAAATGATTTCCTATGACTCAGTGTGTCAGCTCACAGCATCCAAACTGACTCAGCTCGTGCAGTTCCAGAGATGGCTCCATCCCTGCGCCGCTCTCTGGAGCCTTCCCTGCTCCTGCTGCGGCTGAACAAACCCAGTTTCACATCTGCTCCTGCCGTTCCTGTGCCATGTCCTGCAAGTGAGCCAGCCGGTACCTCTGCTTGCTCCAAGCAGGGTACGGAAATGAAGCACTCGAGATGGCAATTGGCACCTCCAAGAGGTGCTAGGAAAATGGGTACCAGTGGTCAAATGGTGCTACTTAGTTTTCAAAAAAAAAAACCAGAAATATCAAAACACATGAAAGGATATGGAGAGAGACTAGTTTAGCTCAGTGTTTACTTGCTAATGGTGCTTGGAGCTCGACTGAATAACACAGATTACAGTTTCCAGAGGCAGCGACAGCCCACATCCCAAGGTTAAGCAGTCTCTGGCCACTGCGCTGTGTGGGCACAAGTAGAGTGTGACCATGTGGCAAACCAGGATAGGGAACTGATCTGACTGAAAACTACCCATGCTTGCTGGCTCGGCTTTCAGCTGGTTCAGGTGCCTGACCTGGCTCACCAGTCACTTGTGCCAACCCAGGGCAGGAGGAGGAGGTATGGAAATGAGTGGCCACAGAAATATATGCGGAGGATGACGAGTGGCTAAGCGGCGCTGCTGGCTACAAAACCATCACCAGCAAAGGCAATTGTGCACAGCGGAGTAGAAGGCCCAAGGGAAGATCTGATTCTGACTCACTCTTTCTTAGCTGGGGATAGCCCAGCTCTGGGGGAAGTCTGAGGAGGAACTGAAATGCTAAAAACCAAACTACTGTGAAAAGCTGTAGTCTGGTATCAGAGGAGTGTGTGCAAGGCATGAGTTATCCTTCAGAGGGAAAATGCTGGGCTGTTTCTCCAAGCCTGTCAATCACACCAAATCTGTGTCTTCTCCATTATGTTTGTCCTGCGGACGGGACCCTTCTCCTTCCTTAGACACATTTTCTCAGCTGCTGACAAGGCTGTGCTTATCCCCTGTGGAGCAAATGGTGAGGAAAATCTGACTGGACCCATAAGGCTAAGGCCTCAGAATGGGACAGCAGACCGAACACTGAACTTTCAGAAGTCATTCTCTGACCACGTAATTCAAAACAATGGACACTGCAGGGGAGGGAGTCATGATGCTGTCAAACCTGTGCCCCAGTCAGTGCCAACTCACCTGAGATGCCAGGAGGCACTGGGGGACCCTTATCCCCTTGCTTACAGAACTGTTCTATGCTCCGATGGTTTTGGGGAAACTCATTCTCCGTTTTCGCCTCTCTGTCTCGTTCTCTTATTTTTGTTTTGTGCCTTCCAGTTTGCATACTCAAATGAGGACAAGTTCCCTCGGGTGATAGCTTTCCTGTCTCACATCTTGCCTCGTCAGTTAATTTTATCTAATTCTTCCAATGTAACGCTGCCTAAACACAGGACCCTTTCACACAGTTTCTCTTGCAGCTCTGTGGTGGTGCTTCATTCTGAATCCCTTCCCAGTTACCAGTGTGGGAACAAAGGAATTTTCCTAGTGTGGTCACTTTGGGCAGCAAAAAGGGGCTGGTTTCAGAGGAACACACTTCCTGTAGCTGTGTGCAACTGAGTTCAGCAAGAAGCTGGAGAGGTTTGGAAGAAGTGATTTACTTTCTGCTCCCCATTTCAGATTCCCATACCAAGTGTGCCTGCGTTCCAGCCGTCCACCCCCATCCCTGAGCGCCTGGAAGCTGTACAGCGCTACATCAGGGAGCTTCAGTATCCTTTATTGTTACCTTCGTCACTGGTGTGATAACCCAGGAAGAGGGAGCAAGGGGACTTTCTTTCCCTGTGAAGAACAGAAAAGCTCATTCTGCTGTAGCTGGAGGGGAACTGAAACTTGCTCCCGGAAAACACGAAGCTGGTCTCGGGATGACGGTTTGTTTTGCTGCTCTGTTTCTTTTCTTTTCTGCCCACGTTGCCTTCTGATCCTGTTCACTCCATGTAACAAATGGGTATGTTGTCAAGGGCCTTTCCCCACTGCCCCACCTTTCTTGGTTGTGGCTTTACAGTGCCATTTTGTTAAACACATGCATATCTGAGACCCTGACAGTCGGGTCTCAGATGGACTACAAATAGTGTCACCTCACTGTTAAGGCATGGGTGAGCTGTAGCGGTGAGGAAACTGCATCATGAACACTCTTCTCTGCAGCTGTCTAGAGGACAGTCAGCCATCCTGCTTTTGTGCATCTGTGGTATCCTGCCCCTTTATATGCAGAGCTGCCTGTGTGACTCTGTCCTGGGAAGGAGATTTCCCCAGCCCTGGTGCGCTGGACCACATGTACCACACAAGCACTGTTTAATCTCACAGATGAGATACAGAGCTAGCTCTGGCTTCAGCCCTTAAAAAAGGTAAGGCGGCAGACCTTTTGGCACCTCTCACCCATCTGAGGTGGTTGTGCTCTGGGTTAGGTCCCAATCAGTCTCAGAATAAGGTATCATGAATGTTTCGATGCTCTGTGCGTTCTCTGCAGACCGGCACATGCACAGATCTATCAGACTTTGTTCTGTCCTGGTAACTGGAAAGCTGAGCAGAGCACGTGCTGTCAGCACGGACCTTTGGGAAATGAAGTGGAAACCTGTGTGTGGGGAGGAGAAAGAGAAGAATTGACAAGAAGGAAATACAGTGGAAATAACAAGGGACTATAAATGGCAGAAATGCAGGAGAGGGAGGTGGGGACTTTCTTGTGTTGCTGTTGTATTTGTGGAATCTTGACTTTGCTGTGAGAATAGTAACATGGAAGTTCTTCAGACACGTTTTCTTCAAACTTTACTTTCCAAGCTGCCAGGCCCTTAACTTCTTGCCTCCAGGTACAATCACACTGGGACACAATTCTTTGAGATTAAGAAGAGCAGACCTCTGACTGGGTAAGTGCTGGCAGCCCCTACAGCATTTAATCCTTGCTTTAAGATGTTGGGGCCTTGCAACATACACCCACTGTTTTTTCTTCCATCCCCTGGCCAAGGTCTAGGTGGCACTCGGGGCTTTCAGTACTGCAGCTTCATCCTACTTTAGGTGACTTTATTGTCTGTTGCCTGGGGCACTGCTGGGCAGAGCTGTGTCTGGCCCTTCTCAGGGACAAGAGTAGGTTTTGTTGTCATGAATCAGTAAATCCAGTAAAATAACGTAAGTGTATTCCAAAGATGTGCAGATTCTGCCTGCTTCTAATTGGAATATATGAACTTCTGATGGATTCTGAAATTAGGTCCTGCCCTAAACGAGCTTCATAAAAGCCAAGTATCTTTACAGGTCTAATTTCATAGCTCCTGTGAGTGCCTTTGCAGAATCTAGGCTCACTAAGCTTCTGGTGTCTCATACTGCAGATTTTGGATACAGCTATGCCCTGTAAGTTCCTGGAGATAAGCACCTGATGTTCATTGACTCTCTTGGCCAGCATATGGAGAGTCTCCCAAGACTGGCTTCTAGTCTACAGACTTATGTGACCCCAAACTTCTTGTGTTGTAATCAGTGCAATGTCTCCTCCACAGTATTTGCTAAACAGAGAGTAGGGTTGATGCCAGAGAAGAGGGCTTCACTGTCCTTGAACCTTGTGAGGCAAACATTGCTGGCTTTTGGTCCTTTGAGGCTTCTGCTTGTGGTCACATTGGTGTCCATCCAGAACTCTTGGCGCCAAGTGCTGTGGTCTCCCTGAGAACAGAGGCTGGCTTAGTATGCAGCTTTGCTGTAACTCACTGAAGGGAGTTCCTTGTAAGCAGCAACAGCATGTGGTAGAGACCTGGTTTGGATTTCATATCTTCCTAAAGAAGATATTTTCTTCTGTTCCCTGTCCTCAGTGGGCCACCTTCTCTCCTGGAAACTTGCCTTACATATGTAGTGCAAAAGGGCTGAACTGGCCATACTTGCATAGCACAAGCCCTTTAACTGTCCTCGTCTTTCCCTTGTCCCGCTCTGCAGGCTGATGGACCTGGCCAAAGAAATGACCAAAGAGGCCCTGCCAATAAAATGCCTGGAAGCTGTGATCCTGGGAATGTATCCTTTCCTCTTGGAATTGTGCATGTCTGCCCATCCTTGTGTTTTCTCCTCTGCTCTTTTATGATGCTTTGAGGCTGCTGATAATATTGTCACTAAGCCCCACATGCCTCTGTTTTCCCTCCCCAGTTGTCACAAAAAAATCCACCAATAAAATGCAAATCCAAGCAATTCTCTGAAGTATCAGAACTAGTTCTTCGGAGTTGCTCCTCCTTCCCTAAGAAGGGTGGTGCTGCTCTGGACAACTCCACAAATGAATAAAAGATAAAGGAAGGACCTAAGGAACGTCTACAGAGGGGCAAAAATATTAGCTAGAGTTAGGTCAGGAAGTCCTTTGTGGATAACACTGCTCACTTACTGCAACGTTGCCTGCATGTGTTCTACATTAAAATAAGATAGGGATCCTCCCCAACTTCTAATTATGGTGTATGTCATTTTACTATTATGTCTAACACTGCCTGCCAGCTTAGGCAATACCTTGATTAATTCTAGACATGTGTCGTCTTTAAATACACATCTTTGCTAGCGATCTTCCAGGTTTAGTCTATGTCACTCGGGCTATAGATTCTTCATGCACATTGGCAAAGCTACCTGGAAGGGCAGAGATGGCAAGTGAATGGTTCAGAAGGGTAGTCTGATTAAGTATTTTGTCCTGAAGGTTCCTCAGTTCATATGTGAGATAGCTAGTAAAACAGATTAAAACAAACTGAGGAATAATGCTACAGCATTAACAGTTTGGGAGCTACAGAATACAGTACACCTGAGGTGTTAGCATTGCAACTTCTGCATCACAAAACTGCCTCGAAATTAACTTCCCTTTGTTGACTGTCTTGTTGAAGACAACACATTTTCCCCATGACCCAAGTGAAAGTAGGGCAGCTCGCAATGAGCTGGACTCTTGATCTGGAGAACAAATCGTGCCTATGTGATGCCTGAATCCCTGGTGAGTCAGGCTGGGAGGGTTTGGAGCAGGAAGGAAGTATCTTGTCAAGAAAATGGTATCACTGGTTGTTTCCTGAATAGTGCCTGCTGTCAGTTACCTCACCAACAACATGACCACGCTGGACCGTTTCCCCATCAGCTTCAAAACCCACTTCTCAGGGAACTACTTCCGACACATTGTGCTGGGGGTGAACTTTGGAGGCCGCTATGGGGCACTGGGCATCAGCCGACGTGAGGAGCTCATGTACAAAGCACCCGTCTTCCGCACGCTGAGCGAACTCATCTTTGACTTTGAGGAGGCATATCGCCGCTGCTGGCACACTCTCAAAAAGGTGAAGCTGGGCCACTGTGTGTCCCATGACCCACACAGTGTGGAGCAGATTGAGTGGAAGCACTCCATCCTGGATCTAGACAAGCTAACCCGGGAAGACTTCCGCAAAGAGCTTGAGAGACATGCCCGTGATATGAGGCTGAAGGTAAGCAGCAACGATGGGAGTAGTAGTTCGCTGCTGCATCTGCTGTCTTGCCTGGCTGATGGTGTGCTGGGGGGATGAAGTGGCAGGAGGCTTTTCTAGATGGTGGTGGAGTAGAAGGTGAATTGGAGGCTGGGCGCTCTTTTTCCTTTGTATACAGGCTGGTCCCCTAATGGACGCTCGCACAGTATTGCAGCTCCGATTAGCTTGAACTGTACACAGTCCTTGGAGCCATAGCTGTCACAGCAGCTTGTTTGTTCTGGCTTTTACATTTTTGATGCACTTGCCTTGCCTTTTTGTCTTTTATTCCCATATAATTAATTGTTGTTAGGCTTTGTGTTTTCTGGTTACTACTCGTATTGGTTTTCTGCTCATGCTGCTCTTACTTTAATTTTTCTGGCAGATTGGCAAAGGAACTGGGCCACCATCTCCCACCAAGGACAGAAAGAAAGATGTCTCCTCCCCACAAAGAGGTCAGGCCAGCCCCCATCGGCGTAACAGCCGCGGGGACCGACGGTGAGTGGGGCTGCTGGGCAGAGACCTATCTAGAGCATCTCTGTTTTACTCACAGATTCCAACTTGCTGTCTGGTTTTGGATCCTTCTGATGTCTTATCTGGGTTCTTTATAACAGGGGTTACTTCTCTGACCTGCAGTAGCATTCCTCCCTAGTCTGTGCCTTTGTGAGTTTATCATTGCTTGGGGAGGAGGGGGACAGCTGGGTTATTTTTGTTTTGGTAGGGAGGAGGAAGGCAAATAGTCAAATAGACAGCGATCTTGGTAGCTAATATTTAACCTTATGCAGGGGTCTGAGCTCTGGTGTCTCACAGACCTGTGCCCCAAAGAGACTCCAAAAATTACACTGCTGTCAGTGAGACTGTTTTCCTGAAACTCATCTGGAGTACCAGAGTGGGCTTCCTACTGTTCCTAACCTGCACTCTCTTTTGTGGAGACTGCTGGGAGAGTTACTGGAGATTGCAGAATAATCCTGCCCTCAATAGTGTCTGAAGCTTTCTTGTCCTTTTCCTGGGCCACCAACTCTATGTGCAGCACCTCCTGACTGGAAAAACAGTTTCTGAATAGTTCTTATGCTCTTTGCTCACAGGCCATCTGGTGAGAAGAAGCCTCCCGATTCCAAAGCCATGCCAGACCTCAATGGGTACCAGATCCGGGTGTGAAGAGAGCTGTGCCTTGTGTGCCTGGCTCCACAGACTTCTTGCTGGCCTCAGTTGGGACCTGGATCCACCTGCGGTGATTCTGACAAAGGGGACAGGGGAGCGGGAGCAGAACAGAGTGCTGATCTTCCCAGGTACTTCCTAGTGGGCCAGTCCCAGAGCTGGATCCCATGGGTCCCAGAGGATTCACCTGCCTGTTTCTGGGAGAGGTGTCCATCTTAATTCACTGAAAGAAGTATTTTTTAAAAAAAAATTAAAAAGATCTGTACATTGGTGGAAGTTTGCTGCAGGAAGAATATGAAGTGAGTGGGGTCAGCAGACTTGCTATCAATTTTTTTGTGTTGACAGCAAGTAGATGAAGCATCTTGTCAACAGTACTTCTTCCCTGACTGCACAGAAGTCTTCAACCCATGCAAGGCCTGCAGGGCTGAGGGAGAAGTGATGCTGGAATGGGATGACTCCTGCATCTTGTGCAAAAACTCCTGGTTTTGTCATTATGAACACTTTGTTTAGCATTGCTCTTGTGAAAGACAGGGCTGAATTTGCTCAGCCTGATTTATTGATCATACAAGGGCCTCTCATCTGGAGAAACCACATCTTGTGTGTTTAGTCCTGCCTATTTCAAAGCATTTCATTGTCTCTGAGGGGATAGACAGTGGGATGATGATCCTCTTTACCCACTGTGATGCTGGTGAGCTGTTGCTGTAAGTCCTTTTGTGATTGAGTGGGTCAGGATATGCGTATGCAATGGCCATATGAAAACAGGCCCGGAGACCTCAATTGTCTCAGCAGCGGAGGCAGGGGCAGGCAGGGGCTGGTGGGAAGCCTGAACTTTTGAGTCCTCTTCATCAGCCTTCTCTCTATCAACTTCTAGCGACTGCTACTGTGAAAGCTTGCGGAGGGCACTCCAGTCACTGAGGTACGAGTTTTAAAGATAAATAGTTAAAGAAGGTTTTAAATGATGTGAACAGGTTTTACAAGCATTTTTCCTTTCCATGAGGGTCTTTCTCCTTCCTCACCGTAGTCTTAGTGCTAGAGTTACAGACACCTGTTGGTGGGAAGCCCTGCTCAAGGAGATTGCAGCTGCTTTCCTGACAGCTCAGCCTGGAGCCTCCTGAAAGTAGCTCCCCAGCCCAGTCCCAGAGCTGTGCTTGCGTTCTGGCTCTGCATAGCTGCAGTATTTAACAGCATCATGGAGGCGAGCCTTCCCCAAAGGGCTGGGCTGCACCTTTCTGCCTGCTTACAGCCTTGACTCTTCCTACGCTTCTTTTCAGGGGAGTGTTGTACTACCGATGAAGCAGTGTAATGCTTGTCAGAAACCTGGAGCGTTGTCAGACCTTTCTTTGAGGCCTAGGGCCTGGACACAGTGGGGTTGCCAGAAGTCAGAACAGCATGGCCTTGAAGTGATCTGGATGCATGGATCTAGGAGATACAAAAACTGAGCTTGGGAGTTGGGAGAATCCTTCAGAGAAACTGACTCTTGTTTTATCCCAACACTGACAAGGAGCTAAACTTTCTGAAATAGTACATATTTAATTTTATTAGAACTGGGCTTATTCTTTCCTGTGAACTTGTTAGAAACATGATGGAGCTTAGCTCTACCATATTTTTTCTTGCAGTCTTGCTGTGCCACACCCTCGTGTAAGCAGTGCTATTTTGGTGGCAGAGAATGGGTTCTTATCCCCAAACAAATCAGCTCTTCTGTCCAGTTAAAGCAGTGATAATCCTTGAAGCACCACCCACAAGCGATTTAACTCAGGCCTTACAGGTTCCTAATTGTACATCCTTAACTGTGATGTAACTTGCAAGGCTCTATATCCATACCACTGCAGTCTGTCCTTCCAAGCTCTCTTTGTAGTCTGTACTTTTCTGTACGACCAGGAGGACAATGCGTAGGGAAGTGGCAGAACTTGCTGCTGATCCAAGATAAGGTCAATCCAGAAGAGCACGCCAGCTTCCACAGTGCAGTGCAACACCAGTCCCCTCCCTTGCACTCCAGCTACATGCAACAATTTGAAATTAGACAGCAGTAGGAAGCCAAGCACCCATTTGAATGTGTCCTCTGGTCAATTTTACGTGGCTGTAAATTAACACATTTAGTGTCTGGATGCAAACTGTGATGTAAGCTGTAAAGGTACCACAGTTACTTATAAATAATATGGGTCACTTGGAAGCCACAAACTACCTTTGCATAACATTTTCTGAAAGTGGACTGATAGCTCAGGTGCCACTGTGAATCACGTGATAAATACAGGCAGCAGTCAGCAAGGGAGACTGAATGTCAGGTTTTATTAAAGTGGATGAAATCCAGGAAAAAAAAAGCCACTTAGATAAAACTAGGATGCATCCTGGCCATGACTTTGGTTAGTTAATTCAGAGTAACTGGAAAGCTCTTGAGAATAATTAGTAGCTTCATACAGAGCACATTAAATAGCTGGACAGACTTGAGCCTTTTTAGATGGAAAGGAGGGGAAGCATGTTTGGGGAAGGAAGACTTCAAAACAGATGGGGCAAGTGAGGGGTCAGCTGCAAGCTAATGATGCTTTCTTGAGAGCAGGGCAACAGGGATGCTCAGCAGTGTTAGATCACCAGGGCAGAATGGCTTAAAACAAAATGCTTTGTTTGACCTGGTAATTAAGCGCTTTCCTGCAGGATGTAACTGAGGCCAATAGCTTAAAAAACCAAAGGAAGTGGATGTTTAAGGAATGAATGACAGGTAGAGTTCAAGGTCTCTTAATCCTCAGCTGTAGCCAGACAAGAATATCCTCTTTCAAGATTTAGTTGCACAATTATGTACGTTAGGAGGCATTTAATTCTTCTTATGTACCTAATGTTGATGACTGCTCAAGATGGACACAGGAGCAGACACGAGCTCTCTACTAGGGTTACTATTTCAAGCCTTCTGCTATGTTTCTGCATGGTAGAATCCCTGCCCCTTACTGTTTCTGTATCTCCAGTTTAGCAGATAGTGCAAGAAACTGGAAAATGACCAAACAATTCTCCTCTTCTTGTGTTTGCTGCCCCCATCTTTGTAACAAGATGAATCGCTTCAATACAAAGCTTAGCTTCCTCGCTGACAAACAAGACGGCATCCCCCTGTGAGACAGAGGATTAGTGCAACCCAGTTTTATGCCGTAAGAAACCTGAGGGTACAATGAAAGACGAACTTTTGACTTCCACTTCTTTCCTCCCTCACCCACCTGCTCTGGCTTCTGGACTGTCTGCCTTTAACCATAAGGAAAAAAAGGCTGGAGATCAGTCTTTTTCACTTCTGCAGTCTTTAGAGCTACAGAAAAGGAATGAAAAGAAGCAACTAGACTGTAACTCATACTCCTTAGTGCCTGCAGAAGAAAAGACGTGAATCTTGAGGAGTCCTATTAATTATTTAATGTTAAATATTAATATGATCGCTCATGTAGCTCTGGGGTGTAAATTTCACTGTTCAGTAGGTCTCTTCTGATGTCTGTTCTGCAGTACAAGTCCTGCTGAACTCTGTGAAAGGGAACTGCGTCCATACATGAGGAATGGATAGACACTGCCTATGTTGTATGTGAAGTCTAGATGAGCTTTGAAAGACTTGAACAAATGCTGACCTAATACTAGCAAAACTATTTTAAATGTAATGCAAATCTTGAAATAAGAGTTCTTCTTTATACTTTTATGTAGACAAGTCCCATGATACCTGGCCAACTGCAATTTTTTTAATGGATGAATGGATTAGCGAGCAAAACTTTCTGCTATGGTGTCACTCATATAAACTTCATATACTAAAGAGCAGGGTCGGGTGTCCATCAGTCTGTGACACACTAGCCTTTTTTTTAACTCTGATATGATAAGCTCAATGAGTCTTTAGGAACTTAAGGTATGTTAGCAAGTGTTTTAGCTGGGAGTGGAGTGCTTTTTTTTCAGTTGACTATTTTCCCTGTGTGCCACTGTATGGGTCAGTACATAGTATGCTTGGATCCACCAGAATAAATTACTCCAGAACTGTGGTTGAAATATAGTTTCTGTTCATGCAGTAGCTGTATTGCTGTTATCAGATCTACTTAACATGAAGAAATTTTTTTAAGTATTTCAGGTGAAAGCCTTAATCAGGTGCCTGCCCCTTAAGGTAGGCTCACATGTAGTGTTGTATAGACTGAAACACGACTGTCCTTAAAATTGTGGAGTTTAAGAAACCATAATGAACGGAAGAATGCTCCTGTTGCCAAAGGGCAAGAGTCTGGATCAGATGGGCTTGACCTTGCTCCAGTGGCTCTGGCTAATCACTTCAGATGGTTGCTTTAGCCACTTGCTCCTTCTAAGTATTACAAGTGGTCCTGATGACCAGGCACGAGATATAAGCAGGAGGTGCCCTGTGTCCCATGCGTACTGTGTGTGCAATTCTGGCTGAAGTAACAGCGCATATTCCAGTGGTCTTGCACTGTTGTCCTGTCAATATTAAGACCTGCATTATGGATTCATAACAACTTAAGAAAGCAAGTGCTATTCTGGCTTGGTGTTTGCTCTGCCAGAGCAAGGTGGAGATGTTCCCTCTACAGCCAAGCTGAACTCCTTAGGGAATTTAATATTTTTGTCTGTTTTCTGAACAGGTGTTTACTTGTATCACAACCACTCTCCTTCAGTGGTGCCCTGGCCCTGTCTGCTCAAGGGCAACTCAACTTAGGCCCAGAAAGCTACTGAATCCTCCATAATCTCTGCAGAGCAGAGTTTCCCTCCAGGTCAGGGTTGAGATGGTGCTAGTGGGACCAGAGTGGTCCTCTTCCGTGCACATCAGTATTCTACTCTAGCACTGATAGGGTGCTCCAAAACCATTTACATCTTTATCACTGGTACAGCACAGAACTAAGAAATGGAAGGTTTCTTTCTTTAAGAAGAATCTCATGTGTGTCTTTTTGTAATTAATCAGTGTGGTTCTGTGTTCTTATGTAGCCAACACAGAACTCGTATTTAGATTTAGTTCTTACTGCACTTCCTGTGGCCCTCATGTTGATACTTCTTCCTGCTTCCTTTGACACTTAGACAATAAAATTCCCTCTGTACTGCTCTCAGCTTGTGCAGAGAAAACAAGATGTCTGTACTGTCTTTCTTTCTGATTTAAACTCTCCTGTTGTCAGTCAGCTGTGAAGTCAAAGGCACAGCCTTGAGTGATGGTATCAGACAGATTATGTATAGATGCCCTGTACTTGCAACACTATGGACATAGAAGAACCCTCATTCTCCTTCAATCATCCGAACAGGTGAGTATGTCTATACACACAGAAGCAGCTGCCAGAGAGTAAGAAGTATGTATGTGGCTGTGTAGCAAAGGCTAAAACTCATCTTTTCCTTCCCAACTGCCATCAGTCAGGCTGGATGGGAAAAAAAAAAAGTCAGTGGCTGCAGCAACAGAAATTTCAGTCTTGAAACACTACTATAAGGGTTAACACAAGCCTCTGCTTGCACTGCTCTGCTCTTCAACTTATGATCCACTCTCCCCTCCTGGCCTGAAAAGCAATTCTGCTTGAGGTCTGTAGTTTACTGGCCTTCCAGACTAATGACCTCACCACGCCTTCTCAAGACAAATGCTGGGTTAATAAAAGACAGTCAGCTGCAAGATTCAGTGCATTTCCCCAGCAAGGGGGATCCAACTTTATTCAGGCGATCATCTTCCAGGCATAACATACCCCTTCTCTCTAGGGAAATGAGTAATAGCTGGGACCAGGTCCAGGATGTAGGCAAGCCTAGAGGGTGTAGAGGAAAGGAATAAACAGCCCCTAACCTGTTACTCCAAAGAGAATGGCACATGCATCAGTCTCCCTCTTAGCTAAGTTAATTATATGAACAATTTCTGCCCTGAGGGGAATTAATTACACAGCAGCCAGTAGGTGGTATGGAGAGACAAAAGAAGAAAAAGTAGCCACTTCATAAGCCTGCATGGCCTGTGCTCAAGCCCAGGAGATGACAATAGACTTCAGCAGCAGAAGGTGGCTTCTTGCTCCCCTAGTTAAGTACGTAATGATTAATAATATTAGCAAAAAAGACTAAAATGCTGTGATGTCTATAAGCCTTTACTTCAGATGCTTGCTTGAAAATACCCTCTGCCCCACGTCTTACAGATTTTGCTAAAAATCAGGTAACTCTTAAACCCCCTGTAGATGTATACGTCAGGGTGATTGCTAGGCAATGGAGTGAGAAAGGCGTAACAGTGACTTGGCCACAGCCAAGATGATTACAAATAAGACCTTCTGCTCCCTCTTAGATCAGGCTTTCCTCCCAGCTACTGACAGTTCCTGCAGTTGTAGGTTTTTAAGTCCGTTAGAGATTATGCTACTTCGACCTTACTGAAAAACCTTTGTTGTGGAAAGGATACACAGCTCAGCAAAGCAGTAATTAAAAAAAAAAATTAAGAAAAAGAAACCCAGTCAGCTACTACGCTGAGAAGCCCAAGACTACAAAACTTAAGGCTCTCATGCCTAAAAGCATACAGAAATCTATTCATGAGACCAAGCCTTAAGAGCACCATTCATGCTGGATTCGCTGTAGGATTATGGAAGGCAACGACATATGACATGCTGTGGATAGCAGGCCATTACAGATTTCAGTTAGCTCAGCTGAGCTGGATTTCCAGGTTTATATTTTTATTTTGGCAAAGAATAACTGCCATCCTATCTATCTCCAGCCTCACTTTGGGGGAGGAAGGGAGGAGAGGAATAGCTTTGGAGTAACTACTGCATTCATCTACTCCCAGTTCAGGAGCAGCTCCTGAAAGTGGCCAGTAACTGAATAAACCTGACTGCTATACAAGGCTTTCCATCCAGAAAGAAAAGACTAAAAAAAACTAAGTAATATTGCTAAGGCTTGAAGTCAAGGGGTTTTTTTTTGTGTATAAAAGCAAAGATTGGATGGAACAAATGCATCTTTTGTTGTAGCACATGCCAGTGTCTAGTCGAGTCCTTCTCCCATTTGCCACCTCAGCACCTGTGTTTGTCTAACCAAAGTTAGGAAAAATTTTCCAGCTCTGCTATATAGCATTCCTATTCGCTTACAGCACAAGAATGTGCAGTCGAGATCGGAAATAAAATAAATAAATTTACAAATAAATAAAAGGAAAAAGACCTTCAAGACTAGAATGACATTTTCAGTGGAAGTTGGAGGATAACTTGCCTTGACAGGAGAAGCCAGACTTGAACAGCTGACAAAAGGAAGGAGCTTGAGGCATGCCAGCTGTTAAATCAGTTTTCTTCATTGTCATTATAGCAGGTGAGTTCTCTATAGAAACTCAGTATCATACTTTGAAGCACGATGCGGTACATTCAATGGCAGCAATCACGCAGCTTGTGCATTTCAGCGTGACAGAACTACGGAAAGCGCTACAGGCCAGGCAGCTACAGCCTGGTAAGGAGCAGGTCATAGCCAGCAATTCAATTAACTTGCACAGCAGGAAGCCTACTGAAAGGAGGTGGTATCCCACTCAGGCTTGTGTGCTCCTCCTTCAGAAGAGCCACAAAAGGCTTCATCTGCATTTTGATGAACCATGGATATGTCTGCAAATTCCAAACAGTACATCCAATAAACAGTTCATTAGTGAGGTGGCGGCAAGGGGAGAAATTGCACAGTAGCAACACCCTGCTTTGCAGACTGTTTGCCAACACCACTCTCAAACATCATGAGAAACAGGTCACATACCTTGATCGGCTCTTAAAAGAGATTCTCTGTGAGATGCTGAACTGTTCTTAGAGCCTCTAAGAGACTCCTCAGAGAAGAGGAACAAGGTCAGGTGTATTTCAGCGTTCTCCTGTGCTTCACAAAGCAGGTGGCATACAAGGGACTAATGATAAATCTTAAACTTTTTTTGTTGTTGTATATACCAAGTTATTCCCATCTAACTGTTGGTTTCAGAGCTCCCATCCCTCCCACTTAACTCTTCAGGGATGAGGGAACCTACTATCTTATGGCTTGACACTATTTAAATATTGAGTTTATAGTAAGACAGCCCTAAAGAATTCCACCCATAGCTTTTAACTGAAGAAATACAGCTGCAGAAAAAAATAAACATCAGTAACTCGGAAAGATAACTGGATATGGCAGTCGTGGGAAAACAGCTGCTGGAGAGATACTTCGTAAGGAAAAGGCATGGAGAAAGAAGACCTCAAGCAGCAGCCAAGTTTAATTTATTGAGAAAAGGAAAGAAACTAAAGCAATTATATTGTTTACCACTCCTCCCATCCCATGTAATTGGGAAACTGATTATAAAGGGCATCCTCCTGAAGTGTTGAACTTAAAACTCTGAGAAAGTGAAGGAAGTCCAACTTCTATCTAAATAGCATAACTAAATACAGCCTAAGCAGCTGTGGTGCAATCTAAGCTGTTGCATAGCAAAGATACTTTATCAAATGTGTTTGCCTCTACAGCTGCATGCTCCCGCAGCTTAGCAAACCGGTAACAGGGTACACATACACACTGCTAGTGGTCTCTGGCATCCCTTCCCCTAAGTACCAGTCTGACCGAGTTCTACATAGCTACCAAGATAATGAAGATGATGCTACCTCTATGATACTTTCTCTTTCTGAGTATAGCAGATATTCCTGTTTGTTCCACTTTTGTAACCGTTTACAGACCCCTCTGTAATTCATCAGAAAGCTGTGCTAATGACAAGTAGTCATGCATTTAGGTCAGGAAACAGTGTTCAGAGCTACATCTGGAATCTTAGTTCTGCTGCCTACCACTAGTTGCTCATTAGCGCAGCCTCTTATTATATCACTGTGTGCTATTCTTAAAGCATCACAGAACACATTATTTTCTCCCTACAACTATATACTAGTTGCTATTTTAGTGGTAGGAATGCTTTCTACCCACCCCACATCCATTCTATAGTTCCCCACAGCCAGAGGCATTCACAGGTCAGATCCATTTGACGCTAACTCCAAATTGCTCTAGAACACGGGGTTTTTTTCTTTCCTGAAACAGGTGAACTCTGTAAGGGTCTATACCAGACCTTCAGCGACGGTGGTCAAAACAACCACAGCGATCAGCTCTTTAATTCTGCCTTTGTGTGTATGCAGTCACTAGCATTGGTCCTGCATTTCTGTGATAGTTTCGCCTATGAATGCCCAAGGAAGCACGTGTGAGCCAGGGCTCTGGGAGATGCAGGTCCCTCTGGGAGCTTTCTAACCTTCAGAAAGAAGAATCAGAGGCCTTGCAGGCATTGTCCTGGGGTTTCTCAGCACATGACTCTATATCCAGCATTCAACAACTTAACCATTCCAAGTTCATACCTTACTATTTCTTGAAAGAGAAAGCATTAGCTTGACCTGTGGAACATTAGATTTTCCAACAAAATATAGCTGGAACCTTAAAAGCTCCCCGAGAGATGCCTTCATGAAGTTACCCAAAAAGAAAAGTCAAGTCTTTGGTTTAAATAAAATGGAAGAAGCACTTGTGATGTTGAAGCACAGCTCCTACACCTCAGTTACATCACAGTATGGGCAGGGTGTTTTGGCCAGTGCAGGAGTAATCAGTTCATCTGATGGGGTACTCTGCACACCTTATGGGTCTCAACAGGTGGGGCAGGAGGGCTGCTTCCACACACACACACTCACCCCTCATCACACGACCATCAGACCTAGCCAGCAATTACAACTGAAGCAGATAGCCAAAGTTGTAAGTGCCAACAGTATGTGTCACAGTGTTTTTTGTTTTGCTTTTGGTTGGTTGTTTTTAAACTTTTAGTGTCTTCCAAGTTTCCTACTACAATGTTACCAGCTGTTGGGAGTCATCTGCAACCAGGCTGCTTTCTGGCAACCTCTTTTCAAGCCTGGCAGAAAATACAGCTCTCAGTTCACCAACTTCCCCTTCCTCCCCTCCCTTTACAAATACAACCAATTACAAAATCAGAATGAGAGTACTTGCAGAAATTAGTGCAACTGTCAGAAATACACAGCTCTGCATCCCTCCCCATGTGTAAACACCAGTGCCACACCAGAACCATTACCTGTGAAACTAAGGGCAAACAAAGCTGCAAACTTACTCACCCCAGACTGCTGTTCACTTATACAGACTCCTACATGTTATCCCAACTGGGGTAGCAAAAGTCAGCCACACATCACCAGGCAAAGACCACACCATCGGGCAGGGGAAAGAAGGGAATATGTAGTCCTTACACTATCATATGGGCACAGAACACAGTCCCCACACACACCCCTTGTTTCTGTAGAGTTTACAGAAGTGAGCTCTAAAAGATCAGCAGTACTTGCTTTCTATGGGAGGAGAGGAAGTGTTCCTGAATGCAAACCATTTTGCAAGACAAGCCCGATGGCAAATAAATCACCTCTGGGATTTGGGGATGTGCTGGGAGAAAATAGCTAGGCCCACTTCTTCCCTCCCTTCAACCCTGATTACTACTACCTTATGTAGCTAATTTGTCCTCTTTTCTTTAACATACCAGCCAGGAATGCCTTGTTGAGCAAGTCCTCAGAATATTCAGCTGCCAGGAGCACAAGGTGCTGCAGTTACTTTGTGGTTTTTTTCTTAGATTAGAAAAATTTTATTTTTTTAATAAAGAAAGTAACATTTAAAATATGAAAGTCCCCCAATATAACCCAGGAAGAGAGAACAATATTTCAAGTCTCCTCGTACCTTCCCACAAAAACCTGAGGTGGGACCAGACTTCCCTGCCTCATTTGTGAACAGAAGATTGGTAATGTTTCTGCCAATATTGCTCTCATCTCTCATGTAAAAACTGAGCATCAAATGTCAGGCTGAATTGGGGAATCTGCCGTAGGAACGGGTACAGTTCTACTGTTTATGTACTGGCCAAGCACTGCTGACAAAAGTACACTGATAGGACACCACAGGTGCACTGGGATTCAAGAGATTAACAATCTGGCTCCAGGTTACACAGCCTTCCCCTCCCTCCCAACACCTGTCAAGCAACAGGAGTCAGTCCTACAGGTTCTACCTACCTAAACATGGCTGGCTCCAGAAGGTGGCAGTAGCATGAACTTCAGTCTGGCGCAGAAGGATGCTACAGGTTGGCTATCTGACCCCTGGCAGGCTGAATGGAATAAGGGGGGCACAGGGAAAGAGTAGGGCAAGTGACAAGTATCAGCTCTTTCATCTGATGGCTCTGCTGCCTCTCACATGCCTTCCATTTTCATATCTCTTTTGAGACCTCCCAAGAGCTATAGCCTCCTGGGGTTGTCATGCTTTACAGGACAGTTTTTTCCACCTGATATTCACTAGGAGGATCGTAAATGTTTTTCCAACAAGTGCCAAGCTAGGTATCGTTCTGAGACTGCTAGAAAGGAAGGGAGCTTTCCCCAAGGCCTCTAGGCTTTTGCTGCAGTTCTGGAGCTCCTGCCGGTGGCTGTGTAGAACCCCTGACTCCATTCCTGGCAATCCCATTCCCTGGCCCATTAGTCACAGCGGGCAGCTTCTTGTAGAAACTGTTCAACCACACAAACCCTCCTGCCAGCAAGGCAGCCCTTACATATTATTAAGTAAAAGCCATTTCCAAGTAGTTAGCAGAGCCACCACTCTCGAAGGCAACAAAACAACCGGTCCTGGAAGATCATACTTCATTAACTATCACTGAGAAATTAAAAGAACCATTGTTTTGGTGTGAAAGAATATTGGTGTGTACATCCCCTGCTGCTTGGTAGCAATTAACTAACCAGAAGTAGGCAGTGTCGCCCCTCTCTTTCCCAGCTCCTTGAAGATCCAACACAGGAACAAATAAATATGGGAGTTAGGTTGGTTCCCGCAGCACTAAAACATCTGCTAAACAAAGCAGTGGAACAAGAAACCCTTTAAGAGATGGTAATACCTGAATACAACTGGACGCCCACTGGGAACACAGCTCAGGTTTGCAGAGACCCACAAAATACCAATGCAAAAAGCACTCCAACTCTCCCATCCCTGGTTTTTGTACGGGTGTGAGGGGAGAAAGGGACTTCGAGGGCTTGACAAGGAAAAGCAGGTTGTGCAATCCAGAGCCCCAGCTGCTGTATTCAGAAACGCTCTTCTTTAGGGAAAGGGAACCAACACTAACCCTCTCTGAGGCTGGAGATCTCCAAGCCAAAGCTAGCCAGCAGGCAGAGATGATCAGATGAACAAAAATGATTTGGTAAGCCATTTGCCAGCAACAGGACATCTTCGGAGAGAAGGGAAAGGCGGCCAAGCAGCTTCAGGGCTCCATCCTGGTACAGCCTGCGACCTGACAAAGAAAATGGAAATAAACATCAGCCAGAGAGCAGTGCTGTAGGTTAACTCTATACACTCACAGAGGGATGCTTGTCAATGCTTTCCTATTCTTTCCCTGGTGAACAAAGACAGCCTGCACAAACACTGCATACACCTTTGAGCCGCGATGTGAAAGCAAAGAGCATCCAGTAATACTGCTGTTCAGTGGTTTCATATACTTGCAGACACAGGAATCGAGTATATGCTAAATTCACCAGGCAGTTGCTTACAAGGGAAGTTCCTTTCATGGTACTAAGTCCTAGCAATAGCTTCAGATTTTCCCCTGAGGAGGAATTCATCTCTTCATTCCTAACCTCCTCCCAAAAGTTGATTCTGACATGATCCAAACGAGCTGAGACAGCTCCTGGATGCATTGACATGCATCAACATAACTCCTGTTTCAGGTAGTGGAGAGGTGGTGCCATTGTAAGGTAACCAGAGTCACCACCTTCTAAGGCTAGTGTGTGGTTTCAGTCAGATCAGAAGTCCAAGCCTTGAACTTAGGACCCAGCACTGCCTGTTTTCAAGAGCACAAGTGATACGCTTACACAAAAGAACAGAATCCATTCTGTTTGTAGCTCCCTCAAAAGTCTACATGAACCTAAGCTAAGCAGCTCCAGTTTTTCCACAGCAAAGATAAACAGTGTCTTCTCATGTTATCTGAGCAAATTTTGCTTGCAATTTGTGCATCATTTCAGTCAAAGTCACACCCAGTAGATCCACCCCAGCTTAACTAAATGCACTGCCCAACACCGAGCTGCATTCTGGCTGTGAGGCATCACAGCCCTCTCCCAACATCACAGGGATAAGCCCCACACCGCCACACTCACCCCCCCCTGTTCCCATTCTTCACAGGCTCTGCTGAGTAGAAGATATAATCCACAGTGGCTCCAAGCCCCATGGGCATAGTTGTGACCTCCGGGCGTCCCCTCTGTGGCAGGAAGTGGCTGTAGACAGAGGTGAGGTTGAGGCCATGCTGGATAACACCTGAAGACCTGCACATGAACAGCCAGTGTTTACCAAGGAAGGAAAGAGGATGATGCAGTGTTCACTACTACAGTCACAGCTGAAGTTGGATGTTTCCTCGCTGATGCAACTGTCCAAACTATTTCTACTTTGTGAACACATAAGACAGTCTTTCAGAATTATTCACTCCACTTACACCAAAGACAAAGCGGACTATGAACTTCCTTTGTCTCCAACACCCAGTCTTGTCTATGCCCTTCATTCTCAACCTCACCAACACAACACTGACAGAACAGCGCCCAGCTGCTGGGACAACCCTGGGTGGACCTGGCTCTTCCAGAGAGCCCTCCTTACTCTTGTCCACCCTCACATTTATTTCAGTCCTTACTTCAGCCAGGTTTTCAATGCTCAGGAAAACGAGACTGGGCTTGAAGAGCGGGGCCACTGAAGGTGCACCAAATTACCTTGGGACGAATGGCTGGGGATCAGGGTCTTTCACCACGGCAGCAGGCTTCGGCCAGTGTTCAGGGCGGTCTGCAAAGGAGCAAAGAGATTCCAGACAGACCAACATAGATCCTGGAACAGGTTGCTCATCCCAAGCCTGAGAAGCTTCTCCTGATACCAAACAAATCTTTTTGCCCAAGAAGAACAGATTAACTTCCAGTCACGGGCAACTTAAAGGAAAATACTCAAAGGAAACCCCAGCTCTAAGACTAACAGGAACATCCTGAGAGCAGATCACTGCAAACAGCTGAGAAGTCATATTCTGTCCTGCTAAGGACATGGCCTTAAAGCATTTAGTATTATCAAAGCCAAGGGTACTTCAACCTTTGCTCTCAAAGAAAATTCATTTGCCTGCCTTACCCTACAGCTTACTCAAAGGGTGTCTGGAAAGGCAGAACAGAAATGGAGAGAGCAGAACCAGCCATGCGACAATGCCCAGAGGTGAGGCAGTTGTCTACTGGATACTGGCATCCAGAGACATCTACATTGTGGCCATTGTGACATTACAATCTTCAGGTTTGTTCTCCCCCACCCAAAAATCTTGAAGAAGAAAAAAGAAATATATATATATTTCAATTTATAAGAAACAGCCTCCAAAAGAGGCTGAATGTCAGTGCATCTCAAGGAACAGTCAGTGCGTATGAGGGTGGTAAGATTGTACTCCTCTAAGCTCTCATGGAATCTGTTAGTAATCACACAACCACAGAAGGCACCCTTTTCCCTTCCCCTTTTCTCACCAGACATTACCTCCACCTCACATTTTCATCAAAATTGAGCTAGGAGAGTCACAAACTAAAAAATCTCCCATTAATACCTGGTTTAGCATCTGTCACACCTTCCAAGAGAACCAGCTGCGGTGGTCGCTCACAGGCAACATCACAAAAACGAAACTGGAGCAGGAAGTCCCGGCTGTACTTGCGTCTGCCTGCAGAGAAAAATACAAGTCAAAAGATGAAAATAACTGCAGCAAAGTCACATCTACAGGGAACGTCTGCATACTCTTTAGACCTCTTATAGACCTCTTTAGCTGGAGACAGGTTTTTGTGCCCAAGCACTCTGATACCATGAGAATGGGAATCACTTAATAACCTAAATGTAGAACAGAACACATGCGTAAATGTAGAAGAACAGAGCACAGTTATTGCTGTCCCTTTAGCTAATGCAACGGTCATGGTCAGCACCTTGATGAAACAAATTAAGAATGTTCCCTCTGAGACACCACAAGTTCAAGGTACTTTTAAGCAGATCGGCTAGTGTGCAACTCAAGGAAATGTTTGCCAAAAAAGAAAAAACAATTCTGGAGATCGGGTTGAATACAAGTTCTACATTCAAGATTCCAACAAAAGCTATTTAATGTGTGCTCCTTTTTTTTTTTTTTTCAATCCTCTCTAAGGACAGTAGAGAACAGTCATGATTGGAAGTGGGCTCTTGGGAACGATTTCCTAACAGTGGTGTGCAAATACTGCCCAAAACCATTCCCAGAAACATCTGCAGCTGAAAGCTGTGGCTGTTGAACATGGTTTACAACTGCACAAAACCAGAAGTCTGGGAATATGAAAGAGATACATAGAGCAATGGTTACTGGTAGGGGAACAGCCAGCTCCTGACTAGAGAAAGAAAATGGCAGAAATTGGGCTACAGCAACAGACTCCAGAAAAATTAAATTTAATTCATATACCAAGGAGATGGATAGAAGAGAAGAATCTTTGCTGAGTGCCTCATGCAACACGTCCAAGATACTCAGAGCGACAGCAAGGCCCACAAACTGTCCATCCTCAGCAAACTCATGTTTTCTGTGCACATTGGAGCTCACCTAGTTTCTTTGGCTGGCACAGGGTGACATATTGGCAGTTGTCTGTTACGCCCAGAGAGCTTGGCCACAGTGGGGCCAGCAGTTTCCGTGAATAGAACTGTTGGGAAAAGTCTTCCTGACCAGACACCTGCAAGGAGGCCAGAAACGGGAGATGAAACATCAGCAGCACAGAGCAGAACTTTTGCAAGCTATAGACAATGTACATATATACATTTGCCAGAAGCAAGACAGGACAACGCCCTCATAGGCAGGCATCAACTAAGCTATTCAGAATACGGTGCAGATATAATAAACCTTCAGCTGTGGGGGAGAGAGACAATTAGCTAAAAGTCGCCTGGCAAGATACTTTGCAGGCATCTATTACTGAACTGATGATTTAGCTTGAAAGCCAATGATGTATTTCATCATGGATACACAGTAACAGGTAACCACAAGAGACTCTAGTATAGATGCCCATTTCAAACTATTTTCAAATCAAACATCCACGTAAAATTTCAGTACGTCTTGGTGGAGCTGTACTACCCTACACTTCCAGTCACCCAGGCACAAAAATCCCATAGCAAGGGAGAACCAGGACCTAAAATTCAGTGGTCTATTATCACTGGTTTGTCTCAAAAGAAACCAAAAGAGCAGTGATGGAAACAACACGCACACATCTGTCCCCTTCCTTCCTCAGCAGTGCTGGAGGCATTGGCGAAGACTGCTGAATAACTGAATTCAATATTCAGACTATTTCCTCATGAGAAAAAGAATGCAGCCATGCATTTCTCTAGCAGCAAGCGACAAAGAGATAGCCAATCCCTGTTCTGGCTGGCACCTACCTTCCAGGCTGGCATCCCATGGTAGGAAAGTTCACCATTTCGGATGAATTTGTAGAGTGGAGAATCAGGTACAGAGTTCAGGTCTCCACACAAGATGACAGGACAGTAGCTGCCTTCAGTAGTTTTTGCAATCTTGTCGATCTCTGCTAGGAGCAAGGCCATCTGGGCCAGTTTGATATCTCCTCTCCGGGGATTGAACAACACATGAGTGTTGGCCACACACAAAGGACTGACCGCCTTCAGATCGAGGCCCTCTGGGAGCAGAGGCTGTAGCAGCAGCACCAAGCCCACATTATCCCGATTGAGGACATCCAGGCCAGGCCGGAAGTATTCTACGGGGCTGAGGGTGATCAGCTGGAACCTGTTGTGCTTATAGCACACCGCACAGCCATCTGTCTTCGTCCCTGTTCTCCGTTTATAGAAGCATGCAAAGCCTGAAAAGAAACCATCACCTATTAAAAGGTTTATCCAGTCACTACCTCAGGCTCCCCCCATCAGCTGGGGAGTTCAGCAAGTCCGTGTAGCAGAAGAGGTTCCTACTAGATTTGGGTACATCGCTACGCCCAATGCTGTTCCAGTAATCACAGTTTATCATTTATTTAGAGGGTATTTTCTCCCTCTCTGACCTTATAGGACTCTCAGTTTTGTTATTCTGATCTGTCAACTCTGAGAAAGATCAATTACAAAAGAAAGGGTAAAGGTCTAAGCAGACGGTTCAGAAGTAGGGCCAGCAGCCACCCGCCAAACAGGAAGAGCTCTCTCAAGACCGAGTGCGTTGAAGATGTTAAGCAAGAAGCACTGCTTGGCCAGTCCCGTGAGCTGGAGGTACAGACACAGAAAAGCAGGACGTACCCATCTCCTTGAACGTCGGTTCCAGCTGCTCCCAGTAATGGTTCTCTTGCACCTCCTGGAGACACAGAACCTGGAAGGAAGGCAGAGACCTCACTCGCTCCACCAGTATTTGCTAGTTACCTTGTTTGGGGAAGGGAGAGAGCGGAAAAGTGCACTCATATACCAACCCCGCAACCAGAAAGGTCATCACTGCAACATTATCCTGTATTTTCCAAATAGAGAGCAATAACTTCCTGGGACACATTAGCTTATCATTCATTGTTACAGTGACAAGGCAGAAGATCCTCAATCACACAAAGATGACTCAAGGAATAGAGAAAGTCATTAAGTCCTCTTCTATGCAGGCTTCCCTTCCTGCGCTGCCTTATAAACCTGGTCCTTTCCTTCCCAAACACACATTATCTCTTCTTCCTCTACTGCTGCTGTTTAAAGAAGCTAAGCCCTGCTATTAAAGTATGACTAGTTTCTACAGTAACACAATCAAAGCAAGACAAACACCAAAAAAATGTATGTATGCACAAGGCCTCAAACACAGAGGAATCAGCGTTCAGTTACCAAGCAGGCAGTATCCTCCTAGGACTTCCCTCACCACCTTTTTTTTAATGCTGTTAAGATGAAACAAGGAATTCAAATTCTGGTGACACTGATGTGAGAAGGGCTTAAGTCATACTCACATCAGGATCCCAGTGCTGGATCTCCTGCAAAAGGTTTGGAAGGCGGTAGTTCCAGTTCAGGATGTCTGGATGACAGTGTAGATAGAGATCAAGGCCCTGCTCCACCAGGTCCTGGGCAAGGATGTTGTAAGACATGACTCGAAATTCAAAGAGAGGAGTGTTTTTCGAGACCTGCTCTAGCACACAGGGCTGGACAGAAAGATCCTCCCAGTCTCTCCATAAAATCTCTACACGCAAGAAACAAAAAGCCAAGTTACAGCCATACTGGGTACTCTGCTGATACTTTTGTTCCCCTCGGACCCAGAAAATAGCCATTTTCATTCTCTAAGCTAGGGGGTTCTAGCCTCTGAGCAAACCCTCACGTACTCTGGTTTTCAGGTGCTCTTTTTGGATGCCTTTGGATAGTTGTCAATGGGGATGGCATAACAGAAGACCAGAGTCAAGCACACTGAAACACTCAACCAGCTTTTGGGTGCTTTTTGCATTATAAAGCCAGCACTTGGGAACAGCTTCTGGAAAATGAACATATGTTGATGTTCAGACCAGATGGCCTAATAGCACAGAGACTACTAGCTGTGACCAGCCCTCCCTCAGCAAAAACTCACTTTATAGTTTTCAATGACAGAGCCTGTCAATTTTGCATGGACAGATACAAACAATGACTGACAGCAAGCCCAGACACAATAACCTGATCACAGTCACTACAAATGGAAATCCCAAACCGAATATTAGATTCTGAGCTGTTACTACTGACCATGGTAGGGTACCTCTGTCGGGAGAGGACAAAATGGTACCATATCCTGAATGGGCCAGGCCGGGGGGTCCGTTGGTATTGTCTCTGCATCACGCGCTAAACTCCAGGCCAGCACAGCTGGGTCTTCATTATGCACTTCTACATCGATAGCGGCACAGCCAGCTATCTGGTGATCCGTCTGTGGCACCACAGCTGCCCAAGGGGCACTGCCTGCTACAGCCACTGTTTCCTCTACCGGCAGTTTTGTGAGTTCAGTCACTGCATGATCTTGCGGTTCTGAAGAAGCCAAGGCGTGTAGCTCTGTGAGCTGCTGACCAGCACACTGGGTGACTTCTGGAGCCGAATTCAGGTCACTGAGGCTAGTCATCAATAGCTCTGAACCTTCTAACCAGTCACTAGTAAGTGTAACTGATACTTTCCCCACTGCTGGAACACTCTCACTGGCTGGCAAATTCCCTGCTCCTTCTTCCAGCCACTGCTGGAGAAGGGCTTCTTGCTCTTCTGGGGCCGACCTTCCTCTGGTCGCAGCAAAGACGCCTTCTATCTGGGTGGACGTGCTCTTCGCCAGAAGCACATTCTTTCGACAGGTAAAGAAAGCATCTGCGATTTAAAAAGAAACAAAACCAACATAAGACAAATGAAAATCCTTTCTCACTCACTCTTTTCTTTTTTCCTATGCATTTGCTGTAACTCTGTGCAATACAACCATTCAGTATAGCAACACAACAGTCCAATTCTAGTTGCGTCAGTCAAAGTCACTGAAACTGTACAGGATGGCAATGGCTTTACCAACTCTAGTGAATGCAATTCTAACTTACGCAGCCAATCAGCCAAGCTAAAAGGCCTTGTGGAAACTATCAGCTCTCAGCAACACATGTAAAGGCACAGTCTGCAGGAGTTAGCTGATGGGGTGTGAGGGTTAGGAAGCCAAGTTCTTGTAGATGACCACTTGGAGCAAGTTTCTTTCCAGGGATTAAGAAAGTAGTCCTCAGCTAAGAGGATCAAACATATAAGAACAATGAAACAGAAAAACTATTTTGTTATTAAGAGATGAAAAATAAAGACAGAGAGGGACCAACATGTGCAGTTAAAACCCTTAGAGAGTATATGCACAAAAGAAGTCCTGGTAAGAATTACAGATCACCTGATGACTGACATCTGTGGTAAAAAATTTAAAAAAAAACATTCTGTTGATGTAACACTTGAATATGCTAATATCGGTAGGGTAAAGTAGAAAAAGACAGGGACTCTTTTCACTGGTATCTATACAAGAGATGATGGCATTTATGTTTTGCTATGAGTTCTGCACTGACACTAGTCCCAGCTGTTAACTAGCAATTTCTGTTGCCTACAAATCACTTTTTCGCTGCTGTATCCCTGTGACAGTCTGTCAGCCAGAGCATTAACATACAGGAGTCAGCAACATCCATGCATGCTTTTACTGTATCTTTCATGTCAGTTTTATGTATCAGAAATGGAGCTTTAAGAACCATACTCCTCTCTATTTTTGTAATTAAGTTCATGAATGTCAGAAACACCAATAAACCAAGGTCATATTTTCACACACCACTAGCCAGGCTCAGCAGTTACAAGAGCCTGTTAGTACAGGGTAGGAGCTGAATTTGAGAGGAGTCAGCTATCTGCTCACTATGACCACAGCGTGCCAGTGGCTGCTACAGGCCTGGGGACAGATTCAGGCAGGAGGGTGGCTTTACATCAGCGCAGTCACCCAGGACTCTGAAGTAGCAGCGGGATCTAGGAAACTAAGTGAAATATTGATGCACGCAAAGCAAGAGTCCATCCATGAGTCACTCGCAGCTCCTTGAGGAGTCACAGACCTCAGAGTAGCCCATCTCCAAAGACCTCCCCAAACCTGCAGCGCAGGTCCAGGGCAGGAGGCTCGGGCCTCCACGCACACTGCAATGTGCCACAGCAGCACAACAGTCGGCAACTGCTTCCTCCAAAAACCCGGGCCCCGCTCCGCCTCGGGGGTGAGCTGCCCCGGCCTGGCACAAGTGCCCACGCCACCTCGGCAGCAGCCCCAGGCCCCGGCCCGCCCGCCCCTCCTGCTGCCCAGGGCGGGGGACTCGGGGAGCTGCGGGGAACCCGGGACGCCGCTGGCTCCCGGCCGCCGAGGCCCCTCCGGCCGCATCCCCCTCAGGCCGGGACGGGTGGAGGCGAGGGGCACCCGCACCCCGCCCCTCCGGGTCCGGGACCCCGCCGCCGCCGGCCTCCCCGGCCCCCGCCGCCGCCGCCCGCCCGGGGCCGGGTTACCTCGGAGGGCCCGGAGGAGCCGCGCCGCCGGCAGCAGCACGTAGCAGAGCACGGTGCCGATCATACCGCCCGGCGCGGCCCGGCCTCCACCGCCCCCGGCCCGGCCCCGGCGAGACGAGACGAGGCGAGGCGACGCGCCGGCCCCGCCTCAGCAACGACCTTACGGCGCGGCCTCGGCCTGAGCCCCGGTGCCGCGCAGGCACTCACCCCGCCGGGCCGGCACCGCGCTGGGCCGCCGCGCCGCAGGGGCTGGAGGCCGGCTGGGGCCTGGCCCTCCTCCTGCGCTGCTGCGGGGCCGCCCGCCCCCGGGAGGCCGCGGCCGGCGGGTGGGGCCGTGCCCGCCCCGCTGTGGGGCAGGAGCGCAGCCGGGGCCCAGGCCCGGCCCCGCCGGTGCCCCGCAGCCGGCCGGGCCCTGCGGCGGCGCCCGGCAGCACTGCTGTGCCCGGGGCGGGGGGCGTCAGGAGTTGCGACCCTGAGCAGGGTGACGGCAGCTCTCTGGCCCCGCCACCCTGAAATTTGTGTTTTCAAAGAAAAGTTTTTCACACCCGCCCCCCCTGTTCCCGTTCTCTGGAAATTCAAACAGAAAGGAAAATTTCCAAGATTCCCCCCCCCCCCCGTCCCGGAAAGCCGCCGAGCAAATAGAGTCCCATTTGCTCCAGATGAGTTAATAATTACAGAGGCTTTGCAAACACAGCTGATGATAGTCAAGGTTTTGCAGAGCGCAGCCTGCATGTGGGCAACCGCCGTTGGGGGTGGGTGATACCGGCCTGGGTGCGCTGCCCGCGGAACGGCACAGCTCTGCGACATCACGGCCTCTCACCCCGCGGGCCCTCAGCGCACTCCCGCCTTCACAAGTTGACACCCGGCACATGCGGAAACCAGAGAGTTTAATCTGAAAAGAGAAGTCCTGGTTGAAGTCCACGTTTGTACCGTTTTGCTTTGTTCCACATTCGAATGTGCACAACATCTGAAGGCAAACAGATCAAACTGAGCACTGCTGCGGCTTTTTGCACCAAATACACACTTCTGATGTGTGGTCTCGGTAGCCTTCTTCCAAGCTCTCTTTAAGATGGGCACTTACAATGAAGTCAAGTCTCATGTCCTCCCTGCCTTCTGCGCTGACAAGTGCTGCCAAACTGCTCCCTTCATGGTGACCAGCTGCTGCCTCCTGGGTTATACTTAGACAAAACACTTTCTGAGGGACAACCTGCTTCTTACCCAACCTGTGTATGGTGGTTGGTCCAATCTGTGTCCATGGCTAGGATCTGAGCTGATGTTATAAGGTATATAAATAATAATCCCACCAGTCTCGTTTTCAAATCCCCAGTTATAAAACACGACAGACCATAGACGCAGTGACGCGTCTCAAATCCCACAGATGTCCCTGGCAAAGCACAGAACTGGACTGTGGTTTCTGGTCTCCTGCTGCAGCAAGCAAACCTCTGGAACCATCATTGGTTTCTAGTCAGAAAATGAAGGGTGTTCTCCAGAGGAAGGATCTGCAACCTTAAGGGCTGATAAATGGGGCATTTAAAACAAAGCAGTTCTTTAAAAGGAAAGATCTAAGAAAGTATCTTCAGACCCAACCCACATCAGGATAATCAGACTGAAATCAGAGAAAGATGTTAGCTGGTGTCACAAACAAGCAAGTATCAAGACAGCCACAGTTGTTTGGCTTACACTAGAAAAAATATTTACAAACTTTGGCAACAAAATCAAAGCCGACAATGGTCATCTGCTTCAGCATCAAACCTTCCACTGGCTTTTTCGGCGTTTTGTTCTAGATCCAAATATAACCCTACCATGGCCTCTAATGACTGGACTACTTGAGCGGTTTATGTAGAACCTAGGGGAATAAAACCGCTAAAAATACCCTATCCTTGGGAAAATGGACTTTTTCTTCCTCTCTGTATCGCTCATATTACTCTGTGTAGGCTACATAAACTTCCAAATCTGTACGAGAGATTATGCTCACTGAGCATCACCCATAATGGAAAGATTTCTAAGTGTATGTCTTAGTTCTTCTCAACCTTTATCAGAAAGCCTCTTCTGTCACAGTTTTGGTTTTAGCCCTTTAGGAAAGGTCACAAAGTCCTTGGTATAAATGATGTAAAATAATAAGCACTGAACCAATTTTGGCACCAACAGGAGTTGGTGGGATGAATGAGTACTTGATTCAAGGCCCCATTAAGTGCCAACATGTTTACAAGCCACACTTTATTACCAAACATACCAGGAATTTGGCAGTAGGGAAGCCTGAATCTGTTCAAGACTAGTGAGGCAAATACACTCCTTTTATCCTCATCTCCTTTAAGACTGTAACTGCCGCAGTCTGGCTTTCTCATATGGAATTGTACGAACTGGAATACGAACTCAAAGGAGAGGAGAACTCTTAGCAGCAGCCTGGCACGACTCTCTGATACATCTGGGGGGGTTTCACAGCCAAAACCGCAGCTGTTCTCTTCACAGTTATTGGGAGCCGATGGGATTCCAGCGCGAGGGGGTTTCCAGCACTGAATGTTACCTCTCGGAATCGGAATGTGCAGGCCAGGTCACAGAAGGGTGGTGGTGGCAGGATTCAGGGTGGCCACAGGCTCTGCAGGGCTCTCTTGTGACACCCGGCCAGCTCTTGCAAGTGGGAAATGGGATTCTCCTGTTCACAAGCAGTATAAATCAAGAACACAGATCTTACAAGTGGCACCATTCCTCTGGGAGATTTTTTAATTGTTGCCAAGTGGCTCTGCTTTTTGTGTGTAGGTGTGAGGAACTTATGGGGTCTAGGAGGTGGCTGTGAACTCTTCATTTACAGAAGAGAAAAAGCAAATGAACCCGCCGCTCGCTGGTGGTGACATGGAGAACGAGTCGGAGAAGGACGCAGGTGTGCTGTTTAGTTACTAGCAAACTCACTTCAGAATAGTCAGAAATCGCCAAAGGAAAATCTCCAGCACTCAAGAGGGACTGAGGTTGCTGCAGGCTGATCACCAGGTGGGAAGGCTTCCCTTCCCCAGGCCAGGCAGAAACGAGGAGAAACAGGGTGTCAGTGCCCTGAGACCGGAGCTGCCATCCAGGAGCAGCTCGGAAAAAGCAGAATGCATCAGAAGAGGGTTTGCCGGTACCAGCTTCCAGGAAACTCCACCCAGCTGCCCCTAATGCCTACAGGAGACGTTGCAGCTCAGCATCTTGTGAGACCAGATCCTGGTTGAGCCCTCCATCGCCCAGAAGGACAGGCAGGGTGTGAGGGGCAGAAGAGTTTTCTGAACTTGCTACTGTCAGGCTGTGCTTGTACACAGCAGAGTCCGGCTCCGGGTCTGCTCGCAGCATTTTGGCCTGACTTCCTAGCTTAGCATAACGGCTCCTCTCAAAGTTCAAAGCCTCCTTTGGCCTGTCACTTAGTCATTACAAATTAATTTCTTATTTTCCTTCATAATGCAATTACTGTAAGGTAGTCAGGTATGTGGGACAACATCTCTCTTCGGTTCTTGTTTTTCTATTTTCTATTTAAATAGAGTATAATGCAATTTATGAAGTGTTACAACATGATTTTCCCTAATGGTTGCTCTAATAGATGAGATTCTTTATCAGATATTTTCCATTGTTTTGAAATGACATTTGTCTAAATATCCTTTCTTATTTTTTTGTAAAGGTAGCTCTGGGTGTTTTCCTGATCCAACAATAATAATTTATTGCCTGTTTGCGATTAGTCCCCTTTAGATAGCTTTTCCGCAAACAAGGTTTCTGTTCTTGGCTATGAACTCTTGAAACTTGCCCTTCTTAAGTGGGATCTGACAAAATTAATTACCTGCTATCAAGCCCAAACAATTATATTAAAATTAGTATTTCTCATGGGTTTTTGACAGTATTAACTTAAAAAGCATTATCACTAGGAAATACCCAGTCAGTTAATAGTTGGTTGCCATCTTCTCTTACATACTGGATTAAATAATTGTGGGTAAAATGCTGGCTGAATTTGACTGACGGTAACAGTAAGGAGAATGGTATAATTGTTAATCCTACCCTATTTCAGAGGCAAAATGTTGTCAAAATGTCTGATTGTTTTGCTTTTTTCTTGGTCTAAATTATTTATACTGGGATGGAGAAAAAATATCTATATTTTATTTATTTATTTCTACAAATATCTAACATATTTATTTATATTTTTTCTAATAGTCTTTTGATATCCACAGCAGCATGACTTAAAATAGGAGATAAAGATCTGATACCCTTGACTAGATGACCAAGCTAAGGCACACGCAGTTTTTTCCAAACCACAATAAACCCAATTTCTCAATTTTTCAATAAATTACAACATTTAGGATATTAACTCCTAAATACTTTGCCTAGATACACAATCACGTGTCTCATAGCTGTTTCCTCATTGATTCCTTTTACACTTAATACTCCCAAGTTAGTATAATGATAGCTTGACACACCGCTGCATTAAGTGATTCCTTACAGAATGTAAAAAAATGCTTATATTTGAGCATTTACATTAGTATCATTTTGTCTGCATACTGCAAAACGCTACATTCCATTTTATGAGTTGCCCCAGTTGAGCTGTTATTCTGATGTATTTCTTATGCCAGATGTTCTGGATGAAAGAAGTGAGGGCAACCTTCCTTTCACAGCTGAAATTCCTTAGTATATATCAATTAGATTTTATCCTGGCAGAGAAGAAGAACAATTTGTTAAAATCTTCATCTGAGCTTTATGTCCATCACTAGTGACTCTAAGACAGATCACTTCATTAGTTTAGTGGCACGAACTAGGACTTTGTTGCAATGCTAGAAAAAAAGATAAGAAACATTTTCTCTACTCCACAGAGCTACTGAAGTATAAATTTCTAGTGTGATTTATTGAGTATTTGTACAACACAAATGAGGGTGTAACATAACGCAATGTACCCAGACGAGGCATTGTTAACCTAGCACAAGAGAAGGGATTTGCAGTTACCTGGATGCATCCCTCACAAGTTGCGCGTCAAACCCTGGAGTGAACTCCCCTCCTAGCTCCTGGTTTGTGACTGGGACAAGGTGTGCATGAAGCCGGCTGACCAGAAAGCTGTGTCTGCAGCCCCAGCACCTGCGGAAAGGAGAGGGTGATAAAGGAGTCCCCAGACCCATCACTTTCCACTGCATTGGTTTTAACACCAACAATCATGATTCAATGTTTTTCAAATTTCTGCTTGAACGACAGTATTTTTTTCTGTATCAGTGCCAACTTCTACAGCTTCACAGGGGTGCAGGGACCACTTCTGGATCTACCTCAGAAGGCTCAGTCCACACACTGCAGGATGGGCTGACGTACTGGGCACATGACAACCAAGTTATTGGAGGATGATACAGTCTGGATGGGTTTTGTATAGCATAGACAGTCTGTTCCCCAGAGTGGAAAGTTTATTTTTATCAGGACGTGCAGCATTGTAGGGCCATTAAGCAAAGAGGATCAGTGGGTACTGTCATAATGTCCCAAATCTTTGGTTCTACTTGTCTCATGAGTTTTCTTTAAATGGGATTTAGACCTACTTTTACCATTTCTTTTGTCTTTCTAACACTGAAGTAATGAAAGTAAACCCATCATTTGAACAAATAAAGTCTGGCAGAAGGAAAAGGTCTTAATGAAGGAGCTGCAGCTGCAGGGATGGTTGAAATGTGGTGATGTGGCTGCCAGCTGGCAAGTCTTTCCCTCACATAGGTCTGAATGAACAGCCAAACTGCAAGCTCCACGTGACACATCAATGCTAAGTGACACCCAAGAAGGGTACAAAATTACAGGTCAATAGCCTGGAGCTCTAAAGGGAAATAAGCAGTAAGGGAAGAAGGTAGTAAAAGCAGTGACAGGGAATGAAAAGGAAGATTCAGAGTAGGAAAAAAATATGTATTATGTTATTAGCCAGAAATTATTTTGGCAAAATTACTCTTCATTATTTTTTTATGCATTTATTCCTCTTAAAAAGGAATTTTCCAAATTCTCCTTCTCTCTAACTGTAAAATAAATTATGAATTGCAGGCAAGAGAAGCTGTATCACTTCCAGTGGGTCTAGTTACACTCAGTCCCAATACACAATAGCATTCAAACGCTTTCTCTTCTGTCACGCTGGAAGAGTACTACAAAGCATTCCCAGTCTGATCACAAAGTCAGCCAACAGCGTCCTGCCCGTGCCTGGGGAAGTGTGAGTCAGTTCAGGACAGCGAGGAGGAACCGGCATGGGTTTGGCTTGTAGGTCTGTGGGGAAATGGGATGAAGAAGGGAAATGTGCTTTGCCTGGTGGGCTCAGAAATTGAGAAAGGGGAGAAAAGTAGCTCATGAAGGAACAAAGACCTAATGCGGGACAACTGTGAGTCCCCTGCACATGGGCTGCAGAGTCTGGGGAGGGCTTTTTCCGAAAGCTGCCAAGCCACAGCCGCCGTGCAGATCTGCAGTCTCAGAGTGAGCCCATGCCCGCACCAGGGCCAGCACCGCATGCGTACAATGCCCAGGGAGTGGTGGGCATGAAGCAGTGCTGGGGAAGGAGCGCATCTGCAGCATGTCAGAGAGGGGTGCAGGCTTCAGTGAGAGCAGTGGGAGGTCTGTCACATCCAGAGGGTCACATCTCTACTGGGCTTGCATTGACTAAATGAATCTGTTTGGATGGCAGACCAGAATGAAGACACGCCCGATACCAGTGAGACTCCGGAGTCCGTGTCGCTGGCTGACGCCTCAACAGAGAAGGCCACACAAGGCTCTGACACCGACCTAGAGGTTGAAGGTGAATGTTTTTTGACAATCTGCCCTCACTAGGCTTTCTCTTACAGTCAGAGCTGTACTTACCAACTGGTATGTATCCGAAATGGAGACCAAAGACACAACTCTGCCAGGGTCCTGACAACCACACATAATCTGGCAATTGATAACGGTGGGGGCAGATGAATTTCCCTCTAAGGGCTCTCCCTTTGATGCCAAGCATCTTCCTTCAACTGCTTTCTATAGACCATGACTATTCCTTTGTTCCTTCTTCTCTCCTCTAGTCCTTAATAACCAACATTACCAGACCAGCCCGCTGCATGGGCAGCAGGAGCAGCTAGCTGAAACCAGGGATGGGACTGAGGCCCTGGTTTTGTGCTCCTGATGAAACACTGCATAGCAATTGCGGTCTGCGTACCATAGGTTTGCCACAACTGTCCTAGACTTTTCTGGTGGCTCTCCTCTTATCTCCTGCCTAGTAAAGTCAGTCCTCTGGCTATACAAGTCTTGCATGCATTTTTATAACAGTAGGATTTGTCCATAATTTAGGACAAGAACTTTTTACTTATTATAAATGGAAGGAAAATAAAAACCCATAAGAATGCAAGAAAAAAAGACTTTTTTGTTAGAGGCCTCAGACTGAACTGGAAAACGGCTTTGACAAGAGGGGAATTTGTCTTGAGGTCAGACCATTGACTGCATATAACAACATCAAGAAATACGAGCTCTAAGTATGGGGTTTGATGAAGGAATTCCAAATGACAGGTTTTTGTGGAAATACAGCCGCCAGCTGCACTGATACGTCCCACTGCAGCTGTGTCAACAACACCCAATGGCCAAGATGAGAATGCTGGGATTCTTTCTGCTGGTTGTAAGCCAAAATGTTCTGAGCTGCCCTAGCTCTGCTGGCAATATCAGCTGCGTGTTTCAATTAAGATTTTTAAGGAAAAAAAAAAAAGATTAAAATGTTTTTGCCTGATGTCAAGAATTCTCAATTACACTAAGAAAGGTTTAGTCACATTGCAGACTGGTGAGAAGCTACAGCAAGTCACTGGATGCCAAATGGAGAAGCAAGGAGGACACATTAACTCATGGAGGTCTGGGATAAAGGAATAAGGAGAACCAGGGGACGATAACACTTTATGAGTAAAACTCTACTGTTGTTGCATAATGTTACTTAATTTTATTCAGTTACTTAATTTATTTAAAAGAGGAGGGAGGACACTGAATGCACCGCTCATCAATATACTTTTTCTCTGTAGATCCTGAGAAGACCTTTGCATGCATTACGGGCACAGAGCTGTACTTGGAAGCATGCAGGCTGATGGAGGTGGTGCCTGTCTCACACTTTATTCAGAACTTGGCCAAGCCTTATATAAACCTGAACCACCATGGTCTAGGACCCAAAGGTGTCAAAGCCATTGCTATTGCTCTGGTGGTGAGTAGCCAGTAAGAGTGGGGCCACTGTTCTCAAGAACAGTAGGCATTTTAGGCCTCTCTCAGGCCTGGAAGCCATCACTGAACACACAGTGTGGGAGAAAAAGTCATGTCTCTTCCCCATAGGAGCTCTGAGCATCCCTAATGTTTCTAATCCCCTGAACAGTAAAGTCTTGTGTGGCAACTGCTGGCCCTTGCTAGAGTTAACCCCAAGAGCAAACTGATGCTCTTCCAGGGCACACAAGTCCCCAGTGCTCCTAACGCAGGGGTTAGGAGCCAGAGGTAGGGCTGGAGGAATTGGTATTCCCCCACTCTGGGTCCTGCATAAGGATGCGCTACACTCACCACTGGACAGGCCCAGGATACCTGAATTGGAGCTTGGATCTGAACCTGGGTCTCCAGGCTGGCAGAAAGCAATAGAAAGTCCTACCCACTCAAAACCTCTCCAAGAAAGCATCTCTTCTGTATGGCAGCTCCCACTGCCATGGCTCTGCCACGTCCGCTGATCACTGTCCTACTCAGCACCTGCAATGCTTTCTGAGGTTTGGAGGAAATGTCCAGTGTCTGTTGACCTGAGGAAACAATCCCCTTCATTAACTTTTCAGCAGGTCTTTGTGTGTCTTTGTTTACCTTTGTGTCTTCCCAGTCCAATGCAACTGTCACCCATCTAGAGTTGGAAGACAACTGCATTCTGGCAGAAGGAGCCATATGCATAGCAGAGATGCTACGAGAGAATTCCTCCCTTCAAGAACTGGTACGCAATTACAATTTTAACCAAATAACCATTGTTCCCATGCAAAAATATTCGCATTCTGAAAGTCATGATATTTTATGCTGCTCTGCTTTTAAAAAGCACGAGCTTCTGAAAAGCAGAAGTGTGCACATGATGGCAGTCTGGTGAATCTGGAACTGTTCTCTTCATTAGCAGATGTGATAATAATTACCATAACTAAGTCTTTCTAGTTCATGCTTAGCCAATGGAAAAAATGTTTTGGTCAGGAACTTTCATACTCCAATATGACATGGGGAAACTTTTCTAAATAGATTAAGGGAATAATGCAAAACTTTCAGATACGAACTGGTAGAAATGTTCCTTTGATCTGAAACTGGGGTATACAAAATGCATTTTGATAGGCTATGGGATCTGTGTTACACTGGAAGAAAAGATTCTTGGCCAAATGCCTCTTGGCTCACTGAAGACAAAGACCCATGTGAAACTGATGGCTGTAGGGCTTTATTCCTGTTAGAAAGGATACAGGGTTAGACGAACCTATAACTCACATGTTAATTACTGTCTGGCTGACATTTCTCATATTGCTTGTCTTGCATTATTCCCTTGATATCTTGGGCATTAGGAAGACAATAAAGCTAATTTATTCTTTGGACTCATCTTTTTTATCCTCCTTTCTTTCCTTCCAGAACATCTCCAATAACCACCTAGACACAGCAGGAGCTGAGGCCATTACCAGTTTGCTTTTGGATAACTTGTCCTACCTCCGTGCTCTTCAGCTCTCAGGTGGGCTGTATGTAACAGTGATGGCAGTGGAAATGAAATAACGTGTTTCATTCCAGTCTCTCATCCTGAGAGTATTAGTCAGACTATGGGCAAAATCAGTCTCTCAGGTATGCCTCTGAGTTACCCAGAGTAACAGTAGAAATCTAGATTTATAGTGATGTGATTAAATATTTGGCCTGCTCAACCTCCAGCACCCCTGAAAACCAGTCCCTTATGAGAAACTTAGGTAATTACTAGAGTGTCTCCCACATCTTGGGGTAACTCTAGTCTATGGAGCAAAGTGGAATAGTGACTAACTTCTTACAGCCTGACAGGGCCATGATTAACTGGAGGTTCCACCTAAAAGCACAGCTTCCTGCAGACCCCAGCACAGCGCCAAGGGAGACATCAGCACACTGTTAACATACTTTTCCTCCCCAGGAAACAACTTTGGAGAGGAGACTGCACCATACTTTGCTGAGGCATTAATGGTGAGTTACCTGAAATCCAAGGTCATTTGCAGCCCTGGCTGTGTAACAGGCTCTCCCCTCATCTTGAAGCTGCCGCTCACTTGGCATGATTTCACTTGGCAATGCCCATATGATTTCCTGGCATAATTCTGCTAAGTGCCTCTTGCTTACTTCAGAAATGAGAGAGGCTGGGAGGACACAGAGCAGGATGGACTGCATTAGCATTTTCTCAAGACAGCTGTGTGAGTCTGGCTGGGAAAGAAACCTTCAGGACTGTGTAACAGAACAACAGAATGACATCTAGGTGACAAAAAAAAAAATAAAGAAGCATAAATAACCCAACTTGCTATCATTTTGCGATTGTCCAGTAAAAAGAAGATGCTTGACTTCTCTGGTTAGTTCGTGTCTCAAAGCCTCTGCATCATTTGGCACCACCAGAAGTTGCCCTGAAGCAAGGCCTTGACCTGATATCAGAAAGTGCTCTTGGTCAGGGCACAATGGTGGGAGGGAAACAGGGGCAGGAACAGCAATGCAGGATGTGTTGCAGGCCAGACATGAGCTGTGTGAGGGAAGTTTGCACAGCACAAAATCCCATTGCTTTTGCTGTTTTGGGAAGATAATCACTGTGACATTATATGCCTGACAAAGCTTTGTTTTGGGACACGCAGTGCCACAATCTTGGTGCTGATGATCTCCCATGCACTAAAATGTGTCTGATATCCCTCTGTTTCATCCTCATGTGGGGGCCCTGGCGTGGCAGCTGGTTGCAGCTGGCTAGATCTTATTGTCTCTGCACATTTGTCTCTCTGCAGGGCAATTACCAAGTGAAGGAGCTGGATCTCAGCCACAATGAATTCTCTGAGAAGGGAGGACAGCTTCTGGGACAGATGCTCGGTAACTTAATTTATTACTCCCACAAAGCCAGGAGTACAGGCACTGCGGGACTTGATGGCTTCAGCACAGTGAACGTGTATTTCCTTCTCCAGCAAAAATGCCCCGTGTCTTGGTAGGTAGTACAAAAGACGGGGCACCCAGATTTAGAGCTTCCTGCCTGGTCCACAGGCTCACCCGCGTCACCACAGGTGACTCCAGCAGCTATGACTAATGTATCAGAACACAAATGCATGATGAGAAACCACAGTAACAGAGCAGTCTGGGTCAGCGAGAAGGGAGCTGAAAGAGAAGTCCCTCAGGGAGTATAAAGCAGAAAATTGGATTTTACTAAAATCTAATAGGATCAGAACTGTTGTTTGTTTCAAGCTTTTGATTACAAAGTTCAGGCGTGATTTCAATTTTTCTTAAGTAGCCCAAACCCTAATGGTTTGAGCCATCACACAGCAAGAAGCAAGGGAAACAGATTAGGAAGAAATAAAATTAAGCTGCGTAATTTGTCTGTTTAGACAAAGTAAGATCCAGAGTGTGCTGGAGAGGGAAAGCAAACAAAACAGTGACTGTCCTTCTGTAATCTCAGGTGCTATTCATGCACTGGGAAAGACTTGAATGAGTATCTGACGGCTCTTCTTCCCTCAGTATGTCCAACATGCCCGTGCTGTGAGCATCCAGTGTTTCTTGAGCATTTCAGTAACACAATGTCTTCAGTTTAATTAACGCTTTCCTTCTCCTCATTCAGTATTGCCACTGATATGAACATCTCTCTAATTACAGTCCATGTCTTTAAAAGATGGATCAATTAAAACTGCAGTGAGGACAAGGCACTGTGCCCCTGCCTTGGACAAGCTTGCAGGCAACGCAGAGATCAGTACTAAAACTTGTGACCTTCCTAGCCAATAAAAATGCCTCTCCAAGCTTAAAGGTCTTACAGCTCGTCTCTCCTTCCAGCTCACTTGAGGCAGGAGCAGCAGAGATTACCGCAGAATCTGTTACTTTTCTGTTTTGTTTCTTAAAGGAGTATTTTTAAGTCAGCTAAACTCACCATCTGCCTCCATCCAACCTCCCATCCATGGAAAATCTGGATAAGAAATTCTTTCTGAGAATGAGAAGCAAGTGTTGGCAGCAAGTGCTACCCCTCCCAGTGTCGCAGTAGACACAAATGAATTCACACATACCCTGCTCTAAGTAGAACTTACACTGCGAGGTGCGCTATGCATGTGAATTGGCACTGGCACATATACAGCTGGGCACAGCTACCATATGAAGCTGAATTCCTCTCTTCTGCTAATCAAACATACGCAAAGTGAGTCTTGGTATTTTAGATGTGGCAAGGAGAATCCAGCCATTTTTCACAGTGAGAAACACAGTGTCTATTAATATAAGAAATTCTCCCTCTCTCTGCCTTCCTCCTTCCAAACTTATTTTTTGTTTAAGCCAGAAAAAAACCTGTGTTCCCCTTCTGCTTGTGATCAACAGCCTGTTCTCTGTTCTTTGGGTGCTGTGGATAGCAAAGATTGTATGTACAGGTTCTTCCTACTGCAAGCAATGAAGGCTGTTGCTGAACCCCCAGCAAACTTTCTTTTAGCCCCTAAGCATGAGTCAGTAGCTGTGTCCAGACTGTTCTTCATGAGCTAACATCTCAGTTTCTCTCTCCTAGCCAGCAACACAACACTGGAGATGCTGGACCTGAGCTGGAACCACCTGAGGAGGAAGGGGACAGAAGCACTGGGCAGAGGTCTCAGGGTAGGAATGCCCCTGTTTTGCGATACCCTTCACAGTGATTATTACCAGGAGCTGCTGGAAACACTGATTGGAAACTCAAATCCCTGAGGTCTGTGCAGGATTCAGTAGCCCTAGCAAGGCTCATCCTACTGACAGTGGCAGTAAGCACCAGGAGAAAGACTAAAGCGGTGAGTAGGTCTGGTGAATTAGGTGGATGGAAAGAACCTGATGACATTGCAGAGATGTTGGATTCATTGGGGTGCCTGGGTGTAACTTGAGGGATGCTCCTGTCTCAGCCAGGCGAGAAAGGGTAGAGTGGTACAGAAAATGGGCGTGCAGTAGCTAAGATCCCTGTTCTCTCCCTGGAGGGCAATGGTACACTGAAAATACTCAACCTTTCTTGGAACGGCGTTGGCAACGAGGGAGCACTGGCCCTAGGAGAAGCTCTCAAAGTGAATAATGTGCTGGTTCACCTGGACATCAGCAACAACCAGATCAACAACGACGGAGCCAAGAAGATCTGCAGGGGCCTTGAAGTCAATGGAAAACTCAAAATCCTGAAGGTAAAATAAAGCCCAGGCATGACTAAAGGAATAAACAAAGGGAGTAGAAAGATCTGAGTCAGGAGGGACAGAAGACAGATGTGAGCTGTCTGAGCTAGAACTGGAGGAAATTAGTATTGCTCTGTGTTGAAGGTGAGAAGAGCGGAAGGAAATTCTATCCTGTGAATTTCTTCCAGGGCAACTAAATTGCACTGTTCCCTCAAAAAATCCCCCAAGGACTGGCTTGGCATAACCCTATACCCATTATCACCCCAAAGTGGTTGATTCCTGTTATGTTTAGTCTCAGTTGAGTGAGAACCTAGGCATTCAATGTGTCTAGCAGAGAGCCTATGGATTCAATAGGTCTGCATATATGCATAAAATGTAGCCATGAAGGTACATATAGCATAGAATCATAGAATTGTTTTAGTTGGAAAAGACCTTTAAGATCATCAAGTCCAACAGTTAATCTAGTACTGCCAAGTTACCACTACACCATGTCCCTCAGCACTACATCTGCAAATTTACTGAGGGTGCACTCTATCCCCTCATCCAGATCATTGATAAAGATGTTAAACAAGACTGGCCCCAGTACTGAGCCCTGGGGAGCACCACTTGCGACTGGCTGCCAACTGGATTTAACTCTGTTCACCACCACTCTTTGGGCTTGGCCATTCAGCTGTTTTTTTACCCAGCGAAGCGGATGCCCATCCAAGCCATGAGCAGACAGTTTCTTCAGGAGAATGCTGTGGGAAACTGTGTCAAAAGCTATACTAAAGTTTAAGTAGACAACATCCACAGCCTTTCCCTTGTCTTCTAAGGGAAGGGAAGGGGATCATAGAAAGGGATCAGGTTAGTCAAGCACGACCTGCCTTTCTTAAACCCATGCTGACTGGGTCCGATCACCTGATTGTCCTGCATGTGCCACGTGATGGCACTCAAGATTATCTGCTCCATAACCTTCCCCAGCACTGAGGTCAGACTGATAGGCCTGTAATTCTCTGGATCCTCCTTCCAGCCCTTCTTGTAGATGGGTGTCACATTTGCTATCTTCCAGTCAACTGGGACCTCCCCGCTTAGCCAGGACTGCTGATAAATGATGGAAAGTGGCTTCATGAGCACTTCCGCCAGCTCCCTCAGTACCTTTGGGTGGATCCCATCTGACCCCATACACCTGTGTGTGTTTAAGTGGTGTAGCAGGTCACTAACCATTTCCTCTTGGATTATGGGGGGTTCATTCTGCTCCTTGTCCCTGTCTTCCAGCTCAGGGGGTTGGGTACCCAGAGAACAACTGGTCTTGCTATTAAAGACTGAGGCAAAGAAGGCATTAAGTACCTCAGCCTTTTCCTCAGCCTTGGTCACTGTGTCTCCCCCCACATTCAATAAAGAATGGACACTCTCCTTAGTCCTCTTTTTGTTGCTAATGTATTTATAGAAACATTTTTTGTTGTCAGTAGTCAGATTAAGTTCTAGTTGGGCTTTGGCCCTCCTATGGGCCAAATGCATATGTACGCATAATATATATTTCAACCTAAGGCAAAGGTTCACACTTGAAGTTTGCAGGTGGGTAAGAGTGTGCCTTTCTCAGTGTGTTAACGATTTGCTAAAAATTTATTCAAACACAGGATAAACTGTCATTGCCACCTCAGGGCAACGCCACAGCGCTACCTGAAGGAGAGGAATATTATCAAGTCCTGGGAAAAGAAAGCCAAAACTGCCTTCTAGTAAACTAGGGACCAATAATTCTGAAAAAGGCAAGACTGAATGACTTGCCAAGCTTACTTCAGAGGTTAGGGTTGAGAGCTAACATGTCTTCTCAATCCAAGATCATTCTCTAGGAATTCAGCTCAGAAAAGTCAGCTTGCTTACAAGCTGCATCCTCAGCTAGATCTAACATCACCATCCCGAGAGCCTGAAAATGGCAGTCTGATGGTTGAGGGGGCATCTTTAAAGCTGTTCATGTAGGTGTGCCTTGGGACATCCCTGTCCTTGTAAATCATTGCAACCACACCAGTCTTTGGGACTGGTGTTTTAGATTATGTAAATAAATGTGTCTGTTTGCTTTTAACGTGGCTTGAGGTAAGGTCACCAGCTTACACGAAGGCATTCCTCTCTCTGCGTAGCTGCACAGATTGTCTTAGGAGCTGATAACACAAAGGACTTAAAGGAGGACATGTCTTCTGCTGTCCAGTGTTAACCAAGAAAGTTTTCTTTCAAATAGTGGGAGTGGGGAGTGCACGTGAAGTCTAAGGTGCGGGAGGGGTGCTGTTCACACACTAAGAGATGCACATGGCAATGCCAACCCTATAACACCAGATAGCTAGACCTTGTAGGCCAGAGGCAGCTGATCTGCGGTGCTGCCAAGAGGAGCCAAGGGTATGGGAAATGTCCCAAGGGGCATACCCCCATCTAGAGGGGCTCTACTAGCAAGCACACATTCAAATGCAGTCCATTGCCTCAGCCTCTGCCTATCACGTGACTGAACATAATCCACATCACATACTCCTGAGTGACAGATGTAAGGGACCTGATATGTGAAATTTCGAACAAGGAGACCGAGAGAAGCTGAGAAGGCAATGCCACTGGGAAGTAGCATTGTAGAGTTTTGTGGGAGAGAGACAAGAGACGGTGAGGTAACAGACAAACCCATCGAAAGGGACAACGGTTATTCTACAGCCCTGCTGAAGAAAGGCAACAAAGGGTCATCCTTGAAGTTACAGCATGCCTTCTGCCAGGGCATGAAATCCTCACTCTCACCATGTCTGGATCTATATCTCTTCTTCTACAGATGGCAAATAATCCCCTGACTGTGGAAGGTGCCACTGCACTAGTCACATCCATCAGAAAGAACCCCAAATCCATGATGGAGGAGATCAACATCTCAGTAAGAGCTTATATGCTGGAAAGCCTCCAGGACTATACACTATACATTTTTAGGAAGTGGGTGGATCACAGAGCTGTCCCCTTCCAAAACTGTTTTGAGACTTGCTGTTTGTTTCATTAATGCACAGCCATTAATAAAAACAGGCTACCATTTGACAGCCCTTCTAGGACCCATGTGGAAATTACAGGACCTTGGTCTAGCTCTGGAGAGAGGTGCCTGTAGTATCATCACATTTCACTCCCTTCCATTTTGCAACAGCAGAACAAGAATAAGAAGTGAATTCCCACTGGAGGATGAATTCTCATCCCCTGAGCTGTCTCCCTCCAGGGTAGCCTAAGATGCTAGATACTGTGAAGTGCTTTGATACCCTGTCAGTGCGTATGAAGAGTAGAATAAGATGGATGCTTCAAGGCATTGAAAGCAAAGCAATTCTATTAAAAAAAAGAAAAGAAAAAAAACCCACAAAAAACCACAGCAAACCATTAAAAGGCTGCTGTAGAAGGAAAAAAATCAAAGAGGCCAAATCTTAGTATGCTACTCTGTAGCAAGTCAGGAGCACCACACATATTGTTGTAACCTCATGTGCTGCTTCTAAAATAGAAGACCCAGAAATGCTTCTGAGCTCCTGAGTGAGGGCAGAGGTTGCATTGCAGACCAATGCTGGGGAGAGACCATCAGTCCGCTCCTGGCCCTCCCATCCATCCAGTGGTGCTTCATGGGAGCAGTTACAGAAAGCATCGGGGGCCTCAGGGCCCTCCATCCACCTTTGGGACCACCATGGTTAAAAGAAAGAGCATTTTCACAAAGATTAGGTTTGGGACTTGGAACATAAATAATATGTTTACGCTTGAAATAAACTAAAAAAAAGTTCATAGGCAGTTTTGGAGACTCACGTAATGGTTTGTATCTAAGTTACATCTGCATGTGTATCTTTGTCCTGTGGATACTGTATAAAAGAAAGAAACTACCATAATGTAGAATAAATAATATTCATCTATGCTCTTTCCTGAGATTATCGAGGGCTTTCAACAGAGATCATGTGAAGAACAGGCATTCCTCGAGGCAGACAATTTTCCCTGCATAAATTAAGATCAAAGAGAATTATTTGCCAAGTCCACAAGGAGTCAGGACTCATTCTGCAAAGGAAAACTAAAACAGGCTGTGTGGGGGTAAAGGACTTCATTAAAGTATACATGGCTTGGCTAGTTTTATTACTAATAACCAAACAATTCATAAACTTGGAAAGAGTAATGTATTTTAGCTAAATTCTGAGAAATTAAAGAAATTATTGAAATGCATTTATTTAAAAGGAGGCACTCAAGAAATTTTGAGGCAAAGAGTTAATTAACATTAAGAAACTTCAATCCAATCTATATCTCACTATGCATTTCTGCTCTTTAGAGTTAACAGATGCTCTCTTCACTTCACCCTTCAAAAAGTCTAAATTACCTGGCATTTCACAAGATAAATGGTCAATGGCATAAATTTACAATGACATTTCAGTATTCCAATCAAATGCTTGTAGGCAAACATCTAATCTGTCTGACAGACTTCATTCCGCCTGTGATGTAGGGAGTCTTGCATTTCAATTCAGAGCATTTGCAAATATACAGCTCCAAAGATCTTATGCTGTCTTAAACCTTTAAGAAATTAGTAAAGGTTTTAATCTTTTATAGGTAACTTAAGGGGAGTCATACACAAAAGCCTCTTCTGCCCCTCTTCCCAATGATAAATGTTTATCTTGACTTTTAAAGAGTGAATAATTAATGTGTCTGTAAGAGGAATTTTGAATAAGGATCATATCTAGAAACCTTTGCATGGGTTTGACAGCACTAGCAAAGGAGAAGCAATGGAAAGGCACGCTTTTAACAACAGTTCATTACATTACTTTTGACAACATTTCTAAGCATGACTGTTCCCCACGTTCTTTTCATAATCTACTCTTTATAGGGTTTCAACTTGCAGATACTATCAAATATTTTATAGAAGTCATGAATCAACATAGCCAGCATACACTCATCTTCACCGTCACAGTGCAAAAGAAAATACCATCTCTTTTTGGCTGTCTGTGTATTGTTTTTCTGGACCGTGAAGTGACTGCGTCGAAGATGCAGGAATGCAGAAGTTGGGTCCCTCCAGGTGCCGCCCAACCCCAGCACGGTTTGTTAGGCCAGACACGGTGCTTTGGCTGTGCCGCTTCTGAGCCCGCACTGGAGGTCCACTGGCTTTCTCATGGGGTCAAGCCCAGGCTGGCAAGCCTTGGAGAGAGCTGGCAGCCAGCAGAGCCAGCTTGAGCTCTCCTGTGCTGTGTTCCCAGGACTAGGACGCTCTGCTAGCGTGCATAGTGCAGCAATGTCTGAATGGCGTCTTCATAAAACTGTTGGTGCTGGATGCAAGGTAGTAAACCCAGCCAGACACAAACTCATTCCAGACCGTCTTTGAGTAGTAACAGTCAAGAGCTCACAGCACGGTAGATCATAAGCTAAGATGGATCTTAAGAGAGGTAGATCTTAAGCTTCTAAAAGGAAGCTATAAGAATGTATTGGGAGACTCTATAAATAAACTTTGGGAAAAAATACAGTGCTTGATGCCTTGGCAACCTCCCACAATGACAGAAAACAGAAGCTTTCATGAATTTCCTGAACTGCCTTGAAATTTTCAACAATTAAATATATAACTAACATAATACATGAACAACTCCCATCATGGCTATGAACAAAATCATAATTGTATTTTTAAAAGATAGGTCAAGGCAAATTTGTCATAACTTAAATTTAGAAGAAAAAATTACAGTGAAATCAGTAATATCTGCATTGATAGTTTACTGTCTAATATCCCAAAACCCTAAATCAGAACCCTGTGCTGCTCCCCATTCTTAAGCTAAAACAGAAAACTCACAGTGTGAGCTCTGAAATGCTGACCTATCACTACCCCGTTTGAAATTCTCAGGAAAAAAACAAATGTCAGGTCTTGTACTGCCGACTGGAGCTTCCCATTAGGGTTACACAATGAAACAGAGCTTTACCAAAAGTTCTTTTCATCTGGAGACACCTGGACCCTTCCCAGATAGCTGCATCTTTCTTGTCTGGGCTTTATAAAGCTCCATTGCTGGAGATACTAATAAGTTTAGGCCGTGGATTATTTTTTTTTCATTTTTGCAGAACTCTATGGCACATTTTCACCATTAACTGTGCAACTTGCAAGGCTGCATCTTAACCAAATGGAGGGGACACCCATCTATAACTGTCTCAGTGATGAACATGAATCACTTCAATCACCTAACATAACAGGTCTTCAGTGTAGACATTTACCTGATTATCATCTACCTTGCATTACGCTAATTTCTACATAAATTGGTAGACCCTTTCTGTCTCAGACATGGGAAAAGAGGAAGAAGAAGAACACTTATTTAGGGTCAGGCCTCCATGGGATTCCTGAAAGTGAAGAACAGAGATAGGAGAAGTCACCATCCTTAGGAAAGAATGGTTAAGGTTGACTTTAGATGGATTTGTGAATACAAACAAGTCTCTTGCTCTTTGGGTGTCCACACTGACTGCACTTTCCTTCCTCCTATGAACCAGAATGTGTTGGTTAATGAAACTTTCATCAAGTTGCTGGATTTGGTGTGTCGAACACGTCCTGAACTAGATGTCATCTATGGTGAGATCGAAGGCTGTATCACTAAGATCCCCAAGCAGCATCCAAATCCCATGAAAGTGATTCAGGTGAGCTACTGAATTTGGGTCCATAGCTCCACTGTACGCAGTATATGTGCTTCAAGCACTTGGAGGGATGCGGGTCGGGGTATGCTTTCTTCCAAGTGAGAAATTCAGCCAGGTTCCTTCAGAAAAGTATATTCACAAAGACTGTCACAATGTTCACATATTTCAGTCCACACAGACTGACTAAGCAAATCCTTTGATCTTCAGGAGAAACTAATGTCTTGGGATCTGAAAGCACTGGGGAAAAAAGGAATCTGAATAGATGTTTGCTCACTGTGTGAAACACACTGATTGATTTTAGGTCTGATCCAAATGAGTGTCCATCGTCACCACAAGCTCAGCACAATAGCTTTCATAGAACCCGTCACTGACAGTTGTGCTTTAGCATCAAAATTAATGTGTTTCATAAAAGTAGGATATGGTATTACCTTACAAGCAAATACTGTCCTAAATAGAAATTACTTAGCTTTTCAAGGTCTGTAATTTCTACAGATAGCAGCAGATGGTGCTGTCCTCCTTGCTGGAAGGCAATGTAAGCACTTGAGCATCGCTGAGTTAAACAACACTTTTGCACTACCAGCTTCACTGTGTTTCTTAGCTGCTGTGCAGATTTTTAGCTAATTGGATGAGACTTTACTGTAGATCTGGATTCAGATGCACTTAAGCAAAAGCTTTGGCCGTTAGCTCACATCAAACAGTGCTGCTGTGCTACACAGCTAGCGACGCTCACACTAGCATGCTTTGCAGTTTTTAACAGCAGTTATAGTACTCAGATGTGTCCTCACTCAAACAGACGGGAATTCAGAGATCAACTAAAGTGATCAGAGACCTGGGGGCGAGGACTGTCTCTGGATTAGACAGCCTAGCCAAGCAGTGGCTGCTGGGATAAGGATCAAATAAGCATATGCAATTATCGGAAGAAACAGGTTTACTACTGAGTCCCATTTCAAGGTAAGGGGAGAAGGAGGTATAACTGAGAAGAACAGGATTAACCTGAACAAAAGGATTTTGTTCTGACAATAGGGTGGCTGCACAAGGAGTTGCGGACTTGCATATCCCAGTGACAGGCTGAGTAAAGGCAGGGTGACAGATGAAAGAATAAGGGGAGAGCTGGAGGCAGGTATCAGTAGCTGTTTCATGGTTATGCCCGTATTTTATCTCTGCTTCTCTTAGAACTACTTGAAAGAGCACAACCTACGACTCTGGGACTTTTTTAGGAATATTGACAAGGATGGAAACATGAAGATCCCTGTGGCAGCCTTCCGGAGAGCCATGATGCAGGTATACCTCTGAAAGCACAGCCAGGATGCTCTTCTGGCAGGGTACTGCTCTGGGGAAACCCCTCTGCTGCAGCACAGCCACCAGCCAGCCTTGCTGCTCACACCATTCAGACCAGAAGATTAAATTCACCCATTGCAAAAGTTGAGCCCTGAACAAAAGTTGAGACCCAACAGAAGTGCTACGACGTTCAATAAATACCGCAGATGGCATCAGTATCACAGGAGCCTTGTGTATCACAGAGGTCAGCTGTTCGTATAGGATATACAGGATCTTGATAGATAATTATGTCTTACTGCTACAGGAAAGTGAAAAAGAGGCAGTTAAACCCTTGCCTCTACACAATGAGTAAACAGTTCTCTTCCTGCCAAAACCATCATGGTGCTTGGGATCAGCAGCAATGGTCAGCCAGCCATGGTGCTTTTTTACAAAAAAAAAAAAAAAAAAAAGGCGAAAAATTGTTATTTTAATCCTAAAAGAGTGAAACTGCCTCCCCAGCAACACTCTGTGGATTTTTCCACCCCTTCTTACATGTGCCAGGCCATCTGCTCACCTATTAAAAGATGATGGGTCCCAGTATGATATGGAAGATTTTCTGCTTGAAAATATCCAGGTTTGCTAACATTTATCTTATCCTCTTAGCAATCAAGCATTCCACTGGATCGAGACCAAACTGAGGAACTAGTGCGCAAGTTTGACCGAAATCGGACAGGGGTTGTGGACTATAGGTGAGTGAGTGACTCCACTTACTGTCTTGGCCTGTCTTTATTTTTTTTAATTTGGCTCAACACCAAATAAACATATCCTTATTCACTTCAGAAGGTGAAGGTTTTGGGGCAGTCCATTACTTACCTAAGTAAAAGGTAGCTGAAATAACACTTTGCATGCTTAGAAGCCCTGCTGAGTCAAACTAGAAGTCAGTCTTATTTTTCTGTTTGATAAACTTGCTGTGAGAGCGCAGGGATCTCAGAGCTGTTGGCATTTTCATTCATGCTCATGAGCCTGTGTGAGAAGCATCAGCTCAACACTCTCCTCCCCCTGAAGCCAGTGTAAGATTTGCAAAGACAGCATATCTGTGCCTTCAGACCTTTCCCTCCATCCTCAGGGATTCTCGTTTTTTTTCCTTCTCTCTGATCCTTCTTCTTAGGAGACCTAGTTTTCCCTGGAAACCCACCTTCAAACTATAGAACTTTTCATTCTCTTGAAAGTGCCTCTTCCTTAGTGCCTGTAGCAATCATGTCCAAGTTCTGAGAGCCTGAGCAGTCAGCAGCAAACTCCTTGGAGGTTGTCAGTTGCTGCAGGCTAAACCGCTTGTCATTGGACCCAAAATTCTCCTTAGATTTCCCATCAGTTCTGACATGTGACTCATCAGCTGAAAGCCTGATTAATCATGCCCAAATATTCCCATCCCTCAGGACATATTGATGGGTTTAAATATATGCTGTAGTCTAGTTTTAAGGCTAGAAGCAATGGATCAATTTTGCAAATCTCTTCACCTTTTAGCTTCCTAATGTTTTCAAAGAGAAGCGAAATACTTCATTAGATCTGGTCTTTATTCCTTCGCATACATTGGTGCTATACTAAAAGCATCCATGCTCAGACGCTAGGCAGGCCTTAGCCTGGTTAATTTTGAATGAGAGGTTACATGGGGTTCCCAAGTACTTTAGGCACAAATTACAGAACTGTGGTTAAGCAGTAAGCAAATTAGGAACCATCAAAACCCAATGGTCAGCAAAGACTTCATTTGGTGCTATTAATGCTGCTGAGTTGATATGTGGGGAAAAATAAATACTAATATCTATTCCTTATCTAGCTGCTTAATGCATTTTAGCACTGTAGCATGTGTGGTAGTGGTAATATTCACCTTGTAGACAATAGTCAGAAGAGTTGTGACCTTTGCTGTCCTTACTGTTCCCGCCTCAAGGTCCTCTCAGCAGCTTTAAGATGCCTGACCAGGAAGGTTCACTTTACTAAATTAATACTGGTTCACCTCTTTCTTTTCAATCAGTCACTTAAAAGAGCAGAAGCCAGCACAGAAGCCTGTGGAAAGGGAAACTGTGGAGGAAAAGAAGGAAGAGCCATAAAAATGAAGCAAGGAAGCAGGTCAGACAATGAAAGATTGTAGGAGAAACACTGGAAGAAAGCTCAGAATGGCCCTGGGCTTGGGGAGGCCCAACACTTGGGAGCTCTGATAGTCTAAGTTACTGAATGTAGAAATAAAGATGTTCTGCTACACAGCAGGTCCTTATAGAGTCTGGTCCTTTTGATTGGGGGAAGAGGAGATTGGTCCTTTAGAGCTGGTTACCAAATCTGTCTCACTTTGCACGCTGACTACTACTGACTTATTTGCAGAGACAGAGACAAAAAGTGAGAATGGGGAAACCAGGAGAACTCATGACTTCTGTTATCCCCTTTTGAGGGAGAGCAGATGGACAGAGAGACTGAAGGAAGCGCCCTGCAGACAACCCCTACCAGACTTAGTGGTTCTGACACAGGGATCTTTGCAAAAGGAGAAGAATTAAATTCATAAGAAACTGCGACTAATGTTGCTTTAAAAGTTATGGGTAATAAGAATTGCATTAAATGTCTCCATGGGAAAAAATATGCTAGAAGTGTGGAAGCCATAACAGATTTTAAATGGCTCGGATACCAAACTGATTTTTTTAAACCAGTATTTAAAAAGAAGAAAAATATTTGAACAACTCTTAAGAAAGAATGAAGGCCTTGTATATACTAACATTTATACATAAATAGAATTTATAAAATGCAAAAATATACAGATGTGCAGAGCCACAAGCAGTATATTTTGCCATGTGTAACTGCCAATATAGACTATACCACCAAGAAACTTGGAAAACTGGAAAATGTTGGCTTCTCTGGGAAGACCAGCCTTCAGTGGAAAGGAAAACAAGAAGCTGGTTACCATCTGGTAAGCCTCTGTGTATCCCAGCAGAAAAACCAGCTGGAAAAAAAACCTTTGAATTACAGTTCAGGTGTCTCCCGTGCCTCATCAGAGGTCAACACGACTGTTGACATGATGGCATTGGTATAAGTGCTCAGTAGTTATTCTCAGTACGCGACCAACTGCTAGGCTTTAACTCACTACCCCAGCGGGTCTGTGCCCTCTGATGTCCAGGACTCTGCCAGAATTTACTTGTGATTGCAGTCAGTGCCGCCTTCACATAGAGTATGTGGGGTCTGAGATGAAGAATCAGAACAGCAGAGAGCATTTGAGATGCACCATCCCTAGAGGTGTTCAAGGCCAGGCTGGATGGGGCTTTGAGCAACCTGGTCTAGTGGAAGGTGTCCCTGCCCACGGCAGCAGGGTTGGTACTAGATGACCTTTAAGGTCCCTTCCAACCTAAACCATTCTATGAGTCTATGACTGTATGATGTTAGGTAGTTTGCACATGTGGGGCATAACACTGGGGTCTTCTGTTCTCTCTTCCTTTCCTAGCCATTCCTAAAATGTAATTAGCCATTCTTGACTGTTCCTAAGCACTGAGGTATGTTTTCACAGAAGTGTACACCAAACCTGCAAGATGTTACTCCAGAATACCAAGGCTGGGGGGGGGGGGGGGGGGGGGTATATGGGGGGCGGTCCATGCCAATACTTTTACACTTCGAGCTCACTTACTGCTAAGAAAGACCTACTAACACCCTGAGGAGAGAGGCCAGGGGCCGCTGCGGCGGCGCAGGGCTCGGGGGAAGGCGGCAGTGCCCGCGCTGGCCCCTAGGTGTCAGGCCAGCCCCGGCAGTGCCCGCCGCCGCCGCCCGCCCCCTCCCCGCTCTGCGGGGACTGACCCCCCGGGACCCACCGGCCGTGCCCGGAGCCTGCTTGCAGCTCCTCTTCGGGAAGCTTCTTCCTTACTTCTTTCCCGGAACGTACGACCAGCAGGAGCATCGTTTTAACTGCTGTGAGACATTCCTCCAGCATCCCGCTCCAGAGGCTGGTGGGTTGGTGGGCAGCGGATGGGGTACGTTTTGTGCTGGACTCACTGCGTCGGTGGCTGAGGGACTGGAGACACCTGACAATCGGTCCCTACCCATGTGCCAGCTCTGACACACTCTTGTCGCAAAACCACATTTGCGATGGGTACAGAGAGGTATCACCGCTGCAGGACAGTTTTAGTACCTCTTGGATCCACTGAAGTCACTGCACACGATCCACGGACCTGAGTGTAGTTACTCACCATTTTTCTGGAGGGGGCTGATGTTTAAAACAGGTCATCTAGGATGTTCTTCAGTGGCTCCAAGTCTGTCGACCAAGTGTTCACCATCCAGTGACCATGCCAGTGTGAATTATTTACCTCTCTTTCCCCCTCAGCTGCAGGAAATCCTTTTTAAGTCTTTTTTTTCAGCTTAAGAGGCATACAATGTAAATACCAACAAGTGCAGGCTGAGAATGAAGGCCAGGGAGCTGGGAACACCTAAAAATTTCATATTTGCACAAAAAAAAGAGTGGGGTTTTTTTGGCATGACCAACAACTATTGTTACCTGACAGAGAACAAGATCCCAGATTTCCCTCAAAAACGAGCTTCTTGGTTTATCAGCAGGCAGATGCTCTATGAGTCAGTTAAGCCGGATCAGGGTGAGAAGCTTCTCACTTGTTTCCAGACTGGAAAGCATTTAGGAGAGAACAATGGGATCTCAGGGTACCTGATGGCAGAGCGCGAAGGTTGTGCTTCACTGTCCCTACAGCACTGTGTTTGTTCCGCAGACAAGGGTGTGCTTTGGGGTGGAGGAGTAGCACCTATATACTGTTAAATATCTTCGCCTTTTCTTCCCACAGTGTCTTGGGTTTGCGTTGCATATGTTACACATGCATCTTTATCTCACGCAGAGCGCTGTTGTGTATTAGTCACGCATTACTGTTCTGCTTAGGTTTACACAGAATTGGCTGCCCAACTAAACTGATTTGTCCAATTATCGCCCTTAAGATTCTAGATTAGCTACAGCCATCAAAAATCTTCTGTAAGAAAACAACCTAATCGAATAGAGATGGGTACTGGCCTGCGGCAGGTGTGGCTTTTATTTATCTGAGTGTCCACTTAAACTGCAGACTCAACAATGATGTGGCAGCTAGATTGTACCTTTACACGGGGAAAAACCTACAGGGAGATTGGATGATTTCTTTCAGCTGAAGAGTTTGAGCCCAAATTTCCATTCCAGAAGAGCTTGATAAATAAAAATTATCTACTTTGCCAAACACAAAATCTGAAGAGATTGGACCACTGGAAAGGAACTAGATGCAACCTACTATGTGGCCTGATGCAACTAAAATACTCGCACAAAAACAGGAATGCAAGTGAAAATTTTAGTTCTCTAAAATCATATGCGAGCAGCGAGGTGGAGGGGTGTAGCCATAGCTTGTATTGTTGCAGAGTCTCTCTGAGCACTCTCAGATCAATAAAGCTTTTTTAAGCTTGGTGGCAGCATTTGTCCCCTTGCTGGGAATTCAGGGATAAACTGTGGTAGATACTGAGCAGGGGCGGTCGGGGAGTGGAACATGAATTGCTTTGCTGATCCCGCACCTGTGAAATGCTGCAGAAGGAAATGGTTTGGCCAGCATAAATTAAGGCAGCTCTGAGACTCATCTAACATACCTCAGGAATTCAGCCTGCCAGGACAAAATTAGACAGTGCAGAAAGCTGGCTAAACATAATCTCTGTACCTTCCATGGCTTGTAAGAGTGACACAGCCAAGTGACACTGTTGGATCTCTTCAATATTAGAAAGAAAATAACACTGTTTAAGTAACATGTTTTGAAAACACAGCATGCATACCAAAGTATTTAATGTGTTAGCTAGTTTAGATGAACCTTTGGATCTCTTGCAGGGGAAATAATTTTTTTGTTGTTCAGACTGATTTCCTAGGTGCCACCGCAACACTTAGGACAACATATCATTGCATTAAAAAAGACATTGCTAGTCAGAATCTCTGGAAATCTCAAAGTACGAAGAATAACATTATATGCCAAACTATCTCAGCTTGTTCACGTTGAAGATCTTTGATCCTTCTAGCTGATCTGGCCTAAAGGTTTTTGGCTTCACTTTCAAAGGAGAAATCTCCCGGGCTGCTGAAGTGGGTACACTGATACTAGTCTTCATCTTTTAAACTTGCATCAATAGTTCTTTGTTCCAGTAGCCTCCCATCCATATAATGAGTATATCAAAAGGTGTTCAGTGTATATCAGTGGACATATGCCTTATGCAAAGGGGCATTCTGCAGCCATGCATGAAATCAAGCATCATGGGACTGAGAGCACGCCATGCACAGTGCACTGGTCACTGCATGGTCCCCTGTCCATTCATTCAGAGTAAAACCTCACCTGGATCTGTCATAGCAACATTACAGAATCTGAAGAGATGATGGAGTGAAAGATTTCAAGGACAAAATTCAATTTTTTCAGCATGAGGCAGCAGATTCAGGTCAATTGACTGATGCTAATGGTTTTTACAAGACACTGGAAAAGGTCAAGATCATAATGGACATCTCAGTTCTTGAAAAATGTATGTTACAATTTTTCTTTTCTTCTTATGTGGCTGACTCCTTATCTATCAACAATACTGAAGCTCTTTCATAGTTTCTTAATCCAGAGAGCCCAGCCAAAGGATTGCATTCCAAATTTGGTCCACCAGAAGAATGCAATCAACCCATAGTTCCTTCCTCGTCACTCCCTTTCTTGCAGGTGCTGAGATGGCAGCCAGACATACGCCACAGGCTGGACAGATTGCTCTGGTAGTCTTCTCTGTTCCAGATGCTTCACAAGGACTTTAGTTCCTCCACTGACACGCTATTAGCTGTCCATCTCTCAAGGGACAAGTATGCTAGCTTTGACAGCCTCGTGGGAAGGGGGCACCTGATCATGCCACAGGAGGACAAGGAAAAAATGTCCTGCCATATAACCTTATTGACAGGATCCTCCTTCCAAGAAACTGAGTATGTGCATTCCCTGAGTGTCTGTGTTTGCATTTGGGGTCATAGTGGTCATATGATGGAGATGGTCTCCAGGATATGGTCCTCCATAAAGGACTGAGACCAGATCCAATCATGACCTTCCCCAGTAAGGGACGATCAAGCCATTTCAACAGTCCTCTTTGCTGGTGGTTTGTCCCCACCCCATCTTTGTGGAGCTGGTATGAGAGCCAGTAGGATGAGAGGCTTACTGCTGTTGCACGGCTTCCAGCATAGCTACCAGCCATCCCCTCGAGTCACCGTCAGGGCACTGATGGTGTCGATGCACCATGCACCGGCTTCTCTCGGTGTGCAAGTGTCTAAGGAGGACCCACGCCTTAGGAACTTGCTTCTCCACCCCAGAGCTGCACCTCTGCCTGCTTTTCCCCCCTTTCCACCTAGCAGAGGGCGCTCGGCTCTCAGAAGTGGGTCCTCGGCACATTCCTGGGATGGAGCTTAACCACTGGAAGGAAAAAGTCCTGCACACACACACACACACGCTGACACACATCCACACCCTAGGAGACACAAAAAAAACCCACACCACCCCAAGCTCAAAACAAACTGCGCGCTGAGAACAGGTTTGTTGAAGCCCTTGCAAAGGCAGCCGGGCCAGGGGCCGGCGAGGCAGGGCGGGCTGCGGGACGCCCCCGCTCGGCTCGGCCCGGCCCGGCCCGGCCCGGCGGGCAGCGCTGGAGCTCTGCGAGGCTCGTTCCCTCGCAAAGGGCACCCCGCTCCCTCGCCGGCCTCCCCGGCACCGCCGGGCGGTCTGGTCCCGCTGCCACGTTATTGTGCGGCGCGGTGGAACAGCCACAATGGGAGCTGCTCTCTGGGGGGGTGGAGACAGACACAGGCGGAGTCAGGGCTCAAATTCTTGAACCTTTCACATCCTTTCTGTAATTTGAAACATACTTGTTCCCATTCCAGAACCTTTTTTTTTTTTTTTTTTTTTTTGTTTAAATTCCTTCCTTGAGGCTGTGGAAATACGTTCAGAAAAAGAGAGAAAGAATGAAAAGAAAGGAAGGGGGAAAAAGCAAGCCCGCTACTTATCAGAGGCTCCAAAACAAAACAGAGAAACGTGAGAGCGTATCCCTCCCCAGCACAACTGCTTGCGGGCTCAGATTTCCCTTCAGAGGGGTCATGGCTGCTGCAGTCGCGGGTTTGGCACGCAGCTGGTCCTGCCTGCAACAAGGCGAAAAAATCCCGTCTCTTCTGCAAATGGCATTTACCTCCGTTCGCTTTGCAAGCTCTCCGTGTCGGAGCGGAGGAAGCCGTTCGCAAAAAGCTTGGGGCACTGGTTTGTGCCTTTGCAGTTCCCGGTCGTCTTTAGTGGGTAGTTCCCCCTGCCCACTCCCAGCCCCTTCCACCCCCGTCCCAGTTGGCCTGGGAGGAAAGGGACATCAGCATGTCCCTCTCCTGTGCACTTCAAGTCACACACCTTCAAGCACTCCCATTTACCTCCTTCCACGAGACCCGCAGGGACACAGTTCCCATGTTTAGGGTGGAGTATAAACACATGGGAGAGGAAAACTGGCTAATGTGCACTCTGAAGGGTTTTGAATGTCCCTAACCTCCCCAAAAGGCACCGAGCAGCATGGCACGGCATGGAGCACTCTCTTGCATCAGCCAGGCCACCGCTGCCCACTCCTTTCCCCCTGGGTAAACCACAGCAGGTGACTGTGCTGGTGCAGCAGGACTTTTTGTTTGCTTTGTGTAAGGAAGTAACAATTACCAGTGACACTAAACTCCACCCCGGGTCAGAAGTGACCTGAAGCCCTTGAGCTGCATACAAGCAGTTGCAGTGGAGCTGCCTTGCCAGTGCTGGGGCAGGCGGTGCTGGAGCAGGGCTGCCAAGTTGTCAGAAGGAGTACCTGCCTCTCTCCCATCCGCTCAGAGACTCACACCCTGCTCTTTCAGTCCAGAAAAACAAGGATGAAGGGAGAAGCTTTCATGTTTCGTTGCCATTATCATACGTCTCAATTGCGTTAATGTGGTATCATGCTGTTTACATGTGTATGTATATGGATGGGTGTGAGCAACCCTTAAGGAAGGGCGTGAGGTTTTCCAGGAGAGAGTCAAGTGGGCACATGTGCATCACCTGAAGCAGCTGGATGACTGCATCACCAGGTGTCACCTCCGCACATAGGGGAGAAGTCATCCAGAGGGAAGGGCAGTCCGTGGGCACAGGACATAGCCCTTACACGCTGTACTCTTCCCTGTCACAACCACTGCTCTGCACAGCTCTGCACAGCTGGGGCAAGTTGGGGAACTTGGAGAGTATTTCCATTTCCTTGGGTGTATAGCTAGAGAAGGAGGCGGAGCAGGACTCTCTAGAAGACAGAGATGGGGCGGATACATCCATTTATTTTTTTGGAAGGGACAGTGTGACATTTCAGGGTTTCCCCATAGCCAAGTCATGCCTTTCAGCCACGTGCCCCGTGTAGGACAGCAGCTAGGTTATGCCCACCGGGGAACTCCTCTCCTTAACCCAGCTCCTGGCAGCACAAGTCACCACACTGATACTTTGCAGATTGGCAGGAAACTCCACAAAGCCCATGTGTGCTTAAATATTTCACGTCACACAACACATGTTATTCTGGCCGCCTGCAACACTGCAGCATTTGGGCTCCCTCCCTCTGAGGAGATAAAGCATCCTGATGATCTTTTTATCCTGGTAAACACCCCCTTAGCTGTGTTTATCCAGACACCCTCAGGACAGTCTTTGTCTCTGAAGCTGGACATTTGGAGCTCACAGCATCTTCTGAACGTTGCCCTCAGATGGGAGTCATCCTGCTCAGGGCATCCCCGCCAGCTCTCTGTGTCCATCCTTTGCCCTCACCCTGGATTCCTGCTTTTTAGCCAATACACTGTAGCATGGTGTCTGGTTTGTCACATTTCTATCACTTCTTGCAAATAAGCCTTTGCTGCAAATACAAATGTTCTGCTGACTTTTTTCTTAGGCATCTTAGGCATACGAAAGGGTTATTAGTGCTCTATTCAGGCCTGTGTTGGCCATCCCCACCCTTCTCTAGATTGTCATGCAAGCCCAGTTGGAGTTGCTATTAAATATGAGACAAGACCTCAGTTAAACATGTATTAATTTAGTGACTTCTGGGGTGTTACCAACTTTCTAGAGATACCACATGTGACTCACTGAACTAGATGACAGCCTGAGTAATACGTTATTTCACCTGGTCATATTTATCAGAGCAGGTTTGTCCTGCCTTTTATACAGGGATCCCTGTCTCACGGGTAGCAAGCAGGGCCAAATTAAATCTATTCCTACAGGCATTGCTCTCTGCAGTTCATTTTTACTCTATTCCAGTCCCACGTACTTAATTCATGCCCTGGTTAGCCGAAATGAAATAGTTCAGTCCCATCTGATTCAAAGTATTTTGGAGGAAGACACCTAGATTTCTTGGGGTGATTGTTCAATGGCCAAACTCTGTAGCTGGGACTCCCACCCTAATCCAAATGGTGATGGAGAAAAGTGATGGAGAAAAATCAGCACGTGTCAGTTTTCCAGACAAGAAAATACCCCAGGCCATGTGCTTCCTCCCTGGCTGCCTCCCTGTACCCATCACAACCCCCGGGTACCATATGTGGACCTCTGCAGAGCTCATGATCCAAAGCAAGCAGTGTGCCAAAGGTAAGGGGGGCAGAGCCTTAGTCTATAGTTTGTCACTATTGTAATGTTGGGCACCTCTAAAGGATTATTGAGTCCTTCAAAAAGTAGCTGAAAATTCTCCTTACATAGGGAAATCTCTGTGAGATGCTAGCTAAGACAGCCATCCTACCCATCTGGCCAAACTGCAGAGACAGGTGGCATTTGGGGCACAATCCAAGAACTCCTTAGCCATCCAAAATGGGGACCTTCGTATCTTCAAGACTGAAGGAAAGTTAAGAGAAGCTCTTACCTATCTTTGCACCTCTATCAGATCCTAGTCTTAGGGGATGTGGCTAGGATAGACATGCCAATAGCTGCAGGCAGATAGAAACCTTCTGTTTTATAAATACCAACTTGTACCCAACTGCCCTTTACATACCAGGCTGGTTATTCATTGCTGAAGTGAGTTTGAGGAAGGGACGAGGACAGCAAGAGGAAACAGCCCCCGGAGAGAGGCAGCAAAGAAGAAAGGACTAACCCAGCCTGGAAGAAGAGAGCTGAGGTGCGCTCTGCTGACAGAACTTTGCAGGGGCTGAAAGGGCACATTACAACAGGCTGGCGGGAGTCACCCTGGTGCTGGGGGATGGAGGGGTGCAAACATACACGCTCCAGTGACTTCACTCTCTGTGCAAAGGAGTATGCACTGCTTCACAAGGGGCGAGGGCGGGGGACTGCTTTAGCAGCCTCACCTCCTCTGCTAACCTCTAGAAATTGGTTCCTTTTGAAGAGGTAAGAGCACGTAGGCAGACTTGAAATGAGGACAAGAATCCTGAACTCAGTGTGACTTCTAACCGCTTGTCCCAGACACAAGCCGGGACTCCATTCCAGGCTCTGGGAAGCCCAAAGGAGGATTTGGCTACACAGGAGGGATTCTCCCACATCCCTGCACAAAACAGAAGCAGGGTGGTCTCTGGGTGACAGCAGGGTGCAAGGAGGCAGGGATTGCTGAACACCAGCCTCTCCTTTGATACTGATTTGCAATGAAACATTTTGCCTTGTAAGTCTGTTTCTCCCTCTGATTTTATCTCCCTTTTTAGAAAATGGTGCAAAGAAAGCTGAGCTGCCTCATAGCTTGTGGATGTCTGTACTATACTAAACAGCCCTCCAAGGAGAGGAGTAAAAAAGGGTAGAGGACTAATATGAGTCTTTGCAAGAACCTGTGTCCATTGCCAGGAAAGGGTGTGATCCTCAGTTCTGCTCCAGTTCCATTCCCCAGGCTGTTCCAGTCGGCTGTGACTTTTGTTAATCCCCATCCTGGGGCTAGAAGAAAGCAAGACCAACAGTTCAGTTTGCTCTGACAGGACTGAGCCCTGCTTGAAAATACTAGGAAACCTCCTGAGTCAGCAGCTCACTTGCTCCTACTCTTGGAATAGCTGAGATTCCCGGACACAGTAACTTGACTCTGCTCCTGGCTCAGGGCAGCCACTAGCTGAACGGCAAAATAAAATCCCCTCCTGGCCCATTAACGAGGCCTATTCTGGGTTCAGGAGAAACCAGTCTGACTGATGAACTCCCCTGGCTCAGGGGCTCTGGCTGGGGCTGGGAGAGTTATTCTTTCCTTATTCAGCAGACAGGAGGATGTTAATGGAGAGCATATGGGAGGGGAGGGAGTACTGTGGATATTGCTGGAGGACAGCCAGACTGAATCAAAGCCCCAAGAAGCCTATTCTCCATCCGGGCAACACTAAAACAGGCCATGGAGAGACGAGAAGTCCAGCTGTAATACGGGGGAGTTGGGAAAAAAGCCCTCTGCCTTCCCCAGCGTTTTTACTCCCACTCCAAGGGGGACAATAGCACAGTATTGTCACTTAGTCCTGTAGGCATGGTATTCACAGTGGAAGCCTTTCTGGGGAAGAGCGCGCCCCAGCCAGGCACCCCATCCTGAGAGTCCTGCTATAGCCTTCAGGGAAGCAAGAACTGCCTCCGTGCTTGTGAAGCGCCATCTAATTTATGGTGCTATAGAAATGATGAATTACAACAGTCCTACAGGCTAGAGATGGAAAAGCCCTGTTAACTCCTCCAGCCCATCTCCCAGAGCTGATGCAGGACTCTCACACATTTCCTCAGCTTCTGTCTGGACATGTTTTCAGAAAGTAAGCAACCAAGGTTCCTGTATTTTTCACCTTTTAATTCTATTTTTAAAATCAACCCTGATGTGATTAACGTAGTATGGATTACCCAGCTGCCTGGATATGTCAAGCAGGATGGAACAGGGTGCATCAAAGGCAGCCCACATCTGCCTTACCTTAAAGATAAAATGGAGGACTGGCTAGTGAAGACTTGATCACAGCTTGAACTAAGATGCTTCCCATTAAGTGGGAGGGCAGTTAGAATCAGCTCCAGTAAGAATTAGGTGTGTCCTTTTTGGCTCCTGACGATCTGTTAATGTAGCCCTGATTTTGGGCATCCACGATGCTTGGCCTTGCATCATTCACCAGAGCTTAATTAACTAAGGAGCCTGGCTTGTTTAGCCTAGCAAAGGGGGATATAATTGCAATCTATAAATAAATACTTCAGGGGGTGAACACATGGGGAGGAGGAAAGAGCTATTTAAAGATAAAGGACAATGCTGGCACAAGAACAAATGGGTATAAACTAGCCATGCATACATTTAGGCTAGGGATTGTCAGGTTTCTAATGCTGAGAGCATTGATGTTCTGTGAAGGCCTCCCAATGGATTTAGTAAGGCCAAAAACCAAGCTGGTTTTAAGAGGCAGTTACACACATCTACTCAATGGATTGTATGAAATGGCTGGCTGTGCAAGCAAGGAGCTGGAATTGAGAAGCCCAGAAGGAATGTCCTGAGATTCTCTGGGCTGCAGTAAGTACAGCATCAGTTTTGGCTAACCAGCTGCAGGGCCCAGGAGGAGCAAGGTGGGAAAGAACTGGAAGACTAATAAAACCTGAGAAATTTAAACTGCACCTTCATTGCATAGCAAGGAGATTATCAATCCGGGTAAAACGGGACCTGAAACTAACCCCTCTCCAATGACTATACTGGCTAGCTTGGTTTAAAGAGGTTTGTGGGGGCAGGAGGAGATTATTAACAACACACAGCAAAAGTAGTCTGTGATGAGTTTTTGTGAAGACATAGGCAAGAGAAGAGAAGACAAGAAATAATGACTGGTTTTCCTGTGAGCAGGTTGAGGTTGGGAAGCCTGTAGTTCTCTTTTGCCATCCTCGGAGGCAAAAAGATCTCATGAGCCAGAAAACCTTCAGCTATGAGAACATCTTGTCATGTTCTCCAGTGGAGTAACAGCTCAGCCTGACCTCAGGCTGAGACCAATACATGGTTCCCCTGCATGCAGTAATCCTTCTCTATCAAGTCTGCCAAACAGACAGTGGGTGTCTTTCCCTGTGGCTATCCTGCAAAACAGTTAGAATAAGAGAGACCTTGACCCTTGACTAAGGCATGCTGGAGAGGCAGATGTCCAAATCTTAGCTGCCTTATCCAACTGGAAGCTACAACAATAAATCACATACTCCAGTTTATACCACCAGCACAAACAAGGTAATGGACCTTATACCAGAGAAAGATCTGTTGTAATATAGCACTTTGTTTCATCCCATTCCTGCTGGGAGTAGAGGGATGAGGGACAGCCAGCAGAGACAAGACAGCTATACAACTGGCACAGACCTCCCTTGTATCGAGGGAATTTTCCTGTGGGAATCTCCTGCCTGTTTGAGTTCTCTCTATGCTCCATAACCAGTGCAAAGCAAATTTAGCAGAGACCAGAGAATCCATCTTACAATGCCTTAGGGGGGACAGAGAATAGGGTATAAATGGAACTGCAGCAATGTCTCTTCTAATTCTTGTAATCTGTCACCTAGCTGCAGCAGTGATAGGTGCTTTAGAAATCCACAGACAGTCTGAGTATGATTTGATCACATTAGTGGTGGCCCATGCATCAAGAGATTCAGAGGTTTTATTCAGAAAGGCATTAAAATAAAGATGGTTGTGCTTCCAAATCTCTTTTGTCTGGGAAGAGGATATCTCCTAAGGCTGGCTTTACTCCTGACATTTCTCATTCTTTGCTCTTCCCTACAGATCAGAAATATAACACGAAATGCCTTGTCTTGCTATTTTCATCATTCTGCCATCGGTCTCAGCGGGAATCTGAGGCAGTGAGGGTGGGAGGTGATGAGCTGAGTCAGGTCTGAAATATGGTTCCTTGCACTAGAAGGATGTAGATGTGGCTTCTGTTTAAGTCACCGGTTCAGGCCTTCTTGATGCTGAAAGGTGACGGCTGTTATACGCTCTCTTGAAACAAGGTACAGGGTTTCCACCCAATTACTAGCTAACTTTTTGCGGTAGTCTAGGAAGGTGAGAACTGAATCAATGAAAGCACCAACATGTTGCCTGGGGAACAGCACACAGGGGAAGCTTGTCCTGTCGCTACTCGCATTTTCCTGGCTGTTGTGAAGCTCAGACATTTTTCATCCTCCAGGTCTCAAGTTCTTGGCTTGGTAACCTTCGTCAAGTTGAATCAACTTTAAAAAATGGGAAAGGAGATGAGGAAAAAAATTGATTTTCCTTTGAGGGGGGCTTTTATTTGAGATGCAAACTAAGACTTTTTCCTTTGACCTCCCAAAACCGAAGAGAATTTATTGGTCATTTTCACATTTTTAACTGACATTCTAATTTTCTTCACAAAAACACTTCAAACATAGAAAACCTCAATAAATCTCTAAAGCACACAGTTAAAAGTGTTCACACAGGCTGTAAAATTGTAACTCTGGATTTGTACAATTCATGCTTATGGTCAGTCATGTCAAGCTTTAAAGAATCTACCACTTCAGCCATCTCGAAAAGGCAGTAAATCTCGATTATGCATTGAAAGTGCTTAGGGAGTCTGGGTATTTATAGCAATGAAATGCCAAAATATTTTACTGACATGGTCCATTTTTTACATTCTTTTACTAGCAGTTAATTTTTTTATGTATATCTATATATTTTAATGCTGACAGTTATATTTTGGCTATTCTTAGTTTGCAACTGGCTAGGCCTCCTCTAGTCAAAACAGGAGTCTGAACAATTTCACACACATGGCACCCTGGGCAGAAGGCAGTGGAAACCTCACAGATATGTGCGCGGCCTGGACTGAATATAGTTGGAGCTACATCTTTGGAAGCTCTGCAAATGTTTCCATAGGACTGATTCATCGAAGTGCTGCTGCTAAAGAGACTGTGTCAGTCCCTGGTGTCCCCACACAGAGCCAGAGCTGTGGCACTGTGGAAGTGAAAGGGCTGACTCAGTAGGGAGTATTTCTTCTGCGTCAGAAGCACTTTAAAGCACCCAAGGGATGTATGCAGCTAGAAGGGTAAACTGAAGCCTCTAAGGGGTGTCTACCATACAGTGCAATTAAGAGATGTCCAAGTCAACCCTAGTACCCAAAGCACTGCAGTCATATTAACGTAGCTCTCTCATTGGGCTCCTTACCCTCTCTTTTGAATGCATGCACCTGACATGGCCACATTTCTTCCTTGACCCAAATTAGCTCTCCTATCCAATTTTCAGCATCTCTGTACGATATTGCTTGGTGCTACGCAGGCATCACCAGTAGCTCTCTCTACTGAAAGGGAGCCAGGAGCACATTTTATTTACAGATGGAAATCAGTTCGAAGTGGCCAAATTCCTTCTGGATTGACAATGAAGTCACACAAAACTGGTGCATAAAAGATTTAAATGTCGTTAACTAACTCAGACCAAGCTCATTCAGACTAAAGGAAGAGTGGGAGCATGCTCAAGGGAGCCCCAGCCACTTGCCAACCCCAAACCAGGCAAATGGCATGAGGTTTCTGATGTTTTTAAACGGCTCATGGTGTTTTAATCCTGACTGCCAACGCCCCCATACCCTCACCTGGGGCTCCCCCCACCCTGCCCACGGCCCAGGACCCCCATTTCAGTCCCCTCAGGACGATCAGTCCCTGCACCAGCGACACCGTCGGATGCCGGTCTCCTGCTCTCTGACATGGCAGCCCGGCCTTGGCCTGTCCCCATCCCCTGGGAGGTGCCCAATGCCCAGGGCTGGGGCTGCCCTGGTGCCCCTGGCTGGGTTGGTGGGACAGGCCCGGTCTGGCAGCCCTGCCCTGCTGCTCCACAGGGTTCCCAGCATCTCCCTGCACCCCATCTCCCAGGAGCCACCAGCCCTTGCTGTGCCCTGGCACCGACTCCTCTACGCTCAGTAAATTGCTGCCTGGCTCTTTCCTACAGGTCAGGATGTTAAGAAGGAAGGACAAACTCCAAAGATGACCAGCTAATGCCACCCTACTACACTGTAAAGCAAAAACAATCTAATGATCGTAACCATGGTCTCCCTCCTCTTCCTCAGAGGCCGGACTAGGTACTCAAAGGCATAATTGAATATAAGACATATACTTAATTCCTGGCAGAAACAGAAACTGCTTTTGGATTTGAAAGACCAGCTACCCTCTCACCCCATGAGGAAGGTTTGGTTTTATTGTATTGGCCATTCACTCCTCTGAACGGCTCTCGCTTCCCGCTTTGTGTCTTTCTGGCAAGCATCAATATGCTGCTTCTTTGCTATGAAGAGGACACCATGAACTTGTCTTCCTTCAAACTGTTTCTCAGCCCACCTTTTGCTGTCATGTCTCCATGAACTAGGTGCCAACTCTAATGATTTAAAGATAGTGAACCCACTATGGGTTTTTTTGCTTCCCATATATTTACAAATACCTGGCACAGCAAGTGAGACAAACTCAAACAAATGATACTCCTAGGCTTGTGTCTCTCTCCAAATACGATAGGGTAGCTACAGATGACTTTACTCCACACCCTAGGGAACAGTTTAGCTATCAAGCAGTTTTGGGGGAAAAAAAAAAACAAACAAACAGAAATTTGGAAATTAGAAAGCATTAGACAAGCCTGTTTCTGCCAGAGGCAGAACATTATGGCACAAGAGGTCATGGTGTCAACCCTCCCTTGCTCTTCCTCCTTACCTGCTCCCTTAAATCCAAGTTCCTAGAATGAATCAGCAGATCAAATAGCAGATCATGACTGATGCGCTTCCTCCAGGCAAAGGAGGCCCAGGCCAAGCCAGAAGCTATACTGGCGAGGTTTAAGGGGAGGCTTCGGATTTGCCCTAAAGGTCTTTCCCTACAATGCTGGGCCGTGAAAGATTATTTTACCTTTGCCAGTCAAAAGCCAGAGGGACATTATGCTCAACCTAATGTTATACATCAAAGCAGTGACACAGATGGAAGACAACCAACTGTGTTCAAGACCTACAGTATTACAGGAATGTTTGAATAACAGCGTCATGGGCTACTGAGCCTGAGAAGTAGTCTACTCTGGCAGCAGGCAGCAGGAGAGCCACCAATTCTTACGTGCTGCAGTAACATCAACAGCGACAGACCCATCCTGTGGGGAGGCAGCCCTGTGTGCTTTCTCATGGCACTTCTCGGTGCCATTAAAAATAAATCCTGACTGTAGCAATGGGGCGGAACACAGGGGTGCTTGTAAGGGATCTGTCTTTATTTTCAGGCCACGGCCATACGATCTGGGCCAATATGGATGGCACATATAGCCATGTGGAAGACTTCATTCTTTCCAGCTGCTCCTCATTACCATTTGCTTTCAGTAATTTCAAGGAATACTGTAGCTGCCTTTTCCAAATCTCTGTCAGACTTTCTTCCAGACAGAGGGATTCAGGTGGCTTTAGTTGTTCCATTTTTTTTCCAAAGAAATCGGAGTTCTTCTAATACAGTGTAATAAGGGCACTGTGTCCCCGGGAGGGACTAATTCTCTTTTCCTGGCCCAATGCTGGAGGTAGGTAAGTTACAAAACCAATCCTGCAATCTGTGGCTACTGTGCACGCTGGAGCTGGCACTCTTAGGGGAAGGTTTCGAAATGAATCGCCTATTTACAAAGGAAGCCCAGTGTAGTCAGGACTGGCTTGTTCCATAAGGAGTACAGTGGGACTCCTGCAGCACTGCTAAAATAACAGGAAGAGTAACGGGGGCTGCTACAGGAACGAGTTGTAGGCGTCCAGAAAACCCAAAGGAGGCACTGATTTTGCCAGCTGCACAAGGGCAGCTATCACCTCCTCCCGCCGGCCATTCGGGGAGCGGACAGTGAGCAATGCATAGCCAACCATCTTGTTTCCAGTCAGACGCAAAAGTCCATGTTGCCAAGTAAGAAGGAACAAAAATGTGTTGAGCAAAAGATTTAATTTCCCAGTGTCTATGGGGAAATCAACAGACAATGGGAAGCAACATAAAAAACATATACATGAAAGACTGTTATTTAAAACCAGTTGACATAGTCATTTTCAGTGGAATCTGGCTGGCTGTAGCCAGTATTTAATTCAAAAATTCCTCAGGAATGAAGGTCTTTTGCAGGCCAGCTTTATTTGGCTGGGGTTGGGCTTTGCTTTTTCCCACATCCCGCCTGCTGAAGTTAGAGGTTGATGGCAGGGAGCCTGATTCCTCTGCCTCTTCCTGTGCCGGACACAGCCAGCCAGCATCACCTCTTTTTTAAATTGTCTGCTAAAACTGCTGTATGCAACAGAAGCTGGAGAGGGGCAGGGAAAGAACAGGATCATCTGCTCTCCCTTCTGAGAACAGAGCAAAAAATTACCTGAAGGATGATCCATATGGAATGAAAGAAGTTAAAGAAACCACGTACAGTCCAGAATGTGCAGTCCCATGGCACTAACAGCTTTCCTGCCTGATACCCCATAAGCCATTAAGTGCTGCAAAATATTCCTTCTCGCACAGCGGAAAGCAGCAGCAACGCACTTGCTACTAGCACTAGACATAGAAAATGAAAATAATGACGTATTTAAAGAACCTTTTTAAATCACTAACCAAAAAACATTAGATGATCATTTTCTACCCTCTAAGACATGTGCAGCTGAACTAGGGGCACTTAGAAACTCTGGCTTTACAAATGAGGGACACAAAAATTAGTCCTACTAAAATGTGTGGCAACACATGTAGCAAGTAGAGAATACATAGCAGGCTGACCTGGTTGAGCTATTCCCATGTAAAGCCCCTTATACGGCAGTAGTAAGGTAACTAACCCGAACCCACCCTTAAATCAATAATACACCCCACTACACTTCTCCTCTCTCTTGTACACCTCACTCACTCTTATTTTGCCCCCTGAGATGTTCAGCCCTAAGCCTGCTAAACCCAAGGTATTGTCTCTTGTTGACTCTAGCAGGCTGGGGCGGGAAGCAGGGGGGGTGCAGCTGACACGGCAACTCCAGATGTGCTTTTTCTATTCTTTGAAACTGTTCATCAGAAAAACAAAAAGCCCTGCGTTGCTATGGAGACAGTATCTCTGGCACTGATGTACCCAGTGGGCGGCAGCAGCTTCCCGGCCAGGGAGACGCCCAAGGCCTGGTACTTGTGCAAGCTCCTCACTGCTGGGCGAGCTCTGAAGCAGAGAGCTCAGCCCGGATGACAGGCAGGGCTTTCTCGAGGTGGCCAAGAAAATTAGGAAGTGGTGGGCCCGAGGATCTGAGGATTTTACACCTGAAAAGATATGTCAAAGTGAGACTAAGGGGAATTTGGAGGCAGGCAAAAGCTGTGCAAAACCCTGAGAGGCAGTGCATAATGAAAAGCTGGTAGCCTCTTTTGAGATAAAAACATTTTCAGACGTTTGAATTATTGTATCTATAGGTATAATACTAGGAATAGTGGAGAAACGAAGCAAGATCATTTTGCAGAAGGAGATTTTTTTTCCAGGAAAGCAGTGGAAACACCATCTTTTGAATCATTTAGAACTTATACCTGCACTTGGTAAAGGAAATGATCCTCTGTCAGTCCCCAGGAGACACATGAAATGAGACCAATTAGGGCTTCTCCAGCTTTAAATACTAGGACTGTGCAAAGACATACTTTATCCTTATTATCTTTGAAAGTGAAAATGAATAGGGTGTGCCCCAGCTGAATTAAAATCAGGGCTTGCATTATGTAAAAAGCCAGAGTAGATGATCTGTTCTGTCCTTAAAATCTCTGAAAACATGAGCACAGGGTTACCAGATTGACTGGGAATATCTGTTCATGAAGGCCAGTCTTAACAGTGTCCACTTGATGAAGCCTCAGAGGACAGTGAGAACAGCAGGTAATCCATCTGGCCAAGGGTATATTGTGGCATACAGTGAAAGTAATTTCCTTGAACCAGGAAAGTGATCCCTATAACCTGAAACTTCTATCTGTTTTAAGTGTATACTGTGTTTACCATATCTGACTACTGCTCCTTTCCCAAGCAGATATTCCTAGTGATCAGAGATTACCCAGACCATTTTACAGCCCAGATCTAATAAATGGGCCACATTCATTCCCGGCGTAAAATGGTGCATCCTAACTGAACTGACAGAAATCACTAGAACTGGAACAACGTTACTCTGACTCTTTGGCTCTGCAGAGGGCAGTAGGACAGGGACCCACCAAGCGGACAGAGTAACTCCACTAATAAAGATTAGGCTGTGGGATTGCTAGAAGAATCGTGCTGTGGGTTGCCCCATGGCGTAGATGTAGATGTGACCTTCTGGATGTGCTCACAAGAACCCTGGGAAAGGTCTGGAGTGTTGCCCACTCTCGTCTACATTTTTCTCCCCAAAGCAGTTTTGCTTCATTACTGTTCAAGAAACTGAGAACGGCTGTTGACAGGAAGAAGCCCTATTAGCAGAGACACCCTCCTGGAGGTGGTAAGGAACAGACATTAGGCTGCTGTCTAAATCATGCAGCAGTCCAGCTGGCCAGGGCTTATTCCTCCTGACATCTGCTTTCTGAGGTACTGCCATCCATATTAGATTCCGTCAAAAACCATTTTGCCACCAAGCTGCATAGCTTCCTGGGACATGTGTTGCTGCAGGGGGCCCACCATGCCCCATCCATCGTCCTGGAGAGATGACATCAATGCCAACAGCAGAGACTCGGGGGATCACAACACCTTTATTCAGAAGCATTGAAAATGTCCCCCCCATGAAGATACTCTGCGTTTGGCTGGCTAAAATGGAACAAACTCATAATTTGCTATTGCAGAATTAGAAATGCAGACACTTGTGATGTTTGCTCTGAAGCCATCTAACTCAGGACAGTGTTCCCATGGGGGCTCAGACGCAGAGGTGACTGACTGGGCCTTCTCAGAGGAGTCAAGGTAAATAGGTGCTACAGGGTGGGGCGCCGAGAGTTCAGCCGGTGGTGAGCAGTGATCACACAAACCAGTGCTGTGCTGGGCACGTGGTATAAATAGAAGACTCATCTTGTTTTCAAAACTGAAATTCTTTTCCTGGCCCTGAAATAATGCATGGCTGTGCTGGAGAACCATGGTGTTAATTGGTATTTCAATTTGACCAATTTCATTTTGCTTCCTAAATTTTCCGTATCATAGATAGCTGGATGCAGCATCCTGCTACTTCAAATGTTGCATAGCGTTGCTATGCTCTGTTAAATAACTTCCTTCTTCCTTGCCAGAAATAGCTACATTTCAATAGTAAGTGAAGAGATCCTAGTATTTATAGTTTCTAGAGCTTCTACTTGGGATCGCTGAGATGTATAAACAAAAATCTGTGGTTTGATTTTGCTGTCTGGAGAAGAAGCAGTTAACAGGGAGGAGCATCTAGTATGGTCAGCTTAGCGGCTCTACCGGTACCTGCCAGGTAAAGGACATTTCCACCCAACCACTCTCTCCTCAGTGCCTTCCGCTGATCTTTGTATTCAGACTGCCTCAAAGACAACCCTCCAGAGCCTGAAGAAAACAGGTTACTAGCGCTGTTGTACGCTGCGTTTTAGACTCTGTGACAGAATATTGGGTTGTTTTAGAACTTCAGCAGGCTGATGATGTTCCCCTTCCTTGGGAGTCAGCCCACTGAACAGTTACAGGCAACAGGACCAGTCAGAGTCACTGGCAGGGCTACCGGGAGGTCATTGCTGCAGGCAGGAGTGTCCGGGGAGGTGAACGTACCCAGCAAGACAGTGAGCTGTGTTCAATCAACCCGAGGGCTGATTTAGCTCAGAGGTGGTACATGAGACCTTGGCCCCTCTCCAGCTCTAGCCTTCCCCCTTCTCTCAGGAACAGCGGCATGGGTTAAAAGCAGGACTGAAGTAAGCACAGCCCTACTTAACCACACATGGAAATAAAGAAACGTCTACAGCAATATGGGGAATCAAGGGAGAGGAGGTGAAAGGAAGGAGGGAGATAGGAAAAGAGGGAGGGAAGGAGAGGATGGCAGGGGATCCTTTCCAGCCCTGCTTACAAGGTGCTGGATAATTCATGGCTCTTGTTTACACTGCTCCAGACCACATCACAGACATTCCCGGTTAATGGCTTCCATCTGGAGCAGCCATGTGCTGCCCAGCCTCCCCCTCACCATGCTGCGGTCCCTGCCAGCAGAGGAGTGTCTCCCTCCAGACCTTCCCACCCTCCTGCCTCTCACACACTGCTGTCACCGAGAGGACTGGTGCATGCGCCGTCTCTCCCCAAGACATTACTGTCAAGTTTCCATGACCCAAGATAAGGGGGCTGGGATATACCTCAGACAGCGGAAAGCCCCGTTAATGTGGGGCCCACAGGATGTGCTGGAAACGCGATGCAGGGACACCCAGTCGTTCTGCACAAGCTCAGCCTGAGTCCAGCAGGGATTATTAGCTCTGGCTCAGCATCAACCCTGCTGGACCTGGGCTGCTTCCCAACAGGACCACTCAAGTGTCTCCACATTGTGCTTCCCAGCACTCTGGGTTTGGGAGGGTTTATTAGCTTGGGCGTGCTGCCAGACATGAGCTGCCTTTCTGCATCTATATAGTGCTTGAACTAAGAGAGCTTCACCGTGCTCAGAGCACAGTGGAAAGTCACCTGCTTGGCTCTAAGGGAGCTCAGGTCTGCCCAGGTTGGTGCTAAGCCAGGCTTAACAGGCCGTGCTGGATCCTGCAGGATTTGTGCAAAATCTCTCAGGTGTCTTTGCACCGTAGTTCCCAGCCCTCGCAGCTCCAGCAGTGTGGTCCTGAAACAATCCCGCTGGTTCTGCCCGGGGTGGGTCTATCAGGTTGGGTTCTGCATTTTGCAGAAGTGGCAAAGCCACTCAGAGACTTGAACTGGTTCTGGAAGCAGCGCGGCCATAGTCACACGGTGCAGCACAAAGCCTCAGTTTCTGAGTCCTGCCAGACCTGGCCTGGCTCAGCTTTCTCTGCATCTGCGGCGAGGACTGACATGCAGAGGTAGAGCTGTGTGTGGGCTCCAGGACCAGAACAGCAAGGATGCTGGACGACAAGGCGCACAGTGGAGGTGGAATGACCAGAGGAGACGTAGCAAGGAGGGACTGCTGCAGATCTGGGTAAGCTGCATCCAGAAGATCCATCCCTCAGTTGGCCCAGAGGACAGTAGACAGGGCCTGAAAACTGAGTTTAGACTGTCATGACATGCAGAAAATTCAGTGAAGTTGGATTCAAACCCAGGCTACCAGGGCAGCTAAAGCTAATTTATTTATTCTGAGTGTCCTACATGGTCTTGGAATTATGGTCATGGGTTAAAGGGAGAGACACTGGGAGATGAGGTCCTCACTCTGCTCTCTTTGTTTCTGTCGTGGTCTCTCTCGCACTGTCTCTCAGCTAAACAATACATTCCCAGCATCTGTCGAGTCTGATCTGCTCTGAGCTCCAATAAGAGGCAGGCGAGGAGCTGAGATGGGAATGAAACAGATTCCCGGTCCGTGACGAGGCGCTGAGACTCCTCACCGCGCCCCATGCGGGTTGCCCTGTCATAAATCATCGTTTGTCAAATTCAATAAGCATCTTTAACACAAAAATGACGCTATCTCCTGGGAGCCCCAAGTGCCTGAAATTCTGCACAGATGTGGAGATACCAAAATATGAGGGAAGGGGGGAGAACAGGGAGGGAGGAGGAAGGAGGACAGATTTCGCATGGCAGAAAGGGTATTCTTGTCTATCCTCTGCTCCCTCCCCATCCCCTCACCCCCCACCCCACCACCACACATGCAGCCATGTATGCCGTCTTCCTGGGAACGCTGCAGACCCAGCCCCTGGCACATGTTTTGCATCCTCTGAAAGGAGGAAGCAGGCTGTGCACGCAACATGGAAAATCCATCCACTTTGGGGGTCCCAAGCCTACCACAAAGAGCCTCCCCGCTAGCCCAAGGACACGGGCACGGGAGGAGGCCCCTGGGGAATGGCTTCCTGCTTTGGACAGAACAGGTCATGGGGTACATTTCATTAGAAATCACGCTACTGCTGTTTCCACTCCCCTGCCAGCAACATGAGAACTGAAGTCTCGGTTAGACACCCCATCCCTTATTGTGCAACAACAGGAGGCAGGAGAATAGGGCCACCTCAGGGGGTTCAGCTGTGAAATCTCACTCCTCGCTGGAATGCACTGCACGCCGGCCAGAGCCGGGGACCAGCACTATTGTAAAGAAGAAAAGGCTGAGTGTGTGCTGCTGTGCGCGCTGAAGCTGAAAGCAGGCTCCATTTATGCACGTACAGGTTGCATTGCACTGAACATTATCCGTGCCTAAAACACCACGTATACATAGGGATATATGCAAATACCCACGACAACAGCCATTTTGCCTCCCCCTCGGGACTACAGTGCCAGTCTCCAAAATGTTAAGTGAGAGCCTCTAAAGCTGCTCAAGCTGAGGTAGCAGACAGAGGAGAGAGACCAGCGTCCTCTGCAGATCAGGCACCCAGGGGACACAGATCACGACACGCTGTCACGGCCAGCTGAAGCTCAGCCCAGCTGCCCGCAATGCAGCCCAGATGAAGTCCTGCTTACGTGACACCCACCAGCCTGACTGACACCTGGGCGAGGGGGGATAAAGCAGGCTCGAACAGCCACGCTCTGGGGCTTCTGCAAGCGGGGTTTGGGCGCAGGGGGATGGCGCGGTGCTCCCCGGCTGACGGCAGGCTCACAGGCAGGCTGAGCTGCGTGGCTTTCCCTGCACCCGCTCACACACCCCTCTGTTGTCAATGAATCATTCAGATCACTGCAGACAAATCTCTAAGCACCTATCGCCATTTATTCCTTCTAAGATATGTGCGGTACAGAGCAGCCATTTTAGAAAGAGTGTGAAGCTTTCTCAAACCTTTTACAGAGGCTATTTTGAATCGCTCTACTTGCTGAGCCACACAGATACCCTGATACCACAAACCTAATTGCTGAAGGTGCAGAGGGGCAGTATAAAAACACATTGAAATTCCAAATAAGTATTAAAAAGATCTTCAGTACATAAATATGCCTTGACTTTGAAGGTCAGAGTATTGATCCATGTAAAGGCTAGAAGCAAGTATTTTGTGCTGCATTTGTGATCCTCCCCTTGCTGTTATTATCATTATTGGCATTATTGTCACAGTAGCGACACCTCAAGGACCTATTCAAGATCCAGATGCCATTACACAGGGGACACTGAATTCAAATGAAGAGCCATGTGTGATGAATGGTCTGATTCAAAACAAAACCAAACCTATACATGACAAAGCAAACACAGCAAATCCTTGTGAGTCAAGCGCCGTGCCGCTGCAGCCGGGCTGCTGCCAGCACCCAGGCGAGGCTGTTAGCGGGGCCGCAGGATCCCTGCACTCTACTGCAGTCCCTCCTGGAGCCGGGCTGTTCATCTACGCGGGGACTAAGCCCATCCTGTGAACAGCACATATAAACACACCACAGAGCTGTGCCCCTGAAACACCTTTGGGGCTGCTCCTCAGCGTGTTCCTCGTTCTCGCCCAGCAATTTTGCACAAGCGAAAAGAGAGGAAGGAGGCCGCTTGCCTGGGAGCAGCCCCCTGCTGCCACCACCGCTCTGACAACGCGCCTGATGCCAGGCGGTCCCGAGCAAGCGGCCACTTTACCCGCAGGCAGGTGGAAGGCGCGTGCCTGTGCGCCCGCTCCAGGCACGCACAGATGGAGGGTATGTGCCCTGAGCCGCGGCTCCCCGCCCGCACAGACGGCGAGCGCCAGGCCTTGTGCAATCGCCCTGCGCCTGGAAGATGGCGGCGTGCCTGGCTGGGCCGCTGGCCCCCCGCGCGCCCCCCGCGCCCCACGCGCTCGCCCTGCCGCAGCGCTCTGCCTTCCGCCCTGGCAGCTGCAGAACTGGAACTGCAGTTGCAGGCGAACGTGTTTCTGCCCGAGAGAAACGCAAGAGGCCTAATTTTAAGCGAGCGCACGTGGGGAGGAGGACAAGGGAAGTGCGGCAGGACAGGTTGCTGCAGAGGCAGCGGGAATTCCTGGGAACCGGGTAATTGTTGAGGCAGCTACCTAGGGATCACATTTCTCCAGCAGCAGAGGGATAACCTGAATTAACCCAAGGAAAGCTAGCTTGGGTGTGCCTCTCTGTTCTGCAAATACACTCCACACATCCAGTTAGGAGGCTATGCCCAGAGAAAACTGGGGAAAGACAGACTATGGTATTATATAGGTCAGTTATTTCAGACATAGAAATGATTATCTGAAACTGGGGTGGGAGGAGGTAATCTTAAAGAAATAATCAACTCTTTCCCCCACCATAATTCCTTGGCGATAGCCCTCCAACAGGATAAAGCTGTCTTTTTTTTTTTCCCCCTGCAGGGAGATACCAGACTTGAAGACTGCTGGTATTACAGATCTAAATCTTGCCTAACTTCAGTCTTAGGACAGGTAAATTCTGCTTGGTGAGAGAAGTAAATACTCTTCTTTAGACTACCTTCCCAAGGAAAGAAAGCTTATGTGAGTGTGCTGCCGACACACCTCTCTCCCTTGTTACCTTTTTAACACTGTGATGAGTTGCAGTTCAATTCGCAGAATTCTCAGGCAATTAAATCCCAGGAAAAATCTCACGCAATTTTCATGGAAATGAATGGCTGGATAAAGTAGCTGAATCCAAATTAGTGTCTCCACAGAGGGGAAGGAGGGCAGAATCTAACTGTGGTACACTCTGGTAGCAGCCAGCTGACCAGTCAGCCTGCCTGTACTGGTGCCCAGTCAGCACACAGGCAACTTGCATATGTGCAGTTTCCTACCCAAATGGGCTGTTGTAAAGATGTAGAGATGACATGGGCTACTGTACGATTTAGGAAGAAGGGCATGAGTCTACAGGAGACGAAGCATCACTCAGGGAAGATTCTGTCAGCGGCACCTGTTCAAAGCTGCTTGAGGGTCTGCGCTGCCAGAGGCAATCTGGGTAAAGACTAATTGCTAAGTTCCTGAGTGTCCATAACTCTGAAATTAATGCAGGAGAGGAAAGGAAAAGATGTATGTAAATATTTTCAGCACATGGCTCCACAGTTAATGAACAAGATAGTCATATCATACACGTACCCATATGTCTGCTAATATCCTTTATTCCTCCTAAACCTCTAGGGTACCGGTAGTAGAAGTTCACAAACACAAAGCAAAGGTCATGATGCTGACAAGGTATCTTTATTGCTAGACAACTCCCCAACCCACCCATGATAAATTAAGGCCCTTATTCCTGCTTAACCCATAACCTTTGCAGTAGACCCTGAAGGTCAGCCATTGCAAGTTTTCCAACCTGGGGATGGGGGCAGGTATGACATCCACATTCAAAGGTCCCTTCTCTTCCTATCTGATGCACAAATCAGTTCACATAGCCTCAGCAGTATATCCATACCCCCCCTCCCAGCACAGACAGACAGAATACTTGCACAAACGCACTGCGGTGGAGATAAAGCTAATAGTTTACATGCAAACACACGCCCAGACATGTGTTCCTTCCTCAAGATGCCCCCTCCCCCTTGTGCTTTACACATTATATAAGAATTTTATTCTGTAGTATGCTCTGAGGAAGGCGGCATTTTGCCAGATTTCAAAATGGCCTCATTTATCACCTAAATCCCCTATGAAAGCTAGGGAATAAGGTTTGTAAAACAGCCCAGATTAATGAGGCTGGATCTACATCTTAATAGCTTTTGTGTGTGCGCAGTACTTCAATCTGCGCTTGTGAGCAGTGTATTTCTGTGGTTTATGGACTCTTTCTTCATCTTACCTGGCATATCTGCATGTGCTTGCGTTTCCGCCTAATTCTGTGTGTATGCGCTGCCTGTGTGCAGTACATAAAACCTCCTTCTGTGACTGCAGCTGGTTATGCTGCACACAGGTGAAATTCTCCCCGTGAGCACCTCCCGTTTTGCAAATGAGATCTGTATAGGAAACGTATTTATGCCAGGGTTTTGAGATCAGTGGGTATACTTTTGTGCGTGTTAAAGTCACCACTTCAGTGCCGGCTCCTTAGGCAACGGAGGCCTAATATTTCTTCCCTGTGTTGGGGGAATTTCATTTTGCTGCTATATATAAGAATTCTGGCGAAGTAATTAACAGAAGCCTCCAGAGGCCTGGTTATGAAAACAAGGCTCCACGTGCCAGCTTCAGAGGAACCTTGTACTCCTTGCAAACTCCTCCAGGCAAGGAAGATATTGCAGCTGCAAAGGGAACATAACCCAGGGCAGGGAACGGCAAGCACGGAGGAGGTCCGTTCCTCAGTCCTTGAAAACAGCTTTAGCAGAAAGCTGGAAAACGCAGCAAATTAGAAAAGGAGGTTCCAGATGGGATCACAAAAGAAAAGGGCATCAGTTCCATCGGCAATGAAGATTAATTTTTAAATTACATACCAAAAAAACCCTCCAAAAGCATTTGACCTGTGTCAATCTAGTGGCTCCGATCCTCTCTTATGTGGAACAGAGGGAATACTTGGAAATTCCCCTTACGGAGTTTCCCCTACGGCTCTTTCTTAGCTGCCTCTCCCTGGATTTCTTTCATCCTTTCCCTATCCATTTCTCCTTCCACGTCTCTGATGAGGAACTGCTGCTGCTGCTCCTTTCCTCCCCTCTCCCTCCCCCTGTCTGCTGTCAGCCATTTCACTTGGCTTTTTCTGCTCTTGCATTCACCAGAGCTGAATTCAATGACAGCCCCTTGGCAATTTCCCTTTGCTGGTGACTCAGGTAATTGGATCTAGTGCCTTGGGGAGCTGCCAGGCATGATGTCACAGCTCTGCAGAAAAAAATACCCTATGTAATTGCTTGATACACCAGCTAATGTCTCATCCCGGTGGAGGGAGGAACTCTGAGTTTGGGGGCTGCCAAGATTTCAGAGACTCGGGACTCTGTGGTCGAGGTGAATAAAGAATTATCTTTATTTTTTGTTTACACAGGCTCTTACTTGTTTACTACGTGCTCATTAACTGTCCCCTGAGCAGGGAGTCTGAATGTTCATAACAAATACCGCAGTCCCTTTGTGAAAAGGGAAGGACTGTGAACCTTTCATTAAACAAAAGAAAATGGGAATGAAACATCAATACACTACAAGAATGAACAGCTCTACACACACTGGTGTTACCCTGCATCGGGGTTTATTCTGCCCTTTAACGTTTGCCTACCAGCATTTAAATGCACTTGGATCCTTCAGTTCTTCCAAGATTGCAGGAAGATATCTCTCATTTCCTAGCCACAAGGAGAGGATCTGGAGGACAGGCTAGGGATCAGAAGGGGTCAGTGTTAGTCTCAGGGTAGACATCAGAGTGTATTTGAAATCCATTAAGTGAAGCAGCAAGATGAGAATGAGCTAATGGGTGATTCTTGCTAACACACTAATAAAATGGAACTGAAGGTTTCTGGCTCTTCCCTGCACTGCCCCATCTTGTTTGGAAAAGAAACTCTTGGGAGTCGAGTATTCAGAAGAAGCTGACTGTTCCAAGTTCTGCTTTTCAGATGTTTTATGTTGATCTTCCTTCTTTTGTAGACTTAAGGAGTCCAGCCAGCAAGGATCTGGCAGGGTGAGATGTTTGGGCCTCAGCTCTCTTCCCACAGTTCATCTGCAAGGCTGAATCCATTGCTAGAGGTATTGATTGCTTTGCCAAGAGGAGGGGATGGGAGTATGAGAATTCAGAAAGGAAATCTTCGATTGTCTTCACTGCAGGAAACGTTTTCCCCAAGCAAAATGGGGCCTGGATGTAACAAGGTGCTTGCAAATGCCTCAAAAGACCTCACAAGAAAATTGAAGCCTTGTGTCAGATATGACCTGCTCTGGAACTCCAAAGTGAACAGACGGGTTTGCTGCGAGTGTTTTTGTCCTCTCCACTACTGCAGCTGAAGTGATGTTGAATAACCTGGAAAACTCAGCAAGTCCTGAGAAACAATCAATCATTTTTGGATAGGTCACATTCTCCAGCTAGAAGAGATCCGTCCTGACTTTCCACTGTGCTCTGTCCAATTCAGCAGATGATAATAACCATTCCACTGGGCTGGTTCTCACACAAGCACAAATATCACATTTCTCAGCTCTCTGTCATAGCTATTTGTTCAGGCAGGTCACCAAAAGCTGGATTAGGTCTCTTGCCATGTTCTCTAACACCCTTGTATTTCTAATGCTGCCAGTCCAGGCCATCCCCTGGTCTCCTGTGGTCTGGATGAAGGGATGAAATTTCCAGCTTTGCTGCCTTAGTCCAACCCTCCTGGAGCGACTCACTAGTTTAGTTTCCTCTTTAGATGTTAGACCTGTGCAGTATTGAGGCTGTTCTGGGTGGCTTGGAAATGAATTTGACAGAGCCTGGAATAAAGGCAAGAGGGTTTCTGTTCCCATTTTTCCAGACTATTACCTCCTCACACTCTGCTTCCCGATGGCACTCCGGTATATGGGGATCTAAGTGGTATCACAGCTGCAGAAACCTTCCAAGCTGATGGCACCACTCCACTTCTGGAGAAAGTGTTAGAGGTCTTTCTGGGGAGAAGAGGCCATACCTGTCTCTAGCCTCTCTTTAGGACCTCAGATATCCAGATTATATTTAGCTGGCTTGTCCCAGTGACTCCACTGAGACCCTGGCAGCACGGCTGGTATCAGCAAGATACGGTTCAGCTATCTAGTGAGACAGTTAGGTGGGAGCCTCTTCAACTGTTGAGGGACCAGTAACGGCCTTAGAATGATTTGTAAAAAGGTAAAAAAAGGGGGAGGGAAAGGCAAATAATCCACCCACTCTCGCTGTGGTTAGTATTTTCATCACTTCTGTTATTAGGGGAATTTAAGCACTAAGCGGAGAAGTGATTTGCTCTGAAAAAGCCATTTGCTCAGGGTCTGGGGAGTCTCCCTTTGTCCCTCAAGGCTGCACAGGGAACTCATGCAATGTCCACTAACATTTCCAGGACTGCACATACAACTTTCCCCGGTAGTGCATCCCCCAAAAAATCATAGAATCATAGAATCATAGAATGGTTTAGGTTGGAAGGGACCTTGAAGATCATCGAGTTCCAACCCCCCTGCCACAGGCAGGGATACCTCTCACTAGACCAGGTTGCCCAAGGCCACGTCCAGCCTGGCCTTGAACACCTCCAGGGATGGGGCTTCAACAACCTCTCTGGGCAACCTGGTCCAGTGCCTCACCACCCTTAAAGTGAAAAACTTCTTCCTAATGTTTAATCTAAACCTGCCCTCTTCCAGCTTAAAGCCGTTCCCCCTTGTCCTATCACTACATGCCCTAGTAAAAAGTCCTTCCCCAGCTCTCCTGTAGGCCCCCTTTAGGTACTGGAAGGCCGCAATAAGATCTCCCCGGAGCCTTCTCCAGGCTGAACAGCCCCAACTCTCTCAGCCTCTCCTCATAGGAGAGGTGCTCCAGCCCTCTGATCATCCTCGTGGCTCTCCTCTGGACGCGCTCCAGCAGGTCCATGTCCTTCTTATGTTGGGGACTCCACATGCACAAGCATGTCTGATTTGTGACATGAAACACAAATCCATACCATTTTATCCTCTCAGGTTTCCTCCTCGGGTCACCTGAGATGTTCAGGCTGGTAGTTCAGAAATATTTATTGCTTCTGATTTCTCCCTTTGAAATCCCCAGTCAGCCAAGAGAAGTTGTGTATGGATACAAGGACTTGGAAGTAACAAGTGACCCGTGAAAATCCATATATTTAGCAGTGTAAAAAATACTGCTGTATCATGACAAGGCAGCAGCACCGCAGAGAAATTTGAACACCTTATTTGGGAGCTGGTGTGAGCGCTGAGAAAGGTATCACGAGCAGTACAGCATACAAGGCAATACAAGCTATAATTCCCAACTGAAGGAGTGGATCCAAAGCCAGCCTGGCCAACTGCCCTCAAAACCATTTTAGGAGACTCCAGTCTGCCAGTCTGAAGGCAGGGTCAGCATATAGGAGGGGGCACCAAGATCAAACCACCAGATAGCCAAAAAAGCAACCTGACTACACACTCAGCCCTAGGGCAGAGAACAATTGCAGCAGCTGACTGTCTCGGCAAGCCCAGAGATCAAAGAACAAAGCATTATTAATTACTGCCATTATAATCATTAGCATAGTACCCAGTAGTCCTGGTCATGGACCAGTACCCCACTGTGTTAACCAGTGTGCAAACAAAGAAAAGAATGGGCCCTGCCCAAGGAACGCAGAGTTTAAATATTAAACGTCAGATGGCTACAATGGGAATGGAGGGGACAAAGAAGCAACAGTGTCACAGGCAGAAGAAAGCTGCTAGGAATCCAGACCAACAACTGCTGGCTACCACCAGAGCAGCCGCTGAATTACCTGGCAACAAAAAGGTTTGCTTAAAGGTCTTTACAATGCACTCTGGTTCTTTTTATTCAGTGAAATTGTTCATACAGGTGCCAGATACCCATGGTTTGTCTCGCGACACACAGCAGCTGACGGCATGTTTAGGTTATTGAAAGTAGGGAGGGGAGAACAGATCTCTACCTGGAAAAAAGCTGGTTGAACTCTAGACAGTGCGGATGCTCTGCAATGTCCTCACCACACTTTCCAGCATGTGTTGCCTATTCTAACACTGCCCTGGAGCGCAGAGGCCACAGGCAATGTCTCCCTGCTGACCTGGGGAAATGCACTTTCTGCCCTCAGTGTAGTTCCTATGGTTCCCACCTTCCAAAAGCCATATCACACCTGGTACTTCTTCTCAAAGGAGCGGTACAAGGCTGAATAAACTATTCATCCTCAGGTGGCTCCAGGACTGGTCTGAGGCACAGCTGGAGATGACAAATGTTTCTGTCCCTGCTTTATGGAAAACGATACCAGATACCTCTCACCGATACAGAACTCTGCAGGGAGCAGATGGATGATATGCCCCAGCACCCGAACAACTGTCCCCATGTCACTTCTCTGTCTCCCCTCAATGACAACATCCATTCTATTTTTGAAATAGCAATAGAGTCCACATTCTTCCAAATTTTTCTAGTCAACGTTATGACTAACAAATGGTGGTATTTCTGATCTTCCTCTAGTATATCCCCATGAAGAGCTTACAATGTTTCAGGTATCAATCTGTAATCTCCCCATTTCTAATCTCACACCTCCCTGTCAGGGCCCCTGTTTCCCTTGTGTCACCAATGGAGAGGATGGTGCCTCACGCACGATATGACTTACTCAGAGCCACATGGCCAGTCAATGCTGACATTGGAATTTGAAAGCAGAAAAGACATGCCTGTCCACACTGGGTCTTCCAGCTCTGGGCAGAATTCTCCCACTCCCATGTGATTCCCTTATAACCACATCTGTGAAAACGTCCTGCTTAAAGCTCCCTTTTAATCTTTCTTCTGATGTCTCCACATTCTTATTTTGTAATGGTCACGCTCACATTTTGCTCATTTTCCCAATGCTCTAACAATCTCCTCGGATGGTGATTTTTTTTCTCCTTTAAGAAGAGATTCCAGCCACTTCTTGGAAATCTCTTTATTTTACATATCTCTAGGTCAGATTGTTGGATAGCGCCTATTGTGCAGTTATCTGAACATCTCATAATCTTTAAAATATTTATAATGACAATATCCCATGAAGGAGGCACATATTACTCTCTGCCTTTTAAAGTGAGGAAACAGAGGCACTGAGGGACTAACCATAGCCACTAGCCGGTCCTAAGCATTCATACACCAAAAGTCAAGGACTAAAATAATGAAAAATTTTCAAATACTAATGTTGCTGTTCATTTTCTAAGTCTGATTTCTGAAATTGTTAAGGGGCCAATTCTTCCATCTTTTATCTCCTGTCATGAGGATGTGTCCATGTAATGAATCCTGAGAGCGCAGTCTCATGACTCCAGGAACAACAGCTTGAAGAACAGCTGCACAAAAGGAGACTGTCCTGTGCTTTCCAAAATGTCCACAAGGAGATATCCCAACAGCAAGTAGGATGGCAACTGCCTCAGCAGTTTCCTCCCCAAGGTGGTCCACAAGGAGCGGGATTTGGTTAATAAGGGCAACGCTGATTTGTATAATACTTCCTATATCAAATACTCATGTGCTTTCCCAAAATACAGTCTCCAGCTGGCACTGCTGGAAGCAGAAAACTAAGTTAGGTGGACCATTAGTGTAACCCAGTAGGACATTTCTTATACTGTTATATAAGTTTGGAAAACTGTAAAAACCCTTTATATGTATTAAATTCATTGCTACTGGATTTGGTTAACACAGAGAAATTTAAATCCAGGTAAAAGGACATGTCTTTTTTTGAAATAGCAATCCACGACACCTCAACTTCTTTGTAACCATTCTTTATTCCTTTACCTTTTGCTTCATACTGCACTGGAATAATTTTCACTGTGTCTCCTTTAACTTCCTGATGGTAACGATATAGGAACTGCATGTTGGCCTATGTACGCGATGTGTACAGACCACAGGTCTGCAGCCGTTCTTCGTATGAATAGGGCCAAATGAAGGGCCATATAATCTCCTTCCCTCAGTCAAAGGCTGCAGGCTGTGTCCCTAAGTGATCAATTGCCTTGCCTGGACACCAAAATACCTCAGCAGAAGTATAAGAAAGACATATCAGTGTATCTGTGTTAGTTTATGGGATAAAAATTAGAAGCTGTATGCCTAACTAAGGAAGAATTTGGAGCCCACATGGTCTGGTCATATGAGTAAAAATGATTATGCATGTCCAGGGACAAGACTATTAAAGAAGGAATGAGGAACTTTCTGAGGCTGGCAAGCATCTCAACTGACCAGCTACCCAAAAGATGAAATAAACTGCTCACCTCATGCATTTCATAGTCAAAGAAACAGAACAGCACCCCAAAGGACATTTCATCCTCTGACATTTCATCTCACCTACTCAGAAATATACCTTACAAACAGGCAAACTGCCCTCTTAGCATAGACTATGGAAGACGCCTAGGTGACTAATTTACAGAAGATTCCAGGGTTTAGAAAGATAATATTAGGTGACGTGTATGCCCCCTGAATTTTTAACTTTTATTTCTGTTTAATAAACTTCAGAATACCAAGACAATTCTAGCGCACTGGAGAAAAGAACCTGATGCGTGCAAATATTTACAAAGCTAAATAGCATGCTGTGTGGCTTCTGGGCTGCTTAGCCTGGCATTAATTCTGTGAAACTGGGAAGCGGTGAGTGAAGTATAAAAAGAAGGTGGCATGATTGATACCAAGCAACGTGACAATATGGAATATCTTGTCTCACCTTAACGTTGTTTTTGCTGCATTTACAGATTTGGTTGATAGAGTAACTGGTACTGATATAATGTATTTGGGTTTCTGTAAGGCAGCTGACTTTGTTCTGGCATTTGATAAAAAATAGCACTACACAAATCAATGTTGCCCTTATTAAACAAATTCAATTCCCACTCAACTGATATATCATAAAAAAGTAATTGTAAATGGGGTATCATCATTATATGTGAGTTATTCGACTGAGCACCTAAGAAATCTGTTTTGGGCACAAAACTACTCAATATCTCTATCAATTAACTAAAAGAAAAATAGAGAATCTATTTGTGTGACAGAAGAATTGGCAAAGAAATAAATAATGATAGGACATACTAGTTATAAAGATCCATCTGGAGAGCTTCATAAGGTGGGCTTATCCAAACAACAGTCTGACTACAGTCAAGTGCAAAGTCATATATCTAGCACAAGAGCTTCCAAAATGGGAGTGTCTCCAGGACTGCAAGGACCTGGAAAAATATGTACAGATTACGAGAGGAAACCAAATACACACATCTGAAGAAAGGATGCTGATCAGCTGGAAAGGGTTCTGAAGCAAGATACAGGCATAATAGGAGAACCATAAAACACATCCCTCCATGACAATTGGGATGCTTGATTTGTTTATTTAAGGTAGTTTGTTTACAGTCTTTAAGTGGATACATGGGAAAGAGTTCTGACAGTACTTGACTGTATCATTTTTAAGAAAAAGGTGTATCAATATTTAGTGGTTTGAATCAGGCACAAGGCAGATTTAAATAAACACAAAAAAAATTTAACAGGTCAATTATCTTGTCTAGGATACAGAATTTCTGCAGTTTGAGTTCTTTAACTCAAGAGAGAGCTTAAAAATATGCTCCTACTCAGTCCTGGATCATCCCTTACATCACTGATCCAGAAATACCTGGTGAGGATCTACGCTTTGTGCTACACCCAGCACAAAGTGACCTCTACGATCTTCTACGTTCTTCGGCTGGTCACTTGTGGGACAGTTAGTGTTAAAGGACATAGGGAGAGGGGTGGGAACTGGGTGTCCTCACACCACGAGTTCACTAAGTTGAACCACGATTCAGAATAGAGGAGTACCCAATTCAGGAGAACACAACATGGTCAGAAAACACAGTGATCCCTTCTCCCTCCTTGTGCTTCACTGCACAGCCCCTCTCTTGCCTAACTAAACCCTGCCTATCCTGAACCACCGTTACAGCCCAACCTGCCATGGATGTGATGGAGATGCAAAGCAGAGCAACACCCAGCTCACTCTCTTACCTACACTGGCTTATCAATAAGCAATTATGTCCATCAGTAAAATCACTCACAACAACTCTGTGTTCAGTAGCAAGAGAGAATTTTTACAAAGTAATTTCTTCTGAATCTTTTAATGGGAGCCTTTGGAGTAAGTGAATAATGACCCTTATCTTAGGGCAGTACATTAACGTCTTGTAGCCCTGTCCCATGCCAAAGACAACATCTTTGTCAAGAGGTGTAAACATGAGTTTAGGAAACTCATGTTAGATCACAAATATTGACGATAGTTATCTGAGGTATGGATTTTTCATACTTCAATAAATCAACAGCTATTTCAGTAGCAGAAGGCACAGCTCCCATCTACTTGAAGCATCAGTGCTAGAACCAGGCCCATGACTGTGCACAATTTTGCTGGGGAAGAAGGTGGCAGAACTGCAAAGCCTCTGACTTGTGGCTTTTTCCCAGCCAGGACTTGTGCCCTTATTCATTGGGAGGATGATACAGTGAGAGCTGCAGCCATGGAATTACAGGGAGGCTGTTTAGGAAAGGAAGGGGGAGAATAGGAAGAAAAAAAATAAAATTGCTATATGGAAATGCAACAAACATGTTGGGAAGTGTTAAGGGTGTTTGCAGTTCTTTACTTGTGTCCAGGGGAGAATATTCGCATATACTCGTGTAACTCTCTTTCCTCTCTGAATACCTGATGAGTGTGTGACATGAAGTGTGTGCGTGTGTGTGTACACGCAGGGATTTCTTCTGCTCTTTTATGTTTTAGAGAACCTGACTATGACAGCACTGACTGATGATTTGAAACGACCCCGAGTGCAACACCACACAGCCCTTTGAAATTAATTCATCTTTGCATCATTCTGATTCTGGGATTTGATATGGGCTGGGTTTTTTCAGTTGTTATTGCTGTTGCTGTCGCAAGCTCCGGCGCACATACTCAATTTAGTCTCCACTCTCTGTGTGACACATGACACTCAAAATGATAAGTGTGCAGCTACAGGTTTTGCCAACGAGAATCTGGGACACACATCAAGGCAAGAATCAGTCTTTCATCCCTAAGACTGGCTGTGACAGAAAACTTGATAGCTGCTGGTTCACGTGTACTTAATCCCTTTACCCCCCGAAAACCTTTTTGACCCATCTTCCCTTCAGCTGCCCAAACTCCTGTCTTATGTTTGTGCTATACACAAAGATAAAATTAAAAATCTAGCACCATAGACAAAAATATATTCCCTCTTCCAGATATATTTGTGTTCCAAAATCAGTTCACATATACAATTTGTTAAACATTTTCTTGGGCTAGAGACACAGCGTTGGAAAGGCAAAGGTTGAAGCATAAATCTCGCCATAGAAGCTGCATAGAAGCAGGCAGCTCAGGAGTTTGGAAGATTGCGCAGGCTCTGTCCTGGCCCACATGCATACAAAAGCATGAGTTACCCTCTGGTCAAACCAAGGGAGGCTCTGTATCATTTTGAGGGAGAAATCAACAACCTCAGCTTAACCTGTTCATGTGCCCCTACCATGAGGTTATAAGAAAAGTTATATAGGGCTATTGGAAAGAAAACAGGCTTACAAAATTGCCATTTAATGAAAATATCAAGCACAAAACTCCCATTTCAGTCAAATAGTTAAGTATATAGAAAGTAAAGGCATGTAGGACTGGAAAGGGCTCTCAGTGATCGCTCTTGTTCTAAGGCAGTATATCTTAATAACTGCTCACAGAGCTCTGTCTAATCTACGCTGACACAAAGAAAGGGATGTCACTTGCCTTTACTGAATCAGGTTTTGGCCGTTTCTCTGCTAACCAGAACCTTACAAATTCTGATCTTTGACTAGGCCGAGCGCAGACCTGTATGGAAGCTCCTTTTTAAACGCTAGCCACCCATCTGACAGCAAACTATTTACTGAGAGCTCTTCCTTAAAAATATATCTCCACAAATTGTGCTCCTATTTCACGATGATTTAATTTACATCACATTTCTGCCGTACGCTTAGACGAAGGTCAGATGAGACGTTGATGAAATCCTTACTGAAATGCAGACATAAATACCTATTATTTTGCCATTCACTGTTAGGCAGTTACACTGTCAAAAAGGGATTTAGATTGCTTTGACATTATTTGTTCTTAATAAATGAACCCAGGTTGTCCTAAATTACCTTGATATCCTCTAGGTGCTTATGAATTGATTATTTGATAATTTATTCTGGTGTTCTTTCAGATATTGAAGCTAGCTGACTTGCTTACAATGTCAAAGTCTGCTTTTGCCCCTCTTTAAGCTGGGTGCCTCCCTGCCCTCTATTAATTCTCTTTAACCTCTCCCTACATGTATTAATGCTGAGCAATTGATTAAGTACTCTGCTCAACAGTGATGCTGCAGCCAACCAGAATCTCACACTCCACTGTGAGGCATCACTTGTTAATACATTCCTGACTTGTTGTGTATTACTGAACCCTGTGAGCTGCTATGCCTTCAGCAGTATCTTTTGCTCATTTATTTCAGAACAACAGTTAAGGTTTCATTTCAAATATCTCTCTAAATGTAGTGCAATATGGTCTGTAAAACTAGATCTTGCTAACATTAAAATTCACCAAAGCATTTTGCAATTGAATCCTTGCTGAGGAATGGGGATGCACCATGATTTTGCAAGTGGACTACTTTATATATGGAAGAGAGAAAGCAGTTTTAGGTGGATCCTAATATAGTACAGCACAAATAAAAACAGATGGTCCTACCACAGATAAAATAAAAACTGCCAATAGTGTATACAAAGAAAATCTGGAAAAGTATTTTGTCCGTTGGTAAGGCTAAAGTGCTACAAACAGCACTGTCGGGCTTGCGCTGTGTCAGAAGGCGGCTGGACAAGGGAATGTAGCAGCCACTGAGCTACCATTAATTTAATGATCGGCACTGTAAAATGCTGGTGATATGTGTTTTATTTAGATTTTTATGTTTTAATTTTAATCAATAGTGTGTTCTAGAATCACAAACCAATTAATGATTAACTACCCTTTTTAGAACCTTTATGACACAGACACTAAAGCAGTGCCATGGTACTTCCAAGAATTACAATCCTATTACAATCCTATTAAGTCTCTTGGATTAAGTGTTTGTGGGCCTTCAAAACGATGCGCATGGGAGTGGAGATATCTCTCCCCATGCCAGACCCCTCACTCTGCCATTAATATAATCTCACAGTGGCCCTAAGATCTGCCCAGTATCTGTAGATACTGGAGGGGTTTAGCATGGGTATATTGAGAGCTGTGGCATGACCTTGGAAAGAGTGTATCACTACAGTGCACTGGAGAAAAGGTAATTTTAAAGCTGCAGGATGGAAGCATGAGAAAGGCTAAAAATTACATGACAGAGCAGTCTTGTGATTTGGGGTGCAATGCCACATGGGTCCCTGCTGCCATCAAGTCAAATGCTCTTGTGAATGACATTAGAAAACAGCTGGGAACCCTGCGGCACAGGACTTGATTTTGCTTATATATTGGACTGAAAGTCTGCACAGAGCTAGACAGGCCTGAGCTGTATACGCAGGGACATCATCTATATAAGCATCTCTTGTTTGTCCTGTGTGGAATTCCTTTCTCTGTGTGCTCATAAACTCTCCCTGTAGAGTATCTGAGAGCAGAGCAATGCATGGCACCCACCAGGCTGATTTTCTTTCCCACATCTCAGGAAAAGTAAAATATTTTTCTTCATTATAACTGATTTAATTATAATTTTCAAGCTGTTTCTTTCCTCACTCCCTCTCTCTCACTGCTTTAGCTCTTTTCACTCATGCTTTCTTTTTATCTTTTTTTCTTTCACCTTCTTGTTTTTTCTTTGCTGTTTTCAGATCTGTCTTCAGTAAAGCCAGAGAAAGGAGATTTATATCTTCAAGCAGAGTGATCTGTAAAGCCATGACCCTGCTGTAGAGAACGCCTTGTCTTTCATTATCCCAGGGTTCAGAGGAACAGTGCTATCAACATGCAAAGAAAGAGGCTTTTCTAAGATATTCTTGGATAGTTTCACAGAAGGCCTTGAAAACAAATGTCAAGACCTAGAAATGATGTAGAAAGTATTGGGGGTAAGGCTGAAGCCTTCTGGGGCTCTTCACATGACTTCTTTGAAGGCAGAGGAAGCAGCTATCTATGACCATCTCATGCGAACAAACATTCTTACAAACAGAAAGGATCTGTTTCACAGGATCGCTAAGTATCACTCGTGTCTGGGGTAAGAAAGCTTTGCTGAGCCCAGGTGTAGCAAGCTCTGCAGGCAGACCCAGAAGAATGAATACAGAAATCCTCTTCCTATCTGTGGGCTTGAAGCAGTCTGTTCGTCTGTGCTGCCAGCACCCTCATTACCACAACCAAGCTTGAACCTTTGCTGAGGACTGTCCAAGATTTCAGGGATGGATAGGTGCATGGGCAGCAACTCTTCATGGGCCGCTCTACCATCTTGTTTGAATATAGGAGGTTTGACACCAAGTACTAGCTTGGAAGATCTGGTTGTTCCACAGATGGTATCGGTAGGACTGGCTGAACAACAATATGGCTCAGAGCGGAGCGGAACTTGACCTCTTCTTCAAAGGCGGTGTTAACATTTCCTGTCAGCTGCAGCCTAAGCTGCTCCCAAGCATCCTTTATCGGCCACCCCAGCCATAGCAGACACAGGCCTGAAATAAAAGTGGTGACTGATGCTTTACAACACATCTAAGGGGTCTTGTGATACCAAAATACCCTAAATTGGAGAATGGGGGATGTTGTATAGCATCTTTAGTTCGGGATGTACTTCATAGTTTTGTTGATGGTGAGCTTCTGCAAGCAACACCTGACAAAGTTCCCTGTACTGTGAGGAGCAAGTCACTCTAGGGGCATAAAAACACTCCTGGGTAACAAAAAAGCATGATTCAGATGATGTAACTGCAGATTTTTTTAAGGACAGCCTGCCTGTAGCTGCATGGAGTGGAGGGGATGAGCCTCACCATACATGGCTTTCACCATCCACGCAGGCACGCTGTCAGAGCACTATAATGCCTTACTACAAGCCAAACGCAGCTTCCAAGTCCGCATATGCAAGTAATTAGGAAACTTAATGTGTGCAGTGCTTTTTCCCTGTTTTGTACAATACCTATAACACTGTATAAATGAAAGTTAGAAAAATTGTATCTGATCCCATTTAATCTGTCCCTTTACAGACAGTACAGAGTGACTTCTTCCAGTGAAGTCCCCAAGCACTTTTTCAGTACCGCTTTTGCTGTGTCCCTCAGGCTTTTCTTACACTTGGTGTGATGCAGATTACTCACATCCACTTTGAGCAATTTAGAATTTACTTATTTCTATATTGGTATGTTTAGGATTTCTTATCACCTTTCTCAAAACACTTAACAGATAAGTTTACCCATGTCTGCATTTGGCTGTACATTTGTCTACAGAAACAGATTTCATATGCTGATACACTATTTCTGTGCTGATTTGGTCAGAAGTGATTTAAATGTGCTACTGACCTTATGCAATACTTAAAGCTCCTTTTGGGACATGGCCACAGGTCCGTATTCTCTCCCGCAAAATGGAACTATTGAGTTGAAAACTGTCTTTTTGAGGATCTCAGAGAATCCCTCCTTCTGGACCTGAATCTGCCCTAAAATTCAGCTGGGTTTCTTGTTTGTGAAGACCACCTCCTGCCACGCTGGCCAAAACCCATTCACTGCCTGCTAGGCCTCCCCTGTCTCCCTCTGCCCATTGCATGTCTCTTCTCCTATACTTAAGACTGTGAACACTTTGGGGCAGAGACCCTTTTTCAGTATTACGGTATACAGTGGTCTTGGTCCATGGTTAGGACTCTGAGGTGCTACTGGAAAAAAGTGACCACAAAATTCATGCTCTGAAACCTCATTTGGCAACTGGTAATTCTGAGCTTGGCACCCCAACAGACACTTGAGGAACAAGGAGACTGGGTTCTGGAATTATTAGTTTTATTATTAAATGTTAGTACGATTAGTTATTCCTTTGGAACCAGTGATGTGTCTAACATCGAAGCGAGAAGACAGGTCCCATACCCTAAGGCTCTAACAACCTAGATGTGAGTGGAGAGATCTGAAAGTCTGAGTACATCTAGTTTGTTAAGTGTCAAATGTAGAGCAGGAAACATGGGTAACTGCAGCATCTGAGGGAAGCGAGTACCTGAGGCAGATAAAAGGCAGGAGAATAAAAAGATTAAAAAGATTTAAAAGATTAAATTGGGCGAAGGAAAATGCAGGATGCACACGAAGAAGCATTCCCTCCCTGCGCAATGTGTGAGGCTGCAGAATACTCTCAAACTTGACGGGGCTTAATGAGAATTGTCATTAATTTCAGTTCTGGGTCTCAGAACTGGGAAGTGCTCACTTTACCTGCCTGCTGATTGAACATATTTATTTACTGTATGAAGGGAATGACCCAACACTGTCCCTGCAAGGAATGCATTGCATCGATTTTAAGCACGTTCCTACCTCTTAATGGCTCTGGCTCTCTGATCTAACGCAAACGTGATGAAACATGTAAAGAAAAGCGAGAAAGAGCAAGAAAACTTTCTACAGAACCACTGCCTGGACTGTTTGCCTTTAGAAACACCTCCACGAGCGGGTGACAGGAGAAGCTCCCTGGGAGTGAGGTAGCTTTAGCCCTGCGAAGGGAGCCCAGAGGTACGTAGAGCAGCTCCCGCCGGGCACAGCCGCCCCGCCGGCGTACCCGCGCAGCCCCAGCGCCTGGCCGCTCCTGGCCAGCAGGCTGTGTTCTCGCTCTGAGCTGGCCCCAGCTGCTGTTCCTTGCTCCTTTGACGTGTATGTGTGTGTGTGTTATATGACTATAGAAGGAGCAATCAGTCAGCTCCCAGGAATCTTAGCAACAGCCGCGTCCCCAGAAAAGGCTTGTAGCAGCTGGAGCGGTGATGACTCAGCAGCATGGTCTCTCTGGCCTCTTGCTGATCCCTGGCAAGGACTGCAGTCCAAGTTCTGGCTCCCTTGTTTGGGTCAGTGCTTTCTTGCTGGCACCAGTAGATGAATTCCTGGATCCTGCTGGCCTTGGCGTTAGAAAGCAACCAAAAATGAGCTGATAGCTGCAGCCAAAAAAAGTTTTTGTTCTCTTTTTTTAATGACAAATTTTAAAAAACAAAACAAAACTGAACAAAACCCGCAGAATCCTGTTAGGACATTATAACAGAGGAGACTAATGGCAGAGTTCATCCGTGGCGGATGCGTAGGGGAAGATGGTGGCAAGCCAAGAGACCCACGTCCCTGCCGTCCCTCGGGGAATGAAGCAGATCGGTGGGGTTGGGGCTGGGCTGGAGACTATACAAAACATCACTAGAAGGTTTGTTTATTTTATGTAACAAGAGTTTGGGAATGTGATGTTGAGTAACTCTGTCGACATTTCACCTAGTTTAAGTCACTAGTGCAACGAATCTGTTTGGCCTCGAGTTGTTTTCGCCTCTGAGGATAATATGTTTATATCGCTGAGCCTCCCCACCCTCCTACAGCAATTCCGCAGGCGGGCGAAAAGAGAGATTGGGATTAAGGAGCCGCGGGTGGGGACCGCGGCGTGTCTGTGCGCAGCGGGGGCCACTGCGCGCTGGGCCGGCGAGGGGACAGCGAGGGGACGGCCGCAGGGGTGGGCAGAGGGGCCGCAGGGTGGAGTGGCACCGCTGCAGCCGGCTGTGAGGCCCCTGAAGCGCCGAGGAGGGGGGAAGCGAGCGGGCAAGGAGGGGCCGCAGGAACCCGGGGGGGGGGGGGGGGGGGGGGAGAGGGTGTATGTCTGGATTTTTTTGGCAGAGGGTTGCCGGGAAGCTTGCTGGTGCCGGGCCAAGGCTCCAGCGAGCTCCGCTTAGTCCCTCCCTTTTCACGAGCACTAAAAATTCACCCTGAAACAAAAACATCCGTGTGTGTGTGTAACAATCTGCCTTCTCAGCAGCACGGCCGCCACCCCGGCATCGGCTGGCCTCATTACTGGGAGCAGGAAATGAGTAAAACATAAATGAGTGGGGAGGAGGCAGGAGGGGCCGCCCCGCTGCCCGGCCATGGCCGCCTCTCCGCGCCGGGCGGCGGCGGGGGCTGCCGGGAGGCTGCCGCGCCTTATGCAGATGTCGGGGACCTCAAATGTCTGCCGGAAATTACAGCTCATGTCGGGGGGTTGGGGGGGGGGGGGTAGGAGAGAGGGAGGGGGAGACGGGAGAGAGGGAGGGGGAGACGTGCGTTTGCTCCGGCTGCGGAGCCCAGCGGGAGCCCCTCTCCCCCGCGCCCCCGCCCCCGAGCTGGGGCCGGCAGCCCCGGTCCTCGCCAAACCCAGCTCGTAAATCAGCTCGGCAGGAGAAAAATACACGTAGGAAAATGTCTGGGGGCAGGAAAAAAATAATAATAATAAAAAAAAAAGCGCCAACCACCAAACCAAGCCTGGCCCGGCGTGGGTTTGCGGGAGGGCCGGAGCCGGCTGGTGCGGACCGGCGGCGGGGGGACCCGGCCGGAGGAGGAGGGAGGCGGCGGGGAGGAGCGCGGCGCTGCCCCCGCGGAGGGGAGCGGAGGTACCGGGGCCAGGCTGTGCCCTCCCCCCCCCCCCCCCCCCCCCTTGGGAACTAGCCCGCAGCGTTCCCAAAATAAACGCCGCACGGCCCGTGCCGCGCTTCAAGGGCTGCGGCGGGCGAGGGAGGGGACCCATCGTGCCCAGCACCGGCTGGGGGGCTGGGGAGGCGGGGGGGGGGGGGGGATGGATGGCTGCCGCGCTGCCAAGGCTGGGAGCTCAGCGCCGTGGCGCGGCCCCTGGCCTCCTGCCAGGGGGAAGCCAACGCGCCTCGCTCAGACCTGCGGTCTTCGGAGCGGCCAACCCCGGCCAAACGCCTGGGAACGTGGGAAAGTGATGTGGGTGCGCAGCAAAACAGGTTACGGGGAGGGTGTTTTAAGTGTAGGAGAGCGTAAGAGCACTGGGATGCCCCGGGGAAAGTCTGCCTGAATAGCGAGAACAACACCTCAAATGCCTTGAACAGCGAAGAGCAGGGTGCCACATGGTGCGATTCCAGCATTACTCACCCCAAGGATCAGGCGCTTCCCCACCCAGTTACATATGACCAGGAAATTATAGCCTGCGCTGCTCCCCGCCTGGCTGAACGGCTGCCATATCATATGATACACACCAGAGCCGCGTGTCTGATGAAACAACAGAGCAATGTGTGTTTATTGAAACTCTGATGCTTTGCGGAATAGACGGGCTTGGCTGGGTCAGACTGTCATTTGGTATCCTGAATGCATGCTCCCTCTTGCACATCTTGCCATTAATTAAAATTCTGGATAAAAATTAAATCCTAATCTTCCTTTACGCTGGCTCTTCACTGCTCTCCTTTTTACTAATAGTAGACTCCACAGCCAGCCCCTGTGTGGCTTAGACGTTACAATTCCTTACTCGCTCTTACTCCATCCATCCCATCTGTGGACAGACTTTAATTTTTCTTCACACTCGCTATTCACAAGCTCTTTTCCCTACAGCCATAATATCAAGGGCTCTGCATCTCTCATCTTTATTACTATAACATTCACATCCCAGGTCTGATGTGCACCTCTCCTCCCTGCAGTACCTGGCAAATGGAGCTACAAAGGTCATCTCTGCAGCACACTGTGTCCTCTCGTTCCTGTCTTGAATTTATCCACTACTTCCTACTTAATGCTGAGTTTAAGGAACTTGTTACAGTGAAAGTCACCTGTGCAAGACTGCTCATCCATCTTTTCCAGTATGTTTCTCCCTGTCTCCTCCATTAATAATGTGAGGTCTCACCAGCCCTGCCAGTGTCCTCACACTCTTCATGCCATCTCCCCAGTACATACCCCTTTTTGCTCCACCTTTTGCAGCAGCATCTCTACCCAGGTCAGCTCTCTGCAACTAAGGTACTCTGATTTCTTGCAGGTTTGTGTTTGATTGACTCTAAGCACCAGTTAAATCCTTTTTGTCTAACTCGGTGTTTTTAAGAGCTGCAGCCCATGCAAATTTTCTGAAGTCTGAGAAAATATGAACTCCTATTGTGACCTTCTTCTGAGCTGAAGAAGAGGGTCTTCTCTTCTCTTGGCTTTTTATTTTAATGAAATTAAGTACATCTGAGCCAGCTTTTCATCCATCCAATTTGCTTTTAGTTGACCAATGCATCAAAAATTATACATGCATCTGACAGACATATGATGTCATACATGCTCCCCCCGCCAAAGATCTTGTGATCGCATAAACCTTTCTTTCAAAACCAGACATAAATTGTAACTGCAAAACCATGTGCTGCTTCTCATTACACCCCTTCTGCTCTATGTTAATTGTTTTTCTTTCACCATTCCTCTGTGTTTGCCTTTTTAGACCTTCTGCTCCTGAGGGCAGGGACTGGGCTCTCTTCTGTGCCTGGAAAGTGTTAAGTGCCTTATGGGCATAACAACAATTTAATTAGTTAATAAGTACTAACAATTTGCATTAGTATCATGCTTCCTGCCATGTCACATCAGACCACTTCTCCAGCCAGTCAAACATATCCCTCTTTCTCGTGGTGCTCTGAATTAAGTGTCGCCCAGCGAGGCCCGGGCCTCGTGTCTGGTGGTGGTCGAACCCCCAGCCCCAGTCTCATTTTGCAGAGTCTGTCCAAGGGTTGCTCGTTCTGAATGAACCCGTCGCCCGGCCACTCTCGGCTCTCAGCTCCTGCTGTATAAAGAGAAACTACTGGCTAATTGAGCTTGGTAACATATCTGACGGAGTGCGACTTGCCGAACTGTTCAGAGGAAGGGTTGATGGCTCTGCAATACTCCCAGCACGGCACTATCCTAGGTTAGGCGAAATAGAAGGATGAAGCAGGACTCCTCACTGACCCCGATCCTCCCGTGCCTCCCGGCACTGGGGGTTGAAACTTTCCTGCACAGGGCTGTCAGTGCCTTTCTCTTTCTTATAGATGTCTGTTTCCTCTTCAAAATACAGTATTTGCTTCCCTAATACCAGGCAGTAGCAAATTCCACAGTTTATCCTGTAGCTTTCTGCTTCAAGGAGGGAGAATCTGTGCTTGATAACATCAAGTGATATTTTACATCCTGTATCAATCATATTGAATTATAAGGAAAACTGGAAGGGTTTGATGGCTTTACTGTGGAAAGAATCAGGAATGTGAGACTTTGGTGAAGAATTTCAATTAAAAGGAAGCCAGGAAGACCTTTGAGACAAGGTGGACACCTGTATCGCATTTTAAGAGATACCGTTTATTTATATATCTTATATCCCATACCCCTGCACAAAGCCTCTTTGTCTCAGATTTCAGCAGAGAATCCTACACTAGAAGCTGCAGATGGGTGATTCGGCACAACAAATCAAATATTCGGGGGGGGGGGGGGGGGGGGGGGGGGGGGGGGGGCGGGAGGAATGGGCTACTCCTTAAACATTGTTCATTTATCTACTGTTTGGTATTTTGGAGCATGACTGTCATCCTGCCAAGAAACAGGAAGGCAATTTCAGGCAGTGGAAGCAGTATGAGGAAAGAGATGGGACGAGACTGCATTGGCACTTGGGAAGATTGCAGGGATGATGGAAAGCGCTGTAGAACTGGGCAAAGCCAGGAACTGGACTGCTCAGCGTATCCAGCTGGAAGCCGTGGTGAACATACTGCAAAGGCCTTCTACTGGGAGGTGACACTTGCCTGCTCCGCTGCTCCGTCCACAGCAGCTGGCCCCTGTTGGACACAGCGCCCTCAACAGAAATTACGAGGGTGGCTGAAGACCCGAAAGAAAGTGCAGTCCATGCGACGGTTATGTTATACTGTTCCAGGGGTTATGCGAGATTAACAGCTGGTAAATGATGTCAGACCTGGAATAAGTTCTCTGTTGCCACTCTGGGGCAATATATAAGAAGGAAATGTGAGTCTTACGACAAGCACACTCAAACCATATGAAGGAGACCTGTATTTTGTAATGACACGTCCTCCTCCATGACTGGAGCACGACCTAGTTGGTGACTGAGATATCTGTTGTTTATAGGCAGTGGTTCCTCACAAACAAATCAACTAAATGAACAACCTGGGTGATAAAGTAGAGCCGAGAACTGCATTGTCCTCCTCAGAGTCATAAAAACTCATCCCTTTTACAACTGCTGAGTGCTTTGCCAATATCGTGCCAAGGTGAGAGCAGCGGGGGGAAGGGAAAGATATTGAAAAGGAAAATAAATGGGCCAGGTAAACAGTGCTGCTGCTGCTGCAGCAGCCGTGGTTGTCATGGCGACCGGGGTGAAGAAGAGGAGGAGGAGGAGGGCGGTGGATTGATCGATAGTCCTGTGCTGGCTCATCTGGCTTCCATCCACGTGCTGCTACAGAGGGAGAGAAAATCAAAGAGCCACACGCAGGGCGGCCGGGGCTCCGATTCGATACATGGCAGCAGCTCGATCAATAGCTTGTTGGAAGGTGGGTAATTGACTCCCCTTCTACCCAGGAGAAAGCGGTGCAGCGACAGAGATGTGTTCGTTAGCTACTGATTCTCAGCTCTACTTTATCACCCAGTTTGTTCATTTAGTTGATTTGTTTGTTTGCTTGAGATCCCCTCTTCAGTCCGATCTCTCCCTGTACCTGTCAAAGACGAGCACCAGCTGCTGGAGCACAGCCAGGACTGCCCTCAAGTTTTCTGAGTCACTTTTTCTCTCCTCTCCTTTCTTCAGTCATAACTGGGTTTTTATCTCACACTAGCAGAGGGTTTGATGGGGGAAGATGGAAACAAGGACAGTCTTTTCTTAAGGGATTTCTAGAGCTTCCTTTTATGCCTGGGTCTGGAGGAACATAAGTACGGCTCCTTAAGGGACAGCCCATCTGAACACAAGGAGCACAGTAGCCTCCCAAAGAAATTAAATGGTTAAGTCTATTTTTGCTGCTCGCAAATGAAGTGAATTATAGACAGAGATATACAACTGTTATTTTTGTAAGTCTGCCGTTCTCCAGAGGAGTTATCCGCAGAGGATGACCAGGTGATGCTATCAGAAAAGACAAAAAAAAAAAAAAGAGAAGTAGGAGAGGAAAGGGCAGGAAATCAGGGCATGCTGAGAAAAAAAAAAGAGGAAGATGCAGAAAAAGATCTTCCAGGGGAAGGCACATACTTACGAAGCACGGAGATAGTGTAGGCTAATTCTCCATTTCTGCCTAGACCTGGGCAGGGAGCCCTGGCACAAGGTACCCGCTTGACCTTCAGGCAAGCAACGCTGCATTTTGTAAACAAGCCTGTACGATACAACCAAGTTCACCCTCATGCTGAATAAGCTTCTGCGGGCATTTTCCAACAAAACATAGAGGAATTTGGGTGGTAAAACCAGGACTTATGTTTTATATCTTCTATCAAAGCAAGCAGCACAAACCTCCCTATCACCTCCCTGGGGCACTAAGAACCTAATTGACTTCAGCAGGGAAAAAACAATGCCACTCTGTGTGGTGCAACACCCATCAGCAAACTGAGCATAAAATGGTCAATCTAGACTCTGAGATGCTCTGGGAGGCAAGGACCATCTGTTTGCTTTATACTTGTCTATGGTCCAGCTTGCTGGAGTCCTGGTCTACAATGAGTATTTAAGCATATAGTAATAATAAGAGTAGTAGCGTCCATTACTGTATAATTGATACTGCTTTGTGGAGCAACTAGCCCCTTTGGGGATGGCTAAGAAGAGGCAAGCACACCAGAAGTATCACTTCCTTCAGCTCCCTGGATTTTTCTTGGAGCTATCCCATCCAAATGTTCTGCAGTTCAATTTTATTTAGCTTCTGAATTAAAAATGAAAACTCATTTGCTTGGAATTCTGCTTCTCTCAAGTTAGTTGGCTGCAGTCCAGCTCTCGGGGCTTGTGCTTTTACGATCTGATCCAAATCCCAGAGAAGTCACTGAAAATTGCTCCACTGATTTTAATGAGTCAAACCACTGTGTGTGGAGTAAGCTATCATCTCTTAAGGCTTTTTTTTATTATTTCCTTTTCATGCTTTGAAGCACTCGCAGGTGTATCTCGCAGACGCTGGATGTAAATCACAGTAGGAAGAGGGGGCTGTGTGAGCACAACTGCTCCCTGTTGCATAACCTAGGAGATGCAGGTTATATCAGGCAATACTAACAGCATAAGGACTACAGCTCTTTTCACTCCCCAGTATATCTGCCTCTGGAAATATTTACAAACCACCCAAAGATGCCTCTGTGCCCTGCAGAATATTTTTCCTTCGGTTCCTTTGTGAGTGTGAAGATAAGAGCTTCCTAACCTCTGGGCATAATTTATGGCAGAAATAAATAGCAGGATGATAGAACAGCTCTAAAGTAAATTATTGAAAACGTTCACCTGCCAGTTCTCCAGAGAAAGCAGGCAGGTGGGCGAGCCAGAATCAAGTCAGACTAAAAGCCGTAGAGGAATAGAGTAGTTTCTTCTAGTCATAAAGGAACAAAAAGTGTTTGCAGCACCTGCAGGCTCCTTCCTTTCTAGATGGAAGCCGGAAGGTCGGACAAAATATTAATTAGACAATGAAACAGCCTGTAGTCAAATTTGCACTTGGGCAAAATAAATAAAAGGACATATAATATTCTACATTGCTATCAAACTAAATGCCTGGACAACCTGCCAACAAGAAGCACATCTATTTGCTGAATCACTATGCCTGACACAGGTGGGCAAAGTAATGGGGTACGTGGAAGACGTGGGAAAGGCAGGATGGGTCTCGTACACATCAGTAGGGCTCCAGAGAATCAGGTCAGTGAATCTTGCTGCTGAATGTGCAAATTCAAGGGTCTAAATTCTGGGAAGAATGAGGTAATTCAAATGCTCTGTGAGCATATTCGCAAAGAGAATGATGTAATGCACAAACAGCCCGTGTCGTTCTCGAAAGGAACCTTCCTTAAAGGTCACTCCCAGGCTACATGGGAGCTGTAAAAGGGCGTATTTCATCTGCTTCTGCACTAGTGCACTTTCACAGCTGTATCACGGGCCTTGAAGACAGTGTTCGGTCAAAATTCTGGTCACTTACTAAAATGTCACTTTCTAGGAATTTGCGCAGGAGCCTTCCTGATAGGGAACCAACTTCGCCCCAAAGCAACAGCAGTAGCGGTGTCAATCTCTGTCAATGGTAAAGCACAGGATTATGATAACACAAAGGATCCTGTATCCTAAAAAGCGAGAAAAACAACTGCAGTCCCATGCTAAAAGAAAGGTATCAGTGCTGCAGTTCTATGGTGCATACCGTAATGCTTACCCGAGGCCTTGAAACAAGGATCATAAAGCAAACCTGGGAGTGTCTAGCACCAGTTCTCTGGCTGGCAGTCTGTGGGCTGGGATCAGGCCTTGACATTTTCCTTTGAACACCATCTTGGCAACAGAAGAGCTAGGGAAAGGTGATTAAGGAAGCCCTTGAAGCCATTTGTTAGTGCATTCCTGCAGACTCTAGCCACAGGCTCTGCAATTGCTTTTGTGTCCAGCTAGGAGGGGGAGGATAGACTGGAAGGTTGCTTCTGACTGCCTGCAGGTCATCACAGCATCCACAAGGCATGTGAGAGAAGAGAGTACTGACTTTGGGTGCTTTAGCACTGGAAAAACTGGATACCTTGGTAACGACCTGACAAACTGTTCTAGGGAAAACAGAGAACAAAGAGTACATAGGAGGATGATCTGCTTTTAGAAGAGCAGCCAGTGGGCATGAGAGACTGAGATCCTGGGCTTTGTAAGGACCTGCTATAACTGATACAGATGAGGACAATTCTTGGGAGGGTCATTGCAGCTCTCAGATGCCCTTCAAATCTGGGAAGTGTGACAGTGGCTTAATTCCCTTTGCTTCAGCCCCAAGAGCGACTTGTGACCTGAAGCACTCAGCACACTCAGCTGAAAGTCGGTTCCTGTGCCTGAACAAGCAGCTGCCTAAATCCTGGGTGTCCTACATTACACCCAAAATCCACACAGACCCTGAAGTATCTGACTTGACCTTAGAGCACCCTCAACCTGAGAAGCCGGGCTGACGCCCATCAGTAATGTAACTTGAATTCTAAGCTCTGGTGCTGCAGAGATGCATTGTTGTATGATTAATGAATGCCATTAAACCAGAGAGCCTCTTCAGCCAGCAGTGAAAACTCAAGAGAAATACCAGACAGTCAGCCACAGTCAAGGGGGCTGAACCAAAAAAAAAGAAATAAATGCTTGTGGTTTAAGAAAACTTTCAGTCTCCTTTCAAGATTGCTTCATTCTAAATTGTTAATCCACATTGATCCACTTTAAGAAAGTTGGTAGGGCTGCCTCGTGCCTGTGTGGCTCCCCAGGCAGGAGGAACAGTGTGAGTCCCAGCAAGGACAGGGCATGACAGAGGAGCCAGTCAGCACTGGTGCCACCCTGATTCCCGTTTCCTGGTGGGAAAGCAAAGCCTGGGCATTTTGCTCACACTGCCTCAGGTTCTTTGAGGTGTAACTGATCAAACAGAGGTTGATATGAAGAAGAAGAAGGTAGCACACAGCCGGTAATAACTTCAGCTATGTTAGTACACCTGCTCCGCTGCTGATGGAATCCTGCACATGTAAGGATTTGCATTAAGGGAGCCAAGCAAAGTTAGCTCCTACTTGTAATCAAAATACACTTCACTCACTTCACTGAAGCAAATGCTGGTGATTATTTGGGGTTTTACAGTGCAGATAACCTGATCATTGGTCACAGATGCTTGAGTCAAGACTACACTTGAATATAGACTACTATATAAGCCTTTTGGGCACAGCACATAACAAAGTGAAAACCGTGCTTATTAAGCAATTAAACTTCCAGTTACTTGTGAATTTGGACCCTTTTTTCTGGGTTAGCTTTTGGTGATTTCTCATGCTATGTGAGAGGCCAGCTGTTCACACCAGCGAGAAGCCAGAGTCAGAGAAGACGTGGCAGACAGAAGAGCCTGGGGAGAGGGCAAAAATGCAGCTCAAAGTGCCAGGAACCTGGAGAAAAGCAGGCAGCAGACCTGTGTGAGGAGGGTGCACCCCTAAGCAGTCAGGATTGCGGATGCCTCCATCCCCGCACTGCCACATGGATGGTTTTAAAGCAGAGCCAGTTCCCATAGCAACAGCACCTGCCAGAGCTGCCAGCCGTAGGGATGCGGCTCCTGAGGAAGGTAAAGAGCAAGGCTGACCGCTCGCACTGAGCCAGCCAGCAGCACAAAGCCTCATCCCAGGCTTGCCATGCGGCTCCCAGGTCAGTGCTTTCCCCGTAAGGCAGAAGGCCAAGAGCTTCTCACCTGATCCCCCAGTGAAAGCTGGGTCAGCTGAACAACAGCTCCTGGTTTGAAGCAACGCCCTGGCCGATTTCTGGATTCCCAGGAAATGAAGAGATGCTGAGCTAAACTTCATGGTGCTGGGGGACAGGTCAGAGGACGGGGCAACATGCAAAAGCATCCTCAACAGAAGGGAACAGAGGGGTCCCCACTTTCTGACATATCACAGGACAAATGCTTTTCCTTCTCCTTGCACCTGCCTTCTGGCTTGTTTTTTTAGCTACTACTGCTTCTCTGCTGTTGATTTTTGCTCCTACCCTCCTTCCAGTTCTTCAGCAAAATCTTCTGCTTTGTAGTCACGATGCCAATGAAAACTGATGTTTACCAGCTCTTGTAGGGTTCCTTTTCTTGCTTGCACAGCTCACGCTTTCTCCCTTCAAGAAGCTGTGGAAGTGGGAAGCTGCCATTAGTAGGACTCAATGTCAGACACCTGAGAAAGCTGACAGTAAGAAGTGATGGAGGCAGTTCCTCGGGAACAGGTGGCTACATCATAAAACCTCTTACACTCGATGCTACCCAGCCCCAGGCTGGCAGCCTTGCTACAAAGGCCAGGGGCCAAATGGGTCAGGGACTGGCATCTCTCATGTCATGAGGGATTCTTCTAGGGCTGGGCTGAAGTGTGCTGCAACGGCTGAGTGCACGCTCTCATCTATGCCTGCTTCTGCTCCTTCTCTGATGTCCTCTTATCTGGGCTGTGAATCTCACATCTTTCAGCAGAACAGAATTCATCTTACATTGAATACAAGGAATAAAAAATACAGGGAAATTGTTAGGCTCTGATAAATAAACATTTTCAGGAACAATTTCATCTTACTGACTGTGGAAATGTGTGACAGATCTGAGCTCAGGCAAATCAAGCGGACTGCTCATTCTGATATTGTGAGAGAAAGCAGCAGCAGCCAGAGAAATGGAAAGATCGACAGTTAATTGGAAATGTTACATCTGCTGTTTATGCAAAAGGCATAAATATTTATATCCTGAAGGCTGACTTTTGGGTTCGCTCCTCAGCAGGAAGAGATTTACATTTTGAATAAAGACTTTTTTCTTTCTCCTTCTCAGTAAACGTGAGCAGTTTATTATTCCTTTAAACAGGAATCCTTAGCCAAGTCCTCCTGTCTTGTTAGTTACATGTGTGCAGATTCCCTTGGCTTGAACAGAAATTACAGCTGTGTGCAGACTGCAGCACCCATCTCCCTTTTTTATAGACAGAAAGAGAGGAGTGAGACTGAAACAAAGGGGCAGGAACTGTGATCACAAAATGAGAAGGCAGAAAAATACAGTGACAATTCAAAGGCACCTGAGATCCTGAACTCCTTTTCTAAATCTGCTTTCGGTAAGAAAATAATGAAAGTCTGCACTTTGAAAGCATGGAAAGATTTGATAATATTAGCTTTTGATACAGGGCAAGGAAAGAAATACTTGGAAAATTTAAGTACATCACTATATTGGATTAAGCAGCCTTCACCGCAGTGTGACGAGTGAACCAGCTAACAAAAGTATTTACACATGCAATGATTCTAGAAAAGCCAGGGAAATCTGCTGAAGTATGGCAATATTACAAACCACAGAAAATGTGTTACCCTACAAACCATCTTGTGCCCTATTTGGGTTCAACATCTCCTGCTTCTCTTTGCCTTTCCTTGCCCCTGTACTTACTGAGCCAGGCTCCATCTCCCTCCCTGTCCTGTCCCACACTGCTGTGCCGACTGTGTTGCCCACCCTCATTCGTATCCTGTGGTCTGCCATTCTGCTCCCCTCTGTCCTCTCATCTCTGCCTGCTTCCATCCTTGCCCTCTGACTCAGGCTTCACCTGCTCTCCTGCTCACCTCACTGCTTTTCCCTTTAACACACACACACGCTTGCCTCCAGCCTCCGCCCTCTTCCCTATCATTTCCCAATTTGAGGCTTTCCTCCCTCACCTTCCCCTATTACTCCATCTATTCCCATCAGCTTCTCCCTCCATCTGTGCTCTTCTCTTCTCCCACTTCCCGTCTCAGCCCTTGTGTTTGCCCTATTACATTCTCAGGAGACCCCAAACCCACACATCTCTCTGTGGATGCTGAAGCTGTTTGCCTTCCTCTCTTCTACAGCGTCATTAATTTCTCATTTTAATCATTCTCTCTGATTAACTGTAATGTTAAAGCTAAAAAAAGAGTTACAGATAAACAGTAACAAAACACCCCGATGAGATGTAGGATGTTATGGATTCCTCTCTTTATACCTATCAAACAGACTGGCCCATCCCTGAAGGCCAGAGCGCAGGTTGCAGTACTGCCAGGCATCCAGCCGTTGCTGGAGATTCCCAGACTTAAGCCTTGGGCATCTCAATCACTGCATCTTGCCCCCTATTTAATGATAAAAACTACGCTTCTTGAAGGGACTAAAGAATCTCCAAAGATATGATCTCATTTTTTGAAAGCACTTGTATGGAGAATGGTTAGCTTTATAGGAGGAGAGCCTGCTGTGAACGAGAGGGATACCTGACTGGAGTACTGATTTGTGCCTCCATGGCGCAGAGTTGTCAATGCAGAGCATTCACATTCCCACAGGGGCAGCAGACTGGGCCAAAGGTATGGTGGAGTTTACTTTCACCTCCTTTCTAGCAATCACTGGATCACTTCCAATGACTTCTCCCTTGTCTCTCAAAAATGTAAAAAAGGACAGCGCCGAGATCATGAGAGGGTGTTTGCATTCTCCTCTGGTTTGCCCCTTGTTTCTGATGCCCCAGAATTTAAAAGCAAGATTTTATTTTAGTTTAAGGGAATTTTTGTGTGTGTTTTAAAATGGTTTGTCCTCTGGGACTATTTTTCCTGGCTCCCATCGTTTCTGTTTCCATGGCAACTACAGCTGGCTCAGATGTGCTGTTGCCATGGCAACTGTCTGGTCCTCTTTTCAAATGATGCAGTGAAACAGGAATGATATTTGCATCCCCAATGCTGTATGGAACAAATTTCTTTCACCACTCATGGGGAAGACATAAGACAACTGTATAAAATCAGCACAAAATCCAATCTAAATCCTCTCGGAGAGGGTTTTAGACAGCTGCTGATATGAGAGAATTGCAAAGAAATTGGGCTTTTCCATTCACAGGCTTAGGGGGGAACTGGCACTTGACTGGCATTTTCAAAGTCTTTTCTGGGCAAAGCAGTATACTGGGAAATACCCACATGGGAAGAACACAAGATTTACCAGGAACAGCTAATTCACATAAAAGCTATCACATCTTGTTTTCTGTAAGATCTTAAGATAAATTATTATGTGTTAAGAAATACATGGTAAAATACACCTCGGTACTTCATCCTAAAGAAAAGATCAAAGCTTGCATTACTCATGATATGGCCAACGGAAGATGCCTGGGTCCCTCTTAGATGTATACTGCTATAGATTCACAAAATCATCATGCTTTCCTTTAATTGTCCATCTCCTCGTATCTGCCTCTCTGCATGCGTACGCCCCCATATATCGTGGAGGAGGTGCCATGCAGATGCACGGCAACAAACCACAAGATGCCATAACTCTGCCTGCTCATCACAAGACACAGTACCAGAAGTGTGTTTCTTTTCTGTGACACTGGGCAAAAAAAAAGTGATAATGGTATGATTTATTGTGTGGAATGTTTAAGGGCTTTTGTCTTGACTTGTAACTTCCTCGTGTCATCTGCATGTGCCTGACTTTGCTTTGTTCTTTGTCTTTTTTGTTTGTTTTTCTTTTTTGTACCTTGTTGCTACTGCTGGGACAAATCAGGAAGAAAGACATAGGCAGGCCTTTCTGCAAGGCTCCGCTGGTTCTGTCCTCTTCACTTATCTCCCGTAGCTTCCCCAAGGATTATGATGTTCATAACAGGTAACAAAAGACAACAACTGTGCAATGGAGCACTGTGGGGAAAATGAGTATATTTCCTTGGGGAAGCAAGGAGTTGGCACCTCTCTTTTATACCACCAGCAGCTGTCCGTGCGCTGTGCTGGGTTTTGTCATGCTGCTGGGCTGAACGTGATCTCCTGGAGGGGTGCAGTTGAATCTGAATGTTTTGCTTTGCAGATGGGCACTGTCCCGGCTGCCTCGCTCGCAACAGTCACAGTCCAAAAGACTGAATTCCTCGACTAGTGCATGGCTTTGAGGTGAGGTACCTTTGGTATCTTTCCCATCAGCAAAGACCATTTAAAACCAGTGTCGTTAGTAGAAAGGAGTAGGAAGAAGGAGGAATAAGTAACAAGCGAAAATCACCACAGGCTTCAGGCAGCTGCTGCTAATTATTTATCTGCAGGGTACAGGCCTAGCCTCTCTTAAGGCACAGGGCGTATACAGTGCACCTTATTTTTTAACCATTTTGCCCTATAACACTCCATCCACTTCCACTGTTGTCTCCAGGACTCACTCAGTCCCATTAGCCAACAGAACATTGTAGGCAGTCATGAACAAATCTAATCTACCACCTAATGTCAGAGGAAGATCATTATCCTTACTAGGCAGATGAGACATGTAAAAGCCGGGAAACTTGCCTAAATGCAAGTGGTTTACGTGAACACAAGGACTGGAACTCAGGAGGCCTTCTGCTTAGCCATCACATCCCTTCACTGAAACCCTGGTGCCTTATCACTTCATTTTCTGCCCAGAGCTTTTAAGCAGTAACACACCTCTGCCGTCCAAATGCAGTAAAAGCCTCAATGTGTAAGTAACAGATCAAAATTAATTTCTGGATAAGATGCTAAGTTCTGTGTGGCTTTCCTTCCTTATTTTGGGGATATTCAACAAAACTCACCTTTCGCGTCAAGAATGATGGAATCAATATGCTTTGCCATCATTTATGTTGGAAGGAGGACCATAATACAGCGCTCCTTCAATTACAGAAGATGGAATCAATACATTTCACCTCCATTTATGTGGTTAAGGTCTAAGTCAGCATGGCCCACCCTTTATTTATGTGGGTGGCCTCAATACAGCCTGCTTTCATTTAATGGGGAGGAACTAATATGTCTTGCTTTCACTTATGGGGGGTGGTAAGGAGAGAATCAATACAGCCAACATCATTTATTGGGGAGGGATCTATAGATCTCACCTTGATTTACTGGGGAGATCAATATCTCAACCTTCATTAAAGTGGGTGGTATGTTGGGCTGAATAAGGTTCATCTGCTTTTAGAGCAAATTGACAGAATATGGCTCTCCATGTATGTGGAGATGATTCAGCACAGCCTTCACATATATAAGGCTTGAGCAGCATATGGTTCACCAGCTAACACAGGATGCATGGAGTTCAGCTCAACATTAGGTCTGGAAAGACAGGGGTAGGTTCAATACGTAGAGATTGTGGACGCTGCACGGTAGACCTTTCTGACTCAGAAGTCTGTCTGTGCTTTCCCATTTATGAGAGGCGCAGATTCAATTTGACTTTATAGTTAAGTGTGTGGAAGCCTGGATTCAGTGTAATACATCTTCCTTTACGGGAGATGGTCTCAAGATAGTTCTTCATTTATGCAGAGATAGATTTGGTGGTGTTCTCCCTCATTTACAAAAGCTGGATTCACTGTTCCTCATCGTGCTTTACAGGGAGCTAATATGAACTGCAAATTAATTGTAGGAGTAGAGAAAAGGGTATGATTTATCCCAGGACCACAACATTGTGGCAGCCTATCTGAATGTCTGAGAAGGAAGTGCTTCTTTACAGCTCCTCAGAGCACAGTGAAGCAGGGATAGTAGGTATATTGCTGTGAAGAAAGGGGAAGATTGCATGAGATCCCAAGCAACTTCTACACCAGGTCTGCTACTGGTACAATTTTTCTTTGCAGCATCACACAGTTTGCAGAAGTAGCTGATCTCATTGCATTTTAGAGCTGCTAATTCAGGCCTAAAGCGTGTTGTCTTTGTCTCCAAAAGATACTAATCACCATCCTTCATATCATCCTCCGTCACAAGAACTCAAAGCCCAACTGAAAAGAGTGCAGCCTGTCCTCTGATCACCTATTAAACATCTACCTCCCCAGGACTGTTCGCGCTGCCGTGGACACCACAGCAGGGAGCCTCTCATTTAGGCTACTGATTTGATAGGAGCTCAGATGATCAGTGACCAGAAGTAAATGCTAGTTGATGCAGCCAGGGGGGTTGCATGATATGAGTTAGGGGGCATCAGTACAATTCCTGGAGGAGATATGTCAGAGCAGCTTAGGAAAAAATATCAACCCAAGTGCCCACCTTGCTGGATTTCTCAGCAGGGAGCCTATGGACTGAAAGGACCCCAGAGATCGAACTGCCCTGTCACTTTTCATTATGTGCAATAGCTACACGGCATACAAGCACCTGCAGCTCCCATTTCAAGGTGAAAGGATAAAAAGCAAATAGAGGGCACTTTAATACCACCATAGAAATACAGTGTATTGAAAACATGGCAATCCCTGCTGGCCTCTCCTTTTTCCTGGGCACCATGGGGAAATGGGCAAGCGTGAGGTGAGGAACCAAAAGCACACTGGTTTTGACTCAGGCCCGCTGCTTCTTTTGACTGATGAAAGGCTGCAGCAGATTTCTAGGAGGCAGAAGGTGGAACGTGCCTTTTCCATCCCTGAAGCAGCAGGCACGTTTATTTTCATCACTGCATTGCATCAGCATCACTGCTTCTCCATGCTGGCTGCTTGTAGTGCTGTACTTAAAACTGTGCGTGTCTCTGTGTGCAACAGGGCTTTTCACAGTCTGTCCTTTTATATGATACTGGGTTAGCTAGGTAGGCAGGCTGAATGTGAGAATGCCTGTTTGCACGCAAAGAGTAGTTCTATTAGAAATCGGGTAATTCCACAAAGAGTTTCCTACACTCTTGTCCTCAAAGACCCTGCCTCTTCCCTCTTTCTGTTTCTTTTCAATCCAAAATTTAACATCAGTGTTTCTGAATCTCCCTTGCTTTATGCCCTAGTGTCCTGGCTTTGCCCCCTACCTTCCTTCTATTTCTCCCTGGAGTCTTTCTTTAAAATGCCCTTCCTTAGACCTCCAAGTAAGCTTCTCTATATTGTCAGAAACTTTCTCTATATTGTCAAAAACTATGAACATCCTCCAGTCACCTCCATAAACCTATGTAATGTTGTATTATATCTCTTGCTAGTTTAATATGTCAATAAATTAGAGAAAGAGTCATTCAGTAGGTCAGCCTTTTTTCTGAAAGCTTTCTGAGAAATCTTCAGCAGCTATGGATGACTGTGTGAGTTCTGCTGCTACTGAATTCTTGAGGCACACAATACAGCCAGAGTCTCCCATCACTACTCGGATGAACTCATGGACTGTGATTTGGAAAAGGACCAGACATGTGGAGGGGATCCAACAGGCTACCTCGGAAATTATTGCAAATTCCATCCAGAAGTGGTATAAAGCAAGGGAAGGAATAAGAATACCCTCCTTAGGGCAGAAGTGTGCCTTAATTACAGAATGCAAGAGACCACACGGTATGATGATGGGCTTCTTAGAATAATCAGAATTAATATCCAGCTCTTACATGCTGCTTTTTGTTAGAAGATTTCAAAGTGCTTCACCAGTGGCACAAAAATGATGATGCTTGGCCAAAACCAGCCGGTGGCAGAACCACAAATGGAAACCAGCTGTCCCAAGCGTCCTGGGAGAGTGTGCTAGTTCCTAGCCATACTTTCTCCCATAAAAGGAATATGAAATGAGTTCAGCTTCTTGCACGCACTGACTGTAAATAAGCAGAAGGGCAGGTATGAATTCTTTCAGGGGTCACCTTCACAAAAAAAGCCTGTTTTCTGTAGTTCTACAAACCCTTCCTCCAGGTGTGCGTGGTAAAGGCTGCGTGGCAGAGCTGCTCAGGGTGTGTTCTCCCCCTGTGTTTCTGCCTTAGTCTACCACAGCAGCCACTGCAGCTTGGGCACAGCTTAGAGCGAGCCCAACCTGCACAGGGAACAAAACCTACTTCCACTCACTTCTAACTTAAAGCAACACCAACTCCTCTTCTTTGTCTTGGTGTGAGCAGATGAGCAAATTCGGTGCAGTGATTGAGAGGTGTTATTTTGTGATCTGCAATGTATTTTAACACCTTTTCAACGTGAGATGACCATGCAGGCTTTTTGCACTCTTTCCATATCTATTTGATTGTGCTTTCAGAAGCTGTAAACAGGGACACAATAACAGTCTTCCGTCTGCACGGACGGAGCCTTGCTCTGCATTATTCATACATTTCCTTCCTGTTTCACACAGTTATGTCAGTCCTCATTCAGGCAAAATTCATGTTAAATGATTCACGCTCTTTCTCTATATGTGTCTGTCTCTTTTTCTCTGTCTTTGAAATGGGAATGAGAGAAAAAATGTAAAAAAAGAACCTGTGATTAGACTTCTCTCTCCCCTTTTCCTTCTTCCCTCAGTCAGACCCCAGTTCTCAATGACATCTATATCTGGTCTCTTGATTTCAGTGTGTCTGATGCAGAAGAAAATGGAGGCATAGGAGCCATCATTGTTAAAAATTCCTATCAGTATTGTCCTGTTATGCACTGATTAATCCTAATTTCTGATATTAAAGAAAGAAACCCCCCACCTATGCATCTTCTTTGCCCCTGCCAGAGATCTGTACTATCTTCTCTTTCTCCTTTTCCTGCGCTGCCGTGCCGTCAGAACGTTTGCTCTGAAAAGCTTCTACACCTATCTTAGGAGCATCCAAAGGATATTAGTGGCAATTGCTCCAGGGCTTTTCACTTGCTGGGTGCTGTGCAGTTCTGCCTTGCTACTGTCATTACTTGATATTCATACGGGATTAATAGAAGGGCCAAGAAGAAGGCATGACTTGTGGCATTCTGTATACAGGGATGAATCCCAGCTTTGTGGTTAGCCTTTTCAACTTGCATATGGTGCAGCTGAATGCCTTAACCCACGGTTGCCTGACTAACTCTCCCACATTACATCAAGAGATGACTGAGGTGCTGATGTTAGGTTGAAGGAAGCAACCAAGGAGAATGGCAGGGCTGGCATGAGTCTCTCTGATTGCTGGGGCCTGTCTTCACTAGCGCATCGGTTTGCCCCACAGGGAAGCTATCAAAGCCCAGGAGGGGTTTAGATTACCATACGTGCCACTGTCCAAGGCTGCATTTTTCTATCTTAATGTGGCTAAAAGGTTGCAACCATTCCTTTTGGAGCAGGAATCCCTACTGTCCTCTATGAATTATGTCATGCTCAAAGTGCTGTAAAGCACTGCATCAGGAGATACACTCTAAATGCACTAAAAAACTGAAACTACTGCAGAATGCAGGTGACTGCCAGCTAAATAGACTTTCTCACTGGGAACTACCAGTGCTCGCCAAACTGCAGTGGGTGGCCATTGCTTTTCTTGGGGAACGTGAAGTGTTTGTTTGGTTCAATAGAGCCCTGAGCGAGATCTGTGTAACTGAGAGATACCTACCTCCCACCGCGATCCTGCAGCACCACAGTCAGCAGAGGCACTTCCACTGATGCCCTGCATGTATGGACGAGGGGGCTGAGTGCTCCCGGCAGGGCAACCTCCATAAAAGAGTCTTAGCTTAGGGATTATTTTTTTTTCTCCTTCTGGTCCTGAAATATATTTGTATTTTACATTTCATCTGTTGTATTTTAGGCTCTGCTACAAAAGTCACCTACTTTACTGGATTTCTGGAGCAGGAACTCTCCTGCTGGAACCAGCCAGTTTAGTCCGATTATCCTGTTACCTTTTCTCTGAAATTGGCCCACGTCAGAGGCTTGTGGGGAAGGTGGAGACACACCATTGAAGACAGATGGCTTGAGTAATATAGGTAGTAGTTTTCAATTACAGAGCTTTGTTTTGTGAAGACTTTGTAATGTTGCCGAGAAATTATCCTTTGTAAGGATTTTCAGTATATGTACTTGTTATCTAGAAGTAGAGCAGGTGTGGCTTTTTGCATTGAGAAAATTACGGAATAAAGCAAGCAAAAAAGACTGATTTGAATATTTTTTCCTGATATTGATAATAAATTCTCTTTAATCTTTCTCATATTCTTCCTGCTTAAAGCTTTTTGAAATAATGTGAACATTTCCTTGTGGTGTTTACAGTTCAGACACCTGTAAGCACATCATGGTGCTTTTCCACATTAGGCAATTTTTCTAGCAGCATCAGCCAAAGGAAGCTGTGTGGTGCCAAGGAAGCTGTGTAATTGCGAAACTCTGAAGCAAGACACACCAAGAGGAATGGGAATTGTTTTATTCCTTCACACACCAAGAGAAATGGGAGTTATTTTATCCCCTCCCAACCCTGCCCTATTCTGTGCAAATTAATTTTCAGAGCGATGATTATCCTGGCAGCTGGGTAAACTCACTTGGGCTTGCCCTTGCTGGACTATATCAATTAGTCCTAATCTTCATTGGTCGTGATGCACATTTCTGAGTGGCTTCTTGGCTCAGTTCAGGTGTGGGATCCTCTTTTATCGGGTTAGGACCAGCTTTATGCTGGCCTCCAGCAATGGATGGAATAGTTTCCTGGCCCGGCCTGTCTCTGCCATGCCTACACCTGGCTGCTTCTTTGGGGTAAGGGGGGAACGCTGACATTTGTGATGCTTTCCCTTTCCCCCCCATCCCTTTTTTGCATTCAGAAGCCCTCCGGGGACCCAAATCCATCTCTCACACTGAGCAGTGATGCTGGGAAGGGGAGAGGAGGGACTCCAGCCTGAATTCCAGGGGGACTGCACTGCTTATCAAAGGGACTGTATCCAGGCAACCCGCTTCCCCTGCCTGAGACAAGCACACACAGCTGGGACTTTGGAAAACTAAGAAGAAGCTACTGTAAAGAGTGGGCTACAGGGAGGGGGCGGGGGGGGGGGACGACTATGTTATTTTGAGCAGGTTATTTCTGCCCTGGCGTCACCATGACACTGGGGCCAGCTACAGTAGCTAATGGAGCCACCCAGCTGCTCCTTTCTGGGTCCCCACCGAAAGGGAAAGGAGGCAGCTTGTTCATCCTCCCACAAGACCAGGACGGGGAAGGGCTTGCCCTGCCACTTGCAGGAGCCATTCCCCAGCTCCTGCAGGAGGAGGAGCAGAGTGCACTGTGACCCTGCCTCCTGGGGCACAGTGAGGAGAAATCCTGCATTGTTTGAAAAGCTCAAGTCCTGCACATGTTGAGGGCCAAAACCGTAAATGTATGGACAGACACACAGGCACACACAGGCAGAGATGCCATGAACCCTTGGAGCACCCCATGCTCAGGTCCTCCACAGGTGAGTGCCTCAGGAGTTAGTACTTTATTGACTGGGTGACAGCTACATTGCTTTCTGCCAGCACCAGGTGTAGGTGAGTTTTAGATCCTGGACTCCTGCATTGACCAAGGTTCTAGGATTTGGGCACAGTTTCAGACCTCACCTGATGCTTTACCAGCCAGGAGCCGGGGCAGGCTGCCGTCAGCTCTGCAAAGCACTGAAAAAGCCTCTCCACACTGGCTGTCTCAATTCTCTCCCTCAAGACCTGTCTTTCTGCAGGACACATCACCCTCCCATTGGCCAGGTGTTCACCCTTCACTGGCAGCTCCCATCCGATGGGAAAGCAAGAGGTGTATTCTCTAAGTGGAGCTGCCTACATGCCTTCTCCTGACACCTGTAGGATGTGGGACTGGCTTTGACGTGTAGGGATTCCCCAGGGGAAGAGGAAGCCTATGGCCCTTTGGTGAGAGATCCTCCAGGCTTGCAATATGAGAGAAGTAAAATTGCTTTCCATTCCCATTTCCTCTTTTTCTCAGTCATGCTCCAACAGTGCACATCCTCCTTCACCTCACTTAGTCCCCTTTGCATACCACAATTCTCATCCTCTCTCCCCATCTCTTCTCCTACTCTTCCCTTACCCTCCCCTCTTTCCTCCTTTGCCTCCTTCCCATGCTCTTTCAGATCTGAGCCCCATCACCCTGTCTGTGTGGGCTGGCAAGCCTGCTTAATAAGCAGAGCTAGGCTAGGAGAGCTCCTACCCACGGCCCAGGCATTTCCTGACCTTTCAAGGTCCCTCTCGGAGGAGTACCCCAGTTGCCTGCCCTTTGGCTTTTTTCAGTGCTTTCTAACCTGTGACTGTGTAGCTCACAAAGTGTCATTTGCCAAGAGGAGAGAAATACGCTGGGGGGGGGGGGGGGGGGGGGGGATGTTGGAAAGAGCATTAAGGAGCTAAAAATAACCATGGGTCAACTCTGAATGAGCCTGAGGCACTTCTCCTCCCCCAGCCCCCAGCTGATGCCGCAGTCAAAGAGAGGACAAGCAGCCATGAAGAATTCGCTCTGTCTTCAGCAGCAACTCCTCTCCCTTCCCTCAGGGCATCCCTGCTGCCAGGACAGGGATTGCCACACTGCTATAGAAAGAGGAAAACAAAACAAATGAAAAGGAATCTGCCCCAAAATAACCCCTCTGCCTCCTGGCACCACGTCAGCCACGGAAAGTTTTGTGAATTGGAGATGTTAGGCAGGAAAAGACCTATTAGTTCCCAACCAGGGGGTGCGAGAAGGAGAGGTTAGTGCCAGATTATCCCCTCCAGCCTATTTCAGTCAAGTATATTCAGATAGGAAATCCTCCTTAGACCAAATAGACAGAGACACAGCTCTCAACAGCCTCTGCTTTGAACACAGTAGCAGAGAGCTCTGTCACCCCTTCAGGGATCCATCCAGGTCTGATTCGGAATGGCACACAGGGATGAAGCAGTGAAGATTACAAAGCACCGTGACATAACATCTGGTGTTTAGTAAGATCTAAGTAAGGGAATAAAAAGAAAGATAAAGACTCAATATATTTTGATTGTCCTAACCCATGACTTGCATGAGTAACAGTTCCACCAGCTTGCATGAGCATTAAGAAGGAGTAAGAAACACAAAGCAGAGGCAGGTGTTTCTAGCGTGGCTGGGGAAATGACAGTAGTACTACTAATTTAAACACATTACAAATAGTATTTTAAAAATCCACATTTAAGCGTAAAGATTGCAGAGGCCAGCACTCAAAAATAAAGAGGTGAGAAACGCATGTGCAACAATCTAGTCTTTTACTCTCATTTCCCTTCCATCAGACCCCTGCCTATTCAGTACACCAGGTGTCCTGAAGTGTTCAGCGAACGAGGACATCATCAACCTTTCTTCCAGCCCAGTGAATTGAACCAAACTCAGATTTCAATGTCTAGTTTCCCTCTCCAGTCTTTCTACAGCCTGAGTTTATGGACAAGGGATTTAGTACCATTAGAAGGCTTGATGTTTTTTCAAATGCATGTACTACTAAAGACAGTGATGCACACCTTGCCAGCAGATTTCACAGCTGTAAGCTGACAGATGAGAAATGTCAGCATGCAGATGTAATGAATTCTGATCCAGATTCCATAGGAGAGTGCTCCTGTGATTGCATATGCTTTTCCCAGCTTCATCAGTGTTCCAGTGACTGCTCTGCTCTCACTTACCTACTTCCCCATCCCTCCTGCTGTCTTCTACACTGTCTTCTTGCCTGTCCATGCCATCCAACTGCTGCTCCTTTCATGCTCTGAAACCTTACCAAGAGAGCTTAAGACGGGAACCAAAGGATACTAGCCAGGTGGGGAGGATGGAGGCAACAGTGATGAGAAGCATGATTACATAGATTGCCATGTACGGTGGACTTCAAGGTTTGGGGAACTTTGTTTCTGTAACCATATTTTGAAATGAAAATAGATCTGCAGCTCTGCAGTGGGGAGGGCAAGTGGGTGAGATCCTCACAATTTTTGTGAATTCCCCTCCCCTTGACAGTAAAATGAGAAAGAATAAAATTAGCTACTTCCCATGTGCCATCAGCCTGCTGAGCACTGTACAGCCATGGAGGAAAACAGTCTCCGCACAGGAAGTTCAGACAAGCTGAGACTTCCCTGCTCTTGGAGTGAGGACATTCCCACTGTGTTCCCTGAACTCTTCCCTAATGGCCCTGCTGACGCCTGTGCACATCCACTGATGCGATGTAAAGGTGAGGGCAACTGCACCAAATACATGCAGGGACTTGTGGACAGATAACCCACCTAGTACACCTCTTCAGGCAGGGCTGGGTCATACAGAGCACAGAGAAGGGACAAAATGGCCCAATAATCATGGTGAGGGAGATGATAAGCTGTTACGGTGAATGGGCCTAGAGAGGACTCAAGAGAAGTATGTGGAGTCTCTCATCAGAAAGCCTCAGGGACAGTTCAGTTGACATTTGCCAGGAATGCTGTCCTGCTGGGACCAAGGGGCTGAATGGAATGATCTTCTAATTCTACCTTCCAGTCCTGTGACCAACCCAACTGAACTCAGGCACCGGTTTAAACGGTAATCTGCAGGATGCTCTTACAAGATGCTTCTTGAATTTATTGTCTCTTGTGTTTTAAAGAGAGTCTTCTAGCCTTAAGAAAGCACTGTCTGACGTGGCCAGGGAAGTGCAGAGCTGAAGGCAAGTTTGTGAGAAAAACCCTACTCAGCAGCAACTTTATTTTCAATTCCCAGCACCTGAAACTGGAAGGCTGCCATTCTCCTCTAATCCCAGAGCACAAACCAGACCAGCGTTTTCCCACTGCAAACTCCATTAAGATACCACCCTTGCCTTTTTTCAGAAAGGCAACCTGAACTGTATCAATGAGCAGTCTGGTGTCCAGCAGAGAAGTGTGACTCATTCTTTCTTTGTCACAGTCACAAAAGCCACGATAGGACATGTTGCCCCTGATGGCAGGAGACAGGAGAGGGTGACCCAGAAGGTCATCCTAGAAAAGCCTTTCTTCCAGTCCTGTGTTCCTTGTCGAGTGAAACTGAGAGAGAAACAATGTTTTCAATGTTGAGAGAGAGGATCAAGAGACTTGAATTTGTCCCTGCCTTGCCACTGACTGTGTAGGGTTTCATGTATCACTTCTGTTACTTTACCTGTAAAACGCAGGCTGTAAAATGCACTAAACACAAGGAAACTGTAGAATTCAATGAATGGATAATTGTGTATCTCAGGAACAAAGTATACATTTATAATTAACTGAAAGGATCATTCTTTATTACCACCAGCCTTTGTAAAGCAATTCAATTGCTCAGAAAGACATATATGACACACAGTTAGCAGTACATATTATTAAATTATTAATTCATCCTATATGTCAGCATATTTATAATGTGCTGGTTGCTTTGGCTTCTAGGTGAGGAATGCACAGTATTGAACTCAAATTAATGAAATCAAATACTTTACATACTTCTAATTAGAAACGCTGCAGATGATTTCCAAAATGATATTGTTAACAAAACAACATATGGCTTGCCTTGTTCACAAGCTTTTCCATGCTACAGTTGGTGATATAGTTTGGGATCCCCAAGACAAAAGATGTTACATAAATATCAATGCAAAAGTATTTCAACAGTTTCTCTCACCAACAAAAGCCCCAAGGCTTGCTGCATACTTAGCATAGTTGTTTATTTATTACTTTTACTATTTTTATTATCACTGTTTTTAAAAAGTCAAGTAATACAACATATTAATTATGATTACAGATTCTCTGATGTGTTCCCTTTAAGATGGGAACTGAATCCCAATGACTACCTCCCAGTTTGGGTAGTTAATTTCTACCTTCCCCCCACTTCCTCTCCAGTTCCAGCTGGATATAATCTGATTCTTGCCTTCCTTAAAAGACGATTCAAGTGCTGCTATGTACCATTAAATAATTGTCACGTTCGGCCATAAGAATGACTGAATTTCAGCAGTGCGATAAGCAATTTCTATATTTTAGTCATAAACACTTGGCATATTTCAAATCAAAATAGTTACCTAAAGAGTTACTTCTCAAATATTTGCACTTAGTGATTCTTATTCCTTCTCTTTTCATTTCTTTCTAGTACAGATCCCCTGGTCTAACTGGGAGGGAGGGTTGTGGAACCCAAAAATGGCTTTAAGCTACTTAAACACTTCAGTAATTCTGGGGCTAGCAGGGGTCAGTTTAGCTCCTAGGCATTGTGCCAGTGGCATCACCCACCTGGGATCGAGCAGAGCTAGGAGATGGGACCTGCAGATCTGAGCCTGCATGGGCCAGAGGAAAAGAAATCATCCACCAAACTAAGACTGGGAAGCACAGTTGTGGGATGAAAGGGCAGCAGTTGTAAAAACTGAAGATTTCTGGAGGCAGTTTTTAACCGCTGGTTTGAGAATCAGCTGTGATTTCCACAGCCACATCTACCAAACTGGACTGAACCACCTCCAGCACAGAAAGAGCCTCAGGGAGGAGATGAAAAGTTTAATTAATTAATGCTTGTAAAATGCTTTGAGACCCTCAGATGGAACACACTAGAGAAGAAGAAAGACTTAATTATTTTTGCCATTGATATTATGGGGGGGCTAACCACTTCTTATTGAGATACTGTAGTCCTTTCATTGTTTTTGAGTTGGATCTGCTCTGCATATGGTATTTGAGACTGAAGAATAGCTGGAGAGAAATGGTGAAATGATAATCTCAAGGATTTGGTTTGTAAAAACATATTATCAGGGATATTTGCTCAATGCAGTTGGACAATGTTATGTCAGACCTGCTGTTAGAGAGGAATCAGCCTATGGCACAAGCACACCTTAAACCAGCTACTGAACTGTGCCTTTGTCTCCTGCTGTGGCAGTTCTTTTCCCCTTATTTCCCTTTATATGATTTTGCAATGGGAAACGTAGCTATTAGCTAAATAGCAGCAAAATATTCATACCGACATTATCAGAGCTAACCCCCTGAATAAGCACAAGGAGATATTGGCTAGCTTAGCAGGACAGGAAAACAGACTCCAGATCCTTTCACCTCCATGTCACCAGGTCCAGCCCAGTCTAGATTGATCGTTGCAAAAACGCCGTTTGACAGCTTTTTGGCACTCTGGACAAAATGAATTGGGCAAGGGAAGGATGGAAAAATCTCAGCCTGAGTCCCACTGGGACAAGTATCAACACTACAAATGGCACTGCTTGCCAGCTCAGAAAAGAGGCCATTACATTCCGCAGGCACATTACTTCCAGGAGGGCAGGAAGAATAATGTCAGGGCCATGTTAAAGAAACTTGCCCTGTCCTGCGTGTACCTTTTATTCTCCAAAATTAATCGAGTACCTTCCATCAGAAAACTACCCACTTTAAAGAGCAGAGAGAGACAGTGGGTATCAGCCAGACAGGGAGAGTGTAATTTGCAGGCAGTTTCCTGAAAGTAGCTGCTTTCAGGAGTGTGCCTCAGGAAAGAAATGGGAATTACTGCTAGTAACAATCTGTTATAACTCAGCATTACTAAAATACTTCTGCACCCCAGCACTGTATCCATCCCTAGTTTGTTTGCTGCACGAAGCATAGCTCATTTGGAATAAGACCGGGCTAGGCAGAGGAAGCTGACTCTCCAAGTTACGGTATCTTAGACACCCTTGTGTCCTCCCTATGACACCTGGGCATTACTTTGTCCTTGACATATTTTTCCTTATGATACCCTGATGAGGTTCTCCTTCAGGTATTCTTTCAAATGCTTCAAGCAGCATGGATCTTGCTGCAGTTGCACATGTACCTCAGCATGGATCTTGCTGCAGTTGCACATGTACCTCATGGGAACAAGCCTGGATCTTTTAAACAACTATGTTTGGCCTGGCTGTGCGTGAACCATGTGGTTGTGGTACTCTGAAGTAGGGGAGAAAAAGCAGAGCAGCTGAAACTTTCTGTTCCCTCATAGTCTGATGGCTGTGTTAGCATGTGGTTGTGTCAACACAGTCACAAGGCCCATGTAAAGTATAATATCACAAAGAACAACAGTTATCATAGGGTATGTCACTACTTCTTCTTCTATTTCTGATGAGAATGCAGGACGGGCTCAGAACAATGCGAAGAAGCAGTAATGCTGGTATCACTCAAACAGAGATTGGGATACTTCTCTCCCAAAGGCGGAATTGGCTCTGGCAGCTAGATCCAAAGCATAACACTGAGAAAAGCTCAGCAGATTTCCCATGAACCAAGAATTCTAAGAGTGGCATGTCCTACAAGCACATGGTCCAGCCCCTTTCTCCTCCTGTTCATCAGACAAGGGGATCACTGCGATCTGTTACTGAAAGAGAACAGAGGTAAGTGTTGCAAAACGATGGAACCAAAACTGAGGGCCTGAATTTGCAGTGAAGCTTCCCTGAACTTTATCACTTGTAATGAAGTGATAATCCACTTTCTGACATTCACTAGGAAGGTTAAATGAGTGAACAGAGAGAGAACTCATCTGATCTTTGTCCACAGTTTGTTATGGGATCCATATCTGATAAATGATGTGTGTTACGTGGGTTAGACAGCCCTGTTTTTTCTATAAGGTGTAAGACCACAGCAGCAAGACCTCTCTGAAGTTTCTTGGTACTGCATAAGTCCAAACCTGAGCAATTCAGGACTCACTACTTACTTGCATCTGTAGTGGTTTGAGTCCTGGATGAAATGGATTTACTCCTTGTAGGCTGACAGGATGGCAAAATTCACAGGTTAAAGTTCTGAAGCTCAGTCACAGCAGCAATAACCAGGCCTAATCAAAGTTCTGTCTAACCACCACCATGTCAGAAGGAGCAGAAGGAAGGCCCCAGCCACATTCCTCAACAGGAGCACCTGGATGGCCACAGGTCCTCCACTGCCACATTCACATACATGTATATGACCCTGACCCGAGCTGCTAGGCCCTTTTATTAGATGAAGAATTGAAGAATGGAGGAAGAAAGACTCAGATTCAAAAGCTATTTAGACACCTAATGATGCAGATAGATGCCAGCTGGTATTTTCAGAAAATGCTGTTCGGCAGCTAAAAGATCAGTAAAAATCTGCCCTAAATCAGCCTACAACCAAACAGAAAATCGCAAGGGTCAAAGACGTGGAGAGATCACTGCAGGAACAGCAAGCTGCTGAGTGTCAGCTGCTCCCTCGGAAGCACCTCGGTGCACACTCCCCTCCTTTGGTAAACGTGAGGCAGTGTGAGGCAGCTTGTCCGTCAACGAAAGGGGAATGAACTATCTCAAGTTTAGTGTGGCATAAAGGAGTGTAAATGGATATGGCGCTGCTAGTCTCTGGATACAAAGACGACTTACAAGCAGAGCATTACAGTTCCTAGAAAGAAACCCAACAAACTCAGAAAATAAAACATTCTGACCTACTTTCACCTCCATTAACCTACTCCTTCCTTAAAAGCTTAAGTAGATACATTCACTTGTTGCTAGGCTCTCAGCAGCAGGATTTGAAGTCCAGGGATTCCAGTTACACTCGGCAAAGGAGCGTGTTGTGGTGCCCTGGATACAAAGACTGTGTCTCTCACCCCCACCCTCGTAAACAGGAGGACTGATAGCTTGAATGCTTCTGCTGCTCTTAGTTGAGCTCAACTTTTGTGAAAGCCTGTAAGCAGAGAGTCGGGTCTCTGAGCACCCAGAACAAAGCCCACTAAACCTTCACGGGTCACAGCTAGGCCTTTCAGAGCTGGGGGCACCACTGAACTTTGGCTAAATCAGACTGACCAGCTCATTGGGAATGAGGACGATGATATGGTAGTGTCTGACTTACCAGGGAAATGGATATGCAGTGGATGAAGGTGAGACTAAAAAAGCAGATGTACTTGACCTCTCTTCCAGGGTCTTCTGAGTACTTTCAACTCACACCCTGTCCGAGAGCACTGGTGACCTGGCCTCAAAGATGGGAAGGCAAGAGGGGATGCACAGGATTTTAACAACAAAGTATGTTTGTGGTTCCACTAGAGCTGAATCCAGGAAATGTCATTGTTCACAGCATGGGCCATGACCCCCACAGCCTGCTTTGGAGGCAGTGACCTCTGCCAAACAGTGACAGAACTCAGCTCTTAGGTTCAGCTTAATCCTGACCTGCAGCTCCACCTTTTAGCCCCCAGCTTCCCAAATCGCTTTGACAAGACACTGAACTCCTGACCTACAGAATCCCCTTTTATTCCAGTCCTTATCCCCCTCTGTCTCCATCCATCATTTCATCGCTCTGAGCTCTGCCAAAGCCACTCACTCTGGATCTGTGACACCCTTCTTATTCTAATACTGAATATTAGTATTAGCAATACCATTCTCACCAGTAAACTCCTCTGACCACTGCCAACACTCCTCAACCCTGACAATGCCTGGTTTTGTTAGCCACACTGATCGGCTAAACTACACCCCTCCCAATCTAAAGTGCCTCTGCTACTGCAATTCAGGGCTCGCCCTTCCTCCAGCTGTGTTGATGCACCTCCCTCCTAAGAGGCTTTCAGCATACTTTATTCATAACGGCTACAGCCTGCAAAGATGCTGAAACAGGAAGCCAAATGACTGCTGCGCGACCTTGGGAATGCAAATTCCATGTGTTTGCGAAGTCAAAGCAAGCCATTTCCTTCCCCAGTCCCTCCTCCCTCTGCAGGCGTGCAAGCCACAGCTAATGGGAAAACACACAGGCACACACAAAGCTTTGTCGATGCTAATTGCCAGGAGCTGAGGCCCAGTCATCCTGTTGACTAATTTGTCAGCCGCTGCTGACTCAGCAATCTGGGGGGACAGTTTCTCTCAAGCGCTCAAGTGCATTGGGAAGTAAATGGCTCTTATTGTTCTTTCCTTCCCTTCGCTCCCCTGTCTGTATTTGTGGATGATTCCTGCCCTGGGCTTGACCTTGGCTGCAGCAGTGACTGGAGGGCTGGGATTGCCATGGCTGGTGGGCCTCTCATTAAACCCTAATGGAAAGAACAGTCTTAATGGTGGTAGGAGAGAGAGCGGGAAACGTGTGACCTGATCTGGAAATAGCATGTGCATGACCAGACCAAGCCAGGGCAGAGAGGAGAGGGCTGACCTGAATGATGTGTGTTGTGTGGGATAAAGACAAGTAAGATCAACAAACTGTCTGGAACAAATGTCCCTAAACCTGCCTGAAACATGCCGGACTTCCTCACTGAGCGCTGCCTCTGCCTTTTGCTTAAACAGCAGATCTGGGCATGAGCCCAGGTAAAAGTCCTCTGGTCAAAGGGAGAAGCTGCTGCTGGTGAACCCCAGATGACACGGGAAGAGGCACAGGCCTTTTAACACTGAGCCACTTGCTTAAGTTCTGCCTTTTCTAACTGAAAATTATAATGACTTTTTCATCATCCTGCCTCGGGCTGATGAATGTGGCAGTGGAGGACCCGTGGCCACACAGGTGCGCCTGTGCTCCCTCCTCGCAGGCCAATGCAGGAGGGCAGACACCTGCAGCCACTCCATGCGGAACGTGCAGTTCTATACAGTGGTGCAACACGCATCCCACACCCCGGCAACGTAAGGACCTGTTTGTGGAAAAGGTTACCTGAAAATGAGAGAGAAAGCAGAGGAAGAGACAAAAGACAGGGCCTTGTGGAATTCCGTTTTCCTCAGATGGTTCATGGAGAACGGTACCCCAAAGGGCACAGGGGGGGCAGCCCATACAGCACATGCACGTCTACCCCAATGCACAGCTGCCAAAAACATTTACGTCCCCTCACTGCACCACAGCGGCATGAGCCAATGCACAGTTCTGTAGAGCACACACCTACATGGAGGGAGAAACGCTGCCACGTGCTAACAGATATCCCATACGCACCCTCTTATTTGTACGTGGGGCTTCTGTCTGGGCATGCTGGTGTGGTGTATCTCTGTCCCCAGCATACCCATTAGTGTGCCCAGCTCTGCCCACGGGCCTGACTCGGTCCACCCCTGGCTGGGTAGTTCTATCAGTACTGTGAACCTTTGGCTCAGCTGACAGCAGCAGAGCTGAATCCTTTCTTGGAGACTGGCAAGCAGAGCACATTTCTGCAGTCACTGCGGAGGGAGTGATGTGCATGCATAATACTTGTTGGCAGAACAGTACAGCCAGGGATTCTGTTGGAGTTTCGTCTGGAGCCGATTAAATAATTCATTATCAATAATATTGTGAATTTTGGCAATATTTTCACTGAATAAATATTCACAAATACATTTCCATTATTTAGCCAGCTTTGGCTCTGTCCCATTCCATTTAATATACGGCTCTATCAGACTTTGCTCCCAGGTAGGAAAATAAGCTGAATCCTGTAAGATGTGTGGATTCCAGTAAGTTTTAGCCAGTTTTGCAATCAGCAGGTGGCATTTATCTCTTCTCTCAATTGTCTCTTTGTAAGAAAGAGCTTGGCTATGCAATGTTTTTCTAACCAGTCTGGGAATCCCAAAGGTGTTTATTAAGAGGCCTTGGCATTTACAGTATGTACAACTTCTGTCTGTGCATTTTCTTTAAATTCTTTGGCTTGTAGTGTCTCAGAAATAACGATTTTGCTTTTTCACTTTGACCTGTATGCCCTACTGATTGTAAACAGACTATTTTGAAGAAATGACTCTTCTTTTGAAGAGTATCCTGCATGTCAATAACATGAGTGGGTCCTCTGAAGATAGCAGGCATGTTTCTCTCAGGGTCACTGTTTTGAGAAATCCCTAGAAAACAATCCTCCTTCTGTCTTTCTCCTTCTGCCAAACCAGATATGAAATAAAACTTTGGAGGGCAGTCCTGTGTGTTCTTCTAAACATCCTCAGTAGAGCCTGCTCTGTTCCTAACTTGCAGGAGTCTGGATCATTGTTGGGCTATTAAAGAATTTGCTTTTATTCCAGGCTTTCTGAAGTTTACCTTCTCCATCTCTTTCTGTCCATCTCAGTTTAGTTACAAATCTCTCTCCTCCTGGGAATTTCTCTGCCATGCTAGTGAGCCTGCATCCTTTTATATGGCTCATAAAGACCTCCTGAGAGGTTCAGAAGTCTATAATGAATAACCCAAAAAATAATAATTCAGCTGCATAAAAACACTGAGAGGCTCTAATTTTGATTTAGGACAAATCACACAAATGTGGCCCTTCTAAGCCAAAGCTATTTTGAAATAGGCTATTCCAACAAATCACTGGACTACTTTTTCAGAGATAAAAACCTTCTCACTTTCCAGACGTCTCCTTTATTAAATTCCTCCTCCAGTTCATTGCAATCTCTCCATATTAGGCATAATACCAAACACTAAAATATATCAGATAGAAAGATGAGAGTGATGAAGTTGGGATCTGAATTGTCACAGAAAACTACTTTGTAATGTTAAATTGGACTCATGGCCACAGTCCCATAAAAGTGGATATTTATCATAGAGAGAGACAGACCCTTAGTCTTGGCTATACTCTATCTATGTATTAAGTCCAAGGACAGAGGTGGCCTTAAACCACCTTTGGTGTCACTAGTCATGGGGTGCTGGGTTCTCTGATGTAAATTAGAGCAGCCAATGAGTCTCACTAAAGAAGATGTGAATCAGTCACACAAAGGCATAGTCAAGTCCCTTTACCTTGGATGGGTACACATAGCCTGGCAGTAAGTCATGCGCCACCACACTTCTCTCTCTCTGGAGGAGTGAGATCCTCCAGAAGTCAGTCTAGGACCTAGGCTAGGGACCCATCTCTTCACTACCACGGCACTGCAACCTGCACCTGCTCGACCAGCTTCCGAGAGTGAAAGCAATAAGCTCCTTGGACTGCTCTGTAAATCAAGGGTTAGAGCAGACCGGACCTGGAATGTCTTTTATTCCTACTGCAAAACGTGTTCCAGTTTTCCAAATAAATGTTAGCTTTTGTTTCCTTTCCCGAGAATGGAGGATGTTTCTCTAATGCATGAAGAACTCATGGAAAAGGAAAACCCTGCCTTTTTTATTTTAGTGTGGGTACTTTCATTTTATCTATGAAAGAAAATAGCTTCTTCAACCATCAGCTTCTCACATGGAAATTATGATTGCTGTCAAAAATTTGGAGCCTAACAGAAATAAGGACATGACCCTGAAATGCTACAGTGTCTTTCTCCTTCTCCCTATTTTCTTCCCTTTGCCTCTTAGTCCAACATTCTCTTACTTTCTCTTTAGTAGGAATCAAGGATTTCAGTAACACAAATTTTAGCACAAAAGACACCTCCTGTAAAAGCTGGGTAGTTTGGATCGAGGGCTCTATACCTCCCACTTAGCTTCTATTTTAGCTACTGCTGACATATCCTTCAATCTCGGCATGGGATTAAGCACACAGGTTACCAGACGATTCTGTCCACTCAGTATAAAACTGCATCACTGGGTTCCCACCCCTTTTCTTCTTCCACTTGAGTGAGATGCAGCCTTACCCTTCTCCTTTTTCCACTTGTGATAGCTTATCCCAAAAGAGTTAAGTAGTGCATTGTCCCCTTCCCCTGGTTGAGGAATGAGGTTGCTAAATTATATTCATAGGTCCCATTCTGCTCTGTGACCGTGTGAAATTAAAGCCCTTTCCTATCTGAACAGGTTTACAAAATCCAGGGGTTCTACTGCTGTTGTCTCTGTGCCTAGGAAAGTCTTGGGAAGCACAGGCAACAGCAAACCAGGCCCAGCTCTGCATAAGGGACTTTTCTGAAGGAGGGAAAAGGAGCCAGTGCAACTCCTGTGGATTTAGGAGACAAGCAAGCAGGTTCTCATGAAAGAAAACAAGCAATTTCACTGGCAACTGCAAGGGCAGCGGGCTTCACGGCCCCTTTTTCAGTACCTTGGCGTGAACAGAGAATCCTCGGTCTCTCCTGCCACTTCCCAAAGGGGCCCCAATGCATCACTAAAGAGTAACGCAAGATACTACCCCTTTGGGTGACCATGCTTCTGGTAGTGCAATGCTGGGAAAGGCTGAAGGGTCAGTGGGAAGCTCCCATGTGGCCCCACTTCTGGGCGGCAGCGCTGAAGTGGGGACAGCCACGCTGCACTGCAGAACTGACTCGTTTGTTCTACACCACCAGCCAGCGGTATTTTGGAGGAACTCATCTAGGAGCAGTATCTAGGCACTAGAACAACGTTAAAACATGGGCTACATTGGCACTTAAAGCCCCTTTTCCCCTCAGTTTTCTCTGAGGCATGGCTTTTTCCTCCTGATTTTGTCTTCCCCTCTTGCTACCCTCCCTGTGTTCCCATCTGGCCTGCTCTCTGTGGGACCTTGAACGCCCTCTCACTGCCTCTGGTTTGCCATCTGGGGCTAGTGACACCAACCTCCATCCCACAGGGATGGGCTTGTGGGGGTGATATTTGGTGAATTTATGTCTACAAGCACTTTGAGGTCCCCTTATGGCCTCGCTAGAGAATCGGAGATGATTATTTTGATTGCTGCTGTCTTTCCCACAGACCACTTCTGCTCGGGTCAGCGTGACACCCTGCCTAAGGCTCTTGTGCCCTTTATACAGGGACGTGATGGTTCCTGAGCAGAGCCTTCCTTACCCAGGTTATTTCTGTATCAGAGTTGCTGCACGCTAGGCTCCCTAAATCCGGCGCAATCCAGGAAGAGGTGATTCCTCCTCTGCCTGCCCTGCTCACAGCAGGTTGTCACCTACTCCGTGAACTGGGCCAGACGCTGTGCTGCAGCTCTGCCTTCACTCGGGGAATTACATGCTAAGATGGTTCCTCCTTCCCATCCCCCCTATCTCCAGCCACAAAAACAAGCAAATGCTTGTGAGCTAATCCTGTGCAGAGACTTTATTAAATAAACACAACTAGTACTGGTGGCTTGTTTGTTTGGGGTTGCTTTTTTTTGCATTTGCTATTTTTGGAAAGCTAATCCTCTGGAGTTCACCCAGCGATTTCAGTCACCTCCAAATAACACTTACTAATAATCTTAATAAATCCATCTCCTAAGCAGCAGCCACTACTGCCTGGCACTGAAGTACACGGAACACCTCAGCAGCTCTGCTTCAGCTGACACCCTTGTTTATCTTGATCGTAAATTAAATGGAGCACTTGCTCCATACATCCTCAAATCTCCCTGAATGGCTCCTTTGGGCGGTGTGACTGAGCACATCACTGAAGAGGAAGGCGGTCAGGAGGATGTGACTTGCAGGCTTCCTCTCTTCCTCTGCCCCACTCCAAACCAGCTGCTGAGCACTTCTCACAAGGCTGCTCATGTCTGCGGTAAGAAAGCCATATTAGATGCATGTGTAGCCATAAACACTGAGAAACTGCTTGATTTCTGTTGAAAAATTAAATGTCTCCATCAAAATAATGGTCCTAATCAAAGCAGGGAAACCTGGGGACATATTCTCCAAATTTTTGATGCCCAGTCTGGTACTCATGGCAAGAGATGGGGTGTCAGGACACAGAGATACTGTTCTCACCTATTTCATTGACCGTGCATGTGAAGCTGGGACAAGTAACAAAAGCAGAGATCCATCAGGCACCCAGAATGGATCGTGCATCTCAGTTCAAAACAGCAAACCTAACTCTTCGTAGGTTCTGCAGTCTAATTTACGGTCCCTGAAAGCTATGCAGGGCTCTTGTTTTTAACATCGTATTTCTCCTGGTGCTTGCAGACCCTTATGCTTTATGGCGCTGAAGAGCTCAGTGCTGATCTTATGCTGACCATGCTTCCTCCACTTTGCTCCCAAAGAACTTCAAACTGGCATGCAAGTTCCTATCAAATGAGTCTCAACACAGACTCCTTCAATAAGAGTCTCTGTTTCCTTCAAAACAACTCTGTAAGAGGCTCTGCTCTGCTCAAGTATTATTAACCCCTGGTGTTACCGATGGGAAAATTAAAGATCAGTGTGAAATGACTAGCTTAAAGCAGACAGACCAGTGGCAAATCAGGTACCAATGTGGAAAAAGGACTGAAGATTTCTTACATGTAGATCCTCAGTTTGCACAGACAGACCCCTTTGAAGTTCTTTAGTTTACTGATTTAATCACAGCTCTGCAATATCTGGATGATAGACATTATGCATATTACCACTTTAACTTGTCTGTATGCCTCATTTAGAGTGGTTGACACTAAAGGCAGCTTCCTTATTGTGCCACCGGTGAAATCCAATGCTTGCCACAGTCTGGCTCCACTTCTTCTGACTGTTTTTCAGTATTCTCTGTTTCACAGAGGAGAGGAAGCTCTTGGGAAAGATGCCAGGGTCTTGGCCTTGATTACGCTAATTGAGAAATGAGGTGGTTCCAAACCTTCACCAACAGAAACTGATAGAGAAGTTTGTACCACTGATGCCCTGTAATACTGGAACTGGCACGGCAGGGGCTGGGCAGCAAGAGAGAATCCTATTTCTAATACAAGCTCATCCTTACTTACTGCCATCTCTTCAGAGTCAAGGCAAGGTTAAGCCAAACACTAAGAGAATTAAGAGGTTTGCAGTTTTTATCCTACATTAACCATTTGGCCTCACCCCTCCGAGCACCCAATTAGGATTTTATCAGCTAAACCTTCTTCCAAGACCCTTGCGAGCCATTGGGGAACTACAGATTTTGGGGAGCTTGTATTTGTTCTGCTTCCCTGTGTTGAGCTGTCTGAGATTCTGAGTGCTATAGGCAGGGGCCAAATGAAGGGGAAAGATGCTAAACCAAACTGCTCACAGGAATTTGCTATGTTGAGGCCCACTATGAGTTAAAAAAAAAAAAAAGGAAGAAAAGAAAGAGAAGACTGTACAAGAAACGTGCTATGAAAAGAGGCCTGACTGTTTATGCAGGCAGGATAGATTACATTTAAAACATTTGTTACAGGAGCAAAAGTTTGCAGTCTGATGGGAGAAAAGGTAGAGAAAGAAAAGAAACAACTGGGAAGAGAAGGTAGAAGACTGTAGACAAAAGAGAGAGGAAGGAAAAGAAACAGTCTGATTTTCTTTTTCATTCATATGTCTGAATTGTGAAGCCCTTTGTCGAGTAAGACATAAACAAAACGCGAGCTATTCCTACATTTCCTTTCCCCTTAGTGTATAGTAAAGGAAATTCATCTGTGCACAGAAAGAAATGCAACTCCTACACTTAAAAGGAAAAAGACTGAGCAATGCAGACACAGAATGACAGATAAATATGGAGACACGCAGATACATATGGGCATACAGCCACAGATATGCAGTGCACACAGACATGAAAAAGAAACAACATGATATCCATGTGCATGCAACAGATCCCCCCCAGGCATCGTGAATAAAAGCAGCAATAAAATCCTTCTATTACGACCATTTTGCACTACCAGACCTGCTTCACTGTAAAGCAGACAAAAAGCTTCTCCTGGTCAGAGCTGCGGTCCCTACGCTTGCCAGCCCGGCATGGCAGCGTGCGAAGGCTGCCGCACACTCTCCCTCTTCCACCAGCCTTGAGTGCAGACACCCAGCTCGGCCAAGGTCTGTCGTTGCTGTCAGAACTTTTTATGCGATAATAAAAAACTCAGCAAGTTTCATATGGTTAAAAGGCTGAAATCACTGCCTCTGACTAATCTTCAATTTAAGCTCCCCTTCCCCCCCCGCCTTTCTGATTGCGTGCTGATTACATGCAGCATTGCAAGGCACAAAAGCGAACTGTATTTTAGCTATGTGTACATGACTGTACAATCTCCCAACCAGACCAACGTGTGCTTTTCTCGATGACAACGTTGACACAGATCCCGAGTGTCGGGTGGCAAAAGCTGCAGCCAGTTTCCCATAAGTCTATTTCTGGTGCGATGCAAGTGCATGAGCGTGGGGCTGGATGTATATTTAACTCCACATGTTTTAATCCAAAGAGGTCAGGAAATAGGAGCATGAATGCTCTTGTTGTGGCAGATGGGAATGTGTTGGATTGCCCACATTGTCAGGCAAGGGGCCCTGGGCCTGGAGGTAGTGCTGACATCATTGTCTCTCTCTGGGTTTTGCCTGGAGCTGCAGACAGAGAAAGCTGTGCAGGCAGTAACCCTTTCCTGCCTCAGCTCCCATCTAGCGCGCTCTCCCACAATCTCCTCTTTGTCACTGTTTCTGCAGCCCCAGCCAACACCGCCTTCAAAGAAAATTGCTTTGGGCCTGCTTAGGCTCTGATATTTCCCTTCCAAAAGAAATAAATTGTATCAGCTCTTGGGGGAGAAGGTTAAACGTAATGGGAGTGTGTCACCTCGGCAGTGGAAAAAAACAAGCCCCAAAAGAAAACCTTGGCATTTATCATTCAAATACACAGATAGGAGTGCACAAGGACACAAACCTCCTGCTAGAAACACCCAAACCTAAGTAAATTTAGGAACTACATAAAAACTTGACATTTAAATACCCTTGACTCAAGGCAATCATATAAACCCAGGAAAAGGAATAGGCTCCAGCCTCTGCATCTGCAGCACTTCCAGTGTTTTTTCTCCAGGTAAGGGCTGAGGCACAACCAGCCCAGTTATCGCTCCACTCTGCCCCGCAGGCACCCCCGTGCCTGACCTCCTCATGCTCCCCTTTCCCCCACCCACACAGTCTGTCCCCGACACCTCAGCAGGTACCCACAATGTCACAGGAGTCAGCAACAGCTCCCAGGGGACTCGGCACAACAGAGGATCAAGTGTTAGGTCTGCAGAGAGGCAATGCCACCAAGGGAGTATGCAAAATAAACCCTGTAAATCCAAAAAGTCAGAGCACACATAAATATCACTGTGCTTCCATGCATTGCTCCATGGCTTTTAGGTTGACAGTTTATCTCCACCATCCAGACTGATGTAACAGCAGCAATTTGGAAAATTTGAACCAGCAACACCCATTCAGTAGCTCTTGGGAATCTTTAAAAGCCCCTTTTCCTTGTACATCAGCCCTTTAGTTCACCATTCTTCTCTGTGGTGGCATGGAAACAAGCCATGAAAAAAAAGGATTTTGCAGGAAAACAATCTGATTCTGTATTTGCACTTTTCCACAGACAGCAATCCCCTAATGATTTGGGGTCATTTTCTCTTGCCTGTTCCTTTTTATTCTAGCAACAGAAAAAAAGATCCTTAAAAAAATACTTGCTCACTGTTCAAATAACAGAGAGGGACTAACTCCCCTTGCCCCAGTAATGCCAGAGAATCCCACAAAGCACACTGACCTCTCCTTCACTCCCCCCTGTTCTGCCCAGGGATTACAGCAGACTCAATACAGGCTTGTCCATGCATGGGCTGTGATTTCCAGCCACTGCAAGATCTTTTATGAATGTAATTTCAGCCTTATCCACATTTCCTGACTTCTCTGTATTCCCATCAGACTTTTGATGTAGAAGTAACCGACATGGTTAACTCTTCAGAGTAGGAATTTCGCATTTTTACCTATCTGTAGATGACCCTAGAGCAATACTGTGTTATAAAAGAAATAACAATTTGGGGGGTGGGGTGGGGTGTGTGCATTGAACTGCGAAGGGGAGTATAAGGAAGAAGTCAACAGTGGTTTCAAATACAACATATTTAGGGTTTTTGTAACAGGATTTGTGAAACTGGGAAATGAGACAGATCCTGTCTCACCTGCAGCTCCTCTGCAGTACAAATTAACCACTGCCTGAACTCAGGGCTATGCATTAACTCTTCACACACACATCCTCCTCAGCTCCATGTGGGAAGAAGGGCAAAGGCAGAGCATATGCTGCTACCTGCTCTCTGGGCAGCATTGCTGCTGGGACTGCGGCAGCAAACACTGTTCAGATGTACTACATCACTTTGGCTCCTGCCGCTCTGCTGCGATCCACGTTAACCCGCAGGTAGGTCAGAATTAGAAGAGTAAAAATGTAAACTGAGGACCACTTTCTGGCCCTGTTCTCCTAAGCTGCAGCAAATGCAAATTCAGCCATCTTGAACTCTGTTCCCATCTGTTTAATTTGTTGTAGAGTGACATTTATATGACGGTATCCAGTGAATGAATCCAACATGTTCTGTGCAACACAATTTGGTGACACAAATGTACAGGTCCGATGCTTGTATGGATATTTACACATAGACAATATATGTGCATTGAGCATGGTTTTGGTTTGAATGTTTAACACAAATATGTCCAGACCCCCCAGGTGTCTTCTCCAGCGCATGAGACAGCTCCAAGGCCTCTGATGGTGACTGGGTCCATAAGGTAGGAGGGACTTTAGCACTATACTAGGACCCCGAGGTCTGCCTTTTAGCAAGACCCATTTGACCACAAGGGGTCTTGTGCCTGCACATCCTCTGGCTGAAGCACAGCATCATGGCCTCTCTCCACACCCTGCACCAGGCAGAGCCCATGAAGATAACTATTGATTGTCCACATTCAGTGCCTCAGGTGACGGAGTAGAAGACAGGCCATTAGGAGATGTTAAGAGTGCCTTGGCTGCAAAATAGTGTGAGGCAGGAAACAACTGTTAGTTAGTTAGGAAAGTGTTAGTCTTGCACTTGTGTCCAACTTGATAGGTCTCCATTAAGTGGCATTGGCAAAACCTCGTAAACCTTAGGGATCCCCCATCAGCTACAAAAAAAAAATCTCCGTGGTGACTGTGAACTCAAAAGTCTTCCTCTCTGAGGTCCTGTCTTAAGTAATTAGACAAATACCACTCCACAAACCTTGGATTTGGACTGCAGACCAGGCCAGCCTGATTCAGTTGCCCTCCTTTATCTGCTGCCACTAGAGGAGTTTAACCCGTTCCCCGGGGCCCCGGGCAGAGAGCAGCGAGCCACGCACAGCCCCGGTGAGTCAGCAGTCGCACAAACAGAGCACCCCACCATGGTCAATGTCAGCTCCAGTCTGGGGGTATGAGAAGAAACCCACCATTCCCGCAGAGTGGACGTGCGTGTGCCGGGGGCTCGTGGAGCGGTTCGGTAGTTTGCCTTAATTTATATGGTGCGGGTTTATTTGTGTGTGAATCGACAGGCAGAAAAGCGAGGAGCAGTTTCTGCTGGGATCACCAGCGGGATTTTTTTTGCTAGGAAAGGGTTAAGCGGAGTGCCCTTGCTGAGCTCCGTGTCTCCTTGCATTCCAGGGTAAATGGTGTTTTGCAGAGCCCGGTTACCTATGGCAACAGCGGAGAGGAATATTGCAGGCGAATCTTCTGAATCACAGGATTTACAGCCCATATGTTTATTCTGCAGTGAAACACTTCCAGCCCTGCTTCTGATGTGAGCTGGGAACCGCGAGAGGGCTTTGCAGAGCCATTTAAAAGGCAATGTGAGCTGGAAGCCAGGCATTTTTAATCAAAGGCCAGGTTCAAAAAAGAAAAAACACAGCAGAATCAGAGGAGCCTCCAGAATGAGCCCTACTGTCACAAAGCATACCTGTAGTCCCATGCCACCGCCATTAATAATCTCCACACAATTTTCGTGGCTACATAATAAATAACTCCCCCAATTTCTCGCCTCAGACTCAGTTATTGCACAGCCACTCTGGGCAAATCAGCGACATGAGGTGGCTCCGAAGCCGGCACAACCGCGGTGTTCTACCTTTTACTACCTTCTAAAGTACATCATTGGTACTGTCCCCTGTCCCCTCGGCCCGAGCGGGCTCTCGGGGGCTCCCTCTTGAGCAATACCCGGACGGGGTACTGCCCTGGGGGCTGCAAGCGTAAATTAAAGCATCTGCTGCTTTCAGACATGTGCATGTACTACTGACTTACAGATCACTGTATGGACGCTTTTCATTATGGCTTTGTAAAAATTTGAATAGGATTTTTTTTAAATGATCATGACTGGAGAGAGTGCTTTAAGCCTGTTAAGTATATTTATGGCATCATTTGAAAAACAAGAGTACAAATACAAGCTTTTACATATAATTTTGAAATGCCAATGGCTTCGCTGAACTAACTGCATCTCATCTCATCCCTTCTGAAAAAATAAGCAGTTCCAGGCCTGGCTAAGCTGTGGCGGGGAGATCATGTGGGAATTCAGGAAGCTAACGGCACAAGCCAAGGAGCTGTGGTTGAATGCTTGAGCAAAGATTCATTTCACCTAACTCTAACCCTCCGAAAGTCAGGAATCTGGTCTTGGCTCCCTCTGTAGTCAGCAGAGATAAATTCAATTGTTCAAAGACAACTCATCACACCTAAAAGAAATACCTGCGCAGCTGAGCGTGTGCATGCAGGTGCATCTCATGGTACCGGAGACAGTAATGTGATCCCGGTACAGGCTGAGGGCAGGTCACTGTAAACACAGCTAGACAGACACATCAGACCGAATTCATGTGGAAACGTCCGATTTATACTCTTCTCCCTGGAACTTGAATGCTCCCATATGTTGCTACTTCTTTACGAAGAAATTCGCAGTGTATGCTACATATTAATCTAGTCATCTCAAAGCTTGAAAGGAAAAAGCTATTCTAGCGGAATGAGGAGCTGGACATTTTGCAGGAGTCTGCTACTCATTTTTGAAAGCACAGAGACAGGTCATTGCAAACTGTACTTGCTGTAACCTAGGAGGAATTTGCCATGCTGATAAATATTTAACAGTCACGAAGGACTGATCTGCGATGCCTTGTATGGACACCCTTTCAATGGGTTCAAAGCAGTACAAGCCATTTTTCAGCGATGCAGTTCCAAATACGCATTTTTTTTTTCAGAAAGGGAAAGGGAAAGCAAAAATAAGATACAAAACAGTTGAATCACAGTGCTTCTGTGTGAGCCCTTGGAATTCACAAACGGGCACATCTGTTTAACTCAGATTTTTGTTCCATTTGGCTAAAAAGAAAACATTTACTTCTTCTTACTATTTTTCTTTCCCTTGATTTAGAAAAGAAAACAGAATCCAAGTTTATTGATCCAGTGAAATTTATTTGGGAAATTGCTTTAAAGCCATGGACTAAGATAAACAGTAATTCGTAATATATGTAGGAAATGATCATGCAAATCACAGAAAAGGAGAGAGAGGAGGAGAGTGGGAGGAAGAATTCATCCCTTAGACAGAAAATGAATGGGTCTTTAAAATAGGAGAACTGGCAGGGTATCTGCCTGCCTATCTGTGCATTGCTTTTTTAATGCACCCATCTATTGTACACAACCATCAAATACAAAATTAAAACTTGAATTCGATTTGTCTATTCATCATTCCCAGATTCAGCTTTTTTGTTTCTTTGGGGGTTGTATTCAAGCTCTGGTTACAGTGGGGAGATCTGAGAGGCAATGGGGTTTGCATTATGCAGTGAAATCACTCAGACTTCAGATGATTTTGGTCAGATGGAGGGAGGGGGTCTTTCTTTTCGCCTACAAATCAAGCCTGGAATTTGTCTCGCTTCTGGCTGAGTCTGTAAGGTTTTAGAAAAAGAAACAGCAATTCTGCTTGCAAGAGGAATTTTGCGTGGTTGAGGAGCAGAGACTAAAAGCGATCTTTTCCCGCAAACGCATGTGTGCGCGCGTGTGTTCGTTTCTCATTCTCCACCATTTCCTGAAAACAGGGCTTGGGGAAAAAGCACACAGACACATAACATTTTTCCATTAGCAGAGCAAGCGGGGGAAGGTAATGGGTTGGGGGGGAGGGGGTGGTAATCAGAGATCTGCTTAGTCTTCATAGAAAGAAAAATGCCTGGGCGCCTGCTTTGCCATAAATTGCATCTGGTGGTTGGAGCTACAGCAAGTTATTAAAGCGACTGCATTAAAGTCATAATTCAGCAGGTCAGCAGCACGCTTTGCAACCCCTCCTCCATCATCCCTCCCAGCCCCATTTTCTGAAGGGACCGAACACCGGTGGCCAGAATCAGCGCCTGCTGCCGCACTTGGTGGCTTTTTTCCCTGGGAGGGGAGGGAGAGGGGAGGAAGAGCAAGCGAGCTCACGCTACTGAGGTAATTTGCTTTGCGGAGTCACGGGGAGATGGTGCTGCCCACCCAGGACTGGCCGTACAGGAGAAATCCCGCTTCCCAAATTTAGCCTTCCCCACACAGCAGCAGGGTGACTCCCAGGCTCCAGGCCCCCTCGTGCTCTGTAAATCGCTCTCTGGCTTCCTCGCTGGCCTGGGAGAGGCAGGGGGGGAAAAGCGAGATGTCAGCGTACCTCGGGGAGGGGGTTGAAGCCAGAGGAATATATGCCGCTCATGCCCGATTGGACGGAGGGACGGGAATGGAAACTGCATCCCACAAACCCCAAGATGGACGCCAGAGCGGCTGGAGCGGGGGCTGTAAACAGCCAGCTTAGCGGAAAGCTCTCGCTACCGAGGTCAGAAGCTGGCTTGGAGGAGGCAACATTTATCTCACATTTTGTGTTAATGTATTTGAGCAGCTCCCTGTCTCACTGCTACGATGAAAGCTCCCTTCAGATAATAGCTTCCATTTTGTTTTCCTTTACAAAAAAACCCAGGCACAGACAACATTAGTGCTAAAAGGTTCAGGAGTCCCCCAGCAGCTTTTCTGATAACAAGCTTGTGCACGTGTGATTACAAAGAGACTTGTAGGGGAAAAAACCACAAACCCCAAAACTAAAGGAAAAGCAGATTTTTCACCTCAGTCTCCCAGAATCCTCTAAAAGCAGTGATTTATTAAAAATCAAGATTTTTATTTTGAATCACCTTGCAGAGATCCTTCTAAACATCCTCAAATGCGGAAGGTCACCGTGATTGGGGATTGGTCACTTTTTGTTGATGTGACCCGTTTCTCCCGTTTCCAAGGGGACAGAAGTGCCCTGGAATCACCTTTGCACCCTCGGAAAGCGCTCTGGGGCTCTGTTTTTATTGGCCTGGCTATGGGGAGCACAGCAGGCCACAGGGTGCCTTCCTTTCTTCAGATGCTAAATATTTTCTTAAAGAATCTAAGGAGGAACACTGACGCTGAAACTGCTGAGATGACAAATAGGTGCATGAGGTCACCCAGCGATGCCAGCTCAAGAAAAATGCCAGGTTTTCAATGCATGTTCGTGGATGTGGGCCTAGAAAACAGCACGCAAGAGGGAAAAAGCACGCACACCTCTGTTCCCCTGGCAGCAAAGATTCCTTGCTTAAAACAGACATGCAAATGTGTATTTTTTCTGCAGATTACATGTGTTAGAGACACTCTGATTTTTCCTTCTGTTTTTCACTAGCAGTATAAATACGTACCTCGCAGAGACTCCAGCAGAACACTGGGGGATGGGTTTCTTCTGCTACCCAGGCTCCAGAAAATTGTCACACAGCTCCCTTGATGCACAGCCACACTTACACTCACGACTATGGAGAACAAGTAGAACATGCCACCACCTTCTGGGTCAGGGTTTTTTATCCCCATTGAGATTTTATTACAGGCTTGAGATCCTCTGAGAATTAAATCCGCTGCTTGTCTACAGAACAGATAATGGCAGGGCAAGCTTCCCACATCACTGCCTCCTGCCAATGCGGCTCAGCCCTGACCTGGCTACCATTCATGACTGGACAGAGTAGAGTTCATTCTCCGTATCCCATTCATAGCCACTGGCCTTTGCAAACAAGGAGGAATTTAGAATCCAATTTGGTTATTTTTTTCAGAAGAGAAACCGACCAGCAAACCAAGCAGGAACTGAGCTGTGAGCCACTAAAATAATTTCGAATAGATTTCCTGTATACAATGTGGATGGCGACAACTTTTGAGCACTCGTAACCCAAGGAAAGTAAAGAATGAATAACACAAAATTAAAATGCGAGCAATGCCGTACCCACACGGAGCTGCTCCAAGCTTTTTGTGTGTGGCATTTGGCGGGGCCGCTTTGGAAAGGAAACACTCTTGTCACTGCAGCCTCACTCTCTAGCATTTACTAGTGCAGTAGATTTTTGTAGCTGCGGTGACCTAAGCACGCAAGAAAAGTAAGCGTGTCATGGGAGAGCTTGTACGGCTGAAAGCTCGTCTGTATTTTGCAAGACTAAAAAGTTGAAAAAAGATGTTGCCTCTGCCTACAAACCTCACCCCTCATAGCTTGCCCCTCATTCGTGTTTGCACTTCCGAGAACGCAGCAGTTCAGACAAGCGCTAGGCATTACAGCTGCGATTGCTGTATTTATTATTCCGGATACCACAGCAATGAGACAGACATTCCTATGTGAGGTCTACGATTTTCCCCCAAATGCGAGGATATTAGTCAAGCTCACATCACAACGTGAAAATAGTATTCCGCCGTATTTCCAGTGTTATTTCCAGCAACAAGGGGGCAGCAGGGAGCCTCGAGCAGAGCGCGGACTCGAGCGAGAGCAGCCGGGCTTCAGCTCCTTGCTTCCAGCCTCCTTCGGGCAGCGATGGAGGAAAGCCCGCTCCTTGAGGGGTGGGATACAGCCAGAGCCCGGGAGAATACATGGCCTCTTACTGTGTTTCTCCCACAGGCGGACTGGGAGTGTCCCGCTAGGTCTCTTCAGTATATCTCATACTCACTTCTAAAAAATCTGACAGTACAAGTCATCTTTCTTCATTTAGCATTTATGCTGTTTCAGTGGACTCGTAAGGGACAAGCTAGGCTCCTCAGGATTTAGATTGTCAAGCAGTCAGTTGCTGATCTTTCATATAGAGAAATTTACTTTGCAAATGTAAATGCGTCTCACAATTCAAGTGGGTTTTGGGGTAGAAACCACCATTTAAACCTGCAGGTGCACCTGCACCAGTGGGACGGAAGAACCACGAATGTCATTTCATTTTCTACAGGATTTACCACAGGGAGTACCTGCAGCAAATTCTGACGTCTCTGGCTGCAGGGGTGCTGGCTGTCCGCCTTCCTTGCAGCCAGGTGTACAGAAATCCACCCATGGCCGTCCCTCTACGTCCTCCCCTGAAATGCCGCACAGAGAAACTACTTGCGAAATGTCCCTGGCGTTTTGGAAACATTTAGTGTGTACAGCTGCAAAAAAACGACTTGCAGGGGTATTATAGACAGGCTTGGGAAGCGCACAAATGAAAGGCAGCATGTGTTTATTCCTACTGTTCAGACAAAAATGTAGAGTAATATTCGAGAAGAAATTTGAGGGCAGCTTCGCTGAGCAAACTACAGTTTAGGCAGATCTAGAGCTGCCGTCCTTCCCCGCAACAGGGCTTCTCACTAAATCACTGCAGCTGTCCCTCCAGCGCCAGCAGCAGCCGGGAACACAAGGAACCATTTTTTCCTCTCTTTCCAACGCGGAAGCAACACAGGAAAGTCACAGAGCAGCACTGAGTCAGGGCTCTGCGGCACAGTAAATTTCTGAGGCTGCCTGGTATTCTAGGCACATCCTTACGGCAATAAACTCCTCAGCATCATATCCCAGCCAGGAAAGAATCTGGAGCAGCTAAAAATACAGCCCCTGCATCTCAAAAGCTTGCAGACAGCAGACTGCTGCCTGTGACCTCCACACCCTCCTCTCCCAGCACACACACCCAAGGCAGGTGGTGATCAGCCTCAGCCCTCAAGGCAAGGACGAGGGAGAGCACTGTACGTGGTGACGGGCATTACACACAAACTTCGGAATAAACCTGGGCGTCTGGTAGGAAGGAGAATTTCTCCTTGCCTGGCACGTGAGAAAAGACAGGTGGGGTCCGCATCACCTTGGTGTTTGAGGGGTGATTATTTCTCATTTTGCTTTGCGTAGTGAAACACCCCAAAGATTCTGGCATTAGCAGGCACTATAAATCTCGAGGACACCACAGCTGTGACTGGATTATTTATAGCTCTGCTTTTACATTACCAGCTCCAAAACATCACACAAAGAGGAAGGTAATGAAATCTCCACCTCTCCAGCCGTTGCTCTCTAATCTGAAACGGCATTTCCAGGAGCCATTTTCACTCAACCAGGGAGTCTAGGAACAAACACGTTCTCACCCTCCCACTCACTGTCAGACAGCCCCACAACTGGCACGCACGTACACAATCACACACACATTCATTCTCTACATTTCTCACCGAGAGATACAAAAAGTCTCATGCATTTGCAGTTTATCACATGCAAACATACACATCTCTTCCCTTTCAGTCACGCAAATACACAATCGCAAACGCATTCTGGGTTAAATTCTATTTTCACTTATGCTATGCAAATATCAAAGCTGAATACTTCCATTAAGATAACAGATTTACAACTGTGTAACTGAGATCAGAATATGGTGCTGACTCTCTCATACATAAATTTCCATAGTTGCTCCTGAATTTGCCTTTTTCCTCAGCCGCCTCTCTGTGCATTAATCATTCAACATTTAAATCAGCCATCCACTTGCTTCTTTTTGCTTTGTCAATGAAAATTGTTCAGCATTAATTATAAAACTCATTCTCTACTGAGGTTTTCTTGGCTTTTTTTCATTAGTGGGTGGAAGTGTCAATTTACAGTCATCTTGTTCTGTCTTCAAAAATACCCTGTGTACCAGCTATACCGCAGAACACATTCTCTGTGTGAGAGCGCCTGCGAATGTGTGTGTGAGCCTGTGAATGTGTGAGCTTGTGAATGTATATGCAAGATTGGGAATGCATGTGCATACATGTGCATATGTAGAAAAGATATGGAGATTGTGTTTGAATTAGAAAGGCTAAATGTTTCTCAGGCTTTATTTTACAGTTGGAATTTTAACCACTTTCTGAATCTAAAGATTTTCATCCTAGCGATACAGATGATTTCAGGTTACAAAGCAAAGAGTTTATGGGAACTGCAAATGTGTTCTAAATCGAGTATCTTTGGCAACAACAATACAATACAGATCTAATTTTACATAGTGGTAAAACCTCTCCAGATTTGCTTTCATATTTTATAATCAAAAGGATTGGACATTCCTGGTCCAGGACCCTGTGCAATCCTGCAGTACAAACCCAGTGTGAGTACCGCAGTGCACATGGTAAGATAATAAACCAGTATGCAGTAGCCAACAGCACATCACAAGGCAATAAAACACAAAGGCTAGAGGATTTGGTTTAAATGGGAAATATTTTAGTGCACGGACGGAATACAGTAAGGCGGAGGCTGACTAAACTTGTCTTTGCAGGTATGATTTTCACAATTGTGAATGTTTTACTCCGTTACTACAAAGCAGAAACTACACCAGCGCGTAAACGCTTTCCAATCTTTTCATTATACTGGGATGCTGCAACCTATATTTAACCCAAGGGGAGGGATGTACTCAAGAAACAATTCTCTCCTTGGCAATCATTTCTCTTACAAGCTATATTATATAGAAATGTTAGACCGCTTTAGCTGCCAACCAGGGATTACAAAAAGGGGGGGGGGGGGGGGGGGGGGGGAAGGCAACCAGGAGAAAGCTGTATCTCTCTGCAAAAATGTATTATGAACCACCGTAAGATCTGAGTCAAGAAACTAAAGTAATCTCCAAGGCAACAACAAAAAGATGAGCAATGCAAATGCTTTTTCCCTTCTGGGATTCTGGTACGAGTCTGTCCTGTCCTAGTACAGTTACAGTGCCATCCCCTCCGTGCTTTGTGGAAAGCAACGGTTCAGGTAACCGGGTATGTGATATGCCGACTCTCTCCGCTTCCCCCAGATCTGAATTCTGTCTGGGCTGGTGGCCACTGAAATACAGTGCCTGTTCTGTATGCTCTGCACTGCTGAGATGGACTTGCAGTTTCAGTTCAGTTTCACTGAACTGCTGCCCACCACAAACCCCTGCATTGCAACAGGCAGTAATTGCCTCAATTGCAGAAAACACCCAAAGTAAAAGGCTCAGAAAAGAGATCAAGAATGGAATCAATCCTGAACGCTAAACTGGGGAGGAAAGGGAAGCTGTCGAGAGGAGGAAGTTAATATTACCCAAGCTATATACATTCTGTGAAAAACAAGAAACCTTCAATCTCCAAGACTATCAGGCAGTGCTTTTCACTCCTACTGAAAAATTGGAAAATAGAAAGTGTCTTTTTACTCTATGATGGAATGAAAGTAAGTAGAAATAACAGTATTTGGCCAAATAACAGAGCACCTCTCCAATTTAACAGAAGTTGTGCTTTAGCTAAACACTCTGAGAGTGAGCTGGGAATACAGCCCAGGGTTTGGGTTTATTTATTTTGTACAGGGCTCTGCATGTGCTACTCTGATGAGGTTAGCACACAAACAAAGAGGCAAGACACTCTGTTAGTCAGGCAGTGCTCTCTCTCCCACTGATAGAAAAAGGTAAGTTTGATTCTCATTTACATCAAAACCATTTTGTACGCCTGGGAGCAAAAAAAGAGGAGCTCAAAGTCAAGTCTGCATTAGGGAGCACTTCTCTGGGGAAGGTAACGTGGGAAAGCATTACAAATGTAGTCGGAGTTTATACAGGTGAGCCATGCTTCTGCGGCATCAGGAGCAGGCTCGCTGGGTGAGGAGACTAAAGGAGCTGTGGCCCCGGCTCTCCCATGGCTCCCCACACAGAGCACGGGCTTCCAGTCACACCATGCAAAAGTGCTTTGCAACCCTCCTTACCTTCCCCTCCCCGCCTGCTGCTGTACCTTCCTACGGAAAGGAAAATTTACTCCAGCTTGTCTCCCTTTCTCAAGTAAAATAACCTATTCCAAGAAAAGCACGGGTTTTCCATTATAAACACATCGACACTAGAAATTCTTACTAGCAAAGCTATGCTGGTTAGAAATCATCTGGTATCATGCTCGTGTCAGCAGGGCTGTGACAAACCTGCCCTTAGATGGACAGAAAGGTATTTTGTGCCAAATTCTAGTTTACACCCATAACTCTTTACAGTTCTTGCCAGTGCGAAGGAACCTTGGAAGGAGCATGTACCATACCTGTTTTGACCCTGCTTGCACTTCATACTAGTGTGAATGAGAATTTGGAACTGTGAGTCCATATGTGCCTCCAAATTGCTTCTAATTTTCCTACATGCTTATTTTAGTAGTATTTGTCACCCATGTGTATGCAAATAAAGCTTGCAGAGGAGTTCTGAGTAATAGGGAGAAAAGAGCCTACCACTGTTTATTAGACTACAGCTGATGCCACAGTAAAAAATGCTATTGGTAATTTTAGTTCCCTTCCTCAGGGACACTTCCTGCCCTTCCACATCGTTACGAAAACTGCTGGTGACAACGCATCCGATCCCAGTACTGAGAGCTCCTCACAGAGACCATAACAAAACAGGATCTTGAGCCTGATTTTTTCTTTTTCTGCTAATCTTACATGTCCAGATCTTCCTTCTCTTCCAGATCAGAGGTGAAGCACGTGACATGGCAGAACAAATGAAGCTTTTCTATCCCTTGCCCACGGTCTCCTTCTCCTAAGGTCACATAACTTCATTCACAAGAACTGTCAGTCCAATTCCTTCCATAGCCATGAAATTACCTGAAAGACTTTTTAATGCACTTAGATTTTAGTATTGTATTTTTATGCTTTTCATCTTAGGTTTCATTGTCTCTTAAACCATCTTAGACTTTGAAAGTCACATTTCCTTCTGAGTGATTCCGTCTTTTTCCACTTGGCAAGTGTCACATTTTTCTGTGATTTTCTTATGGCATTTAAAGCAACAGGATCCCTTTCATCTCTCTGGGCATTCACATATTGCTGATTTCTCGAGAAAAATGCACAGCTCCAGGGTTACTGCCCCTGCAAAATCATCCAAAGAAGCCCACCTACTTCATCCGACCTCCAAAACTGGTGACAAATTTTGCTTTTTCCTTAAGTGAAAATCCTGAGTGATTCAGATACATAGATTCAAGTTTTCAGCCACTCTACATGTTAGGCATATACTAAATTTGAATGAAATCATTTGCACATGTGCAACCTACATTTATGCATGCAAATCAGGCAATTAGGTACAAAATTACCTGATTTGCATACATAATGCTAGAACCGAGCAAGTAATATACAACAAAAACATATTCTATTAATATTATTTTCTTCTGTTCTGAAATTAGCTGCAACTGGATTAGGAAATACTCAAGATTTTCATCACTCAAAATGATTAGTCTGTTTGATGAACATTTCTAGGTCTACTGATGTGCTGGCTAATTACATATATCAAATGATACCGATTTTGTACCATGTTTGGTAACTTGCCATGAATTTTACAATAAAATGTGCAATTCCACCTTTTTCACATTTAGAATTTGACTTAAAATTCATTTGCACAAATAAATCTTGAATGCATGAATATTAAAGCATTGCAACACAGATGCCCCCAAAATTTGCTTTTGAATTCAAATATTCATTGATTTTTTTTTTTGCTGTTTGTGCAATCCAGCTGCTTTTCCGTGCATAAAAATATGGAGCTGCTGTAAAAGCAGCTGCATACGTAGAGAAAGAAGCCAGTGAAAACAGAGTCTGTGGAGTCTGGAGGATATTTCCTACAGGACTGCAGTTGTAAGCAGACAGGTCACACCTCATAGATAATGAAACAAGAAGTTTTCCCTTGGCACAGTAACGCCAGAGGGGCCTGCCTTACTGGAAGGTAAGTGCATACCCTGGGAGGGCTCTGGTGACACCCTTGACCCTGCCGTCTTCTCTCCGGTGGCTCTCTCTGCCTCCCACTGCCTCACTGCTCTGCACATGTAGCAACACACTTCTTTTGGTTTGCTTCCCTTTGCTGTGCTCTGTCTTGCTCAGAAGGCAAATTCCTCAGGCACAGACCTGTCCTATTTGTCTACAAAATCTTATGCATACTAAGGGGCTTTAGTTGTAGAATAAATAAACAATAACTGGTGCGGAGACATTTTTGCATGTCTCTAACTGTTCTCATGGGCTTATCTCCAAACCCCTTTAAGCGGCTCATTATCATTTTTAAGATGGGGTCACCAATACTCCTTCAGATCAGGGCAGACCTTTGGTTCCTGTAATAGCAGTACAAAGCTCCACATAACGTTCAGCATTTCATTGCTCATGTATCCTGCTGTTGCTTTCTGATCAAAGATGCCCATTTTACAGAAGTGAGCTTCCAGTAAGTTATCCAGTGGCAATCAGGTCTTATTCTGGTACCTTTAATTTAAAACTAGGCAAAATGCTGAGGAAGATGGTTCCTCACAGTATGCACAACTTCATATGCCATAAATTTCACCTGCTACTATCTGGCTCAGTTACCTATCACCAGTATGCCAGGCCCTACTGGTTTGATTTTTTTATGCTCAAACAGCACTTTCAAACTTTTCAACGTCCCCTCTTGTTCTTTATCCTTTAGTATTTAAATTGTAAGCATTTCTGAAAAGACCATGTCTTTGTCTTCTAAAAACTATGTTGCACATCTTTGGCTGTGTCCTGGTTTCAGCTGGGATAGAGTTGATCTTCTTTCTAATAGCTGCTGTGTTTTGCATTTAGTATGAAAATAATGCTGATAATACATATTGGTGTAGTTGTTGCTAAGTGATGCTTACATTAGTCAAGGACTTTTTCAGCTTCCCATAGAAGCTGAGAGGGTGCAAAGACAGGACAAGCTGGCCAAAGGAATATTCCATACCATAGACGTCATGCTTGGTATATAAAGAGGGAATCCGCAATCACTGCTCAGGATGGGCTGGGCAACAGATCATCGCGTGGTGAGAGCGACTTGTGTTGTATCACTTTATTTTGTATATTCTTTTACCATTATCATCATCATCATAATCCAATTCTGTTACTGTTCTATTAAACTGTCTTTATCTCAAACCACGAGTTCTGGTTTTTTCCCCCTCCTTTTCTTCCTCTTCTCCCTACCCTGGTGGGGGCGTGTGTGTGAGTGAGCAAGCGAGTGTGTTATCCTAGTTGCCGACTGGGGTCAAACCACAACAGGCTGATACAAGAAAATAATAATAATAAAGACCATCAAGATAAATGACAAGATCCACATTTAAGAGTCATCATCATGTGACAACCTTGCTGTTGATTATCCATTGCCTCTCATTTCAGGAACTTCTCACTGTTTCTTATTCGTGGACAAATTGGTAATGAGGAACTCTTCACTTCACGACCTATTGGTCAACTATCTTTATTTTATTTCCAGTGCCTTTGCTGCTCAGCAAAGTTTTGCGGCTCATAACCATGCAACCATTTGGTGCTTATTTGTCTGTCCATCACAACAGCTTAGAGCATCTCCCAAGCATTTAAAACCAGAAAACTCTGTGTGTCTCCCTCTCTTTTTCATCCCCGCCTGCTGAAGGATAGAGCTTGTCTAATTTCCCATTCTTGCCTTTGCCTCTGGCACTTGTTCTTACTTCATCCTCTATTTCAGGCTAAGGGTCTCTAGATCTCCTTGACATATGTCCCAAAAGAGGCACATTACCATTTCTTGATCTTTCCTGACAGCAACCATCCCTTCCCACACTCAGCAATTTCATTTCTATAAGGAAATAAATACAGTAGCAACTCAGCACCACCTTTGTAAGCTCAAGAATTTGTAAGAGGCACTGGAAGGCCATGCAGGCCAAGAATGTAAGTGTATCAGTAAGTGATATGTATTTCCAGCTATGGAGGTAAAAAACAGTAGTTCTTCCATCCCAAGTAAGGTGTACATCATTCTAATCCTAACATCTATCACACTTCTAAATAAACAATGATACTTAGAAAGGACTCAGGGCCTTTCACTGTTCGTGTTCATCACATACATCTAGTTTAACCTCACAAATTCCCAAAGAGGAAAAAAGCATTTTGTTGGAGATGCTATGCTTATAGCATATACAAAGCTTCCTTGATGTATTTGCAAACAAATTGCTAAGTGTAACCTGCCTCTCTAAGGACCCACGGACCTGGGGCAAACCAGTTACGCAAGGTTATCAGACCCAGCAGGGAAGGAGCCAGAGGAGTTAAGAAAGGAGTTAGTAGTGGGAGTAAATTAAATGGGTGAGTTTGTGTGGTTTGCTTTGCTGTGGCAAACAGGCCCCTGTAGCTATGTGTTCAGAGGGGGACAAACTGCTGACTGAATGGACTTGGGACCCTGAGACAGAATAATCCTTGGGGAAAGTAAACCAGAAGCTTGTGCACCATGGAGCACGTTGACAGGCAAATGGACTGTATCACGAAGAGGAAACTAGAGCAGCTACCTAAAAGATACTGGCAAAACCAATAGGCAGATACATCTCAATGGATTCTTCTGTTGTGAGGGGGAAAGACAGAAATGTTGTCTATCTACTGCTGAAAAACCGGAAGCAGACCAGGCACTCCTCCTGCAGAGTCAACAAAAGCAACAAGAACTGCAGTTTGCACCTCAGCGGGAGAGACTGCTGCAATGTATGCTGACACGGGGCCTGGGGAGTACTGCTGGACTGGCAGACAGTAGTTTGGGCCAGCTTAGCTCTGTGCTGATGGAGCTAAAACATTACCCCCAAATGCCCATCTGCATCCCTGAATGCCCAGTGCTGCTGGCGTGGAGGGTTAAAATTGAGCAGCTACAGAACACCTCCCCAGTAAGAGGGGGCTGTGCAGCATAGAGAGTGTTGAGCTATTTGGCTTTTGTTCTGGCCAGGCTGAGACTGGCTCCAGAGGCAATTTTGTCACTGCATCTGGGCTGCATTACATTCATGGGGAATGCGCTCATTTATAGCCATCAAACAGCAAGGGAACACCGCTACCTGTATGTTCAGAGATGAGAATGGTAGCCTTGGAATGACATCCGCAGGGTCTGCAGCTGGAGCTTAAACCGATTGCCACTCTGGGCACTCCTCTGCAAGTTACATGATGGAGGAAATAGAGGTGGAAGGAATGAATTCATGTGACAGACTACAGCATTCTGCTACAAAAGGCAAGGAAGACTTGTTGCTTGCTGAAAATCTTTGGAAGAATTATTAGTCCTACATCAGCTTACAGAAGGTCCTCCTGAGAGCAGGGAAACTCCAGCAATATGCAGCTGGCATGCAAACTTGCGCACATGAAGGGGTTGTTCACTGGAGCATATATAGATATGTGTCCAGCATATATAGATATACATCACGTGCCATTTGAGCCATGGGTGGAGGTCTCTGTTCACCACAGCATCTTCCTACATCAGGCAGCCAGAGAAAGTCTTGAGTAGCAAGTGAGGGGTACAATTGAGACCAAATAGTCTCAAATTGTGCGGGAACTCCGCTGTTGCCCAAATGAAAAATCAAGAGAAGTCTGGTGACTGCATTGCCAGGCTTCCTTAGAGAACAACAGCCAAAAAGGCTTAAGAAGCTTAGTAAAAAGCGCTACCCAGGCCCAGACATCTGTAAGTATCAAGGAAAACTGGTGTATCAGTATGCAGGCTTGACAACCCTGAAATGGAACATCACTGAGGAGTCTGTGTGGTAATGAGACAGGTCCCCATCAAACCATAGAACTAGCTCGGACAAGACGCTGAGGGTAATCGTGTGTGTGCTGCTAAAGGTTGATCCCTTAAACGCTCACACCGCTGGGAAGGAATCAGGTGACTCTACAAAGAGCTCATCCGAGGAGGAAACTGTGTGGAGCAGGTGATAGCCTCCAGTTCCCACAGACTTGGCGTGAGGTGTGAGCACAAAGGGCCTGCTTTGAGCAGAGAAATAACCTTCCTCTGGTCTGGTCCCTTGGTTCTAAGGTTTGAAGAACTTGTACTGGCTTTAAGCACTTGCCATCTTTTCTGGGCTGGAGGACAGACCTGGTGGCTATACAAGTGCTGGGCAAATGAGAAAGGATACAACTGTATTTACAGGCTCTGTGCTGGAAGGATTTTTTTTTTCCTTAAAATATTAGAAAATAAATCTTTAATTTTATGTAACTCCTTATTTGCAACAGTAGGAAGGAAATGTGTGTGTGGGTTTAAGTGACTTTAACCTGATGTTGTTGTTTTCAACAAAGTGCTATTAACAACTGTTATTGTTACACAGTTCTATAGAGTTATGTTGTAATTAATTTCCATAGCAACGTGATCATGTCATATACTATGGATTATAACTCAGAGGGAGAGGGTATGGGAAAAGCACAGAATGAAGACTACAGAGCAAAACCTGTCCTGATTATTACTTGAATCTTGAATGTTCTTATTAGTCCAATTTGTTTAAACAGTGTTTATTTGCAGGTAATGTTGAGGATCCAGACAGGCTGCACCTGCCTCCCCAGGCGTGCTCAAACACAGCCTGGGATTGCACATCTTCAAGGGAGAGCAGGGTGGGGTTCCTTCAAATGACAGAACCTTCTGCGAGGAGGAAGTTTCAAGCTGTAACTTGCAAAATATGTACAGCACACTACTGTAAAAATCCAGCCATCAGAACAAGGAAGATCTAGGCAGAGAGCTGCAACTAATCATGCAAAAAGCTGAAAGGACTTGCTCTTGGTATTAAGCATGTGCAGTGCAGTTCTCAAGAAATGCTGTCACCTCTTCTAGCATGGAGAAAGACAGGTACACAAGAGTGTGAGAATTTCTGCATCATTTCCTGGTATTTAACCGTCACACAAGCCACTAGACATCCTATCAAGGATGCTGACTAATGAATCTATCTTGGGCTGCAGGTCCTTGTTAGTACAACGTAACTAGATGTCTACGGATCACACCACTGATCCTGTCCCTGACTGCTGCACCTCTCGCTGCCTCCCCTCCAGCAGAAATGATGCAATGAGCACAGCTGAATGAGTACAGTTGGATGAACAGAAGAGTTGACTGCGGGGGAAGGGGGGGGAACCACTCAAAACCACAGCGAATGTTTGCCAAAAATGAGTATGTATACTTACCAAGGTACAGCTCTGGAAAGGCTGCATCCTTTTGATAAGATACATGGCATAATCTTTCACTGAAGGAGGTGGGATAAAATAGATGCACCAACTGGCCTTTCTTATCAATGCAGTCTGAGTTCTTCAGGGAGGAATTATCTTCCCATGTAACAAGGGAGTCAAGCACATCAGCAACACTGAGCAAGTAATAAAAAATATTCCAAAATTTACTGCTGCAGGAAGACGAGAGCTCTTTCAGTTGTTTTAATCCTAGATGTTTTGTACCTTCTCTTTTTATTTTACAGAAATAATTTACGGACACTGAGGAAGAGAGTTCTAAGGGAAAATGTCTAGCGTATCAAGCTAGATCAAATAAACCTGCAACATCTTCAAGTCAGTGGCCTATATTTTTCAGTAGCAGACCAGATATTCAGGCTTCCCACTCCCTCCCTTGTTCTGCCCCTAGCTCCGACACAAATCAAACCTACAAAAGCGCGTTTTCCTTACCCCAACTGTGTGCCAGCCTGGACATGTTCAAATGAAAACCTGGGCTACGCTATGATCTTGTCTCTTGTTACCGTGATGTGTGCAGTGAAGAGTAAGATTGCCTCAGATAGGTCCGGAATACAGCAATTCAAAGCAACCCCCTCCTGTCTTTGATTTGGATGTGCTGTGCTTTCCATCATAGCCAAAGGGGAGCTCCTACCTCTGACACACAGGTATGCACTCTCCTTCACCCCAGCCCTTGGTATGTTGCATCAGCAAGAACGGCAACAGGCTCTAGCCTTGGAGCTATCTGAGCGAAGGACGCAGGCTACAGGCAAATGGCCTGGCACTGAACATTGTTGTTCCCAAACACCTGTGTCATACAAGCGCCTTTGAGTTCAGCTGTACACGGTCGTTATAACAACATGCTTTTATCCCAGAGGAAGGGAGACTAGCAGTTGGGGCAGTAACCAAAGGCCACAGTCTCCCACATTCTGATAGGCGTTTGCCGTGTGACCTTGGCTAAAACACTTCAGATTACCCATCTGGAAAACGGATAAACTAACGCAGTGACTTGAGGAGTAACTTCACCCTTTCCTGGGCGCAGTCTTCAATTATGGTTAGCAAAGTCCCAGCCAGCTTTGCATAAAAAGCACTTACGGAAGGGCAAAACGCTGTTTTGACTTCAAACAGATGTGGGGCTGCTCCCCTCAGCGGAAGCCCCCAACCCCTAGCCAGTCTTCGGCGGCCCAGAGGCAGAAGCAGGCTGCTAAATCAGTGGTTTGCCTGAGGAGCGAGCGGAGGCTTGCAGCAGCATGGCTGCTTTCTCTGCACATTCCTCTGGTGACGCTGCTTATTACCCAGCATGCAGATAACCCTGAGTCAAGGCTTTGGTATGAGTGGCGCTGCCAGGAGCTGCGTGCTCGGAATAGAAGGTTACAGTTTAAACCGAGGTGAAGCGCCGTCCCCAGCCAGCTGCACCCTGCCTGCCTCCCCTCCTCGGCTGGAGCCAGCCACCCCTTCACCTATTTGCAGAAAAGGAGCTTTCCAGTCCCTCCCCTCCACCCCACCGCTCACCCAGGGATCATTCCCATTGAGAAGCTCTCAGCCTAATAGTAATCCCGACGAATTTAGCTGCTGCTAATAAATCCCACCCCTCTGCCCCTCCCAACCTGCCTCCATGCAAATCCATTTGTAGGTTACTTGAACAATAGCGGAGCTGTAATCAGCCCTCCCCTCTGGCAGCCTGCAGGGAGGGAGGGGAGGAGGATGATGACAGTGGGGAATTCTGCTCGCCTCCTTGAAGCTGCACAGACATGTTTCATGTCCCCATTCCCATCCCCTGCGCAGAGGCAGGCAGGCAGGCGGGGGATCACATGGCCGTCTCGGCCGGGCTCAGGCCAGCGGCAATGACATGCCGTGGCAGCCCGGTGTCCCCTCCCCAGCCCAGCGCGGCCTGGTTCGATTCAGCTCGGTTCGGTTCGGTTCGGTTCACTGCCTCCGCAGTCCCTGCCTGAGCTGCCATGCTGCAGCTGTGACAAGCCGCGCCGTGCTTCGGTGGGGTTGCCAGGCTCTGCCTCCACGCACTGAACAAAGCAAAAGGCCTTCGTGCTGGCCAAAAAATAGAGGAAAAGCCCCCAGTGAAGCAGGCTCAGGGGAGCCGGTCGCCCTGGCACACGTGGTACTGCTGGGAGAAGCGCAGAGAAAGTGGCAGCTCCCCATTATACCTCTCTTTGGGGACAAGGAAAAAACAGAGTCTTCTCGCTGTTAAAGCCTATCGGTGTGGGAAGGGGGTGTTTTCCTGAAAATAAGTTGCTGTTCGACAGCAGCTCACATCTTTGAGGTTTCTTTGCGAAGGGTCATAAAAGCAGCAGCGAGTGCATATGGCCGCGCAGGGCTACGGGGGGAGGGCTGTGAGCGGATGCCAAATCAGCTGAAACCTAAGAAGCTTGACCTTCCTCACCTCCACCCCTGCTCCCACCGCCTCCAAATAACCTTACAAGGGCGCGTTGGGAAGGCAAGGCACCCAGCAGCGAGGGGAATGCAATCTCAGCCCAGCAGCAAGCAGGGCCGCGTGTCGGGGAAGGGGGGAGAGAGAAGGACACTTCAGGGTAGCTGCAGCCACTGTCAGCAACGCACGCTGATACCAGCAAGGTTCATTTCGTCGAGCCAAGCACAGTAGTCAGACTGTGCAATCTTGAACCTACCTAGCCCCAAGTAGCTCAGCCAGTCCAACCAGTCAGAGACCGTACTGGCCGGACAGACTGGTGACGAGCATCCTCCCCCTCCCATTCACATGTCTAACTGCTCCCTTCTGCTTTTCACTCCGCAGTGCCCTGAATGGCTGAAAGAGAGTGGGTTTGCTGTCAGAAACTTGAAATGACACGTAATCTCCCGTGTTTCTTCTCACAGAGGTAGGTGAGCCTGTTCCCAGGGAGAAGAGCCGGGTTCCCGCAGAGCCTCCCAGTCAGGGCCCGGCAGCATGGGGCTGGGCTGCCCTGTGGCAAACACGTGGAGAGGGAGATGTTCGGCTGGCTCATCAGAGGAGCCCAGTAGTAGCCTCGCTCGGTGCACACACACCTAATCCTTCTTTTAAGACACACACCAGGGAAAAGACCTTGTCTGCAGTTCTTTTCACATCACCCCATCAGCAGAGGCATTCCCCTTCCCAGTCTGCATTACAGATTTTAAGGCAGGGGCTGAAATAACAAAAGCCCGGTACACGGTTTTCAGACAGTTTGAAAATAAACCCAGCAGTGCCAATTTCTATACAGGAGGGTATAACTATGCCCTCTGCGTCTTCCAGGGGATGGTTGTAAGGACAACTATGTAGGTACAGAGCTATGTTTTGGGTAGAAAATGCATGCTGTAATGGATTCTGATGGCTGAACGCCAAGGGGGAAGCTGTTCTGCTTCAAGAATAGCCTTACAAGAGTCAGCATTACAGTGACAGTTCAGTACTCTGCTGCAAATCTACAGGATGTGTCACTTTGGCAGGGAAAGAGGCTGCTAATGCACAACACAAACCATCCTACTATGAATGGAGAATGGCTGCATACCACAAAAAAAAAAGAAAATGGCAAGACCTAGGAAAGAGGGAAGCTGCAAAGCAACTACTGCATAGTAAGCTGGGAACCTGAGAGCTCTGAGGAGACAAAGCCCTTTCCCTTGAGGGGAAGAAAAACTCGGCTTGCAAGATGCATAAAGAAGCAAAGACAACCCTTTTTCCAGTGACTGCTGCAGCTCTGCAAAGCTATGCTGGCAGACAGCCTATTTGAAGAGATTGCAGTTTCAAAACAATGTTAGTCCTGACTAGTTTGGAGCTCAAATGTTAAAGGGGAAGGAGGGGGAAGAGCATGCTCATATGCAACATTGCTAAGCAAATAAATAAAAAAAAAACCCCAAGGTTTGTACTAAATGACACCAGTTAGCATTGCTGAACTTGAGCTCGTGATGAAACTGTGTAGTATTTCCCCCAAACGGACATGGCATCTCTTCACTGCACAAACACTTCAATCTCCAACTCACACAGCACTGCCAACGCTTAAAAAACAAACATCCAGTGACACACATGTTCTAACCCATTTCTTAGAAAATAGGCTACAAGGCTATTAAAAGAAATGTCGAGAATAATCTAACTGGAAAAAAAAACAAAAAAAACACCCAACCAAAAAAACCAACAACCCTCCTTGGGAAAATAAACCATTTAAATACTTCCCCAGTACAAGAAGGAACGAGAGCACAACAAATGACCACCTGGACAAATAAATTCACTTACACGATTTATTCAAGCAAACATTGGGCTTTACTTTAAATAACTGGCAAATATGGGGGAGGGGGGCATTACTGTAAAATACAGAAATCAGCTGAATCTCTGTACATGAGACTCGTTCAGCAGCTCCCTTTTCCTCCTCCTTGAGAAAAGGTTACAGCTAGTTTGTCAGCTGTGGACATCTCCAGAAAGAGAAAAACCTATGGAGTGGGTTCAAAGTAATGCTGGCTAATACGCCCAGACTGGCTGCTTAATGAGCCAGAGTAAAAGAAAAGGTCACATGGTTACAAAAAACCTCCATACAACAAATGCCCCATAGCCACGGTTAACTTTAATTAACTGCAGTATTACAATTCACTTTCAAGCTTATTTTCCACCTATGTCTACTGCCCCTTACCTTTCCTTTGCCTGCTAAAAATCAAATTGATTAGTCTCATAAGTGGGCTTACACTTCCAAAATTCTGACTGATAAGAGCTTTTCAAGAATGCTCTGCAATTAAAGAAATCCACCAAACGGGGCTCTTTCTAACTCCAACTACTGATGACTGATTTCAAGATTACAGGAGTGGCTCTGTTTATATAAATCAGGGTATTCACGCTTGTGTGACATAATTAAATGTTGAATAGCCAGTAGTTTTTCTCTCTTAATGGCAGCTGCAATTCACACATGAATATTACTTCTCTCCTCGTTAGGTTTAAACTCGAATTTCATCCATGTGTACAATTTTTTTCTCTGTCAGCCATGAGCTCACAATGTTAGTCCCCCTAGCTCATGATTTAGAAACAAACTGCTGTGTGGGAACTGCATGCCTAGAAATAATTGAAAATAGCATCAGTACAAATCTATACTCCAAAAAACGTATACGTTGTATTCAATAATTAACACAAAATATATAGGTTGTATCTAATAATTAACTCAAAACATTCTTTTTCTGCATTATCCCCTCTGATTCATTGCATAAGAACACTATGTTCTAAGATTTTTAAGCACCAATATATCACCTGGCAGAAAACAAAAATACATATATACACACAAAGTCATTGTCTGAAATCACGGATATAGTGATGCCAAGGGCTGAATCTCAAAACATACCCCACAAACACACACAAAATAGCTGGAGTATGTACCCACACAAAAGAGCAAAGATCTGTATGCAACACTAAGTGTATAGTCTTAAGGCTTCTACCATCCTTTCCACCAAGAATACAAATGAAAAATGTCTTACGAGCAAGAAGATACCAAATGCCATCCAGACTTTTTAAAAAGTACCTCTCTATACAATTATGGGGTTTGGGGGTATGGGGACCCTTAATATTCAATAAAACTCAGAGCTCATAACCTATGACACTGTTGCATTTGGAACAGCTCTGTGGTCTGTTGGTCAAACTGCAAAGGGCTTCTGCAGTGCTGCTGTTTTTGTTTCGGGTTTTCTCTATTTCCTCCGTTTGCCTCACTGGAAAGGACAAAGTTCACATTAGGTTTGTTTGCATTTTCTAGCTAGTGTGAGGCCTGTGTATTTACTTTGCCTGTTGATCACCTAACAGGTATTGCACTGCTCCTCAATCTCCAGAAAATGCCAGTGTCACATAAAATAGTTAATTATACAAGGAACCACAAATGATCGTTGCCAAGAGGAAAGCATTTCACTTCAGCGCTTTAAGGAAGCTTCCTCACCTGAAAACACAACACAGCCCCTGAACTGTTCACCAACTCAGTTATGAAAAGTCATTGCCTACACGGGGTAGCTACCCACCAGCTCCAACACCAACTGGAGAAGCTGTTATCTCCCGCTACCCGTTTTTGTGCTGTGCTCAACTACAGTCCTGCCTTACCAAGAGTCTACGGCTAATGCCGAGCTTTGACGACTGCTCTTAAAATCAACTAAAATTATTAACCACGTGATGCTGTGGGTTTTGGGTTTTTTTTGTGAAAGAGGGCTTCGTCTCAAATCTCAAGCCTTATTAAATGGCGCAGGCAATGGATGCATCCTGTATTGCAAACACTGTTTGCAGCTGGAGAGCTGGGGGGGGGGAGAAGGGAGGAGGAAATGAGATGCAGAAACAGTAAATAGAAAATGCTTAGTCAGCAACTGTTACTGCAACATTAAAGGTGAAATGTAAATAGGCACAGTGCCAAGATTTAGATAAGTTTGATAACACTATCAACATCATCATCTTACTACATATATGTGAAAATGTGCATACAAGCGCCACAATTATCGCAACGAACTGCAGGCTCTTGGTATAATGGAGACTTTTAAAGAGGCAACATGGCTTGCGCGTGCTGCCCTAGGCTCTGAGAAAAATAAAACTTGCTACTCGACGAGTATTAATATCAATTGAATTTATTACAATTTACTAAGCTCCAAGGCACATTACAGTGTTCTGTTAACTACAGAAATGTATAAAGGACAAACAGAGCGTGTTTTTCATGTACAGCATTTTGCTCTACTGTTCAAAAGCATCCGTGCATCAATAAAAGCAAAAACAAAAAACACATGAAGATTAAAAACGTTCAGATCAATAGAAACAAACTGAAACATTTTCCTTACAAACTTGCAACAAAAAACACCCTCCCCCCAGAGCCACCCCACCGTTTTGCAAACAAAAAACAAAAACGGAAAAAAATAAAGTGAAAGACTAACACTCAGGGCTTGTAAAACATAAGCTGTCACCATTTTTGTAGCAATTTTTTAGGCATCAACACTGGCCTTGGCAAAAAAAAATTTTTTTTGTCTTTTGCGTTTTTCTTCTTCTTTCAGAGAAGTGCATACATTTACAAAAATACACACCAGCAGCAGGTAATCGCTAAGGGCTATTAACTTTGTACCTAGCCAACACACTGCCAAGGAAATGAGAACAGGTATTATGTAGTAACCAAACAATATTATATTCTGTTTAACAAAAACCAGCTCTATCCTTCAAATGAAGAAGAGTACATACCTTTGTTTCAAAATATAGAAACATACGACGAAAATAATGTCTATACATAAGACTAACTTTTGCAGTTTGTTATATTCACAATTCTACATCTTCAGGAGTCTGAAGGGATTGGATTTCCTACTCAAGGGTCTCTCTCCTTTTTCACTTTAACGTCCCCAGCTAAAATGGTCGCGATCTCGCCCTGCATAAATGCCCAAGGCACATTGGAACCGACTAGGGGACATTTCTCTCCGCTGGGGCAGTAGACTTCGCCAGTCGCCCCTTGGGCCTTGATGCTCTCTCTGGAACAAGGGAAGCAGAACTTGTGGCTGGGCACAGAGGGGCACTGAACAAAGTGGGTGTCCTCCAAGCGTTCGTGGCAAATGGTGCAGCACAGGGGCCCGCTGTTGGCCATGGGGGAGTCCGGAATGTTTTGGGGGTGCACTTGGTCCATGGCGGGGTGGCCGCTGGGGGGAGGAGGGGCCACTTGCAGGTTCATGTCCCCGTTGCGGGAGGCCAGGCGGCGCTGGCCCGGCACCGAGGCCGGCGACACGGGGCTGCTGCTGTTCCTGCGGGTGGACGTGGTGGAGTGCACCGAGCTGCCGTCCTTGGGCGAGTGGGCATTGCCCAGCGTGTCGGCCACCGACATGAGCGCGGCCATGGGGGACTGTCCGTTCTGCGGGGCGGACTCGGGCGGCGTGGTCCGGTTGGAGTGAGGCCCGAGGGGCGGCGGCGGCGGCGGCGGGGGGCCCCCGCCGTGCACCGCCCCGAAGCCCCCGGCCGACATGGTGAGCTTGAGCGCTTCGCTCTGGCTGGCCATCCACTGCTGCCGCTGCTGCTCGTCGCTGAGCTTCAGAGCCCCCTCGGCCGAGTCCGAGGGCTCGGGAGACGCTTTCCTCTTGCGCATCGCCCCGCCGCCGCCGCCGCCGCCGCCGCCGGGTCCCCTAGAGGCGGCGGCCGTGCCCTGCGCCCCGCCGGCCCCGGCCCCCGGCCGCGGGAGACTCACCAGCGCCGTGGGCAGCATGGGGCAGCTGGCGTCCAGGTAGGGCTGCGGCAGCATGTCGGCACCCACCAGCTCCTTGAAGAAGCGCACGGATTCGGGCAGTAGGTCCCCCAGGAGCCGCCAGTCGCCGGAGCCGTGCTTCTTCTCGTACTCCAGGTACTTGAAGCCCGAGGAGAGGCCGCGGCCGAAGTCCTTCATGCAGTCCTGGTACATCTGCTTGGCCACGCCGGAGGCGCTGGAGAAGACGGTGCCGGAGCCGCTGGGGTACTCGATGAAGAGCTTCAGCTCATAGTCCATGCCCGGCTTGGAGACGGCGTCGAAGGCAAAGACGCGGCCCAGCAGGGCGTGATCCTTCTTGAAGCGCACCTCGTAGGGGGTGCAGCCGGCCAGAGTGAGCAGCGTGTCCCGCACGATCTTGGGCTTGCTGGCCCACTCCTCGGCCCGGTTCCGCAAGCTCTCGCTGAGCTCGGCCAGCGCCTCCGCGTTGCGCTGCTTCTCCTTCAGCTCCCGCTCTTGGTCGCTGCTGGACACGGAGCCCGGCCGCTTGCCGCAGGCCTCGGAGGACGAGCCACCGCCTCCCCCGGCGCCGCCGCCACAGGTGCCCCCTTGGGAGGAGGCGGAGGGAGCCGGGGGACCCCCGCCGCCGCGGCCACTCAGGCCTCCGTGCGGCGGGGGCAGCGCCACGCCGGAGGCGGCGGGCCCGTTCAGCAAGGTCTGCGGCAGCAGGTTGGGGGGCACGTTCATCTGGGCGCCGGCGGCCCCCGGGGGCAGGCCGGACACCAGCCCCCCGTGCGCCCCGCGGCGGGAGGAGGAAGAGGAGGAGGAGGAGTTGGGGCTCTGCCGGTTCAGCTCCGGCGGCCCGTCCTCAGGCGGCTTGGGGAAGCCGTTGGGCCCCCCCCAGCCCGTTGGGCAGGCGGGCGCCGTGGCTGCTGCCCAGGCTGCCCGGCGGCGGCGGGTACTCGAAGCGGCTGCGCTGCTCCGCCGCGGCGGCGCTGAGCCCGTAGCGGTCCAGGCTGGACTGGGTCAGCCCCGCCGAGGCTGCCTTGGAGGAGGCGTCCACATGGTTGAGCTGCTGCGGGGCCGCCGCCGCCGCCGCCGCTTCTTTGGCGGAGAGCGGCACTGCCTTGACGCCGACCGGCGGCGGGGGGCCCGGGGAGCGGCCGTCCTGGAAGCAGCCGTGCGCCCGCTTCAGCTGCCGGGCCGTCTCGATCACGAACTCGATGCGGTCGGCGCCCTCGTAGTTGACGCAGCCCCGGCAGACGGGCTCCGTGAAGTCCCAGATCATGGCCCAGGGCATGCGGGGCAGGTCGCACAGGTAGCATGACTGTCTCCGGGACGACGACACCTGCGCGGCGGACATGGTGCTGCTGGCCGGGGAGCTGCTGCCGCTGCCGCCGGGGTAGGGGCTGGCTCAGTCTTCCCCCCCGGGCTGCAGGGGCGGGGGGGGGCTCTCCGTACCTGATCCTGTTGCCCCTTTCAGCGGGGGGAGATCGTCTGCTTTTAGCTCGCTCCTGCCGCCGGAGAGAGCTTCTTCTACCTGGTCCTGCCGCTGCTGCCCCGGTGGGCTGGGAACCGCTTCTGCTGCTCCTCCGGGGGGCTGGGTGGGGGTCGCCTTCTAGCCGCTTCTGTTTCCCTGCGCTCTCTAGCTCTCCGCTGCTGCTGCTCCTCCTCCGGGAGGAGGCGGAGGTGCACGGAGGAAGATGGGGGGGTCACCTTCCACCCGCCGCGGCTGCCTCGCGAGCTCACACTTCGCTACGTGCTGATCCACCGCCGCGAGCGAAAGGGGGACACCCCGCACGGAGCTGTCCGGTCCCGGCAGCGGCTTCCCCGAGCGCCGGCGGAGCGGGAGCGGCCCGGAGGCAGCGGCGGCAGCAGCGTGGCGAGCGGCGCCGCCTGCTCCTCACTCACATCCTCGCCGCTGCTCGCAGTCCGAGCGCGGGGTGCTGCGCGCCGCCGCGTGTGCCTGCGCGCCCCCCTCCGCCGCGCCGCGCTCCCCCCCCCCCCCCCTCCTCCCCGCACCGCGCCGCGCCGCCCCTCCCCTCCTCCGCGCCGCGCTCTCGGCTCGGCTGCACCGGGCGGGGCCGCGCGTCACCGCCGAGCGCCCGCCCCTCGCTCCCCCTCCCCCGGCCGGCGGCGCGGAGCCCACTTGTTGCGCGGGGGCGCGCATGCCCGGCGCCCTGCCCGCGCCCTGCCCGCGCCCGCCCCTGCGCGGGCCGGCAGCTGGAGCGCGGCGGGGCACGGCGGGGCGCGCGGGCAGCCCGCGCTGCCGGCTATGTTTGGAAACTTGAACGCCAGATCGCGCCCTCGCCCTCCTCCTCCTCCTCCTCCTCCTCCTCTGCCGCCGCGGAAAGGCGGCCAGGAAGCGCATGCACAGTGATGGGGGGGGGGGGGGGGAGGGGGGTGTTAGGAGGGTGGTGGTGGTGCGGGTTTTTTTCCCTGGCCGGGCTTTCTGAGTTCAAATGTCTCGTTTTCGGGATTTTGTCAACCCCGCGGGGTCGCCCCGCTTTGCCTCCGCGACGGCTGCGCGGCGTCCCGCCACCCAGGCTGCCGGTGGGATTCCCGTGCGCTCCGGCTGCTGAGGCAAATGGGGGATGGGGGGGGGGCGGGAGGGCGATCCCGCCTTAATATCCGATTTCGTGTTTCTCTTTCAGTGATCCCGGTGACAGAATGACACAGTTTCTGTAAGCCCGTGACTACATCAGAAGCTCTTCCACTTTTGATTTGTTTAAATCAGCCATGTTTGCCGAGTGTTTAAGGTTGGGCTGGGAAAGATAGTGCTGTGCGTTGCTCAAGGGTGTAGGAGAGGCCCGGCAGGTGAGTAATCGCTGTGATCTCATCTCGCTAATGCAAAGGGACATAGGATTTCCCCGGCACTGTGAGAACACACGGCTTTTTTTTTTTCCCCCCCCCCCCCCCCCCCCCCCCCCCCCTTTAAATAGCTTGCTAACATTTGCATAACACTGCTAACAGGCAAATTACTCAAAACAACTTCGGCTCATGCAAATAAGCCGAGAATTCATTTCACTGGGAGGAAAACAAAACAAAACAAAATAATAAATAAATAAAATAAATAAATAAAAAAACACACAACCCAACCCAAACCCGAAGCCTGCCTTCTCCCGCCCGCGATCCCCAAAAGTTGCCCGCTCCCCGCCCGCCCCCGCGGCCACGCCGGTGCCGGCGCTCGGCGGGGGGGGCTGTGCACCGCCCGCTTCTGCGCTCGCTGCAGTCGGCGGGTGGGTTTGCAAACGCTCTCCGCGTCCAAAGAGGGATAAACTCCCACTGCGGGGCCGCGGTCCGGCAGGGAGCGGGCGGGCTGCGCGGCGGGCGGCAGCCGGCATCGCCTCGCCCGGGCTGAGACCGGGCAGCGCTGCCCGCCACCGCGGAGCCTCTCCCAGCTGGGCTGTGTTGGGGGGAGGGGGGGGTGTTCTTTCAGTACCTTTTCCTGGTTCCTTTGTTGCTAGAAACGCCGAAAACCCCGTCCATTACAGGTTTCCCTCTATGCTTTAAAGGGACTTGGGGTTTCTATGGCGTGGTGCCACGGCTCCCTTACATGTGTGTACACACACACACACACGCACACGCCCGCCCAGCAGCGATCCAGCACCGAGCAGGAAAGATACCTTGTATTCGGTCAATCGTGTTTCAAAACTCACACGACAAAAAGTTGTTGCTTTAAATAATTCGGCTCATATCGCCAATGCGTCTCATTTCCATTTTTAGTTGTCTAAAACGTTTTATGTGTGTCTGGTTGTAATCTATAAAGCTGGCAAACGAATTTGATATGTATGTGAGAGGAATTATTTTACAGGGAAGGCTTAATGAAATGCATCTGCTGAAGTTACAGAAATGGTACGAGCAGATAAAATACAGTAAGAAAATCAATTCTGACAAAGTCACTCTTTCAGGGGAAGCTTGCAGAAGCAGCGAGTAAAGATAGAAAAGTCTTTGAATTATGTGCGTCTCCTATATGCAAATTGGCTGAAGAAGATGCACTAAAGGAGAGTGGATTTCACACTTAGAAATTTCACACCTAAACTGTGGACATTATAGAGGCTTCACAGAAGCAAGCTTCCAGCAAGGCAGATGAAAGATGGTCAAAGTAAAAGTCTTTGCTTCCAGCCACAGTTATTTAGCGATGGCTGCAGGATTTCTACATTAATATGACTTTACTTGACTAAACAAGCATGTGTTCGCTCTGATTCATACTGGAAGGTCAACTCCTTTCCTATCCTTTTACTGCCCCGTGTTGATCTTCATACAAGAAGCAGAACTGGGCTGTGGGAAAAGGTCAGTCCCTGCTTAAAAAACTCGGGTTGAGAGAGCTGAGGCTTTCTCCTTCATCCCGAGTGCCTGGGAATGCAGAACTGCAGCATATCCCGACTGTATTTCAGTCCCCAGGTTATACAAACCCAACACATGACAAGGCACTCTGTGTGCTTGAACCGCCCCTCACCCTGGCTCCTCGCTCCACTGAATCTTCCTGCAAGAAAGCCCTTTTTTGGTAACACCTCACAGGAACAGACTTCTTGGCTCACAAGAGCAGTCTTTACAGTGGGTGTAAATAATAATCACCTTAGATATAATCTAGCCCCAGAAAACCATTTACAGGTGCTGTCACCTCCCTTTATAGTTTGTGAATAGAAAAAGAGCAGAGATTAGCATCTGTGACCTGACCAAACTGCCTTTACTTTTACTTGCAGGATACACAGCTGCGGAAATATGTTTGTTTTTCCGTAATGATTAAACTTTGATTTAAACTTTGGTCATGGGCACGTACTGTACCATTACGCAAGTGGCACTTAAGGATGAAGTGTCAGCATAGCAACAATATGGCCAGCAGCAGCGGTGATCTCTGCAAAGCTGATCGATGAAGAGAACTGCAATGTAAATGCAAATGAATGCCACGCTGTGGCACCTTCACAGGGAACGAGTTGTCAGTATCAATCTAATCTGGTAGGGGAAAATAGATTGAACGGTGGCAAACGTAACAAAGCTCCACTCTTCGGCAGCGCTGTCCCTGCGAGGGCAGCAGCGTGCTTTCCTGCTCACCTTCCGTCTTTCCTCTCTTTTGCCATGCGTATGGCAGGGCAGGAGTGATCCAGATCGGTCTTGCTGGATTTATACTAAACACGTCTGGTGTTTATTTAGCTCTGAAATAATCCAGGAATTAAAATTACGTTTGGAGGAGGAAAAGAGGAAGCCCAAACAATGAAGCCATTCAGGTGCCTGATCTAGCTAACTGAAAGAAAGAAGCAGGCAAACAAAAAATAGCATAAGAACCCCCCCAGACAGTAGCTTGTTTAATAAGAGGGAGGGGAGCGCAAGGAGGGATGGAGCTGTGGCCGCACACAATTGCTACCCAGCTACTGCTTTTTGCACAGGAACGCGAGTCAGCACTTTGGGTGCAGTATTCGGGATTCTGTGGAGATTGCCCAAAGTTTACAACCTGCCAGTAGTCCCCAAGAACAAGGAATATAATTTTCACTATCACAAGGGAAATCTACTCACTCCTCCTTTTCAATGCTAGGATAAATACTGCCATCCAATAATCCCTTTCCCTTTATTCCTATTACCCTCTTTCTTTGGAAGTACAGAGGCACGTACACATCTGTGTAACATTAAAATAGCAGGTGAAGCTTTGATTGAAACAAAGGAATCAAAACGATCATACGGAACACGGCATGCGGGGGCCGGCCAGCACCTTTCATTGTGCCACCAGCAGCTATGGGAAGCAGAGGGTGCAACGCACCATGAAGAAACAAGTGACAAAACTCAGGTGGCTGGTTACACCCCAGGTCTGCCAGGCTCTGCTCCGTGCCATTCCCAAAATATGGGGATTAGTGTTGATCTGGATGCAAGAGGAGTTACCGTTGATTATCGATCAGCAGTCCAGTGTTAATCATACAGAATATAGGACAGTTCCAAAGTTTGCAAGCAGTAATAATTAGGAGCCCATGATATTGGCAGCTTGGGAATGAACAGTCTGGTCTGGCTCTAAATGCTCACAGCCTGGGAATACGTTTAACTCTTTCCTGCTCACTTTAGGAAGTTTTGGCACTGATCAGTGCAGCAGTCAGAGCAGCTGGTTCTTCTGCAGGCGCTCACCTACAGAAATGGCTCTTTCCTCAGTGGTCAAAACAGCAGCTCCAGCTGGAAAAAAATACAAGAACCAGAAGGGAAGCACACTCCCGAGAGTGTGATTTACATGGATTTACCTCAGTATAGCAAATAAAATAAAATCCGTCACAATCAAATTACTGGCTTCAAAACAATGCAGAGATTAGCAGTGAACAGAGCACTCAGTGGTAAAGGTAGTGTGTTCAGCAAATCAAAACACAAACACTTCAGGAAGGAGTTGCAGAATTTTGTCAAATTAAAAGTTAAACAACATTGTCTTCTACTAGGAGCTGCCAGGAAGTGTCAAAACACCTAGATACAAAGAATAGGAGTGTAATTACGTGTTTCTGTTTATCGTTTCAGTTCTCATCTCATTATAATTCTGTTTTTTCCTACCATTCTTCAGGTAGGGAGCCTTGCTGACATACAGATCCTATCGCTTTCCTACCCAGGAACTCTTCCCTCCTTCCTTCCTTCCTTCCTTTTCTTCTTTCTCTCCTTGGTCTGCAGTGCAGACACATTTCTTAACGGACATTGTCTGTCTCATCCTCCGGTTTTACCGGTCCCATTTCCACACTGCTGCTGGAGCGTGGAGCTCAGGGCACAGCTGGGCGGGAGGCTGCCCTGCCCGCAGCCCCACGTGCCCAGCCGAGTCAGCTCCGCAGCCCCCCAACCCCACCAACCTCTCCTTTCTGCCCCGGAAAGCAGTTAGAGCTCCTCTTTGAGACCCGCCCCAAATCGATTTTCCTACAGCTGTCTTTATGGTTTTAAAACCTGCCTGCAAGCCCAGATTTCCGCACGTTAACCTTTGCCAAATCTTACAGTGCAAAATAAGACACCTATAATTAATTCTGCTCGCTCTGCAAGGGACTAGCAACTGGGTAGTGTGTTTTAGGCTGGGATATGCAGAGCCTGGGTCCTCCGCTGTTGTTATTTTTACTTTATCCCTGGACTGTTTTCATCTTACATCCTGTGGACGTAGTAAACAATCAACAATAATGAATCAACTGAATCAGTACATTTTTTAAGGCTATTCCCACTGAGAGCCACTTGCACTTTCGTGACAGTTAAGAATCTGCCAAACATTAGCTTAGTTACCAGCAAGACAGGCTCCCCCCTCCCTTCACCCCATACACAGATTGTTTATCAAAACGTGCTGCCAAGAAAAATATCCCTGCTTTTGGCCTCCACTAGTGATTAATAACACTTGAGAACTGAACAAAACTTTACTGTGTTTTCCAAAAAATGGGGGAGGTGGGAAGGAGGGGGGGACAGAATTAAGAAAGAAAGAAAGAAAGAAAGAAAGAAAGAGAAGGAAAGGAAGGAAGGAAGGGAAAGGAAAAGAAACGGCACTATATTAAGTTATTTCACATGGCATAACCTCTTTTTCCTCTGTAACTAGGCCATCTGAAAAGACCTAAACCACTTTCTCTCCAAGACCATGTTATAACTGCTGATTAACATTGTTATTGAAAGAAAGATGTTATGGACACAGGATAACGGTGAAAATAGAAGGGGGGGGGGGGGCAGTTTCTTTTATTAGCACATACCAAGATGAGCTATGGGGGGAAACCGAGAGGAAAAAAAAGACCATTTACTTTCTTCTCAAAGACTGTTGGTAAAATTCCTAAGGGAGACTAAGTGCCAAAATTAACTGTCTTGGTGTATTACTTTTAGACACTACTGCCTGGGTGAATTAAGTCAAGTCTTCAAGCAGCAGCCAAAGATAGCTGCAAGCTGAAAAAGAGGCACTACATTTCCTTGTTTTGTGGTGAAACTCACAAATTTGTGGAGATTGTCTTTGCTCCAGGGTTTTTTTTCATATCTCTCTTTCTCTTTTGCCTTCTGGGCTATTTTTACTATTTTATATTTGGCATTATGAATGTGTTTTGTAAAGGGAAGGCAAGGTAAGAAACAAGCCATTGTTAAGAAAAAGCAGAAAAGTAAAAATTGTGAGTGCATCCATGTATACTGTATCTATTTATATATATACATACATACGGGAGTATACATACTTACATAAGTCATATAAGGTATTTTTCATTACTCTGTACTCCAAAAGACATTATTTAGTAAAAGATAATAAACAGCTCTTGAACAGTGGGATATAGACTAGTGAAAACAGTTTACTGAAATTAATGATGCTGGATTGAACCAAACCTTCCCTTTGGAATTAGTGCCAGACATAGTTTTCCTGAACCCTGTCCAACTGCCTGAGCGACAGACAATTTTCATTCTATTTGTGCTAAAGGCTTATGACTAGTGCTGGAAAATGAAGCCCTTGCCCTTGATCTCAGTGCAGATTAAAAAAAAAAAAAAAGCAGAACTGTGCCAATTTGTTTCCTCTGCCAATAGAAGCCCTTGTGCTTTGGGTAATGCAAAACAATAAAAAGTTCACATGAAAACTCTCCATTGAAAGGAAACCCACCAAGAGCCATGTATCTCTGCTACATTCATCAGCCAGTTTCCGAGATTCTCACAATGTCAGCAAAATGTAGAGAGTAAGGGCACAAAATATTTACCAGCCAGCAATACCATCTTCTTTTTCTACTCCATGTCTCACTGCTGTGCATTTGATGATGATTATTGCTAAAAAATACTCCACTGTAAATAACCACGCTCTCATTCTGCTAACACCCATTTCCTCATGTTCAGGTACTGCATGTAGGTTTGGGGCTGTGCAGCCCCTGTTGTTGGAGCTGATTCTGTTTCTGAGGGATGAAACACACATTTGACATACACACCCCGAGTTATAAACAGTGGCTATACTGTACTGCTGTCAGCCAGCTAATCTCCAATTGCTTTTTCCTTGATTATTAATAAAATTAGAATCCCAAGCAGAAGGCGTTTGCTTTCATTGTACAGTCTGCACTTGTGACATGGTACATGTGGAAAATTTTGAGTGCACTGCAGTGAATGGTCTGGGGGTTAGTTTTTAGCTTCCGCTAAGTACCTGGCAGGCTGCCACGGCTGAAGGATTCTGGGAACTGAAAGGCTCCCAAGTACAAACTGCCAGCATTAAGCAGTCCTGACAGCTCTGCTCCTTCCACACTTGGCAGCAGTTCAAAGTGCTCTTTCATTTGAAAGGCTGGAAGGCTGCCATGTGCAATGCAGATTTGCTGTGCCTGCTCTCATAAGGAACTGATAAATGCCGTTGCTGTTGCCATGGGGACAGGAGGCTATCAGAATGGCCTTGTGATCTGCAGCCTCTCAGCTCTGCAGGGTTTTTTTTTTTTCCCTGAGATGGTGAAATAAATGTTCTAGAGAAGGTTAACTCTTGAAGGACAGGAAGCGCTGGTTTGAAAGGACGGGGTGAACCTCTGTGTGCAGCTCCTCCAAAGTGCTGGGAAGGAGATTAACACATACCTGCCAACTGTCCCTATTTGGGAAGGACTGGCCCCAGGGATTTTTTTAAGGCCGGGAGGGAGGGAGGAAGAGGAAAGACCTCCTTCTCCCCACTCAGTCCCTTCAGATTTCTCTTCCAGTTCAGGATCTCCCAGCGTAATTAAAAGGCCGTCCCCTTTCTTCCCCTCACTATCCCCACATACAGTTTTCAGATGCTGGTGGAAATGAATTAATTTACCACTGGAACTTGTAACGTGCCCGATGCCTTTAGCTCTCATTAACGTCACCGGGCAGCTAGCAGGATTACACCCATTATGTGGACTCCGTGTGTGGTTAATGTGAGTAAAAAGAATGAACAGTGTGATATAAAACTGCATGTTTAAGAGAGATCTTAGTGACGATGCAAGTCCTGAGAGTGAATCTCGGCTCGTCCTAGTTCCCAAGATTAAAATAAACACACCCTTGAGCTATGCACAGTTTGAGTGTGTATATAAATGAGTGTGCACATCTACTTCTGAAAAAGTGTAAAGAAAAATACAGGCGGCAAATATTTTAGTTAGAATTTATACCCTTTTTCCTATGTCTTCTTTTTTTTTACATGTTCTTTCTTTCTGTCTCTGCTACAGCAACAAATTTGTGTTCCCTAAAGACATTTTTTGCTGCAGTTCAGTAAACTGAATTCTGTTTAACCAAGGCGAAGTCTGAGAATGACATCATAGTGGGGAACAATGGAGTGCATCACTCCTCTCCCTGACCACGCAGCAAACTTCAGGGCAGTGTTTAGAAAGACCAATATGGGCATGTATCTGTGTTTACAGAGCGTACATAAAACGCAATAAGCATTCAGATAGCAGTATAAACCAGGAAAGATAAAGCATTGGGGGAATTTTGTTTATATACTGGATTGTTAGCAGTTTGAGGGCTTTTTTTAAAACTGGGAAAAAAATCAACCACCCTCCACGTGAACAAATCTCCCCCTTCCTTCTCTAAACATGGATCTCTGCCTTTCAGAACTGTGCACTTGTATCTTTCCAATATATGTGAATGGTATTATATGAAATGTCACATTAAAACTGAACAAACAGAATTTCAACCTAAATTCAACAGATAATCTGGTTGACCACTTGATGGTTAACCTGTAGCTTTTTAAAATAAACACCACCACTCTCACTTATTTTAGACTCACTCCATTTTAGTTTCACTTATTTTTTACTGTATTCATTGTTTAAAAGCTTTTTGTGTTAAGCAAAGGTTTGAATGAAGTAAGTGGTCATTTGAAAAACATACAAGGGAGGATGTTTTAGAAATAACACAGAAGTACGTGCTATAGGTGTGTGTACACACATGCACATGCACCCTTTACCTTTTCTGAATTCTCTTTTAGTTTCTGTTTTCAAACAAATTAAGGCATCTGTGATTCTGAGTTTTGTATCTGACATCAAATCCTGCTGGTTAAAACAATCTGTGCATGCAATAGTATATAAAAGCTACTTGTATACATTTGCAAAGCAATTTCAAAATTGCAAACAAGGCTGCATTTCAGAAGCCTTTGCACCATACCGAGCTAGGCCAAAGGAAATATTTCTTCCTGACTGCTTGGGATTTTTTTTTTTTAAATAAATAAATGTGAAGTTAACTGTAATTCTACTGTAATTTCTTTACCTGATTCTCTCTGGGTTCTCGCCTACGGTTGTCATGGTAATTTGATAATTCTGGCTTGCTCTCTACACATTCTGTTTGTCTCACTGGATTTCCTGATTATTCATAAAACTCTTTTAAAAAACCCTCCCGCGTGTCCCCCTCCCCCCCCCCCCCCCCCCCCCCCCCCCCCCCCCCCCCCCCCCCCCCCCCCCCCCCCCCCCCCCGTTCTGGGCTCAATCCTGCCTTTTTCATTCCTCTAGCATAGAGGAATGTGTATTATTTTGCTACAAATCTACTAAGGTGAAACTGTTTGCTCCACTTACCTGAAAATGGAGATAATGAGATAAGCATACATACTAGAGCACATCTTATATTATCTTTCATAGTCTATGGCAGGGGATAGAGAGCAAATGTGGAAAGATAACTGCATATAGATTTCTTGTAAAGTACTTGGATGTTAATCCTATAGATATTATTTAGGGTTTAACTGCTACATTTCTGACAGCAGAAACATGTATTTAACTGTTGCCTTTTCAAACATGACAGACACATTTGTACCTGGAGTGAGCGAGTTAGAATATATTCTCGCTATATGACAGAGTAGAAGCAACATTTTTATGCAGGGGTTCTGGTGACAATTTATGCCAGAAGAAACAAACTGATCATGCTTTGAATGCACCAGTAAAACCCAAAGAAAAATGCAGACTGCTAAGTAATATTTAGCTCGGGTGTATAGTTACAAAAGGTTTATGTCATTGATGTGTGCATCTTTTAAAAGCACGCAATGTTAGATTATGTATACAAAATATATACATACATATTATAGATGTAGACATAATATATATGCACGAAGGTACCTAATCTTGCTTTTTTTGGGGCAGTTGTTCTCTCCCAGACGCTACATGATTTTTGAGATAAAAGCCCAGAGCTACCATATGTACCTATTGTTACTTTAAATAACTTGCTTGAATATTACATCTCATATTATTTCCTTTGTCTAGTCCTTATACATTTAGCCTCTACACTCTTCAAGAAAGGGTATGTATTTTACTGTGCTGTCAATGCCGCATACAACTACATCCTGACATCATTAGGATCTCAAAGAATTATTTAAAGGCACATAATTCACCACCATTAAGAGTCATAAGTGAAACTATAGCCCAATTTATTACAATTTAGACCAAATAATTTCCACTATACACTGTCCTTCCAATGTATCAATGGAATCTGCAATCCCACTGGATTAAAAGTATCTGTATCAACTAAAAGTACCAGTATCAATGGAATCTACAAATTCGGCTGCCTGGCCTCTATTGTTTTCTTCTTCTTTATCTTACTTGTACTGGAAAGCACATTTGGGATTTCTTACTAAGTCCTTTTGATGGCATCACACTGTGGAATCTGCTAAACTCAGTGAGCATTCCAGCTGTGACAGCCTGTTTACCCCCACCTACTGACATAATCTAGGACATCTGTGACATCATCTGACGGTCTGTGACATCACCCTGTGAACCGCAAGACCAGAAAAGGTTGCTGTTCCTTAGTCACCATGAATTTAAAAGGTGTCACAGGTAGTATTTGGCATGCGACTGCAATGTTCACATTTGATTTTAACTGTGAAAATGCTGCTAAAATAACCCCTTGTACATAGAACAAAGGACCTATAAATCTGTTTGGAAACTTTTCAACTGTACAAATCTTATTTGCTTCTTACTTTGATTTTCAGATTTCCATTTTCAGTAAAATAAAAATGACAAATTTTATCCAATTCCTATGTAGTGTAATAAATCAGCAATGAACACATTTTCTCTTATGTGCTAAAAAACACGTATCTCCCACTGCTACTCAACAGAAGAAAAGGTTTCAGTAAATCACATGTAGGACATTCAACGTTAAATTCACTTTAAACTATTTATTCATGTATTTCTACAGTGTAGACACTGCAGAAGCTCAATAGACTGTATGTTTCATATCTAGCAGAAAAATGATGGCCTCTCTCTTCTGAAAAGAAGACTGAGCCGGGGAATGTTCTATTTTACATTCTGCTAACACCTAATTATTTTTACAAAATATATCCAGTAGCATTTATTATTTGAGCGATCATAAATATTTACAAAGAAATTATAGTCTTGAAAGCAACCTACATGCTGATGCTTTTGTCTTTTCTTAGAATGTTGTTTGTTTACATGCCTGCTAATTGCTAAAATTCAGTAATCTGTAGTGATCTTACTTTTATTAGTGTAAATTAGCAAAGTCTTGCTGCACAAATTACCAAGGCTTTGCCACGCAAATATAATAGGCTCAGCTATTTCTTTTAAAAGTCAGTGTGCTCTAGTCCATTTTTTTATTACTGTTATCTTTAGTTCTGTTAGGCCTTGGAACGTTTCCCAGTCTGGATCTATAGAAAGTTTCCCGGGAAAATGTATAAAGAGCCTGTGTTCTGCTTTACTCTGTGCTGGCAGTGCCTGTGTGCTTTTGGTGAGCTATGTCTTTGAAGACCTAGCCCATGCATGGAGTCCAGTCAGGCTGAAAAATTTAGCAGTTGAGACATTTTACAATCCAAAATCTCTTTTAAACAAAGGTGTGGTTTAGCAGGACTGGCTGCTTCTGACCTCTTTCAGCCTCTTATTATTGCAGCTGCTATGATGTAAGGCTGAGTATGGTAGAGCTAAAGTAGCTGAGGCTCAGGGAGAAATGCTGAGAACAGCTGTTTTACTGTAAACATTAACAAGGGTTTGACTTCATTTGCACTCTGGAAGCATTCACAGTTTCTGCACAAATAATACTTCGGCAATCTGATCTAGATGTTCACAGCACCAAGCAAAAAAAATTAGCCCTTCTATACGTTTCTGCAGCTTTGAATGAAGCAGATTCTCTGCACAGAGATGTATGCCATTAAAATCAACAGGGATTTTTTCATATTAATACACAGTTTCACACAGACGATACAGACGCACACACAGGAAAAGAAGCAGCAATATTTATCTGCTTTAGCTATTTCTAAAGCTCCTATCACGTTGGTATCTAAGTGCCAATTAGATACCAAAAATATTCAGTTGTAGCAGACACTGCTGTCTGCTGATTATTGCAGAGCTACAAACAGAATCCTATCCAAGAGGGCAGAGAGGGATTTGAATGCTTTCCCCTTAGCTCGGTGCTGCAATTCATGGATGTTAGAAAACAAATTTCAGACCTAATTTCCTACATTACATTCTCAAGCTTGCTTTATTCTGAAGCAAATGAAAAATCTCAGACAAAGTGACCTTTGCAGCGAGTGGGGACATTCACTGACATCACATACATCTGCATATGCACACACAGACATGTGGGCCAGGTCCTCCAGACACTGAAAGCTGTTTTTTTCCCACATTATCAATGCAATGGAGTCTGCAAGGCAACTCAGCCAGCTACTGCTGCATCAGCCAGTGCAGATACGACAAAGCCTCAGCTGCTTTGCAGCCACTGCAGGGACTGCAATGGCTCTTCTTTTTTCAAGTCCTTGTGAAAGACATACAGTTTAGAAATGGCTAAACTGAGCCTATTTCTCCTGGATCCCCAGTTACCAGACTAGTTTCTTGCGTCCAGTGGTAGCCAGTGCAAAATACAGTAGCTCTGCTGGTGTTACAGTTTACACTAGGGACCATGCTGGCAGGGAGACAACCCCAGGATGATGCAAGGATAGCTTAAAGCTGCATTTTCACCACCCTCTTGGCCTGCCAAGAACTGCTTGGCCAAAGCTTGGGGTCTGGGCAACAGTCCCTACTTACAGACTCCTTCCAGAAACTCCCCATATTAAATATAAAGCTATATAAATCCTGACTATCTTCCCCATTTGTTATTGTTATGGTTCGCAGGCTAAGTAGCATAAACTCTGGTCAGCCCTTCAATTAAAGACCAAGGCAAACTTGGGGTCCAGAAAGGCTTGTTAAAGTTCATCACTTCCAAAGAAAATCTTAAAGTTGTGCCTGTGCTGTTGGATGTCGACCCCTTTGAATGAGAAATAAAATTAACCAATTGGACATCTGACCTTTTTAATGTTCCCAGGACACTTCCCACAAATCTGGAAATATCGAGTTTAGTATGTCTCTAAAATTCAAAGCTAGTTAACTATATTCCGTTCTTAAATTGTTTGTGTTTATGCAGGCTAAGGGGAGGGTTTCGGTCGCTGCCCTGTTTTATGGTGTTAATCTATTGTGCAGTTGAACAGCTACTGTCTCCTCCTCCAGACTGGCTGTGTTTCTTCATTTCTACATTTTGGGATGAAATAACATAAAACTCTGTCTATGCGGTACAGCTGTAAATATTGTCTCTCTTGCATTCCTGTATATAGCAGAAAATAAAAACATTCTGAGTGCCATTTATTCCTGACTCCAGGCATGTTCAAATCTCCAATTAAAGTTTCACCATCCATGTGTGATAATTGAGGCTTTGAAATGCACCTGGAAACGTATCTCTCTTTCTTTCCTTCCTTCCCTCTGACAGGATTTCAGAGCTTTGGAATCTTATCTGTTGTGAGTTGCCTTTCCCCTAGTCATAGTTTTTATTGAACAAATGTTCAAAAAACTACCCAGCTGTTTGCCTAGATCTTGTAACCAAAACAAGGCCCCATCCTGTCCTCTTCCACTGCCCATGCCTGTAATTTCTTCTCAAGCTGCACGCTGAATGGGGCTAAAGCCAGCATACTATTACGTTTGGAACCAGGTTCCATCCAGGAAAATGATACAAATGAACCTGAGAAATAAGCTGCAGCTTGAGAAAGTAATAAAGCATGTTACAGTGCTCATATGTAACTGGAGATGGAGAAGCTGCTTCCAGAACAGGGACTGGAAAGGACATACTGGCACCTGTGTAATTTCTGAACCACTGAAGTCAAATTCTTTCCTCTCTGTCTTGGCAAGTCCAGAGACCAGATGAGATGCTGTGGCCTGGCCAAAAGAGAGGCTGCTCTGGCACTACAGAAACCTCTTCTATAGCTGATTCTTCCTGTGATAGTAGCTCTTCTCACCACCTCAAAAATGCTCCCTAAAACACCAGCCCCAGCTGCAGTTTCTACAACTGGATGAAACATCTCTCACCACCATCGGAGCCATTGAAGCAAGGAGTGGGATACGACACCTCACAGCACTGCCCCAGTGAAAAGTAACCCTCCTCTAGGCTGGCAGCGGACATTCAGGCAGCTGTATTGGGGCATGGTAACTCTGATGGGCACCAAATGCTCTTTCCCAAAGCTCCCTGAGAAAACCAGCTCCAAAAGTTCGTATTTTGTATTGAAATTCCCCATTAAATATCCCCGTAAGTTGAAGCATTTGGTCTTGTGGTCTATTCCCATTTACTAATCCCACCTAGAAGCCTTCATGTCTATAAACCTGTCAGACACACACAGTTGTCCACCAGAAACCAGCAAACTCATCACCTTTGTAATTCACAACACTAGTCCACACTGTTTTTCCTGTGTTAAAAACAGGACTGTCAAGGTATTTATAGATCTGAGAGAGGCTGATCTCAAAGCATACAATCTAACCCTATGGACACGCAATCCAAATTATAAATACTCTGTTTTATTTCATCCATTCCTTGATTTGTCAGAAATAAAACCTCATTTCTTAGATAACACACTATAATTGAAAATCAGTCCTTCACTTTTGGCCCTCACTGCTGTCCTGCAACTCACATGCTGCTACCATAACCCACTTCCAAACGTCCTTCGCACCAGGGAGCCATGTCTGGCCACAGACATTGCATGTATATCCCTTCTTAATGCTCCCTATCAGAATGCTGAACCAGTCAGGTTTAAGGAAATCACTGCAAAAATATAGTAGTTTAGGCCAGAAACTTAACTCCTCAAAAAAACAATCGTATTGAAAATGTTCTGGTTTAAAAAAAAAAAGGGGGACGGGGGGGGGGGGGGGGATGGGGGACGGGGGAGGGGGGAGAGTATTCCTGTGATTTTCCTCAAACATTTTCCAAAGTCAGTTTTTCTTCAAATATAACCCAAAACTTCATCTGGAAGGTGCGCTTTTATTCCAATCCAGGCAGTCTTCTGGGGAAATGCATAAAACACCAAACTGTATCACAAACCTTTTTGATTAGAAAAACAACTCCAATCTAGCTTGTTATCTGAAAATAGGCGTAGTCAAGCTTCTGTAATGGGAAAATGGCTGCATTCTCTAGCAGGTCAAATATAAACCAAAAAATGTACCCTAGTCAAAGATAAAGTCTGACCTGATTTTTGAAGGTTTTAATTTTAAAGCTATCTGGAAGAGACAAAGGAATAATGGAGGACATGTAAGAAGGAATACAAAAAAAAGTCAGTGCCAAATACACTGGGAAGGGAAATGGGATGTAGAAAGTACATCTCTGAAATAGATTTTTGAGGTGACAGCCTGAGGATCAGGTCCAATAAGGGAATTAGTTACCCAGAACTTCAACCCCACAGTGCCAAAGTTAAAGGTACTGGGTTGCTAGAGGGGTGTTCAGAACCTCTTGTTCTGTGTCTAGATTTCCTATATAGAGCATGGGAAAAATTAGGCACCTCTGAGTATGGTATCCAAAACATCTGTTTCTGTATTTTATCCAGTGACTATTTATATGAAATATTTAAGAAACAGTCCTGAAAGCTGGGAAGGGAATCTAAGGCTCTCTCTGCCAGATGGGTGCTTTAACCAGTACAGTCATGCTTTCTCTTACGCCTTCTCTGCTCCCTGTAACTTCCATTCTCTCTCTCTGGCCCAATGAACTTAAATTATTTTCTGCAGCATGGCACAGTTTCAATAGGAAGGGTGGAGAGTGCCTGCCTTCAAAACAGCCTGCAGTCTGGTGGTCAGGCCGGTCTCCTGGGACGTGTGAGTCGGAGTCTCCTCACGCACGGAACATTCTTGTGCTCGCAGACAGGAAACGGTGAGGGTGCACTTGAGAACTCACCTTGTTTTTTCTAATCCCTAACTGCTATTATACAGATAATAAAAGGAAATATTTAACAATAACCATGAGAATTACTGACACTTATAGACACCTTTAATCTCTGAGATTCCAAAGCAAACAATGGGCTATGCTGAAGCAAGTTTGCCCTTTGGACCTGCAGAAGCACCCAAGAATGCAGAAATAGGCTTTGCTATACTTCTTAAAATGTTGTAATGCATGTTTTTTTGTGAGCTAGATCAACTCCGTAGGCTGAGTCAGAAGAAAATTCTGCTTGCGTAGTACCCTTTTTTGTCCACTCTATGGAGACTCGCTAACACCATTTCAGCTTTAACCTCCTTCAGCTTCTTCTGCTTTCCTAGAGCAAAAGTACAGCAGTTGTATTTAAGCCCTGTGCAGGAGCTCATAGGGGTAAGTCTTACCCACAGGTATGTACATTTGAATCACGTTGCTTACTATCAGTTAATCATCTCCTGGGGCATCGTGCAAGCAACGCGGCACAAGCTTAGGCTAGGAGATGAAGAAAACTTCAACATGTTATTGAAAGTGCAGAGAAGAGCTTGAAGGAAGCAGAAAATAATAAAGCATGTTGGATTTTGGCCAAGACAGTAAGAATTAATAACCTGACTTCCAATAGCATACCATGGCATGTACTGTAACTACAGCTATGGCCTGTTGTCTGCCAGGTTGTTGGTTTCACATGGATTTGACAGTTTTGCAGGTCGATCCCCTTTGAATCTGCTTTAATTCTTCCTATGTTTAAACAAAAGAAAAAGAGGAGGAATTTCTGAGTCTGCACAGCTCCTGCTGGCAAAGCTACACAGAACTCACACAGAACAGTAGGAAGGGAACTTTCCAGAATATGGATGTCTCTTTTTTGAGCCAAACCAACACTTGCTGCTCAGATAATGACAGCCAGTCAGTCTCAGGCTGCCTCTGTGCTGCAGCCGGCCAGGAGTCCTAGCAGTGCAGGTCCTACTTCCAGGGTTACTCCATCATCCCTCCAGCTCCTGCACTTATACGAGAAGCAGTTATAATGGCCCCATACTGTGCCTCCATTGAGTCAGTCTTTCTGTGCCAATTGCTGTGCATTAGCAGACCTTGTCTACTGAAGGAACTAGAGCCAAACCTGTCTCAGCTTCTAGTTTTTTGACTCAGGAAGTTTATGCAATGCAGGAAGTTATGGTTTCCCAAGTCCTTTCCATAAACAGTGTCTTTGGTGAGCGCTTTGCTCCTCTATGACCCAATCAAACCAAGGGCAGTTAGCATATAAATAATTTCATGTCTGTATTTAAATGTTTTGCTGAATCTGGGCCTAGGTAAAGATGTATTTAAAGATAAAAAGTTTTCTAAAATTACGGATTCAGAATCTTGGGGTGTACCTTAGAAAAAGAAGAACTAATGATATTTTTCTAATAGCTTCATTAACATTCTACATTAATTCCTTCTTTTTTTTTCTATTTAAATGTAGAGTATTTAAGACCTGTAAAATGTGTGCTTTTACTATTAGGATTTTTGTTCGCTATAATTTTTGGTTTTGTATTTTTTACCATACAAATGTACATGGGTTTCAATTTTATGCATTAAGGGTGACCATCTGTCCTGATTTGAGGTAAAACAGGACCAATTTTGTTCAGTAACTTTAGTTCTTAGCTGGACCTCATCTAACTACTGACATTAACAGCATATTGTGCAGAAACTGTTTGCTCTCAGAGTGGTAAGACCTATGTTTATAGCTGATACCAAGGAATGGTATGCAGAGAGGCTCTTGCTTATTTGCATATACTTATTGCTATAACACTCAAGGCCAGCTAACTTTCTTACTTGCCCTGTTGGAGGGTCAGAAATGGAAAAGCGTAAAGGGGTCCCGCCTGCGGGGAGGAGCGGACAGGACAGGTGACCCAAAACTGACCAACGGGGTATTCCATCCCATCTGCCTCATGCTCAGTATAAAAGCTGAGGGATCAAAGGGTCAGACCTCTTTCTTCAATGGCCGGCGTCTGAGGAGGACTCTGTTTGTCTGCCTTTGATCCCAATCCTGAATCTAGATCTGGAATCCGGTTCCCGTCTGTCACTGGGTCCAGTCTGGGACTTCCCCAGTGCCAGCCAGTGACATGACTGTCTTCCTGGGAGCTTGATATGGTTTTGTATATATTTAACATCTTTTCTTTTTATTTTATTATTAATAGTTCATTAAAGTGGTTTAGTTCCTTCTAAACTCCTAAGTCTCCTTTTCCCTCCTCTGCCTCTCTCTTTGAAGAGGGGTAGGGGGGAGCATCTGTTGCTCGCCTGATGGCCAGTTTGGTCTAAACCACGACACCATCTTTGGTAGGCACGTCAGAGTGCATTTGATATATCTGGGTCACGTGACATGGGCTGCACACACTATTCCAGTCTGAGGACCTTTTGAGGAGACAGATTGTGACCATACTCCCTGAGCATTCACTGAATAAGCAGGTAAAAACAACAGCACAACAGCTCTGTCTCTGCCTCCCAGTAACACAAATCCCTGCAGCATGCATTCCACTTTGACTCACTGGCCTCACACAGAGCCTGTAACCATATAAACAGGGCTTCAGCCACTGTCCATCAGCCTCCGCTTTGCCACTTGGACACATACACATGATGCCTCTTGCTGCAACTTCTGCTGCTGCTATTGGTTTGTATAGAATAAGACTTTGAAGAACTAACTTGGACACCACAGGATGGGACACAATGGTTCTCAATGACCAGGAGAGAGTCTGGGACTGTAGGCCCCTCCCTCACCCTAGACCCTGTTTAGAACAGGACACCTCTGTCACTTACCACCTAGACTTACTCCTATAGCAGAGCCTATCAAATACAGATCTCTTCCCCAGCAAATAGAGGAATGGAGTGGAAGAGGAGCATACACTGGGAGGGCTGCTTCACTTTCTACAGAAGGAGGATGGACAGTGACTCCACCACTTTAAGGATAAGGAGTCACTCTGTGCAATTGAAGCCTGCCCAGCATTTATCCTCATGTCCATAAGCACTGCAGTCTGCTCACAAAGCCTGGACTTTCTTGAGTCCTGCAACCAGTTCTGCAGTGATAGAAAAGTTCATTGTCAGGTGGCCAGCTCCAATGTGCTCAAGTCCACCATCCCCAAATGGTGTGGACCGCTGTTGCCCTGAGATCATTAGGCAGTTTCCCAGAAAGTATGCTCAAACAGAGGGAAAGGGGCCAAGAGATTAGCTAACTGTGCCTGGCACAGAGGGCCTTTGACATAGTTATTCAGAAGAGATTTCACTTGCTGGCCTACAGAGCCTTGCTGAGTACAAGGAAGAATACAAGGACATCGTGACAGAGTGTACCCACTGAACATACGATTCCTGTATTTTCTGGATTAGGATATTGATTGCATTTTGATCAGTGCTATCTATCTTGTGCTCTCCTGGTCATGCTGTCCTACCAGCCAGGGAGGCAAACATGACTATTTCATCAAGCACTAACCTCCTGATGTGTAGGGGATAAACGAGCTTTTGATCAACTCATCAAGGCTACCAGGTCCTCCAAAGCTTTTACGGGGGCCCATGAGAGCCTTTCCATACAGAATGGATGCTGTAAATAGAGCCCTTCATAGCAACTTCTCAAAAGCTAGCATCAGTGTAGGCTGTGAGTCTGGCTTCTTGATGGGCAGACAAGTCTGAGAAGCTATCAGAGTTTATTTTGCAGCAGAACTTGCAGCATTCTCATGAAAAGCAAACATGTGGGTAAATGACCACCACCAGTAGCCATTTCTCGTCCCCATTTCTCTTAACCACTCTTTTTTCCCCTCTCTTCCCTCAAGACCCAACCCTTCAGCCCCTCATGACTGATGCCTTATTCCCCAGGAATGTCCATGGGCTTCAGCCCCCAACGGGAAGCCAAAGGCTATGTAGTGTGCATTTGGCAGGAGCTTCCTCTTACTCTGCTTGAAAAGCTTCTCTCCTGTGAATACAGTGCCCCTCTGGGGGCACTCCATTCCCTCAGCCCCATCCCCAGTGCTCACTGCACATACTGTCTTCACACTGCGCGTTCTGGACCAGGGTTTCTCCCTCTACACAGGATGCCTATTTCAGCACACACGTGAAGGCCCAGGAAAGTGAGTAGAATAAAACATAAAGAAAGTGCCAGCGCCTAAAAATTCAGAAAAATATAAGAGGGCATGCTATTATAGTGCACTATTCATTTTACAACTAGCTCATTATTTTTCAAAAAAGCCCAAACAGAGCAATAAACTATTTATTTTCAGCAAACAAAATAACTGGGGATTTGGGCACTAATAAGAATATAGCAGAAGGTTTGGGGGTCATGTAAAAAGATCTTAACATGACGAAAAGGGACATAAATAGCTTTACTTTTTGGCATCTCTTCTCCTGTCAATTCCCGCTTCTCACTGTCCACCTGCAAAATGCCAGGTTTGCTGGGAAGCATCTGGACTAGCAAGGCCAGAACGCTTGTCAGGGTACCTCTGGAGACCTCTAGGTCTATCACAGCTTGAATCTGTACTGTTTGTCTGTAAACCAAAGCAAGTTTTCCTGCCCCAATACCTATTTATCTTCCCCTTTAGTAGAAAATGTTGGCATAAATTAAGCTTGTATTCTGTAGAGACAGATGAGGGATGAGCACACCAGCGTGAAACAGGAGTACATGGTATACAGATAAGCACAAAATAGAACATCTCTAGTTTTATCATAGTCAGGTAAACTATGCTGTTAACTGGGTAAGGTAAACTACAAGGAGAGGTCTCAGGTTAAGCCCAGTACTTCTCAAAAATATCAATAAATGTCCAGATTTTCCTCTTCAAACTAACATCACATTAACTGGCAGATCATCAATTTCAGATTGAAATAGTCCAGTGTTGATACAGTCAGAAAATCAATTATATTTCTAATTATATTAGTGGGAATATAGGCTAACTCTATTAAATTAGAACCTTTGTTCTAAGACAGAACACACGTTAGCTTTTTTGTTCAAAAGTTAGAACTTTTGAAAATCCCACCTAATATGGGTAATAATACTATATACTGCAACAGAGATTCCAATTAGTTTTTACAGAAAAAAAGGGGATGCCACTATATCTATTTTTAAAATTTAGTTATTAAAGTGTCTTTGAATAAACTGACAAGAAAACACTTAATGATCAACAGCACTACATAAATGCTAGTAAATTACAGAAGACAGAAACTGATGGAAATTGCAAGATAAAATTATTCAATTTTATATTTGGCGTATGTGGGTTTGTTTCCAGCCAACTGCCAGAATAAGTAAATTGCTTTGTTACGGGCCTGTTTTTCATACCAAGGTCCTCACAACTCTCACAGTTTATAGTAACTAAAAATGCTGAAAGGAGATGATCAAGATAAATTTTTGTGTTTTGAATGCCCTTGCTAGCAAAAGCTATGATACTGAATCCAAAACCCTTTTAAAATGTTATTTTTCAACAATTAGGCTTAGTTTGTTTATTGATTTTCCTAAATATTAGCAGTGAAACAAATCTGATCTGCATCAGGTTTGTTTCTAATCAGTTGTGCTTTCTGAGTCCCACCTATCTATCTACATGTATTTCCCCTATTAAGGTTTCAGATCTTACTGGGAAAACTTTGCATTTGTGAAGAGCTGGTATAACAAAGTAATAGTTATCTAACACTTGACATTGTAAGGCCTTGGTTTAGTAGCTTGTAACTGCCAAACTTTATTAATTTGAATTTAAATTTTCTGTGCCATGTGCCTCAGGCTGATACTTTGTACAATGTCAGCATAGATGTCTCTGTCTTTTCTGATGAATAACTATATTGTTTTATCAATGATAAAAAATTCTTACACGTTTCCAGAAGGTTCGGTACCTTGATGCTTCAGAACCGCAGACCAAACGCTAGGGTAGCTCTGGTAAAGAAAAGCTTTTCTTCATTCCCTAGGAATAGGCTGCCCAGAGAGGTTGTGGTCTCTGACTCTGGAGACATTCAAAACCTGCCTGGACTCCGTCCTGTGCAACTGCTCTGGCAGGGGGGCTGGACTAGATGATCTCCAGAGGTCCCTTTCAACCCTTACCATTCTGTGATTTGCGCTGGTAAGGTGGAAAACAACCTGCCAACAGCCTACAACCTACTACAGTCAGTACATATAAGAGGCTAGTAAGTAAATTTGTTGATTATCTCATCCGTACTGAGCACATCCTACTACAGGCTGAGCTGAGCTGAGCTGAGCTGACAGGGAGTTTCTTTTCAAATACAGGAGATAGACTGAAGAGAGTTAGAGCAGAGGGTCTGTAGCCATTAAGCGCACATACAGTACCACGGCAAGGCTTCCTGAGTCCCATCGTTCCTCTATTGTTAGCAAATAGCCATGAAATCCTTTCGCATAGTGCTTGTCTCATTTTGCCTTCAGAGGCTGGTTCTCATAAAGTATAGCTGCCTGTTGTTAAGGTCAGTTAGCTCAAATGGTAGAGGTCTGTACAAGCATATCTACGTTCCAGCTGTACTAATGATCCATGTGAGACTTAATGTGGTTCCACATGACGGAAGTAACACAGGAGATTACATAAAGAGATTATATTAAAAGAATATTATGGCTGCAAAGTCAAACACTCCAAAATTTAAAATGCTAAAATTCACATTGCCATGAAATCTTAATTCATTCTTTTCTTGTTATTAGGGTACAAGATGAGCAACATGGTCAAAACTGTGGCCACAAGCGGGTCCCAGGAAATCAGCTGCCTTACCCTGTACTTAGCAGAGGACATATACTTAATTGTTGTGCTGAAGAAGACTCTGCAGACTAAAAATTAGGACAATGACATTGATGTTTTATCAGCCATTCACGTATCATGTAAATATTTTGAAAAATAAAGCCTAGTTTCATGAGTGATGCAAATCTTCTCATCATCATAAGTGCTTCATGATGGGTGAATTTAGGCCTCTTTCTTGTCTGTGTTTATCTCAGAGATAGAAAATGACTTAATCTTTCTAGGAGCATGTGACCGGTACCCCCTGCTCCCGACCCCTGATAATATGGTTAACATAATTAACGCCGTTTTATGAGGCAAAGCCATTCTCTGTCACCGAGCTCTGTGAGTTCCTTTTCCCCTCGTTATCAGGCCTTGAAGGTCCTGTGAACCAAGCAGACAAACCAGATTTCTTCTTCCCCTCCCTGCCAGCCTCAAGGTTCCTGGGCACTGGGCCGATTACTCCCTTCCTTACCGGCCTTGAAAGTCCCAGGCACCCAGCCAGCAAGGTATTGTTGATCACCCCATGTCCTGGTTTGAGCGACACAGGATTAATTCCTCTTTCAGTAATTTTACTTTTTGGTAAGGTCTCTTCTAATGCTAGGGAAAACTGCATTTTTAGAAGACTCGGGTGTCTGAATTTGTGAAAATATTTACTTTATAGCCAGCTATGCTATGTGGGTTTCAAGGTCTTGGTGTTTTCGAGCTCATCAGATGCGCGAATGAGGAGGAGCGAGACCCGGGCACTTGACCCAAGCTGGCTAACAGGATTATTTTGTACCATGAATGTCACATTCAATATAAATTAGAAAGCTTGTTGAGGAGTTTTCTCTCTTACATGATGGCTGTGATCCTGAGAACTTCTTGCCCCGCTGCCAGACCCCTGAGGCCTTCCCTTCCTCCCAAAGCCATAGCGCTCACAGTGCCCGACATTTGCTGCCCACTGCTGGGAGTGCACAGCTTCCTACTGGTAGAATTGGCTGAGCATAGTCCTTGCATATTCTATATTGGTATTGGGATCAATATTGGTTCTTTAGTATCATTAATGTTAATTATTTAGTCTTATTCTATTAAATCTGTTTATATTTCAACTCTCAGGTTTCCTTGTTTTTTCCCGATTCCCCTTCCCGGGTGGGGAGGGGTCATCAGGTGATCAAATAATTGTCTAAATGGCAATAAATTGTTGTGGGTTCTTCAAACTATAACACCCTGTCATAGAACAGGGAAGCGTAACAGTACACAGAGCACTGTCTAAAAAATTAAGCAGTTAAAAGTCCTAAGTGGAGAACTTGGACTGGAGCTGCTGCTGGACAGTGAGACCCATGACTGCCCGATGGCCAGGGACATCTCCACTGTCATTTGCTTCCTCCAAGGATTGAATGGCTGACTTGGATTCTTTATATGATTTTCGAGTCTGTATTATGATTGTTATATTGACACAGCAAACCATGTATTAGATCTGATCTGCAGAGGGTCTAGGTGATTAGAAACCAGAAGTACCAATTCTGTATTATGCTACTTATAAATTGTACTACATTGATTCTGTTTGTAGAAATCCTGTGCAATTCTAATCATAAATTCTGTGCTATACTAATCATAATAGCCTGTTAAGAAAATCAAGTTTTGATTGTAACTATAACTTGGCGCTGTCATCATTCTGCCAAGGATCCCTAAAAGAACCTGTCTGTCCTCTTAGTGTCAGGTGACAAAATGTTTTAGTCCCATCAAAATCAGTAATAAATTATAATTATTGTGCTATGTAAATAATCAGCTCCATCCCCAAACAGAAGGTGGACTGTGAAATAAACTGTACATTCACAATAGAAAAAAATGCTGATTCAGCTTAAACCCGGGAAATCCCAGCTCTGATATGTAGTGACTTGGGCTTAATTTCCACCATTCTTGGTGTCACGTCTCCTTGATGGTATTATAGCTTTCACTTACAGTGGTGATTATTGATTTTACATAAGTCTGCATGCAAATAATTAAACTGATAATTCTGGATTACACATGATTGCTAAATAGTAAAACCCAGCACCTCCTGAAGCTTGGAAATGTTCCTCTGTTAGTGACATTACAGTTGATCTTGAATTGATCATATGAAGTTTGACTCCATCATTTCTTCCATGTTGTTTTCATCTTACTCACTATTGAACAGAACTAGATGTTCATTGAATATCCCAGTAAATTTTCCAAGATCAAAATCCTGAGTTCTGCTTCTGATAAAATGGGTACTCTTTGAAATAACCCACAGGCTGCTAATAAAAAAATTACATACTGTAACAGCTCATTTCAGTTGTCTGACCCTCAAAGAAGATTAGGTACCTTGGCTTTCTATACTGTGCCAGCAGAAAATGAAATGCCCCCATCAGACAATCAAAAAGGATGAATGGTGAGCTGCACAAAGATGCATAAAGGGAGATAAATGTGAAACGCTCTTGAATCCAGGAATCCCATCTTCAAGGTGAGAACTCTGAGTACCAGGCTAGCGAGTCATGCCCCTTCTTGTCTGCCATTCTTCTGGAACCGTAAATCTTGTGCTTCTTTCAGCACGAAGGCACAGAGCCAACAGGAAGAAAAACACTGCCCCTACCTCAGCGAGTTTGCTAACTGTTAGGGCAGGCTCCTAGGGAGGAAGAAGATGGCATAACTGAACCTCCTTAAGCAAACTAAACTCAGGACCCTAAAGACGTCATTGGTAAGTGCTCTCACCACTGTCTTAAAGGGTAAGGCAAGAGCTCTAGCGCAAGGTAAAGTAACCACCATATAAAAGGTGATCCCCATAATCTCATTTTACGAAGAAATTAGTTATGATTCCTTATGTAATTTTCAGTCCTAAAACTAATGTGTAGTATAACAATCCCTAACATCCATAACAGCCACGATATTCCTACCCAGAAGTGGCACTATTTTAGCCATGAACAAGCAGCCACCTGGGATGTATGTAACTGGAAAAAGGGAGAGGATCTGATTATCTATGAAACATTTTTCTATCCTTCAGGATGAATGACAACAGACAAAGATTTCTTCCCCATAGTTTCATATCTTGCTAAAACAAAACAGATAAATCATAATAATATCTCACATTTCCCCGTCTTCCTTGTTCTTTCCCCTACAAGCAAGTGCACACATTTAAAATGGGCTTAGCTTTACAATCTTGATAGGGAGCCACCTGCCCAAGCAGAAAACAAGAAAATTAGCAGCAGAGTGGATTGTTACTTGATGCTATGATATTTTTCATATTAAAGTCATAAGCTCTTCCTTAAAAGAGTCCACAAATAATAAACTCAACAGGTAATTGGTATTTGAGATTTGGCTTCTTGCCTTGTGACCATCTTTAACAGATCCTTGCTTTTAAATTTACTGGGGGAATGACTGCCTACTAATACAAAGGCGGATACATTATCTTGGGTGATATTTCCAGATACTTTATACCCATATATATATATATATATATAAAAATATATTTAATTTGAAAAGGCAGTAATTTTTTTCTTTCACTTTTTTACATTTCCCTTGCTCGCTCTCTTCCCTGAGCCATAATAATAAGAGGAGTGGATTGAGAGCTGTCGCATAGAGACAGCCTCCCTCAGAACCTGCCCTGCATACTAATTAAGCGCTTCCAGTCTGCAGGCTGGGACATGGATTCAGTCTTTCAAGTCAGCCCAAGGCTGAAAATGAAAATGAAAAGCTATAAACCACACTCAGCAGAATGGAAAGCATAGGATTGCTGGGATATTGTATTGTGCAAGTTACATTCATGAATACAGTGAAAAGGACTAAAAGAATCTGCTGTCATAAAAAATGCAATGGATCAGGGGGATTTCTTAGGAGAGCTGGGTATGGATCTGAATTCCAGCTACTGATTTGCTTTCATGTCATCTGCAATATTTGCCATCTCATTGTTCAATGCCCTTTTATAGGTAACTGCTCAATATATTACACCCAATAGTAGTAGTTAGTATTGTACCTTGTAGCCCCCCACTATTAACCTTTTGTCATGTGGAAAATCTGACAGCTCTGCCTTTTAATCAGTATCTAATTCATAAAAGTATTACCTCATACCACTGACTTTAATAACTGGAATAGCTTTGTCTGAAGCTTTGCCTATGAGATTAATGATTAGTGAAGGTATAACTCCTTTACCCTATCATACCCCTTCATACTCTGAACCAACAGAGAGCTGATGGGAAGATTGATAACACCAGGCAGCTAGGTGTTTCCTGTGCAAAGAAGCTCAGAGTAGGGGAAGTTCAGGCTGACGGTTGGGATGCACGGAGAAGGCAACCATGGAGCGGTAAGGCACTGCCCTCAATGCTGTACTACCTGGTTATCTAAGAGCCAGTTTGCTTCATTGTTCAGAACCTGTGAAGGAGGAGTGAGAGATCTTGGTTATTTACATTTTATTTCAGTTGTGTCTGTCTCTTGCTCCTGGAAAATAAGCTCTAACTGTTCTGATTTGCAAGCAGAAGCAGCTTGGGATTCAAGGATTCTCTTGAAGAAAAAGAAGATGACATTTTTTTCCTTCCAGCAAGGAATATGGAAGAGCTCTGTTAATGTGCAGGTTTACAGCAGATCCCGAAGAAATACATCTCTTTTGATGAGCTGTTTACAAACCAGAACTAGGACAGAACCCTCCTCCCACCTCTGCTGGAAAGATGCTATGGACCTCACAATTTCTAGGGACTCTTCTAGGCGTGAACCTGGCAAGTGGACTGCTCTGGAACCAGAGATGCCATCTGGATAAGCTTATTCTGATGATGCCTGAATCCTAAAGCCCAGGATCAGATGTCGCCAAATTTTTTTCTTTAAAGGGAAAAAACTCTGTGTGAGAATGAGCGCATTTCACCACGAAACTGATGCTATAATAAGCTTTGACTGGTGCACAATGGAGCGTTATAACCAGGCTGCCAGAAAACGGGGCTGGTAAAAGTAAATGGTAGGCCATAGTGTACTGATTCCTAAGTTTTCTCTGTGTTAGCATTTTTCTCCAGAGAAACATTTAAGAGTTGCTCTGGTTTTTTGGATTGGATACTCCTTACCAATTGTGATTTTTGGAGCAGGCTAAAAGAAGGGCATCTCCATCAAAGTATATTTGGTCAGTATTGGATCAAGTCTTTCATGTGTTTATAGAAAATGCACTGAGTCCAAATTTCAAATGTGTATTTTGTACTTTAAACTCTCTTATCCTGGTATAGATCATATCCAAACCTGCATACCATTCTTCAGTATAAAATTAACAAAATAATATAACCTGGGTATTCTGTTGTGGATATAGCTTGATCTCCTATCTGCATTAAATTTTAGAAGCTGCCCAAGTATATGTAAACTAGATCCCTTTAGAGAACCCAGGTGGTCTCTGTCAAGGGAAGAACCTGAAATGGGGCAAAAGAAAGTCTTATTTTGACAGGGATTCTTCAAGTAATAAGTTTCCCAGGAGGCATGAACTACCCTGCTGTAAAAATGATTCCTAACGAGTAAGTTCTCTAGATAACTAATGCACCTGCAGACTTTAACAACAAAGATAAAACCATTGCCAAGCATTTAATGATAGCCTAAGGACTAATGAAGATCTGAAGGATAGCAACTTGAAAGGCAATGGTCACAGCCCACCGAGAACATGATGTACTTTCTTGTCTTACTGAGATCTAGATGGGAATGATTCAAAGGCCTATAGACCCAAATCCATCCTGAACGTTGAAAGGATGGATTACTCCCCTCTAGTAAAGCACGCAGAACTTCCTTCTACCGAGGTATTTGTCCAAATTGCAGAGATTCAAATCCAGCATATAGCATGTGTATGTGTGTGTTTGGAAAAAGATTGCAGAAATTGAAACGCTTCCTCCTGGCAATGTCTTCTATGATTCACTTTTCCCCCACAGCCAAAACCCCTCTTCAAGGGTTTTTTCATGAGCAAGATACCACGAGCAGAAGGGGACACAACCTATAGTCTTTGGCTCTGTTTCTAGTCAGAATCACCACCCTTTTGAGCCTTTCAAACCAAATGACCCAAAGAAAAGGCAAGACAAAGAATCATCATAAGGAGAGAAATAAAAACGTCTCCTCTTTGGCTTTAGATCTCTCAATCATATTCATAAATGACATCTAGATTCAACTTTGGCTTTAACTTTGGATTTCGGGGGCAATTTTGATTTCTGTTTGAAGGGAACAGAAGAGGGAGAATGCCAAGAGGGGTTTTGTTTTTTGCATTCTCCTTTGATTAGGACTGGCAGATTCTTGTGGTCTTTGCAGGTAGCCAGTTCCTAACAGAGGACTGCTAACTGCTGTCACTTAAAGAACTGAAACGATTTCTTGCAAAAGCAGAGTCTGATTCAAGCCCTGAAAACTGGCTGTGAACTCTGTGGCTTTCAGCTCTTCCAAAACCTTGTCTGCCTTGAGCTGAAGAGATCTGAGCAAGTCCAGTTTCTCAGATGAACAGAAAAGGAATTCTCATCTCTCTATTTAAGTTCCTATACAAGCCCAATCTCTGAGATATGAGTCAGAAATGTCTCCTGAGAGAAACCATCATGCCTAAAGACCGCCAGCAGCACAAAATATCAAAGGAACCTTGAGGAAATGTTTGGACACCTCCTTAGCCTTCCTTGAACAATTCCAGATACTGCTGAACCCAAGAGCCAGCCATGAACCACAGTGAGTCTGTGTCTGGCTATAACTACTCAATAATTGGCAGCTACAAGTATTGAGAGAGCCAAAGAATAAACCTTTCCTCCAAACATGTTCAATTGTTTGGACATTGTCTCTAGGGGCCGATGACACTTCTCGGTTTTAGACTTGCAATCTTGCAGCCAAAACCACAACAAGACAGGGTAGGATGCAGGAAATAAATCAGATGCCACCCTTTTCTGGAAATTACTTTTCTGCAGCTATTTGGCAACATTTTTAGGTTTGTGGACCGGAAGGTTGTCAGACTGAACAACTCAAGAGACAGGGAAAGGAACAAGTTTCATCACTGGAATTGCTACGCATTCCTGCCCCTCTTCTCCCACCCAGTTTAATATCTATTATCTCTCCTTTAGGGCTTTTTTTTTAATTGTCTCTGAAAAAGCTACATGAATGGTTGGGTGAGGAGACAGTACTGGATGATATCTGTACCACCACATTTAGAAGAATCTTTAATGTTTGGAATATGAACTTAAGATTCCTATAAACATTTTCTTCCCGAAAGCAGTGGTGTGCCCAGCTCTCCCACAAATTCTTTTCTGGGCCTTCCTATCTTCCTTATGTTTGCTTTCTGCCTAATGAAGGTTTGACGCAGGCAGCCACAACAATCCTCAATTTGCACAATGCTCCATGAGCCAGTGACCAGAAAGTAGTGCCTTAAACAAATCAAAACTAGGAAAAGTCTTTAAGTGTCTAAGAAGAATGCTGGACCTGCCACTTCCCAGAAGTTACTCTGCATGCTATGACACAAATGAAAGTTACACTAACCTTCTATGCTATTTTTTCTTTCCCGCGTATCTCCGTTTTTAATTTATAAAGCAAACCAATGAACCAACCAACCCAGGACTGGCATCCAGCACCAGCAGAGTTCAATGCCACCTAACTAATTGTCTCTACTCCTCCACTTTTTTTATAGCAGGGACACTTAATACCACCTTTTAAGGCTTTGTATAGAATGATCAAATTTAAGTCCACATACCTGATGGACAAAATAAAGATTTTGCTTAGCTTCTTTTGTTCCCCAAGTCAAAACCCTTTCCCCTCTCTTCCTGTATCTAGGGAAAAATAAAAAGGTTTTAAGTGATCACTTGCAAGGGGAGTATAATTGGCTGTAAGTGCACTTGCAAGGCATGCCACAAGTCATTCCGAAACCATCTGAAGAAGTATTCCCCTGAAAGAGGGTGATGCCTGAATTTCTATACACTGACAGGTATAGAAATTACGTTTCTTGCCAGAGGGATGGGTGATAGATGAGTAGAATCTTAGCACCAGCAGCCCATGCTACAGAATGCCTGGAAGAAAATTGAAGTTAGAAAGTGAACCCTAGAGCTATCTAAACTATCAGCAATGGCTTCAAAGGTGTTCTCTTGTTTAAGCATGATTTTTATTAAGTGGCGTTTCAAAAGAATAATATAAAAACAGGTCCTTGACTCTGAGAGGTTTATGACAGCAAGATGGGATCCATAGATTTCAGAAATTTGGTGACATAAAGTTGTCTTTAAACTTTGAGTTCCCTAACACAAAGGACTAATTTTCCTGGACACTCATATAGTCCAAATAAAATGCTTCCTAGAGATGTTGAGGCATCAGTAACTGTTTGATTATTTGATATTTCCTTCACAAGCACCTCCAAAGATGCCAACTGATGGTATCTTGGCCAGGCAAACTTTGCGGCACATTGCTACAGATGAATGATCCAGTCAGTTTAGATGCAAGAAGCTTTTATTCTTGAGATAGGATCCAAGGTTGTTGACTAAGCAGATCCATTTACTGTTGGAGCACCTTCTCTTCCTTTCTTTGCACATATTACAGGAGTTGCTTTCCTTCACTTCATCTGACAAACTCTAAACTTTTACCCACTGGAACCCACTTAACAGTTCTGTGTCAGGGATAACACACATAAACCCCTTCCTCGTTCACTCTGCATTTAAATTCTCCCACTGTGTGAAAACAGGAAAGTAGCTCCTACACGCTGCTTGAACTAACAGCTGTGACTTGTTAGACTGTTAGAAAGAAGAGATGAAAACTCTCTTCTTAGTAGGGGAGGCTATAAAATAAGAAAGCAGGGGTAGAGGGGAGAAGGAGGTACCTTCCTCCCATGGAAGGGAGGAAGAAACTAAAAAAAACCCTATAAGCCAAGGAGGCTACCATGATTTCCCTACAGCTTTTTCAAGTCTCGCTTTATATGAGAATTCCTACTTCAAAAGATTAAATGAAAAGTAGTTGCACTGGCCACACCTACATCTTTTAGAAGATGGTATAGTTTTTTAGGTTTCAGTGAAAAGCTTGAAAGACTAAGTTCTCAAGCTCAGAACTGTGTACCTTCTGGACGCCTTAGGGAAAGATTTTCAACACCATACCCCATAACAGCACATTTCTCAATGGCATAAAGGCAATTTCTGTGCCCTGGAACAACAAACCCTGGGAATGGATCTGCCATACTGGGCAAGGTCCAAGGAGCCTAAAAATGTCCCAAATTTGATAACCTGCCAAAAAATAATCTCTTTAAAATAAATTTCGTGAACCTACCTTGAAGATTTTTTAAAATAACTTATAATTTTACAAATTTCTTTCTTCCATTAGAAAGAGGTTTGTTCTGAATACTGATGTCTAATGCAGCTACTTGAAAATAAACTCTGAAAAATTAATCGGTTTCATTGTGTTTAGTTTGTAAATTCAGTATCCTTGCAGCAGTATCTATAAACAGGTACAACATTTACCTCTATGCAAATATTTCAAATATCATGGTAACTGATTTCAGATTTTTGAAAGTAGACTGAATATATTATTAGCAGCTCTGCTACATCAAGAACTCTGTAAAAGCTTAAAAATGGATAGAAGGTAAAATTCTTTTTCCATTAGAACCTCTCATATGTCTTTTAAATTCTTCCTTACACCTTGCATTTGAGCTGCATTTTTCTTTTCTGGAGGTAAAAATACTCATTTGTCTTGAATTACCCTGTGAACTACTTTACTTAATGCTTTCCTTTACTATTTGTCTGGTTTGGGGTTTTATCATTACAATACCTTTTAAAGCAGGGAATGCTTTTATACTTTATCTCATATTTAATAGTAAAGAAGTATAAATACCAGTCATAATAATTTAATAACAACATAAGATGATAAATGTTAATGTCTCAGCACAATGTGTCTTAGAAACTGCTCTCTGCAAGACAGCATGATAATGATTATAAATTTATCTGTCCCATAATTTAAATGCATCCAAACTCTCAAATGCAGAAAAGCACATAACAGTACTACACAGCAGTTTAAGAAGTGATGAAGTCTATCATGACTGGTTTAGAGGTCAGTCAGCTGGTAACTAATCACAAAACTGTAGTTATCACCTCAATTCTTGAGAAAGATGCTACTGATCTTTAATAAAATCAAACAACAAAGAACTCAGGTTTATACTTCATCAGTAAAACAGTACTTTCTGAATCATAACTCTAGCATCAATATCATGCATCAGTTCAATCCCAGAACACAGACTGAGAAGGACACTACAGGAACAGGAACATGCACACTTTCCTTTCCATCTTCCAGAAGTCACTCCCAAGGGCCCTATAATGACAGGGCATTTTTTAGGTGAAATGAACTCAAATGATCCTAAAGTGATCCATTTTACAAACTACAGGGGAAGCGTACTCTCCACCCCCACCCCACACCTCCAAGAAGATCCTTGCCAACTTGACCAGTAAAAAAAATTTCTTTCTGACCTGAAATCAGTGCACTGAATATGAAATCCCATCAAAGCTGTGGTCATTCTTATCAGAGAGAGATGGGAGAAGGAATAACATTTCAAAAGTGAAATTACACTACCAAAAAGAAGAGCAGAAAACAAGAAATTTTTTCTTCTCCTCTTCAGGCATTGAATAGAAACTCTGAAGCATGTGATACATCAATTAAAAGCAACAATGAAATACAACAATTACTACTGAAAGCTCGTGATCCAGCAAAAGATGAAGAACCTCATCTAATGAGTGGGTCTGGGTTGGCCCAATCTTCTGTCCTTACACATATCAGCCATAGAAACCCTTGGATCTCATACCGAAACATGTCCTTGAACAGACAGTCAATTTGCTTTCGTGGACAGGCGTACTACCCACAGGACAGAAACCATGCCAGTACTTATCCTTTCCTTTTGTCTGTGCCATTGTATCTCATTATCAACTTTTCTGGCTTCACTCTCTTCCACTCACTAGTTTTACAGCAAACAAAACATGTGGCACCAAACACTGCCTGACACAGCCATACATAGAAAGCCAATCTTCCTTTAGTGCTCTAATAAGAATGACAGCAAACCCAATGCACAAAGCCTCATTTCACATGCTTTACCTTCCAACTTCATGACCATCCCTAGCCTGCCCTTAATTTATCAAGCTTCATCTTGTAAGCCATTCAGATTCCTTGCACCCATTACTCTGTCTGGAAGACGGTTCCAGAAGTTCATGTCTCTGATGGCTAGAGAACTTCTTTTAACTTCCTGTCTAAATGTATTATTGATTAATTCATATCCATTTGATCTTATCTTTTAACTTTAATTGTTCTTATCCTTACTTGCTATTTACCCCCAAATGTATTTCTAGAAAGTAATTGTATCCTCTTTGAATCTTCACCTTGGTCAGCCAAACCAAGCCACGTTCTTTTAATCTCCTCTCAAAAGAATTTTTTACCATTCCATTAATGGTCCTTGGAGACCTTTTCTGTGTTTGTTCCAGTTTAAATTCACCTTTTTTCCTGTACAGATGGCCAGAGTGATACCAGTAATCCAGATGAGATCTTAACACTATTTTGTCCTAATTGTATCAATATTTTCCAATACCCACAGAAAATGTGTTTTTGACATTTACAGCGGCTGCCTTCATGGCTGAAAAATACTATTAGCGCTTTTATCTTAATAAACACAGAGGTCTAACTTCCTGCATCCCTGCTGACCAGTGAGCCTCCAGCTACAGCAGAAGGTCCTTAAATGCATGACTTCGCAGTATTAATTTTTTTCTCATTGTGATGATTCCTATTGATAGTCATCTCATTCTTCCTATGTTATAGGCAGATTCTCCTTAATATTAGTAATGCCTCCCAACTCTCTGTTATCTGCAAATTTCATGAGCACAAACTAGGTTTTGCACTAAGGTCATTAATGTGAAATATTAAACAGAATCAGTCCCAAGATGAATCTTTGAAAAATACCATAAATAAATTCCCCACGTTTTTACAGCCTCTCTTTCAAAATTCCCCCTTATGAGTCTTTAGTCAGTTTTTAATTCCAATTCGTGTCTTCTCCTGCTTAAATAATGATTTCCATGAACACTGTTTCAAGTGTTTTGCTTAAATCCAGATGTATCATGTCCACTACATTGCACTTTTTAAAGAAATCTCTTATCAAAGCAAGATGAAGTTTGTCTAACATGATCTACTTTTGATAAAGCTATCTCACATTTTATCCCATTTTCCATTTACCTCCATTTCCATGATCTTGATTACTCCTTCCTTTCAAACTTTTTCTAAGACCTTGCACAACATCAAGGTCAAAAGAACAATCCTGTAGCTTTTCCCTCTCTTTTTAAAAACAAATATTTTTTTATACTTGCCAATCACATGCTACACCAGAATTGAAAGATTAATTGAAAATCCTTGCTAGCAGAGTTGCAATTTCATGTGCCAGTTCTTTCTGGCACAAAATACAGGTTTCCTGTTTTCTCAGGGTAAGAAGTCTGTATTTTCTATATTCTTCCACACCGGTGACAGTAATTTCTATTACCCTATCATTATTCCCATCATTATCCTTTGAATATCGTTATCTTTATTCTTCATCTAATTCTCAAATCATGAAGACCACACTTCCTTATAAGACCTCTATTTGTATTTAAATACAGCAGGTCACCCAACTAACAGAAGTACATCTTATATTATTGCTATGGTTAATGTGATATAAGAAACGGACTACACAGTATAAAACAGTATGAAGGAAACCCCATGAACACTGTTTGGCTCAGTGATATTTGAAGAATCAAGAAAACATTCACAACAACGTATAATTCCCACTGGCGCTTCCTACTAGATACACCAGGGTTGTTGCAATTTTTCCCTTTAGCATAAAGAAAAGTGTTGCAAAAAGAAATAAGGAACACTTAAGCTTTATGCAATGAAATTTTATCAAACAAAACAGTGTATACTTTGTAAAATGCAAGTTTATAGTCTGGAAACAGAAGAACATACAGATTAACTGGCTTGCTATATTTGCTGCTTATTATTTCGTATTGCTTTCTTTTTGCTATTACTATTCCATGAGAGAAGCCCATTTAAGTTCTTCCTGAGGCAGCATACAGCAGAAAAAGCCATACCTATGACATTATATGCAGCTGAGAACAAGAAGCAATCACTGACATTAAGTTCTTATTCTCTTTTTATTCAGAGAGTTATGACATTTCCTCTATCTGCCTTTTCAGCCCACAGAAATGTGAAATAAAATATAGAGTTCTCACAGGTCTTCAATCATACTTTTCAATCATCCCTGAGACTGGAGAACCATGTACAAAATTTACAGAAATGACATCTCCTTTCTTTCATTCCAGCACCTCCAGACTGCCATCAGCTCTGCCCAGCCAACCTAGTACGCTTGGGCAAACAAGGTAACTGATCAATCTGGCAATTAGTTTAATGTAATAACCTTTAAAGTTTGTCCCAGGTTAATCTATGACAGGACAAAGTAAATCAAGAATGTGGTCTAAATAATTCTTTTGAAAGCAGAAACGATTGCTGAAAGAGGTATTTTTCTTCCAGAATATTTTTAAAGCACTCTATAGCCTTCTCAGAGAGATCTGCGTTTAGGATACCCTTTTCCTATTTTATTGCCTTTGCCTCTTTCTCGTTCCTCTTCGATCTCACTGCTCCCATTAAAGGATCACAGATGTTGCACAGACAAGCATTCACAAGCTGGTAAATGCCAGCAGTAGTTTTGTTCATGCATATTCATTAGAATAAGTTTATAATTGCATGATCACATAATATTTCCACGGTACTACTCCACTGCTCTACCCAGACAGTGCCTTTTACACTCTTTTGTACCGTTTCCATTTTCTACATGACTTCCAACATCTAAGAACATGTAATTGGACTATTTCATAATGCACAGATAAAACACTTCGGAGTCAAGTTTGGCCAGGAAGCCTAAGTTCTGTTTTTCCCTTTTCTGAATGCATGACTTAGAACTTTAAAATTCTTTTGAGACATTTTTTGTAAGTAAAATGCATTTTTTTCCTATAAATTCATAGGTCAGAAAAGACTTTAAAATCCTGTAGTTGGATCTCTGGCATATCACTGTCTATTAAATTTCAGTCTATACTAAAGCTACTAACTTATTTTTCATATAAAAAAAAACCCCATTCTGTTTTGATTTGAAGGTTTTTCATATTTCTTTAGAGAAACTTTCAAATCTTCATCTTAGGAGATGAAGAATCTCCATTTGCCTCTGTAGCTTATTCCGTTACTGTTAAAAAAAAATGAATTTTGTTTCTAATGTGAATTTATCTGGAGACAGGTTCCAGCACAAAAGGATGCTATTGTACTATGCCTATCTCCCCTAAAATGAAAAGCCCTTTCGAATGTGGGATTTTCTCCACAGGAAAGTATTTATACATTGTAATCAAATAACTTCTGAATAATTTCTCTCTCTTTCTCTCATGAATGAAGCAGACTGTGCTCTTCAGTTTTCAAACTACAAAGCAATTCTCCAGAATTGTTTCTGTGGCTCTCTATCCACTCAAAGTGCTCACCCTTCTTTTTAAAATGCAAGCTCCAGCAACTTATTCAGGATTCCAGTGCCAATTCCATATCCAAAATTTAAATGACCTCTCAAGTGGTCCATTTCCTATTCAAATGACCTGTTTTTGCCAAATCATTACAGTGGGAACCCATGCTGAGTCATTTGTGTACTATGACCTTGAAATCTTTTCAAAATCACCATTTTCCAGGAAACAACTCCTCTTCCTATAGACTAACAGACAATACGTTTTCTGTCTCTAAATATATGATCTTGCTGTTGGCAGTGTTGAAATAGAACTTTCTTTGAATGGGCATAACTTAATCAAACAGTCCAAGAGGTTCTGTAAGACTGTCCTGGCTTTATTCAGTATTTTCTATTTCTCTCATTTTTATATTAGCCACGAATTTCACCAAATACATTTAGTGCCATTTACTTATTAAAATAATGGGGAAAATACTGAATAGCATTAGACTTCCACTAGCCTACCGATAGCATTAGTATCAATCCCTGTGCAAGGCAAACTCCATGCATAATGACTCCCTATTCACAACTACTTTTTTGTGTGCCACATTCTTCAACCAGAGCAGCACGTGCCTTATTGACACCGTACCAATTCAACTGCCTTATAAGAATCTGTATATATTGCTTCTATAAATTAGTAAACATGCAAATGTCAATCAGACTACTTTGACTAGACTGTTTTTCTGTAAACCTAATTTGACTGCCATTCATTATATTTCCATTCTTTAATTCTTTTTTTTTTTTTTTTTAATAAATCCTTAATAACTTTCCATTATATTGGCATGGATTGATGCCAGGCTAACAGATCTATAATTACTTGGGTCAGTGTACTTACCTTCTAGAATGCTAGCACAACCTTATTACTCTTCCAGTTTCATGGAATAAATAATTAATTAGGGGTAAATGCAAATTACTTCATAGGGACCTATTTTGGTCTCTATAATAATAGGGTTCTAATCTTTAAATTCATAGTACATGCCACTGTCAGAGTCAAACTGCACTAACAAAATCACCGGCATAAATGGTAAACTGCAATATAGGTCGGAGGGTAGAGGGGAATACTTTGCTAGTAGATTTCAGATATATTTTACGATGGCAAAAGAACACTGGGACTCAGGTTTAATTACATGTTCTGTTAATTAAAGAATTTTACTGATCCTAGCTCATCCTGTTCTTCTCATGTCTTAACAAATATTGTTCCCCTATCTGACCCATGACTACCCCCCTCCTACCTGTGTGTCAGGAAGCTTGCTTTCACTCCATTCCCCCACTTAACAAGAAGAAGCAGCTTTAAGATACAAGGAAAAACGTCTTACAGTTTCCTGTCTGGTGCCATGGCACTCCAGAAGAACAATGTCTGGAAAAGTCATGGTCCACGCTAGTCTGTTCAGAGAGTTTTTGGAAATGGACCATTTTTACTCCCTTTAGAAAGAAGACCCATCAGGGGGAAGGAAAATTGGTAGAGACAGAGAATGCCCAGTGGATTTGCCTGCCAGATTCTGACAAGCCATTCCAGAATACCTAAAACCAGTGATTTTCAGAGATTAACAGTTCAACCAAATTAATCTGAATCAGAGGCATACAGAGCTTGCTGAACAGAACTGCATATATTTTGCAAAACTGACATCTTTCAGAATCTGAGCATCTATCCACTGTGATTCCACTCCCAAATTTTACTACTCTGACATAAATTGTGACATAACTTCTTCCCGTATATGTTATGTACAAAGCCTATAAGTGTTAAAAGAAGGAAGAAAAGTAGGCTTAGAGCTCACCTACCACAATTCTGCTACTTTTTCCTAATTTAGACCAAAATCCAGCAATTGTATTAATAATCAGTGATTCTGGCTAAATAACATTTCTAATTATAAAAACCCCAATAACAATCAAAGAACACCTTTTCTCCCTGAGTGGTTCTAGCTGTCAATTAGACTTGCCATTTTTTCACTGTGACCATGAGAGTAGACTTGTATGCCCATAAACTTTCTGTCTCTCAAAACCACAACGTAATAGCTTTTGTAAATGCAGCATCTTGGTAAAACAAAACCAGTAAAGTCTCTTGTGTTTTGACCACAGCTCTCTTTGGGCTCAACACAAATTTAAATGCCTGTGTTATTTCTGAGGAAAGTATAGAGACCCTTTTAGATCTAATTTCTTGTGACCAAAAGGGGACATAATACTGCTTGGATGGTGTAAAATGGATTTCCAGGTGTGTTTAGGTCACTTTATGCAAGGCAAGCCATTATCTTACTGTAAATGAAAATCAGGTCAACAATTTTCCATAGAGTTCCTCCAAGTGCTGTGGGGAAGGTGCAGCATCAATCTTCTTCTTTTAATCAAGCCAACATGAGACTGATGGTTGCAGGAGAGTATTTGAACTCACAAAATGTGCCATATGATGGTATCGATGCTACATTACTTCGCAATTATATCTTCAATGTATATTGAACAGCTACCATACAAATGTTTAAAGTGTTTTTAAATGTAAATAGCTTTATTCTCTTTATTCCCATCATTAGAACAAATTAAAAGATTCCTTTATACTTTTGTTTTGAACTAGTAGGCAACATCTATACCAACCTGGACACAATATTCTTTGCTTTTCTTTTCAGACACAAAATCAACAGCATTAAGTAGAATCTCATTTTTCTCTATGGATACTTGTATCTATTATTGGATCATTTCTCATGTGCAACGAACCATCTGCTTTAACGTCAAAGTTGATTCTTTTAGTTGCTCCTTTAATTTTTTTCTTCTGTCTCTTCACTTGCAGTATCAAATATGAAACCACAAATTTAAATCTGTGTGAATGAGAGTATTCAGGGCAAAGTGCTTCAATCACTTTTAAATTGCTCATTTTGTGCTACACTGAAGGTGATGTTTTTAGAAGAAAAGAAGGTTGCAACTTTCTATCAAGTTCAAGCCTTTGCCTTCATTTCTTTCTTTTCTTCCCTTTTTTTTTTAAGGTGCAGTTGCCAATTGATCTGTCATATTGTCGTTTTCAAAGATGAACTGAGAACGCTCTGAAAGGAGGTTGCTGTTGAAGAGCTGCTGGAAGACCTAGAGTAGGGAATTACATTTTCATTGTGGCTAACTTTCAATGACACTGAAGATGTCTCACTTGGAAGATCATCAAACCCATGTTTTCTCTTCCACTTCAACAGACAAAGCTTCATTCATTTGATGTGGAGACTCTGAAGAAACTAATTTTCTTTTTGAAATAAGTGTGAATTCTTTTTATCTTGTGATTTAACAACTCTTGACAATGCTTACATTTCACTTCAGAAAAATTAGCTGTTTTCATAATTTCAGTCTTTCCAATCATTTTTTCCCACTAAGTCTTTTAGTATTCCCTTTCTCAACCCAGGTTAACACACATGGAAGTTTAGTAATAACTACTTCTAAATTACCTATTTGTTGTATTAATAAAAAGTTTTCCTATTTATTAAAATTACCATAAAAATAACTGCTTCTTGAATTTAACACTGTAAAGCATGAAAATAAGATGTGCTAATCATGTTCTCCAATGACTTATCTTGCATTAATTTCTGGCAGATCAAATCCATCCTTGATTACAGGATACTCTTACCTATTTTCTCTTTCACAGTATCTAACATTTAGCTCCATCCCTGTCCTCCTGTGACTAAGAATATCACGCATTCCCTGTAAGGCTTCCAGTTCTGTAACTCTGATAATGCTTAGTACAAAGAAAAAGTATTTTATAGTTTTATACTATGTATCTGACAAAGATTTCATGTGCAAAAAGGGAGACAGGGATAAAAGTGAAATGAGACGTAACTTCTGGAAAAGTGTATTATTTGAAGTTTCTTTTCTAGAAAAGAATCCTGATTTTTTTCAAGTCGCTGGAGGTTTGGAACTACTTTTCTATGAAACAGTTCAACATACACTGTGTTGTGACTTACCACCATGTTACTGGGCTATAAGAATAATGCTCCAAGTTCTCATTTTGTATGTAGAGTGGTGCTAAGGCCTTGTGATCTCCTTTGGTGAGAAGATGCTTCACACAGAAATTGCAATTTCTACCTGAACTACAGATCTGACTTTCAGAAGTTTGGTAGGTGGAGCCAGAAATTTCTTACTAAATTAGAAGTCAATTTCAAGCTCCCGATGCAGTATTTTAAAAAGCTTGTGGAGGAAAAACATGGGAAAGGGCAAAATGAAGATGGATTATGGCTGATGGTGACTTTTACAATGAAAACATGAAGTTATTTTTGGTTTAAATATCTGCTGCATAGAAGTTTAACGGTTTTTGCTCCCAACTCTACATGGTACTTAACAGATGCAGAGAAAATCCTCCCAACAAATTTTTATTGAAGTGAATATTGGTGAAAAACGCTTGGCTGCCATCACTGTTGTCTGAAGTGTTTGATGTATACACAAGATTTGGGCAGCCCAGGTTGAGAAAGGGAAACTTCTGACATAAGATGACACTGGAAAGGACCTTGAAAGCTCATCTCATCTATCTACTGTCCTAATGCAGGACAGAAATATCAGTAACATATCTGAGTACAGGTAGTCTGAACAGAAAGAACTCTAGTAATAGAGATTTGACATCATCTTTACAAAATATGCCAGTGCTTCATTACTCCTACTTATTCCTTCCAATATCTAATCTGAATTTCTCTAGCTGCATTTCAAACCTCTTATTTCTTGTCCTATCCATGCTGAATATGGAGAAAAATTATTCCCTTTCTTTCTGGGGTAGCCCAGAAGACATATCTGAAGACATGTTTCACCTCAGACTTTTTTTCCTATAGACTAAACACCACCAATTCTTCAAACTTTCCACATAAATCATGATCACTCTCATTGTTCTCCTTTGGACTCACTCCAGTTAACCCACTTCCTTTGTGAAGTGTAACACTAAATACTAACTACAATAATCTAGGTGAGACCTTACTGATGCTGAGTACCATAATTTCCTGTATCTTACAGGCTACATTTCTGGTTTTGCATCCAAGGGAGACCTACTCTATTCCCCAGATCCTTTTCTAAAGGACTAGCCAGTTATTTCCTATTCCAAGCTATTATTGCTGCTTAATCTCACCTAAATATGAAACTTCTCATTTCCCCATATTGAACTGCATCCAGTTTCCCAGATTGCTTCTCCAACTGGCCAAGACCATTTTGAATCTGAATTCTGTTCACCAACTTGCTGTGGCCACCCTACTGCCATCTGTAAACGGAATAAACATACTCTGCATTCCATCCCCAAACCACTACTGAAAATAGCAAATAGGATGAGACACAGGAGAGATACTTGTTCGACCCAGTTGATACATCCTTCCAATTTGACAGTGCTGATTACTTTTGCTATTTTGCTACTACTGTTATTGCTAACTATTGTCTGAGTATGCTTTCCAAATAATTCTGCACTAATCTTACTGTCATAGTGTTCATATCAAGTCTTCCTGCTTTGCTAATAAAAATGTGGTATATACGTATGACAAGATGGTCAGAAACCCTGCTGAAGTTCAAGATACACAATATCTATTATTGCTTTTCTGTTCCACCCCTATTAGCCCAAAGCAAAAGGAAAACAGATTGGTTTGACATGGGCTGCTCTCAACAGATCCATTCTGTCTGTTAGCCATTTCTTTGCTGTCTTCCAGATGTTTACATGTAACTTGTTTGATTATTTGTTCATTATTTCTTCTGGTATTATTTTAGGAATTGAAGTTAAATTGACTGATGTAAAATTCCCTGGCTTCTTCCTTTTTACCCTTTAAGAATGACATTTGTCCTTTTTCAATCGCTTAGAGCCTTAGCGAGCATCTCCAGGTTATCAGTTGCCCGTTGACAGCTTTAAAGAGTTTTGGCCAGCGCTCTAAACAAGCTAGGGTCCATTTTATTAGGCCGTAAGATCGTGCTCCTTTGTTTTTCATAATAATTGTATTAACCACACGATTACAGGAGACTTCTTTAGTGGATACTGAAACAAAAAAGGCATTAAATGTTTTAGCCTAAGACATCTTACATTACTAGTTTTCTCACTCAACTGAGTATTGAGTAGTTTCTCAGTGTTTTTCGTATTCCTTACAGAATTCAAGCAGGAACTCAATAGTCATAAACTGTAATGTTCTTTATAAAAACATATTTTTTAAGCTGGTCACTTATAAAAGGTTTCTTGTTCCTCTTAATTATAACTTCTTCTGTGCCTTGTTCTTTTTGATTTCTGTCCCCACATACTTAAGCATTCCTTTATACTAATCCTAGTAATCTCACATAATTTTAATTTCCTGCATGACTCTTTCACATGTTTGAGGTCAGTGTATATGACTTAACCAGATGATTTCTTGCTATATACTTGCTATTCTTTCCTTGCATTGGGATCATTAAATTCTGAATAGCATGTTTTTCATCAGGAAGTGCTTAATTCCTTTATTCCTTTAAACTTCTCTTCCATGGTATGTGATGTTCCAGTACCCTGAGTTTGTTGAAGTCGGCTTTCTTGAAATTCTCATTTTCTATTTTGCTGTTCTCCCTCCTTTCCTTCAAAAGAATCACGCGTACTTTCATATCATGTTCACACAAGTTCTCTTCCACTGTCATGTTCTCATACACATCCTATTTAGCACAAGGCTGCTGTAGACTGTATTCTAACCTCTCTAGTTGCTTCCTCTACTTTCTCTACCAAGGCTGTCACAAAAAGAAATAAATATATTTTGCTCTCTCTCTGTAAGCTGTTATATTCCTTTCCAGATGAAGTCTACATAAACTTTTTTGCCTGTTTTTATGAAGTTCTATGCCTTATAGGATTTGGCTAGTTTCTCAAAGAAAATAAACCCACCCCAAAAGAGCACCACCCCCGCAAAAGAGCCAAAACTGAACTCAAGCCTTATGCAACAGATATTTCTGGCTTGGGATTTCAACAGAAATCTCCCTGATCTCATAACAGGTGTATATATTCTCTTTCTGGGCAAGCCACCATGTGTGCCCTTATACTCATATTTTAGTCATATGAGCAATTCTAACAAACCATTACTATGCCAGTTGAGTTGGAGTTTTGTATTAAGAATTCCAGCTTTTCTGCTTCTATTTTCTGTTCCTGATTTCTATGTTCGAAGAGACCTTTCTAGATTTCAAAGGACAGCAGATCATTCAGGTTTCAGATTCCCTGTTTGGCCTGTCATCAAGGGAGAAAATAAACATCCATTCTCATGGAACTGTTTACATTCATATTTTTCAATGAAAAAAACAAAACTTTTCCCAATATGCATTCACCACTAGGGTTTTTTTCTGGTGACCCTCAGTCTGAGATGTGGGGTTTGCTGCTATACACTATGAGAGGAAGGAATGGCACCTATAGTCCAGATTTAGTAGCATTTGCTATATACAGAAGATAAATGGGAGGAATATTTGGCCTTAAAACTGGAAAATAAGTTAGAAATCTCAAGTTATTTTCTCATTCTCCTACTTAAGCAGGTATTGCGTTTTCTAAGAAGAACATGTACTTTTAATGTGCTTTAAATAAAGTACAGGTATAATCCTAGTGAAGATGAGAGTTATAGCATGAATGCACATGAACTGCTTGAAATAAATTCTAAGATTAAAACCTTTTATTCTGGTGATGACACAACCCTGGTGTGTGAACTTTGGCAACTCATTTATCCATCTTTTAATTTTCGGTTCCCCAGCTGTAAAATGACTATGACAATAGTTATCAAATTCATAAGTGGGATGTTTGTCTTAAAGAATATTTATAAACCCATAAAGATCCCCAGATGATAAGTGCTACAGAAAGCAAAGGATTATTATTAATAATGCCCACTCAGAATGATGTTCGTATCTTAGCGATAACTTTATCCCTAAAATCACTAGAAGAAGATTTAAAAGCTTACAGAAAATGCTGAAATGAGGCAAATTTTCTCTCATCTCTGTAAAGCATCTTGCTGCACTGAGAGCTCCAGCACACATTTGTCATCTGGAGGCCAAGCAGGCCTTCCACGATTCCAGGAAATCAATTCCAAAGACTGTAGATTGTCAGTTGCTTGCACACTGGAGGCCGTCCAGGCAGCAGATTAAATTGTATGAGAAAATTGTAGCAGGCTCTAGACCGCATGTAATGGAGACCCCCAATGACCTTTCCGAGGACTTGGGAAACATGCATTGAAATTACCAACAGGCCCTTTTGTAGCACCAAAAGTGCATACTGAACTTCTCTTACTCATCACACAGGGTCATTCACAACTGAGCTATTTCTGAAGAGGAAAAACAAACCAGAAAATGTAATCACCATCCTTCCTTCTTGCAGAAAATATACAGGGATACTAGAGCTGCATTATCTGTGTGACAAAAAAAAAAAAAGAGAAGTTGGTACTTTTGAAAGCTGCAGTCTTTAGAAGCATTTAATGGGGCTACTGTTCCTGAATCTTTCACCCCTGAGAGATTTCAGCAGAATACCCAAAACACTGGCCAAAATGATTGCTGATGCAGAAGGCTGATTTAGACAAGTAACAGTTTCAGTTTTGTTGTTTTATTCAGACTCTGTTGACTACCCCCTGGTTTTTGGTTTCATTGTTTCTAGAGTACCCTTGACATGGCCAGAGTTCAAACTGCTAACGTGACCCTTTCAGTGCTGCTCACTTGGGGGTTCAGGCTATAGTGTGTAACTCTCCTTGTCATGAACAGGAATGCTCCATGTACACAAAGAACCTAATCCCTTTTGAAAATAAAGTTTTGCTATACCAGCGAAGGATGAGCTACGTGAAGTTTTGTTTATTTCTTCTGATCAACCGATGTTTTCAAAAACTGGGGAGTTAACGCCCCCGACTTCTACTTTCCCATTTATCAGTGGCAAGGTAGGCTGGTCATTTTATCTCACTCCTTAACAGTATTCCCACACTTTAGGAACGCTGCATGGCTTAACGTATATCTGTAATTTTTTTTAATTTGAATGTATTAGAAAAGATTTACAGGGTATTTTAAGCAGATGGAATGAGTACGTTTGTTGGTTCGGAGGGAGGTTGTGGTTTTTTACATTTGCTATGACAGATAAACATGCCTTTTTCCTTTGCTAAAAGATCATATGGAATCATATCCCAAGCTGCCCATAACTTGAGTTTTGTATTTATCTCCAAAGCAGCTTTTAGGGCATCAGAGTAAGCGAGTTCTCAGCTTGACAGCAAGGCTCTACAACCTCTACAAGGCACATGATCAGAGAGGGAAATGGTGAACAGGAACTGCCCTTACCATTGTCATGTTTTTTTGACTCTGCCACAGACTTCCTATATGACCTTGACCAAGTTTTTAAATCTATTTCATAATTCCCCATGTGCTGTTCTGAAGTAATAATTCCCCATGTCAGAAGCATCTGAGTATAAATTTATTGCTAAATGTCTTTTATGGTAAGGCTTGTTAAGTAATATACTCTCTCTAAGAAAATTATCTTTCTGCTAAAGGAGCAATTGCTCTATTGATTATAAACTAACCTTGTTTATATTTTTAAAGTTGCTTTATCAGAGATCTTGGTCTGATTCATCTGTAAGTTGCATTCTTATGCATTCATTCACACACCAGTATTTTTCTGCCACTTATATTTGCTATTTTTACACACATTTTGATCAGCTATAGATTAATTACTTTTGGTGCTAGGCACTGTAGAATTAGACCTCCTATGTTCTGAGGAGGAAAGATGGGGAGAAAAGTATGGAGCAGCAATCCTTGCACACACAAAAAGAAAAATCTATGGGCTGAATGAATGAAGAATGGAATGAAAGGCATATGAATATGAAGAGGAGACTTTCAAAGACTGTTTTAGCCACAGGCCTTTTCATGTCAAATATCTGGTGCATCCAAGCCGTAAAAAGCAAAGCAGGAATTTCTAGGATCAATTTCACCCCTTTGACTCATCCCCTTCCTTTGCCCACTTGCTCTCGTAAGACAGGTCCAGAGTGTGCAACAGGAAACCAAGCAAAAACAATACAAGAAAAACGCATTTTAATTTTAGCCACACAGCTGCCTCTGGGTTCTTTAAATACACTCCCCTCTAAGTGCTTCCATACACCAAGCTATCCAAGCGCTCTAGACAGGCTGAGTCTCAACTGCAAACTCATTCCACAACTAATCTCTCTCTGGCATTGTTACAGCAATCAAACCAAGCTGGTCAAATGCCCAGTTGGGGCAAACTGGGTCCTTATCCAAGTGCCCTCTGTTATGTGGCTTGAAGTGATGAGCTGCAGTCTCCAAGTTCTTTGGGCAGGGACTAGTTTTCGGATAAGGATTAAAAACAACCTCTTTTTTCCTTATCCTCTCCCTCTACACATTAATACACAGCGTAAGAAACCAAAAATATCCTTTGAAGTCGTGCCTGTGAGTGACACTGTGCCCTAGTATAATGTGACAGGTGACCTATTCTCCTTGTGCCAAGCTGCATGTAGCCTTGCTGTCTGGAAAACTATCTGGGGAATTTAAGGACTACCAGGAGAAAAATGGGAAATCTAAAAGCTCAGTCACATACTCAGTTCTTCATCTTGGGTTCTTTTTTTCCCTTTGGCTTTCGAAGGTGAAACATAAACTACCTCTGAATTCCGGAGGTTTTTTACTGCCATCATGTGGAGAATTTCCTAAAAAAATGAAAAACCGTCTTCCCTGACTAGATGTGATTTTTCCTGCCCTTGGCAAAACTGAAAAAATCTAATTCAGTCTTACATCTACACAGGGCTAGTCTTGGAGCCACAAATGCCATAAACATCTGCTAAATATTCTACCACCCTTAGTATACTTTGCTTTTGCCCTACTGAAGCAGTGTATTTGTTGGCATAGCAGAGCTGGTCAAAAGTGTGACAGCCCAGGTATGCTTGTCATTTCTGATATTCCATTACAGGTTTCTTTCTGTGGTCATACGGAACATACGAACATTTAATATCAATGCTATTTCTTTCCACGCAGCAATGATAAAAAGGAAAACAATATTACAGCAGGGTATCACAAATCCAATTATATAAATTATCTTGGGATCAGAAATATACATTCTTCAGGCATTACTATTCCTACTACGCAATCCTCCATTTCATCTGACCACCATAACAATCACACTTGAGGAATTTGATAAAAATATTAAAACTGTTCCAGAGGGTTGGAAATTTAGAGGGCTATATTAATTTTAATTGAAAGAGGAGAGCATTCCTACCTTCCAGGAAATTCTAAGATTTCAAAAGTTTTGACCCAAACCAATAACTATATTTCAATTAAAAAAAAAGGCAAAATGGAACATCACCAAATTTGATTTCTATTTGATTTCTTTTTAGTTTTGTATTGTACTGATTAACATTGTATTACTACTGTAAAAGTCAAAATAAAAAAGTGAACTTTTCAGCAATATTGACACATTTTCACTAAAGGTTTTGCCTTTGTTAAATCAATAAAATCTGGAAGACAATTACTGTCACAACATTTCCAAGAAGGTCTGTTTGTTTTCCCAAAGACATGCAAACAAGTGGCCCCATTTTCAAGAGGGATGAGCCTCCAGTAGCTCCTCCTGAATTCAGCACAACAGAAATCAGCCTTGCATTTGGATTACAAATCCAATTGGTATCTTCTGTCCATTCTGCTATCTCACTTGAAATCATAACTGGTTTTTAGTTTCTCCCTGACCAGAGGCTTGCAAACATAGTAATTACAGACCTCAGCAAGGTCCATAAATGACTCCAGAACAAAAGCATGTTCTAATTTATACCAACATCCTCTTGTACAACAAGACCTCTTCAGAAGAGCTGCTACATTTGGTAAGTTTAGAAAGTTGGTCTGAAGATCTGTGAAGTACTATCATCAAGGCACTGCCTTCTTCTAGTCTCATAAAAATCCATTCAGATTTGGCTACAGTATACACAGGCCACTGGAAAAATCAGCGCTTAGCAGCTTTTTCTCAATCTGCTCCCATAAGTCCTCACAGTTCCTGTAGCCTTGGACACAAACTGTTCAGCATTTCGCTGTGATAGTCTGTGCAGCATAGATTTCTAAGTTAAAGGTAAAATGTATCCTGCTACTGTCCCCCTAGCATAGAGGAACATTCCCCCGCGAACCAAGAGCCAATTCTATCTTTATCTTTCAAATGGCTCTAGTAATTCTGAACGTTTCACAATCATATTATTAAGCAAAGCCTCAACCACTACTAAGAGAACCCACACGCAAGAGATGAATTCAGCCATCTAACATAGCAAGTCTACAGGGAAAGCAACTGAGTCACAGTGGCATCTGAACTTCTCGGAAAGCTAGTCTATATCCTTGGCTCGTCTGTCTGTACTATGAAGCACAGCACATGGCTATATCAGTGTTACCGCATCATATGATCTCTCTAAAGACTAGTCCGTAGAAAACTTAATCCTTCTATGTGCAACTAATATGGCTAGCCTTTAATCCTCCATAGCAGAGGTCTGTACTGAAGGTTCAAGGTTCAAGTTTTCTGCTGCATGAGGTACATTTGTTTTCCTTGCACATAAAGTAATGAATTCTTGCCTTTTCATTTGCTTGTAAAAATGACAGGAAATAACAGGCCAAAATCCTTATTAAAATAATATTCCGAAATATAGTCATGTCAAATATAGTTCTCATCAATTAGGAAAATACAGATTTGAGATCACCAGTACAACCTTAATTCTGCTACATGATGCACTTACATTGTCAGGCTATCTTTAGTTACCTACTGACATCTTAGGTTTTTTTCCACCAAACAATGTATCATTCAGTTGACTGGGTAAATGTATTGGGAATAAAACATGTAGAGAATTAGGCTGTTGTTGTAGTATCCCTATCTCACATTTGTTGCCCTCGGTTTATAAAATTGTTTAAAAGTAAGACTTGGGATTACTTATTGTAATTTTATGTAAATTAGATAAAGTCCTTTTCATCCTGAAAAAAAGTCCACGGGCAGTCCTTGATTGGACCGTTTGACCTTCCTGATATACTGTGACTCAGAGACACACGACACCCAGTGGTTATTAGAAATAATGCAGGAATGCAGAAGCCATGTAGAATATGAAGATACTTATCCCCATTCCCAGGTTCACAAAATTAAGACAGAACTAGAAAAATTAAGACACTGGACAAGTTACAATCCATATTAAAGAGTCATTAGAGATGACCTTAACAGACTCTACATTTAGGAAACAAAAAATCTCCCAAAGCAACAACCAACATCCGAAATACAAACCCAAATAATTTTTGATCTCCAGGAAAACACGACATCTATCATACTTTGGAGTAAACAGTAGCTCTTTCATGACAACAATCCTGTAGATTTCTCCATCAGAAAATAACACTATCATGAAGAGATTTCCCTGACTGTATTGCACTGGTTAAGTAAAGCCATCCTTCTACACCCTGTAGCTTTCCACATACTGGAGGCTACATTGAACACAGACAGAGAAGATGACTGCACTGGGGAAGAGAGGGAGTACAAAAGGGCATGCTGCTCTCCAAAGCACTCTGAACTGCTGAAAAGGTTTGATGCTGCACAGATCAGAAGCAGTCACTGGGGCTGCTCTTTGCAGTTTCCCCAAATCCTCAGCTGGCCCAAGAGTCTAGGAGTTGCAAAGGGGGTATTAAACCCATCTTTGTTCTCCTCCAGCATAACATGGTACAGAAGAACATCAAAGGTGCTTTATTCTTGATATGCCATCTCTGCTAATCATTTGTTATTGTTAAATTATCGCCATTCTGCCTTCCCTTAATTTGGAGACATTTATAGCAAAGATGAAGTTGCAGATGGACACAAGAATCTGAAAGATGTGCACTTTGAAAAGGAAACATAGCTAAATAAAGTTGAAATGTAGAAGAAAAATGAGCCATTGCTAAAATATCTTCATTAGACAGAAATCTTGTTAACTCAACTGCTGGGTGAAATTCTATGATCTGTGATAGACTTCAGGTCAGAGCAGGTGATCATACAGTATCTCTTTCATGCTTTAATATTTATTAAATAAGATGTTAATTATTAACAAAACCCACATGTGGAATGTCTTCTCAAACAGATTTGGAAGTGTAATATTATTTTTATGTCCAACAACACAGCTAACACAAATATAAAAGGAAACCCGTTTGAGATTTAGTGCCCCTCTGCTGAAAGGTGAAGCAAATACTTTATCCACATGAATTCATTCTTTGGTTGAGATCAATGAAAACTTAGAGGCATTTGAACAATATTCTTCTATTAATGTATTAAAATTACAGAAATGAATAATAGAAGGAACAAAGATATCTGTATCAAAATATCATAAAAGTTAGACTTCAGTTCAATAAAGTGAGAAGAATAAAGCTATTTATTTGCAGACTAACTTAATGCAATACAGTACCTACTAAATTGTATTTTGTCTGTGATAGCAAAATACATTGGTGAGTATATGAAGAAAAAAGATTGAGCGCGTGGTGTTTTCAGACAAACACCTAACCTTTCCAGTTCAGACAATCTATTATGATACCACATTCTTCTTCTGACCTGGCTATGCTTTTACTTCCAAAGTTTGCCAAACATTTCTTTCTACTGCTGTGTTAGGACAAAAGATTCTTTGTTCCACAAGCATTTATGAAGTCCATGCATCAACACCTTTATTAATTGTTCAGTAACCACACAAGACCTATTATTTAACTGCCTCATTGGATAAATACTTGCTTTTGTCCCTCTTAAGCCATGAAAGATGATTACTGCATCTTTTCCTGGAAGAAGAGATTCAACACTTTTTTTTTAAACAAAAGTGTTGAAACACCTAAACCGAGTAAAGATGCAGTCATACTTCACCCATATTCTTTTCACTCTTCTCTTGTACGACCAGAATAAACAGTGAAGTGAACAAAAAGCTAATACCTGCCAAAACACTCACCTTCAGGGTAAACAAACAAACCACAGAACAACATACGAAAATAGGAAAACATCCTGTTCAGTAATCACTGAAAGCATACCATAAATGAGACCTTATATCAATGAAGAATCAATTAAAGGAAAAGGGAAAGAAGGACAATGACAGAAATATTATTAGAACCACAAAAAAGGGCTTATTTTGGAGCAGGGAAAATTCAGGTGATAATGCTCAATATAAACCTAAGGTTTAATTCAACTGAATTCAGGGAGAATACAGGTGATAAGATTTAGTTTATTTAAAAACAGAGGTTTACCTTGACTATCCAAGAAAACTTCTCTATTAAAGACTACTGTATTTTAGTTCTCCTACCTGCCGCCCCGTGGATGAAGGCCTGGTATCACACATTCCAAATCTGTTCTGAATCACCTGAATGGCGGGTTGTCTGTCCCAAATACAATTACTCGCTCTCTGATGAGCTGTTTTCAGCGAGCACCCACACGTACTCCATATCCTGAGAAATCTGGTCTCTGTGGAGATCAGTAAGGGTTGTTTCTGGGGATAAGGCAACCAGGACCATGCCTGAGCAAATATCATGATGCAACAGCATTCTTAGCATGCTTTTCCTCAGAACCCAAACCTCCCAAACAGTAAGGGATCCAAATCCACAGTCTAGAGATCACACATCTCATGGTACTGTTTAGCTGTAACTCAGAGACAACTCTGGTATTTAAATACTCAAAAATACATCCTAGGAATATGTGTCACTAGCGTTCTCTCACAGCACTTTGGATTAGTAGGACTGGAATCCGTTCTGTGTCACATTCTCAAAATAAGTGTCATTTCACATGATCACAAACATTTTTGGTTTGCATTTGACAGGTTATTTATGAGACTACGCTGAGATTAAAGGTTCTTCTCCGTTTCACTCAGGAATTTATTAGATCACGTTGATATTTTAGTCAGCATGTTTCAGGTTCTTTAACAAGACCATGGTAACAATGGAAGTATTTCTTTCATCCATTTCTATGCAGGGAATTCATTGTGCTTTTGCTCAGCCCTTCCACACAGCCTTTTCAGTTTTCTCTAATGACATGGCTTTCATGTCCAAATGCAAAATATTCTGACAGACTTCTGGGTGCTGGTTGTGTTTAAGCAGTTCTCAGAACAAGAGTAGCTATTCTAGTTGTATTCATTGAACCAGAGGATTCACTTCCTCTTACTTATTTGCTCTTGGTTTATATGCAGTTCATGGAAAGCAAATCCACATTTTCTTTCACTATCTCGTATTTACCAATCACACAGAATAACAATGGTAACCTTTACTCATGACAGCTCGTCCTTTTGCCATGTTTTCCCTCGAGACAAGTTTAAAGCTTTTGGACCTCTTTAGTGCTGCTTTTGTCATTTTGTAAGCGGCTGTCAGTGTTTATGTTTTCAGTCATCTCTCATTCTTGGCATGAGAGAGGCTCTGCAAAAGTTCAAACTCCTGCGTAGAGATGAATTGTACTCTTTTACACAATATTCGGGAAGCCCAGCAGCATCCCACACTCCTGTCTCTGATCACCCCAATGCCCTCAGAAGTCCACGCCAGGCAATAAACAGCTTCAAGCCCTCGCAAACTCGCCCAGCCGCGTGGCGCAAGGCCAACAGGCTCGTTTTCCAGTGAAGATGCTCCGTTTTGCCATGTCCCTGACGGTCCTGGTGGGGTGGGTCCCCAGAAGCCTTTTAAAACCGCCGTGCTGGCGGGCCCTTCTCCCTGACAGACCCTGTGCGCGTCCACACCTAGAGCTGCCCGTCCCCACCTCACACCAATCCCCGCTGCACTCGAGGGCCTGTGGTAAGGACCCCTGTACGGAGCCTGCCCTTGCTGCCCCTCAGAGGGCCCCGCGGTCCCGCTCCCGCCCCAGCTCCTTATGAGGCGCGCGGGCCTCGGGCACGACCGCGCCATGTCGCGCCTCCGCCCCGCGCAGCGCGAGGATACGCCGCAACGGCCGCGCGCCTCGCGCACGCGCGCTGCAACCACCCCACTTGCAGCAAGCGCGAAGCGCGGCGGGCCGGCGCCGGCAGCTTCGCTAGTGCGCATGTGCGCCGAAGGGAGCCCGGCGGGCAACTTTCCTCTTCCGGGGTAGGGTGGGCTTGTCTAGCCGATGAGGGAGGTTCGTGCTCCATGGTAGGGTGTCGCGCATGCGCGGCCCGGCGGAGTTGGAGCTGTGGCGGCCCGCGCTCAGGTGAGGGGCGGCCTGGCCCGGCCCGGCCCGGCGGGAAGCGAACGTGAGGAAGCGGTGGCCGCTGTGGGGCCTGGGGACTCCCGGACATCCCGGGGGCCTGCTTCGCCTCGCCGTGTGGCGGGGCGGCGGCGGCTCGGGCCCGAAAGCCGTGTGGCTCGGCCCGCCTACGCGGGGGCCTCTCCTCACCGGCGGGCTCGCTGCGAGGGCACCCCGCTCGGGCGGGCAGAGCTCCGGGGTTCCCCGCCGCCCGGGCCTGGCGTGTGGGCGAAGCGCTGGGAAGGCAGTCGGGCGCGGTCAGCTCTCGCCGCTGCGGCGGGAGGGAGGGCCCTGGGCGTCGGGGTTGTCGCCTGGTGCTTCCCGCCGGTGCGCGGCGGAGCACCTGCCCGCCTGCCGGGCGGGGCGGGGCGCCTCAAGCCCGCGTCTCGAGAAAGTGGTGTTTCTGGTTTGTTTATTTTCGGTTGTGGTTTTGTGGTTGTTCTTGATTTGTTTTCTTCCATAAGGGAAGAGAACGTGTGCCAGCCCTTCCCAAAGCTTCCCTTCATGCAAGGCTAGCACATGGCGTGTTCTTATTTTACTTATTTCTAGCCCTCCTTCTGTTTCCAGTTGTGCTTTTTTGGAGTTTCACTTTCTTATGTATCGCTTTCTCAAAAAAATACATTTGTTTTGGAAAGGGCTAAGTAACAAAAGCATGGATCGGGACTTAAACCTCATCTTCCATTCCAGGGATAGCATGTAGGTTGCTCTTCTGTACTTAATGTTTGTTCCATACCTGTTAGCAGGTCCGCAGGTGTGACTGAAGATGAAAAGTAAGAATGATGCAAATAGTTAGTGGGGAAATTCGCTTTTGCTGATCATTATTCTGTCTTTTTTTTGTAGTTATAGAGACAGTCACCGTACTATCTCAGCGCTGTTATTTAACTTACAGAATTCATTACTGGAGATGCCAAGGCTTGAGATCTTGGAGCAGAATTCTAACAACCAGTTGTCAGGACCTTAAGAAGAAACCTGCCTTTTGGGGTAGATTATTCCAGAATGTCTGCTGCAATGCCGTTTGAAGTAGCTTGCACTGGATACTGCCGTTAAAGGGCTACTGGCCTGACTATGATGCAGACTCCTGAGTTCCTGTATTTGTAATTTAAATATACAGCTCTAATACGAGGTACAACTTCAAAGGGTTGCTTTACAGGAAAATAATTTCTACAAATAATATTAGGCATAATTTCTGCAATTCATGCTGTCATTTTTCTGTTAGCCAAACTCTGAGCTATCTTCTTTAAGAGAAGCAGAAACTTTGCTCTGTCTTACTAGAGTCTACCTGCCCTCAGGAAGCAGCTGAAGGTTGTGACAAGTATGTAGTGTGGGAGGCCATAATGTAACTATACATTTTTCTGATTTTCATAGCTTTTAGTTTCAGCCTTCCAGTGTTCTCATTCTGTGTGTGAGAAGAAGAGGGCGTTTGTAAGGCCATGTCTTCCCTAGGAGTGCATGGCAGGTATAGTAATGTGTTGCGCTTTTAGCAGTATGGATTTCTTTAGCCCAAGCGTGTTCTCTGATCACTTACTTTACTTTCTTTTCTCTGGTGGCTTACTTGACTCTTGAGAGTGAAATGGACTGTATTAACAAAACCACATCTTTGTAGGTTCAGATGTATTTGTTGTATGGGCTTCACCCAGCACAGCTGATTTATTTTGGGATTTGCTTCCTGGGATAGCTAAGTTTTTGTAAGATAAATATTGCCTGAGTAACTTTTGATTCTTGAAAAAAATGTTGTTTATGAATAGCCTTTAGCTTTTAGTTTGTTTTGCTTTTTTGCATAGAGAAACATCTAATACGTTAGTTTTCTATCTTCATTTCATTCTTTGAATAGTTTGAGGTGTTTCTATTCTGAAAGTCTCCCATTAGCTCACTGGCAGTGTAAAAAGAGATATGTAACTATCCCACTTGATTCAGGGGGGCATTGATTTAATTACAGATAAATATACACTTTGTATCTGCTATTTTATTGTCGTTACCCTTGTTACTGTACTTTGTAGAATTGGGCATTACATTTTTAGCAGATCAAGAAATCATATTCATGTACTTTACTCAATTTTAAGTATGAAATTATTCTACTTCAGGTAGATTGGCTGACCTATGCTCTGTACTCTGACATGCTTCGCCACTGAAGAAAGGAGCTGAATGAGACAGGTGCATTCTGCCCCTTCAGCTGCATCCATGTCTTCAGTACTTCTAAAATACCTTTGATTCATTGATGGCATTCACAGTGTAGTAAGAAATAAGTAGTTGGTTTTTTTTAAAGTAAGTAATCTGTACTATATTTCTGTTTCAATTAATTTCTTCATTGCTGTGCCTTAGGTTTTTTGGCTTCTTTTAACCTACCCTAAAGTACTCAACAGCCATGCCTAGTGTGATATTGTTCTCTTGTAGCTGGTGCAGGGGACTGAAAGATCGGATCATGGAAGCTTTCCTGAAACTTAAAAAAATCAGCCTAAGGCAGATGGAAAGCTTTAGTCTAGAAGATCCTACAAAGTAACGTGTCAGTTGATGCAAGAATTATTGCCTATCTTTTTTACTCTGTAATATGTTATTAAACATGCATAGTTTGGAGAGTTTTGCAGGAAATAAACTGTGGTTTAATTGGCAAGCCTTTGCTAACCTAAATGTGTGATAAACATAGCAAATGTGAAGCTGGGAGTCTGATAGAATTCTACAGATTGCTTAACAGATGCAGCAAACCTTTGATAACCAGATTTCCATAAGGACAAACATGGCCTTCTTTGTTGTTTTATACTGATGGATCTTTCTTTAGAAAAGTCTCTTTTTGTTCTTAACTATTTTTGTAGTTCCTCAATGGAAAAGGTGTTAAAAACTGCCTGTGGCACTATGGAAGCATGGAGACAAAATAGCCATCTATTGAGACCCTCAAGGAACTATTGGGCAAAGTGACGGAAATGAAGAGCTTGAACCATCACTTCAGCATGGCGGCAGCTGAATCTGACAAGGACTCCGGATATTCAGGTTTAGAAAAACACTGCATTACCTTTTTTTATGTATCTTGCTCAGACTTTGCTTTTATTGGTGATGTTTGCCAAATCTAACTTTAGCCCCTTCCAGTTTGTGTCTCATTACCTGGGAGGGCCTTTGTGTGCAAGGCAGGTTGCATCTGCAGTCATCCTACCATCAAACTTTTCTGGAGCGGAGCTTTATGTAGTTATAAAGTTCATCCTCTGAATTTGAATGGCATGGGGATTTAAAATGTGCCTAGTAAAGAAACGAATGGAAGAATTTCAGACTTCAGAGTCTAGAAGTGGGTATGGCAAAATTACTTTTTGTTCTTTGCAGTGATGAATAAACTGTTGGATTATGCTGTTTAATATCTCTTTATGATTTGACCAGATTGTCAGTAGAGCCTGATAAACCAGAGTCATTGTTATAACATCAGTAGAAAGTAGACGCGGTGTGCCATTTTAATACTCAACAAAACTGTGCAAAGATTGCCTTTTAAAAAAAAAAAAAGCTTTTTGTGAGAGATACCTGCTTTATTGGGTTTGTAGATAGAAGATTTCAAGACCCAAAATGCCTGCAGGACAGAATATGGCTGTGGCAATGCTGGAACCTGTAGTTTTTTCCTGCATAAGGCTTTAGAGCAGTCTTCATGATGGTGTGCAGTCCCTTGGAGACTAAGTACAAAAGAACAAAAAGTAATAGATTTTTTTGGGGAGACAATATCTGCATGAGAACTGGCCTGGAATATAAAGCTTTTTATTAAAGGCTGTTTGACAGCTGTCTCTCAGCAGGTCTAATTTTATTGGTATTCCAGAACTAAACTTTATTGTTCTTTGTGGCTTGGTTGAAAGGAAGCAGAATAGTAGAATTGAAAGGAGGTAGCAAGCGTGCTGCATGTGAAACAACTAACAGCTGAATTCTACATCTGGCAGATGGAAGTTCAGAGTGCCTGAGTGCTATGGAACAGACTGACTCGGAGGATGTGCTGAATGCGTTGTGTTGGAACGCAGAAGATGGGCCTTGGCAATGCCCAGTGACCACAAGCAACTCCTTTCCTGCACTTTCTCCTATGGTTGTAATGAAAAACGTGTTAGTTAAGCAGGTAGGGAAGAAATAATATATTGAAAATATTGTGTGTTCTTAAATTGTTTTTTTTTTTTAAATATTTGCCATAAATTTTTAAATATTTTTCCTTTCGAAAAGATTGTACAAAATTGTTGCAGTCCAGAAAGTAACTGGTAACTTGAAAAGTTCTATTGTGACAGCCTGCTCTTTTGAGAGGCACGAAGATGGGAAAAAAATGTGAAATGAAGAAGCTCTACTACATCTACTAAACCTCTTTGTTTCAAAGGGATCCCCCAAAAGATAAATCTTTAAGAATGTTATGTAAATAGCACCAAAGATCAAACGAAAAAAGTTTCTCCTTTTGAAAGCTGATGTTTTCTTTTTCATTCAATAAAGACAGTAAAGTAGAATGATAGGTTTTGCTTCCTAGTTCTTAGGTCCTAGAAGTTCTTTATGTGCAATGGGAAACACGAATCCAGGATGTTATAAATGAAAAAATTAAATCTGTATCTGAAGTTAGCTGTGGTATTTTTACTTAAACAGTTCTTTATCTTAGTTGCATGTGATGTCTCACATTGCAGCAATTACATTCCCTATTTATGTCCTCCAGTATCTTATGTTTTGTTCCTCAGCACATTTGTGAGACTCCTAACTTTTACATTGTAACTGAAGATAGGAAAGCTCCAAGTTGAAAGTATTGCCCTATTATTAGGCCTCTGACTGAGTACTCTTGTTTTCTGAGCAGAGCAAAATTCTTCAGTGTTTTTTATTAGAATACTTCTGAAAATATAGTGAGAAGGGGAAAAAGAATATAGATCTTGATTCTTTTTCTACTGAATCTGTTATGACAACAAGCAAAACCTATTAAAATACTGTGTATCAATGCTAACACAGGTATGGATTTGTGTTAGTATTTGGCAGATTATTCATTTGTGGGGGAGATCGTTCTGATCTCTGAGCATTGTGCTTTATCTTCGCAAACAATTTTTTTTTATAGTCACATTTCTAAATGTGTGGAAAGAATACTGTCTAAGCAAATGCTGAAGTTTTCATATAGTAGGGAGTAGGCAAGCTTCACCAAAGCCTGGTAGCCTTTTCCCATAGCTCAAAAATTACACACTGATTGCAGTGGTAGTCTAATATTAAACTCCAGATTGTGTTGCAAACAGTTAGGAGAAGTAGCTAAAATATATATATATTAAAAAATACATAATATACACATATAAAATATGTATATAAAAAAACCTGGTAGTGTAGCAAAAAGGGAGTTCAGGGAGGAAGAGTTGGAGGTAGATAAAATTACCAGACTCAGCTCTCTTGAGCAGTGCATCCTAGGTCTAATTTCGTATGGTTAAGGACAATAATGTTAAATTGAAAAGTGTTTACTGCAGTAAGCATCCAGTTACTGCTGTTTATTTGTTTCAGTTTCTATCAGCATCATCCTTCTGTCTTAGAACCACTGTGATCCTGCATGGTGATGGTTACCTGCTGTCCCAATTTCAGAGTGTAAACAGCTAACAATAATGTTACTAAAAAAAAATAAAATAATCAAGCAGGTTAATTCTCTGAAACACAGTGCTGCTTGTGGCAAGGTTTCTGTAAGTCTTGTAAAAGTCCTTAATAAGTAGGAAGGCTTTTTGTCTAAAAGACACTGATGCATGCAGGATGTTAGCTTTCATTTAAAAAAACCCAAGCCACTTCGCAGAATTAGTAAAATAAATGTGTCCTTCTCTACTAAAAATGAGAATTTGGGTACCAGAACAAGAGCAGAACACAGTCTGAGTGGAAAGGAGAAGAAAGTAGATAAGAGCTAGGAAAAACCAAAAGTAAGCCAAACAGTTACCATAGCTCTTTTGGCCTCAATGAGTTTGGGGCTTTACTGTTCTAGATACTGTACAATTGTGCAAGTAAATGGCAACTTCTGACCTCAAAACTTTGTTCCTTAAGGCTGCATGTTCTGTCCTGTATGTGTATAGCCATGGTATTTATATACTTCCTCACTCTTAATATCTCCAGATACTTTTCTTTGGAATGTGTTTGTCCTTTCTTCTGTGATAAGGTAGTAATATTTCTTTTTTACAAGTTCTATACTCCTATTCCATAAGCATCTTGCCCACTGAACCAAAGGAATTCTGTGTCAGAGTAGGTAACAATCTCATCTCCAAGTCTCAGTGTCCTAATCAGTGGGTAATACCTGCTTTTGACAAGTTCAAGCCTTTACTAGGGGAATGGAGTTCAGCAAAGCATGCTAGTGTTTGCCAGTTTAAATCTTATGAGACTGGGGAAAGGAGGTGGATTTCAGATGGCTCAGTATAGTACTAAAAATAATAAGATGTATTTGCATTAGCTAAAAGGTGTGCCTTCAGCAGGCCTGCTGATAGCGTTTCAAGTCGTAAGGAATTGGAAGAGCAGCTGACAGTGTATTATGTTAGTACAATTGTAGTGGTGATGACCTAGACGTGTTAAGAAGTGAGATTTTGCTTCAAAAAGAAATAGTATCCCTTACTAGACCTTTTGATATGTTTGGAGAAAAGAACACATGCTTTTTGTCCAGGAGATCTCATGAAAATCTGTAGTAATGTATTTGCGGAGGAAGAGGTAACATTTTGTAAAAATTGATGTGTTCCCCTATATTGCAGAACATGGCTTGTGGAATGGAGTAAAAACTTTTTCTTGAAATAGAATGCTTTTAAGGTTTATTGGTGTGCACCATTTCACCAGAGGTGTGGAGTTAAACTGCTCTGGGCTTACAACACTTTTTTTTTCCTTGCATTGGTTGATATTCAGCATTTTTTTTCTACTTCATGGCTTTAAATTTATTGAAACTGTCTGTTGTACTTGAGATTGCAAGACTTGCTGAACAGCTGTCATCTATTTTAAATAACCATTTCAAAAGCTTGCTGTAAGAGTAGAATTGACAAGATTAGAGTTGCTGCCTTTCAACAGAGGGAGTCTGAAATGTTCCTAAAATGTCTGTGTAGTCTTTCTTTGACTCTCTTAAAATACTTCATAACCACAATGCTTAATTATTTTTCAACTTTTCTGTGCACCTGTTGTTCAACCCCAAGTCTGGGTCAAACTTTTACATGAGCATTGTATGATATAAGCATGCACTGTAATCCTCATTTAGGAAAGCACATATAAATTCAGATTTGTTTTTTCAGAATTGTTTTTAAATGTATCTACTGTTCCATAGTAAAAGGATTATGGATTACAGCTTTGATTCTAGTGCTATGCTCTGTTGTCAGAAAAAGAGAAGGATGAGTTTGATGGAAAACTGTTCAGATCGTATTAATTGGACACTTTATCAAATAGGGAGAAATGGCACAGTCCACCTATTTCATTTAAGGTTTTTTGATCCTCTTCAACAATGTGGTTGTAAGACTTCTGTTTTTTCCCTGCTTGTGCTTCTCAGGGGAGTTCATCACAGCTCCAATCTTGGACTGTGCAACCATCCTTTGAAGTGATTCCAGCTCAACCACAGCTAGTGTTTCTTCGTCCATCAATCCCACCTCCCATTAACCCTCACCCTGTTGGGAAAAAGAGAAATGACTCCACTAATTACCTGCCCATCCTGAATTCTTATCCCAAAATAGCACCACAGCCCTGCAAAAGAGATCACTCCTTTGATCCAGAAGAACGTCAGGAAACTAATTGCCATAAGCGACTCTGCACAGAAGCACCCAAAATGGAGACTTCTCCTGTACTGAGGAGCGCAGGCTTGCCTACTAGTCCTTTTGCCCATCTACCAGTTAGCTTTAAGACCCCTCAGGACTCTAACCAGCAAAGTTCTTCAACTCTAGTGACAAGCGGAAAACTGTCAGCGCTTCCTGGTTTTCATTGTGTTTCCAGTGATGCTCAGAAAGTGCCGGGTTTGACTCCCCTTTTGCCTTTTGGAACTCTGCAGGCAACAAAGTGCACCCCTCATGAGAGTGAGAGTGCATCACAGACTACGATGCAGTCTGCAGCGTGGAGCCCCCCATTGATACCAGAAGAGATTTGCACTACCCCTGAGCTGCTCTTGCAACAGCAAAGCAAGTGCAGACGCTTTCAGAATACACTTGTTGTGCTACGCAGGTCAGGATTGCTGGAGATCACTTTAAAAACCAAGGAGCTCATTCATCAGAACCAGGTGACTCAGGCTGAGCTGGACCGGCTGAAGCACCAAACACAGCTTTTCATAGAGGCAATAAAGAACAATGCTCCACAGTCATGGGCAGAGCTAGAAGCATCTCTAACAGGATCTGATAAAGCTGAGAGCAAGCTTGAAGACTCCACTTATCCCAACATGTAGTGAAAAGGTACATAGGTGTTGATCAAGTTATTTCTGTGCCTCCCATTTCCTGTCTCAAGCTTTTACTTGAGCATTTTCTGAGTCCAAGACTTGCGAAGTGGCATGCCGTTAACAACTTGTCTTCAGAGCTAGTTGTGGGACTGGAATAGCATGGTGGGCTCTTGACAGAATGGGTACTTACTACTTCAGTGTGACCTTGAACTCCGTGCTAACTCTGTGTACTTCCTTGGACTTGAGAAGCTTGGATGTACTCTGCTGGCATGTTCCCACTCTTGCAGTGAAAAGACAGTCATTTGCAGTATTCTGCAAGCAAGCATCTTCCTGTTCCCATCTTCAGATAGTCAGTTCTGAGAGCAGAACAGCAGAATGAGCCCCGATATTGGGCCATCATCAGCTGCAAGTAGATGAAGGGAGTTGGTGTAAGGAGAGGAAACTTACGTTGGTGGGGTGGTAGCTTTAGGCTGTTGCTGTCCTTTGTTGTAGCAGAGTGTCTTGTTTTGGGGTTTTAACCCAATTGAATTAGTGGAGATCTGCTTGTGCTGAAACAGCATTCTATATTCATTGCAGTCTTTGGTCAAAGTGTTGAGTGTCTCAGGACCGAAGTGAAATGAAACGTTTTGATAAGTATACTTTTGATTTTGATCTGTACAGTTTGAGTGAGTGAAAAATCACAAGGCTTGCACTAGGAGTGTTTGTTCCAAAGCCATATTTATTAATGGCTAACAAGTGTACAAGGCAAGTGGCTTTGGATTTTCTTGGTAGCTAACAGATTAAACATTGTTATTAAAGACTGCAGTGACTTTTTTTTAAAACAGTACAAAGAAAATACTCATTCACCAGGATTAATTTGGCGAGACTAGTTGCATATTATTTGACTTGTATATCTGTAGTTTACAAGCCTAAACTCTTTTTTTTTTTTTCCCCTCTGTGAAATCAAATTGCTAAGTACAAAAAAAAAAAAAGAGAGAGGTGAAAGGAAAAGGAGCATAGTGGCCTGTGGTGAAACAAGTCCTTCTCCCATCCTCCTTCCCTCTTTTTTGATTTAGAGAAATCAGATTAATGTACCTGGAGAAGGGGCCGGGGCAGGGGGAGAGAGAGAGATGTCAGCTTGGTTAATCTAAAAGTTTTATCTACCTGAGTTTGAACTTAAGAAAAAAAAACCCAACAACCCAAACCTCAAAATATTTTTCCTCCACATAAATACGTATCATTCCTAGCCTGCTTGCCTTGAGATATAGCTAACACCACTGTGTGCATAAGATATTAGGCCTTAGTAGTAGAGATCCACGGTAGCCATGTTACAAAAGCTGTTCTGTAGACATTTATTTCATTCCAGTTGATCTAGACACTTAACTATGGCACTGCCTCCAGTCTGAAGGGGTTTTTTTCAGAGGCAGTCTGTAGAGACCTAAGAATGGCTTTGTCTAAGAATGTTAAGGAATCTGGATTGTTTATGGCATGTTCCTTTATGTGTGGCAATGTTTTCAAAAAATTGTGCAGTCTAGGTGACTGGTATTTTGATGCTTTGATCACTTCTATCATCTGTTTCAGATTATTAAAAAAAGAAACTTGAAAGTAAGTGGATGTCTTGCTAATTTGTGACTAGACCTTTTCATTCTCTGATGCCTTGGGGAATCAATATTGCAAAAGACTGTGGAAAAAGGTTTTGTGGTCTTCCTCAATTATGTGCATTAGAGAAATTGTAAGGGGCTTCCTTCCTGTAAGGGGTTCCCCCCATTTTAGACTGATGAAAAGAAGTACCATACATGCCTCACAAAGAGGAGAAATGTGAGTCATGTTTGTACTAGCCATAGGCCTAGAGAGAAACTTCGTGGCAGGATTCACCCTAGTGAAGCTGTAGCAAACTAATAGCCATACCTTTCATGGTATCCTGCCCACCCACTGAACACTAGCGCTGTACATGGGAATTGATTAAAAGAAAAGTGTTCTTAGACTATGTTCTGTCATGTATTTTTTAAAATATACCTGCTATAATTGTGCATACCAGGATGTCTCATAACTCACAGCACGGCAATATCGAAACTCAGCCAGCAAACCCAGAAGGCAGGAAAGCAGCATAGTACAGTGTAATAATGTAGGACATGTCTGATCTAGCTCTTGTGGAATCAGTTGTGATATCTGCACCTAATGACATTTGGCAGGACAGATGTGCTGGTACCTTAGGCCATTTGTGAAAGAATCCCAAAAGATAAGCTCGTTTCTTCTGAGCTTCTTACAGGAAGGACAGGAGGCAGTTCCATTGATCTGATACCTTTAACAGGCCTAGAGGTGAAGTGTGAGAAATGCATAGGATATCTTTCCTACTTTTCCTAAAATCCTTATTCTATCCATCAAATAGAGATGAGAATTTGAAGTTCAGAATATATATATTTTTAGGTAGCAATTGTCCTAGAAAGCAAGATGATGGACTTGGGCTACCTAGAAATGAAAGGAAGTCAGAAAAAAGGAAGTCCAGTCCTAGCTGTTTGAGACAAGAAAAAGTGAGTCTACCGGTAACCTCTTCTCCATCCTATTTCCAGTGCTCTGATAGAGTAAAAGAAAGGAACAATTGGCCTTGCAGGGTGATACCCTCTGACTTAGGGAGTCTTCTGCTGATGGAAACCTCTCATAGTCCACACAGTACCACATGTAGTTTTTTTTCCCTCACAGCACGGAGCATGGGCTGAAGTGAGTGTGCGTGTAGCTGATGGGCGTTTCAGCTGGTGTAATTTGTATAAATATATATTCAATAAATCTGTGAATAAAGTCCAGCAGCTGGTTAGAAATCTCCTACTGGGCATTGGTCCAGACTTAAATAGTATTTGCTGAACTAGAAAAATCTACTCTGAAACTATTATATGTAAATCTGGGGCCCCATAGGAAACATATCCATAGATAACTGCAAATCTTGATGCAACATCTATAAAAAAAGGATGTTGAAGGCCCCTAGTGATAGATATGTCATCAAGTACCATTCTTTTCAGTTTCTCTTAGCTGCCTGTATTCCTGATAAAGCCCTGATAAACCTTTAAACAATAAGGGCTTTCCTTTCTTGGCTACAATTTGATAAAATAGGTTAGCTTGGAACTGTGTTGAGAAAATTAGTTGACTACACTAGGACCAGAATAGGTCCTGATTCTGGGCAGTGTTGGAAGTGGTCCAATAGATTTAAGCAGAAACATTGGCCTCTCTGATTGGAAACCTGTAAGCAGTGAACTTACAGATATTTTTTTTTTTGACCCAAATTTGAAGCAGCAAGACTTTGCATTAACAAGTTAGCTGAAGACAGCTGTCCCAGTCTAAAAATCCCCCCAAGAGGGCCTGCTGGGGCTTCAGTTGCTGCTGACAACTAGCAGGCAGGGTAGCTTGGTGGGCGAGACAGACTTCTGGTTTTCTATTAAGTTTTAATAAATGTTGGTATTTTTGATTACTTTTACTATGTATTTTTGAAATTCTACTGCTCTAGATGGAATGTAAACATTTTCTGTACTTTTGAAGTCTGATGCCAGCTCTGAATACAGTAGCCTAAGAACTCTGTTATAGAACATGACCTTTTTACTAAAACTTTACAGAAACAGACTGTGAAATATGAATGAAATAAAGTATATACTTGAAAAGTTTGTGGGTTATTTTAATCCTGTTAAACTGCAAAGTCCTTGGTTCCAAAGCATGCTTTACATACAGCTCCACAACAGCATGTTGCCCATGTGGGAAAGTGCAGATCCAAAAGTGATACTATGATGTATTTCTTTGAAGAGAGTCATGTGAGCTTTAACAGTATGTATGAATTAAAGGGTCTCTGGGAGGAGTGTGAGTAAAAGTGGGCTGTACAGAACACTAAAAATATATTGTCGTGGGTGACCATTGCCATAGATCTGTCATGAACAACCTGGAAGGATTTTTCCATCTCTGAACCATTATCTCCACGTGATGACTGTACATTATGCTTACCGTCTGTGCAGGGTGAACTCCTACACTGCATCTTAATCCTGTCAGCCGGGTATGCAGTAGTTCTAAATTGTGAAGTGAGGATCTTGGCTACTGAAAGAATTACTTGAGTGAAAAATTCTACTCTCTTGAAGAACATTCTTTAAATCTGTATAGCAGCTTTTCACTGAAACACATTTTTCAAAATACGGCCATCTTAATGCAGTTGTTTCTTTGTTTAAAGAGGACTCTTACAGTAAGAACTAGGTAGTCATTCCCAGAACGTCTAACAGCTTTGTGGCATGAGATCCTGTCCCAAGGTACAAGAGATTTTGGTCAAAGTTCTTACTTGGCACCAGACAGGGCAATAACTTGAATCTCTTTACTTTATATCCAAAAAGGAGTGCCATCAATTGAAGCAATTTTATTCTGAAACTGGAAACTCAGTGTCTGCAAATTTAGTATTTGTAAAAGGTATGCGTACAATTCAAGCAGGAAATTTTCAGATCTCTGCGTCTCTTCGGGCTAGCTTTTCCTTTACATGGTGAAGTCTATCTGCTGGATGTTGGACCTGTCCACCTTTACTTCACTGAAGCCAGAAAGGTGCGCTGCATCTGTCTTGTTTTTCTTTCTCGACATACAAACAGTCTGAAAGGAGCAGTACCCCCCCGCAGGCTTGAGCTGAGGAATCTCCTGGCATGCAAAATTTCTGGCATCCACTAGGTTGAAGGTAGTGTGCTGTTACTGCTTTCGTTCTCGTAATTCCTAGGACAGAAACGCAGGGTCCCTACCTACACAATTTTATGCTCTTGTTGTATCTAGGTGGTGCTTTTTTTCAGGCCTCTGTGTAATGCAGCCATGTAGCCCTGACTGTATTACTTGGTTCAGAGTGTCCAAAATGCATGTGACTTCTCTTCCCTTCTTAAATCTGTACTTCCTTTGAGATATGTCCACGAGACAAACTCAACTGTTCCAGTCTAATCTGATTCAGAAGGCAACACCATGTGTTCAGTCTGCTCTCTTGTAGAGCACAATTTCCAAGACTTCCTCAAATTCTTTTTTGAACTAAAGCGTGGTTTTAGAGGAAGCATCCTGCTTTGATTTGAAAGCTCCGAGAGATGAAGAATCCACCCAAATTGTTCAAAACGTAATTACTTACTGTTAAAAATGTGCCTCATATTAAGCCTGAATTTGTCGTCTTTCAGTATCCAGCTGTCAGATCTTTTGCCTTTTGTCTGCTAAACTGAAGCACATGCTGTGACATTGCTGTTTTCACTGTAGGCATTTACAAACTGAACAAGTCATTCTTTAGCTTTCTTTTTTAAAGTAAGCTCTCAAATCTTTTGAATCCTTTATTCATCTGTGGCACTCTTCTTTGGCTCCTTTAGAATTATTTAAACGCATCTTTAATTGGAATACTAACGTTAATAACAAAACAGGGTTGCTAAAAGAGTTGCACAATATCACCTCTCCCTACTGCTACTCCACCTCATTTTTATAGTAGCCTTAGCCGTGGCATCAGATGGGAACTCTAAATCATCCTTGGACCTATTGCTTCTGCGGTTGGTAAACCCTTGTCCTTTAAGTATGTTTCCATGCTCCTTTGAATGCATTTTGCAGCCAGAAAGCAAATCAAACAGTTTTTAATGAGTGACCAATTGCATTCACCTCTGCTTCTCCCTCTCAAAACTTTTTCACCTTTAGATTTTAAAGGTAATTTTGTATTGTATACCAATTATTAAAAATAATATTAAATAATGTTACAGTCAAGACCCAATTTTATACCATTTTCAAAATAAGAGTAGAAGATAGTGTTTAACAGCTTGCTATATACAATTCAGAAACCATAGTTGTAATGCATTTCACACCATTGGATTCATACTGTATAATTCTGGTTTCAGTCTGTGTCATGTGACGCACTGTTAAATGCCCATCAGAAGTATAATTATTATATCCGTGTTGGTTTTGTCCTCAACCAATTTTTAATTCTAGTTCATCAAAATAAGGAGTCAATTTTATTTGACCAGCTCTATTTTTTATGTTTCATTAATTTCAATTATTTTTGCTTTCTATGTGCTCAATTAATCAAAAGTTATGGGTTGTTCCATTATTTTCTCTCAGTTTTCCAGCCTATGTTCATTCAGATCAGTCTACCTACCTGCTGAAAAGCTGGTGCTTTATTAGTTCTTCCATCCCCTCAGTTCTCTGAAATCTTTCCTAGTAGTCTGAAATTAATTGAAATAGTATTGGTGGTCCAGAGGGCTTCTTGGTTAGCTCCTGTTAAATTTTCAATCACAACTTATTCAGGTTTGCTGACTTTAAAATGTTTAATAACTGTTGTTTAAAATGTCCTGAATTACTTTTTGAAGTGGAAATCAAGCTGCTGTAATGATACGAGAGGACTACATCTGACTTTTTTCTATTTGCTCAACAGAAATTTTTGTGAAATGCTTTTGCCATTCTGCTCTGCAGCAATATAATTTCCATCTTGAAATGGAGCACTGCCAGCATAAAGATTTCTTCTGCATCTCGTACATTTTAAGAAATGCAGGAAGCAGGCTTTCCAGGGCCAAAAGGGGAGTTTCATCAACTTCTTCATTGTTTTCTTCTTGTTCTTAACTGCGATTAAATTAATTGAGTTAGTTTAATGGAACTGGAACGCCTCTTACCGTGCCCACTCAGGCAATCTTACCGTTTTTCCATAGCAGTAGTAAGGGGGTTTTTTAGGCCACTTATATTTACCAGAACTAAGAAATCCAGTAACAGACAGAAAAACAGTCCTTACTGTTTTTTAATAGATAGGACTGCTTGAAAAATATATGTGTTTTCAATGGAAAACTCCCGTGGTTTTATTGGAAATGAAAATGTATTTTGGCTGGAAGCTTAGTGTTTTGCGGCATTAGTCATAGCATTCATTTTTCAGTAAATCTCAAGCACGATGGAAATAGTCTGGTCCGTGGGGGTGGAGGAAGATGTTATTTCCCTTTACCCTCGTCCCCTTCTCCTGGATTGTTTTGGGTTGCCAGTACAGGAAACGGGACCCCAACTTTGATGAGTGGTTCCATCATCTCATGCTGAAGAAGCAGAAGCCCGAATAGGCAGTCAAAACTGCTCAATCGTCTGCAATGGAGGAGGAGACTAATGGAGATCTCTTGAGTAAGTGAGAATGAAACAGCATCTCCTGAGAAAATTGCTAGCTCAATGAGTGCAAATACCATATTTTCACCATATCGCTAAAAATTCTAATTAAAAAAAAGTATTAAGGGTTTTGTTTTGTACAAAACATCGCTGTGCCAGATAGGCCTTGTTCCACATTTGCCAGAGGCAGAGTTGAATGCAATGACATGACATGGGACATGAGCAGTGTTTCGTGTGGAAAGTGTGAAATACGAGTAGACATTAGCAAAGCTGTTTTACTCGGAGTGAATGTTAACAATGCCTATTGTTTTGTATTCTCGCTAAGTATTGTCTCCCATGCAAATGATAATGCTATACAACATGTCCAAACATGCTCTGAAGTCAGAACAGCATAATCTTCATCAAAGTGAAATTGGCTCTCACTGTTCAACATCCTATCGCTGACCATGCTTGCAGCATGCTTACATGATAGTGCTTTCTGAGAACACTGAAAGTGGGTTGCTGACATCAATTGTGTGAGAAATGGCCAGAAAGAATTTCAAAACATTTGTTTCCACACTAGTTGTGCAAGGAAGGCAAGCCTGAGCTTGAAGATAATCATCTGAATACTGAAACGCCTCCAGATGTATAATGGGAGCTGCAGCCAGCCCAAACTGGAACAGAGCAGAGCGGTGAAGTGCACTGAGGGTCTATTGCTGTAGTGCTTGTGGTCTGCAGTGGCAGCATTTGAGTAGTGACTGTTGAAGTTAGAGGGGCAATGCTGTTCAGAGTGAGATGCAGCACGTGCAGGACAACCAGGTGATCAGGTCCAGTTAGCATGGGTTTATGAAAGGCAAGTCCTTCTTGAAAAACCTGATCTCCCGTGTACCCGCTTAGTGGATGAGGGAAAGGTTGTGGATGTTTTTTACCTAGACTTTAGTAAAGCCTTTGACACCGTTTCCCACAGCATTCTCCTGAAGAAACTGGCTGCTCATGGCTTGGATGGGCATACGCTTTGCTGGGTAAAAAAAACAGCTGAATGGCCAAGCCCAAAGAGTGGTGGTGAATGGAGTTAAATCAGTTGGCAGCTGGTCACAAGTGGTGTTCCCCAGGGCTCAGTATCAGGGCCAGTTCTATTTAATATCTTTATCAACAATCTGGATGAGGGGATCGAGTGCACCCTCAGTAAGTTCGCACATGACACCAAGTTGGGTGGGAGTGTTGATCTGCTTGAGGGTTGGAGAGCTCTACAGAGGGATCTGGACAGGCTGGATCAATGGGCCGAGGCCAATGGTATGAGGTTCAACAAGGCCAAATGCTGGGTCCTGCACTTGGGTCACAACAACCCCATGCAGCACTACGGGATTGGGGAAGAGTGGCTGGAAAGCTGCCTGGTGGAAAAGGACCTGGGGCTGTTGGTCGACAGCCAGCTGAATATGGCCTGTCAGTGTGCCCAGGTGGCCAAGAAGGCCAAAAGCATCCTGGCCTGTATCAGGAATAGTGTGGCCAGCAGGACTAGGGAAGTGATCGTCCTGTACTCAGCACTGGTGAGGCCCCACCTCAAGTACTATGTTCAGTTTTGGGCCCCTCACTACAAGAAAGGCATTGAAGTTCTGGAACGTGTCCAGAGAAGGGCAACAAAGCTGGTGAGGGGTCTGGAGCACAAGCCTTATGAGGAGCGGCTGAGGGAACTGGGGTTGTTCAGCCTGGAGAAAAGGAGGCTGAGGGGAGACCTTATTGCTCTCTACAACTACCTGAAAGGAGGTTGTAGCGAGGTGGCGGCTGATCTCTTCTCCCAAGTGTCAAGCGATAGGACAAGAGGAAATGGCCTCAAGTTGTGCCAGGGGAGGTTTAGATTGGATATTAGGAAAAATTTCTTCACAGAAAGGGTTGTCAAGCATTGGAACAGGCTGCCCAGGGAAGTGGTTGAATCACCATCCCTGGAGGTATTTAAAAGGTGGGTAGATATGGCTTTTAGGGACATGGTTTAATAGTGGACTTGTCATTGCTAGGTTGATGCTTGGACTGGATGATCTTAAAAGTCCCTTCCAACCTTGATGGTTCTATGATCCTATGAGATGTTGGTGCACAGGTACACCAATTGCCCTGACTAATTTCTAGCAGATCAAAATTAAGCTGGGCAGCCTGAACATGTGCCTCATGGCTGAAGCCAAAGGGTCTATTTCTTTGAAAGGCTGGAATGCAAAGATAAAACTTGCCTGCACATTAAAATTGTTACCCTGGTCATTTTTTCCCCAGCCAAACTTAAAACAGTGATGTTAGTTAGGCGAAGCAGAATGACGCACTGCCTCTGCCTGACCCTGGAGCCAGCAAAGTTATGGGAAGCATTTCTGCAGTTCCTAAGGCTTGCTTTTTTTTCAAATTCCACTGCTTCTCCAGCACCTAAACACCTATCAGCCTGAGACACTACAGCCACAGTAGTACAGTAAAGGTACAGTAGTACAGTAAAAGGGGTTAGTTTATCAGTGAGCTTAGTTGGGTGAGTGGAAGCAGATGAATGCCAATAAAATAAAAATCCTGAATTCCTGGGGGTGAGATTACACCCCAATATCACTTTTCCTGTTCCATGTCATTGTAATGTCTGTTTATCCACGGGGTGAACGCCTTAGAGGAGTACCTACATGCTTGCTTCATCTCGCTGTTCTGGCAGTTGGTTCAGGAACAACCAAGTTCTGGGTAGCCCTGTAAAAATTCACAATTATCTCTTAAAAAGTAATGTCAGTAACAGTACGAGGCCACTGCCTGCATCTCAATTGGTGTGGGGAAGGGAGGAAAACGCCCCATTGTTCTCCACAGCTTAGATTAACTTTGGGCATGCTTTCGTAATTTCTTTATCACACCCTGTTCTGATGCAAGATCAGTGCTTAGCATATAATTTTTCAATAAATGGGTTACTGCATCCATTTTAGGTCCCTTCAAAATATAAATGTGACTAAAAATAAGTCCTTATTTGCCTGAAATTTTTTCTGTTTGGGGTGAGAGCAAATATAGCTGCACTCAATTCTTCTCAGACTCCTCTCCATGACATTTCCATGGCACCCAAGCTCCAGGTCAGAACTGCTCTAACCTGAACACACAAAACAGCATGAAATTGATATTGGCAATTGTGTTCACACTTAATGTCCAACAAGTACCATTAGCACTGACATGTCTAACACATGCTTTTGGACTTTTTCCTTTTTTTGAGATTTGCCCTGGTCTCTTTCTTATTAACTCAAAAAAGATCTTGATGTAGATGTGATATTTATGATGTGTAACATCAGCTTTCAGTCTTGTTTTAGTGATTGCTATTGATGCTCAGTATTTCCTTGGCATGACAAAATGTTTGTTTTAAATCACACACTGTTCTCAGTGCACTGTAATTTTCCATTCCTTTTCTACAGTCTAAACAGTCACATCAGGTAGAAGATAAAATAGGAGAACTTTGAGTGAGGAACTGGTTGCCATATGGCGGGTGCCTAAAATCTCAGCAATTTAAGGGGAAGAAAGTGGAAAAAGATGAAGTAAATTCCACAAAATTAATGCCATAAGTAGGTGGCAGCTGTTAGTAAAGGAGAAGGAGAACAAAGGCAAAGGAAAGGAAAAGAATACTGAACAGCAATGTTACCAAGGATTTTTCTCACAGATGCGTGAAAATAGATTTTAAGGTAACCATCCACACACAGTGTCCTAAACCCGTTTTCCAGGTTTCTTTTTAAAAATCTGAACACCCCATTTTTAACCACAAAGATTATTTTTCCCACTTGACTAGATGTATAAGATGAAATGTATCTTGATGGTGGAGATGAACTCACTTGCTGCTTTCACTGAGTGCTTGCTCTTCTTCCCTCCTCTTTCCTCCAGCCAAAAAACATGCTGTAGGCTTAAGTTTGTGGCTTTAATCCTGCAAATTGCACCCAGCTCAAAAGCACTTGGCACCAGCATCACTACTGCTGCATGAAATAATTCAAACAATAACATATGGTTGGAATTGAGATGGCCCCAGGCTCTGTTCCTTGTCTCACCTTGGAGAAGGCACTTTGATCTTCTCAGCTGTAAAATGAGAAAAGCAATACTTGTTCCCTATTATGAAGTGCTTTAAGATTCTTGTATAAGAATTGCAGGGTTGGTATTTATTACAAGTCATGGCTGTAGGCTGTCATGGTTCTGGTGCTGGATTTTCTAAAGGCTGAGCATCTATGTAGTTATACTAACCTACATTTTGTTTCATGTTAATAAACTATATACTCACTGGGTTAATTTCCTCTAATGTAATTCCACAAGTGAGTATAGGGACTGGTTCCTTATGGTTTGGAAAACTGAAAGGAAGGAATATAGGGGACTAAAATCTCTACTCCTATGCCTATCCAGGGAAATTTTTAGAAATATCTCAAGGTTGATAACGCTAGGGGAATGGAGAGAGTGTTAGCTGGCTGTGTTGCAGACACAAAAAAACCCTTTCATGGTGTAAGCAGACATCTGTCTTGCCCCACTTGTATTAATTTGTGCCCATGCGTGTCATTTGCCTCCCCAGCATGTAAACCTGTCCCTGTAACTGTAGTAATGCAACATGTGAAACTGGGGTCAAAAGGCTGGAGGCTTATCAGATGTTATATTTTCATGTCTAAAAAGTTACAATATTTGAAATCAGAAGAATACCCTCAATGCAGTCCTGGAAGACACTGAGTACGGCAGCCTAACCAACAGAACTGAGAAACATGTGAGTAAAATGAAGGGTGGGAGTAGTGCAGCTGTAGTAATGGGACTATGTCTATGCTTGAAGCTAAGAATATGCTCAAATCTTTTTTTTTTTCCCAGCCTGAGCTACAGTGCTCTGCAACTAATAGGACTGGGTATTTTCATTATTGTCTCTTCATCCATGGAGCTTCTGTCCTGCTTGCTTACGCGTGTTTACATGGTTTGTACAATTTTGTTGGAGAGACACTGGGAATTGCCAAAGCCCAAGGTGAAAAAGATCAGGACATAGGATTCATAAAGACTGACTTTCGAGACAGTGTAAAGATTTATAATTCTCTCAGATGGCTTGTAATCTGTAGTAGTGCATTAATGAGTGCAATTTGTGTATGCCTTGAAGAAACTTTAGGGGCACAGTCTTGCTATTTGTGCACCTATATAGTCCAAGTGATTGAGCATTCCTCCCAAAATTCACATTTTTTAAAAGACTTGACATTTGGCTAGTTAACTGCAAAAGGATTACTTTCTCTGATGTGGTGCTGGAGAATTCTGACCACCAGAGTAATGCTTCTAATGCCTCAGAGACTTCCTGTGGGGAGTGAAAAACCTGTAGAGCCTCTTAACACTTCGACTCAAATGTAAACTTTAATTTTAGGCTATTGCTGGAAATTTAGATTACGCCTTGATTGTATTTCCACTGGGGTTTCAGTAAGTAAATTTTATCAAAAAAGTGTAAAAGGTCATTCTAGTTAATTCATAAAAAACAATAGCTGAGCTACTGAAATGTCTACTTTCTCGTCTTCGGTATTTCCCAGATACTGTAAAGGTCTCCCCATTCTTCCACGTAAATATTTTCTATATGACCTGCGATGTTTTATCAAAAATATTTCCCTGTATTAGATTTGGAAGGAGAGAGAGATGGAGCAAGAGTAAAGAAGGAAAAGAAAAAATATCTGAAAATGATGTTAGAATTCAAAAGTGATCTTAAATCTATTATGACATTTCAGTTTGCATGTATTTATGTAGCTGCTCTATTTAAGGGTCCTGACATTTCCAGAAGTTCTTAATTGGCAATGTTCCTCCAAACCATCTGAAAGTTGTGTTATGGGAAGTTAACATGCCTAACTGTTCATTTCAAGGTTAAAAAAAAACCAAACCAGAAATATAGGTATGTTTTCTTCAGTTTACATACACACAGAGTGGTCATTCTGGTAGTACTTGAAAGTATAAAAGAGGGTGAAAACGTAAGTGGTTTGTGTATCTCTTAGTCCTATTGAAGTGCTGAGAAACACCATCCTAACTCATTGAACAGAAAACTACTTTAGGGATATAAAATTGTGAAGTTCTCTGCCATCTGTCAATCATTGCTGTAGCATTTACAAACAGAAGCCGTGTGGGAATCACATGCTCTAATCCCATGCTTATAAAGAGAAGACCAAAACACTGTTTTGTGCTTCTTTCAATACATACCACATATATATAATTACTGTATTTGCACAACTATTTGCATTTCACGTTACTTCTATTGAATAAAGCACTGGTACAAATAAATATTTTGAACCCAGCTGAGATGGCAAGAAGTGCAATGCAGAATAGAAAAGGATCATAATAATACAAACGAATCCCAGGTGAGTATGATCATTATCCAGGTCCTCTTGGCTTAAGCTTGAGCAACTGTCTACGTAAAGAGTGGAAGTTTCTCTGGTTTACTTTTCCCCACTGTTTTCCAGCAACAGGAGGCAGTTCCCTATTCACTGTGCTTTACCTTGTTCTGTTCTGGAGCTCCCTAGATGTGAAGATTTCAGTTTCTCCAACCTAAGCTTATTCTAAAAGCTGACAGCGGAAGAACTGCTGTTTGGAAGTATTTCCTGAAATGTTAACGTGTCATTTCCTTTTCTTAAATTGAACTCTATTTCTGGTTGATGCTTGTTTATCCAACAAGAATTATTTCTCCCACCCTCCAAAATACATGGATGGTTGCCACATTTTCCTCACATCCACTTTGTAGTTACCCAAGCTAGGCAAACATAACCATTTTTTTTTCCTCCTACAAATCCATTTCTCAGCTCTTAATCATTTATGGCTTTTCTGTGAACTCCATCTGGTTTGACTAATGAAGGCAAAGCTGAATATAATATTCTGTGTCTTTATTGCATCAGAGCACCGTGGAAAAGGTTTATTGTATTTTTTTTTGCTCCAAGTTTGTCTTCATATGCAGTCTGAAATGCTGCCACCTTAGTCTGCTGGCTCATGTTGAGTTTGTCCATCATGCTATGATTTGTAGGCTGGGTTGGCATGCTCCTTCACATTATTTCACACTTTCCTACTCTTTTCCCGTCAACATAATACATATCCTAATGAGCCCCCTCTGAAATTCGTCCTTTCCCAGAAGAAGCCAATAGTGGATTGGACAAGTTTTGGCCAAATTAGTTCATAAGGAGTAGTCAGTACACGAAGCCAAAAAGAGATCGTTAAGGGGAGAGATGTGCTGTTTGCCTCCAGCCTGACTACAGAATTTCTTCTACCCCAAACCTGGATCTGATAGAAAGCTTCTGTGTTACATGAAAGACCCTTGCCTGAGCTAAGGGGCTTTTACTGTGCTGTTGGCAGCCTGAATAGTAACATTTCTTTCTGAGCTGATGGCATCTCTTGCTGCAGGACATCAGCTCTGCCCAGGTTGACTGTGCCTGCCAGCTGCGTTGATTATATAGACAAATTTCTGAAACACCTAACTACCCTGAAGCAACGGAGTGATCTGAGGTGGCAGTGGATTAAATTCATAGACCTGGAAAACACTCCAGTTCTGGGAGCCAGAAACTGGGTCTTACAGTTTGATTTGAAATTTCAGCTTTCCTCCTGGCACGAAAAACATCACAGGTTTTGTTGAGCTTTGTTTCCAGGGGCTTTGAAAGAGATTTTAGATTTCTGTGAACTATATTGCTGATAGCTTAGTAGAACTTTGTTGCCGCCTTTTGCTTTCTGCAGTCAGTCCCTTTATTTCCTTGTGCCTTCTTTAATGGCTTCATATTCACAAATTGGCTTATTTCCATGGATTGTTAGTGACAACAGAAGTAAAAGGGAAGACACCTAATGCACTCATAAAATTGCAGTTTACTGCATACTAGTTTAGACACATGGATAGATGGGTCCAGAAGATTTTTTTGTACCCTATACTGTGGCTTGAAGAGAAAAGGCAAAGTTCTTTGCCTTGGCAATAACACTTTTTATTTTATTTTATTTATATTTTATTATATCTACATTTTATATTTTATCTTAACACAAAATATCAATCAAGTTTTGTTTAGTGTAATAAACTACTTGATTAATCAAGGCTTTCTCAGACAAATCCATCTCGTTGAGTGTTACAGGTGTTCCCTGGAGAAGAAAATCATAGTATCAGTACACGTGAGTGGGAGGACCTACGGTGGTGTTCAGTATTGTATAAACTACTCTTATTTAATTTAGCAGTGGATGTTTTGGAAGAACATCTAGTGTCAGCCTTGAATATCAAACTCAGTGGAGATTAATAAAGAACTGATACTTGAAAGTTGTCAGCAGGGGGACAAGTTCTCCAAGACTTGAAGGAACTTCCGTTCCTCAAAACATCGATCTTAGCATTGAGTGCTTGGAAGTTCTTATCTAGTGAAACACTTTCTCCTTTAGCTAATGCTATTTTGAAGTATTACTCAAGCAGCCTTTATAGCGCCTGGACTACATGGACCTGTTTGACTTTGGCAATTCATGTTTAAACCTACAAAGATTGCTTATGTTGTACTGGTCAACAATTTCCTCCCAGCAATCACAAACCATTAGGAGGTTGCTGAGGATGCTGGATATGTCTTTTGGTTTTCTGTCACTGACCATAAAGCTCAAGGAGTTCTGGATGATAACATCATTCCTTGAAAACAGCCTCTGTGACAAGGCTGCATTCAGCAGTTGCTTGTTGACTCCTAGGGCGCTCTCATGTGGGTCCACTGTGTTAACCCCATTGCACAGTGAATATATAAGATTCTTAAGGGTATAGCGATGGCAAACCAATCTATCATATTTTCAGCAGTCTGATGATACGTAGGTTCATGTCTTCATCTCTTCTTATCCAACACAAACAGCTAAAAGATTGACTTGACATCTAATGGAAATTTTCCAGTCAGGCATGATAATAACGTGAATCTGGGAATCATTGGTGGTAAAGATAGACTGAGCACAACAGCTGAAATACATGCCAGAGGCTGTGCATTCCCCTAAGCTGGTGGATATGCAGTAATCACAGGAAACCCAATTTGATAACTATTCAAGATCAAGGTAGGTTAACAGCAGCTTTTAGAAAATCAGTAGCAGACAAATGAAACCTTCCCATCCCCACTGATCACAAGGTGAGCCTTCTCTGTCACATGCAGAGTTTGCTATTGCCATCCACCGCTTTGACTCTTTTGAAGTAAACTGATCAACATGCTCCATTTATTTTTAATTGATAGCAATTCTGGAACTACTATTAAAGTGTCTGCCAACATGTTAAATGAGGCACTGTGCAAAGAGTGTATGACACTGGTATTTGAGAACTTGCATTTTTTATTTGTAAATGTCTGGGGACACTAGAAGATGCTGGCTCCAAAAGCTTTAAGGGACATGGGACTGGCCTGCCTGAACTCTGACATCACTTTCCAGTTTGATTCAGTGGGGCAACCAATGCTAAAACCTCTTTGCTGTAATGAAGACGAAGCTGCTGGCTGGCTGGCTGGCTCCATGAGAGGACTGAAGCACTAATTAGTCCATATTTGCTGACATTTGGTGTAATCTCCAAGGAATCTTTATTCCCCTGGCTTTCTGGAAAAGACCTGGAAAAGCAGAGAACCCACACGTGGACATGTAGTTACTAGAGAAGATCTTACTGTTTCTTAATATAGGTTGTCTGACACCGTGTTTCCATTAATTTAAATATCTAGCAGGGCACAGAGACTCCACATATGCTTTAAATTTTCTTCCCCCTTTATTTGTTTATTTTGAACAAGTAGGTCATTGCTTTACTCTAACCATGATAGTTCTGACTAGTCTTTAAATAACGCACAGAGAACTCACAGAGATCTGCTGCTGCTACTTATGACTTCTACCCATGCACCTCTTGCTTGTAACATCATTTGCTCTTCAGGAGAGAAAAACTCATTTGGCTCTGCTAGGGCTTTGAGGTTTTTTGTGCAAAAAGTGATTAGCGGTGAGTTTTCTCAGTCTGGGCTTGCTTTGTGTCTGTCCAGTCAATAATCAATGAAGATAACTTAGATTCTGTCATACCTCCTACCGCCTGATAGCTCTCAGTGCATCATCCCTACCAACGTCAAATCACTTCTGCTCTCACTGGAGCCACTTTTTCTGATTGCTCTCTTCTGACTGTTGTAAAGATAGATGCCCTAAGCTCTGACCTCAGCTTTTCTTTCTCTCAGTCCAGGACTGCCCGTCCTCCTCCAGCTATCTCCTTACAGTTAATGAGTCTCCTCATTCATTTATTCTGTCTCCTTGCAAGTATTTTTAGACTGTGATCATGTCCCTTGAGTTGGCTATTTCTTAAACAAGATAAATGCTCTTTCACGTCATCTTTTCTCTTATGTTCACTGTGCCTTATTACTTGAGACTGTTCATGCTTTAACTCTATATCTTCTGAGGATATCAAATGAAGACCTTTTGCATGCAGGCCTTGAGGGCTGCCGAGTAGTGTGGTACGAAGAGGAAAACCATCTACTTCTTCCGGTTTACTTCCCAGTTGCATTCCCTAATTGACTCTATATTATCATTGCGAAGACTTCTGAGATCTTAGAGGTGGCATAATTTTTTCAGGTAGCCACACTTAAAATAGATAAGCACTAAGCAAAAGTCTGTGGTTTCTGTGCAAGGTCTTAAGCAACGTGGAGCTTTTCCTTCAGCCACTAGCATTATAAGAGAAGAAATGATGCTCATCTTATTTTCCAAAGCCAGAGAAGTGTTTTATTTTTAAAACCTTTGTAAGTATTTAGACATTGTCACAAGAATCCATGTTCCAAAATATATTTGCTGTTGCAGCTGCTATTTAATAAAATGCAAATAATAAGTGATGGCTCTCTAAGCACAGAAAACGAGGTGGTTTTGTTATTTATCCGTATCAAACTTTAGAGCCATTGAACAGATTTAGAATTTGTAACATTGTCATTGAGCTCAGCCTTCATTTACTAAATCATAGCCAAGAGCAAAGGTTCTGTTCACAGTTGTTGAGCACTGTTACGCTTCCTGGCCAAGGATTTCTCTAAGCGGATGCACAGGTATGACAAGGAAGGGGTGTCAGGGCAGCTGGATAATCAAAGAGCTACTCTCAACTGTTCCTGCAGAACCACTGCTCTACCCCAAACAGGGCAGCCCACACACTTGGGAATGAGCAGAAAATAATACAGGGTCAGTCTAATGTTACATTTTCATAGCTCTCTTCATCCCAGAGGATCATAACTGTGAAGGCTGTATCCATCTGAAAGTCCCACCACTACTGCTGAAATCCAGTAGTTTGCTGCAAAGGAACCCTTTAGCTGCATAAAATGGCGATGCAGCAATTTACAGCCAGAACACACAGGAGTCTGACAGAAAGAATAATTGTGGGGAACTGTGCTGCAGTTACTCAAACCGGGATGTCTCTGCTTCAGCAGGGACCAGGACTTTGCGGTGAGGGCAGAGAGCTGTGACTCTGACACAGGGGCCGGGCGTGATCCACCCCTGGTGTGAAGAGGCAACAGGCTTCATGGACAACCAATCCTGTTGTGCTGCGTGGGGGCTGTCCTTGCAGAGTGGCCCACCAAAACCCTGAGTTGGCTGTGCCCTTCTTGGCGTGTGGTCCCGAAGAGCTTACAGCCTGAGGCAGCGTGGCAGCAGGCGCTGAGTGCCACAAGCTGCCCGAGACTGCAGTGTCAATCAAACGCCAAAAGCAGAGGGCGAGGGTGTCAAACCATAATTTCTGCTGACGTGAGGGAGCTGCTGGCTGAAATGTTGGGAGCCTGTTGCCTTTAGAAATGTACGAAAAAGAAGAAGGTGGATCAACCAGTCTGTGGAATAAGAATAATCCTGGGAATCCTTCCAAGGCGAGGTGTATGGCACGAGGCGCTGGCTCTGGCTCCAGCGACAAGGTGACTGTCTACTCACCTTGATGCCATCATGCCAGTAAGGAATAATTTACGTCGAGATGCTGTTTGTGGGCAATGATAATAGCTTAATTTTCCTGTAGCTTTCAGTTGAGGTTGATAGCGTAGTTTATAAATAGAAATTAGAATGGGCCTGCAAGTTGGTTATTAGATGCATTTTTAGATTGGTCATTACATTAAAGTAGGAAGGGTGAAAGGACTTGTCCAAAATAATATGATGAATTATTGGCAAAGCCAGTAAACAAATCCTAACTTTTTTCTTCAACATGTCCATGTGTGTGCTGTAACAAATATACAGAGACAGCTAATGAACTGTCAAGAAGGACAATACAGCTCATGTAAAAAATCAGAACACTTTTTATTGTTCACTGTTAGTGAAAATACAGCGTATTACACATGGAAACAGCGGTGCATTCATGTGAACACACACAGTGTGGAAGAACGTATATCCTACATGTTTTAATTATCCAGCTAAGGGTTTTTCCAGTATATTTTCATGGTTACTCTGCTCATCACAATAGACTTTTTTTGTTATTGATCCAAATGTGTATGCAAGTGTGTAGCAGTGAAGGACGGTTACAATGCCTGTAGCAATGAGTGCCTCTGTTATGGCTCTTAAGAAATGCAAGGATGAAAGCAGGTGCATTCCTTGACCTGGGATGCACCGAGAGCATTTCTGAGGAAGAAATAACCTTTTTGCCGGCTTGTCAGCATACTCCCCAGCCTATTAAAGAGAAGCAATGGATTCCTATCTGGCCCGCATAAGCTGATGCAGTTTGCCAAAACAGGGGCTTTTTGTTGCAGCTGCTGGGGAATCCAGCGCTATGATCCTGGTAGAGATATCACGGTATCCTTTCTTAAGGCACCTATTAGCACAGGATCTCAGCACTGATCTCATGGGCTGTTGCTGCAGCTAGAAAACAACTGACACATTAGGCTGATTAATCCCTGTAGTAATTCCATTAACCTCCTTAATGGAGTTATAACATGGATGAATTTACCCCTCTGCAGCAATGCGAGAGGGAATTGCCCTGGAGAGCCTATAAACACGGTGTGGCAGGGATGTCTGAGGTAAATATTTTTTTGTTTGTTTGTTTTAGTGCAAAGTGAAGCTTCCTGACCAGCTGGGATTTTGAACTCTTCACAGCACTAATGGTGCAGGTGCCCTGCGAGAGGGTGATGCATCAGGGCTCAGGCACATCAGCAGGGCTCTTGGCACCCTACTGACAGCTCGCGGTGCGTCCACGCTTCCCCCTCGCTCTCTCACAGGCACACATAGCCTGCCTCATCACACAGCTTCTCAGACACAGCCTTTTCATTCACCTCTGCCAGTTCCTCTCCTTGTGCCTCCGTCTGATCATGATTTATTTGCTTGCTGCTCCCTGTCAGGAGGGCAGCTTTGCCTGGACCGTGTCATTGGGCAAAGGACTGCTAAAAATAAGTGGCAGAGCTACAGCCCTGACATATCATTGCATAGGGAGCAGACCAAGAACAGAAATGAGAAATTCTGTATTTCTCTTTGTTCCGTTCCTGATTTTCTAGCCTGTGGAGAGAAGGTTTACCTGCTGCCTTAGCCATGTGCATAGCCTGCTCCTAGGGTGGTTTGATTGCATTGCAGTTCTGTCATTAACGGCTTCTCAGTACTGTGATGTTACCTCAAGTATATAAGAGCCAAAGAGGCACCCTGCAAACCCCTCCCAAAGAACAGACACCATTTTTTGCAGTCTATCACAACAGCCCAGGCTCTCTGAAAGCTCCTGCTGTGGTTCGTTAGGGACTATATAGGGTGGCTAATGGGGCTGGGGGCTGGAGGAGTCAGGCAGGACGCCACAGGAGGGTCTGACTAATTTTTCTGCTAGTTCAAAGACTGTTGCCACGTACGCAGGTGCAGTGATGTGACTACTAAGCTGCAGTATCTCTTCATCTACATGGTTTGTGATGTCCTTGTTAATATGCTAAATTTATTCTGTTTGATAGCCGGTCCTTTCCTCCCACAGAGGCTGCAATCCCGAGAGATGGAGTAGCCCAGCTCTTTAGTGATCCAGGAGACAGTGGGAGAGAACAGGGGAGGTGTTGCGTGCATGGGATGCACACACAAGCCTGGGGATTTTATTTCTCTTTCTGCCTACGGTAGTCACTTCCCACGTTCAGCACAGGGATGAGAAGTCCTAGCAGCCACCTCTTGCCAAAGACCTCTTGCAGGTTCTCCCTCCAGGGCCGGGCTCTTACCACTATTCCTTTCCGCACCTGGTACCGCGTCTGCCCACGCAGGATCAGCAGCATCTGGTGGCAGCAGAAGCCAGCGCAGGCCAGTCCGATCCCAAGCCAGAGGTAGAGCATGAGGATGACAAACATCTCAGAGCTAAGGAGAGCTCCTGCAGACCAAGAGTCGGGGAGAGGGAGGACAATAAAACAAAGAGTTTAGACACACCTCACATGCCGGTGTAACACTCAGCCCCAAGAACCGACGAGCTGCCTATGTTCTGGCCACAAGTGGGGAGGTAGGAGCAAGACAGGCTGGTTGCTCTAACTATAGAATATTGTTTCCTTTGTAGCATCTGATGCAATGGACCTCGCTGGGGAAATACTAAAATGATAATGGTCTCCGTACACTTCTCCCTTTGCTGTTAATGTGAGGACAGGGCCAAATTCAGCCAGAAGTGAAACACGTCTGTAAGACTTCAGCACTATTTTGAAGAATGGTTAATTTATTTAAGGATCTACCTGCTCATCACAGTGAATCTAAGATTTGTAGGTTCCTTTTGAAAAGAGATATGAGTCCTACAGCATGCAGATGCTTCCAGAAGCCTTACTGTGTTCATTAATACTAGGCAGAAAGATTGGGATTTCTCTCTCTCAAATCACTATATATATATTAAAAATATGTTAAAAAAGAAAAATAAATCAGTAATTACTTTCCTACCATTGGGCAAAGGCAGTTTTCATATGAATGCAAGAAACAGAAACAGAAAACTTTCCAAAATACAATCCAAATTCCATTTTTAAAGATGCTGCTAGAATATTCAAAATCCTTTGTAGGTCTGAAGCTCCTAATTTAACAGGTTTTGTAACATATATTTATGCTGAATATATTTAAATAAAAATATTCTGTGGGCCCTTTCCTTTACAATGATTTTAGAACTCCTTCTGGAAAATATTAGTATAATAGCAGGTATCACTGAGTGACCTTTCAGTGCGTAGGCAGATCTAAACCCATTTAAATAATATTCTCTGTGTGTGCATATGAATGTGTACACACGTATTTTGTGTATATTGGTGTATTATTAAACACCCATATTTACACACAGGCATACAAAGAAAATTAAATGTGTGTCAATCAGTATTGACAGTATGAATAGCCAATATCCTCTCACTGGTTCCTGCGAGGTTTAAGAATGAGAAAGCTCTCACACGCTCCCGTCCCTCTGCAAGACCATGGGGCAGGTGAAAGCTCTGGTCACTCTAAGGCCCTACAAGAGCAATTCTGCTGGAGCAGGGATTGCATGGACAGTAGAGGTGTGCTGCCTAAAGCAGGTACATGGCTGCTTCAGGTTTTAAGTTCTATACAAGGGTGGCTGGATAAGCATCTCTTGCTTCTCTTATACAGAAGGCCGGATTAGGTGGTGTCATCTGGTTTTGCAATCTGTGAATCCCGGCTTCTCCACCTGGCAGTGCTGTAAGTGAGAGATTGGGGCTGACCTGTGACAATCACGTCAAGCTTTGGGCTCAGCCAGCAGGCCCCTCTGAGGATGATTCGTAAGGACGCTGACTACAGCCTTGAGCTTTCAGAGATTGTCCTCACTTGAAAAAGACACAGGAGTCATTCAGTTTTCTTCCTAAATGCAATGTCATCTTTCCCTTCTCATTAGATCCCATTCAGCTCAGTGGGCTTCGTATGCAATACAGCAAGGGAAGAACAAGCCCCTTAGGATGATGACAAATCCTTATACCAATTCTGTCGGAATAACTTAATCTATCAGGTAGGAAGCCCAGGGCCAAATATGGGCTTCTCTGCCCCTCTTTTACTGGACCAGAGTGTGACAGACATTTGTTCTTTCCTACTGCTGACATTCAGATGGGATATGGAGAAAGACAGCTATTTTCTTCAGAGCCTTTGCAAGGCGGCTGTAAGCTTTATTTCTATGAGCTGCTGAAATTCAACATCAAGAGAGTAATTACCTCTGTTTCCCCTTGCAAATATTAAGCATCTCTGAGCCGTGCTTTCCAGATATATGATTTTTTTAACCTTTTCCTCAGGTTACCTACATAAAGCATTTTATATAATTTCTTTTGCAGATCCAATCTGACCTGTGTTTACAGAAGTGCTCTCCATTTGTCCCTCATCACCACATTCCATTTTAGTCTCGGATTCACTTTTTCTCTAACTGACCTGGCGTGATCTCAAGCTTATTGCCATACATTATCTATTCTAGAAAAGCTGAATCACAGGCTGAAATTATAGACTCTGGGTCAGATTCTGAAATCCATGCCCGAGCACAATCTGGGCAGAATGAGCCAACTGAAAATTTTCCCAGCGTGAAAGCATGGAACACTCAGTTGACATAAGACCAGCAGATTCACCCTTCAGCCTCCTTTACTCCTCCTCCAATGCAGCGGGCATGATGGAGAAGAAGAAAGCTAAAGTTTTTTCCCTGTTATAGCAATGCTCTGTTTGGATCCTACAACAACCCTTAAGTCATACTTATGTTAGCTGAAAAATATTGGGTGGACAACTCTTCCAGGTAACTATTCCAGGCTGTGTTTTTCTTTCCTGAACTGGAGATTAAATGTACTGGTAGAAACCCAGCAGGCCGTTCCTCCCAAGCAACCAGGACATCACGTGCCCATATATCGCTGTGTGAGGCAGCAGTTCTCTCCCCACCCGAGACAGAGGTTTGGTGGGAGCTGCTGCTCGAGGGTGTTCCGGCTTTCAGCTCCCAGCCCTTCACCCAGCCCCATTGTGTCCTACTCAAACACTCCCCATGCTGTCTTTGGCACTGCAGTTGCTGACACCAGAGCTGGGGCACTTCAGTGGCTCTTCAAACATATGCCAGGACCCAGCTCGGTGCAGATGAGCCCACAGAGTCAGAGAGAGAGAGAGAACTAATTCCTTGATAATCTCCTCCCACATCCCTGCTCCCCCTCCCAGGCTGCTGTGCTGATCAGAGCTTAGGCACAGGGGAAAATCATTCCCAGTGTTTTTTAATGCTGGTGAAGCTCGTGCAACATTATTTACAAAAATTCTTCTACTTGGAAAAATGACTCCATAAAAATGTCATGGCAGGATTTCATGTTTATTGTCTCTCAGTGATTACCATGACAAATCTGCTAATTTGCCAAGTAGAGAGATATTTGTTTGTTTTCAGATGGCAACCCTGCAAACCCAGCCTGGAATTCGAAAAGCAAGCTGGGGCCTCTCTGGCTCCTGTATCCCCAGCAGCGGAGACTCCACGCTCAGATCATAATCAACACTTCTGGTGATGGTGCATGAGCCAAAACAGATTCCGGGCCCTTCTTACTGAGCTCAGCTGAATCTGCAAAACTAAAATGTATGGGATACCTATTTTAGTCTAACAAAAGCTGATCTAAGTGCGCGAGGCATGAGCTGCACAGGGGGGGAAACAGCATTTTTCTGCAGTGGCTTTCGGGGCAGAATAACAGCCTAGGCTGCCTGCACAGCCAGTTCTCTGAGACCAGGCTTTACCTAGCTCTTGGGTTTGGACAGAGAAAGGGTTGAGGTGGGAGAGTTTGAGGGTGTGTTTAAAGGTGAAGAGGCAAGGCTGGAAAAGGAGAAGAGCTATGGGAGCAGAATCAGGAGGAGGAAGGGGAAGGGGAAGGTTTGTGATGATTTATGGAAGGGCAGGGAGAGAGGGGAAAGGGGGAGAAGCAGAATGAAGGGTAAGGGATGGGGACAAGGAGAAAGGGATATTTGCTTTTGCTGTGGAGCTTATGCAAAGAGCAGGCACAGAGAATTTCCCCTGGTTCTCCGTGGACCTGTGTCCCAGACTGGGGTCGTGAAAGAGGCAGCTAGTCTTGTCACATTAACTCTTCTTTTGGTTTCTGTTGCCTGAACCCCTATTCTCCTGTGCTGGAAGGATGGCAAGATCTCAGTAAGTTTGTGCTGCCAGGAGGCAGGAGGTGGATGACGGTGGAGGGGGTGAGTGGACCTGGATGAAGAGAATGAGAATATCTCCTCTCGGATGTGGGGAACCTGCAGGCTCGTAGGACACAAAACCCTACAGACCTCCCACCTCTGCCTGTAGGACAGGCAAAAGATTCCCCTCACCTGCAGTACAATGAGTGAAATCCCTCTCCTCTGTCTAATTGCAACACACTGCTTGCACAACAGCTAGCCCTGTTCTATCGGTGGCAAGCTGCTTATGGGGCTTTTTCCAGAGCATTAGGAATAGGGCTGTGGCTGTAACCTGGAGTGGGTCCCCGCCTCTGTTTCAGGTGAAGCAAAGTCCTTTGCAAAGGCTGTCTCTAGCCTCTAAAGAGGATTTGTTGAACACAGCCAATTCTCCCTCTTGCCCATTTCCCCACCACCACTCCCCACACACAGCTATCTGAGGAAGATCACGTTCCCCACATTGTGGGAGCCCTGGAGGAGGAAGATGCTCTTCATCTCCAAGGAAGAAATCCTTACCTGAGAAGAACTGGCTGATGGAGTGAGGCAGAAGAGTGAGGAAGGCCAGCGGGTTCGCAAAGGACATGGAGAGTGCAGCAGAAATGTAAGCCATGCCTGCCACCAGGGAGTCGAGGCAAGCCAGGGAGGTGTAGAGGCAGAACATGATGAAGTTTCGCATGTTCCTGCTCCCGATGCAGTTCCCTGTGAAGAAACAGTGGTGGTCATGCCTCTGGGTGACTCTGGCACACAGTCTACAGAAGTGAGTGCTGGGCAAGGCTGAGCCAGGGGACCTGCTTCCATCCAGCCAGTCCGCCACCACTTCGGCTCCTTCACCCAAGTTTGAGCCCTTGCCCAAGTCCTCGGGGGAGCTCTGGATCACAAGGACGTAGTTGCCCAGGGCATTAGCTGAGAGGAAGAGGAAGAGGGCCCCATGCAGCAGAGCAGGAGAGAAAAGTGGGGTGGTGGAAGGGTCTCTGAACATGCTGGGGATGAAGAGAAAGATCTGGAGGACGAAGGTCACTAGGGAGATGCACAAGAAGTAGGCTGGAGCGACAACATTGAGCAACCTGAGAACTAGCATTGCGGATTACGTTCCTGCAGGGGAAAGCAAGGAGAGAAGGAACATCACCGCTCCGGCTGCACACTTCATCCTTCCATTTCCTGCCGGGTCCCGGCCCCGCTGCCGCCGGGCAGTGCCCTCCGGGCGCCGCTCTCCCTCGCCGCCGCCCCACGGCCCCGGCCCGGCCGGGACGAAGGGACAGCCCGCGGGCAGCGACCGCTCCCCGGCGCCCGGAGGAGGCACCCCGGCCCCGGCGTTTGCCTCCGGCGAACTTGCAGCAGCGATGCCCCGGAGGGGCTGCGGAGGCTGGAGGGGAGAGCCGGCTCCCGCCGTGTGCCGGCGATGTGGGTTCCGCTCGCCGAGCAGAGTCCCTCTGCCAGGCAGGGTCAGTTTTGGTATTGCATGAGAGGAAAAAAGGTGGTGCTGGAGGAGGGGGGAGTGAATGGAGGGGGGGGGGTGGGGGGGGGAGGAGAAGGGGGAGGGGGGAGAGGTTGCTCTAATCCACTGCAATACGGATCAAATCCAATGCTCTAATTTATCCTTTAAAGCCACGGATCTACAGATTACCTCTATGACCGCTGCCCTGCTCTGCACGAAATTAGAAAATGCACAAAACAGCTGGTCAAGTGCTGTCCGGATGCAACCTGCGGCGCTGGGCTACCGAGCCGGGGCGGCCCCGCAGCCGCAGCCGCGGCTCCGGCCGGGCACGGCGCATCCCCGCCGCCGGGCGGGCCCCCCCCCGGCCCCCCGGCCCCAGGGCTCAGCCTGCATCGCCAGCGCAGAGGAAAGCCCGGGGCACCAAACGCCGCGGGGAGCTAGCCGGGTGGCGGTGTGGGTGCCCCGGCACCCCGAGCACCCCCTCGCCGGCAGCCCCAGGGGCTCCCCTGCGCCGCTGTGTCTGCAGTGCCCCGGGGGCCCGGGGGGTCGGGCCCGCCTCGGCCCCGCGGTGCTGGGGGCTGCACGCCGTCACCTTGTCGCCGGGCGCGGCGGGGTGCCGCCCGGTACCGGCGTGTCTGGTGCCGGCGGAGCCGCCGCTACCGCCCGCCGCGGCGGCCGCCCCCGGCAATGCCGAGACCCCCACGGCAGCCGAACCGGAGCACAGCCCTCCGTCTGCCCTGCCCTTCCTCTCCCCTCTCGTCCTTTTCCTGTCCCACCCGGTTCGGCCTTGTCCCTGTCCCTGTCCCTGTCCCTGTCCCTGTCCCTGTCCCTGTCCCTGTCCCCCCTCTCTCTGTCCCTGCCCCGTGTCTGTCTCTGTCCGTCTCCTGCCCTCTCTCCCTGTCCCTGCGCTTTTCAGCCCTTGTCCCCTCTCCCTCCCTCTGTCTCCCTCCCCACTTCTGTTCTTGTCCGATCCCGTCCCTCTCCCGACTCCGTCCCTCTCCGGTCGCTCCCCCTCCCCGTGTCCCCGTCCCCGTCCCCGTCCCCGTCCCGGAGCTGTCCCTTCAGCACCACCCGCACCTCCCGCGGGTCCCTCCGGCCCCCTCCGAGCACGACCCGGGGGGCTCTGCGGAGGAGTAAGGGTGTGCTTGGGGATCTGAGATCCTCACGAGTCCCACCGGGAGAACAAGGAGGTGGGCAGGGAGGTCCTGCCTGCTCTAGCCCGCAGAGCATCCTTCCTTCCTGCAATGTGGGGAAGGGAGGCAAGGTGAGGCTTCAGCGTGCCTCCCTGCGGCCCCAAAGCTGCCCCTATAGCAACCAGCGTTGAGGCAAAGGGAAATTGGCAGGTCTCTGCAGGTTCAAAGCCTCCTCGGGTTTGCAGGGCACCTTTGCACAACAGCAGGTAGCTAGGAAAGGCTTTGAGCTGGGCAGGTGGTGCCTGGGCAGTATGACAAGCTGGTAGAAGCTTTGCAGACATGTATTTGCCCTCTGACAGCTGCACACCCTCACCCCTCTCTGCCCACCCACACAGTCCTTGTACTGTCTACACAGGCGCTGTGCACAGCCTCTCACTCTGTGCACAGCCTCTCACACACCTACGTTCTGCACCCTCCCAGCTCCGATGAAAAGCATCCCTCTCTCCCTGCACAGACGAGTCACCCGCGACAGGAGAAGGGGAGAGAAAAGGGCTTCTGGGCTGCAGCTTTGCTCCTGGAGACAGCCAAACTCTGTGCTGGTCAGAATTCAAAGAAAGATGGGTTTAACCTAGTCTTAGGTCCTAGGCTTACTGGTCAGCCCCTCAGCACAGCCAGTGACAGACTCTGCTTCTCCAGGAGAGACTCTCCCTTTGCCTGAAGGTGCAGAGCAAAATTTAAGTGTGTTTCACGTCTGTTTCTCGGAAGAGAGGCCTGGTGGAGCGAGTGGTTGTTTGTCTCCTGCACATGCATTAGCGTGGAGGGTGGTGACAGCAACCAAGTGTTCAAGGGTTCTTTATCAGAAATAACTTTTTCTCCCTGATAACTTTCATGATTCAACATTTCTGAGAAAAACAGTGGCAATAATAAAAGCAAGTGCAAACCAAGCCTGTAGGCACTGGATCTGCAGTGATGAGCAACTAAGAGACACCTTTGGCAGAACTGGAGGGAAAGCGGCTCAGAACCGATCGAGCTTTCACTCCCACCTCCTTCATTCTCCTGTCACGACTACTGAGAATAAAAATCCTCCAATATTCCCTCGACTCATCAATTTAAAGTAGACTGAGCCTTGCAATAGAGATACGTGACCCAACCTGGATTTTATCTTTAAATAATCAGACAGTGTTTTCTCCATATTTTAACAGCTTACATCAAAATAATAATAAAAAAAATTACAGAGAAACCTTTTCATGTCATGAAAGACTCCTGACTGAAGGGACTGCATCTCATGAAAGACATTAATCTGCCCGCATAGGGAGCATCATAAGCTGTAGCTAAAGGGGAGGGAAGGAGGGAAGGAAGGAAGGGAGGAAGGGAGGAAGGGAGGGAGGAAGGGAGGAAGGGAGGAAGGGAGGGAGGAAGGGAGGAAGGGAGGAAGGGAGGAAGGGAGGAAGGAGGAAGGAAGGAAGGAAGGAAGGAAGGAAGGAAGGAAGGAAGGAAGGAAGGAAGGAAGGAAGGAAGGAAGGAAGGAAGGGAGGGATAGTAAAAAGAAGATAAGGGAGGGGAGGGGAGGGGAGGGGAGGGGAGGGGAGGGGAGGGGAGGGGAGGGGAGGGGAGGGGAGGGGAGGGGAGGGGAGGGGAGGGGAGGGGAGGGGAGGGAGGGAAGGGAAGGGAAGGGAAGGGAAGGAAGGGAAGGGAAGGGAAGGGAAGGGAAGGGAAGGGAAGGGAAGGGAAGGGAAGGGAAGGGAAGGGAAGGGAAGGGAAGGGAAGGGAAGGGAAGGGAAGGGAAGGGAAGGGAAGGGAAGGGAAGGGAAGGAAGGGAAGGGAAGGGAAGGGAAGGGAAGGGAAGGGAAGGGAAGGGAAGGGAAGGGAAGGGAAGGGAAGGGAAGGGAAGGGAAGGGAAGGGAAGGGAAGGGAAGGGAAGGGAAGGGAAGGGAAGGGAAGGGAAGGGAAGGGAAGGGAAGGGAAGGGAAGGGAAGGGAAGGGAAGGGAAGGAAGGGAAGGGAAGGGAAGGGAAGGGAAGGGAAGGGAAGGGAAGGGAAAACCTGTTTTCCACTGGAATGGAGAGACTGGTGAAACAGATTATCCCCCACATTCTCATTAAAATGCTCCTGCAAATTGATGCTTATGATTTGTCACTGTCAAAATACTGGCTTCATATTTTAGAATATAGTAAAAAAAATTCTCTTTCAGTGCTGTTGTGTTGATATGATGAGCTGTTGGCAGGATGGGGGAGAAGTTGTCTGAGGATGAATTTGCCTATGTACACACGTGTATATAAGAGAGAGATGGGTAAATAAGGAGCATAATAGCATAGGGAGTAAGTGAATAATAAGGAGAACAGTGGTTAATTTGGAGCAAGCATTAAAAAGTAACAATATTTACTGCAGGAATTTGATTTTCTCCTGCTGTAAAATCAACATAGTGAGAAAACTTGGATGTGTGGCACTCAGAAATAGTATCTCCCTTTTCCTTCCCTGGGGAGATAGAGTTTCCCTGGACAGAGTCTGGTTGTGACCCAGGAGACGGAGTATTTCCCCATCCTGCTTTTCAACTGCAGGTAAATTACTTCATGCATGTGTCAGGATGTTCCTGCCTTTTGGACAGGGTAGGGATTATGCTACGTGCCTTGCTCTGAAAGACCTTGAGAGCTGAGCATGAGGAACACCTGTAAGAGCAATTTATTGTTGTTATTACCTACTGTGCAGGTGTTCTCCAGAAATTAGCACAGCATACTGCAGCCAGTCCCTCTCTCACACCCCAGCCTTGATGTTGCTGAGTGTCACCACTCCATTCTCCTCTGCTGGCCAGCTGTGTGGAGGGGTTTCCGCTGGTATGGACCCTTTCCCAATATGTCCCTTTAGCAAGTGGGGTGGGAAGCCACAGGCATAATCTATACAGTTGTCAGCCAGCTGGTGTTTTCATCTTCTAGTTCAATAACCTGGGCTACACTTGATGATGACTGGCAGATGACAGTCTTGGTAGCTTAGTCCCCGTATCTCCCCGCTTCTCACGCTCAGACATTTTATGCAGCATAAAATACAGTTCCAGTTGATGCCATGCTCTGATGCAGCCTGCTCAACATCTTTCAAGGTCTCACTTTAAATTGCATCCCAAATTATGTATCATTTCTTCCAACTCAAAATGTGCATTGCCTCAGACAGACCCATTATTTTAGCATTTGAGACACAGCCTAATGGTGATTTTTCTCTGAAATGAGTGAGTTAATCTCTGCTTTTTGCAGAGTTCGGAAGAAATGAATGCTCTCTGCAGTAAACCTGGTGCTGCTTGCCTTAAATTATCACTTAAATAGAAGCCTCATGAAGTTTTTTGTGGGCTTTTTTTTCCCTTTTTCCAGTTAGTTAGCTTTCAAAATTTGAACGCCCACAATGTCTGGAGAGGTTTCCTGTTTGGTTAGGTAAAGTTGAATGGCCACAAAAAGTGGCAGGCAATGCCTGATGTCTTCAATTTAGCAATGAGACAAATATAGCATAGTTGGCAGCAGAGCTGCGTGCCTTTATGCTGACCAGCTTCCAGTCTGCCTTGGTGGAAACACAAACACAGAGAGGAAAAGGGAGCTCAGTCGTTTTCTTGTTCAGCTCTGGGTTATACTACTGAGGTTGTCAGGATGGACCTGATCTTCCTGAAACAGGACGCAAATGCAAAGCTCCTGTGCAGAGTAAGAAATGACCTTCAGAGGCAAACTCAACCATCTTTCCCAGTTCCTCCATATCCTTACCCCAAGTATACCTATCCCTTGCAGACAAGAGTCTAACCAGGTCCCAAAGATGTCTGGTGATGGAGATTCTCCACCACCCCCAGGCAATCCATTCAGTTCATTGCTATCCTCTCAGAGTATTTCCTCATGCCTAACCTGACACTCCCTTGCAGCATTCTAAGGCTTCAGTCCTTATCACGTGCCCAGTGGATATAGAGAACAGACAAAACCTTTCCTCTCCGCAGTCTTTTACACAGTTAAAAGTGGCTACCATGTCTTCTCTAGATGAAGCTACCCTATTCCCTCAATCTTTCCTCTTGGGTTGTGTTTTGGAAACCTCTGAAAGAAAGACCAAAAGACCTCGGGTATTGTATCTGTTGTGCAAGTACCTGAGAGCTGAGGGGCACCCAGCACCGAGGTCAGGCAGACTGGCAGCATAGTTTTAGGTAGCTGGGTTTTAATCATTTTGACCTAGATTGCCAGTTGTGCTGCATCGGTTGTGCTGGGTGTTTCAGTGAGGAGGACACTTGTTAATAAGGGAAGAGATGGTAACTAAACAGTTGACAGATGGTCATGACTTTAGCACACTATCAAGCGTGTGCTGTATCTGAATTTATGACTGAAGCTACTGAACCTCTTTTTCAGCTCCCATCTGGCTAATCTTCACCTGCTCTCCCCTTCTCCTTCCTTCAAGGACAGTGTTGAGAAAGGGAGTGGGGTTTATACAGCCATACCTCCTGCCTCTGTGTGCCGAGCCTTCCCCAGGCTGATACAGCTGCTGTTTTCTCATTACAAACCTCCCACCTTATCATTCAGTGTAAATGCTTGGTGTACAAGGTATTTATGCAGGGACACGTTATGATTCAGATAGTGGCATGCGCTGAAAACTAATCCAGACAGTTCTAAAGTAAATGAGTAAATAATCTGCCACCTAACGACATATCCATGGCATGCTATATCTCTGTATTTGAGAGAGACATTTTCAGGTCAATAAGCCATGTGAATGAAGAGGAGAAGTGGAAACGAGGAGGGGAAAAATGCACCTAGAACCCCACTCTTCAAAAGGGCTTGTTCTCCACTTTTCCTTGTGACGATGTTCTTTAGCGAATGGATTTCCAGCACTTCAGAAAACAGACTGAAAGGTTTATTGACAAAGGGTCAATTGCCTCCAAATGAAGAATGAGTCGTTGAGTAGGCTGTAAAAGATGTTTTATTTCTATCGAACAAAACCCACCTTCTGAACATCTGAATAGCAACCCACCACACAGACTGGGCTCTTGCCATTTCTGCCAGAAAGTCCAAGACTCAGGTGGTTCCAGTAGCGTGAGCACCAAGGGTATGTTTATTCAAGGAAAATACTGGTAACTTTCTAAGATGTGTCTTAGGGGTCTTCTAACTCACAGTATTTTTTTTTAAACAGGACTTGATGCCTTGGGTACAAGGAAGGCCATCCTTCGAAACGTTAACTGATTTGCTTTTCTATGCTCTGCCTGAGTTGGTGCTCACTACCTGGGACTGCTTCTCCTCCTGCAACCAGGGAGCTGCCATGACAGCTACCTTCCTCTGACACTGGTGGTGACTAACAGGGGGAGCCCTGTGACCATGGGACACTGGCTGCTTACAGGCACTCAGCAAGGAATACAGAGCTCTCACCATAAAAAATTAGAGCAGTCACTAACATTGCCTCATTCTGTGTGAAAGTCCTTACGTGCCTCTCTGTCCTTCCTAGCCTGTCTCCCTCACTCTTGGAGTCATACAAACATCTAAACATCTGTTGGGAAGCAGAGGAGAAAGACCAAGCAGCCAGCGTAGTTGCAAGGAGCTGGCATATGGCGCTGTTTATGATGCTGTGGGCTGTTCTAGGTGGCCCGTGCAATGAAGCACCAGGCCTGTTCGAAACAAGTCACAATTTACGGTGCACCCTGCTGTGTTAGGAAAGCTGCTGCAAAAAATCAACATTTGACTCATTTGCTGCTTGCTGGTGCTGTTGGGAAACAAACTTTTGCAGTCAAGTAAAGTTCTGTATGTCAGAGCGTGCCAGCAGGAAAGAGAAAATGTTGATGATGGGTGGAAGGGAGTGTTGCAGGAGGGAAGGCATCTACGGGCCTGGGCTCAGGCCAGGGATGTGCCCCTGAGCTCTGTCCCCATAATGGTCCAGATTCTCCCCCTAACAGACCCGAGACATTTCCTTTCAAGTTCCTACAACTGCCCACTTCATCAAACCCTGCCCACAATACTGGCTCGGCACCAGAGGAATGGCTGAATGCCATGGCAAAAAAAAAAAAAAAGTAGAAAAAAAAAGCTCAGGCAGTAAAAAGGAAATGGAGGACAAGAGAAAGGGGAAGTACTACAGGCATTTCTTCTGCAAAGCTCTGAGCATCCTCTGCAGGTGCCTGTGTGCTCTCGAATTCCCATCATCCCCAGCAGGCTTCAGTATTAGACATCATACCCTGACAACAAGGTGTTGTCCTGGGACTTGATGGTACTCTTCTCCTTGCTTTCAAGGTATTTTGGCTAGTAGGAAAAGTGCATAATAAAACGTCTCTTTTTGTTTCAGCTGACTGATTTGAAGCTCCCGAGCCATAAAGCTCAAGCCAAGTGAGCAGTCCCATCACCCCCAGGTGAATACCACAGCGAGGAAAGGTATTGGACTGAGGTTCCTTTTGTTCTGCATCATTTACAGGCAGGACACTGCGGGAGCAGAGCTCTCGAGGAGCAGAGAATTAAAATTATAAATCTAAATGGTGTTTATTGCAAGGGAGGATTAAAACCCGAAGTAATGGGCATGACTGTGTGAGGGTGGTCACTGGAAGCAATCTGCTGTCAGCAGGAGCAGCTACTGCTCCAGAAGTTGTGCACTGCCCTTTTTCACAGGGCTGACATCTTCCTCCCCACCGCCAGCCGTTTGCCCCAGCCTCATTTGCCATGCTGTGCTGCTGGTGAGCACTGTGTCAAATTTATATTGGGCACATCAAGGCGCAAGAGCCCTTGTCTTCCTTTCTGCTTGTGAAGTGCCGTGCACACCTAGGGTATCCTATAAATAATAAATAACAATAACGCATGCACATATTCATAACCAAGTCACTGTTTACATAGTGAATATTCAGCACCCACCAGATGGTTCTTCTTTCACTGCCTCCAAAATGGAAATGACCAGTTACTAAAGATAAAATATTCCTTCCCTTTTGCTGCTTCCCTAGGGCTCCTACTTGTTGTTCTCTTGCAGAACTGCTGCTCCCTGGAGAAGGAAGCCTTTCAGCCTTGGAAACAGTGAAATCAGATCTGAAATATGAAATGTTTCAGCAGGAGCTGCAGATAAATGAACACAGTGTTAAATCAATTCCAGAAAATAGACTTGGATTAATCCTCTTGCCTGCCACAGCAGTGTTCAGGGAGAAGCGATCTCTCTCCCCGCTGTCACATGGCTGCTGCCCCTGCCATCAAGATGCTCCTCCAGTGGGTCTGTGAGAGCAGTTCCTAAATTACTTTAGCTTTGCAAAAATGCTAGCTGTCAACTAGTGCACTAGATGCATTGCACACAACCGCCACCCCAGCCGTGCTGCAGGTGGCAATGATTTTAACCGACTGCTTGTTTGTTACACTACAGGCCGGATTCTGCCTGCTTCATTTCCACCAGCCCCGGTGGGTGCTGTTTCCACTTATGATTCATTACGTAAAATGCACTAACAGCACTGGGAGCAGAGAGCAGGCCTCCAGCCACCCAATGCCAAGTCAAACACCACCTTGCTTCTTGCCCTTCTCTGTCCTCACGTGCCACACGCACGGTTGCCGAGCTCCACTGAAGGAGCCAGTCCCATCCCATCCCATCCCATCCCATCCCATCCCATCCCATCCCATCCCATCCCACTGGGTAGCTTGGTATGAAAGGTGCTGGGCTCAAACCCTGGCAGATTTAGAAGGAGCTAGAGTCCAGGCACTTCACTTTCTGAGCCCCAGATTTGGTGCAGAAGAAGGGCCGTTATCCCTGCCAGTTGGGTGCCCACGTGAAGAGGATTCCCACACTGACTCCTGAGCGGGTCGAGATGCTTTCTGTGCAGCCCTGAGCTAGACATCTGTTCAGCCCCATCACCAGCCAGGGTGTCCTCTGGGCAGCTCTCTGTCCCTACCAGTGATGAACAGCATCTTTTCCTGGAGCAGATCTGGCTTGCTTTAACAGAAGAAATTCAAAGCCCTGTTCAGGAAGAGGAAGAGAGGTAGAAGCAGGTCCTCCCCTGAGGAGACTGGAGGCAGCCCCACGTTCATTTATTTCCATCCCCCATGCGGCCTGGACTCGCAGGGGAGACACCTCTTTGTTTGTGCCAGGGCGGTGTGGAGATATCCCTACAGATGTTGGAGGGGAACACCAGGCCACTGAGGCCGATGCCTCTTCTGGGCGGGACAAACTTTGGTCCAGTAATATCTCCCTAAATGAGCCAAGGGAAAATCATTGAGATGCTGCTTTCTTTTCTTGACTGAAGGAAAAGAAAGCCACAATTCGATCGTGGGTAGCTGTTTGTCAGATTGCAGGGACCACCTGATGTATTTGGTATCAAACAAATGAAGCCCTTAACACTGCTCTGAGTAAGCCCAAGGTTAGGCTGACAGCACCGTATCAAGGGCAGCCACACATGAGGCTGCCTGAAGAAAGGGCATGCTGCTGTCAGATGGTAATTTCCCTTATCCCCAAGCTTCCGGGCATCTCCAAAGGCCAATAGTGGTCCAGGGCCTACAGAGCCGGTGCAGTGTCTGCTGGGGGGTTGGCACCTTCAGCCTTACTCTCCCTCCTCCTTGCAGGGGCAGTGACTGAGTGAGGAAAACCCAACAGAGAACTGCAGCGGAGGAGCAGTGGACCTCTGCAGTGGAGGACGGCAAAGGATGACTACAGAAGACTGCAGTGTAAACAGCAAGGAGGGAGATGAATTATTTGCTTCCGAAGACCCAGTGTAGAGTTATGGGAGGAAACAGAAAAATGAGGAATAAATGTGAGGGAGAAGTCCCATAGCAGTGAGACTTGGCCTTTTTCCAGACTTGTCTTCACTTTCTTCTCTCAGATTCCTGTCTGGTGGATTTGGGGTAAGCACAGCCAGTACCCACGTTTCCAAAAAGCCTGCCAGATGCAGAAGCCAGGATCTGCTTCACTCACAGCTGGGGAAAGGAGGCTGCCCCTTAAGAGCTGGAGAGGGCAGCAGGCAGGCTGTGCCCAGGGAGCTGAGGGAGCAGTGGCTGTGTGGTGGGGATCAGGGGCACGATCACTTTGGGGGCTCCAAGGACACTGGGGCCAGGGGGAGCCCTGGGCAGGGCTCAGGCCAGAGGCATCCTGGCATGGTGTGGAGGGCAGGACTGAAAGGAGCTGGGAAACAGGAGCAGAAGAGATGCAGATGCAGGGCTGGAGGGGACTTCGGTGCGATGTGAAATCTGGAAAGGACGAGGGTGGTTGGGGCCAAAAAGAGCCAGCGGAGGGGTTGGGGTGATCGCCGGGATGAGAGGGGCTCTGTGCAGGAGGCACCGTCTTCCCAAGCACCCTCCCAACCCCCCCACTTCTCCTCGGACCCCCCCGGGCACCCAGCTACCGCCCCCCGCCCGGTTTTCCAGGGCTGCCGCTGGTCCCCTCCGGCACCTTCGCAGCCGAGGAAGAGCGGCGGGTCCGCCTGTGACGGGTGAGACGGTCACCTCTTGAGGAACGGCCCCGGGGGGGGCGGTGCTGGGGGGTGGGCTGGCACACGGGGACAGGAGAGCATCCTCCCCCTCTCTTCGCCCACCCCCCCCGAGCACCCGGCGCCGGGCGCGGCGGGGATGCCCGGGCGAGCCGGGAGGTGGCGCTGGGAGCCCGCCGGCAGCGGCGGGAAGGAGGGGACGGGAGGGGAGCGGCGGGGAGCGCAGCCCTGCCCGCAGGCTGAGGCCGAAAAGCTCCCCCACCCCGAGCCGCTTCCAAAAGCCGCTCCTGCCCCGGTAGCCGTGATGCCCCCGGCAGGTCCCCCCCCGGAGGCCCCCGCGGGTCGGGGAGAGGGGCCGGGCTTGCGGCTGTCGTTGGGCAGCTCCCGCTGGAAGATACGGGCGTAGGCAAACGGGGTCTTCTTCAGAGGAGCGTAGCTCCTTCCTCCGCTCAGCTTTATCAGCCACGTCCGAAGGCAGTGGAGCAATGACCAAGGTAAAGGGAAGCAGCAATCCCACCTCCCCTGCCGCGCTGGGATCAAGCCACCTCCCCGAAGCCTTTATCGTCTCGCCCGCGGGGAAGGGGTGGCAAACGAAGGGGCTGCACGGAGAGGATATCAGAACAGAGCAACCAACTCACTCCAGCAGAACTGACTTTGCCTGTGGTACCTGCTTGCACGTCCAAGACGGACAACCTGGAGGTTCAGCTGGCTCCAGCCTGCCCATAAAATAAGCCCCTGGGGAGCTCCACACCCACCTCGTAACAAATGCCATCTTGTCAGAGGCTAACGTAAACTGGGCAAAGTGCTAGGAACTGCACGGCGGGGAATGAATCAGCTGAGCAGGAGATGTAGGTCGGTGGGTATAAGCCAGGCCCGTACGCCGTGTGGTATGAGAGGCCGCGGTGCTGTATTTTCGGCCCACTGTGCTGCAGAGCTCAGGGAGCTTCTTGGCCCACAGTCCCGTGCTCTCCTCAGCAGACTGCTGAGATGCTGCGCTGTCTGGGATGGTTGGGAGGCACTGGCCAGCAATGAGCGCGGAGTGTACGTCCTGCAGCAGCCAGCTCTTCTGAGCCCACTTCTCTGTCCCTCATGGCACAGGAAAGGGAGTAGGGGACAGATGGTGGGAGGTGGAGAGAGGTTTTGGCAGAGGCTGAAGGTGTGGAAAGGGTAGAAGAGTGGGAGCCCCGCAGTAAGACGGGGGCAGTGCAGAGTGCAGCGGTGCTGCGGGGTGTGGGCTGGGAGGCACAAGTGCCCAGGTCACACATCCCTTCCCTGTGTCACCCACTGCATGGGGCTGCCACCATTGCGATTCGGGACCCAAACAGCTTAAGGGGATTTGTAGAAGTGGGAGGGCAGCCAGGTGTGGTACCATCACAACCCAAAGAGACCTCTCCCCTGCCTCCGTCCCCCCATGGCCCGCCTCCAGCTGTGCCAGGGAGCCCCCAGCTGTGATCTCCCCTGGGAAGGCAGTGCTTGCTCCCCCAGCAGGATCCACCTGCAGAGCAGCAACCCTCACCCACGCCTCCCCAAATTGCCACTGATGAGGACTTTGCAGTCCTCATTGCAGGAGGCTAAAAGCTGCATCAGGTGTGAATCTTACCTGCTGCAGTCATTAACGCACTGTTGCAACATGGCTAAATGTGCTCCAGGAGTTCTCCAAGCTTTTGCTTGGGAGCGCCAGTGCCTTCTCCTTGTTTGTTGTGCCGCATGTTACGTTGGTCACCAACAGAGAGCAAAAGAGCTGCTGCATCTGCCTTGTCTCTGTGTGCCAGAGCTCTCCCTGGGGCTCTTGGAGGTCTGCTGAAGCAGTAGCAGAGCTGCCAGTTGCTGAGCTAGCTGGGAGGGTTCCTGAGGGTCCAGAAGCATGGCTGCAATCATCAGTGACCATCAGCGTTTCAGGACTCGTCTTTTGCCATGGGGTAGCACTATTAGCCATCAATAACATGTCATCCACCCGCACTTCCCTTCTAGCTTCAATTTGGTAGAGTTCCCAGCTCCTCCCTGGTATATCTCCAGCCTGATAAACCCATATTGCCTCTACCTGAGTGGTGGCTTCATTTCAGGAAAGGGGTGAGAGACAGGAGGCGCAAAGATCATTATGAATGAAGTTGAAGATTATAAATTATTCATGCAGTAAAACCATAGGTATAGCCAGCAGCATGAGCACGGCAATTAATAATTAATTATTAGGTGATGACTTGAGGTCAGACTGCATGTTCCAGGCTGAGAAGTGGGTGAAAGTAGCTGGTGAGTGGGTCAGAAGAGCCACGAGGAGACGTTGTGCTCTTCATACAATGTGCAGCTTACCTAGGGAACACCTTGCTGCAAGGTCCTGTGGATGTCCACGTTTTATACAACTTCTGAATCTCTTTCCAGAATGATGTATTTGCTGGTGCAGGAAACCTCACGCTGGGGAGTGGAAGAGGACGCTGCAGGAGCATCGTCCTCCTGCTCTGTTCTTTACGCTCTTCTCAAGGTGCTTGCTACCAGCCACTTCCAAAAACAGAATGCTAGTCTACATAAATCCCTTTTATGACCTAGGACCCTTCCTTTTTCTTTCCTTTTGTTCTTTTTTTCATTCTGATGCTATTCAGCACACGGAGAAAAGGCCAATGAACAAGTTAGCAAAGATGTTTTTGTTGAATATGGTGTATATGAGACAGCCTATTTAGAGTTAACGACTTTCATAAATGACCACACCACTGTGCATTAGCTATCTGCATTCCTGGCAACTGTTTTAGCCGGGGAGAACATCAGTGCATCGAGTGATTGCTCCGGGGAAGGCTGGACATGTGGGCAGAGACACAGCCTGCACGCAGAGCCCTGCGTTTGGCCAGAATGGTAATATGGTTCATTACATGATGTGCATCTTCCTCGCTGGCTCTCCCGGCTCAGGCTGTCAGCTTACATCCTTCCCCCATAATCCGCTGACATTCTCATTAAAACCACCATCACTTTTCCCTGGTATCTCTGCAATCAATCTTTCATTGCTCGAAGCATCATCGCAAATGCCATTTCCTGCTTCAGAAGGTCAAGTGCTCAGCCTGGATCTTCTTCTTGTCTGTCAGGAATTACCCGTTGGACCTCCTGATGCAGAGGGGTCATTTCCCTGAGATTTGCAAGAAAGATTTTACTCTGATCCATGACCTCCACTTCAAGCTCCCTATAACCACGCATTTATTTTGTTTCTCTCTCGCACACGCGTGCGTAAGAGAGGGAGATGTATTTTCCACAGAGTGAATGGACCCGTGTTCCTATCTGTGTGCATCTCCAGACCGCAAGGAAGCAAAACAGCACACCCTGGGCTTTCAGAGCAGACACGGGGCCAGGTCAGAGTGTCTGTCGTTGGCAGGGTAGGTGGGCAGTGGGCCGGACCTCTGGGGAAGTGCAGACTAGCTATTTGCAGAGTAATGGAAGGATGTTTGATGCACAAAAGGTGGCTTGGCGTTACTAAGCGCAAGCCTGCAGGTCTAGAAGAAGATCTCCAATGGGTCCTTCTTCAAGGGGTTGAGCGAAGTGCCCTGTGTTGCAAAAGGCGGGATCTGGGGAGGGAAAAGGGGTTGAACATTTGGTTAGTGGCGGGATGCTGGGGTGAAGAGAGGAAGGCGCCGAGCAAGAAGCTACACCAGTTGCTTGCGGTGACAGAGGAGCGGGTGGGAGCACCCACAGAGGCACTGCTGGAGGCAGCAGTGGCTGACAGCCGGGAGGGCTGGAGATGGTATTCGTTGAGATGAGCGGTTGGGTTTAAGCTGCACCAGTGGCTCGGACAACTTGAGCTGCCTGTGCAGAGGGCTCAGCCACGGTGCCTTTTGGAGCAGGGCTGACAGTCACTGGGCAGCACTGTGGGAATACCTTGCTTCCTTCGGCCAGCCAAAAAACTGAGATCTGGTGCCGTGGAGAAATCCCGTGCCTGCGAGCACTGAGCCACATTGTCCCACCTGACTGGCAATTGGGAAGAGCCAATTAGCATATTTTAATGTAACTGATTAGTGCCTGGTCACGCAGCCTGGGCGGTGGGTGATGTTTTGACACAGATTTGAAATTACAAGCGTGCAGACACCAAACCACGAGGGAGCTGGCATGGGGGAGAGATGATTTCCCAGCTTAGCAGCTGCGGCCCCAGTTTCCCGGCTATTCCCACTGGCAGGATGCCTTCGAAGAGCCCTGCAAAGGTCTGGGGTGAGCACTCGAAAATTAAGAAATTAGCTTTTTTAATTAACGGAATTGTGGTGGCTGGTGTGATGGCGGCTCAGCCTCTGCTGCAGCTCTTCCAGCCTCTCCTTTTGCAAACCACGAGTCCCATGGTCTCCTGTGGGAAGGGGGAAGCACCTTGGCTGGGGCCTGGGATCCCCGCCAGGTAGACCCCAGTGAAGGGCGCAGAGCCCTCCCCTGCACAGGGGGGTGCAGGGTCTGTCGCAGCCGGCTCTGCCCCGGATTTCAGGGGGTGTATGTGGGAGGTGCTGCCCTGCATTTGGGCTCTGGGAGCGGGCTGGGGGGCAGCCCAGAGGCCCCTGGCCGGGCTCTGGATGGGGCTGGCACTGCCTCAGCCTGGGATGGTGCCCGCAGCTCCCCTGCGCTCTGGGGACGCGGCAATGGTGCACGCTGAGAGAAGCTGCTGCCTACAGGAGCCCCGTTTCCTTAGTTACGGCAGGCAGGAGGTATTTCGGGAAGGAACCAGGCAGGTCTCGGGAGAAGGCGGCTAACGCTGCCCTGGGGAGCAGCCTTTCTCCTGCTGCCATCCCTGGGGCTGTGCAATGCAGGGTGGTTCACCAACACTCCCCTTACGTGGTGACTAAATTGCCCGGATCTAATTTTCCGGGTGTCCGCTCGGTGCCCTGGAGTCCAGCTGGAAGAAATGCCAAGCACCCATGGCCGGGGCTGAAGGGCTGCGGTGCTGTGCCGCGCCAACCACAGGGGAAACCACCCAGCACCGCTGGGAAAGCGCAACTTTAACCTCCTCAGGTGTGAGTTTCCATCTCTACCTGGGGGATAGTCCCCCCCCTTGGCCCAGGGATGAGAAGAAATTCATTCCTGCTTTTGAAGTAAGAACGTAATGTAACGATGAGGAAAAAAACCCTCCAGGGAAACAAGTAATTCTGCCCTGGAAGCAGTTTGCAAGTAAGAAAGTCTGGGGCCATATCCAGGGCTGCGCTATGCCGGCAGCCGCCATTTCGTGCCTTTGCCCATCCCCAGCCCCGCATCCCGGGTGCCGTGTCCAGGCCTGCCCACGCTGCACGGCCCCGTGAAGACCCGCACTGGCTCCCACCCCTGCGCTAGGGATGTGAGGGCTCTCTTCGATGGTTGCCTACAGGCAAGCCCTGGCCGAGGGCTCGCGGGCCGTGCTAGCCAGACCCCAGCTGGCCCATCCTGGTGGGGAGCAGCCTGCATGGGGACATCGCGGCAGTGCCATGCTGTGCCATGACAGGCTGGGCTGCCAGCCAGGGGCACAGACAGTCTGGTCAGCTCCAGGAGCAGGGACTAAAGCGTGTTTTCGTTCCCATACCCTTCAAGTCTGCCCCCGGCCTGGGCAACCTACAGTTTTCCAGGGACATACACCAGCTCCACAGGGGTATTCAAAGGCACATCACCAGCTCAAGGCCAAACTTTGCCAGCGTTTGGCTCCGAAGCTTGGAGGCACTGGAGCTGCCCAAGGAGAAACCACCAGCCTTTTTTTTAAACGTGGGCAAAATAGTCTTTTTCTCCAGACGTCATTCTCAGGAACAGTTGCACCATCTTGCCTGAAATGTGTCTAGACAAACTCATCCCAAGTCCCTGAGCCTGCCTGGAGAAATTCAGCTTAAATATTGAAGCCATAAGCAATGGAAAAGAGGACTTACAATTGGGAGCATCACACAGACAGCAGGACACAGTGCTACAGCTCTGAGTGTGAAGCAGCTCCCTGTGCCTCATCCTCCCGCTGCAGCTCTGCATCTTCCCTGCGCTCCTGCAGGGTTGTGAGCAGCACGGGAAGGATATAACGGGCTCCTCCGCACGCAGAGCTGGAGGCTGAGCCACACACTGCTTGCGCTTCCCAGGCACATGGAGGGACTTAAAAAACATGGGATGCCTGAGCCCTTGTAAGGCCGTACCTGTAAGGCTCTTCTTGGGCCAAAGTCACGGCCACTGATGCCCAATGCATAACAGAAAATGAAGGTGTTTTTCTCCTTGTTTGGACTCCTCTGTTTCCCTCTTGGTTTGTTATTCTGTTCCGTTCCATTCCGTTCCATTCCATTCCATTCTACTTTACTCCATTCCATTCCATTCCAGCTAGGCACAATCTGGGCCAGAGTGAGGAAGAAACAAGTATCTCCAGGGAGCAGCTTATGCACAGGGCAGGTTTGCCCAGCTTTGTGTGAGCCCTGTTGTCTTGGCAGGCCAAGGGAAGGGGAGCGGTTGTTCACTCCTTTGGGACTGGGGCAGCTCACCAGCAGCAAGGTTGCCAGTTCTGCTCAGAAGTCAAGATTTCCCAGCAACATTTGCCAGTTTAAGCGATGGAGCATGCTGGTTTCCAGTTCAGTAGGTCAGAGAAGCCATGACTTATGAAAAACACAGTCCGCACTTGCTGAGAAGTAGGGTATCGAATATTGGGGACCCAGTGGCAGATCGCAATCACAAGGCATTTCAGAAAATACCCACAGATTTGTTTCTCCCAAAAGCCCCCGCTGTTCAGCGTTTGCAAAGCATGTATTGTACTAAGCCACAGACAGTGTCACCTGCTGCAAGGCAGCAGGCAAGGTCTCTAAGCCTCGGTGATGCTGTAGGACTGCCGCTGCTCTGTCTGGAGTGAGGGGGCAAGCTGCGTGACTTCTCCACATCATAGGTATTGCTGGGCCTGAAGGAGATGGCAGTGAAAGAAGTTTGGAAATCTTTTTTTGTTCAGCTGTTCCCTAAAGTTTTAGGCATGTGTTGTTTGGGCTGTGATAGCTTGTAGAAGTCACCAGTTGGAGATAAAGGTCTCATCTATAGTACAGTTTTATCAAAAGGCATCACATTGTAGCCCACCTGTGCTCTGGCCCGTGCTTCAGCAGAACAGAAATCAGCTGAGTGCTACCTCAGCCTTGGGGATCCTGAAAAAAAAGGAGACACCTGTTTTTCACCCCTTGGTTCCTTATGGTCCATGAGCCTGTTTCCACTTGCAGGATGAAGGGTGGTTCTTGGCTGGCAGCTCATTCCGTGTTTTGGTTGCCTGATGCTTCTCCTGGTAACTTTCATAGCTATGCTTGTCAGATTGGAAGGTCCTTTAAGTAGCAGGGGTTTAGCAACGGGATTGTGCTTCTTCAGCCCAAAAGAGATGAAATGAGCCCAAAAGAGATGAAATGAGCCTTCAGAGGATGCTGCAGAACAACACTGTTTATTTGGCACCCAGAGAAGCCACAGATGTGGGACCACAGGCCCCCAGTGTGAGGTGGTAGCAATGAAGCACTTGGGGTGCCAGTGGGTCTTCCCTGTGGTCATGTTCTGGTGGCGGTTCTCTGGTAGCCCACTTGCAGGCATGTCCCCGATCATCGGTTGGGAATACCGGTGGCCGGGCGAGAGCCCTGGTTGTGCTGCCGGCCGTTTCTCCAGCACGGGGTGTGCTGCCCGCATCCTCACGGCTTGGAGAGGCCGGGAGCAGGGTGGGATGCTTAAGGAAAACCAGGCTCTCAAAGCCCATGTGCACCTTGGTGGCTCAGGTCCCTGTCCCACCTGCCGGTCACTCCTGCCGGCAGGAAATAAGACCCCTAGGAAGTTTCTTAGCTCCCACCTCTGCCAAGCAACTGAGCGATGCTGCATCAACGGGAGAGGTTTTGCAGATGCTGGCGAGGTCTGAAACGCTCCCCTCCACCTGCCCCTGCCGCCGTGTTGGGGGGCTGACCCCGCCGTGTGCCCCCACTGCGCTGGCTGGCCGCCCCGGAGGCCCCTTCCCCTCTCCCCCCCCCCGCGGCACAGGCCCCGGGCAGCCATCCCGAGGAGCCCGAGCGCCGCAGAAGCTGCTCGGAGAGGCCGTATGCGGCGGGCAGAGCCTCAACACCCAGAAATAGCCTGAGCCGCCCAGACCCCGCAGCCAGGCGCTCTGCCGGCAGCTCCCCCCGCCCCTGCTCCCCGCACCGGCAGCCGGAGCAGCCCGGGGACCGCCGCCGAGCCGCCGGCCGCGGCCTCGCCCCCTCCTCCCCGCACGGATGCCGCGGGGCGCACGGTAGGCAGCGCGGCGGCGGCGGAGGGGGGGGATGCCCGCCCCCGCTTCGAGCCAGGAGGCGGCTCTCCCCCCCCTCCCCTTCCCCGTGCCGCGGGGGCCCGGAGCTCCGGGCGCTTTTCGGGCCGGCGGCGCAGGCCCCGGCGCCCCAGCATCGGTGAGCCGGGGGGGGGGGGGGGGGGGGGAGCAGCCCGGGGTCCGCGGCCTCTCCGCCGCAGCGGGGCGGGCGGGGGGGGCGGAGCGGCGGCGGCGGCAGCCCCTTCCCTTTCGCCTTCCCCTGCCGGTACCGGTGCCGGTGCCGGGCAGCCCGCGGCCGGGCGGCGCAGGGAGGGCCGCGGGGAGGGGAGGAGGGAGAGGGAGGCGGCGGCGGCGGGCGCGGGGCCCGGAGCGGAGCGGGTCCGGGCTGGGACCCCCCCACGGACCCCCTCAGCCCAGCCCAGTCCGCCCCAGTCCAGCCCAGCTCAGCCCAGCAGGTGAGTGCGGAGCGGGAGGCGGCGGCGGGGCGGGAGCCGCGGTCCGGGCTGCGGAGCTCAGCCGGCGCCTTGCCGCGGTCAGCGGGGCTCCGGCGGGGGGTGGCTGGGGGGGGGTCTCCGGGGGTGAAGGACGGGTCGGGGGAGGGGGTGTCCTGCCGGTGGGGTGATTGGGGTGGGCAGGTAGCCGCTAATCCCGCCCCCGTGCTCAGCTGAGCCGCCCGGGTGGGCCCGGCTTTGGGGCTGCGCTGGGGGATGCTCAGGGCAACTTGGGTGACCCCCTGGGCCGGTGTGCCAGCACCGCCTTGGGCAGCACCCGGGTATAGCTCGCAAGGGCGACTCTGCCGGTCCGAGACACAGGGATGGGTTTGGTATGCTGGTGTAGAAGGTTTTGGGGTACTTAGCTCTGTTTAGACACTGTTTTTCTGCTCTCATTCTGGACCACGTACCGAAAGTGGCTTTAAGTAATGCTTGTCTCCACCTGCCTGATGGGCAGCTGAGGCCCAGTGAGGTGCAGGGGCTTCCCCGGGCTACTGGAGTAAGTCAGTGGCCGAAGCAGAGAGTGAGCCCCAGCCCCTCGGTGTCCCTTGCCAGTGCCCACGCGCTGCCCTGCACTGCTGTCCTCTGAGGCGAGATAAAATGTCACCCCACCGCTGTGTCATGCCATGCCTTGTGCTCGGTCCCTACGTCATCCTGGCTACCGAATCCTCCTTCTAGGAGCCACACCTGACGGTGTTAGAAACGCTTCGTGCTGGCACTGGAGAAGAGGGGGAAATCTCTCCCCATTTCTCCCTCCAGGTTTTGAGAGACTGATGACTCTGAAAGGGCTGTCGGGTCAGGGTGATCTAACGCTCTACCCAAGCTGCTCTTCCCCCAATTTACAACTTGTCCACAGATCAAGGCCCTGCCTTCTCCCTTGCTTCCTTCCCCATCCTTTCTAGCAGCAGCAGCGGTGCTGCACGGTGGGTTTGCAATTCAGAAACCTCCTGAACAGAATGGGTGTTATCCAGGAGAAAGAGAGACCTTTGTCTGGCTGGCGGATGTTATTTCTGCATGAACATCTTTTTCCCTTTAACTGTTTAGCCACCACCTCCAGCACTGGTCTGCACTGCTGCCTTCTCCCCTTTCAGAGAGTTCAGAGGGGAGTGGACAGAGAGCGAGGCGGTGAGGGGAAAACTTGGTGGGCAAAAGAGGTATGAGAAAGCACCTTGCCCCACGTTGGGGTTTTACGATGCAGTGTGACAGGTCAGGCTGCCTGTCTGAGCAGCGGAGGCAAAATGTGCTGTTGAAGTGGTTTGCGGTATTTGTTCAGAGGAGAGGGCAGGGGGAAGCGTGGAAGAAGCAGAAGGCAGAAGGACTGGCCCTGAGACCAGACCTGAACCCTGGCCTCGCTGCCTTCCTTGCTACCCTGCAAAGTGGTGGTCAGGGCTGGGCAGCAGATGGAGAAGGAGGCAGAAGCAGCGCTTTCAGGAAGGATTTGTCTTAAGTAGCCTGGCAAACAGCCATTGGCAAACAAGTAAGTAATAAATAAAAGCAGGGAGGCCGCCGGCACCCCTGCAGCCTCTGACTCCATAGCACATATGGGCTTTTCTGGCTTCCTTGTAAGGTTAAACCTCTGCCTTCTTCCCATGGCAGCATCCTGGCTCCTGTCTTCCTCTAACTCCTGTCTGAATGCCTTTCAGCTCTTTTATTATTTTTTTTTTTCTTTGCATTATAACACTTGAATCACTCTGTAGCTGCTCTCCTCTTCAGAGCTTTCCCTGAGGTTAACTAGTTCATCCCTGGTTTGGTGGCTGCTGACAATGGTAAGCATAGGGTGGTCCTGGAAATGGGGACAGAAACGGCAGTGCTGGCTGGGGATGCTGGTCAGGGGTGCGCGTAGGCCCTGGCAGGTAAATACTGTCCTCTTTCCACACGGAGACTTCTGGCCCAAGGAAAAGTAAGGTATTTTTCATCACAGCTTCAGAGCCTACATCTGCAGAGTTGTAAGAGGAGGAGTGTCATTGGTTTAAAATATTCCTCGCAGGAAATACTCCCGTCTTAACAGACTGCAAGAGCTTTCCCAGAGCAGCAAGGAGAGGGAGAAATGTTTCTAACACCCACAAGTGAATTCAATTGATATTAAACTAATCAGTCACCTAAACTCTTAGGCAAACATCAGCGTGCTGTGCAAATGCTGACTCCTCCGTGAGTCCCATAAACACCAAAGCCTTCTACCATTGTCACTTCTGAGTTTGGTGAAACAGCTCTTCTTGCCTACTTTAATTGCTGTGAATATATTTTGTGTACTTAGCCGTAAGTTTGAAGAAAACATTGCATTACTGATGCACTGTGCTCAGAGCAAAAGCAGGTTTGCTTTGAGATTATTTCAGGAGAAGCAGCTCCAGTCCCAATTTCCTTCAGCTGTAGCGTGATTACATTCAGTCCCTAACCAGCTATCAGACCCCTTAATGATGATAGGTCTTAGAGATTTTGAGGATCCCACTTGGCATCCACCTGCGCTTTAAGTTGCCTGAACATCTTTTAAAAGCTGGCTTGAAGTTATTGCTTCACATGTAGCTGGGACTGGTAATTAGGCTGTGATCACAACTTGTTACTAGGTGGGGACAATGGCAGCAGTTTGCTCACACCATTAAAACAACAGCCATGCACGAGCCCTTCCTATCGCCCAGGCCGCTATTGTTGCTGGTTAATGGGTGAGACTGGGCAGGGCAGGTCCGGCAGGGCCTCTGCAGAGGCAGGGGGAGGTGGGGTGGAGCAGCCTGGTGGGGGCCATGGGCTCCCCTCTCCCAGCTTGCTGCCCCGGTCCCCGTGTCACCCTCACCTCTCTGGCGGTTCAGCCGTTGCTCGATCTCACACCTCCTCTCCAGGTTGGCTTTTAATGACTCATCTTGCTGGTTACCTAAGCCCCAGCGCTGTCCTGCCTTGCCTGTCCCGGTACAACGCTCTCTTAGTGGATGGCTGTGTTGCTCTAAGAGCTACAGCCATGCTAAGGGCTGCAGAGAAAACCTCTTTGGCTGAGAAATGGCCTTCCTAATTGAAATTACTGTAATGTTGCCCGACCTCTGGGGAGCGTGAACACCACCGTGTGGAAGCATTTCAATCCTGGGATCACTTGTGCAGTTCCCAGCAGAGTCCCCATGAGAAGCTGTGGGTACCATTTTCACCAAGGAGGGGCCTCTACACTGTCGCAGTTTGATTTCACATAACGATGTGTTTAAAATGGAGTACCAGAGCAGAGAGGCTCAGTGCTCCTATTCAGTGGGAGCATGTGAAAGCTTTGGGTGACCCGTTTCCCCTACCCTCAGACCAACATCTTGTGTCTTGTTGTCTGCAGAGTGTGGGTTAGCTGAGAGGAAGGCAGGATCTCAACGAGCCAAGCTCCACTGCACCCCAAGTGCTAAAAGGCAGGATGTGAGAGGTGGAAAAATATGTTATCATGTAATTTTGATTTCCTCCTAACAAACAGAGGACGGGGCTCCAGCCCTGTTCCACCGGGGAGCACTTTATTGTTAGCTGGGGGTTGGTGGTTGGAGGCAGCTGGGGCGGGAGGTGATGGAGACTGAGACAACGAGCCCCTTGATGTGATGCGTTGGATGGGGCAGGGGAGACCGAAATTCAGAGAAGGTAGAGGTGGGGGAGTTAGGGCAAACCTCAGGTTTGGAAGGATAGCTCGAGAGCAGCTCCCAGCTGCAGCCCAAAGTGAGCCTGTGGTACCCTGAGACAAGGTCTGGGGACCCTGTGTTGGCCAAGCCAAAGTGACCCTGCCAGAGGAGTCCCCTTGCTGTGCTAGGTGTGCAGCAAGATGACCCACACTAGGGTGACACTCCAGGGAAGTGGCACGGGCTGAGGTGCTGACATGTCGTGTGAGGGCTGGCGAGCTGCAGGATGCCTTGCGAGGCTTGGAAGTGGCTGACCATGGGCCACAGGGCACCAGTGCATCTAGGATCCCAGCAGGCACTGGGACAGTCCCCGGTAGCCTGGGGCTTGGGACCCACCTGGTTGCAACAGCAGGCTGGGATGGTCTTCCCGGCGTGGCTCTGGCCTGTAGCAGAGTCTCCACCCTTGGAGATATTAAAACCCTGCCTGGACATGGCCCCGTCAACCTCCTGTAGCTTACCCTGCTTTGAGAAGAGAGGCTGGGCTAGACAACCTCCCTTCAGCCTCAACGCTTGTGTGATTATTTGTCCGATCTTCTGACAAGTTTGGTCACCGTGGGATAATCCCCAAGGCAGCATTAGAGAAATGACCAGAAGTTTGGAGGTTTGCCTAGCTCCCCTGAGCCTGCAAGCAGTGGTCTGGAGGTCGCTACACCAGTAAGAGACTCCCAGGGCTTGCAGGCTCCAGGCTGGGAAAATGCACTGTTCCTTATGTTTCTGGGATGCTTTTCTCAGGGAGAGGTCACAGATGGCAGAACTTTGTAGAAGGGAGGTAAAATGGCAGAAAAACGAATCAAACTTCATAGACTTCAGAATAAGTTTGATTCGCGCCTTGTTTGGCTCTTGACCTGCTGCTGAGTAGGATGGATGGATTAAAGTCACAATTTAAATTAATGATCAGAAAGCCATGCCCTAAGTACCTAGTTTTAGTCTTGCTGTGTTTGTACGCTACTGCTCTTTTCCTAAGGACAAGTTGATTCTCAGTGATGAGTATGTTGTGGAGGCTGCACTATGCTTAAGTGAGTGGGTTTACAGTGTAGCATACAGTTATTTAGATTCTTAATGTCTATATTTCTTGCAGTAGAAAATGGTGAGTGACAGATTTCTTTATTAGATGTCACTTCATTATTTATTATAAATTTGGTCCAGCTGTGTTTCAGTGGAAAATGAAATCCGATTCAAAATGCAGAAAGCAAGTGTTTAAAAAATGGGTTCTAGTTGGTTAAATAAAACCGCTTAAAATGTATGGGGCATTCTTTCTATATCTAATGAATTTAACAATACTATATTACTATACTATATTGTATTACTATAATAATATATTATAGGAACAGAATTTTATTATAGGAGATGTAAAATATAACCAGTGACATAACCTGATTGTTTCAGGCTTTTAAGAATTGAGAACTAGAGGAGGTTATCCTTTCACGCTTCATCCTCACTGGGCTTGGAAAGGGAACCAGGCTCTCCTGCGTTAACCTGCAGTAATCTTTTGAACTTTGACTAAACTAATCAGTGTACTAAATTAATGGAAACATATTTTTTTTTTTTTCCTCTGCTTTCAAAAAGGTTGCTGCTGTCAGAACCACTTTTGCAGTTCATTGGGCTTTAGCTCCAGGTGCTCAGCCAGCGAGCGGGTCTGGCAGCAAGGACGTGCTGCACGAATTTCTACTGACTTATTTTTCACTGATAAGAGTGATCTGAGGTCTTAGCAGTAGGTTGTTATGATTTCCAGTTTTAAATTGGCTGTCTTTTAATTTAAAAAGTTTTTAGTTCAGACAAGATCTGATTGCTTTTAAGTCAGGTATATGTTTCCAAAAGTCATCATTCTTTTATTTGTTCTAGTTCCAAGTCCTCTTTATTGCTTTTTCCTTTCATATTACGCTGCTGCTAATCTTGTCATCAGGCAGTTTCATTGCGTTTTTCTGTTGGGAGGTTTTCATCAAGTTTAATTTTCTTTCATCCAAGTTTTTAATTTCTTGTGTTTTCTTCCATGAAATTTCATCAAATTCTTCCGTGTTCAGAAACAAAAAAACACCCCACCAACAAAGCAAATACTGCTGATAACAGCTGCAGTGGCTGGGCCACCTCCTGAGGATGGTACGTTTTAAAGACTTTCAGGTTAGTTCAGTCGTTGCAGGAAAGTCAGTGGATGGATGTTTCTGCAAATACAGTCCTCTGATAGCCTTGATAAACCTAGCTATGCAAAACTTTAGTAACTGGACTTATAGAAACTATGACCATGCCCTAAGCCTTGCCTTGGGTACGTACGTACGCTATCACAACTACAGCTTTACGTGTGTTCCAGGGTAATCGTTAGGTTTTCAGGATTGCTTCATCCCGGCAGCTATGTCTGAGGGGGCCGGCTGTTTATTTGGACAGCCCCTGCACAAAGTCAAACTTCAGGGGTTTCTTTCCCTCCATAATGAGGAGGTGGATTTCTGGCCCTCGTGAAAGGCACATTGCAGTCGGTTTCAGCAGAGAAGGGATTTCACTCTGCTTTTCTTTGGGCTTGGGATTTTGTGTGGAAAATATCCTGGGGGCAGAATAAATTTCTGTACATCTCTAGCCTTTAAAGTCCCCACCGGGAGTGATGCTCGGGGGTGTCCCTCCACCTCCCTGGCTGCCCGTGGGAGCCTGCCATGCCAGCACTGTGTCCTCCTCATCCGCTGGGATGGGAGAAGGGGTGCGCGGGCATGCGATGGGACCTGCCGAGATTTGGGTCTGATCCTGCTCTCCTCCGTGCTGCAGGCCGGCAGCCCGCTCCCTGAACATGCTGGGGAAAGCTCTCCATTTCCCCGGACCTCACCTGGGTTGAGAGGTGGAAAGCGGGGAGGGCGTTTGTGTCAACAGGATGGATCTCGTTCCCTCATTGAACAGAGCTAATCCGGGTAGCTGGGTTTTGCGGCCATGCCTGTGTGCATGGCCAGCCTGGTGCTCTGCGCTGTGCCAGCTGGAGCCCGCTCTTGGGTTTGGGCTGGTCCTGCAGCTCGTTTTGCACAGGGTCTCTCCCTGCCATGGTGGGCGTTAGGAGGAGCCTTCCCAGTGCCTTCCTGTGGCTCCTCACACCTGGCTTTCAGTTCTTTTTTGGTCCCTTCCTTCCAGCATGACATCCATGTGCCCTGTGACTGAGCTGTGCTGCCAGGGGAAGCATGGAAAGCAGATGGGCGTGATTTGGAGTCTGGTGTGTCCTGCAGGTGGTCCTAGCCCCAGGGAAGAGGCAAGAGTGTGAGATTCAGCATCACTTAAATACTGATCGCCGCCACTCTGGAGGAGGGTTTGGCTGCCGTGCAGAGCTCTGCTCGCCCTCCTGGGGCTGTGGTCAGCACAGGGATGTCGGGATGAGCCAGAGCCTCCACAGCATCTGTGGTTGCGCAGCTTTTTGTCTCTAGTAAGTGCAGGTGCGGCACTGGCACTGGTGAAGCAGAGGGGTGTTTCAGGGCAGGACGTGCCCGTGCTTTACGGGAAGCGCTGGTTGTCCCAGGGAGCCAGGCTGGGAGGCAGCGGCTCTGCTGAGGTCTCGTGCACTCTCACCTTGGGTTTTCTCAACCTGGCTGGAGGCTTTTTGTGTTTTCAGGTGGGGAGATACTTCCCAGAGCAGGGACGGCGGCTACGCAGCAGGGTGTGCGCCGAACTGCCCCTTACATCAACCACGTAGTGGATGAGGAGGTAGAGACCCTGGCTCATTTAGAGAAACCCTGGCTCGTTTAATAAATGCCTTACTGGTACCGCAGAGGCCGAGTATGGGATCTCAGGTGCTCACCGCAGGGCCAGCCCAGCCAGGCAAGAACAGCGTTAACGGTGGCAGGTTCGGGATGTGCTGGGTGGGGGTGCAGGTAGGGAGAACAGCATATCCAAAACCAGGCGGAAAGCAGGAGCCTGGGCTGGGGCTGGGCCAGGACACCCAGCCACCGTGAAAACCCCTCCGTAGCAATGCTGCATCCCTGAGCATCTCTCCCAAAATGGGCGCAGAGCCTGTCTGATTCCTGCTAATTGTGGCAGGGCCTCAATAGCTGCTGGGCTGTGGAGAGGCTTTCAGTGGCTGTTGCTGGGACACTTCCTGGGCCCCCAAATCTCTTTGGCCAGCTGTATTCCTGGTGCTGATGCTGTTGTGCTCAAAGCGCCCTGGGGAGGACAAGGGGCACGGGCTTGGGGAGGCTCCTTTTGCAGCCATCTGCTGTAGTGGCTCATGTTTAATTTCCTTTACTTTTCTCTTCCATGTGAGCGGTGATGCTGTGGAGGGCAGGGGTGGCTGCCTGGGGACCCCACGCTGCCGGCAGGGCGGGCAGAGCGGCGCAGGGGCTGCCAGCCCTTCCCCGAGCGGCAGCCTGGCTGCATGGCCCTGTGTGCAGGGAAGGCAGCCTTGTGCAGAGAGACCGGGGACAATCTCTCTGCTTCCCTGCCCCTAAAACTTGCCAGCCTGATCTTTTTTCCCCATTTTCCCCGATTCCAGATAGCCTTTTTCCAAGGCTGATTTGCCCTCCGAGCATCTCTGATGCTGGCTGTTGGATGTGGCATGTTTGAGAGGATGCAACCCCCCACAAACCTGCCAGGCTGAGCTGACAGCCCCTGCGCAGTGTTATGTCGCCTGCTCTTGCAGCGGGAAGAGCTTGCAGGTCGCTCCATGACCACCATGCTGCCAAATCTGCCATCTGTCTCACCACGTCCTCTGGGCGATGCTGTGCCTCCTGGCCCACGGCTTCTCTCCTCCTGATGCCTTGTCCCTTTCCCAGCCTGCTGCCATACATGTCCAGATGTGACGCTTCCTTCTCTGTCTGAAGGAAAAGAAACCATTTCTTGTGTTTTCCTCCATCACATCCATCGCTCCCGACACCCCTTGCGCTGGCTGTGGGCAGCTGCTGGCCCGTGGGCATGGCCAGAGCAGGGCAGTAAGGCAGCGCGGTGGGTGTGGGCAGTGCCAGCCTGCGGCACTGGCACCGCAGAGGCTGCGTGCTGCCCATCTGTGCCTTGCTCACCCCTGTGTGCTGGGCCACCCGCCTGTGTCGGGGGGATCCTGGACCCCAGTCCTTGCCATGCGTCTTGACAGTGGGAGCAGGGACTTGGGATGCACCGAAGTGCCCATCCCAACAGCCTTGTGATTTCCCTGTTATCTCTGATGCTCCAGGGCCATTTGACTCCCTGGGTCCTCTCCATGGAGGAGTTGAGAGCAGGCTGGTGGGTGTGATGGGCTCTCTGCTCTGCTCTGCTCTGCCCTGTGGCAGGTAACATGGCTGGGGCTGTGCTCAGGTGTCCTGGCCAAGGGGAATTCCCTGGGGGTGATGGGAATGATGGAGACGAGCTGTATTGTCGGCGCGCAAGCACCCGTCGCGCCGGGAGGAGGCTGGAACAGTCGGTGCTTTGCAGAGCCGCATGTCTGCAGCTCCACGTGCGCCTGGGAGAGCCGCCTCCCTTCCCAGCCGCCGCAGCAGCAGCGGCGTCTTTCCTCTGATCTCCCCCACAGGCTGCGTGGGCTGCAGAGGCGGCTGGATGTGTGCCCCAGCGACTGGGGGGAGACCGACTGCGTGCTCCCCCCGCTGCCCCAGTGAAAGGCAGCGCCGGGCTGGCCCTGCGCGGGGGCAGGATTTGGTGGGAGGGCAGGCGGCTGGCCCGCGGCCCAGGCAAAGGCAGCGCAATCTGGCGTTGAGGCTATGAGACGGGTTCAGCCTCTTCCCTCCTCCTTTTCAAGGACCAAGTTTGCTTGCACACTGCGGGGTAGGTGACGACGTGGTGGGTCCCCTATGGATGCATCCCCAGGGTGTGGAAGTGGCCGAGCCAGGCCTTGGGGAGCACCTTCTCTCCTTGTCCTCCCGTTGCAGGCCCCTGTGTTCACCATCAAAGGCTTCCCCCTTGCCTTTGATGCGCTATTGACTCAAACCGGTATGCTCAGAGCTAATCCCTCTGGCAGGGCTGGATGCGGCTAGCGCAGCGGCTGCTGGGACCATCCCTGCTTGTGCAACCCGCCGGTGCCGGAGCCTTCACTGAGCTGCCAGCTCCCACGCTCCCAGGGCATTGTGATTCATCCTGGTCGGCTGGTGTTACCCAAATCTGCTCGGAAGCTGGGCAGAGGTGGGAGGAAAGCCTTGTCGGGGCCAGGATTGGTGAGCGGTGTGCTCATGGGCTCCTGCTGCAGCCCAAACCTCGCTCTGCTCCTGGCACCGAGCACAGGCAACAGAAATGTTCTCGCTCTGCAGATGCTCTAAAATCATATTTGAGGTGTGTGCGTGTGTGTGTATATATAGCGTTGTAACCCACTGCTTTCGGGAAGAAGCTTTTGTGCTTGCGGAGAGGGGAGCTGGGCAGGGCAGGAGTGTTTCTTTGCTCCAAGAATCAGCTGCGGGGGATGTTGTGGCTGCTCGAAGCTGGGAAAGAGCGAAAGGGGGAGGCTGGCAGCAGCCAGGTGCCTCCCCCAGAGCAGTGTGGAGGGACGTGCGTGGATGGCCTGAGGAGAAGGGGATCAACGGGACAAGCATGATGCTGCTCACCTTATACTGGCGCCTGGGAGGCTGTGGGATGAGGGTGCTCGGTGGCAGGGTGCCTTTGGGTCCCTGTAAGGCAGTAGCGAGCTGAAATGGAGGAGAGCTGGACCCCTGCTAGCCCCCCATGCACCCACGCTCACCCCCCATCGCACAGCAGTCTTGTGGGCATCAGCCATGAGGGAGGCTGGCTGGAGCTCGGCAGCTGAGAGCAACCGTGTGGGGGACTTGAAATGCGCTTGCTTTCTCCACTGGCTTGGCGGCGAGGTCCCTGCCATCCCCAAGTGTGCTGTGCCATCCCAGCTGGGCAGGACACCGGGTGCAAAGCCACCAGAATGGCCCAGTCCAAACAGTGTGGTGTTGGGCTGATCCCCAGTCTGCATCCCCCTCATTGCACAGCCCGAGCGCGCTTGCATGCACGCGTGTGCGAAGCACAGTCCTCTCCTTGCCTCTGCAAGGTGAGGTGAGGTGCCCTTCTGCTCATCACCTGGGATGAGGTGCCTTCCGCTCGCTGGGGACGGCTGTGGCTGTGCTGGAAAGGGCTGTGCTGGCCGCTCCTGTGGCTGGCAGTCTCTCTGCAGCAGGTGGCCTTATAAATGGCAGCAGATGAACGTCCTGCTTTCCTCTCCACCTCCCACAGCTCCCTGAACAGCAGAGGGGGCTCAGGGAGGAAGGAGCTGCTCTCCTGCCTTTGCCCCCATCACCAGGGACCACAGTGCTCCTGGCATGTTGTGGCACTGTGAAAGATGCCCGTGACCCCCAGTGACAGCCTCAGCCTGGCCCCTGGCCATGCCATGGCTGCTCCTGGTTTCCATATAGCTTTCCATGAGGGAGTCTTCTTCCCAACGGAGGTGACACTTTCCTTCTCACAGGCCTTAAAGTCCTCCTCTGAGCGTGGGTGGAGGAAGAAGCAGTCTGCCTCTAAATGCCCAACATCCCATCACTGTCACAGCCTTGCTGAGAGGTGCCTTCCTCAGCCTTTGATGCCAGATGGGAGCTGCTCCTGCCGCACTGGCCATGCGTGGGCACAGCATGCCGTGGTCCTGGCACTGGCAGGCGGTAAACATCCCGGGGGCACCCTTTGCCCGAGCCCTTCCCTAGGGCTGGCTGCTGCCATGGCCCTCAGTCACGCAGACAGCAGGGGCTGGGAGTTGTCCTCATCTGCGTGTATCATCGTTAATTAATTGCAAGCGCGGGGGTTGCTCTGGGGACTGCGAGCAGCCTTCAGTATCCCAGCTCTGAGCAGGGACCTGGTGGTGCTGGGAGCTCTCTTTACTGTTTTTCTGAAATACTGTTTTCCTGAATGCACATGCGTGTGCACGTGTGTGTGTGTGACCCGAGAGCCCTGGGACGACTCCCTGCCCCTTTCCCTCCTGCCAGCAACCTCCGTCCTCTGCAGTCAGCCCCAGCTATTTCATAGGATCGTAAAAAGGTTTGGGTTGGAAGGGACCTTCAAAGGTCATGTAGTCCAACCTCCCCTGCAACGAGCAGGGACATCTCCAACTAGATCAGGTTGCTCAGAGCCCCGTCCAACCTGACCTTGAATGTTTCCAGGGATGGCGCATCTGCCACCTCTCTGGGCAACCTGTGCCAGTGTTTTACCACCCTCATTGTAAAAAAACTTTTCCTTATATCTAGTTGAAATCTTCCCTCTTTTAGTTTAAAGCCGTTACCCCTTGTACTGTCGCAACAGGCCATACCAAAAGTGTGTCCCGCTCCTTCTTATAAGCCCCCTTTCCTGGCTCTCTGTTCCCAGTTATCTGCCACCAGCAGCCCGATGGCTCCCTGCCCCGCGCTCGGGCTGGGCCCAGCCTGGGTAATCCTTTGTGCTGAAGAGCGTTGATTTAAGCATTATCAGAGGACAAGGGTGCACGACGCAGAATGAGCGACGGGCCCCTGCCCTGGAGAGCTTGCAGCCCAATTAGCTTATGTTTGCTCGGTGCTCTGCGCACACAAAGTGCGGTGTGAGGGGCTAAGGCACGCTGTGTGCACAGCAGGATATTGAAATGTAAAACAAACACGGGTTAGAGCCAGCCTGCAGTGGCAGCTTAGTCAAATGTGGCGAAAAGGGCCGGGGGTGGAATGAATAAATTCCTCTCTGGTTCTTCCTTCCCAATCGCCGTGCGCTGGCTCCAGCAGCCGAGGGCTCGCACATGCGTGGAGGAAGCACTGGAGAAGAGCTGCTCTGTGCACGGCGTCTCCCACACGCTGGCCCAAGCACACCTGCCCGGCTGTAGATCTCACCCTAAGCACTGTTTGCTCACGGTTGCCTGAGGTTTGGCTTTGTTCTTGCGCTGAGGAGCGCTGTGGTGAGTCAGTGCTGTCCTGCCTGGTCCACAGCATCCTTCGGGGAGAAGGGACTTGTGACAGTGGCTGCCATACCGCAGAGGAGGGCCACAAACAGTGTCCTGTGGAGGGCCCAGCTGGAGGCCAGGGGCTGAGACACCTTCTTGTCCAAAAACCTCATACACGGAGCTTAGTCTGTCCCAAAATGTGGTCACCCCTGGGTATGCATAATGGTGCCTGGGAAGAAGGGGACGGCAGGGAGCTGGGGGTGACACAGCAGCCTCTGCAGGGGGACGTGGCAGGGGAGGGTTTTGCTCTCAAATGCCTTGTTGGTTTAAGGTGACTCTCAGGTTTTTTCCCTTGGGGCAGCATGACCCTGTGCAGGGTTTCCCGGTTTCCCAAAGGTGGTGACAACCTGCCACTGCTGAGAGCAGAAGAACTTGCTTGGCTCCACAATACATGGCCGTGGTCTCTCCCTTCTGGTGGGTCATACAGTTTAGATGGTCAGTGTTGGCGGGGCAGTTTGGGAGTGGTGGGTGAGGAGAGAGGATCGGGGAGGACATACATTTTCTGTCCCAGGAACAGACGCCGCTTCCCTCGTCGTGCTGCCCATGTGGTCCCTAGCTGTAGGTCCCTGTGGCTCCATGCCGTCCTTTTCAGCAGGAAGCTCCCAGGGAGCCAGGAGGAACACACAAAACATTCGGAGATGGGAGTGGGGGTGCTGGGGGGTGTGTGTCACCGTGGGGTTTGCATGCCCAAGGCTTGGGTGGGCTCACAGGCCAGTTGCTCCCCCCACCATCCTGCCCTGGCTGGCAGTGAGCCTGGTGGGCGTTTGTGCCCCTCGAGGGAAAAGCAATGCCAGAGCTTACACGTGAGGAAGGTGATGTTTATTTGCACCATTGTTAAGCAAATTTATTTTACTCATTTGTGCTCTCATGCTTTTTCTCATTGATCCCACTCACTCCCACACTCATACACCCCATCTTCATGACCATCTGGGCGCGTGTACTCAGGCCCACTTGTGGGTGATACGGGGACAAGGGACACCAGCTGTCGAGTCCTCCTGACTTCTCTGAGCAATCATGTCTTGATTGGAAATGACAAAGCTAGTCTTTGAGCATGTGTTTTATACCCATTAGCAGTTATCAGTTGCTGCAGGGTGGTCCTTTGCCTCCAAACCTTACTGACCCCAGCCTCTGTAGCGCACTGGCCAGGTTGCTGCTTGTGGTGTGGTCCTCCTTGTTTGGAAGATGTGTCTTGTTTCCAGCAGGCTAACGGTATAGGTTGGTGTATGTCCCATGTGAGGCAGCTGCCGTCCTGCTGGCAATGGGATGGGGGTCTTCTGCTGGTGGGCTGTCTGTGCCATAGCCTTAGCAGGGTGTGGGCACAGTGTTCACACCAGTGTCAGTGTTTGGGCTACCAATCCCTGGTGGGATCTGGCTCCATTCTCCATGGGTCTGTGGGACACAGCCCCCGGGAAGCGGACGCTGTCACAATGGGGCCAGTCTCATATGCAGGCATCTGCCCTGAAAACGCTGAAGGTGGTGTGAAGATCCCTGCCCAGGGATGCTGCTGCCCTCTGTCTGCTCGCCCCCTTGGGCCACTGGCAGCCCACCCTCTCCTTGCTTTTTGGACCTGGAGGCCATGTCTCTTAAGAGAGAACAGTGAAGGGAGGAACACTTTGGACCCACACGGGGTTTTGGAGGTCTGCGTCTGTTGTCCCATCCCCTCCGTGCTCATCGCCCTCAGGGATGGATGTGGCCCATAGTGTGCCTGTTCTCCCTTGCGCTGAGCTACAGGGATGGAGAGGTCACCGTGCCCTTTGGTGCCAAAACTGCCTCTGCCAGGGTGTGTGCTGCGCTCAGCGCAGGGTGTTGATAAGCCTTTTCCCAGCCGGAGGCCATTAGTTGTGCTGAGTCAGTGTCAGTGGCTCAGATTTCCTGGCTGCCCTGGTCACTGCAGTCCTGCAAGGTCACTCACTGCAGTCCTGCAAGGTGGGACAGCAGTGGTTCACCTCCCCGTGTGGCCCTGGGCACACCAGGGCATGAAACTGATCTTTCCGTGAGTGTGGTCCTCGTTTTCCCCTCCCACAGCCTGGCCACATCTCCTTGCGGAGGAAGGAGGATGCAGAGGCAGTCAGGTAGCAGGGATGCTTGCTTTCTAGGAGGCATGGTCTGGCTCCTTAGCCTGGCTTTTCTGCTGGCTTTGCGTGGCCACGGGCAGCTCCATCAGCAGCCCTGCGCCCTAGCTGCCCTTCCACCAGCCGAAATGAGTAATGCCCTCCCTGCTGGAGCAGGACGCCGAGGCTGGGTGAGCGCAGGCATGCCGAGAAGCCTGGCTTAGTCATCTGAGTGCTCCCAAGACTTTGTTTTGGTGTTTTGCTACTCCAGCTGTCCGTGAATCCCCCAGCAAATGAGTTTGCTGGCAGGGTGCTTCAAGGGAAAGACAAATTTTGAAAAATTGCATTCACGCAAAAGAAATGCCTTATTTTCAATTGGAAATCTGATTCTCTGGATTAGTGCCCGCCCAACCGGAGAGAAGCATATGCTGGTGTATCAACAAAACAAACAGGGCACTGAATATTCAAGGCAAACCTTACACACTGGAAATGCTTCATAGACATTATCAAGCAAATCATTTTCAATGGCAAATCTCATACATTCACTGTTGATTCACAGCCACTGCAAAGAGGAGGATTGCCTTTCTCTGGTACTCTGCCTGTTTTCTGACCCTATTTTACCCTCTTTCCTCCAAGACCTAGATTGGGCAGACCATATATTGTGATTTCTGTCTTTATATTATTGCTTCATTTTGCCAACTGCAACCCTGCCCACTCCTGTGCTTCTTGTCTTGCCCGTTGCTGTTGCTCCTCCAGGACAGCGGCTGCTCCAAGGGACGCCTGTCTGTGGTTGGTATCTGGAGGCACTACCTCATACACAGCTAATGGGAAGCTCTCCCAATGCTTTCTGGAGGCAAAGGCACACACCCAGCTCTGTTATTGATAACAATATTTCCTCCTCTGGCCATTAAAGATTGGGGAAAGCACAATGACAGTGGTATAGCTGGGAGTAGGATCTGGTCTGGTGATGCTGTGGGGTTCATTTGGACCTTTAAGATACGACCGCAGTGCTGGCACTAGACTATTGCAAAATACTAAGTGATCTTATACATAAGAGGGCAGGTTTAGATTAAACATTAGGAAGAAGTTTTTCACTTTAAGGGTGGTGAGGCACTGGAACAGGTTGCCCAGAGAGGTTGTTGAAGCCCCATCCCTGGAGGTGTTCAAGGCCAGGCTGGACGTGGCCTTGGGCAACCTGGTCTAGTGAGAGGTATCCCTGCCTGTGGCAGGGGGGTTGGAACTCGATGATCTTCAAGGTCCCTTCCAACCTAAACCATTCTATGATTCTATGATTTGGTCTGAAAATTCAGCTTAGGTGTTTTAACAGTGACTTTAAGACTGACCTACAGTGTCCGTGTGATCTCTCACTCTGTATACCAAGTAAGGTATCTCCTCCAGTTGGAGGGAGGTTGAACATGTCCTACAGATCTGAGTTCAAGCTGTTCCTGGAGCATGTGAGCAGAAATCTCCTCTCCCCGTTTCTGCTGCATGTGCTGTTCCTAGAACATTTACATGATTTACTTTTAGCTGGTTGTTCCCAATGGTTATTTTAATGGTAACGCTGCAGCTATATAATTTGCATAAGCTTTTCTAAGAGCAGCACCATAAAAGGTGAGATTAGCTGGAACAAACAGTCTAGAAAAGTACTGGTTTGGGTGTTTGGAGGTGGGTTTCCATGGGTATCTGGGGGTGAAGGGACCAGGGAAAAGGCAGGAAAATGTGCGTAAGATCAGCTTTATAGGACCTGTGCCACACTGCAAGCGCTGTGTTACAGGACTGAGCATGATGTGATGGCTCCTTTGGGCAGTGGAGTTGGAGGCTCCTAAGAGAGAGGGGACAGAGCTGGTCTGGTAGCTTCAGGACTCCTCTGCTCCTGAAATTTGTCTGTGCAGTGCTGGGTGCAGAAACAGGAACCAGTTTGGCTGGGTGGATGAAGGCTTGTGTTTGGGATGTATGTGGACAGGAGAGCTTGGAGCATGAGACGGTAGCACCATCTCCAGGAGTAACCTGTTGCTTTCGGCCACCAGGAGCAAAATATCTGCTACTGGGGGAAGGGAGCAGCAATAAGGACTTGACAGTGAAAGACAAGCCGTACTGATCCCTGTGACAATCCCCTTCACTCCGCCATCCTGCGGCAGGGTGTTCCTCCTACAAGCATGAACACGGTGCCTAGAAACAAGCTGCAGATCGTACCACTGGGAAGTGGTGGCAGAGAAGGGACTTGGAGGTTGCTAAGAGTCTCCTTCTTTATTTGCTGAAGGTCCAACAGCTCCCTCGGTCAGAGACACACTCTCCTTGTTAACAAAAAGGCAGTGAATTATTTAGCAGCTGAAAATGCCAGATGGCACTGGCTCTACTGCTTACAGGAGGAGGGGAGGGAGGGAGACGTGCACATGGGGAGAACAGATTGAGAGCATCTCCACAGGAAAGGGCTGACCCCATCTGGAGGCCCCGGTGGCCCCGGTGGTTTCACAGCCGCCTGATGGCGAGCAGGAGGCAGGCGGGCTGGGGCAAATGGCTGCCGCTTGTCATAGTGGCCCACTCATTTCCCATGGGTCTCCCCTTGTTGGACTTCCCTCTTCAGGGGTTGTTATCTCAATGGGGCCATGCTGGACCTCGAAGTACGGGACTCCCAACCCCAGCTGGGAGGCAGGCCATGTTTGAGGAAACTACAGGGAGGCTTTGCCAGCCCATCCCTCGCTTCACACCTGGCTGTAGGGATGGTACTTCAGCCCCAAATCTACTGGGATGCCCTTTGGAGCAGTATCAGCATATCTCAGGTGACCTGACGGTTCTTTTGGGAGCCACACTAATGGTCAGCTGTCCCAGCTTGTGTTAGGATGTCTTCAGACACCATGGACTGGCCATATCAATATATATATGGCTAGGGACCTCCAAGGAGAACTGAAGATGCTGTAGGCAGCATGGGCAGATCTGTAGCAGACACTGAAGCCCATGCCCCAGGTGACACGGCACCATATGCACAGTATGAGGGCCTGCATGTCCTGGGGATCTTGATGCCTGTAGTTCAGCAACTTCTGACATCCCTTTGAGGCACCTATGCAGGTAGCCAGACACCAGTCTAACCATGGAGTAGGGTGAGCCTCAGGCTCTGCTGGGCTCATAGCCTTGGTCCAAGCATCCCAGCCGCTCTTTGGCTTCCAGTGGAGATTTTTCTTTGGGCTGGAATTGTGGCTTCAGAAGTGAAGAAAATAGCAAATCACCGTCTCTTTGTGTTTGGTTTGGAAACTGCAGGCACCAAGACGAGTTCTTACGCTCTTCAACCCTCTCGAGAGCTTGGGTTGAGAATCCCTTGGGAATCCTTGGTGTCCAGCTCATTGCATTTGTCCGGCTGTCAGAGGCTTTTTTTCCTTTTTTTTGGGTGGGTCAACTCTGTGTTTGAAAGCCTCCCTCTTCCTCAGTCTTTCCTTTCCCCAGATGAGGAGGTCAAAGAGAATCAGTGTCTCAGGCGTGTAATCTGTGACAGCTCCTTCCCCAGCACCTCCGTGCTACCCACTCTGCTCAGCCGCAGAGTGGGGGGTGCCTTGGCTGCTCAGGAGCTTTAGGACAGGACTAATCTCCTCAAGCAGGAAGCTGCACAGTCTAAGAGAGAGAGGTTGAGGCTACAGCAGTGCACATAAAACCACGTGCTGCTGTAGTCTCCCATCTGTCACACTGACACAGCAGAATTAAATATTTCCCAACAAAAGCAAATCCGTGTAGAGCTCAGGAAGATCCCCTTTCTAAGCCAAGGCATTTTGTGCATGCTCTCTCTATGCTCCCCAAGGACCTCTCAATCAGGTTTCTTTTGGTGTTGAAGCAGAGTTGGTCCTGTTTGGTCTTGGTGGAAAAAAAAACCAAAACACCATAAACACTTTGCATCTCCAGGTCCCTGGAGGTGCTGGCTACATTTGTTTGCATCCTCCATTCCTTAATCAGACTGTGGCTCCTGCTCCTCTTCCTCCGTCCCGTCCAATGTGGGCTGTGAGCATCCTGCAGCAGGGATCAGCTGTGGCAGGGTGACTGCAAGGGCTGCAGCAGGGTCCCAGTTGTGGCTGGAATATAGATAAAAAGGAAGACAATGAATGAATACCCAACAGCTTGAATACAAAGCTCACAGGAGTGCATATCAATGGGCATGATGAGGTTTCACATGGCCTTTGTACAAGCCACAGTATGCTGTGCTCAGCATGTCTGTGGGGCAGGGCACTCATGTAACTCCTTATGAACTTCAGGCAAGCTGAAAGATGTTCTTGTCAGGAGCACAGGTCCCTGAGAATAGGGACGTAGAATAACTGAGGTTGGAAGGGGCTCCTTGGAGGTCAGCTGATAAAAGCCCCTGCTCAGGACCAGGCCAAGTTCAAAATTACGTTTGGTTGCTCAAGGCCTCCAAAGACAAAGTTTCCTTGTCTATCTGTTCCCCTCCACCCCGGTAACCTCAGTCTTCCCCTAAGCAGGGTCTTCAGCCCTCTGGGTTTATCTACCTAAAAAGTACTAGACATCCTACCTCGGTGCCTTTTCAGAAGAGGTATTAGGGACCCAACCTGGTTGCCATTTTGAAAACTCCCAAATGACTGGTTAAGGGACCGTCCTGAGAACACCCTGAAGATCCCTCGCTGTCCCAGGGTGCCTCTCACCCCAGCAATGCGGTTGGTCTTACTACAGTCAGAGCTGTCCTCCTCTGAAGGCCATGCAGCTCTCCAGGCCCAGGAGCAGCTGGCTGAAGGTGCTGGACTCCAACACATGGAGACATGGCAGGAGGAGAGACTCTGGCCTTGTTGTCCCCACTTTGTGTTTGTTAGCGTTTGCTGTGCTGGTTCCTTCTCCTCCTGTAGTTCTAGTGAGTGCAATGGCTACGCAGCACTGTCCTGGCATGCAGGATTGGCACCCCCATGAGTGACAGCCATGCTGGTTCACACTGGCAGCTGTAGGGTGCTTGTTCCCAGGGGTCCCAGGCATTGCACGTTTGGAGAGGATCCTCTCCTGCTTAAAGCATGGTGATAGGAAAGCTTTTGGAAACATGCCACAGTCTTGGCCATTAATAGCCTTTAAGTGTTTCCTACCAGTGAGGGCTGTAGCCTGCAGTGTCAGCTACTGGGGAAATGGGGCAAACCTTGGCATTTAGGGCTTTGAGAAGCTGATTATTCTGAAGACTTCAAGATATCTTGGAAGGAGCAATCCTGCTGTGGTGGAAAGACAGAAAGGAGGTCCCATGACTCCTGAGTCACACAGACCATGATGCTGGAGGAGAAGGGAGGGCTGGGGGATGTTCTACACGCAGTAGATACCTGGCTGGAGGGCGTGCGGCAAGCACAGCCCCAGCAGCCCAGTTAACATCATCATTGCTCTTATTCCCAGAAACTCAAGCAAATGCTTCAGCTCCTCATTCCTGCCTGCTGACCACACCAGGCCATGACTCAACCCAGTTTCCAGGACTGAGGGGCAGAGGTGGTGAGAGACTTGTCTCAGGTATGACAGAGACAACTAAATAGCATGGGATTTAATGGGGTGGGGAAAGGGTATAAGGAAGCTGTGATATTTCTTCAGCAACACCCCCTGCCCTGTGTCCCACAGCCCCTCCCTGGAAGAAACTGGGACTGGGGACGCTCCAAAGTCACCAGCCAGTCCTCTCCCCTCCCTGCACCTTGGTGAGCTCCTCAGACCTCATTAGAGGACCTGGAAGAGCCACGACCCTTTTTCAAGCAAAGACTTCTCCATCCGCACCCCTGCCCCTGTGTTGCAGGGTGAAGCCCCACAACGGCACCGATGGAGAGCGTGTACTCGGTGGAGCCAGCACCTGACGGTGCCAGCCCCACCTCACTGGACGTGCTCAGCTTCCTGGACGCCCTGGTGAACAGCACAGAGGAGCAATGCTTCAGCGCCCGCTCCCGCAGCACTGTCCTGGAAGGGCTGCCATTTGGCGGCGTGCCCACCGTGCTCGCCATCAACTTCATCCTCTGGCTGGTGAGCAGGCCAGGAGGGTGCCACGTCCACAGGCACCGTGGTGCCCAGCTGGGGTGTGAGAGACTTGCTGTGAGCACGAGTGTGTGTGTTACAGGTGTGCTGACAGCTACAGGTGTGTGGCGTGCATGCTGGTGTGCCCGGCTGTTTAGGGCAATGGGTGTGAGTGCAGGGACCAGGAGCTTTTCCCACATTGTGGTGGGCAGCAGGTGGCACTTGGGCAGCAGTGGTGAGATCAGGGAGTAGGAGCAGTTTGGCCTGAGGCAAGAGTTTTGCGTGAGCTTGAGCTCATGAATGGGAAAACACAAAGGAGGGATGTGGTGAGACCCCATGGGATGAGATCCTGCAGCAAAACCCTTCACCTCTGCTCTTCCCTCTTCTTCCAGCTTCTCCTTCTGGTCTTCTCCTGCCTTCGGAAAGCAGCTTGGGACTACGGGCGCCTGGCACTGCTGATGGACAATGACAGGTGAGCAGGATGCGAAGCCACCATAGCTGATGGCTCCAGCCTCTCCAAGAGGGCTGGCACTGCAGGGTGGCTCATGGAGAAGCTCAGCAGGTGTTCCTGTCCCTCCTTCCCACTAGGAATGGCCTGGCTTCCCTTGCCCATGGAGGCACAGGCACCGTCTGCTGCCGGGAGAGGGAAATCCCAAGCCAGTTTTGATTCCCTCTTGCACACACCATCTGGTGACAGTGCTGTCAGTGCCAGGGAGGGCCCTGTCCTGGGAAGAACAGAGGCCCAAGAGCTGCTTTTGGGTGGGAACTGAGGTGCCACCTCTCCCCCTGCCACTGTCCCTGGATGAGCAGGGCTGGCCAGCGAAGGACACAGAGGGAGACATGCAACAATAACATTGTTCCCCAAGTCAGCAGGGCAGCTTGCCTGGCCCGTCCTTGGGCTAGGTACAGAATCCCCCCCAAAATACCAGTGTCCTGGTGAAAGCTGAGCCCAGGCCAGATTTCCAGGTGGGCTGTGGTGCCCATAGCTGTCTGGCTGCCAGAGCATGGTTCACCCCAGGCAGCAGAGCATCTTTCTTTGCACAGGTGGTGCACACAGGAGGCGTCCCTGCAAGGCTGGGCAGCCCGCAGGTGGAAGTGTCATAAACGCCCCTCTCCTGCCTTCTCCCCTCTCCAGCTCCTCTTGGGCTTGGGCTCTGGAGCTGAGTCTGGCAATGGACAGGCAATGTTACCCTTCATCGGGGAGATGAAAAGGGCAATCAACACTTAAAATTGAAGCACTGAGTGCATTCCTTTTACTGTAATGCCATTTGAGGGCTGAAACCAATGGAATATAAAAATCCGGTTCAGCAGGCTCTTGTGCTGGAGCTAAGGCAAATTCTTCTCCAGCCACCCTGCCGTGTCCCAGGGCCAAAGAGAAGCCACAGGGACTCATTGGTGCAGAGTCAGAGAATGCAGCCCCTGCCCTGAGTCCAGCGGTCGTCACTGGTCCAGCCCCAGTGCAAGATGCGGGGAGGGGGAGGCATTTCCCAGGTTGCTGTCCTAGGAGAAGCTCATCCTCTGGTGCTCATCCTCCCCTGTTTGCTGATTCTCTCCTACTTTACCCCTCCGCTCCTCCCCTCACTGCAAAGTTTGACATCGCTTTTCTACGGAGAGCAGAGCGAGAAGGAGAAGTCCCCGTCGGAGAGCAGCCCCCTGGATGTCGACAACAAGGACGTGGTGAGTACTGATGGCCATGGCAGCAAAAGCTCAGGCTGAGCGCATCCTGGCCTAGCCCGCCCTGCTCTTCATGGGAAACCCAGGTCAGAAGTTAAATGGGAGAAATTAAATCCTCCGGTGTGGGGTTTCCTGCTTAACACCCTTTAGCAGCAGGGTATTCCTGGGAAAGCTGGAGGGTTTCTTTGTCCTGGCTTGGTTTGAGGCATCTACCTTGAATGGAGGAGATGCTCCCGCCATGGCAAGCATCTCCCGGCTGCGTGGCTGCCTCTGCTGGCTGCAGGGACCTAGTCAGATGCATGGCCAGAGCCTTGCTCTGCACACCCGCAGGGACCTCTCTGGCCCTGGCAGGACAGAGTCCCCTGGGTCACACCTCCACCTCTGCTGGCATGGTGGGCTGTGGGGGCTTTAAAGCCATCTTTTTCTCTCTACCACACCAGGCACCAACCAGGTTTTGTTGGAAACAAGCATGGACCCACATGTTTTTCTGTCTGTTTCTTTCTCTTTTTTTTTGGCAACAAAAGCTCAAAAATCAGTCACTGGTGTGGCAATGAAAAAATGCCAGAACTTCTGAAAAAAAAAACCCTAGGCAGGAAAGGTAAAGAAATAAAATCCTTGCAGGTGGCAGGAGGCCTGTTTAAAGGCTCGGTACTGGATGCTCTGAGCAAATATATATTGCTCATCAAAAAATAAGTGAGAAAGACCACAGGGAATGCCAGCACAGCTAAAGAGCAGATTAAGGGAGATTATTAGATGTAAGAAGACATCCTTTTAAAAGTCAAGCTGTTCCCAAATGAGGAAAATCTGAACTCTGCTAGGTTAGATGTAAAATACACTAAGGGGCGGGGGGGAAGAGGAGTTTGAGGAGAAATTTGTAGAGAGCAAAAAAGCAAGTACTGGATTTTTCTTCACACGTCAGGAACAGGAAACCTGCCGGAGGGCTGTAGGGCTGATAGGTGGTGAAGATAGAAAATGCTTGCTGGAGAAGGCGGTCATGTGGCAGGAGAGCTAAATAAAGTTTTGTTGCCTGTATCCAATGAGGAGGAGCGTGAGCAAATTCCTGCCTGGGAACCCTTCTCTGCGGGGACGTGCCAGAGCATCCCTCCGACAGCAGGGTTGGAGGATGAGGTTGCAATAGAAGCAGCCTGACAAATTCCCGTTACCATCACAAATTCCCAGGAGCAGGCGTGGGGCTTCTCACTCATCCTAAGATGAATAGCCAAGCTGTTGACCGCAGCGTGCGACCTCTCCCCGATATGTGGGCATCCTGGAGAGCCGGGAGGGGAGTCAGCCCGGCTCTGCTTAGGGGGTGTCTGGCCCCCGCGGAGCTGTCGGGCACGCAGGGATGCCTGCACCTCCAAAGCCTCCTGCTGCGGTCAATCAGACGAAGGTGAGCTGTGGGGTAAGAGGAAAGGTCCTGGCTTGGGTAAAGCTGGGGAATGGAGAGGAGGAAGAAGCTGCCAGCTCTCACGGGACAGGGTAAGGGAATCCCACAGGGGGCTGCCTGGGGTCCCTCCCAGCCAAGGTCAGCATAAACCCTCTGGAAAGGAGGTGGAAAGGAGGGGCCCAATGGCAAAGTGTGATGCGGTACAGCCATGACAGGGAAGACTGCAGAGGGACCTTGGACTTGCATGAACTCCAGCGTTGGTAAAATGTAGTATAATGCATAGGGGAGAAAAACTCTAATATTGCATATGCAGTGACAGGGAATGAGCTATTACACAAGATCTTGGCGTTGTTGAATATCGCTCTATGGCAGTGCCGGCTCAGCGCTCGGTAGTGGATGAAGAAGTGCATTGCATGTTAGGGACAGTCAGAAGGCAGAGAGGAGGGAGCTGCTGGAAGCCAGGAGCCTGTGTTAGAGAGATGCCACGTGTCTCCTGCTCCTCCCGAGGCAGCTGCCTTTGGCCACCACTGCAGACAAGTCTCTGGGCTCAGCATTGCCGAGCTGCCCTGGGCACTGTCTCTGTTTGCATAGCCCCCAGGCAACGCACCGTCTCTGAACGCATCCCCAGTGTATGCTGTGTCCCAGTTCCTCATCGGAGAGGTGGGGGTGGGTCACCCCTGGCTCATCCCAACTCTCTTCCCTTCCAGGGATTCTGCTCCTGGCTCATTTCTATCTACCAGATGAAGTAAGTGTGCGTCCTCGGCATTGCAGCCATGCCTCACTGCTGCCTGCCCCTGGGGAGCCGGTGCCTGTAGGTCATCACAAGTCACCCAGAGCTGCTGGGACCAGCGGCTGAGGAGAGCCCTCCTAAAACGTCCCCGTGGGAGAGAGAGCAGAGGGCTCACCTCTGTGTTTCCTCCTGGCCCCTGGCTCCTGTCCCAAAGGAACAGGCTTCAGCCTCTTCTGGCAGGAGCTGGTGCTGTAATGGGATGGCAGCCTGAGGGCTGCTTGTGTCCCCCATTCCCTCTGTGCCCAAATCCCATATGCCACAGGCAGGATGCCATGGGTTGTGTGAAGCTGAAGCAGCCAGTGTCCCTGGGGTGGGAGGTGGTGGGGAGGCACCACCAGCGCTCACCCCCACCCGCCTCTTCCCCAGGGACGAGGAGATTCAGAGCAAGTGTGGGATCGACGCCACCACCTACCTCTCCTTCCAGCGGCACCTGCTGGTCCTGCTGATGCTGGTCTGTGTGCTCTCCGTGGCCGTCATCCTGCCCGTCAACTTCTCGGGGGACCTCCTGGGTAGGTGCTTCCCCAGTTATGGGAGCATGATACAAGCTTCCCCCTGCTCTGGGGACAGAGGGCAGAAGGACCCCCTCTGTCAGGAGCCCCCATGTGAGCAGGAACCCACCATCAGCTGTGGGACAGAGCAACGTAAGAGGCAGGGAGTTTCAGGGCAGCAGGGGCTTGGTGGGGACCTGGGACATGGAAAAGGAGGGAACAAAGACCAGAGCTACTAACCCTACAAGCATGGACACACACACTGCACTGGGTTCCTGTAACCTCCCACTTCTCTTCCCCTGCAGGACACAATCCTACTCACTTTGGCCGGACAACCATTGCCAACATCCCAACACAGTACGTGGCTCCCGTGTTTGGGGGGGGCTGTGGGCACCACTGCTGCGGTGGGCACCACTAAGAGTGCACAGGCACAGCACTTGCTACAGTCCCAGGACAGGGATGGGTCCGTGTGAGTGGCATGCTGCTCATGGTAGCCCCCGTGTCTGTCTGCACCATGCACGAGCACCATCACGGTGGGCAGCCTGCTGGCACTGCTCGCTGCACCCCGCTGCCAGCAGAGGTGCTCTCCAGCCAACACTCTGGATGCTGCTCCTCTTGTCCCTGGGGTGGGGGTCTGGCAGCCGGCTTGGGGAGGTCCTGTTGGGTGGTGGGGGTGGCTGTGGGTGAGGTGCTGAGTGCCAGGCTGGTCCATGTGCCACGCACCCACCACAGCGCTCGCTGATCCCCTCTTCCCCTCCTCTAGGGACCGTCTCCTGTGGCTGCACAGCATCTTCGCCCTCATCTATTTCATAGTCACCATCCTCTGCATGGCTCACCACTCTGTCCACCTTGAATACCGGGAGAATGAGAAGGTGAGCAACCACCCTTCCTCCAGCCCTGGACTTGTTCAGTGCTAATGGACAACTTTGTGCTTTGCAGAAAGAATGGACCCAGTAGGTAGGGAGAGCTTTAGAAAGAGCCTGGAACTGGGCAGGCAGGGAAAGATAAGGCTGGTTTTGTCCATCTTCTGGAGAAAGCCCGGCAGCCCAGAGGCAAATCTCTCTGTCCTGCTGCCTTGTCTCTTGAGACTGAAGTTCTTCTGTGTCTCTCTGGGAGGTAGCAGCCTCTGGCTGTGCTCCAGGGTCTGGGAGCAGGAGTCAAGGAGGTCCGTACTGACCTGCCTCCGGGGTGGCAGTGGGTGCTCTGCCATCCTGGTGGCAGGGTGAGCGGGGTGGCAGCACAATGGCCCATGGACCTCCACCCACCCACCCCCTGTGCCCCGTCTCCTCCCCCAGGTCGCCCGGACACTGATGGTTACCCACATCCCCAAGGAGATCACAGACCCTTCTCTTATCATCAAGCATTTCCAGTGAGTAGTGGTGTTCCACAGCCTCACCAGGGCGGCTGGCAGGCAGGTGTCAGGGGCTGTCCCTGTCCCCTGGCTCCTGGTGCCACCATGTCCCTGTGCCCACAGTGAGGCTTACCCCAGCTGCACCGTCACCAATGTCCAGTTCTGCTTCGATGTGCGCAAGCTGATGAAGCTGGACGCGGAGAGGTGAGTGCATGCAGGTCCCCGTTGCCTCTGTGGGTGGGTGCACCGCTCCTGCCCAGCATGTCCAGGGACCCAGTCTGTCTGTCTGTCTGTCTGCTGTTCCCTGAATGACTCTCATCCCTGTCGGCTTCGTGGCAGGCGCAAGGCAATGAAGGGGCGGCTTTACTTCACCACCAAGGCGCAGAAAGAGGGGAAGATCATGATCAAAACCCACCCCTGTGCCCGCATCTTCTGCTGCCGCTTCTGCGGCTTTGAGCAGGTGGGTGGGTGCGGGCAGGGCTGCAGGCAGCGCGTCCCCACTGTGGGCAGGGCAGAGCACGGTGGCAGCTCGCCCCTGCCGCAACCCGGCGAGCGTGGCAGAGCCCCGGCTGCTCCCGCAGGTGGACGCGGAGCAGTACTATGGGGAGCTGGAGGAGAAGCTCACGGATGAGTTCAATGCCGAGCGCAACCGCATCATGCTCAAGCGGCTCGACATGGCCTTCGTCACCTTCCAGGACGAGCGGATGACAGCTGTGTGAGTGCCCCAGCGCAGGCACGTCCCCCAGCCTGGTGGCCACTGCTGCTGGGGCACCTTGCTGGCTCCTCCACCCAAAGCCAGGCGATGGGTCTGTCTCTGGTCTCTGCCACTTGCAGAGATGGCTGCTCTGTTGGGGCTGTGGGAAGGGTCTCATGAGAAGAGTTGGGGGGTCCTGAGCCCTCAGTCTGGACCCGACCGCTGGCTCCTTCCTCCTGCAGGATTTTGAAGGACTACAGCCACATCCGCTGCCGCAAGCATCCCCAGCAGTCCTCTGTCACCACCGTGGTCAAGTCACATCACTGGGGTGTTCGCTATGCCCCTGCACCCAGCGATATCATCTGGTGAACCCCCATGGCACGAGAGGGAGGCGGGGCAAGCAGCTGGGAGGAACCAATACCCATAGCTATAGTCCGCCCATACCCATAGTTAAAGGGAACCCATATAGCTGTAGGGAACCTGTGCCCATACCTGTAGGGGGCCTTCTCAGGGTGGCAGGGGCTGACAATCCCTCCTGTGGCCATAGCAAAATTCACCAGGGGTGACTGGGGTGATCACCCCGCGGGTGGCAGGGCTTAGTCAGGCGAGGTTTGGGGTGAGTGCCAGGCTCTGATTTCTGCAGCCTAACTCCAAAGCCTCCTGGCGGCATGGACCCCGCACTGCAGTCATACACTCCTGCTGGGGGCTCTGGCGGTGTCAGCGCAGCAGCATGGGGCGGGGGGGAGAGGTTGAACTCGGAGCAGGGGCTGCCAGGATGGTCGGTGTGGGCAGTGGGAGGCAGAGCTTCAGGGAGCCAGGCTAGGAGACCCAGGACATGTGGCTTTTCCTCAGTGCCATGTCCGACTCGTGCTTTCCTCTCACAGGGAGAATTTATCTGTCCGTGGCACATCTTGGTGGGTGAGATTCATCCTCCTTAATATCTGCCTCTTCGTCCTCCTCTTCTTCCTCACTACGCCAGCCATCATCGTCAACACCATGGACATGTTCAACGTCACACAGCCTGTGGAGAGCCTCAAGGTAGTCCTTAGGACCCCATGCCAGCTTTCCCAAAGGGTTTCCATGTCCAGGCTTGGCCGTGACAGGGGGAGGGTGCTGGCTTTTCACTGGCCCGTGAAGACAAGCCATCACTGGTGTCGTGGTTTAACCCCAGCTGGCAACTAGGACCGTGCAGCTGCTCGCTCACTTCTCCTCCCTCTGCCAGTGGGATGGGGAGAAGAATCAGAAAAATAAGGAAAACTCATGGGTTGAGATAAAGACATTTTAATGGGTAAAGCAAAAGCTGTGCATGCAAGCAAAGCAAAACAAGAAATTAATTCACTGCTTCCCATCAGCAGGCAGGTGGTCAGCCATCTCCAGGAAAGCAGGGCTCCGTCATGTGTAATAATTACTTGGGAAGACAAACGCCATAACTCTGAACATCCCCCCCATTTCCTTCTTCTTCCCCCTGCTTTATATGCTGAGCATGATGTCATATGGTATGGAATATCCCTTTGGTCAGTTGGGATCAGCTGTCCCAGCTGTGTCCTCTCCCAACTTCTTGTGCACCCCCAGCCTACTGTCTGGTGGGGTGATACGAGAAGCAGAAAAGGCCTTGACTCTGTGTAAGCACTGCTCAACAGTAGCAAAAACATCCCTGTATTATCAACATTGTTTTCAGCACAAATCCAAAGCATAGCCTCATACTAGCTACTGTGAAGAAAATTAAGTCTATCCCAGCCAAAACCAGCACAACTGGGATGAGCGTTGATGAGAGGAAAGGAGCGCTAATGCCCCTGCTTGCCATCCATCCCCTCCTTGATGTGTTTCTGGTGGCAGAGCCCTGGGGCACCTGTGCGAACCTGAGATTTGGTGCTGGTGTCTGTGGGGGAGGGCAGGTTGGTGTCCATGCAGGAGGAGAGGGGTGGGAAGAGCTCCAGGAGACACTAGGAGCTGCCAGCAGCACATCTCCTTCCTGCTCATTGACCTGTGAGCTGTTGGGCGGGCACTGGGGCTCAGAGTGTGCCCGTGGTGCCTTTGCCTGGGCTCAAGCTCTTATCTCCTGAAACAAATGCCCCTGCTCAGGGAGCGGATGCCCCAGCCTGCCCGTTGCACTCACCATCCTGCAGCAGGAGGCCCAGGGAACTGCCTCCAGCATGGCTGAGCTCCGGCAGGCTCCTGAGGGGGTGTCTGGCATCTCTCCTCCTGCAGAACCCCATCATCACCCAGTTCTTTCCCACGCTGCTGCTCTGGGCCTTCTCTGTCTTCCTGCCCTTCCTCGTCTACTACTCGGCGTTCTTCGAGTCACACTGGACAAGGTAATGGGGCTGGTCCCTGCACTCCCCCAGGGCTGCAGTAGATGGGAGGAACATCAGTAGGACTCGTGAGACCTGACCCACAGGGAGGCAGGCAGTGGAGCAGCAGACCCCCACAGAGCCCCATGGGTGTTGCCCTCCATGGAAAGAGCCCCCAGGTCCATGCGAGAAGGAGCCATTTCCTTGCCATAGCCCTGAAGGCTTCCAGGCTGCTGACAAAGGCAGGTGGAGCTGGTTTTAAGATGGGTCTGAAGAAGTTTGTGAAAGAGATGATGTGATGGTGGACTGGCAGCAGCAGGGCCATGGCCCTGACTTGGACAGCACATCGCAGCTGTGCTCCAAGCCCTCCAAGGTGGAGGTATGGGTTCAGGATGCGCAAAGTCTTCTATCAGAGGAAGCCCTGCCCACTCCTATGATTTGCTTTCTCTGTCTTGACCCTTCACTGGCCCCAGTCCGTGTGCCTGGTCTGCTGACTCCTTGCAGGAGCTTTGCTCCCTTCCTTCTCCTGGGGAAAACAGGGGCTCCTGAACCCGTTGTAGACAGCCAGCTGCCTGTTGTTGGGTGTCTGCACCAGCAGGGATGGTAGGAGAGGGCAGGGATGAAGGAGGTGAGAAGCTGGGAGGACAACATTCTTCTCTTGCCTCCCCTCTCTGCAGGTCGAGTGAAAATCAGCTCACCATGCACAAGTGCTTCTTCTTCCTGGTATTCATGGTCATCATTCTGCCCTCGTTGGGGCTGAGCAGGTACAGACCACTCTGCGGCAGCTGGGATTGCACCCGGGCCCCTTGCCTCCCACAAGCCAGCCCCAAAGGGCTAAGGGCCCACCACTGCTGGAACACGGCTGTCTCTGGGGAGGAAAACACTCGCCCTTTAGCCGTGCCGAGCTGCTCCTAGATGGTCACAGACAGAAAGCTTCCCTGCGGAGAAAGAGGGGAGGGGAGCAGCTTGCCAGTCTGCCACGATGCTGGTTGTGCCCTGCTTGGGGTCAGCCCTCAGCAGACCCTGAAGGACCAGGTCAGGTATCTGTGTTAGCCCCAGCTACAGCAATTCTGACCATCCAGGAGGCGAGCACCCATGCTGCAGTGGTCCCATGCAGCAGAAGGGGCTGCTCTGGCATTGTAGGGTCCAGAGGGTCTCACCCACCTGGGGCAGGGGAAAGCACGCACCCACTGAGTGCACCCCCTGTTGCTCTGCAGCTCCCCCTCTTTCTGAGATGCTCCTCTTCTTCACCCTGCAGCCTGGACCTTTTCTTCCGCTGGCTCTTCGACACCCACTTTCTGGATGAGGCTGATATCAAGTTCCAGTGAGTAGGAGGGAGCTCCCGGGCAAGTGGGAGCGCCTGATGCCAGCCCCCAGTGGCTCTCATGGCTGTCTGCCTGCGCATCCTCTCACGCTCTGCATCCCCGGTGCAGGTGCGTTTTCCTCCCGGACAATGGCGCTTTCTTTGTCAACTACGTGGTCACCTCCAGCCTGATTGGGACAGCCATGGAGCTGCTGCGCATCCCGGGCCTCCTCGTTTACACCGCCCGCCTCTGCTTCGCCAAATCTGAGCCTGAGCGGCTCCACGTCAAGCGGGTACGTGGCTCCAGTCACCGCTGAGCCTAGATGACCCCTGTCACAGCAGAGACGAGCTGGCTGGAAACTCAGGCTGTCTCAGTCCTATGGGAAGGCTTGTGGGGACAAGCCACCGTGCAAGGGGTGCTGCTGGCCCCGTGGGAATAACAGGGAGGCAATCGCATGGCCCAGGGTGCAAAGGCAAGGGCAGCCTTTGCAGAGGCAGAGGCAGTAATGGCACTTTTGGTTGTGCCCCAGAGCCAAGCCTACCAGTTCCAGTTTGGACTGGAGTATGCCTGGACCTCCTGCATTTTCTCTGTCGTCATGACCTACAGCATCACCTGTCCTATCATTGTCCCCTTCGGTGAGTACAATACCATGCCCCAGTCCCGCTGCCCCTGGCCGTGCTGAGAATGGCCAGTCCCAGCTGCAGCAGCAGTGTGGGAGTACGAACTTCCCATGTGGTACAGGAGGGTATCGTCCCCTGGGTCACTGTCCCTGAGACCTGGCTATCCCCATTGTTCTCCCCCCAAATTGCCCTCCCGCCAGGTTTGCTCTACATGCTGCTCAAGCACATGGTTGACCGGTACAACATCTACTACGTGTACATCCCTACCAAGCTGAACCAGCGCCTCCACGTCGCCGCCATCAGTCAGGTCGTAGTGGCCCCCATCCTCTGCATGTTCTGGCTGCTCTTCTTCTCCGTCCTGCGCCTCGGTAGGGAGAGGTCGGGGTTGCCCCTCACCACTGCCAAGGGTCACATCTGACACCTGGGGGGATGAGCCACTGGTGTCACCCCTGAGTTAGGCATGGCATGGAGGGTGGGAAGGGGGATGGCTTGGGGGAAGGTGTGATGGAGACCTGGCAGATGAGGGTGGGGGTGTCAGCTAGTGTTTTGGGAAGGGGGTTGAGAGCTTGTAAAACACAAAGCAGGCGCCAGCCCAGGTCTCAGATGTGCAGCAGGTCCTTGGAGGCTCATGTGCTGCCCCAGTGTCTTTGTGCTCTAGGTCCCACCCGCCCTGTTACCCTCTTCACCTTTGTGGTCCTCCTCTCCTGCATCGTCTTTTCCTTCTTCGGCCTCTGCCTGAAGAAGCTGCAGCCACGCAGACCCTCCAGCTATCAGGTGAGCATGAGGAGTCACCCGTCCCGTTCCCTCACCCCGCTGCATCCCCTCCTCGCCTCTCTGGGGTGCCTTTGCTGTGAGGAGCCTGAGGCAGTGCCTGGCTGCTCCCCCCATCTTTGGCTGGGGGCCCCCAATCCATCACTTCCTCCTGGCCTCTCTCTCCCCAGATGTCTGACCAGTCTGAGGGCGCCTTCAATGATGTGGAGCGGAGCAGCGTCTCCTCCACCCCCAACTCCAATGTGAGTACGCCTCCCCAGCCCTGCTGCAGCTCCTCCCCACACACCTCGCTCCCCTGGACCCTGACCTCCTGCCGCCCCCCGGGGCAGCTTTTTGTGGCCACTGTCCTGCAGGAGCCTGAGCTGAGCCTGACGCCGGCGGCCTCCCCGGCGCACCAGTCCTACGGCACCATGGGCAACCACCTGGAGCCAGCGGAGGATGGGGAGGATGGGGGGCTGCAGAGCTTTGAGACGGAGCTGGAGACAGTGGAGGGCGAGTACAGGAGCGGCCCCGTGATGGAGAGCCAGGCCCGCTACCAGTGAGCATCCCTGCCGCTGGGGCGAGGACCAGCCGTGCTGAGAGCAGAGGACACGCCAGGGGCAGGAAGGAGCCTTCCCAGCACTGGTGGGGACCACCTCGCCGACGGGGCGGGGGGACAACAGGACTGATGTCAGGGTGAGACCCCACTGCATGGGAGGTGGCGGGAGGCTCTGCCGGTCCCTCCGGCTGCCTGGACCGGCTCAGCCCTCCACCCCACGCTCCCCCGTCCCCACCTGCCTCTTCCAGCCCATCGTGGGGAAGAGGGGGTGCAGCGGTGTGGGGAGAGGGTCTCTCTGAGAGGCCATACTTTGTGGGCAGGAGGGAGGCCCTGGCCCCTCCATGAGGGGGATGCAGCCCAGACAGCTCAGACGAATGTGCCCGCCACCACGCTGTCCCGTGGGTCCTCAGTGGCAGGGGACGGCCACCCCTAAGCCTTGCTTCCCACCCTGCCCACCCACTGCTCATGGTGGCTGTCCCTTGGTGCCGGCCATGCGGGCTCCCACCTGCCCCTGCTGCCATCTCGAAGGCTTTGCCCATTAAAGCAGGGACTGCTGAGATGTATGTGCTTTGGTGGAGGAGATGAGTGCCCAGTGCTGCTCCCATGTCTGCCTGAGCACCAGCGGCCCTGCCCCAAGGCAGGCATCAAAACGCAAGCCCAGATCTTCCCCACCTTCCCAGCCCATCCCTCTGCCACCACCGCACCATGCCTGTGCCCTTGGGTGCTTGGGGAGGAGTGAGAGGTCAAGGGACAAGTGTGTTTAATGGCTGTGAGGGAAGCTCCTCATCATCCCACTCGCCCCGGCAGTATCCCCCTCGTGCTTCCGCTCTCCCTGGGGCTGGCCATGGGACCCCGCATGGCTCTGTCCTAGTTGCAACAGAAATGGGGAGGGGGGGAACATGGCAGCACCCCAGCCTCCGGGTCCTGGTCCACCACATCCTGTGCTTGCCCACAAGCTGCAGCCATGAGATGCTCCTCCAGCAGCCACACCGCTTCTTGAGTGTGAGTCCTGCTGTGGTCAGTGTAAATGCGCCGGCTTCTGCCCAGACAGCATCCCTGGGGTTTTCCAGGTCATCCGCAGCAGCCATGAAGGCCTCCAGGGACAAGGGAAGATTCTTGCTCTGCTTGGCCCCTCTCCCACCAGGCTAGCCTGCCTGGCCGTGCCGGCTCCTCACTCGGCCCCGCTGTGGCCTCGGGGCTGATTTTCCTGCTCCTGATTTTCTTGCTGACTTCAGAGCAGTTCTAGCCACCATCCCAGAGCTCTGCAGGGAGGGGAGGGAACGACGCTGCAGCTCTTCCGGCACTGGGGCTGCCGGTGGGGGGAGTGCTGCTGTGTGAAGGCAGATGCTTGGCCATGGTACCACGCAGCATTACTGGTGCCACTTGGGGGAGAGGGGGTGGGCACGGCGTGCCAGTCCTGGGGTGGGAGTGTAAAAGGCAGCCCAGCAGTGAGCTGTGGGTCTCTGTTGGACTCAGGTGGGCCCTGGGACATCCCTGTGGGGCTGGTGGGTCTCAGCTCGGTCAGCTGACAGCTCCGTGGCCACCGTCCCACCCACGCTCCTGCATGCTGGGGTGATGGCTGTGGCATGCTAGCCACTGAGCGGTTGCCTCGGGGGAGCCTTGAGCTCAGACGCTCCCTCCCAACCCCAAAAAGCACCCTGGGGGGCTTGTGGCTCCCTGGCCAGGTGCCCCCAGGGCTGCCCACAGCTCAGCTGCTGCCCTCACTGCCTGCTCTGGGGGCAGCCCTGGCCGGAGCAGGGGGGATGCTGGTGGCCTCTCTCCGGGTAGAAGCAAGTGCCTGCAAGCGGCACCGCGTCCTCGGGAGCTCGGGCTGCTGGTCCGATTGCCCTTGGCTGCCCCGCTGTAGGAATGTGCCAGAGGTCTGTACCTTCTTGTGATTTATTGCTATGACCGTGCCTTGAATAAAATGACTTCACCCAGCCGCTGCCTGGTGTCATCACCCCAACGTGTCCTGTCTGGCGCCAGGAGAGGAGGGACCCTCGCTGCTGGAGCCCGCAAAAGTACCCCAGCCCCTTTACCCACCTGCAGGCTGCTTTTGACTCTTCCTGGGGAGGTCCTGCAGAGGCTTCAGTGGCAAGGATGCCACTTGGACATCTCCCCACCTCCAGGCACCTTGCCGCCCACCACAGTCCCCACAAAAGCAAACCCCAGCGAGTGGGCAGAAGCAGCAAAGTTGCGGGAGCGGGGAAGCACCCTGCCATGTCCCTTCGGAAAGGTGGGCACAGCCCTTGGCACCATCCCTGATGTTGGGGACAGGGTGCAGCCCCGGCACAGGCATGTGCCTCCCCTGCCCGTCCTCTGCCAGCACTCACCCTGCAGGCAGGGCTGGCTCAGGACCCCACCAAAGGGGCACACAATGCCTGGAAGGAGCAGGAGGGTGTCCTGGAGCTCCTCTGGGACCACAGCAAGGAGCAGGGTCAGCGGGGGGACCCATCCCATCTGGGGATGGAGCGGCTGTTCCCAAAGCTGAACTGCCCACCAGGAAGTCCTGGGAGCAAGGGGGTGAACACCATTTTGGGAGCCTTTCTCTAGGTTTTGAGAAGACAGCAGTCTTTTGCTGCCCTCCTCTCTCCCAAAACACACTCTTTATACCTAAATTCCTACTTGAATGATTTGCGTCCAGTTTCAGCAGGTCCCTCCTGCCGGGCCCTGCCCTGGGGTGAGCCTTACCCAGTCAGCCTGGCTTACAGCATGGGAGGGCTTCCCTTTGGGTGAAAAACTGGAAAATTTAAAAACCCACTCCCCTCATCACACATCCTCGCAGAGGCCTCCCACAGTTCATAATTAGTGGTAGACAGGGCTAAACGCAGGGCCTTGCTGGCGCCAGGGAGCTGAGGCAGGAGCCCTGGCTGTGAGCGAGGGCTGTAATTGCCCCCCCCGGCTCGCAGCTCTCCCAGCCCTCGCGCCGGGGAAGCTCATCACAGCCTAACGAGGTTGTGTAAGCCCCATCATGCTGCGCCTCCGCCACTCCGGCCCTTAGAAACCCGCTCGCCTGATTACAGCCTGCACATACAAAAGTCCCTCACAGCCAGGGCCGAGCAATTGCACAGCATCTCCCACCGCGCCGGCCGGTGGCGGGCAGTGCCGGGAGCATCCCTGCCTGGCAGCAGCCAAGACAAAGGGGCGGTTTGTGGCAGCCGTGGCAAACCTCTGTGCTGGCACAGGGAGTCAAAGATGGGGGTGCTGCTGGGGTTGTTGTGCTGGTCCTTCTCTGCAGCGCTGGGGCTGGGCTCCCACCACCAGCCCTGAGGCTGGCAGCTGTGATCCCAGCCAGGAAGAGCTAGAAAATTCGTTTTAGTAATGAACCACGGGGAGGAGTTCTTTGCATTCAGATCTCTGCTGCGCTCCTTGCCCTTTGGTGTTGCCCTGCAGAACAAGCTCCATCCTAAGCGCGGCTTTCCCAGGATGCTCACCATGCTCTCCTGTGGCAAATCTGGGATTTCCAGCCCTCAGGAGATGCTATTACAGACCGGAGCTGACCTCCCTGCTCTAGGGACCATCCTTCTTCAATGCCAAGTGCCCAAGTCTCCCAGGGCTGGAAACCCACCATGTCAAAGTTACAATATGCCCCGGGAAGGGGGAGACAGGACCTCCTGCATCCCCACCAGCTGCTCCCTGGGGCAGGGCTGCTGGGGCAGCTCCGCAGTCCAGCTGGCAGGGGGGGTGCTGGATGGAGCCAGGCAGGACTTCACTGCGAGGCCAAGCCCTGCTGCTGCGGGCAACCAGCTGTGGGTGACCAGGAGCAGGTGAGCCGATGCTATCTCGAAGAACAAATGCAGCAGCTGAACAACAGGAAAGGGATCTTTAAGGGTGACTGCTTAAAACTCTCATTCCATTAGAGACCATTAAATTTGAAGGGTAATGAGCAATCAGCAGCAGGACACCTTTGCTGGCCCCTCCGCTGCTCACCCATTCAATTACAGTGCACAAAAACCTCCCAACAGACATTTGGTGCTGGATGCCTTCTCACGTCAGTTGAGCTGAACTACACAAGCGCTCCCAGTGACCCGTAACTCCAAAGCTAGAGCCAACGAGAAACCAGCAACCCCCCCCCCCGTCATCTTTTTTTTTTTTTTTTGGCTTACTTGAGCCTTTTATATTAAAATAAACATATGGCAGCAAAAAGGGCTGAGACTCACTGTTGTTCTTTATTAAACAGTACAGAGGCACACGGACTATTTCAGTTCTCTTGGGAGCTACACAAAACATGGTACAGAAGAGGAGAAGTCAAGGAAAGCCAGAGGGAACAGCAATGGTTTGGGGCAGTAACACCCACACCCCACCCATCACACAGCTGCCGGCTTGTGACACAGAGCCAGAATATCCCACCCATGATGCTGAAGGCTGATGCCCCAGAACAGGGTTGCAAAGAGGACATCCCATTCCCAAACCCTCCTGCCCTGTACCATGCTGTCGTAGCTAGCGCCTCTCCCCAGCCCCAGCTCCTCCATCCCTCGCTGCCTGGCACAAGAATGGGGAGGACCTCACCTGACTGAGCTGACGGAGAGAGACATGGGCCAGGATGCACAACACCACGCTGTAGGACTGCAGGAGTGGAGTCTGGTACCACAGTGAGCATGCTACGTGTGGATGTTCCCTGCCTGTTCCACAACACCCCTCAAGTCCCCTCCCAAACACAGCTGGAGGGCTCCTTGCTTGCTGGAAGCCTACAGCCACCACTAGGCCTAGTGGCAGGGAAGCAGAGCCCCATCTCACAGGGCATCCCATCATCCCCTCCATGGCACGGGGCTGGGAGACTTCAGCTGCAGCTGCGAGGAGCGGGCAGCCCTCTCCTGCCCCAGAGTGGAGGACATCTCAGTATAGGAGGAATGCATCTCTAGAACAGGACCATCTTCGCCCTCAGCACCAGGCTCCTGCTGCCCTGAAGGAGCAGCTAAAAAGGGAGCTGCCTGTAACTGAACGCTTGCTCCATGTCCTTGCCCTGGGGCTAGTGATGGCTGGAACCATGGTTCTGCCTGTCCCACAGTGACTTCCCCATAAAGATGAACTTTTCTTTAAAGTGCTCAAGTTCATTTTCCCCCAGAGCCCTCAGGTGCTGCCTCTCAGCCATTTCCTGGGATTTCTTCCAGCAGATGCTGTCTTCTCACTCCTGTCGTGACACAGCACTACTGCACGCACCTCACGCTGCTCCTAAGAGGCTGTGTCTCAAGTATGGCTGGGAGGGATTCCTAAAGGGTGAGGAGCTCTGCAGATGGGCACTGCATGCAGCTGGGAAGCGCTCCAGGTCCTGACAGCATCAGCAGAGAAATTCCAGCTATGCTTCCTCTGGCCAAGAGCCAGAATGATTTCTGGAATCTGTTGCCATGACATGATTGCAACCTTCATTTTTATTTTAAGACATCTTTTCCTTGTATTTACTTTATTCTCCTTAACACAAAGCAGTAAAGAACCACCACTGCTGCTGCATTTCATCTGGTTCTGCGGTTAAACCAACCGGCCAAACCAACACAAAGCCTTTCAGCTGGCAGCCAGACCCGCTAAAAGCAGCCTCACCTCGGGATTAACGTGAACCCGCTGCTTGAAGCATCCCTAGGAAACACACTGAGTAGTGGCCAACCTGACACGAGGAAAGGCCACGGATGCCATCCAGGGGAGGGGCAAGGCAGAAGACAGCAGCAGGATTAACCATCCAGTAGTGATGTGTTGGTGAAGGGAGAGGGGAAAAAGCTCCCTGAAGATTTGGGGAGTACAGCCTCACGGCACAGCATGGCCAGCTCCCACCTCTGCTGCCCCTGCCTCTGGAGGGAGCCAAATCCGCCACTGCCACAGCTGGACTGGGCACAGCAGCACGGGAGGAGTGAGCAGTGCCAGACCTGGCAGGTCTTGAGCACAACAAAGAGGATCTCGGGCAAATAAGCCCAAGAGGCCCACGCTAGCTGTCGTCTGACTAGGGAGGGTAGCAAGAGGAGGGAAGATGAGCCAGCTAAAAGCCAGAGTAGGTGCATGGGTGTTGGTGCTCCAGCTAGCCCAAAGGAACGTGGGGCAGGGTGGCGTACCTGTGCTGCGGCACTCCTAGGCTTCGCTGCAGGGACGCACCCTGCCAGCCCTTAGCAAAGGCAGAGATGTGGTCATGTCGAAGCAAGGTGGAATCGCTGGGAGAGCCCCGAAGCAGGCGTGACTTGGAGGAGACAGCGATGGGCTGGTGCACAAAGACAGAGGTGGAGAGAGGCGGAGAGCACAGCATGAGCACTCCCCCTGCCCAGGACCGCTGCATGGTCAGGGATGGGGATGGCTGGCAGCATCTAGTCCCCTTCTGGTAGGGTCTCCCAGCCACGTCGCATGGCTTTCACCACAGCACCGTAGAGTTTGCTCCAAGCCTCCCGCACATCTGGGCTGAAGGCGGTGCCAAGGCATTTCTCCAGCATGTACAGCAAGGACTCACCGACAGTCTGCAAACCAAACAGGGAGGCATCAATCTCAGTACCAGGGGATGACATGCAGCGCCTTCTCTTTCTTCACTGCCTTTTTGGACTTCTCACATTGCAGGGCAGCTGCTCCTCCTCCACCAGCAGGGCCAGGCCACTCCATCCCTGGCTGCTCAGAGGGGACCCAGAGCCAGCCCATGCCATCCCCTTCCCCTGCCTTGTGCTGGTCCTCACCCCATGCCCACACCCCACCCCCTGGGGGAGCGGGGAACGCGGGCAGGGAGAAAGGGCTGATACCACGCATGTAACACCAGGAGAGAGGTACACGACCGTCCTCCATGGGTCCCAGATGGGGGTAGCCAGCCCCATCCCCTGACACAGCAGTGGATCAGCAGAGCTGCGCAATGCCCCGATGCCAGGAGAGTGGGTCAGACCCCAGGCTGGACGCTCAGGGCCTGTCTCGGTGCCTCTCAGGCCTCTCCACAGGGCACTGCTCCTGCTGCGAGCAACCCCATCCAGGAGCACCCACACACTGAGCGCAGGGCTGGTGGAGATCACTACCCCAAGCAAAGGGGACTCTGCTCCCTCTGAAGAGGGCCAAAGCTAGCGGTATCAGGTGGGAGCCATGCATTGGTTAGAAACTTTTCCTTCAACCTGCTCTTCTCTGCTGTGTTGCCCAGCATTTCTGTCCATGCTTGATGGCAGGAGAGGCGTAAGCAAGGGTTTAATATGGAAGATGCTGCTGTCTTACTGCCGTGGAGGAAGCAGCCTGAGCTGCAGCAACCCCATCCCAGTGGAGACAGAGAGATGTGTGCGGTGAGGTCTAGACAGAGCATTTGGTGCAGAGCTCCAGGGCCCAGGGCAAAGGCTGAGCCAGCAGCCCTGTGTCACAGGAGCGACTGCAGTGTCCCAAACCGTGGTCCTCTTCAAACAGGGGAAATGCCTTGCTCCCCTCTGTCCTTTTTCCCTGGGCTTACTGGGGGAGGGCAGAAAATGCGGGGAGCTCAAGGGTTTCCCTTATCAAGCCAACATCACCACACAGGTATCAGCAGCTCAGGGGCTGCCCTGAGCCACCAGCTTTCTCTCCAGCCAGCTGAACCCAGCAGGTGGGCACAGAGGGATGGGGACAGCTGAGAGTTGCAGGCAGGGCTGCGCAAACACAGCCACAGCAGGACAAGAGAGGATGCCTCACCGAGAAAGACTCGACCTTCACACCAACTGCCTGGTGCTTCTTGCCAAGGTTGCACAGATACTCTTCCAGGCAGGACAAGTTCTCCAGGTGGCTCACAGCGGCATCAATCACCAGCATCACCTGCAGGAGCGCAGAGGCAAAATGGCGTTAACAGCAAGGCTCTGCTGACCTTTCAGAGGAACAAAGAGTATGACCTATCTACTTCGCCCTTCAGCCTGACCACCTCCCAGCCCAGCAGATGCCCTCTGAGCTTTCCTTTGCTCTACTGCAATCCGTGTGTCACATCAGTGAGGCATGCTAGCAGCAGCACACATCACATCCTTCCATGGGACACTGCCAGAGGTGCTACGGCAAGCAGCACTGCTGACCTCCCTGTCCCAGAGTGGCATAAACAGCCCTATCGCAGACAAGTTACAGGCTAAGATCTAACAGTGATGCAGTCGTTACAGCTCTTAGGATCCCAGGACAGCTGCAGGGGAGCCCTAGAAGTTGCCAGGACTAGAGTTTCCAACTACAAGTTGCCAAGGTGGTGCAATTGTGAATATGGCAACTCCAATTCTAAGATGAGCCAAGGTATTTTGAGGAGATGGGGTGGATAGTACAGCCAAGAGACCTGGTCTGGTAAAGCACCACCACGGTCTCCCAGGAGCACAAAGAGTCAAATGGAAACAGGACAGAGAAGGGTTAATGAGGGATGAAGGGAACAGACACACCAAATTAGAAGAAGAGATTAAAGCCAGGACATGGTTAGCTTGGCAAAGCCAAGAGGTGGTAGAATTGTGCTCTATAATTTCAACAGGGAAATTATCTCCAACAAGAGCAAAGAGCTATTTCAGCTGAAGGCAATAATAGCAGAAGTAAAAACGGACTTAACTTTGCCAATAAACAGAGGCTGGAAAATAACAAAAAGCTTGCAGCTATCAGAGGAGCGAAGTCCTGAAACAGCCTCTTACAAGGAATAAAGACAGGCAAGCGACGCACCAAACTGGTTTAAAGATGGAGCCAGACAGTTTATGGAGGCATCTGCAAACCAAGGCTGCGCTCTGCCCCGGCGTGGCCAATTTTCAGGGCTCAGCAAAGGGTCTCTGCTGCACTGGGTGTAATTCTGTCTATGCATGAGCTGCTCCAGAGGACATCAGCATTGCTCCTCTCCCTATTTTGGGGGGAGGCAAATGCGTATCGCAGCACTCCCCCACAGGCTATCTAAGAGATGCTGTGGGCCTTCTGGCTCTGCAGCTGCACCAACAGCCTCTCCACACTAGTGGGTCCGCAGGATCCTGGCCCACCGCCCAGCTCTGTGCCACCTCCTGGTCAGCATGTGGCCAAGCAGAGGGCTTCAGTCCTTGTCTGGACAGAAGTGAGCTCACTGAGGCACTTCCACAGTAGAAGAAGGGGGCTCCCAACTTCCACAAGAGGCAATCCACCCTCAGATGAGGGCATGGAAATCAGCATGGTGCTTCTTACCCACCACAACCTGCATCCTCATCCCCTCCTCACTGTTGTAGGGCACTTTGTCCTGGCAATGGCACCTTCTGCTAGCACGAGTAACCATCTCCGGAGACCTCCCATGCACTCCTCACTTAGACACCCTACAGTCCCAAGCCATTGCCTAAGGGCTTCCTCCTCCACAGAAGCTTCGCTCCCACAGAAGCTTCGCTCCGGCCATGCCACAGCCCCTCTCTCACCTTCCTGATGTGATCCAGGAACTCGGGGGCGGAGAGGCACTCCTGAGGGCTGGCAAACTGCTTGCAGTTGTACTGGAAAAGGGGCAACAGGTCAGGGTCCAAGTCAAACAACCTGCAACAGCAAGAGAGAAACCCCCATCTTCTCACTTCCTCAGCTTTACTTACAGTCCTGCTCACCCCAGGAACAACCCCAGCAGCAGCACGCCCGCAGCCTCCCCTCTGCCTCCCTTCCCAAATACTGATCCCTCCCCACCTGTAAAGGACCCAGAAGTTCTGAAAAGTCTTAGTTTGGGGCAATCCAAGTTACCTATAGTGAAAAAAGTCTGTTTCCCTAGCCCAGAGCCCCAGCTCTCAGACGTGTTTGTGGCACCTGAGGACCAGTCCCAGCTCACTGGAGTTCCTCCCAGTCTGGCCCTTCTCTCCAGAGTCTTGGTCGTTGTCTCAACTCTTCCCATTTCCACTTCATCCTCCCCTTGAGCCCCAAAACTCCCAAATCCGGGGAAGGGCTGCAAGCTCCAGCAGCCGGCTTTCCTACTTGAGCAAGGGGGGCATGTAGGAACTCAGCTAATGCCCCACTCTCCCCCACCATCACCAGCTCCCATTTTTCCCCCCCTCATCCTCCCTGCCAGTGTATGCCAGGCACATACAGGTCTCAGTAGCAGCCACCCAGGGAGATCTAAAAGGCTGATGCTGTCCATGGAGGCCACAGGGAATTCAAGCAAGACAGCCTTTCTGCTCCCCATCCTGCACATTAAACTGCTGCATCCCTCTCTTCTCCATGAAAACTCCCAAGCATTGCTGTCGCTGCTCACAGCCCTGCTCTGCAACGTTTGGCTCCCGCCTGCTACGTCCCACTCCGGAAGCCGGTCATCAACTCTCTGTCCTTTTTAAATGACTTTTCATAGATTTTTTTTTTCCTTTTTTTTATCTTCCCGTCATCGAGACGTTAACCTGCTTAGGAGAGGAAGGAGTTGGGTTTCACCCGTGTCCCCCCAGCACGCCATTCCCTCTGCCCCGAGACCGAATCCCCCCGCAGCGGGCAGGTCTTTGCCTGGTGCTGCAGAGTGCCGGGTCAGGGACAATCGGGGGGGTCCCTTCCACGCACTCCCTGGAGTTGGGCGGCCACGCAGCTCTTCAAGCAGCAGAAGTAGCGGTGACAAGGCGGGGGGGCGGGGGGGGGGGATCAGCGGGCAGAAACGCACCAAACCCGCCCGCCGCCTCTCTCCCTCCTCCTCCAGCTCCCCCCGTTAACAAAGTTCTCACCGGCGGAGGGTGGGAAAAGGCCGGGAAGCGGCGCGGGAGGGGGGGGGGGGGCGGCCTTCCCCACGCCGCTGCCCCACGGCAGCCGCCGCTCCCCCCGGCCCGCCAGCCCCCCGCGAAGGCGGCCGGCGGGGAGCCACGGCCAAGCGGAGGGGAGCGTTTCTCTCCAAGAAGCGGAATCCCTCCATCTGCCCCCCTCTCCTTCCCCCCTCCCTCCCCGGCCGGCCCGGCGCTGGGGTGCCCGGTGCCCGCATCCCGGTCCCTGCCGCCCGGCTCACCTGGTGAAGAGGACGAGGCCGTGCTGCTCGGGGCTGCCGCTCACCCGCTGCCAGCTCTCCCGGATCAGCGCTCGCTGCCTGCCAGACAGCAGCATCCCGCTCTCCATGGCGGGGCGCGGGGGGACGGGACGGGACGGGACGGGACGGGACGGGACACAGCAGCCCCTCGCCGCCCGAGGCGACGCGCTGGCACCGCTCGCTCCGCGGGCGGAGGGGCCGCCGAGCGGCAGCCGCCCGCCCCTCTCTCCGCCGTGGAGGAGGGGGGATGCTCCGCCGGAGTGGAGAGGGGTACACGGAGCGGGGGGGGGGGGGGGGGGGGGTACGGGCGGTGCTGCGCTCACCTGGGGGTCCCGCCCCCGCGGCCGCGCTCCGCCCGCTGCCCTGCCCGCCCCCCCCCGGTACCCCTTCTCCTCCACCCGCGGCTTCCCCGACCGCCCCACGGGGAAGGAAGAGCTCACTTTGCATTTCCCAGGAAAAGGAAAGAAGGAAAAGAAGGAAAAAAAAAAAAAGAAGGAGGGAAAAAAAAAAGGGGGGGGAAGGAGAAAAAAAAGAAGGAGAAAAAAAGAAGGAAAAAAAAGAAGGAAAAAAAAGAAGAAAAAAAAGAAGGAAAAAAAAGAAGGAAAAAAAAGAAGGAAAAAAAGAAGGAAAAAAAAGAAGGAAAAAAAAGAAGGAAAAAAAAGAAGGAAAAAAAAGAAGGAAAAAAAAGAAGAAAAAAAAGAAGGAAAAAAAAGAAGGAAAAAAAAGAAGGAAAAAAAAAGAAGGAAAAAAAAAGAAGGAAAAAAAAAAGAAGGAAAAAAAAAGAAGGAAAAGAAAAAAGTAAAAATTAAAAGCCCCAGCTCTGCCCACCCCCCCAGCACCACCCCCACCCCCACCCCCCCTTCCCGCAGGACTCGCAGCCACAGGGCAGAGTAGAAAGTTCAGCTCGTTCATGGTTGACATTTTCCAACCGGCCCGATTTTAGGAGCAAAGCAGCACGGCAGAGCCGTGTTAAGTGGGGGCACCACCGGGACCCAGCCGTGTTCGGCCGCCCTTCGGCGCGGCTCCCTCGGAGCACAGCTTCCCTGCGGAGGTCCCCAGAGATGCTCCAGCACGAGGGCATCCTCTTGCTCTTGGCCACTTCCACTGAGACTCGGGATGCCTCGCAGCCACCTGCTATCTCCATGGGCAGATGCAGTCTAGACACTGCAAGATACGTGTTTAATTTAAGGCTAATTAAGCCAGCTGAACCAGGCAAAGTTGTTAATAACAGATCAGAAGACATGTCATCTTTGTCAAACATGTTGAGGACACCCAGCTTCTCTTTATCATTCAGACAAAGGGAAACACTGCATTTAATTTGGCCCCAGGATTTAGGCAGCATGGAGCAAACAAAGAGAGAAGGGGCAAGCGAGGTCTCAAGCAGCACAACAGAAGCCGGGGAAGGCAGAGCAGTCATGCAAGTAAAGGTTTTCAGAAGGATGCAAGCAAGATAAAAGCACAAACATTGCTGAAACCATCACAGTCTGCTCTGAAATAACAATTGTGCTGATCTTATTACAAGTTCTGGTTCTACACATCAGACTTCTTGTAACCAGGAGAGAAGACAGCAGCCTCTGACCCAACCCAGGAGCACATTGACTCAGTGTCGCCAGAAAGGAGGCTTTTCTCATTGGACTACTGAAAATAATCCCTGGAAGGAGACAAGTTCAAAGGCACAGTGCTACATCCCCAGCCCCAGCTTGTCCCCCGGGGGCCTTTCTCCTAAAGAGCCAGAGTGACAGCACTGACTGCAGCGGCAGTAGGAAGCCACCCGAGACATCTCTGCAAGTACCAGAATAAATTATCTGTTTTCTCATGCTTTTGGGACCCCACATTCTCAGCGCAGACCAGACAAGATGCTGCAGAGGAAAAGCTCTGTATACGTTAGAGGAAGGTGGAGAACCCCATCCTTTTGAAGAGTCCAACAAAGTCACAAAGAAATTGAGCTGCCAGGTGGGACTAGGGAATCTCCCAAATGCTTCAGATCTCTGGCTACTGAGCCAGAAAACAAATGATGTTACAGGTTTGCCCTGTTTTGAATGCCACTGCTAGAAAAGACTTAATTAGTGTCAAAGGTCCCAGGTCCTGGAAAGATGCAAATGGTTTTTGTTAAATTGTGGCTTCTGTTAAAAGTGCAGCATTTTAGCTTTCATAACTAAGAAAAGCCTGAAAAGCACATGATCTCTACACATCTGCTTTCTTAGACGACAGGGGATAAACAGAAAGCATTCAATAATAAAGAAAAGTCACGAGCTGCAGGGCCATCTCATGGCTAGGGGGTAGGAACGCGCAACCTGCCAGCCCACAGTGCGTCCTGCTGTGGGCCACCATCTTCTGGTCCACAGCAAGCTCCCACCAAAAACAGCACCTTAGCTGTATGGTTGCAAAGGAAACATTCACATTGGGGACTGATGGTAAATCAGTGCGACGATAACGGCTGAAGCTGCAAGGAGTCTGAAAGAGCAGCTAGCAGAGCAGCGGGAAACACTGGGTTAATCCGAGCAGGGCAGCGAACACAAGCCCGGCAGTGCCAACGCAGACATTAACCTTTAGCTGCCTTGCAGCTGAGCAAGCGCGCCAGTAAAGAGCACGAAGTGTCGTCCTATACGCATCTGCACAAGCTGCTCCGACATTTCAGCCTGTTGTGACAACCACCCAGCCATGGAGCTTCACCAGAGCCTGGCTGGACAGTCCAGCCTGACCCTGCTACCACGAAGGGGGAGCAGAACAGGCGGGCAGCGCTGTGCTGCCAGGGCACCGGGAAGGAGAGCGGAGAGCCCTCCCTAGACCACAGGGTACCGAGGAGCAGAGTTGAAGCACATATATGCAGTCAGAGCAGTAACTGAGACTGAATATTTGCCTAGCAACATTTTGAACACATTCAGGCCTGGCTGACAGAGGAGGAAGAGAAGCACCACAAAAGCAAGTTGTTGTAGTTAAGAGTGATCAGCTCCTAAGGCTTATTTGGGATATGGGACACCTTTCCTTGGGTCGATGCAGGCACCATACCAGCTATCACATCCCAAAACAACAGTGAAGTGTAGGTTCAGCCGTTGTTCCTGATGGCAGCGGTAGCTCAGACAATAGCAGTGAAGCCACGACAGCAAGGGAAAATGGTGGCTCTTGTCCAAAGTCTTCCCCCCACACCTTCCCTCCGTGCTGCAGATGGCGGCTGCACGCTGAGCGCTCGCAGACAAGGCACGAGTGTCAGAACAGACCAGACATAACGGCAGCAACGAGAGCGCTGAACGTGACATGTCTTCTCCTCCCGTGGAACATACGGGTGCCCCAGCTGACGAAAGGGGCAGTGGGCTGGCCCTACCACCGCCCACCTGTTGGCACCTAAAGCCTACGCTGGTACGACAGCACAGTCTAAGAACCAAAGGGAGTTAATTCCTTCCCTGCTCCCCAGCACCATCTCCTTCTGGGCAGGGTACGGGCACATTCCGGAGCAGCTTCCCCCCGCTTCCCTGCCCCCTGGACAGTCAATCCATCCCTTGGCTGCCCTCTGGCACTGGTACCTGCTCTCTCCCTTAATAAAACCAGCAATTTTTTTCCCTGTGACAGGATAGATCTTCCAGCACAGGAGGAGGGAGCTGTAAGGAGGGACTTGAGGTGGGAGACAGGGAGAGCTCAGGGGTAACAAACATCTGAAACACTGTTCACATGACTTACAAGAGCAAGGGCTCAGGAGACACGGTGCTCTTCCCTGCGTGCAAAGCAGCTTCTCCCTCGCAGCTACGTGGCTGTCAGAGGAGTTCCTCCTGCTGCCGGGGCACTGAGGTGCTGACAGCACAAGTGGAGCCCAGAGAGAATTTAAAGTACAAGGAAAAACAAACAAGCAAACCTCCCTTCTTGTTCAAGTGTTTTGTGAGCCTTCAAGCGTGAGGAAGCCCCAGGATGCATCAAGAGGTTGAGCACTGCAAACGTTTCCATGGTTTGAGGGTTTCCTGTGATGTCCCCAGCTCCCTTGGCTCCCTGTACCTAGCCTGGCAGCTCAGCTCTTTTCTGAGATGTTCTTGGATTTCTGTAAGACTGTTCCTGGAGCTGTCATGAGTGAAGAACAACCAGGTCAGCAGCAGAGAATTCTCCAAAATCACCTTTAGGCCATTTGACGAAAGAGGAGGAAGATTTCTGGAGAAACTCACTGACCCGCAAAGAAAACAAAGCTTTTTTGTGTTTTGTAAGAAGACAAATTTATACGATGTTTTTAATTTCTAGCGGGTTTCATTATGGCAATCTACAGCCCCTTCAAATTACGGTACCAACACTCATAACTCCCCTTGCCAGGTGTTGGCTTTACTTGTTCGGTTCCTCAGTTTCCACAGGGAAAGAAACTTGCCCAAGCTCGTAAGACAGTGTGACAGAACTGGGAATAAGCTCAAAAACACCCGTCCCCAGCCCTGCACTCAGAGTTCAGGGCGCTTGGAAAACAGACCTCGCTCCCAAAGGAAAACCACACCGGCCTGGCCCAGGGATGGCTGTTTTGCACATGCTGCTGTGGCACTGTCAGTTTTCATCTCAGCTGCTGTATCAACAAACCCAAATCCCCTTCAGACTCTTGCTCATTTCCAATTCTACAGCTGCAAGTCCTCATGAATAATGCCGCTCTGATCTAGCTGCTTCAAGCTCCCTGCTCACCTCAGAGATGGACTCCTGGGCTTGGCTAATCCCATTTCTTCCCCCCTTGCCCCCAGTCTCAAAACCACCGACCATGACACCTCCTCTTTTCCCCGGACTCCCATCCCCATCCTCAGGTGGGAGCAGAAGTCATGCAAGTTCCCAGCAGTCTTCTCAAGCTACCCCCTCAGGCCACGGCGAGGCACAGCTCAGTAGCAAAGCAAATCGCAAAATGCAGTTGCATAACATGAAGCAGAAGAGATGCAGGAGGGAATAATCTTGCCCATAAAATGATGAAGGCAACAGCTGCAGAGCTCGCTGGCTGCCACTGTGCCTGCGGGGAGAGCAGGGCAGCGCTACCGACCTTGAAGATTTGGGCTAAAGGGGAGAGGGATAGGCAGAGGGAGGAGGAACAATGCGTGGGAGAGGATTCACCGGCAGAATGAAATGGAAACACATCTTTTGACTTCGATTTGCTACTAGACCTCCCCAGGTTCTTCTTGGATCTCCCAGGGCCAGCTGAGGAAAGTTTGTACAGGCAGGTGAAAACAATCCAAAGCTGACAGGGCATGAAGCGGGGAGAGAAGCCAAAGGGGACCACATATAGAGCTGCTAGCCTGAGTATTTTTGACTTATGAGGCTGCTGCTCGTACCTTACCTTGGTTGTTATTCACCTTGTGCTCTCTCGCACAATGATACTCCACCAGCTGCTACCCCCACCACCAGGCCGCGATCTTCCAGGAAGCAACCTCTGCCTTTTGTAAGTCACTCTACCAAGGTGAGTTAAAAAAAAAAAAAAAAAAAATAAAAAAAAAATCTATCTACCATGTCAGTCTTGACCAAAAGCTGAATTTGATCATAAGACACAACTATGGAGGTGTGCGCACTCCAAGCTGGTGGGATGCAAGCAGCTGTGGTCCCAAAGCTCTCCAGCCTCGTTAGCTCAAACATGGTGCTCTAGCTAATGCGGCAAGCACTGTGGCAGCACAGTTACCTGGTTTCTGTCCTACCTAGGGATGGTGCATGTGGGCTGGGATCTTCCTCCAACTGTCCTTATACTTCTGGACTGGATCATCCCTTACGGCAAAAGCTCGGTGAAAGGATGGTTTACTCCTTGTGGAGCCTCCTCTGTAGTTTCCCCACTGGATTTGTCTTGTTTCAGAAGCGCTGCTGGTGCCGGTTTCTGAAGTGCTCACTGATTGTCTTCTCTCTGATCTCAGCTCCGTCTGTTCTTTCCTTCCTTTTTGCAATTTGCATTGATACTATTGACCAGGGCATCTCCTACAATCATTTGGCCTACAGCAGCTGTCTCTGAGAACAGTGTCTTTACTGTGATTTATTTAAAAAAAAAAAAAAAAAAAAACAACAAAAAAAGAGACTTTGCACTTAATTGCACCGATTCCTTGATGGCAAGGCTGTGCTAGCATCACCACCTTTCAGCTTCGCATTCAGCCATCTGCTCTCAAAGCAAACCCCATGTGTTATTGCTTCTATGTGTGGGATTCCTTTTCCGCTTGAGGTCTTCTCCTCCTCACCTAAGTCATTCCAGTTTTGAAGCTCTGTCAAAAATACTCTCAAGTTTGGTGAGAAGTTTTGCACCTGCAGACCCCAGAGTCAAAAATGCCTAAGCGTTGAATAAATATTGTGGCTCTGTCTTGAGGAGAATGATGTACTTATGCCACATCATAAAGCACTTTCCAATCCATTAGTAACTAAATAGGATGTTAAACAGCAACTGTTAGCAATAAAGGCTTAAGATCAGCAGGCACAGACAGCTCGCACCCATGAGTCCTACAAGAGCTGCCTGAGGGTATCTCAAACCCACTTATTGCTAATTTTTTTTTTAATAATGCTTGAAACAAAGACATTTCAGCAGACATATGGAGTATAAAATGTGACAATACTCAAAAAGGCCAAACAGGATGATTAAGTAAGGAAGAAACTAACTCGCTTGATAAAAGCCAGCATAGAGAAAATAATGAAAAACCCAGTAGGGAGTTTATTAGAAAAGCATTTGAAGATGGGTGTACAGCTTCTCAGGGTGATCCATCAATTCATGCCTTTCCTTCTCTGCCAAGTAGTGGTCTAATTCTTGATCCATCTCTTATTACCTACATCCTGACAGTTTTTCATTAACTTTGATATTCCCCATTATGTCTTCATTTTGTGAAGCAGCCTTTTTGCTTTCCCCCTCCGCATGACTCTCTCATAGCAGACTTGAGTAATTTGAGTTCTCACTTTCTGAATGCTTCTCTCTTGTATTTGAAGTCAATTAAGCACTTGTTACTCAGCTTCTCATCTTTGGCTTCTTTGGTCCTTTCTGGCCTTGCTTTGCACTGGGGTAGTTGGTGCTTGTGCTCTTGGTCTCCTCTACTTAAATATCTCTCCTCAGACTTGCTTCCAATGGGATTCTGCCTGGAATTTATCAAATTGTTTAAATTCACTCTATTCAACTGGACTGGCTTTATTTTGCTGTTCTCACAGAATTCAGAAGTCTGAAAGAAAGATGTACCATCTTATGCATGTTCACATTCTCATCTCAAGCGACTCCTCCCTGCTTCTCAACTGGAGAAGCTTCCTTCTCCGCCTTGTAACCAAACAGTTATGGTCCCTAAAGCATTCCAAGGGACCAGCACACTGCCAGGGTGGGACTCAGCTGACCCAACACAGATGCCTTCATATGGTCAAGTAACTTAAACTCCCTTTCTGGTCATCGGAGAAAACCAGGTACTTCAGAACTACCTTATCTCAAAATACATGGTGGAAAAAAAAAGGTCAGATGAACGAAGGCTGAAAACTACTTTTTGTCAGCTGCAAGGATGTCAAGCTGCAAGACAGCAGGACGACTAGCTTTGGATGAAATCTGGAGATAAAATGATGACTGCAAGAATGGTAAATATGCAAAAAGCAATTTACAGCAATCGTAACACTTGGTAGACCATGCCCATTCAGATAAAGCACAACCTTTCTATTTTCAGAGCACGCATTACTTGCGCCAGAGCTACAGAGTTAGAGATGGTGTATTAGAAAACAATTCCGAAGCGTATGACAACCACAATCCTTGGATGTAAACCAGGATGCAGTGCTAGGAGCAATGAGGATTTATTTCAGCATATGGAATTGGGGAAACTGGTGTTAGAAGACGGTATACAGTTTGGGAAACCACACGGGTAAACCGAGGAAAATGAGAAAAGAAGCGTGGGAGATTTGAGGGCAAAAGAAAGCAACTTGCATTGAAAGTTTCTATTTAGTTAGCAAACAGAAGATTAAGTAGCAGCTTGAAGACAGAGCACGAACTCTGTGTTTAAACACAAGGTTATAAAAAAGCCTTATTCTTGTTGAGGAACATGTAATGGGACAATGGCTGGAATTTGGAAGCCTAAAAACCTGGCAGGTTCAGAACAAATGCAAAATGGAATCAGTCACCAGTGTCCACCCACGTGAGATCACTTACCTGCATAAAGAAGCCATTCTTCCTTTAGAGGGCAGTGAGAAGTACAGTTATTTCAGATATCGTCAGCATTTTCTGACCAGTACTTCATGCCTTTTTCCTTACGGTCATCTCCCTGCACTCTAGCACAGCTTCTGTATCAGCAGTCCGTCTTTCCAGAATGACAGCCCCAATCAGACAATAGCCACACACCAACTTGCGTTTTCTGAAGCAACACAAGATGTCAACAGGCTTTTCAGTACCCATCTATTAGCCTATTGTATCACCTCGCGCAGGCCATAATCCAGTTTCTAGCTGTCCCGGCTTTACTTTAGCAGCCCTTGGGACGTGTCTAAACAGACCGGTTGGCTCTGGCCTGGGCATCAATGCGTAGCCCCAAATAAGAAAGCTTATTTTGTTTTTCCCCATCTAGTTCCACCCCAAGGATGGCAACCCTTTGTCACACTGCTCAAAAGCATACACTGCCCTGTCACTACAGCCTGGTGTAGAGCCAGATTCGGATTTACAGCATTCCAGTTTTATTACAGACACTTGCATTTAGTTCACAGCAAGGGCCCCGTTTGTACAAAACGGTGCATCAGTCTGATGTTATGGACACTACACTCGACATAAGAATGACTTACAGAAAGATATTGAGTTCCTGAATAAAGTGCTTGATCTGTCAAACGAAGTGTTCATAGGCAACCTACCAGAAGCTTGATGAATATACCCATTAAACCTCATGTATTAGCCATATTTACAATTTAACATGTCTTTAACGTGAAGAAATAAACCCGCTTCAATAGACAGTACTTTATTCTCATCCAAATGTACCATTTTCACTGCCCTCTGTGCTTATCAGCACAGCACTTGGACTGCAGTAAAACCTGACCTCCTAGAATTGCAGTCCAGCAACATTTGTGTGCTAAAGGCTGATTTACATCACCGTTGTCATAGATCAAACTCTCCAATGGTTCCATTTAAAGTTCATGTTGCTACTTCAAGTGTGCATGTGAGGGAGAGAGGGAGAAAAAAAACCACACCACCCCAAGATCTAAAATGTTTGAAAGAAGACGTATTTATTACAAAATTAAATTCCAAATTCTACGTCATTTTCCATGATCTCCTATACAAAATACATTTATAGCTCAAGGGAACATTCTCCCATCCACACTGTATGGTGCAGTAATTACACCTTAGTTAGAAGACATTCAGTTCATGGACAGATGCACGTGCGCGTACACACACACACACACACACGCAGCATTAGTAAGAAAGGTTCAGAACATCGGACAGAATTACAAGAGAACCCCCCTCGCTGCTGCTCCAAACTCTTGCTCAGTCAGGGGCAAGTTCTCCAAGGATGGCTCTAAACAGCGCCTCTTGTAAAACACAGTAACTCACTTGGCAGAGTTTTAGGATGAATTACAAATTCGGCCGGAGTAGCTTCTGTGCTAGTATGTCCCCTACCTCAGATATTATTTGTGACAGTCATAGCCCTTGACATTCAAGTAAAGAGCGTAAGGGAGTTTAAAAAGTAAAGCAACTCACAACCAACCATGCAACCAAGGTCTTAGCACTTTAAAGACGGAGACAATTTTCAGTCCTGACCGCTTGCAGCCCACAGCCCCCCGAAGAGAGCAAGCATGCCATGGAGGTGGTGCTCTTATCCTCAGCCTTCCTTTCCCAGCAGGAAAGAGCCTTATGATGTTCTAACGGTCCACACACTTTTGCTTTCAGGACACACACCTGCCAATGTGTGGGGTCACTTGCTGTAAAGGGGACAAAAAAATAAAATAAATCTTACCTATATTTGCCAGCTGGCGGAGGCACAGGGCACCACTAAGGAGATTTTCACATTGCCAGCAGGATCCTGAGAGGAGGAAACAGTGTTATAATGGTACTTGTGCGCAGAGTGCTAACCCAGATGGTAAAAGTCACACAGGCACAGCCTCTGGAAGGGAAGCCACTAAGCGTGGCAATGGAGGATTTCAGGTAAATGCCTGTGCTTCCATGTTGACAGCTGGTTCGCTCTCCAGTCCCTTGAAAACAATTCTCAGAGGGATACAGGAGGGAACTGTCAAATAACGCATTTGTTTACCTTCCCGTAACAAGGTTTAGCTCTCAGTGCATGTGACAGGTATTCATCCACTCAGGATGCTATGAGGTGTCCTGTCCTACCCCTTGTTCAGGCACCCGTAAGAAACGGATGCACAGCCTAAAAACTGGAGGAGAAGCAAATACATGTCTTGTACTTTGGGAATACTTGGAGAAGTGGAAGGAAGGACGGAGATATAAAAAGATAGATGCTGTCAATGCCCTTTGTGCATCAATAAGCCCTTCCAATCAAGGTGCAAAAAGAAAACTCTCTGCAGAGACAGCGCTGGTGGCTGTCCCACCCACAGGGCTGTGAACAATGCCGGTAAGCAGCGCATGACACAAAAGCCCTCCACCCGGACCAAGGGCAACCTTGGCACAGGAGCCTCCATTCAAATCCCCCTCACAGTCACATCTGTGTCTCCTAGCGTGAGGAGCCCAGTTCCTGGAAACGGGCCAGTCCCTGCTGTTGGAAGAGGTATGTGCGCATCGGTGTCCTGAAGCGACTGTTAACAGAAACCTTTTAAAATGGATGGAGTGTCTGGGATGAAGCTAGATGAGCTAGAGGCCTTCTATCTATCCTCCAAAGACTCAAGAGGTGAAAATAGAGTTTACACATAAAAAAGAATCTGAAGCAGGGAATGTGGCAGCCTGCAGTTTTTTGTGATTTGATTCCACAGATACAGTTTGATTAAATACTTTGCCAGTGATAAAAGGAGCCCTGTCAAGCAAAGTTCAAAGAGAGCAGCCGCTCCAGAGAACAGCATCTTCTGGCCTCAGAAATCACCGTTAGCTATTTTCCACGACTGGGGAAGAGGACTAATAAGCAGTCCTCAAAATGAACCTGAACTCATTCCACAAGCACAAATGGAAAAACTGAACTGAAGCAGCCCAAATTCCATTCAGAAAGCAAAGAGTGCCCCGCACCCATTGCCTCATGTCTGCACCACTCAGACATTTTAAGTCACAGTCAGTATGGGAATCCCATTGTATTTTATTGACCTCATAAAATAATGGTTACTATTATGCTCCAGCTATGGCGTGACAGGTTTTGTTTTAAGAAGCAAATATTGAAGGTCAAATTCTAACTAAAATGATTTTTCAGTATTTTTCTTCTGAAAGAAAACAGAGCAACATCAATTTACACTTACTTGAAAACCCAACCCCTGGAGTCCAGAGGGCGCAGAGGAAATGTCTGCCCTCTAGTCTTCAAATGTGACCTTTTAATACTTTTAACTCCAGATTTTAAATTAACAATAATTAAAAAAAAAAGATTCTGCTGGTGGTTGCTCCCTCTTGTGGAATAGCTAGATTTTTTTCACTGTACGCCTCCACCCCCTTACCAGCACACAAGGCCGAAGAAATAGATTGGTCTCAACACCAATCAATCAAGTGCTCTCAGAGGATTTCTGAAACGGCAGTCCTGAAGAAAAAGAAACGTTTGTCTGTGTTGAAACAGAAGCTGGGTTTGTGCACAGGAAGGTGGGATGGGAGCAAGACATTTGCTACCTTCAGCTGGCCAATCCCCAAACTCAGCCGCCAACCCCCACCCAGAAGATCATTAGGAATAAAGGATAGAGGGACCCTGGCCAAGGAACACACTGGCTCATCTTCCACAGGCAGCTCCTACAAAGCTGACCCCTCCATAACAAATGAAGTAACCAAGGTTACTAAGTCGATCTTTGCTTTCCCACAGATTTAATTTGATGAATACGGAGTGTTAGAAACTGTTATTCTAAAACGCTCAAAAGTTTTAGTTTTCTTTGTTGTTCTTTCTGTGTTAAGGGCAAGTGCGTGATTGTATGTGCTGGGAAAAACCCAACGCTTTAGATCACGGCTTTTATCAGCTCTTCTGGCAAATCCTCCCCATGGCAATAGGACTACCTTAGGGAAAGTTCATGTTCTGGATAGTAAGGTATTAAGCAGATAATCTCACCAAGAGTAGAGATGCTGAATGGCATTGCTACAAAGGCAGCACTGCACTGTCTGCCTGCCATGTTGCCAACAGTTAACAATTCGCAGCTGCTGTCAGATCAAGCAGGACCTGAAGAAGTTTGCAGCCTTCTCCCTCATCCTTCTTGCCTATGTATCACCTCTGCGAACCCCTGGCTCATGCAAGTGGGAGCACTTCCTGCAATAGCAAGAGGAAAAGCATCATCAAACCCAGTAGCTAATTAGCGCAATGACTTCCCACCACGTATTACCAGCAGGTGATTAACTCAAACCCTTTAGAATCAAAAGCATAGGTCCATACCATCTGAGTTAATGGCTATAGGAGTCAACTTCTGGAGAGAGATGTGACACACTAAGCCGGAGCCTTACAATAGCAAGCAGCTGCCGTACTGAACAATGCTACGGATCTCTGTTAAAGAGGAATGAAAGCGAGTCTGACTGGACCGTCAGTCCCCCCCCGCGGAACAACTATACTAAGACAGCCCTTCTGTGTTGTAGGAAATACATTAGAGTTCAAAGTTTGGTAAGAGAAATGAATGCACAATTCATGTTTAAAGACAGACACGCTGACCTGCTGCTCTCCCTGTAACTAATTTTGATGCAAGGCTGAGAAGCAGAGCAAGAACTCTGAAGGAAAAGGCTTGAGTTCCTTGAAACATACACAAAAGAGTTTTGCAAATATTACTTTTTGAGACAGGAACACATCCGGGGTCTAAGTGTCATTCATGTTGGATGCTACAAGGTAGCAACCTTGAACTGTGACAAGAAATTGAAGTTGGGTGAAGAGTAGGAGATGGAATAAGAGGAACATTTACAAAAATAGACTTAAGACATGAGAAAGGCACCCAATAAATAGCATTCTGCTTTCTTGGAAGGGGTGGATTCAACATCCAATGGCTCTTGACACTTAGCAGACAAAGAATTCTTGCCTGGCCTCACATTTTCTTCAATACAGTAATTTGATAGTCAGCCATCTATGAGAGGGAACTTGCTGGAATACAGTGTGCAGATACTGTGGCACTGACAGCCAGTTTTGCAGATGCCACATTCGTTAAGATGAAGCCTTCCCCCTAAAAGCACAGGTACTGGCACTGGAATAGCTGGGATCAAAACACGAATGACAGCTGTCCATAAAATTCTCAAGCCATCATTTCAGTCTCTAGCACACCCCCAAGAACCCGGTCTTCACAGCATACTGGGGCAGAAAATAAATCATCTGTTACTTCCACTGTAATTTCCTTAGCAGTTTCAGACAAAACTGCAAAGAAGCTACAACGTGCTGAGCTGGAACAGTCTGGCTCTGAGGGCAGGCCTGCTAGGTGATTGTTATAAATGACTAAAGGTGACCAGAAAGCAGTCTCCATCTCCTCTGTCTGCAGCGGGCCTGGGAGACAGGCAAGGCACAGTGGCTCAGGAGATTTCAAGCAGATCCCTTTCAGTCACATTCTAAAAATTCAGGGTCAGAAGAAAAAAATGCAGACAGCCAGTGCAGGGTAGAATGGAGGTCCCCAGATACTTACATGAAGCTTTCAAACACCTTGCCATAAGAAAGGTTGTTAATCATGATAAAAGTCCTAATGTCTCAGACACTGTCTGGCTCTCAAACTGCAATGATGCTTAGATTGCCAGAAGGAAGACACACACACACAGACACACACACACGAATGTGCATACACACAGCTTCCAACTTGTACTGGTCTGACTGCTGGAATGCCACTGCTGTTTGACTGATACATATTGCTCAAGAGAATCGAGATTTAAGCAGCCAGTTGTCCAGGAATATAACCTAAAGATCCAGGACATGAGTTAAGAGGACCTTCTCATGGTCATCCTCTGCATCTTCCAATGCAGACAGTGCAAACGAATGCCAAAGCAACAGGGCTATTATACCCAGAGTTCGCCAGAGAGGGCACTTTACAGTTACATGTCTCCAAAGCACCAGAATCAGCCTGACACGCAGCAGGTCTCACGCTTCTCAGCCGCTGTTCCCAGGCTCCCTTTGCTGGCTTCTAGAACTCCCAGGAGTCCATCCACCGGAGCCCTGCCATGGGGCTGCTAGGGTCGGAGGCCATGGGTCCTATCATCCCGTAGGACAGAGGATGGAAGAGGTAGAAGCTGTGGAAAGAAACCAAGTGCCCATCAAGGACTGAACAGTCTTCTGTCTCAAAAACATTGCAGCAGATTAGTCCATACAGATGTCCTATGGGACCTTTGGCTTTGGGCTGCTCTAAGATCTACTGGAGACCTTCCAGTCTCTGCTGAACATAATACACAGTACACAGTTTTAGCATAGGTGGTATTTTCTCTTAGAAAACAACAGCTTTGGAGAAAAGCCAGCTGAGAAGACCTACAGCAATAAAGAATTTGCCTGTATTTGAGGGATGTGGCACCATCTGACATGGGGACTAAAATCAAAAAGCACTGAGCTGTGGGTTTGGAGGAGAACAGTGTTCACACTGAGTGCTGGGATAAAAGAAAGATTCCCTGCAATGGAAAGATGTTTTATAACTCAGTACTGGGACACAGATGCTGAATCTAATAAAATTTGAGGGTTTAGGATTGGGCTTGATGATGTCGGACAAATTCAGCAGAGAAGAGAGGCAGAGACAAAGGCTAAGGATAATTAACAGGCACTAAGGCTTCCATTGAGACAGTGACTGTCACACATTCAGGAAAAGTTCAGCTTTAAGCACTCACCTGTACACAATGAGCAGAACCAGTGCCAGGAACCCCCCTCCATATACTTTTCTAGCTGTAGTGCTGGGTGACAAGAACCCAGCGCAGAACTTCAGTAGTGTGTCCCAGGTGATTCCTAGGAGAAGGAAGAGGTAGAAGTCAGGAGCAATGCAGGGGCCAAAGAACAGAGCTGCTACGTTCAGTCATACAGTGAGCTGACAAAGCTCTGTTAAACACCAGAAAACCTTGTCAATTTTTAAATTAATTTATCTTGGTAACCTTCAAAACTATAGGGATTGTTCTGTATCAGCAGAAGGTTCTTTTTTTCCTACCTTACCATTCGAATACATGCAAAAGAGATCTGGACCCCAGAATGCTACGCTGTTACAAATCACAGGAAAAACTACCACGACTGAATTATAAGCAGACATGATAGAAAAGTGGGGGCAGCAAACAAAGGGAAGTAACTTGTATAAAAGCATATGTAAGAACAGTGACACAGCAGAGAATAGGAATCATGTCTCTAAATTTAAATGCCCTAAGCACTAGACATGACTGCCTCTTCAGGGTGCTAACAAAAAAAAAGACAATTTGGCACTGCGAGCTGCTTTGTGAAAAACATTTTGTATTAGTCAACGTTTTCGAGCACTTTGCACAAGCAAGCAGAAGATCTATTAAAAAGATATACCATTTTGTCTGAAAACATTTCATTTAACAGAACTGTCTTCTCGTAGACTCTAGTATTTTACCTGTCAACATGCTGGAAAAAAGCATGGCAGGAAAGTAGTGGTGAAAGTAGAGAACTCGACCCATCATAAAAAAGGGGAGGTAATGAAGGAGCCAGCCCAGCATGACCTGCCCTCCACCACGTAGCACGACTCTGGACAGTTCTGGAACACAAATGAACAGACTTAAGCAGAGAAAAACTCGACTACAGTTCTTACTTGCAAGCCCTATCACAGTAAGTAAACTCAACAGGAATGATCTTTGCAGGAAGTCATGTACTGGTCTGAAATTGCTCCAAGCCTCTGCAACATCCTAGCTGCATTCTTCATAAACATACAAACACTTTTCAGGAGAACAGTTATCAGAAAAGATATGCAAAGATGTAAGTCTCAAAAGACTGGCAGGAGGGTGACCACGCTCTGTGTTAAACCAAACTTGCAGCTTCTGAGCACGTACATCAGACTAATCATCTCATTCCAGAAATGTTGCCTAGCTTTCAAAGCCTGGGGAAGAGACTTGAGAGCTCTGGTGTCTGCATGCAGCTTAGCCAATAACTGAACAGTTTGATATCACGTTTTAGAATTCACTTCCCACAAAGACCTACAAAACAAAGCAACCACTGATGTAAACTGGAATGATCGAAGTATGACTTATTAGGGTTTGTGAAAAGCTCTACAACCTTGGTATTGGCCATAATAAAGGATCATTGCACCTCCTGCATCATCAAATACCAGGAAACATTACTCATTTCAAAACACCATGCATGCTACAGTAGTACAGAGCACATGCAGGGCTTGAGAGCAGGGCATTGATTCAACCAGTTTGTCTCCCTTAAGCCAATACAGGTAGCTCCTTGCAGTATTGTTGAAGATCTGCCTGTTCACTATTAAACTATTTGAGGTATGAAGCTCCCGCTCTTTTCCTTGCGGACATTGCTCAATAACCTTAGCTCAGTGGTTTCCCACCCTTGGGATACAAAGTCCTGGGACCCACACACTTTTAAGGTGCCCGCAAAAGGCATTTGTGAAAAGGAAGCCTATTATCAGTAACCTATGTGGGGTCAGTATCTCTACTAGAAAAAAATCTTGGAAGCCTGCAAAGCAGAACAAGCTAAAAACCATGGGACGAGTAGATCTCTGCATCAGGAAAGTTTCCCTGACATACTTTTCACCACCTTCTCCTACTGTTATGTCCAGACCAAATGTAGTCTTTCCAACAGATATGCAGCTGTTCATTTCTGAGCTGCAGTAATCAATGTACCTGACAGCAATTGTGGCAAACTTCTTGACTCCTAAGCAGTTCATAAGCAACTCTGATGCTAGGCTGGGTGATCACCTGCAGAGCAGAGCTGGCGTGTGAGCTACGGACTAATCTAAGCCTTTGCCTCCTGCAAGAAAACAAGGCAGGAAAAGCCTACGGAGACTCATATCTTTGAATCACCTTCAGACGCCAGCTTATACCCAGGCCAGCTCTGTACTCTCCAGCAAAAGAGTGGCAAGACTTTTGAAGAGCCACTGATCACATCTCCTGTCACGTCCAGAGCTCTTCTCTTTGGCTAAGTAGGTGTCTTGGGGCCCTTCCTGACTTGAGGATTTCCAATCAAGTTTTACAGGCTTAGAAAATTCGGCAACTCATCACAAATGGTCTGCCATTCAAAAAGTCAGATTTGTTCATCAGAGTGATTATTTCTAGTATGGAACCCTTTGTTAACAGTCACATCGTTCGGAGCCACCTTTTCCAAGCACTATATAGCTTAGTGTTTTGTACATACAGCTTCCTTGAGTGTATTTTGTTCAACTCCCAGGGTTTTAATACAATATAAAACAAAATAAATTTTTAATACAGGAGTCCCAAGATGAGCTTTCCTGTATCAGGAAACCAGGATGTTATAATAGAGATTCTATAGTGCAGGAGGGATAGGAAGACTGACCTTACCTTTGAGTTCAGATGTCAGTTGGACACCTCTCTTCAGGGTCACTGCAGTGGAAACTGCTGTCAGAAGATACAACCCAATAGTGACCAGATTTAGCCACCAAATCACCTACATAGGAAAAAAAGATAGATTTGGGACTTTAGGCTGGACATAGGAATGCACATGTGAGAGGAAATGAGAAGCTACATGCAAGCATAAGAGTACAATGAGAGAGACAGTCCAAAAGTAGTAGGAGGAAGAGAATCATTGCCACTGGCAGAAGCAAGAGTAAGCTAGAATTTGCCAAAGACATTGGCTTGGAGCCTCCCACTCCAACTTACCGGGTTTCCCAGCAAATAAACCCGATAATCAGTCTCATTGACACCAGAAAAACGCAGGCCCTGAGGAAACAGACCAGAAGAGCGTAAAATGGGTTTGCACCAATCCAGTTTGTATTTTGCCCAGTGTCAAAGGTGAGACAGATTCCCATCCATGCAACTCAGGTGCTACAAAATAAAGCTGACAACGTCTTCAATGCAATTAAGAGGTGCTATGCTTCAAGAAGCCCAGCAAAAGCACTTGAAAACAGAAAGGAAGGTGGATTTATCAATATACCTGGTAGTTTATCGGCCAGTGCCAAGGTTTGGATGTAACTTCATTGTCCTTTGGTTTTAGGCCACTGTTTCCCTACAGATAAGTAAAGATAAAATTTAAATGAGCAGCCAGTTATGGTGCAAAGCCTGCCCAGAAATGTCTGGGCACACAAACATACACGAATACTCTTCATGACTAAAGGCTGTTTTCTGACTACATAAACACAACATGTTCTGGAGATGGCCACAATGAGGACAATTGATGTTTTAATATTACTGTGCAAGTGAAAATGCTCTTTGGGTACCATTAGAGGCAGTATTCTCTCATTTCTCTTCTCCAGCTTTTCTGTCACTGAGGATATGTGTTGCATAAGCAAGACTTTTGTTCATTAAGAGACTACTTCAACAGGTTTCCCTCGACTCTGAAATAAAAGCCTCAGAAAGATTATTTCCATGGAAACTCACGAAGGTGATTCCTTACCTGAGAAAGCATTATCACTGGTTGCCATGGAAATGCTTAGCATTAACAATAATTTGCTTTACTACCTTCTTTCTTTTAAGAATCTGAGAAGAGCTTTACAAAGAGTAGCAAATAAAACCCTAGACTTATTTCTCAAAATATAACTTCTAATTCTTCAGATGAAGGATTGAGAGCTGGAAGCAGAAGAGCTGTGGCCAAGAGCACAAAGAACAATCATGGGGAAAGACTGCAAGAGTAGTCCAGCTTGAAAATATTAAATCCAGCTCTTTTTTTTTTTATATTCAGGGATAAATTGGGAAGAGGAAAGCAGAAAACACAGCACCTCGATGAACTTTTAAAAAAGTAGTTGTTTTTCATTTTCAATCCAAACATTTATTGTTCTCCTATGTGTCCGTTTAGCTAATTAGCTGCCTCACAAATATTAATTTAACTTTAAAATCTTCCAGTAGGGTAGGGAAAATTTCCAACTCCCCTTTACATGACCAAATTTCAGCAGTGGAGGGATTACATAATTAGGCTGTAGCTAGATAACACCAACAGCACCGCCAGGCATCAAGCCCAAGGGTTCCAAATCTTTGGAAGATTTAGCTGCGAGACCATCCCTTTTTCTAAGTATAAATTCAAGTAGGTTGCTGGGGCATGTAAATTCTGCCCTAGCTTGCAGCCATCACCCAGATATCTCAAAAAATGCTATTTCTTTTTGATGCAAGAGAAAGGAGGAAGAAAATTGTAATCTGGAATTAATGATATCCTACCCGGATCATAACCATGTGGGATTCTAGCAGAATTTCTGCAAAAGAAGGCTTCAAAACATCCAGGCTGATATTGGGCACTTTAGAAAAAGAGAGAAAAATAGATTAAAAGTCTGTATGCTTTACTTTCATTTGCCTCTCTCACAATAAACTAAACTCTCTCCTCCTATGACAAATCTGCTTCTAGCACCTCTTTTAATTCCCTACGCAATTCATTCATATTCTAAACACAGAGGCTTGCAGTCAAAAGTATCCCCCAGTGAATTTCATAACTGATGTAGTCCTAGATTTTCTCCTTTACTTCCAGGAGCAAGAGAAATATCTAAAAGTCCATGAAATAAACAGATCTGTATTTCTAGTGCAAATTAGAGACACACTGTTCATAGGCTGCTGTTTATCTGTAAATGAGCCATGAGTGTGGGAATGTAAAATGCATTACAACAGAAGACGGAATTCTACCAAGTCAACGGCCAGGATTCTTCTCCTTTGGTTTGTACACAGTCGCTCTGAGAGGATGAAGAACATTAGCTTTTTTCATAATTCAGAACTCAGCCCAAGTTATCTGCAATTCATGGGATGAAAATTGCATGGAATAAATCAGGCCAAATGAGGCTGTGACACATATCGAACTCCTGGATGAGGCTGCAAGGCCCATCTGTCATTATTGGCAAACTTGGTTCTCTGTCACACTTCTATTCATTTCTTGATGGTACCACAAAGCCATTATTTAGCATGCCCCGGTAAGAGAAGGAAAAAAATACACCAGAACAGGGTGGATCCTACCTTTTTAAGAAAATCATTATACTACATATGACATACTCATATCAATGACAATAATTTCCAATTAAACCAAAGATGTTAAAAATAACAGCCTGTACTGCACTGCCTATAGAACTTCACACTTCTGTTACCCATGAAGCTCTCCAAATCCTTAAAAAAGTCTTTATACTTCCACTACACTTGAAGCATTATCACCAGCTTACAGTACAAACAGTGAAGCGGAAAAAGGCTACGCATTTCTGAACAACTGGCCCAAGTTCAGCAAGTTCGTGCTTCAGTTGGGAAAGAACACACAAATTCCAAACACTGAATGCCAGTTCTTGCCATCCAATAGCTCATCCCTTCCTTTAACAGCAAGCCAAGATGCCCTCTCAAAGGAAAAGGAAATAGATGACTTACACTTAGGGTTAATGTGATCTTCAAAGTTCCAGAGGGAATTGGGAGTCTCCTTCAGGTATGGTGTGCAGGTGACTTCCACTTGTTCCCAACCCCTGAGGAACAGCAGAACAGTTAGCCACCACCCTGCAAAAGATCACTCAATATTCCCCACTCGTGACTGATTTATTCCCCATTTAGCTTTATACCTCCCTGTAACACCTACCATACCACTCAACCCAGCAGCTGCATTCTTACATACTCTTACATTCTCTAAGCACCATGTCGAAACCAAAACAGATTTGCAAGGCAGCCAACATCAAAATTCTACTGAATATTTGAACTACATTTCTAACTTTGGGCATCTGGACTAAAAAATGTAGGTCCATACATAAGCAGTGGGATTTTTGAAGATGATGCACATTGACAACTAGAAACTACTTCAAGTCAACCCTTACATTCTCTCCTGAAGAAAATCACTATTGTTAATTTAAGTCAATCCATGCCTACAGGAACTGTGTTACAGAAACAAAAGAAGGACTTTAGAGGATCCCACCAACTGTTCATTTAGTCTGTCATCCTATTTCTAGCAGGTCACATCAAACACTTCGAGAGAAAGTGCATCAAACCCTGCTGTAATGTGACAGATTAATAAGGATTTTTCTATCAATCACCACTTAGCAGACTTAACTCCACTAATTAATTAATTCCATTAATTAATCACCACTTAATTCTCTGAAGGACAGTGATTACTCCCTTTTAAATTCCTAAAAAAAAAATATAAAAATCCAGTATACTCTAACCATCCTTATTTGCAGTTAACAAGTACTTTTTCCCCTGAGCTCTTAATGTCATCAGTATTTTGTGGCAATAACTTCCATTCACACGGTAAGTTTGTGTTAGGGAAAAAAAGATATATACCCCCTTTCTGGAATCCTGTTGACAGAGGCAGTGATATTTTTTTTTAAAGCAATCACACTATTTACCTGTGAGCACAGTTTTACTGTTTTAAAGTCTAAATGGCACTGGCATTCCTGACCAGGCAGTCACCAGAGGCATCTGCCTGCGCTCACTATGATTCAGCATCCACAGGATTCCTTAGAAGCCCTTTTTAACATAACACAGCGATGGGAAAGCTAAGCTAGCATTAACGGAGGCTGCTCTGGAAACAGAAGCAACATGACCGCACAGCCTGCTGCTTCAGGATCCACGCTAGCATCCCACACAGTACGGCTTTGCAGATACAGCAGCTTGCTTGGCATTAGTCTGGATCTCTCTGCATATACCTTATTTTAATGACGAAGATATATAATCCAAGTACATATTAAATCACAACCCCTGCTAATAGCAGCTAGTCACTGTTGCCCTTGCTTCAGATGCTGCATGCAAAAATGGCAGAAGGTCTTCCAAGCACAAAAGAAATTAATACCAATAAAAAGGAATTTGGAGGATTATGGTACAGAACAGCATGAACTGCTCCAGATTCTAGCAATTTTTGTGAATCCCGAGGATAAAATGGGCCTTGAAGAACACATCTGTCATCCCCTCCTGGACTTATCAGATGACAAGATCTACGTCCATGCTACTCTTGGATCTCTTAGTAAGGGATATTATTTTTCAGAGATGTATTCCTTCACTGTAGCAGACTGCATAACCCTAACCCGGATCTTCCCACGGTTATATTTTTACTACCTGCTAGTTACATTTTTATTCTTTTAAAGATAAAGAAATGGAGAAAGTGTAGTTATTGCTTAATTTAAAAGTACCGTTGAGCAAAGGAACATGTCAGCTCAAGGCCTTGTAGGGGTGGAGGGGGATTACAAGCTATTTACCATTTTGGCAGCGTCTTTCCAGAAGAGCCCAATATACACCCTGTGGCCACATGGGTTAGCCGGACCTGACTCCGTAGGACTTTGATGAGCTTCCCAGCCTTTCTGCCAACCACTTCGATCCTCCAGAAATCATTGGAGTCTCCTGTTCCATTCTATCATGCAAACATACCATAGGAGGAAAAAATCAACAAAAACAAAACCCAAAAAGCAAAAACAACCCTCAGAAATCCAACTAGAAGACATACAGGATTGAAGCACTGGAAACAGAAACTTCTGAAACTCTAATGGTGGAAAAGGTAAACAAAGGAGCCCAAGGCTACCCTCACTCAGACTTCACAGAAGAGATTTCCCTTCTGGAAGAGACGATTCTAGATATGAGCAACTACTCACAAATACATTTTTATCTTGCCAACCTAATTTTTTTTTTGCTTCCAATTCATATTTGACTGTGGCTTAGAGTTAAATTTTAAACGGGGGTAACTTGGCCGCTTCACAAAAAGGGTTTAGGCAACAGCCCCTTGCGTTTGGAAATTCAGCCCTCAAAGCAGATTTCATTTTCGTGATTCAAAATTCTGTCATCATTCTGTCAAAAAAAAAGGCACTTGTCTATGTGACAAGGCCAAATACATAAAATAATACTTGTCAGAGCAACTTCAAGGTTGCTCAGTTTGGCATTTCTGGAGTTGAATGCTGCCAAAGCTAGACTGGCAGTAAAAGCTTAAGTTATTTTCTTGTCTGTGTTCACGTTAAATAGACCTTAAATATGAGATAAACTATTTCATACTAAATCAGTTTTTCCTCCAGTATGGTAGATGCACATCTATCACCTTGGCTAACAAACTAGAAAAGCAAGAATAAATCCCCTTGGCATGATACGAACTCTACCCAAAAGAAGGAGCTTTTGTTTTATCTTGCTATTCACTTACTATTCCATAGCCAGTGACCTGAAAATGCTTCCTTGTCAGGGGAGCCTCATGCTGGTGACTGTGAAGATTTCTAGACGTTCTGAAATGAAATTAAAAGTCAAACCTTGCTTTGTTTTTATGTCTCAGTCAATTTGTGAGAAGAACTTTGCTCTGGGCCATTCAGAGAGCTGCCAGCGCTTTGACCACTCAATTCCAGCCAAGGGCAGGGCAGGAGCAATAGAGGCCACAGAGTGAAACTGCCGCTTCCTACCATGCAACTCTGAGCTTATGCCACACTGGGCAGTGCTGGGAAAGGAGGACAGCATGACTAAATCCAACCCTCAAGCTATAATCCGCCACCTCCAAGTGGAAAAGATATTGTTGGTTTTGCTTTTGTTTTTTTAATGGTGGGACTAACAGTCCCGCTCTTGCAAGAAGCAAAGCAAGATCCTGACCTCTCTTGGTTACTAGTTTTGCTTTTGAGGGGAAAGATTGTACCATTTAGTCAGGCGCAGATTTACTGAGGGCAAGATCAGTGGCATCCATTAGCACCAGCTGTTCACCGGTGCAGACAAACAGCTTCCTGCCCTAGCAGGGACTGCTAGCTGAGGGAACCAGAAAAACCTGGCCATATGCTGGTCAGTCCTTAATAAAACCACTTAGACAATGAACCACGCCCGCCAACAATACAGCTGCATCCAGCCCGACCTAATCTGCACAGAAACCCCCTGCCCACACTGGATGCGGTTCGTATGCAAGGAGATGGGAGCCACCTGCCGGACTTTTCCCGCAGCACCACAGTTTCACTTCCCATTCCAGAGACCTAATAAAGACCTAACCAGCATTGCATCATCAAGGTTTTATCACCTTCGTTATCACATATTTGGCAGTAAACCCCAAAATTCAAGGCATTTTTTTTTAATCTTAAAATCATTTTGGAAACCTAAGCAATGATTTATGAACACGCAATATTGAATGCAGTATGACATGATTTCCAGGCTCACAAGCTTAGAGCTTCTGTTAAGAAAGCAAAGCTATAACAGCACTGAGCATCGTGTCACAGCGACATTAGACTAGATGAAGATTAAATATCAAGTCACTAGGGTTCCCCTGCTCCCACTCAGGTATTCCGTACAGAGAGGGAAGGCACCAGCTGACATTTGCATTAAAAGTGTTTCACTGCTGTGACCTCAGTGCTGTTGAGAACTTCAGCGGGTGGATACTGCCTATGCACACAGGAACAGGACACTTGCAGTACACTGACAAAAAACCCACACTATTTGTCTAGAAAGCTCAGACAGTGGGGACAAGCAACAGAACGAGGGTTTTGAAACTGCTTCTTTGCAAAGGAGTTACCCTTAATATTGCACCTCACAGAGATGAACAAAGGCTCTGCTGCTTAGGTAGGTATTTCCAGTGAAGCAAAACTCCACAAACTCCACACTGGAAATGCAAATATACAGATACATCTGTCGCAAAGCCCACTTGCACTGGCCTAACCACGTTGTCTCCAGCAGGACAAATCTCCCACCAATTCTATTCAGGTTTGGAATCCCAGAAAGCATCCTTACTCTTTATGTTCCAGACGAATAATATCTCCGTGCCTCACAAACTCCACAGGGCTTGAGGGGTCTGACAGATCTGCTGAAGGAAGGCAAATTAATGGTATCAATGCACTGACAAACATAGCAGGGTCTTAGAAAGTTTCTTGGGAATGCTCATGCCTCAAGCAGACAATACAAGGCAAATTAATTTGTGTCAACTCTAAGCCTGGTGTAAACCACTGGTCTAGCTTAAAGACCAGCCCTAACGGCTACTCTAAAGAACACAGCCCTAAGCAGTACATGCTGCCCTTAAAAAAGAAGGATGCCTGGTCAGGACAACTGAACACCAAAACTATATATTTATTTTATGTTTTTATTTCATGTTTTTATTTCATGAACAATAAAGTGACTCTTGCAACATTGATCATAATTTTGTTATATCTAGGTTATTTGAACTTTCTGTTGTTTAGACAGTTCTTGTTAATTTTTATATACACGTGCTGCAGGTGAAGAAAGGAAACTCTGCCACACTGAACGTCTCAGCTACACTGTATGATATTCTAAAACAACAGATGCATGTACAAATCCTAGATCTTCACCTTTAGTACTCTATCTTGTCCCAAGCAAACATCCGTGCAAATCAGTTGAACACAATGTATCAGAATATACCAGGACCCATAGCCACAAGAGTAAATTCCACAAAATACTGAGTTCGGATTAATTTCTTCTCTGTTATTTGCAGCCCTACCTAGCTGAAAAGTTGTCAATACAACCTTCAGCTGAGAAAAGCTTATTTACTTCAGCTGTACAATCTGGAGAAAAAACAAAACCACGGTAGACACAAACAGCGTTAACCAAGATGGAGCCAGACTCCCCTTGTTCTTCCTCCTCTCCTCCTCACATCCATGAAGGACACTTTGCCCTGGAGGGAACTCAGAATATTTAAGTGAAAATCTGAAGCAGAAGTTATTAAAGGCGCTTTACTGGTATTTGTTACCTGTATCTGAATCATGTTTCTTTATAATCCACAGGTTATTCAAATCTTTATGTAAGTAGGCAGTGACCTGAAAGTACAGGATAAGTTACTTTACCAAACAAGAACAGGAGCTGGTGATAGCAGACACACATTCGCCAGCAAACTGAACTCCCAAATGAATGCACCAGCAACACAGAAACCCTGGGATGACTTTTATGATAGTGCCCCCTAGAAAGTCAGTTACTGGCCACTCCTTAACCCAGATGACACCTTTTAATCAGTGTATAGCCCATACACTCAGGAGCACTACATTTTATGGCAGCTCACACGCATCACAAGTAACCACCTCGAACCATACAGTTTGCCCTCCTCTCACCCTACTTCAGAGGCTCCTTCTACAACGGGATACCTAAACCTGAACTTTTTAAATAATCACTGACCAGTATGAGAACCAGGAAATGGAAACAGCACTGGCTTTACAGACATGCATCACTGGTAGAGATTCATGACAAAAGGCTGCCTGTGACAACCATAATACATCTTCTAAAAGATCCAGGCAAGGTAAGAAGGATTCAGGGATTAGCTGGGTAGTATGTGCGGCTTTGACAGTTAATCCTTACCGGCCTGCTCAGAGTCACGCAGAGTAACTCCTCCTACTGTTGCCATGGGCAGGGGAGACCATCTGGCCCCAGGGTGCTGCTCCCGAGGGCAACCTTCCTGAGCAGCATGAGGAACTGTGCCCACTTTGCTTACTCTTCTCTTCCAGCAGTAGCAAGCCCGGCTCTGTGCCACCCTGGACCAGTACCTCCCGCTCAGGTGGAAGCAGACAGCCCAGTGGGTGGGTGAGAGGCAGAACATACAGAAGTGTCTGAGGGTGGGGAAAAATGGAGAGCTGGAGGTGGAACCTCATACCTTGATGTTATATCATCAGGAGAGAAGTGAAAGGAGGAGGCAGAGATCACTGCCTCTGTCTTTTCCTCCCTAAATCTCCTTCAAGTTCTAAATTCCCTTCCCCTCTCCACAGCCGCCAAACTGTCCCAGCCCCCTACCCTTGTCCTACCTCCAGGGCGGGGAGCACAGGGGAGTAATCTCCACCCTTACCCATTTACCCTCAAGGAAACTCCCATCACCGTCCTCTCCAAATCCCCCTTCCCTGCTTTTAGTGTCATAAAGCATGCTCTGCACTTGAATTTTGCCTATCCTTGAGCCACTTTTGGTATGACATCTTCATCTACGGTAATAAACATCAATGCCACATGAGAGTATTAGAATTTTTGGTTGGGAAGAACAGCAGGAAAAGATGATTGAGACGAAGTTTTCATTTCTGAAAACTTCTTCCTCACCTCAGAGACTGAAAGTGGTTAAAAAACAAACACTTGGTTTTCTCTGGCAACTTTCTTTGAAAGAGCTCAGAACAATTTTTAGTCACAAACACGCAAACTGCAAAATACATCTTGGGAAAGCTGCAGAAGCTGCAAAGATTTGTGAAACTTGATGATGATGGACAAAAGTAAGAAATTCACTTAATTTTTGTACTACTTAATTAGCAATAGTTACATGATTTCTGATTTTTATTTTGATTTATTGCTTAATCATTTAATCAGAAGCCCTTAGAGAGTTCAGATAGTCTAATTATGGCTAGCTTACAAATGTACAGATATCTAACTTAATGAGCAAAGCCTTAAAAATTCTTTGGTGACATATGAGGAAAGCAAGGCACAAAAGGAGAGTAATTCATATAAGGTCACAAAGGCCAGTGGCAGGAGTGAAAACAACACACAGCAGCCCTATTCTGTCGCTTTTAAAACACAGCAATGAAACCTATACGATAAAGTAATGTATTCGTTTTAAATAAAGGTTTTACAGCCTTCCTTGAGGTATCAACAGCACTTTATTATGGAAAATTATTTTTAAGCCTTCTTGGCCTCCATCCACGGAGGGTGGCTCTACAATGAAGACTTCTTACTGTAAGTCACCCCTCTGGTGCAACATGGTAGGCTCTCTTCAAGCAGCCTTTTTACTCAGACTTCCAAGCCAAATGCACAGCTGTGGCACTGAGAGGGTAACAGATGCTGAGTAATAACATAGCTGCTGTCACCACACCGCCTAATGCTAAGTGCAATGGGAGCGAGTCGACGGTTGCAGTCAGAGGCAGTACTGCCGCCGCCGTACACTGACCTGCTGCTGGCGAGCCCCCACGCCTTCCGGGTAGAGGTGCCAGTGGGAGTGAAGGTATCCCCCCGCCATCCGAAGGTTCTTCATTGTGACCACAGACCCGTACGCCAAGTCTACATGGGAAGGAAGGTGGAAAAAAGGCATAAGACGTATCTCCCCCAGCTAGTCTGCTGTGCTCCAATTAGGCATGCATTCTCTTGCTTTGTTTAGATGAAAGCTCGTTTCCTGTTTGACACATTACTCCACACAGCTCACTGCAAGCTTATCTTCCATCCCCAACCACGATTCAGGAAAACTGTTACATAACATTTGGCCGAAACACTTCAATTTCTCCCACCCACTTTTAACATAAACACAAATGCTTGTTCTTTTGTATGTAATTTCAATATTGAGAGGTTTGAGATAGCTGTCCATAAGAGTATATGGTCAAATTAAAACACGATCAAGTTTGAAAAGCATGTGACTACTCTGAAGCACTCCATCACCCGACCCCTACAGCAATACAAGCGGGAAGGAAGGCAAGCTCAGCTATCAGGTAGGGGAGCTGATACCCTGGCTTTCAGACACCTTCCTTCGCAGACTCCCAACACAAGTAGGAGCGGACCTGATGCTCTTCCAGTAGCAGCTCTGAAGCACGGAACAGCCGGAGAAAAGCCGGAGTAATTGAAAAGCTAAACCGCATTAAAGGCTCAGTAGTCCCTAACCAACCTGAGGATTAGGGAACGAGCCATCTTTCCCCTAAATTCATGTGTGTGCTTGAATACAACACAGCTGAACTGGGGCACACTGTGTCACAAAGGATGTGATAGTTTTCATTTACACGCATTCTGGAAACAAATCCCACATCTGAACACCTACAAATCTAAGGTGTCTCAAGCAACATAAAGGCCAAAAAATACAAAGATGCATGCACACAAAACTGTCCAATCCCTCAAAATGGTATCTTTCCCTCTAGAAGGAATATGATGAAACAGCTCATGACCTTGCATTACACATGGTGTTATTTTCAGCCTTTTTCTTTTCTGTCGCTATATAAAACTGCACAGTGAAACAGCATGGATCTGACCGTGACCACGAAGGCATAATCTGCACTGTCCTGCACTGACCCACAGGAGATGCTGTTTTTATTTAAACCCCCACGTACACTCACAACACTCGAAGTGGTTTATTCCTTTGGACACTCACGCTCTGGAATGGAGACATTATGAAGATTGTTCCCGATCAGCTGGGACTGAAATGCTGAACTGAAGAAACCATCCCCAGGACCACTACAAAAGAGAGCAAAGAATGTGACAATTCAAAGTCTGGCAAAATAGGCATACAAAGCTCTGTCATGCATTACCAAATTGTTTTACAGAAGGAAAAAGATAAAACCAGACATGGCATCAGAAGAATGACTGCAGTTCCCTTAGATGTACACACCTCTAATGTTGTGAATCACAGCAGATAGAGACAGTCTTGCAGGAAATTGTCCAGAGCTGCAAGGACTTGAGGTCACAAAAATGTACACACTGACACTGCACAAAGCAACATCAACTATCTTCGGAGGTGTTCTTATGACAAATAAACTGACCCACTGCCAGTTTATATCTAGTAAAGACTCTTTCTGTGCCTCCGTAAGTCTCATTTCTGCTAAGAGGGTAGTGGTAAGACCAGTTGACTTAAACTGAAAAATAACAGATTTAATTTTATAGTCTTTCCTATGGTGAAATGCTTAGTCACCTCATCTCGTAATGCTGGCATATGGAAAAACATTACTTGGCCATTTTACTAGCTGTTGTGCTCTTTCCACATAAAAAGCATCCCTTGGTTGCAGGCATTCAGGGAAGAGTCCTCCCTTGGGGCACACTCAGACTTTTTTTTTTAATCACAGCCAAAGCATTTTTCAGGAATGCAATGCCTTTATTTTTTTTATTACAAAAACAAAAATAAAAAGAATGGAATTGAGACATCTTCAGGTCCAGGAGAGAGAGGAGGAAAATAAAAGGAGACAGGGTTTAGTTAGGATACTTGCTTGGCATTTCAGAAAGTCTTAAGCTCAAACTCAGTTTCACTGCCAGCTTGGCCAGCGCCTTTCTCTATAAACAATGCAGGAGTCTGGGAAAGGAATTAAACAAAGATACAGCTTGTGGCTGTGCTTCTGACACTGAAAATGGAGAAATCCATAATCAATAGTCTTTAATTCAAAGCAAAGACAAGCGATTCCTCTTCTGGAGAAAATATTATGAAATACCTTTTATTTAATACTGTAAAATGAACAGCAAACACAGCCATGTAGAGGGCAAGCGGGAGCAGGATGAGGCAGAGTACACGAGCCAGTAAATGCTTCCCAAACACGACCTGTAACAAACATGACCTGGATCAAATAGTGCAGCTGCAGCAACATCTCCACTCTTCATCTCTGAGCAGTGGTCCTATAGTGGTCTACCATGCAAGCAAGCCCAGCAGGGTGCAAAATTACCTCAAAAAGGCCTAGGGAGCAGTAAAAGCTTAGGCAGACCTTGTTGTACATCTCCAAAAGCTGGAGCTGCGATACCTTGAAATTTCAGGGTCTTGGGAAGAAGATAAAAACAGGCAATAGGAGGGTTTAACTTTCAAAAATGTTGGGCATGCCTCACTTTGGCAAAGGAGGTTGGGCAGCTCCCATTGACAATACTTTGAAAACAAGGATCCTAACTTGTTCATCGGTGCTGTACACATCTTGACACAAAAATCACAGCAAGGAGATGTCTTCCAGAATACTAACTGTCAAAGCTAAGCAAAAGGGAAAATGAAAACATGAGGGCACAAACTACTAGAAAGAATTCTCCCAACAAGTCTCCCAATGCAAATATGACTGCAGCAAGGCCTTCTTGGGGACCTAGATGTGCTGCATTCACAGGAACCACCTCACTTAGCAAGGATGCTCTCACGCTGTGACTTCTGTTGCTGCTCCTCAGCCAGAAGTTACAAAAGAGTCAGCAGCAAAGTGTTTCTAGCTGCCTCAGCAAAAAAAAAGAGCATTTTATTTAAATCCCTTGGAAAGGTGGTTTGTACACAGATGCCCAAGATGCAATTACATATTCACATCCTACTGACACTGCTGGTAGTAGAGTAAGAAATCTAAAATACAAGGTGGGTAATAAACAGCTGTGGGAAAAGAAGACACCTTAAATAGCAAAAATTGTTTGCTAAATGTCCACACCTAACTTCAAAGCAGACAAAGGCAGATGTACTTGCTATCTTCTGTATTTTTTTTACATGGTACCTATCATATAATCATTAAGCTAATTATCCTCTGTCCCTTAGTAACAAATCCAAAGATTTCAGAAGTAATGGAAAAAGAGCTGAACACATTACAAAACTGAGAACTTACTGAAGGCAACAAAGGAAACAGTTGCTCAGCTCAAGTACTTGAACAGAACACCACTGGGCACTTGGAAAAATGCTGTTTGATGGTACATAACCAAAATTTATGCAGCAGAGAGGCATATGAACTAATCTCCAGTTCCCTGCTCAGAATGACCACACTATGCTTCAACCTTTGTGAAAAGGTTTCCTCTAACTACAGACTTCAATGCAAAGTCAAAAAGGAAAATGCACATGAAGGACAACATCAAGCAAACCAGAACAGTGGACCAAGATAAGCTGAGAATTCTAGAAATCAAATTAGTCCCCAAAACCTTGCATGTAAATAATCATGAATAGTTTCCTAACAAATGCAGAGATAAGTTATTTAGGCTTTCAGGGGTTTAATCCTCACTTCTTTTTTTCCCTCCTCAAGCACCAAGGTTGCCAAATAGTTAGTTATTCAGAAAGCATCTACCTTCTGGAGTAAATTTCTTTACATATTCTAACACTCAGGGGCTTGCTGCCTTTGCTGCCAGCAGCACAAATGAAATCACTGTGCAGCTGTCTGCTGGCAGAAAGCTTAGACATGATGGATTTGTTCCATTTCAAATGCAATTAACTGACTTTGCTCAAGAACTGCTTCTCCGGAGCTGGAACACTGCATCTTTGCAGCCCATATTGATTCACATTAATCAAAGAAAACCAATCACACAGCAGAAACAGAAAAAGCCCCCCCAAAACCCCACTGTTTATGAGACAAACAGGACAAAAACAGTAAGTGAAAGATAGAGAATTTTCAAGCTTCAGAAGAGGCTGAGACAAGAGGAGAACTGAACACCTTTTAAAAAATGTGCTTGAAGAATTTGTTTTCCTGCTGCCTTTGAGACAGCCAATGGTACATCATGGTATTTCTCTAAATATTAGATTTCACAGTCCCCAAATATAAAATGCAATATATTAGAACAGGGCACCCAAACACATTAGCAAATTTCTTAGAGCTTATAAGAACTAAATGTGCGTAAAATCGAGCAGGCTATCACCCTTAGGACTTGCTACGGAGACTACAAGTTGCAGAGCATGCCTATGACTCACGATGGACTATAGCATGCTACCGCTATGCGGCCTGTGCCCCTATACTCTCATGAAGCAGCGCCTGAGCTTGCACTGCTTATGCAAACTAGGTGCTGCAAGACATGTCTGTCTGCCAGGTAGCACGTACTCCTCAGAAGGTCATGTAACAGTGTTGGACAACATCATGCTTTGGGCCATTGTACAGCCATTCCCAATGAGCATTTTTAACCTAGACTGAAATAAAATTTCCAACTGGAAGGGTAATAGTTTCTCTCAAGAAAAAGCAACAACCTTTTTGCTGTGCTCTTGTGACATTATATCCTGCTGACACATGTGGGTTTTTTTTAAACATATGGCAATAGTTTTTCCATTATAACCTTCATCTTTAATCATCATCATCCACCTCAGATGCCCCTGTTTGCTGCGGGCAGCGTTATCACTGTTTGGCTAGTTCCGTGGCTGACAGTAACTAGCAGAATTACAAAGGCAAAAGAAAGCAAAACAAAACAAAAAAACCCTTAATGTAAAGAAAAGTTTTTGACACTCACCAGTGACAGGCTGAGGTTCCCCAGCAAGTCCCATAGGTCATAGATTGTGTTCAGGCCAACCAAGAGGACTACAAAAAGGCCAACAAACTTCACCCCCATTGCTCCAGCAAGGTTCACGCCAGTCAGACTCAGCCAGAACCACCAGCAGGCAGAAAATGGCCTGCAGGACAGATAGAACACGTCAGTAAATAAGCAATGGCTACTTGATTGGACATCTGAGATCAGGAAAACAAACAGCAAATTAGCTACCCCACAGAATTACATTCCATCTTCTTCTCAGGAGCCCATGAGGAATAGAATTTTTTTTTTCTGTTAATTTTAGAATGATGCAAGGATATCCCTGATACAGAAGGGCCCAACACTTAAGCCTGGGCAGCCCTAGATCTCCCCTTTAAGGAAGAGAGCATAGACACCAGGTATAAGCGAAAATAATAGCGTGAAGAAAGCCTCACACGTGGAAGATCTGAAAATAGAAACAGGACTTTTGCTCCCTAAAATGCAAATTTACATCTCTCAGAAGGCTAACGACATTGGGGAGAACAGGAGAAAATGAACAGCTACTTTTCCTAAAGCAGAAGGGCCATAGTGGAAAACATACCCAAAGCACAAACAAAAGCTGCAGCAAAAAGCAAACAAATTACAAACTAAACTAAAATTGAAACACAGAGAAAAGATGAGAAAAGATGACAGCAGAATTTAAAACCCTTTTCTTACTGACTCCTGATGCCTTGATGCTTGTATTTCGGCTAGACAAAATCCCCGTGAACTGCTAAGCAACACAATAGCTAGAGACGGCTTTTAATTTGCATAAAATCAACTAGTTTGAAAACAGCATTAGCTCTAAGACATGAAAAATAAGTTCAGGTCAAGGCACACAGAGCTGATCAAACACTGCCCTGTAACTTAGTGCTTGCATTCCCTGGGGTGTGTGTTGTAGATGAGGATGGCCCCACATGACACTGCAGGCTGCATTTTAGCCATTTTTGCTGCAGTCACATCAAGACTTATATGATCAGTTCTTGAACAATTCATTAAACAAAAACGGCTCATATATAACACAGTGTTCTAAGCTTTTATGTCTTTGAATTCTGGATGCATTGTGAGGAAACTACTCTGCACAGCCCAGCCACAAAGAAGCCTTTTGACATATCCAAATACCTACAAATCACCACTCCTCTCTGGATGGGTCTACAGCAAATAACCTGAGCGACTTAACTGCTTTATTCAGAAACATCCTGGCTATACTTCTCTCAAATTTTTTGGTACCAATTTCTCTAAACCCAACAAATTGCACTACTTACCTCACCTAGCAGGATTTTATAAGTCTTTACAGGATTAGAGTCACAGATAAACTGTTTCTCCAACCTGGAGACAAAGTGACTGGTTCAAGATAACAAATTAATATTTTTGCCATTAAGGAGCAAAGCCTTGAACAGGCTCCAACCATCCTTCATTCCTCCTTCTCTGACCTACAACGCCCTATACCAGCTTTCTTTCCTGTTGCGTTTTAGAAAGCTTTAACCTTCATTTTCAAGATTTGCAGTTCAATAAACAATATTTCTGCTGAAATTTCTGTTCATGCTAAACCAATCTATTTAAGTTTCTCTCCTGGTTTACCCCAGCCACCATACCTTCTTCCTAGTTTCACAAACCCTCATAATAAAAATTCCTCTCCCCTACCATGAGCCATTTTCACCTCCAAATTACCTGTAACAATCTCATCTCAACCATTCACCCAGACTACCAAGTGGCAGACATGTTCTAGTGCTTTATCTGTGTGAAAAGTTCAGTATCTATAGTTTAACAAAGTTATCATTTTGATCTTACCTATCCGCACAGCTGTTACATTTCACCATACTCAGAACAGCTCCCATAAGGAAGAACATCAGAATGGGGTCCAGCAGAATATATTGCGACAAAGTAATACAGCCTGTATCTGCAAGCCGACACACAACAATGTCAAAAAGGCTGGCGGTTCCAAAGTGGATCTAAGATTGCAAGAAGCCAGTTTCCTCGGTGTACAAGGGGAACAAGGGAAATTTTAGAAACAGAAGCAGATCAGAACACTTCAACTTCTACTTGGGTAACAAGTTAAAGTAAAAAAAAATAAACCCTCACAGAAACCAGGCAGCACAACAGTATCTGTGAAACACCATTTGGGAGGTGCTGCTAACATATTCAGATGGAGAGTGTTACAGACAGCAATGATCTACCTACTAAGGCAGCAGCATGGTGCCAGAGGATGCTACAGGAGAAGTCATCTTTCAGATGCTACCTATAAAAAATGAATATGACTTGGACATTTTAAGTCTCCATGCCTCAACATCTGTGTGTCCTCACAACACCCCAATTTGGGTAAGGCCATTTGCAATGTTAATTTCTCCACTTGGCTCAATTCAACAAGGAACTTTATTAATTTCTTACTGTGAAGTCTTTCACAGTAATGCAGTAGCCTGTTAAATACCTCTATAATTCATATGGGAGACATCAATATTTCACTAGTGGGCAAATCATTCCTGACTATCTATCTTATAACCATTCTTAAAATTGAGGTGAAATGTAGTCCAACACCGTGGTTATGGTTATAACAGAAGCACCTATGAACTAAACAAGACTGTAAAATTCTCAAGGGGACCACCAATTAAAAAGCCTCATATATATAAAGCGGAAGTACTTTGGTTTCAGGAACCTCTCTCATTAACCCAAATATCCCCTGGTTAGGTAACACGTGATAATCCAGAAATTAAATCCTCTGAACAATTAACCTGTACAATTTTGCTGTAGCAGGAACACCTACCAAAAATAAGGATGAAAGCTGTGAGTAAGGCTGCTGGCAGTGACTTTGACAGTTCCAACACTGTGAGGTAGGCGAAGGGAACCAGGCAGGAGCCAAGGAACGCACAGAACTGCAGGAAAAGAATATCACAGGAGAAGTTATAACCCTCCCCACAGTGAACACGTACCCACATGCTTTCCCTTCCTTCATATTCCACACCTACCAGCAACAGGAGGTGTTGCAGTAGCTGAAGTGACATGCTAAGAACATCAGACAAAAGCCAAATGAACAAAGATATTGTTCAGAGGAGAAGAGCTGCTCTGTTCTGTCTATAGAGGTGTCAGTAACAACACTTGGTCATTCTCTTGCTAGACTACATCAGATATCCATAAAAAATTATGTCAGGCAGGTGCACTACACATCCACCATACTCAACTTATTTTAAGAAGATCTAAGAACAAAATATACCTGTACCTTACATCCTTAGTAGACCAGTATCACCTCCCCTACACAAATCAGGCTGAGAATAGTTGGAGAAGGAAGAACAGAAATCAAAACAAAAGAAAGCAGCATCACAGTAAAATTTGTTCTCTTCAATGTCTGGTTCTAGCACTTCTCCCACCTTTGGCTCAGGGAAATCTAGAACCACAAATTGCTGGAGACCTGGAAAGTAAACCAAGAAAATATGCCTTCCCAGTTTTTAATCATTCTTTCTAGGCACTAGCAATCGGCCACTGTTTCTTCTTTTGGCCCATGTTATCTGCTGTCAGTTTTATGGCTCTTGGTCTTCCTAGAGAGCAGTACAGCCAGGGTTTCAGATAGAATACCACTCTGAATATTAATTTCTCCCCCACCCCCACTCCATCAGCTTACTCAGCCCAGTGTCACTGGTGCTGGCAAACCGCAAGTGGCAGTGGATGATCCTGGCTTTTTGACATCCTTGGCTCTCCACCAGAGCAGCCAGGCACAATGGAGTGAGCAGAAGCCCAAGCTGAGCAATGTTCCCTTTGCAGAACAAGCAAGATATCTGTCCCACTCAGGAGTGTAGTCCCACTAATTAGCAGCAAGAGTTGGCCTCAATAATCACCTTACTTTCTTACCTGGCCTCCCACAGCCAGACATTAAGACTTAGTCACAACACAACCACTAACACTTTTCTAAGGAGCTTAAAGACAAGGCACGAGGCTAAACAGACGTCTGATCTGATCCAGGATAGATGTTCTTGTGACATAAGACCATGTACTGAAAAGCACAGGAGTGCTAACCAGCTTGATACTAGCCTATGGAGCCTTACCGCTCTCATTCCCACGTAGTTGTGCTGCTCATATCTGTCCCCCGGCTTTTGGAAAGGAAATGTACCATCATATCCACTAAGGTAGCCAGCAAGTCCAATCAGCATCTGAAGAGGAAAGATGAAAATAAAAATCTGGTCAGGGAAATTGCATTGGTGGAAGGAGTATCCAAGCCAGCAGCAGGTAAGATTTTTACAGAAGCCAAGTCTGATCCAGAGGATAGCTGCTTAATTCAGACACATCATCCAAACACGAGTTTATGTACAGAATTGACATGCATACATATTGCCCTTTGTCTAAAGGCAAAATCAGAAGGGATCAAAAGGACTTTGGCTGCTGACTCTAAGGAAGCTCAAGAGAAATACCACGTGTGGTATTTAGCAGAGAGAATTCTGTCTCTGTAGATTCTCCCATAGCTCCCTATTCCTATAGTTTAAGGAGACTCAGCCTGAAAGAAAGACAATCTTTCTGAGGCTGGAGGAGTGCACCTTCATCAACACTGCACACTGTTGCCAAAACAAGCTCTTTGATTACAGAATAGCAAGTCAAGGCTTTCAGGGTCCTTTGTAGTAAAAGTCTCATTTACACACAAGCTATCAGCAAGTGTTTGGTTCCTTTAAACTGTAGGCTTCTATTAATATTCCTTCCAAACCACGTAAATGCCACATTCATTTTCTAATGTCAAGCCTTTCAAATATCCAACATGCAACACTGTTTTGTTTCCCATATTCAAAGCATTTTCATAAACAATAAAAGATGCAAGTTGAGGCTCTGGATAGAGAATGGCAAATTACCATGATGCCAACAACAGTTAGGAAAGGTATTGGTGTTCATCACACCCTTCAGCCAGAAGGATGGGGAAGCCTTTTGTTGGCCCACTCCCATGGTTTCCTAAAACATGTAACAGAAGAGCAGTTTACCTTCCCCAAAGGGGGGTGGACATCAAAAAAGAAGGTCCGATTAATGTAGTAACTTCCCATCTTCCCAAAATGAGTTTCATCCCAACTGGAAAAAAAAAAAAAAAACCAAAACACCAAACAACCTGCTATAATGCTAAAGATAGTAAAAAAATCTAGGAATGTCTTTTTACTCATGTTTTTCGTCATGTAGAGGGTTAGTGCCATACATTCTATATGAGACAATGCATTAAATTCACTCGGAAATCACAGAGGGCACTTCAGCTATTCTAGGCAGGGCCCTTTTTGAAGAGTTTGACATTAGCACTCCAAAACGTCTGCCCTGCCCTTCTGATTCCAGGTGGAGCTTAGAGATGTGAAAAAGTCAGCCTGCAACCCACAGATCCCCCCGACCGCCTGCCCGAGACCCGGGGTCCCCTCTCTGCAACGCGTCCCGACAGCCGCGCTGAGAAGGGGCCGGGAGAGGGTAGGCAGAGAGCGCGGCGCTTCCCTGCGGCCCTCGCATCCCATCCCACCGCCTGCCTGGAACACACACGGACCCCCTCCCAGCCGGGCCAGGCCGGGGCGGGCGGGTGCCTGAGAAGGGGGCGCAGGCTGACACTCGGGGCGCATTCGGCGGGGAGGACCCCCGGCTCTTCCCGGGGCGCCTCCCGGGGGGAGGCGGACACCCACCCACAACCAGGGGCTCGGGCCGGGCCCGCAGGGCCCCGCCGGAGGGGCACAGGCCTCGCCCCGGCCCGTACCAGACGTGCGGCGGCTCCGGCAGGCGGTGGAAGCGGGAGGCGAAGCTGAGGAGGGTAACGAGGATCAGCGCCGCCGGCCGAGCCGGAGCCGGAGCGGCAGCGGGGCGCACCGGCCCCACGGGGAGCCGGCGGGACTCCCGCTGCCGGGGCGGGCCGCCCCGCGGGCCCGGCTCGGCCTGGCCGCCCCCCGCCGCCGGCATCCGCGGGGCTCCAGCGCCGGGGCGGGCGCGGCGCATCCTGGGAGACGGCGTCCGGGCGCGGGGCACGCTGGGAGATGTAGTCCGGCGGGGGCGGGGGCTGTCAGAGCTGCAGCCCGGCCTTGAGGGGAGGTGAGGGGACGGCCCTGCGGCGGTCCCTGGCCGGGACGGGGCTGACACCGCCGCCCCCGCGGAGGGTCGCGGCGCGGGATGAGCTCTGCCGCGGCCAAGGTACGCGGGGCTGGCTCCCCGCTCTCCCTGCGGAGCGTCCCCGCCGGGCGGGAGGGGAGCGGGGGGCGATGGCGGCGCCAGAGATGGAGGGAGCGGGGAGTGGGGGTTCCTGGGGCGGCGGCTCTCCGCCCTCGGCCGGCTCGGGCCTCGCCGGGTTTGGCCTCGGCAGCTGACCGGGATCGCGGCCTAAATCAGCGGCTGCTGCCCCGGTCCCCCCGGAAAGGCCGAGGTTGCCGCCGCCCCATCCTGCACCCACGTCGCCGTCTCGGTGGAGAGCAAGGAACTGGCGCCCTTGCTGAATAAAACGAATGCCCTTCAAAGCAGTGGTGGTGTTTGCTTAAGATAGTTTATCCGTGTGAGCTGTTAACACAAGAGGTAGGACAAGAGGTAACAGGCGCAAACTTGAGCATAGGAAGTTCCATCTTAACATGAGGAGGAACTTCTTTACTCTGAGGGTGGCAGAGCACTGGCACAGGCTGCCCAGAGAGGTTCTGGAGTCTCCCACACTGGAGACATTCAAAACCCACCTGGACGCCGTCCTGTGCAACCTGCTGTAGGTGTCCCTGCTGTGGCAGGGGGGTTGGACTTAGATGATCTCCAGAGGTCCCCTCCAACCCTGACCGTCCTGTGATTCTGTGAACACCGATGCCTGCTGCAGAGGTACTGAGTGTTTAGGAGCAAACCTGCTCCTTCTGCTTATACCTTTACATTTCATGCAGCAGAGTACGAGCGGTGCCATTCGGTCACTGAGGTTTCCCCTGTGCAAGCCCCCAAGGAGCAGGTTTCTTTCTCATGTCCCACGTGGGTGGCTGCTCCTCATCAGTCTATGTGTGCAGGCTGCTTGCAGTGATGGGTCCCACGAAGGCGGTGAAAAGACTTTGCCTTTCCAAGAGGACTGGAGCACCTGTCCTATGAGGAGAGGCTGAGAGAGTTGGGGTTGTTCAGCTTGGAGAAGAGAAGGCTCCAGGGATACCCTATAGCGGCCTTCCAGTACCTAAAAGGGGCCTACAGGAAAGCTGGGGAGGGACTTTTTACAAGGGCATGTATCCATATCCTGGGCTGCATGAAAAAAAGTGTGGCCAGCATGTCAAGGGAGGTGATTCTGCCCCTCTACTCAGCTCTTGTGAGACCCCACCTGGAATATTGCGTCCAGCTCTGGGGCCCTCAGCATAAGAAGGACATGGACCTGTTAGAGCAGGTCCAGAGGAGGGCCACAAATATGGTCAGAGGGTTGGAGCACCTCTCCTATGATGAAGACAGGCTGAGAGAGTTGGGGTTGTTCAGCCTGGAGAAGAAAAGACTCTGGGGAGACCTTATAGCAGCTTTTCAGTATCTGAAGGGCGCATACAAGAAAGCTGAAGAGGGACTTTTTACAAGGGCATGAAGTGATAGGACGAGGGGGAATGGCTTCAAACTGGAAGAGGGTAGATTTAGATTAGATATTAGGAAGAAATTTTTCACTCTGAGGGTGGTAAGGCACTGGAACAAGTTGCCCTGAGAAGTTGTGGAAGCTCCATCCCTGGAGGTGTTTAAGGCCAGGTTAGATGGGGCTTTGGGCAACCTGGTCTAGTGGGAGGTGTCCCTGCCCATGGCAGGGGGGGGTTGGAACTTGGTGATTTTCAAGGGCCCTTCCAACCTAAACCATTCTATGATTCTAAGTGCATCCTGAATATAGCCTGGAAGGAGGTGGTGTCCAGAGACCATACTGAAGCCAGACAGGCTCAGAAACCTCAGGGCTCAACACACCAAGTTTGGGGTGTTTCTTCCATCTTCCTAAACAGTGAACTGCGTTTCCCAGATTTTTACACTAGATTAGGATTTAAGCCCAGACTTTCCTCACTGCACCGCTGATGCTGGAAATGAAAACAGAACCAAACCCGAAATCTCAGCAGACATGAAGCAAATGTTGTCTCCCTGCTATCCTCCCAGCTCCAACCAGTCTAACCTGCAGCTTATGGGGATTGTACCCTGCGGGGCTGTAAATGGAGGCAGTTCTTCCCTGCTACTCCCCTGGCCCATGCTCATCTCTTAGTTTGAGGAAGACTAGATACGTCATTGTGGGACCTGTCCACTGAGGACAAAACATCCCTGCTGTCTCTGGTCTTTACTTAGCTGTTGTTTTGCCTGTGATCTTCCCTGCCGCTGGGAGCAAAACAGCATGAACTTAAGAGATCGCTCCAGGCCCCAGCCTCTGGAGACACAGTTGCCAGCTGAGGAATGGGTTGTTTTCCATGCTCCTTTTGGTAAAATCCCCGGGGGCCTTGAAATTACAGAGCGAAACAATTAGCTTAGCACAATTTATTACAAATGATAATGCAGGCTGCAAAACCAACAAAAAACTGTAGCGAGGATCAGGGGAAATGTCACTGCCAGCTGAGAGGCCAGAGTCCAAAACAGATGTGGTGAAGGACATGAATTTCTGAGCCAAAAAATCATGAGCAAGGTCCCTGAGAAAAACAAGTAAAAATAGCATGTCATGAATGCTGTATGTTTCCCTTTTGAAGTCATAGTTTCTGTTTCTTTCCCTGCAACCCAGTGGGCTAGATATTTGAAAAAAAGCATAGCTGAGATGTCTAATGCCCTGATTCCATAAGCAGAGAATTTAAGAAAATCAGTAAATACTTTGTCCACAAAAGTGATGCCAATACTGCCATCACTCCCCTCCTCATTTAGAAACCATTTCCCCAGTAATCTTTGACTGGAGCCATTTAATCAAATGTATGCCTCATTTACAGTAAGAAGTAAAGTAAAATAAGAGAAGCATTACATTTACAAGTAGGACTGCAGCACAGAGATCCTTGGGGTCTCTCTGATTTGCTGTTGACAGATTGTGTGTCAGTGAGCGAATCCCTGCCTTTTTCTGTCTTACTGTCAGTCTCTGGTGTAATTTCTATGCATTTTGGGAGGGCGGAGACACAGAGAGATCCCTAGCATGCCATGGGATCTATGGAAGAAAGGAGAGACATGATTATGGGTTTATTTAGAGACATGCACGAGTACCAATTTCCTGTATGGAAAGAAAAGACCACAACATACAAAAAAGCGAGTTTCATGTTTTGCACAAAGTTGCCCTGGGAGCAGAGTAGCTGCCTCTCCCAGGCACGCAAGGTAGAAAACGCTCTGCACTGGCTGGTACTGATGGGAGGAGGGCTATGGGGTATTCTGAGGGACCTCCCCGCAACGGCAGCCCCTCTGGGGGGAGCTGGCACTCCTTCCCTAGTGAAACAGAAATTCTCCACGTAGCTTCAGTTTCCTTGTTTTGTTCCCCAGGGCTATCTTTCTGCATTGGCAAGTGCTGAGGGCCTGGCAGGCTCTCTAGCTATCTTATTTATTTCTGGATGAAAAAAAAAAATCTAGGAAAATAAGGATGGTTCCTAAATGTTCTTCCAACTTCAAAGCTGGTTAATGGTTCTGATACCAGGGCTGGGGCTGCAGCACAGCATGTGACTGCAGTTGCTCGGGATTGAATCTGACTGGCTGATTTTCATGCCCTGGGCACAGATTTGGGGGCATAGTCCTTTTCTTATTGGCTTTAGGAGAGTAGCCTTCCCCCATCCCAGCTGAGTTAAAAGGGAGAGCGAAGAGGTTTTTATTTCCTGCAGTAGATTGCACACGCTGACCATGGCATCTGAAAAGGTGAGAACTTGGACAGGGTGGAAGGGTCCGTGAAAGCTGCCTCGGTGCTGGAGTTCAGGTAGAGAAGAGCTGTCTGCCCTCTCAGCATTCACCTGGAACAGCAGTAGCTCTTCTCATTTGATAAGAGGCCTGGCGCAGCCCCGCATGGCTGGAAAAGCTATTTCATGCCACACAAATAGCCAGTGCGGGTGCTTGACATAATCTGTGGGGAATTTGCTTAAAAAACCAAGATGGGGTAACAGTTAGCGACATCCGATGGGGACAAAGAGGGAAGCTTTGTAGGAGATAATTTTAAGGTGACTTGTGCATTGCTGGAAACATCAGCTGCAACTAAATTTTCAGAGGGCCAGCATGAAAGACTGACACTACCCGTACGTCCAAAACAGCAGCAGTCACTTTCCAAAAGGAGCCCTCCCTGCCCCAAACCTCACTCTGCCCTGTCTTTCAGTTCCTGAAATGCCTTCTGTTCATGCATTGTTCTCCTTACAGTGCTCTGGTGTTCCCACCATATAACCACTTTATCTGTCTTTCTCTTCTCAGCCGATACTTTATAGCTATTTCCGAAGTTCCTGCTCTTGGAGAGTGAGAATCGGTAAGATCCAGGGTTGATCCCTGTTTTATCGTCTTGGTGTTTTTGCAGTATCCTCCCCTTCACTAACCCAATTAATCAGTCACTTATTAAGAGAGAGATCAACAAACATGATCCTGGAACAGCGAGGGATTTCCCTCTCCTTCTCTGGAGTGGGAGGGAAGGGAATACCACAGCCTGCCTGGAGCAGGTGGAAGGGAGAGGAACAGGCAGGAGGGCTTCACTCAGCCTGCAGCTACTTAGAGGGAAATACTCCTTTTGTAAAGCTAACATGATGCAGATGGCTCTTTCTTCCACATTATCTAGAAGGGCCCTACACTCTGCTTTCACCCCGATACCGCCTCAGACTCTGGTCTGCCCAGGTCTTGAGAGCGGAGCAGGGCTGGGAATGGTCCCTACTTGGACTGAGACAGTCTTAAGCAAGGATTTGCAGGTAAGCCCAGGTCCTCCTGCCCTGTATAAGCCCCACCTGTCAGGGCTGTGCTGTAAAGAGTGGCAAAGTTTATTTTGAATAATGCAGTGTTTTTGCCAGGATGGATCTTTAGTGCTTTGGTCCTTCATTTGCCAGAGCACTATCTTCTTGGCGGAGTCTGGCTGCCTTTCTTGAGGGATGGGGTCTTTTTTGGTTTTAAACCCATTCTTTTTTCAAATGAAGATGGTAACATTTCCCTGAGCCCATTACCAATGAAACTGGTCTCAGTGTTCCTGTCTTCTGCTCTCCCTAGCACTGGCTCTGAAAGGGATTTCCTATGACGTGGTGCCAGTGAACCTCCTGAAGGATGGGGGGCAGCAGGTAAGGATACAGCTACCATTGCTTCTCCAGGGGTAATGAACTTGGGGATCACTAGGAGAACTGGGATTAGCACCAGAAAGTTCACAGGCAAAGTCACTGAATTCCTCACCACTCCTCTGTAATTAATAGTTGCTTTCAGCCAGTATTCCCTGGCATGAAAGACAGGGACAAGATGACCGCAGGAGACTAAAGATTTTCTCCTCTCTTAAACATTTGTGACTGAATTTCATAAGGCTGAAGATCTTTTGCTCCTGCTTAGCGTGATATAACTGAACTTATCTGGCACACGGACTTCAGAGAAGCTGCACTGCAATTTAAACACAGACTGACCTCATTCAATTAGCACCAGAAAGTGCGTGTGGCAGGGGATGTGTGTCCAAAAGATGCTAAATGATATAGCAAGGGCCTGCCAAAGGAAGGGGTGGGTTGCCAGAAGAGGTCTTCACTGAGAACTTATTCGGGGGGCTATAGCAGGGAGTGGTGCACCTAGTAGTATCACCGGCTCGATGTGCCAGTATGGGCTAAGACAGAGTTGGAGAACTGGAACAGTAATGGTGACACTGCTGCAGTACCACCCACCCTGGGCTTTGTATTGATGGTTTATCAAGAGGTGAGGCAGTCTGGCCCTGGATGCCGTGATCCCTGAGCCCCAGTGAGAGCCTGCTGTAGGCTAATAGGACAGCATAACTAACTGCAAATATTAGTACTGAGGTAGAGGGAAGAGCCAAGTAAAAAAAAAAAAAAATAAAAAATTTGGTAACTAGCTTCTAGGGGAAGAAAACAAGGAAGAAGTATTTATTGTTGCAGTAATCTCAGGTTTGTTTCCACAGTTCTCTGCTGAATTCAAGGCAATGAATCCAATGCAGCAAGTCCCAGCCTTGAAAATTGATGGCATCACCCTTTCTCAGTCGGTGAGTTAACAGGTTAACATCCCTGTTAACCATTCACTCCAGCCTGCTGCCCAGTCTGGAGGGGATGGCTTTGCCTCATCTTTTCCCCCAGAGCTCTCATCTGTGCATTGGAAAAGAGATGGCATTTGTGATAAACAATCCCGCCTGGGGGCAGAAATAGCACATAGTCTCTGCGGGGAAACCACTGTCAGGGATTTAAGCTCAATTCAGCTTTGGGTTGTAACTCCACCTTTCACTGAGCAGTTTGTACTCTGACTTAGAAGGCTGTGCCAGGGTTTGCCTGAAATTACAGCTGGGCTAAATGACAACAATGTCCCAAGCAGACATCAAAGGGGATATTCCGTTGCTCGGATTGGTGACAAACTTCATTCAAAAGCTGTTGTATTCTCTTGGATCAGCTCCCCTTTCTCAGGTGTTCAGGATGTGAACTTTTCCTTGGCTCTCCAATAACCTCCCCTTACCTCTTTGTTCATTACAGCTAGCTATAATTCATTACCTAGAAGACACCCGTCCTAACCCCAGGATCCTGCCCCAAGATCCAAAGAAAAGAGCCCAAGTCAGAATGATCGCCGATCACATTGTCTCTGGCATTCAGCCGCTCCAGGTATTGCCTCATCATACCCATGTAAATTAGAAAACCAGGATGGGTTTCCAGGAGCCTGTGTCTCTGAAAAGCTCGGTCTCTTTAAACTGCTGCCAGCCAAGAGAGTGGCAGACCTTACAACTCTGTGTTAGCAGACGAAATCTCTGCTCAGCCTCTGCCTGATCTGCCAATGACAACAATACAGTATTTCCTACAAAGAAAATCCTGTAGTACCCCAAGGATCTTTCCAGAAACAGCTGAACCCATATGGTTTCACTGCTGGGTCTAGGATGTTTCAGGAAGAAGGCAACTGAGCAACCCAAAGGGCAAAGGCAAAGGGATACCCTGGCAGCTGTTACAGGACAGTCCCAAGAGAGAGATGCAGCAGGGCGCGTGATTCGATGAGCGGGAGGTCAGGGCTGACCCAGCTGGCTGAACTCAGGCTGGGGTTTTAGACTTGGCAACTCCTCATCTCCTCTCTCCTCCACTAGATGAGGCAGTGGGCAAGATCCAGCCAGCAGCAGTGAATCTAACCCGGAGATTGCTTGCCTTCACAGAACCTGAAAGTCCTGCAACAAATAGGGGAGAAAAAAATGGAATGGGCTCAGAACTGCATCACATCTGGCTTTCAAGGTGCGTCCCACATCCAAAATGATCAGCACATCAATTGACCTTTCAAAATGCTGTACCACTGGGGTCCTACTTTCCTCTTCAAGCACAGCAACAGATCTCCCCAGGATGGCGTGCTGGGGTCCTGCCCCGCAGGCAGGGACAGTGCTCTTCCTGCCCATATTCCCTTGTCCAGGACTGGTAGGTCTCCAGGGTCTCGAGGAAAGATGCTGTCCACAGGGCACTTCCACTGCTGCACATGGAAGAAGAGAAGCCTGCGGCCATCCTGTACACCACAGCACTTGATTCACCCTGAAGCATGAGGGCTGACAGCGCTTCTCCTTTCCACCCAGCTGCTCCCAAACACAAAAGTGCCTTTTGCTTTAAAGTTCTATCAATCTATATTTATATGCTTTTGTAACCAGACAAAAGATATCTGGCAGATATCTATCTGGCAGATAAAGATAGATGGCAAACTCCCACAGGATCTAGCAAGTAGCAGAGTAGTTCTTTACCTCCCTGGGAAAAACAGGGGGCTTTTTGTTTCCTCAAAACCCTTTCCCCCATGTGCTGGAATGGCAGGCCCATCTTCACTTCTGGACAGGCACAAACTGACCAAACCTTTGCGTTTTTCCCCTCCTCACTCACATATCTCTACATTGCCCTCTTAGTATTTCAGATGAATTGCCTGAAGCAGCTGAAATGACCCTGGGTCCCAAAAAGCTGAACGACCCTAAGGACTGCCATAACTATACTGTTGTAAGATTTCTGTTCCTTCTAGGTTCTGTCCCAAATTGCTCCTTTTTCATACTAGCTCAGGATCAAAATGCCTTCGTTCATAATTCCCAGTCTCAAAGGTCTTTGGTGTCCCTTTCAAATGAGTTTCCAATGCCTCACTCCAGCGTACCACCTCTCTTGGCAGCACTGGAGCAGATTCTGCAGCACACTGCTGGGCGCTACTGCGTGGGGGATGAAGTAAGTATCTGATATAGTGTTGTGTACCATTTGAGAACTGAAAACCCCAGTATATTCCATAAATTAGGAAAGGAAATCAGTTGTTGAGACACAGCACAACCCCATCCTGTGCCTGGAGTTACATGTGGTGTCTTCACCATAAGGTAAAAAGCTGCATGGATCCTACTTAGGCCATTACTGACTTGCAAATAGTTATGGAGATGTTTACTTGTCCCTGCCTATAACCTGCTGATGGCCAGAGCCTGCAGCTGTATCTAGGATCTGGCTACTGCTAGAGGATGTACAAACAGATAATACATATTTAATCTTTAAAAGCTTTGGAGTTCAAAGTGTCCTGTCATAGTGGCAAAGCTTGGCTCAAGAAACACAGGTTCGGTTCTTAGCTCTGCTCTGTGGAACCTTTAACCAGGTTGTATTGTATTTTTCTGCTCCATTTGTCCAATGTTAACGTGGACACATTTCAGAGAGCTCATGCACAAGTTGTTTTGACCCTTACTAAGCTAGAGGCCACTCGGGCATCTTCCATTTAGTAGTCCTGTTTGGCGGGCAGTCGGATATTCCCTATAAAAGCCTGGCAAAAAGGAAGGCTCCTGCAATATCTTGTGATGCAGAGGATTGTCTAGTAGGAGGAGCCTCGTGGAACTGGAGCTGTTGGTGGGCAAAGGCTAGTTATGAGATCTTACGCTGGAGAATAATGTGTGCTTTAAAAGGCACCCAGAGCTTTGTGACCTGGGGAGTGGATAGGGGCAGCTGCCTCTGTGCAGATAGGCAGCTAGCTGTATTGTCCTTGAGTCTTCTTGTCAGATTGCAAGTCCCTGAGCCTGTGCGCAAAGGCCCCACCGCATATCGGGTCTTGACATTGGCAGGAGCTGCTTGGTACTCCTGCAATGCAAACAAGCAACATTTACTCATCTCTTCCCAGCCATGCAAACTCTCCCTTCCCTCCATCGCCTCCCTCTGCAGCTTCTCAGCAGACTTGTTTGCTCAGAGGCAGTTGCCATAGAAGCACTGTGTCCTTGAGGTCACGATGATCCGCTGGTAAATACGAAGCTCCCTAAAGGCTGATGGCTGCTTCTACTAGTGACTCCTATGAAGTTCCTTTCTTTGTACTGTTGTCGTATTATTTATGCTGGATTAAAGAACGGGATTGTTGTGACAACTCCTCTATACTGCCTGGTAAAATAATTTCCACCCTGCTGTCAAAGCCTACCACCACAGTGAAGCTCTGAGTTACTCTGACCCTTGTTTTCTTTGCTACATTTGCAGGTTTCCATGGCTGATCTCTGCTTGGTGCCTCAAGTTTTCAATGCTGAAAGGTAATTAAGGCTAAACTCGAGGTTCTCTTCAAGGGCACCTACTCTTTGTGCTGGGCTGTCAGACCTTACCTTCTGCTGCTGCTTGTGCCTGTTAGGAAAGCATCCCTCCTGGCTGCCCTATTCAGTTACGGATTTTTCTCTGCATGAATTTTCTTATGTCATAAGTACTTTCTCTTTTGGAAGTTATTGGAAATAAGGAGCTGGGCTCTCTTCTCAGAGGCCCCCAGAGGAAACCTGATCTACGTCCTTAGAAAAGGTACAGTTGCCCACACTCTACATCCTTTCTCCGTGTTTCCCCTATATTTACACTGCAAACAGGGGGAAAAGATTAATCTGACTTTATTTGTTGAAAGCCTTAAACCTATGCAAGTAGTGGCTGCATGATTCCCAGGAAAAGCACAGTGCCTTCTTACCCTGTGCTGCACACTATGTAAAAGCCTAGTGAAGACAGAAGAGCTAACTAACCTTTCCTCTAGCATTTGTTTTTAAACCTACAAGGATGAACCTTTTCTCTTAACGCAAAAGTACCCCAACCTGTGAGATTCTTCCATACTGGGCAGGCACAGCACGTGGCTTTACCCTTCCACTCGCTGCTCTCTGACTCAAAGAGTATTTCACAAATTCTTTTCCTTTTACAGATTCAAAGTGGACATGGGTCCATATCCCATAATAACCAGAATAAACAAAGCTCTCCTGGAGTTAGAGGCATTCAAAGTAAGCCACCCATCCCAGCAGCCAGATACTCCTGCAGAGCTGCGAGCTTGAAGCCCATCTACACATTAAATCAAGTAAGTTGGAGTGTCAGAGAGGACAACAGATGCAGCTTGAGTAAGACTTCAGTGCCAGCAGAAAGCCCTAGTACTATTGTCTCATTTTCATCTGGACGGGAAAGACAGAGGACCTGGGAGTAGCCTGGATGACTTACAGGAGCTATGCCACTACGCCTGTGCTGGAAAGCTTGCAGCTACTTCTGACTGTGTTCTTTTCTATCTGATGTATCTCCATGAGGCAGATTAAAGCAGAAGCATCCATAATTATCAGAAGTTCCCTTTGTGTGGCTTTGGGTCAGGGAATGTGGCCACAAACAACTGTGAGGCATTGAGCCAGTTCTGGACTCCCCACAGGGGCAGCTTCTTTCTACAGCTACAGAAAGAGCATCAGGGAACCAGTGTACACGGTGCACTGCTAACCTAGCAGCCTGCTTGTCCTTGCATCTGCCTCAGTGCCATGGGTATAAACAGTAAGAGCTAGTCTCTGACAGAAGACAGCTTAATCCCAACCCTTGTTGGGTCCCAACGGGTCTTGCAAGAGCCAAGAGTCAGGAACTCCACCACCCCTTGCAATGACAAGAGAAATACTACCTAGGACAGCTGATTTGTACCTCTTCCTTATGTCTAGCAGCAATCTTGCAGAATTTATAAGAAAGGTCTGTCTAGAGCAAAGCTAGATGGTTGTGCCATAGTCAGCAAGATACAACCAGCTCACTCTGGTGAGAACTGCCAGAGCTGAAGACTCACTAATCTCTTCCTTTTCCCATCCTCAGACACCATTCTAGGTGTTTTCCTAGTCTTCAGCTGCAGACTATTTCCCAAGGGAATCCCACCCCAGATTCCCTCCAAACCAGAATCACACCTGTACGCCTCACACTGTGAAGACCCTCCAACAAGCAGGAGTAAATCCCACTCCACTCATCCTAAATTAAACCCAACACCCAAGTCACCTTTGTAGTTGAAAGCACCCCAGGAATTCCAGCCCAGAAACCTGTAGGGCAAGAAGGGAAACCCAGAAGCCTGAGACTGTTCCTGTGCAGGCTCAGCTCCGATCCCACTGAATGTTTTGGACCCAAGCCCAGGTACCAAGCCAAGGATATGGGAGGGAATTTCCACCAGTCTGATGTTAAATATCAGCTGCCCTAAGAGGCCAACACCCATGGCCTTCAGAAAGGCTTTAACAGCCCATGATCTCTTGTGCCAAGGTAGCATTCACCCACCCACAGATACTTGGACTGCCACATTGCTTGGACTCATTTATTGCCATGTGTGTCTGTATTCAGGCTGGTGAAGAGCCCTGGCTGTTCCAGGCTCATTCTGAGTATTGTGCATTATCCTAGGTCCAGCTGGATCTTGACTGTGCTGTTGTAAAAGGTCCCGGCACAGTTGGAGCCCCCAAAGACCAACACCGTGTGCAGGTTATGCTCCTCTTTGTTCTCCTTGTCCTCATCCATCAGGTGGGCAGGAGTCAGGTTGAGCAGCGTGTGGCCAGCTCGGGGCACAGAGCAGAGGTCATGGTGGATCACCGTGCTCCATGAAAGAGTATCTGAAGCAGAAAGCAGCTATCAGTACTGACAAACCCATTCCTAGGGCAAGGGAAACACCACTGCAGCCCAATAGTCATCTTCAGCTATGGAAAACTGGGAAGGAGAGTCGCTCACCTAGGTGGAAGACAAAGGCATCCTGCAGAGCCCCCTTGGCATTGCAGCCTCCACTGATCAGAACCTTCTGGTCCGACACACCCAGAGCTGCATGAAAACTGTGACCAAAGCAAAGCCAAAAGGTGACTACAGCAAAAGCTGCTGGGGTTGCCTCAGTCAGCAATAGGCAGGGGTGGGCAGACTTCAGCAGGAGGCTGGGGGCTTGAGCTGCAGAATGGAAGTTACTTTCTGCTTCTCTTCTGCCCTGACTTGCTGAATAGCCCTGAAAGAGCTGTTTGGTTGCCTCTGCAGGTCAGACCATAATCAGCCCTGAAAAGCACCTTGTTATTTCAGAAGGAGCTATCAAAACTCCTATGTTTTGCTCCATGAAGCGAGACAGCAGGCTAGCTAGGCTTTGGTCTGGTTTAGATCATTGTTCTAGTGGGCAGTAGTGTCCCTTAAGGACCAGCATAGTCCTGGTACAAGAGTTCCTTCCTCTCTGTGTGTCTGTTGTACTCCAGGTACTGTGGAGAGCAAACAGCAGGCAATACAGTTCACTAGCACATGGCAGAAAACTTCCCCTAGCCTGAAAGGCAGATTTCCAGGGAGACTAAAGGGTTTGTATCCCCACCCCACCCTACAGGCACCAACTAGGACAGCACAGGAATTTCTGGTCCCACAGCAGAGGGGCCATCCACTGTATTTTGATTACTGGGACAGAGATATGCAACCGGGTCTGACCACAGACATCATTTAAACCTGGCTTCAAAGAGAAAGGAGAGAGAAAGACGATAGCTCCTGGGTCTGCAATAGGATCTTACCAACGTGCAGAAGGCTGTCCTGCGAGGAGGGGGACTGGTGTGTACTCCATGAAACCTGACAGCCAGGGGAAAGGCAGGTGAAGTGTCCAAAAAGCTCTGTCTCATAACCAGACAAAAACCTGCACTCTGCCACATCAGCAACATGCATTCTCTGTTACCCAGCTTCTTCCAAAAAAGCAGCCTCTTGTTTTTCCCCATTCCTTTCCCGCTTACCCCAGAAAGGCTTTTTTTAACCCCATAGTTTTCCATCTCCATTGCCTAGTCAGGAGTTTTTATAACATTAATGCTACCGTCCCATTGAGCATGCCCCATTCCCCAGTCCCTGCCTTAGAACGGACCTTCCCAAGCCATCTACCCGGCACAGACTTTCTTACCCAGATCCAGGATGTGCATGTCACTGAAGTAGAGAGAACTCCTCCGACCCCCAAAAATCAGCAGCTTGTTCTTCAGTAGAGTAGCTGAATGCCTGGGCAGAGAAGCAAGTGAACAAAGTATCTTCAGCGAGTTCCCAAAACTGATGTTTCAGCCTTGGCTTCTGCAATTGGGCTGCCGTATCCTCAGTCTACACCTGCCTCTACCCCCAGCCACCACAGCCCAAGGACAGAATCCCATCAGGATTCATGACAGGAGGTACTGGGAGTCACACTGCTCAAAACATAGCCCTATCTAAAGGAGCAATGGCGGAGAACAATCATCTAATATTTAGGAAATTACACTGGGCTGGGAGGGAAGGTGAGCAGAGGTTTCCTGCTCTGTTTTGAAGGGCTGGAATAAGAGCACTCTCACCCAAGCCTAGGCAGAGGCTTCTCCCCTTCTGAGATGGGCTGATACCAAATTTCATGCTCCGGATTGAAGACATAAAGCACATTGCTGCAGGGTCCAACTGCCAGTGATGCCTTTTTGGGGAAAGTCCCTCCAAAAACAAAGAGTTCCTTGCGGTAGATAGTTGCACTGTGGTAGGTGAGCACTGGCAGCCTCCCTTTAGCCTGGAAAAAAGTTCAGCATACATTTGTTACAAGTAGTGCATTATTTGCTGCGTAACCCATAGGAAAGGGGCCCACATCATACAGCAAGTTCAACAAGTCTCAATTTACACTTTATTCGCTCCCCAGACAGATCTTTGCCACACAGGCAGGCACTACATCCTTTGCGTACTCTGCACCACCAGAATGCTCTGATGAGAGAAAGAAGTCAACCTCCTACCCCAGCTTCCTCAGAAGATGACAGACCACAGAAACAGAAACATCTCATCCAGGCTTATTCCATAAAAGCCATCTTGTGACTTAACCAGGAAAAAGACAGTCCCTCACTGACAGGGCCCTCTGCAAGGATACGACAGGCAACTAAAATGCTCAGAGATCTGCTGTGCTCAGAGTAGTCCTTGATTTAAGAGTGGCTCTTCACCTGAGCATCCAGCAAAGCTCTCAACAGCATCATGTAAAATGAGAGGCCATTTCCCTCTGCCACTTGCACCGTACCTCCCACCCACAACCTTGGTCAGACACAGCACTCTGCAGAAACCAGTTTTTCCACCTCGATTCATTCATTGTAGGCACAGCCCCTGGTTTCTGCCAAGCTTGTGGCCTTTCAACATAGCCGCCTTACACCTGTCAATCCCAGCTAAGCAGCTCAGACAACCTGCAGCAACAGTGGTCCAAGACTACCGGAGTGAGCATATGGGCACATTGATTGCCACATTCAGGCAGGACTTGCCACCTCTCCTGTGCTTTTGTCTTGGAAGAGCTGCAGTACTTACAGCCACAGGGAGCCATTTCCAGGTGACTGTGTCCAGAATATAGATGTCACTGTAGTCTTTGTCCTCTCTTATGCCCCCGAAGATGTAGATACGCTTGGTGTCTGGGTCGTAGGTAGCTGTGTGACCATGCAAGCACAATGGCATGGCGTTTTGTAGCTGGAAATCCACTGGAAGCCAGAAATCACTGTCTGTAGGAGCAACACCAGACAGATGGTGTGGGAGTTCAAAAGTGCTCTCGATTTCTCCAGATTTAAAGAATATGTCATAAAATCTTTACTCAAGACCTTGCTCCCTTCCATCTCCTCCTCTCCTTTGATTCAGGCCAGAGGGGACTCATAGAAACGTTTCTGTTTAAGGAATGAAGGGGAACACTAACTAGGCAGGGAATAGTAAGGTGGAAGAGAAGATCGGTGAGGTGCAGAAAGCTCCAAGGCACTGGAATTGTATCTCACACTTCTCCACCAGTCATCACACACAGACTGCAAACCCTGGTTTTGCTTTTACCCCTTAAAACTCACCCAACTCTTTCCAGAACTTACACCTTAGCTCCTAGAGGGCTCCCACATACAACCCCACAGCCTCTCATGGCACCCTACGCTGTCAGCTCAGCCTGGTGACCATGCTAGAAGATGTGACAGCTTTGCTGTCCCCTCCCTATGCACAGACCCCTGGGTACCCCCTCCTATCTGCATGAGTTGTCCTTGAGTCCCACTGCCCCCATTGCCTTTGATAGCCCTAAAGTCCCCACCAATTTCCAGCTTCCAGAGGGCATCCTTGCAGGACTGCTGATCGACACCTTCTCCACCGATCAGAACAGCTGTCCCCAGGTCACTGAGGCACATGGCATGGCACCACCGTGGGCTGGGACTGCCTGGGGAGGGGAGAGCACAGGGCTGTGAGCAGAGTCAGACGAGACACCCCCAGCTCCCTTCCCTGCTGGGGAGAACAAGGCAGCTGAAGGCTCAGGGGGAAGAAATGGGAACGCAAGGGCCCCAGGTCCCTTCCCTCTAGGGTAGCAAGAGACATAGCTCCCTGAGAAAGATTTTCTGTTGGCTTTGGGGAATAATTGCTGTATTAGGAGAGACATCGCTAGCAGAGGGAACCAGCAAAGAGTTTGGCTGGATGTAGGATGCATACAGGCTGCCACTTCAGACAGGCTTGGATGACCCCCATTGATCACCCATCCCCAGAAGGGATATCCCAGTTGTGCTATCCCCCTGTGTTACTCCTTGTGAAGGAGAGCTACCCAGGGACAGCTTGTTAGTGCCGAAGGTACAGCAACCAGAAGCCTGGAGCTGCTTCCAGACATATTCCTCATCCTGCTCTGTTCCTCCTCCTTTTTCCTCTCCCAGGCCCCTCTGGTTGGCTAAGCAAGCTAATAAATACTTTTAAATCCAAGTCTATTCCATACCCTACCCTTTGCCTCAAAGGGCTATGCACCCAGAGGTGTGCCTGAGATTCAAGGCGCTGCAGAAGCATACTGGAGAGCCTGACAGTACTGCAAGCACCTATACTGAGGGCAGCTGCATGGAGAGGAACAGTATATACACAAAACCTACTTGTTTTTCTTGATCACTGGGGAGATAAAGGATGAAGCATAAGAGGCTGTGACATTAAAGGGAACGGCATCACCGAGTGGCTGAAAAGACAAGCCGGGGTCGAGGGACCAGATCCTCACCTTGCAACTCCTCCACCGCCAGATCTGCAGAGGAAACACAGAGATGGCCCCATAAAGAAAGCAGCCAGCAGACATACCCTGAAAAGTGCTCAGCTCCACAGTTTAAGAGCCCTTTGGCCTTCCTTCCTCCAATCCCCAGCACAAAGCTACCTCACTGCAACAAAGAAGGTGCAAGACCAAGAATCCTGAAGAAAGTCTCATCAGAAGAAATGCAGAAGATAGGTGAGAGCAGGGCACACTTCCTTTGACTGCCATCATGCTGTCACCATTGCATTTTACCCTCTGATGGAAGCTCATTTCCCCCCTTCTCACATTGCCTGCAGTGGAAGTGACTTTATGACGGACCTGTATTTGCCTTTGTGAGAAGCAAGCCAAGTCCCAAAAAGTCACTTCACTTCATGAGGACCACTGAGTTATTGTCAAACATTTACTCGCAAACTTGGTCACACTCTGGAGCTGACTTGGAATTCAAGCTCCGTAAGCTAAAGGTTTTGTTTCCAAACCCCTTGGCAGCTACCTTCTCACTACTGAAAAGTCAGTACAACTATACTCATTATACATATATTCCTTTTCATATTCGCTATACTTTAATAATAACCAATGTCTTCTATGGAGCAAGTGGTATGCCATTAGTAGGGGAACAAACAGACTAACAGAGAGGCTACAGAACATCACAGTAGGTAACTTCCTTGTGCCTCAATTTACTCTTTTGTAAAACAAGGCTAACAATACTTGCCTTCATTTATAAAGCACTTTTACTCATATTAAAAGATAGGCATATTAGGTTATGGTCAAGATTGCTGGCACTAAGAGTATCCCATGTTCTATTTCTGGTGTTTTCCCAACAGGCAAAAATTCATCAAGCAGTTTATCCAGGACTAAAGAGCAGTTCTCAGTATTTCACAAGCCAAGACAGACAAGCCCATCTTGCCTTGGAGCTATACAGAGAAGCAGACTGGGAAGTTGTTGCCCAGCAGCATTGAGAGATCATTCAACCAAGACCTGTAAAATAAACCTGGAAGCTGCCAGGGTTACCTTCTTCGTTGAGATCTCTCTCAGATGCTGTGGGTTCAAATAAAACTTTCCTGGGCTTCTTGGGGTGGACAGGACTCTTCCTCCGGGCTTCACTGGGTTCTGCCTTGCCAGATGGTGGCTTCAGTGCACAGGGTACCACCAGGGTCCTCAGGGGTGGGCAGACATCCTTCCTCCCAGGCCTGGATGCTCTAGCAGTCACCTCTGAGCTCTGAGTCTTAACCTGTGACAAGAATCCCAGTCAAATCAGCCCTGAAGAATAAGAAGCTACTATGAGTTGTCTATTACTGGGCCAGAGATTAGTTTCACGTGGTGGCTGTTTTCACACTCGCCTTCCTGTTGAGTCTTACGGGCCAGCACACCAACATTATCAGCCGCCAAATATATGCTGAGCAATGCAGCTACCTGCTGCTGTATGCCCAGTGGTCCACTTTCAAACTGCTGGCTGCGGTGGGCACAGCTGGCACAAAGCAACTGGAAAGGCAGAAAGGCTATCTGTGCTAGGAGTAACCAGGCTGATCGATCACCCCACCAAGGGCTGTTAAATTCAAACCTTCCAAAGGCATGTCAATGGAGAGTACCTCTTTCTTTAGCACAAGTAAATCTTTGGCTCCAAAACTTGCTTAGCCAGGTCTCCCCTTCTTAGGGGAGTGGCAGCAAATGTTTCTGCTAGACATCAACTGAGCAGCTTTGAGTGAGGGAGAAGATACTAAGTGGTTTAAATAATGAGAGGAAGGCTCCAGGATACACATACTGCAGCAGGATCCTCCAGGTCCCAGCCAAGGGGCATATCATCTGCTGGGAGCACTGGTGACTGGGTGGTCTCCGGGACAAGGAAGGGGCGTGCGGGCGTACTGCTGGAGACACCTCGGAGCAGCTGTGGCAGAAACAGAGAGAGTGAGACATGCCAAGTGTGCTCGCCTCCATCCACAAAGGGTAAGCAAAAAGATGTTTTGCAAGGGAATAGCCCAGCTTTCATCTCCAGCACCAACAGAATAAACAAATAAAAGCAAAGCCAGGCACTGGGAGATGCTAAATTCAAGGGCTTCAGCAGAAGGTAAAACAACTGTGTGACTACCACAGACCCAGGAGAGAGTGGAACTGGAAGTGAACTGCACTCTGCTGCCTGTCTCCTGTGACATAAAAGGTATTTTGGCAAAGCTGTGTTTAGGCAATAGGCCTGCAGCATCACAGACGGTTTACACTCAGCACAGATATGCATTAGCAGATCTGCATGAGGCGGGTCTGCCTTGGAGTAACAAAGAGAAGGAAAAGATGGGAGAGGAAGTTCTGTAGCTCAGAAGTTAGAACATTTGGGAACCAGGGCAGGAAGAGAGGAGGATGTCAGTTCTTTTACCTGTCCATTGACAGTCAGGACAAGCTTCACAGAGTTGCCTTTATCCATCTCTTTCAACGAGGCCATGAAAATATCTGTCCTCCAGTCACCTTCCCACACCAGAGACCTGCACAGGGCACCGTGGGTTTTCAGCCCACAAGTGACACTGACAAGTGAAAAATTCCCGCTCCCACACTAGCTGGTAACACCCCAAAGCCAAAAAAGATCCAGCCCTGAAAGCACCCATAAGGAAGCTGAAAGCATCACGAGAGAGAAACACCATGGTGGAGGACTGAGAGGCCTAAGCGACTTTGGACGACACCAGCAGAACCAGGCAGCCACACAGAGCAGAAGGCTTTTCCAGGACACCCCTCCGGACACCCCGGCAGTGCCAGCTCCCACCGTGACCTGCGGGCAGGCTCCAGAGTGCCGACCCGCTGCGGCGTGACGCCCGGGGACACCAGCACGTCCACCGTGATGCTTGTGTCCGGAGAGTAACAGCTCCAGTCTCCCAGCCCGAACACCACCAGCTGCTTTGGCAACGGCAGGGGCAGCCAAGCCTGGAAACCCATCTTGCTGGACTGGCTGCGAGGGGAGGGGGGGGGGGGGGGGGGGGGAACCCACAACAGAAAACAGAGATAATCACCAAGGCGTAAAATGGAAGGTCCAAAAAAATATATGAAAAGGCTTGAAAACACGTTATGCCCATCCGGGCGGGGGGCAGCTCCAGAAAGGAGAGGCAAGAGGAGGCCGGTCGTGCTAGGTCGCCCCCGGGGGAGCCCGCCCCTGGCCGACCCCACCGCTCCCTCACAGCCCCCGGGGCAGCCCCTGGCAGGGCCGGCCCGCACCTGCCGAGCCGCCGCGGCGGCTCCCGCAGCCCCCACAGCGCGTAGAAGGCGAGGCCGCTCTCCTGGGCGCTGCCCCCGGGCCTGGGCCGGGCCCGGCGGCGGGCGGGCAGCATGGCGGCGGGCGGCTGGGTAGGCCGCGGGCTGCCGCCGTTAAGGCGTCGCGGCGCAGCTGGGGGCAGCCGGCCGCCATCCGCCCCCCCTGCCGCCCCCGGCATCCCTGCAGGGCCCGGCCCGGCCCCACCGCCTCGGTGGAGCGGCAGCCGGGAGCGCAGCGTCCCCGCTGAGGGCCGTGCCGGGGGGGGGCAGCCCTGGCAGCCGGGGGGGGATCGGGAGAGCAAGGCCGGCAGCTGTGGCAGGCCTGAGCCAGGCCCGCCCTCACCTCCGCAGCTAATGACACTGATTGCTAGAGCCCAGGCCGCCCCTCCCTTTCCGGGGAGCGATAGTGTGTTTGCAGATTCCTAAATGATAGCATCTGTACATGTTTCTTGTAGCTCTCCTAAAAAGGAGCAGGTGTGAAACTTGTTTCTCTTACTCCGCAGTCAGGACTACCACGAGAGAAGGCAGGATGGCAGCAGATCCTCCCTAAATGATAATTAAATCTGCGTATGTGTTACTACAGAGACTCCACTGCGTATCCAATACCACCTGTATAATAACGAATAGCTCTGCTAAGCTCAAAACCGCCATTGATAATCAAACACCACTAAAAGCAACAGCTGGGCTTCAGCAGCCCAAGAACGATATTGTCCGTGCGCAGCTGAAACAGGGGAGAGCCACTTCCCATGCAGGGCCAGCAAAGCTCACTGAGAGACCTCCACCGAGCAGCTCCTGCTGCAAGTGTGTCTGCTGCAGCCCAACCCCCAAAATTACAGAAAAGGTGGGAAAGAACTAACGTCATGAAATTTTACATCGCTTCCCTGCATCCCCACCAAGTTGGTTAGTTTTCGTCTTGGCCATATGCCTGAGCCAAGCAGGCAAGGGATTCCTAGTGACTGCATGGTAATCAAAGAGCTGTAGCACTGTTTCTCATCAGTGACCTTAAAACAAGATGAAGTATTTTTAACTTGGCAGAGTCATCTACCCCTTTGGTCAACTTGGTTTATGATTGCTCCTGCCCATCAATTATTTTATAAAATAAGTGCTCCAAGGAAACACAGGACTACAACAGAAACAACTGAACGTCTGCAGCACTTGTCCTACTGAGCTTCATAACAAGACAAGTGAGGAAGGATGGCCCAGGCTGCAGGTATCATTCCTCATTTTCACCAGCAGGTGTGTTTCCTTCAGGCCATGTAGGTATAGTCTTCATGCTAAGATAAAGTTGATAGGCAAGCAGCTATGAGGAGCTATGAAGGGCAAACTTCTCTAGATAATTTAATGAGCACCTGCTAACTGAAGAGATGTTTTTAATCCTTCAGATTGAAAGCTGAAGTAACAGAATAGCTAACTATAGGTGATCTCTGCAAATGGACGTGAAAAGTACCAGTATGAAGCACGGGAGGGTAAAGCATTCAAACTCTACCCGTGTCCATGAGATGAGCTTGGCTTGGTTCCTCTCCAATTCTTCAGGCATTCAGTATAGTCTCAAGTGTTGCAGAGAATTTGAAGAATTAAAAAAAAAATAAAATATCCCAGCAAGTCATTTTATCAGACAGAAAATTTCCTGGCTGGAACCATCAGCAGCAGCCGACAACAGAGCATTTTCCTATCCATTTGCAACCAGAATGTCCAGTACACTGCAAAGTACATTTTGAGTAATTGTCTCTTTTTTGCTCATAAAACCCAAGTTTAATTGTGTTCTCATTTTGTTGGAAAGTCTGTAGTTCAGTTTTTCATATCAACACACTCACTTGCTTTAAACAGAAAACAAAGTTCTTGGTTGCATAGTGAAAAATTTATTTAAAGTTCCAATATACTATTACAAATCAGCCACAACACATCAAATATAAACAACACAAACCAAGCACAGAAGGAATGCAAGCACACTATAAATAGTCTTCATGTGCCCTTCAGCATGAGGTTCAGTGCCGCATTTTGTTAAAATACCCTCTCCTCCATTTAAAACTCGTATCTTGGGAGGACATGAAAAGCAAACAGTTGGCGCCGAGAACTCAATTTTGAAATTACAGGACATCAAAAATATTCCCATCACAGGACTGACAGACGACCATTGCAGTTCACAAGACTATAGCTCTGAAAAAGATGACCAGCTACGAGATGCTCCCCACTGAAAGATGATGCTAGCAGCATGGAGCAGTCAGTTGACAGCAGACTGCTTCCCTGTGAGGAGAGCAGATAGTCACCAGGGCATCCTGGAAGTTGCAGGGAGACCATCACCAGCTATTTATAATTTCAAAACGCAGTGCTTAAACATCAAGGTCATTACTTGGCAAAGCCTCCTTAGCCATCTGCTTAATGGTCGGCATCCAGCTTCTCGCCCAAGGGACTTGACACACCAGTCCAGATGGGCTTAAACCAGATAACCCTCACTGATGGATCACAAAATTTTTCCTCTCCCTCTGACTGATAAAGGGTATATTTCTTGTGATGAAGCTTCTGAGAAAGCTTCCAGATGTAAAATCCAGAAAAGCCAAGGGGAAATCAGACCCACCGTCTACCCAGCCTGATGATGCGTCTTCAGCTGCAACAGCACTGCTGTTTCAGAATAAGTTGCCAGAGACTCTTTGGAGGCAAACGTGGAATAACCCCACAGAAAATTCTCCTGCTAGCAAGATGTATTTGAACTCTGCAATTTTATGTACCTTCTAAAACTGTATTTAGTTGGTATTTACTGCAAATCAACTTATTTAGATAAACGTTATAGCACTTTGACTCCTGCTAAACTCCTGGCTTCTTTCACAGTCTAATTAGCCAATGTACTTAACACGATCAGTTCCCAGTTTTTGGTTCTACCAATTGAGATGTTCTGCTACATCTACATTAAATTGTCACATCCATTATTTTCCCAGATATGAGAAAAGGAGAAACAGTCTTTTCTTTCACATTTTTAGATTAAAAAAAAAAAATTTGTTACTTTGGTCTCTTACCCAGCCTCAATACACATCAGCACACACCACTCACAACGCTGGATTCAGACACTCTTTAGAGAAAATGATGGTCACAAGGAATGCTCTTCTGTGTCTGTCTAGTGTTCCTCTGGTACTCAGGTTTAGCATCAGCATATCAAAAGGAGTAGTCATCTGGTGGTCCTTGATATCTGACAGCAGCATATGATTTTAAAAGGCAAAGATCTTATGGCGCCAGGAAACTCAAACACCATTCCACTACTCATCTTGCAGCAACAAGACAGTCTAATGAACAGCTTATATCTCCAGGAACAGCCTACAGGGGCTTTCCTTGTCTGACCTTAGGAAGTACCTCCCTTCTACCCAAATGGACAGAAAAACAAGGAGGAATCCCTTGGATTAATGACATCTATGGCTCTTATTTCAAACATGCTCCTTGATCCTAAGGCACCTTGTGATAAATCCTCTGTGGAGTGGCTGTAGTAGGGGTAGTGAGACAAGAAGGAAGGGTATAAGCAGCGGGGATAAAACTGAACTCATTTAGGGATTCATTCTCTACCCTAATTCCCCACAAGAATGAATGTCTTTCAGCAACCAGACATGTGACAAGGCTCACCTCTAACCCACCTCACCAGGTCCAGCACCACGATAACCGACCCACTGCAGGCCATAGATGAAGGTTACATGCACGCACAGTTACAAGGAGACACGCACAGGGTAGAGCCATAAAGAAAGGTGTGTGGCTGTCTTTTAGACTCAGTTGCATAGTAACTCAACTTTCTTCTTAGCACCTGAAGTCAGACAACTAAACTCATTCTTGTATGCATTTGCATCTTAGCTGTTCATGTAAACGGCTCATTACCAATAATAATCTATGTAACTATTAAATGGGTCCCAAGCATTAATTTGCAACTAGCCTATGTCTGACACCAACAACCTTTCACAAGAATCCAAATTACAGGCCTCCAAAGAGTTTGTGAATAAATTAAATCAGTACAAGCGGTCCCTGATTTAAGCTATTTTAATGCTCTGTCCTCGATAAAACACATACATTTTAAACTCCTGCTTCTACATTATACCTAAAAGGGAAAAAAAAAGAGAAAACAGTGAAGAGCTTATGACCTTCTTTGACATAAAAAACCCCACCCAACAGATTGTTACCATTATTATAAATAAAAAATTATACAAGCTAATTTTTATACAAGTCCTGCACTACAGGACTGTCTTATATCTCTGGCTTACAGGGAGAAGAAACACATTTTAAAACCTATCTGAAATTTTCCTTCCACAGAAACAGAGAAGGAATTTTCCTTTCTCAAGGATTAATTTCCCTCTCTGAAGTGCAACTGCCTTTTAAATTCATTTTTCTTTCTAGACCCAAGACCTAGTTCCAAAGGTCTCCAATTAAAATAATAAGGATTCCATCACTGCCTCAGCCAGATAGCAGGATCAGATACAAATCCAGGAGATACACCAAACTGAAAAAAAAAAAAAAAGGACACATGAGAAAGAAGATTACTTCTTTGAACCAACTATGGGTTCGACTTTGAATGGGAATGGCTGCTGTCAATCACTAGCCACGCAGCCAAGCTATTGGATTTATCAGAAAATGAATAAAGACCATATATCCTTCCAAAGAGAAGTTGTCACTTGGATAATGAATGCTATCTGAATACCTGAGAAACAATATACTCATGTAATGTGGAAATTAAAAAAAACAAACCCAAAAAGAGGAATTATCATGTACGACTGTGAAGCTTCTGTTTCCTGCAGATGAAATATTCTGTGCCTAAAACTACCTTGTGTTCATAAGAGATACCAGATACTTCTGGGAAACTTAAGCAGAGAAATAACACACACCAAACACTTTCAGTTCTACTGTGGCAGGCCTATCTATGGGTGCGCTGCATTTGTAGACCAGGCACATGCTGATGGGGATGACACACCACATTCAATGCTGCTGTTTGGCTTAACTCAATGAGAGTAGGAGATGGGCACAGTTCCAAACAAGTGACCTGAGCCTCATTAAAGGTTTGTCCACACTTCAGAAAGCTAGAACCGAGCAATAGGGTTACCATCTACAGTGCAACTTATCTTAACTAAAACCACTAACTAATGGCTTGAAAACTGGCACATAGTATTTGTGTCACGGGGTGATCCAAATTTGTTGAGGCAGGCCTTATTAACTTCTTACAACATGACAAAATGTATTTTGAACCTTAAAATGAGTGACGGACAGGAGGGGGAAGTAGCTGCGAGTTAGCAACAGGGAGGCCACGCTATAAGGGAAACAGATTTTTAGTGGCGATAACCCACTAGCTTGCAATAAGCCGTGCAACTGAGGATGAATAATTCTGAAATATCTAATGTATGTACAGGTCAGAGTTACCTTCAACAGAAATAAATCCTAATTAGAAAGTGGAGTGGGTGAAAGACAGGACATCATACATTAACCAGCAAGTGCACGCAGGGTTCTATGGATCTCCCAGCAAAGGGCCAAAGGCAGTCATTGAGTGGGGCAGTATTGACATTGTGGTCAGGCTAAAGGGTCTTCTCTGTCTTCTGTTTGGTGTCTAGGAAATTGATAGACAAAGGATGAAAAAAAAAAAAAAAGGAGAATGCCTTATCCAAGTTGCTCAAGCCTGATTCAAGTGCTGTACCAAGGCCACAGGATGGCCCTTCAATCTTCCACAAGAGAGGCTAAAGGAAGGACTAGTCCTCCCCAAGCTGCTAAATGAAAGAGCATCCTACTCGGACGGATACCAAGCCTGTTCTGTCATCCTGCAAGGTTGTCCTGTGGTTGCGTCTGCTTGAATAAGGCAGCTTTGCAGTTCGCCCCTAGCCCAGGTGCCCATGCTCTCTCTTTTAAGAAAGGCAGCTGTTTTCTCCCCACCACAGGGCCAAAAAGCAGCAACGACTGTGCTCCTTACCCTGACCAACTCTGCTTGCTTCCTGCCTGCTCACCCAGAAAGCCACTGCGCTGCAACCAGTGTTCTCTGCATTTCCACTCCTGCTCCCAGCTTGGGCTGCTCTGCTGTAGATTGACTGCTCTCTCTTACCATTTTGACCTACTAAGTGCTCTGGGGCAGTGAATAAGTAAGCAGAGATCATTAAGAGCTTGAATATGGAGCAAATTGCACAGCATTACAATATACCCTTAACAGGAACTATGTAGCCCTCCTACAAGAGTGAAATCTTTGGCTTTAACTACCCCAAAACAATTTTGTCCATTATTCCCTCTCAATACAGGGAATGTACCAAGTAGAGGTGCTTTACCTGGAGGATTTAAAAATAAAACTCAGAACTCTACTAGAATCACCATGCAAACAGCCATTTTGTGTCTCTGCAAAGAGGTATCAAAATGAAAATACAGCAGTATTCTTAGAAAGGAGAATGATTTCAAGTTAAAAGTATTAAAATAAACAACAGTTACAGAGAAACATGATTTAAAATTCATCTCTGAAGGATTAACTTAATCCTTGTTCAACTCTGCCAGTACTTGAGCAGAATGCCAAGATCACTAATGCCATCGCTAGCCACCAAAGCATGCCAAGGAACTCCATCCTTTATCATGTGGTCAGGGTTAGCAATGCCCTTGCTGATTCTGGTCCACAGAAAGGATTGGTGAAATCCCACACCTGTCGAGCTTCTGAGCAGAGATGTTCTTTTCTAACAATACCTCCGCAACAGCAACAGCAGCTGACAAGCTACACTTCTCTGGGGAGCCTTTTCCTTGCTACATATGGTATTATCCAGCTGGCAGCAATACCAGTGAACTAACATGCTGCTACTGGGAAACATTTCCTCTATATTTATTGGTTGTGCTCCAACCTTTTTGTATTTATTCAGCACAGCAGTTAAGTAATTTCTTCTGCTTCACATCTGGATTACAGAAAAAACTTTTGGTCGTCACTGAAGTTTTAGTTATCCACGTATCCCTGCAATCAACAGGTATAACATCCAATTCTTAATCTGTAGGAAAACCTTCTTATGGATTTCTAGGTGTGCACCCTCCCCCCACCCCCTGTTCAAACACGTGCTGTGACTGTCATTTGGGGCCTGCCCGTTGTAGCATGGCCTGGCCACCGCAGCGGGGGCTGCTGTTGGCCAGCTGCACCCCTGCCCACGCCAGTGAAGGAACCACGGGCTGCTGGTGACAGGTAGTGGTGGTAGGTGATGAGATTTATCAGTGGCTAGGTGACAAGCCAGCTGTGCTTTTGGCTCATTGCAGCTGACAGCTGCCCTCTAGTGATGCAGATGCAGCAGGAGAGTCAGAAAAGTTATTCACAAAATAGTAACAGATGAAGAATATTTTCACTTCATTTCGTACCAGCGTAACAGATCAAAACCACGGCCACCTGAACCTGGCCTCTGGGCATTTACTGGCTGTGACATGAAGGCCCAGCCCGATGCCTGCACAGACCAGACCTCCCGAAGTTTTACAGAAAGAGCAGCTGCCTGCGGACAACCAGGCAGTCACAACTACCTTTCTCCACTGGGACAGCGGGGAAGGAGGGCGTAGGGAGAAACCAGTTAGTGTCTGAAGAGGAGCCGGCAGAATTGTGCCTTGGTTCTGTCACACAGCAGTGCCCATCAGGCGGTACCAGGGCTGGGTGGCAGCCTGCTACACTCACCATTACTTGCCTGCCGTCCCTGCCCCTTCCCGTTTCTTCAGCTAGTGTAATAGACATGAAAGAACAGAGTCTTATTGCGGAGAAGAGAGTATGAGTTATCAAATTTCAGCAGGTAGATGCCCTCGCCTGGGTACTCGTGGCTGCCTGCCTGCACCTCCCGATGGCTGTTCCTTCGATACACGGGCATGATCTCTCCGTAGCGGTTCCGCAGATAGCTTTTGGAGCCCCTTTCCACATCACCAACAGGGGCAAGTCCTGAATGGGAGAGAGGAGACAAGCAAGTAGGCCAGAGTCAGTTAAGCCACTAGGTAGTCCAGAAAAATATCAACAAGAGCAGAATGAAGCAGAGGCATGCAGATATATGGAAGGCTAACTATGACAGCAGTACCCATAGTGTCTGCTCTGACCTTTCTGCAAATAATACCCACAAAGTCCAGCTTTCCTTATCATGACAAAGGGCACGCTGAGAACCAGTTCTCTTGGGAATAACGATGGGACAGTATCCACTTGCCTGCCAGCCTGGTCTCCTCTCCCTGGACTTATTTTTTAGACACCTCACTGCTTTTATACACACAACAGCGGTCCAGTGATACCGACTCGAAGCAAAAGGCAGGCAGGAAAGTTCCTAGCTACAACTTCACTGTGTTTATGTCCTCAATTCATTTCTCCAAGAGGATTCATACTACAGGAACCTACCCGTCTTTGCAGAATCTGCAAAATTAATTTCAGACACCAACCCCCCAGCTACACTGGTCACACATAACACTGAAGCCACAGAACAGGCAACATCACTGTGTGTTTCACAAGTACAAAGACACAGGTAGCAATCCTCTCAAATGCAGTCAGCAGGGCCTACTGATATACTGGGGGGAAAAACACCAAACAAACAAAACCACTCCAGAAAGGAAACCTTTTTGCTCCTACTCATCTCCAAAAATGTCTCAGTCTGAGAGGCTAAGAAAAACAGTCAAGTTAAAATTTCAGACTCTAATCCTTTTATCAGGTAGAAGTTGAACAAGTGAATTCTGATTTTATTTTTCAACGTGTTCAATTTTAAGAACGCTCTTGGAGAAGGACAGCTGTTGACACACACTGAAGCAGGAAAGGATAAATGCTTTCTCATCACAGCCTAACCAGGAACCCAAAAGGCTGCGGAGATAACAAGCAGGCTGAGTAAACAAAGTAGATGGAAATTACAGCATCTGACAGACACTCTCAGCAGCATGGCAACAAGCACCACAAATTAACCCTTTTAAGCTCTGCACTAACCTTCAATTTCCTCCTCCTCCTCTTCATCCTCCTCATCACTGGATTCGCTGACCTGAACAGTAATGGCAGTGCTGGTAACCGTGGTCCAGTCGAAATACACTCCAAACCCAATGTCGTAGTCATCTGTAGCGAACTCCCAGCAAATGCATTTCCCATCAGGATGGGTTGGCACGCGGACTGTCACCACCTCGCCTCGCTTCACCACCATCCGGCCATTCTTCTCCTTTCCCACCTTGGCTTTGAATTCCTTTGTCTTCTCAGTGGTCCACATGGTGGGTGGAGCCAGAGGGGGAGGCTGAGCTGAGACAAGGGAAAAGATCATGGGCCCACCTGACTTTTCACTACTGACAAACTGTTACCTGAAAACAGTGAAGCTATTTCCGATAAGGCTTTTGCATTTTGGAGCCTGTTCCCAAAAACCTTGGATGTGAAATTTTCCCCACTTGCTAGCCAGGAGCCCAAATTTCCAGCAGGAATTAGCAGTGTCTCCAGAAAAGCCTCTGCTCTCCTCTAGCCAGGGCAGACACTTAAAAAGTGGCCCCAACAAGTGTTTTCCTTTCAGGACTCACCTTTCCTCTGCTCCCCAAGAAGGTCTGCAGTCTCCAGCTCAGCCGAAAGGATATCCACAGCACCGGTGTGATCTGACTGAATCATTACTATATCCCCTGCTCCCTGAGGTACATGGTAGTTGGTTACCCGAACAACAGATTCCTGCAGAAAGCACATAAGAAACATTGCAAAGACCATGGTGGTAAGAAGGCCCCCAGCCGGATTTAAACCAACTCATTAGTAATTCAGGCATCTTTCTGAAGACAAGTCAGACCCTACAGAAGCTTCTATTAGTTAAAAAGAACTGACTGGCTGTGAGACACCTCTCTGCATTACTTCCCCCACAGCACCAAAGCCATGAACTTTGAAGCCAAATGCTGCATTAGTCTCACAAATTACACACCTCTTGGACTCCCTGGGCAGGCACATCTTTGCATCTGCCTCAGAGTTAATTGTCACCTCTCAACAAAAAAACAGCCTTACAGATTTAGCTGACTACTCTCGGAAAGAATTCCCAAGACACAATCTCTCTACGGAGAGCCTTTCAGCTCTGTGTGCATCTAGACTACAGCCACAATCAAACTGTCATTGCTGCGTCTTAGTTAAAAGTCCATCTGGTTCACTAGGGCCAGCCCTCTCTCCTCATATACGCAAACTCACAGCTCCTGAGCTGGGTGCCACTTGCACAGGTTTTCCCAACTGTATCTGTAATGCAAACAAATTGGCTGCTCACCAAAAGAAACAAAAGACGGCACAGTCACTTTCAGTACCCTCTTCCATAAATCCGCAAGAAGGAAATTCTCAGATGCCCCAGACAAGGGGCAGAAGGTGAGAATAACCTTGAAGTCTTAGTGAGCCAAAAACTGCAAGGAAGTGAGGACTGGCCGAAGACACAAGAGGGATTTTGCAAATCAGACCGATAACGTTTACCTCCCACTAACGTATAGAAAAAAAAATATAACCGAATCTATGTTAATACTACTATTGTCTTAACACAACCCTTAAAGCCTCAGTCCCATAGCCATAAGCACAGCAGTAGAGTGGAATAATTATTGCTGCACCTCTGTCCCTGCTCTCAGACATAAGAAACACCCACCTACCTCTTTGAGGGACTGGATTTGGTCAGGCAGCTTCTCTTCTAGTTCAGCCACTTCCTGGTCCTCCAAAGTGCCAGCTAATTCCTTCGAATCCTCTGCCGTGCCCGCACTCACAAGCGACCCAGTCTGTGGCCTTTCAGAGGAAGAAAGCACTACAATTCAGCACTTGCACCCATGGCACAGCTAGCAGAGGAATCACTCTGCTCTGGAACTCAAATTCAAATGGACTGAAGGGAACAAGCTTCTGTGGTCAGCACCTGCCAATTGCATAAAGAGCCCTTTCCACCCCCATCCTGCCCTCATCTCCATGTGACCATCTTCCACGTGAAGACCTGCCAGAAGGTCCGTAAGAACAACTCAAATGAGCTGAATACCAGGATACAAAAAATGGCAGCAGATGACAATACAAGAAAAGAAGGGACACTTAGAGAAGACTTTTTTTAAAGGAAGAACTCTCACAGTGATCCATAACAATTGTTCTGGCAGCCCAGGACAAATTTGGACTTCTATGCCATCATTTTCCAGCCCATTTGCTTTTTAGCTTAGCAGTTGCATGATCACACCTAGAAGGTGGTCATTTGGTACCACAGGTGCACACATCTGCTCAAAAGGCTCTCCATCAACTCAGGAGCTAACGGCTTGGGAATTTTTTCCTCCAGACACCACTGAAGCCCAAGAGTCTCACTGAAAGATTACAAAGAGCTACACAAGCTTTATAAGCAGATTTACAAAGATGGAGTTCAGCTGATTCCTCCTCACACAACCTTTCTGCACCACCCCTGTCCCTTTGAAAGGAAATTTAACTTAGACAAATATATCAGGTAACATCCACAAGTATCCAGCATCTACTCTGGCCATTTTGCTCACAGTCTATATTAATCTCTTCAAAGAAAATTAGCAGACATAATAAAGAGATGGAAGAACACATGTTTAGAGTCAAGAAGGCTGATACAGACGTCATTAGCATCAAGCCAAGATGGCATCAAACCGTTGTTCTAGTAAGTAGGGGGGTTTGCTGGGGTTTTTGGTGGATTTTTTTTCCACTCTTTTTCAATGAGGTTGTGGTTTATCTACTGTCTGATCTAATTAACTCACACATTTCTGAAATTGTATCCTGTGCAACAAACATATGATGTCAAATGAAACTCCACTGCATACGGTATTAGTGCTTGTAACCAATGCAATCACTCGGGCACAAGCACCACATACCCAACAGATAGTAACAAGCCAAACGTCTGATAACAAGGTCTATCAGCAGCATTAATGAAGCAGTGACACAGAAAACAAAGGGTGAAGAAAAAAAACCCCAAACATTGTCAAGAAAACAGGAAAACGTGTTTTCTTGCTCAGCTTCCACCAGAATTATACACAGTGTGAATGCTTAATTATTAAAGTATCCTTCAGACAGGACAGAGAAAATTTCCTCCTGAAAGTTTATTAGCTCTTACAATGGACTACAAAACCTTGCAGTGTTCCTTCCAAGCTGAATGATTCTGGGATTTGAATAGCTGAGCCATGAACTACACTTCATCATTTCATAAGCTTTAAAACAACCTTAAGCCTGTAAGAACAGCCCCTCCTATACTGATTCTGGTATAGACTGTCCCAAAGGAGACAATTCAGTCTCCAGGCCCTTCTCTTCACCTGCACAGCATCAACTGCCATATAGAGGAGGTCACAGGGGTGAAACAGACTGTCATGCGCATGGGCCACTATACAAAAAAATATTTTCCTACCTGCTCTGCAAAGTACTGGACTCCAAAGAATCAACCAACTGATCTGCAGGCTCTGTCTTCTGCGCTGAGTCTTCATTTTCTAGCAACAAACAGAGAGAAAGTGAAATAAACATTGATCTTCAGAATACACAGACAGGAGGAAAAACTACAGCCAGTGCTCAAACATCGACAAAGTCACATGGCTGTGGAACAAAGAGCTGTGCCAACCAGTTTTTCATGTTATGAGCTGTGTCTAGCACCTTGCAGAACAAAGATTTTTAATCATCTCAACCCCAGGAAAGGGAGAACAAAAACCCATGCATGCAGTGCAGAACCACTCTTAGAAGCAGGGTTTGTTGAGGAACCACTAATCCTAGCTTTAGAAGGACAGGACAAGGCCAAATTTCATCATGTAAAACTGGGCTGACAAAGCCCTGGAAAAAGCAATCGTGCAGCAATTCCCACAGGGCACTGACGAGATGGAAATTCCTAGGTCACTGCTAAAAGGACTGTCTATAAAGATGGCTCCTGGTCTCCCCCGAGTCTCCAGAACTCTGGGAAAGCTCTGTCCCCATATGACTGCGGTATGCACTCCACAGTCCTGCTGTCTGACTGCATGAAGGCAGTGGACTGGGCATGGACAAGTTCCAGCTTTTGCAGCTTTCTGATGATACGCCTTACAGCCGCTCGAGTCAACTGGGAGCTGGGAGGCACCTCCAGCCCTCGGGCATACAGCACCAGGCCCCCAGCCCACGGCAGAGACCGTCTTCCACAGGGGAAAGAACCCCGTCTCTGATCAACCTCCATCAATCCTCGCTCTTTCCGCCGCAAGGGAAGAAACACCGGGAACTGTTGCTGCAGCTGCAGGCGCTGGATCGGAGGTGAGCGGCGGTGGTGCGGGACCCCCTCCCGCCAGCTCCTCAAGGGGACAAGCCGAGACACCGCAGCCGGCCCCGCAGACCCCCAGCAGCCACCCCGCCCGGCACAGCACGCCTTAGCCAAGGACCAATTCCCGACGGCGCTCTTCGCAAGGGCTACCGTATATTCCACAGAAGCAAACTGGAAATAAGGCTTCTCCGGCAGAAACGAGGAAACCCACCACGGAAAAGAAACTCACGGCGCTCTCCCTGGCCGTAAGGCCAACGCTAAAAGAGGCGCCCCCGGGCCTGTCGCCTCAGGCATTGCCCGGCAGCCCGCCCCGCCGCCGGGGGTGCTCCTCCTCAGGGACCCCGGCCGGGCTGCAAGCCCTCCCCGCCGCCGGGAGGGAGGGAGGGAGGGAAGCGCGCAGGCGGGGAGCCGCTCCCGCTACCCGCCGCGGCCAGCCCGGCTGCCCCCATCCCCTGCGCAGCCCGTACCTGAGGGGAGCAGGGGCGCGGGGCCGCCCGGCGCCCCGGCGGCCGGGGGCTCGAGGCGGGAGCCGGCGGCGGGCAGCACGTCCGACATGGGCAGGGCTGAGCGGGCGGGCGGCCGGCGCGGAGCCGAAGGCGGCAGCCCGCCGCGGCGGAAAGAGCCGAGCGGGGCCGAAGCGGTGCGGCCGCCGCCGGCGGAAACACCCGAGCGGAGGAGGGGGGGGGAGGCCGCAAGAGCCGAGCGGGTGCCGGCGAGCCGGGCAGAAGGGAGAGGGCGGTGCCTCGGTGCTCTCCCCTCAGCCTCCCCCCCCGGCAACCGCAGCCAATCAAAAAGTAGTTCCGCACAGCCGCCGGGCGCGGGAGGCGGGCGGCGTTGTAGGCTGACAGCACGGAGGGGGTGGCGGAAGGGAAGAGGGGGTGCACCTCCAGGAAGTGGCGGTTGCCATGGGAACGGGGGGGCCCCGAAAGACGCGTTACCGTGGCGGCCTGGGGACGGCGCCGATGGAGCGGAGCCCAGTGCCCGCGGGGCCGGGGGCGGCCGAGGGGCCGGAGCCCGAGTCCGAGGGCGCGGGAGGGCCGCGGGCCGCCTCCTCCTTCCTGGCCTGGAGCGCCGAGGAGGTGGCTGAGTGGGTGGTGCAGCTCGGCTTCCCCCAGTACGAGGTGCGGGGCCGCCGGTCCGGGCGGGGAGCCCCCACCCTCACCGCCGCCTGAACCGGGGCCCCTGAACTCTGTGTGTGTGTGTCAGTGTGTGTGAGCCGCGGGGCGGGGGCGGTAGTGGCCGAGGGCGACCCGCTGCCCGCGGCCCACCCGCCTTTCCCTCCGCTCCCCTGCCCAGGAGTGCTTCAGGGCCAACGGCATCACCGGCCGCCGCCTCATCCTGGCGGACTGCTCCAGGCTGCCCGCCATCGGCGTCACCGACTTCGGCCACATGCAGGTGCGGCCGGCTGCGGGTCCCCCGAGCTCCCTCCTCAGCCCCTCCGAGCCCAGCTCTGACCGTGTCCGCTTGTAAGCCTGCTAGGCTATAGGCTGTCCCCCCAGGCAGACTGCTTATTCAAAGAGTGAGCCTGAAACCAGACAACCAAATTTGTTCAGCCAAACAGTTACATCTCTTGAGTCTTTTCAAATATAAATCCTTAGCTGGCTGGAGGTCGCAGGCTTCCTCTCTGGGACACCGTAAGTGCATCTGAAGTGCTTAGCCTTTCTTTAAGCCTGTGTTGCTCTTCTTGCCCCGTGAAATTGCTCAGCAAGATGCATGTGCCTTTCTTAGATATCCTTCAGAATTTCTTTTCAGTAATTTTCCACTTACTGATTTGTAGAACTTCTAAAAATCTCCTCAGATTTAACCTGCAGCAATTGAGCCACCAATCTCAAGCAGCAGAAGGGCAACTCATTATTACTTATATGGTTTTACACTTTGCTGAACAGAACCAACATCTCCTTGCTTCCTCATTTTATAAATATATAATTGTCTGGTCATTTTCTTTCCAAACCTACATACTTTCTTTAACAAACACTGATAGTTAAGCTAATGAGGATGAAGTTCGGGGCTACAGTCTAGCCTTCCAAAGGTTCCTGAAGGTTCAGACAGTAAGCAAGTTGACTTAAATTTCATTACCCTCCTTCCCCTCCCTAATGGAAACCACAGAGGGACTCAGGGCTGCATTTACAGAGCCAAATCATTTGTTTTGCATCATGATTTAAAGTTGCTTTTGCCAGAAGACACAAGGTAGAAGTTCAAATAACCAGGAAAAGGGAAAAATTCTTATGGTCCAATGACTAGAGTATGAACACTATTTGTTTTATTCTAGAGCATCAAAAAGCAATTTCACCACAGTTCTGTCTGGCTGCACAATCTTAACTGTTTGTTTGAAACGAAATACGCCACTAAAAACATTGACTAGTGCCATGACTTTGCTTGTTGGTTGGAGGAGAAGGCATCAAATTACAATGCTTAGTTTTTCAGACAGCAGCCCTTTAAGAGTATCTCTAGAACAAGCAGTTACAGCCTTTATAGTCATTTGCACTTCCTAAAGATGCAAGAATTTTATAGGCTTTGTAAGCCTCACCCTCGCATTGGGATATAGAGATTATGTATGGTGGTAGTTTGGCTGCTGAGAAACACTAAGCCACAGGTTACAGATATCAACTATAACCCATTCCTCCTGTAGAAACTGAAATTCCTCAGGGCTAGGTTAAGCGGTAGCCAGCATACTGCAGCAAGCTTGGAAATGAGACTGTCTCTGTAATGTTTTCCAAAACTTGCAAGTGAATTGGGAACATCTCACAGACTTCAGTGGAACCTAGGTGTTCTTGAAGATTATGCCCTATCCTGCTAGATATTTGTGTTTTAAACAACTTGGATAGAATCCAAGTGTGCAGAGCTCTGAGCAGGATGTGGCCCTTTGGGTCTTTCAGGAAGTGTCTGCTAGAGCAGGTGCAAAGTTAAGGGCCTAATCCCGGCCACATCAGCTTCCCAACAAGAAATGTTAATGAAAGACTATGAACAGTCTAAACCGAGATAGTTACTATAGAAATAAATGTGATAGCATCAGCTCAGCGAGATAGAAACTTTTTGCAATTTAGGGGAAATGGCAGTTTGGTAGAGAACTACACAGAGAATTATGTGGAAATTACACAGCATGGACAAGTGAGATTACTGCTGGTTTTAATTCCACTGTACTGGCATTTTAAATATCAAAACCACGGAAGATACTAGTCCGATGTTCTTTTGATATTACACAAAGTAGGGTACTGCTCTTCAGATTCAAGCCAAAGTTGGGGAAGGTATTGAGCAAATGCTGTGAAAGATCAATAAAACCTTGTGAATTGTATTTCAAAGCTTCAGTCAATTCAGAAGGTTACATTCTCAGAAGTGGCTTCAAAAATAATGGCAAGGCTCAGTTCCAGGTCCAGCTGGCTCAGACAGTCAGTCATCCATCATTTTCTTAATGAACAGTATGGCTGATTGGTTTAATTAGTTTTTCCACCTCTTCCGTGTATAGACTCTGTTGTTGACAATATAACTTAGCAAATAGCAATGTTTTTGCATTAGGCAGAATAGACTCCAGCTCATTCACCCATAACTTGTTTGTTCTGCAAGTGCAAAAAGGAAAGCAGAGCTGTTTGTGCCACTAAGAGACCAGATGTGATGCCACCCCCCACAGTAAATCTGGAGAATGAGCAGTCTGCTCTGCTTTTACAATGTCACACAGGGCTCATGGGTTCAGATCCCTCTCAAGTTGCAAGTTCAAGTGTGAAACTGTTCCAAAATTCAGAAATTCAGTTCTTTTTCCTGCTGCTCTCACACAGAATGAATGGTGTTAGCTGTTGCCCTGCGAAATGAGAATTTCTGGTATTTTGTCTTGTATTTCAGGAGATTTCACGACACGTGCGAGAGTTGCTGGGGATTGAGGAGCCTCTCTTCAACAGATCCATTGCCCTCCCATACAGAGACAACATGGGTCTCTTCCTGGAGCGAAAGTCCCGATCAGGAAAGAAAGCAGATGCCCTCACTTTCTCACAGTTTGTCCAAGAAGCAGGACTGGAGCCCTATACTACAGTTCCTCCTTTGCAACGAGCCCAGACCAGGGTAGAAGCAGATGCTTTCCCTGCATCACAGGGCACTCAGAGGCAGGATTAGAGACTCGCATTGCACTTCCACCTTTGTAAGAACCCTAGCAGGGACAGCAGAATATACGTTGCAGCTTGTCCAAGGAGGCAGAGTTCCACCTTGTCCTGATTATAGAAAAGGCTATTGCAGCTCTTTTAGCCATTTGATGACAGCAAACACATCCCCACATTGGCTTTTTTTCTGCAATCCTTCGTTTGCTTCCAGGAACTAAGTGAAGCAGAAGCTATAAATCAGACTGTACCACTGTCTGTCTTTCACTTCTGCTTCACAGTTGATTAAAAAAACCAAAAAACTATTGTAGACATATTTTAATTACCAGTGATTGATAACAACTTCCCTGCTCCTTAAGTGAATAGATTTCTCCCAGGCTTCAGTGTCTGCAGACTGGGCTCACTGTAAAGCCCAGATGTAAGATAAATGGCATATACAATAACTCGTATACAGGTGTGGTGCCAGCTGCTGTCGGTGACTGTAATTAAGTGAGGGGCCTAGTTACAACGTGCACAACTAACCCCTGGCCTCACCACAGAAATTATTTCCTGTGAGGCAAAACCAGGCAGTGGTCTATCATAGCAAAGAGTACTGAAACAGATGATAGATGACGGCAGGAAGTGTAAGAGAATACTGTAAACTGAACTAGAGAATTTATGGAATAAAAAATGCTTTGTCCTGGGTGGATTTGGACAGAATATCCAGTTAGCTCCTTTTTCCTTGAAGGAAGTATCACATAATCTGTGGTGGTGGGGTGCTTTATCACCAGCAAGGAAATATGAATAAGTGCTGATTAAAGCCTGGCTCGACAGAAAGAGTGCTCCTGACTAAATCATTACTATTTTGGCTGGCATCAATGGCTTTCTTGAGATTCCCCATGGAAAAATTAAAAAAAAAAAAAAAGACCAGACCCAATCCTACTTAGTGGCTACGCCAAAGCTGTAGCCACTACAAAATCACTGTAATTTGGTTTTGTAGTTCAGTTTTCTGTTGAAACTGCAACCCAGTGGAACTAAAGCACTTTGTAGGCCAAGATGACTGTAATAAGCAAATTCAGACCAAGATAAAGCAACACTCAAGCAGCCAGGGAGAAGCAAGTTTGCTGAGCAGTCCAGAGAGTGAAACCTGCAGAAGCAGATGTATACATAGGGTTATTGGCTCAGATATTTTAAAGAGTCCAAGAGCGAACAGTGCTCGTTCTTGCACCCCTCAGTCCCGTGAGGGGGCTGAGATGAGATCTCAGCAAAGCATTCTGCCATGGGCTTTGTTATAGTTTATGAAGGTTTAGAATCATAGTCAGCAGTTTCCTCTGGGATTTCTGAGAACATGTCGGAAGAGCTGTGAAGAACGGAGACTTGTCATCCAATGTCACACCAGGCTTCACTACAGCTGAAGTAAGAGATGTCTTGGTGTTGATCAGCCCACATTGCTTTGTAGGCCAGTCTCCAAAGGATGCCTGGTACGGTAGAGCAAGATGGCACCGGACAAGCTCAGTCTTTTCTAGCAGCTGGGTAAAGGGAGACTCTCTCGGTTGTGCAGCTGTCACGTCAAACCAGGGGAAGGTTCTAGGAAGAGAAAGCAAGTGAAAATATTTATGAGCAATAGCAGTCTGAAGCAGCTTGCTCATAATTTAACAACTAACGGTTTTCTTCAATGTCTGACTACGAGTCTTTTTCTTGGGTCTTTGAGAAACAGATTCAGAGACTTGAATCTAAAGTGTTCCAGGCATTACTCTGCCGCGTGGAGCAAAACTGAGCCTAATGGCTCCAGAACAATCCTGCACGAGCAGGAGTCCTTTCCCTCAAGGAGTGTTCCCCTGACAACATCCTCAATAGTCTAGGCCATCAACTGCCCGTGGTTTGTTACCCATAAGAACTGTCCTCTGTAGATATTACCACAGGAAATTTTTTTTCTGCATCCAATGTCCCAGTCCTGATCAGTGGCTTCAGACAACCCTGATAAGCGGCCAGACAGGAACCGGGGACAAAATAACTCAGGGATGATAGCCCAGGTCTTTTATTGCTAACACATCATCTAAGGCAATCTTCCCTGGCGAGTATGTGGTCCTAAGGGCAACACACAGTTCAGCACCTTCCAACACAAGACAGCCCGTGCTTCAGCTGTGGGATGAGGCAAGTTTCAGAGAAAAGGGGAAGCCTAGACAAGCAGTGCCTCAGCATTCAGCCCTTTACTTACTCCTCTTGAGTCACTGAAGAGCCAAAACCTCTGCTGACAAAACTCTTGCACACAAACCATGGGCAGGAAGTTTTCTGCTCTGCACAGATGGGGCAGCATTCAGGAAAACAGAGGTCATTGAGTAATTTCAGTACCTTGTGGTGATGCAGGCTCTGCCACGTGCCGCTGTTCAGCGCTGTGTAGAAAATGGCCACCAGCCATTTAGCATTGACTCTTATTTTCCCTTCAGGACAAACAAAATCAAATGTCAATTACCAGTGTGCACACAGGTGGGAAGAGATACTCTCATCTCCCACTTCAGTGAAGAATTGCATTGGCAATCAATCAGAGCTGGTTTATTTGAATCCTCTGATTTAGAATCATTTTAGGTGAGGGATGCTGAAATTAATAGCAACAAGTCTAGTATAGCTTGTATTTTCTTGTAGCTCATTCTCATCGAGTAAACAGGAGTGAGTCCTTTACAGGGTGTATATAAAGTCATATACCCATTCAGCCACCATGGCATGGAGAGCACTGTAGCTGCTTTAACAGCATTCAGCAACTCAAGAATTAGAAGGGCATGGAGAAGCGTATAACAAAATTGCAATGGACAGAGGTAGCAGTTGGCAATAGGAACAGCACGTCCACGGGAACAGAAGTTGTGCCTGAGGGAAAAGAAAAAGATTTTGCACCATGTTCTTGCTCGGAAAGCATATCTCGGCTCCTGCTCGCTGATTTAGCCTCAGAGGTATTATCGTTTCACGAAGGGAAATGGTAGCTCTTCAGAAGCTGGTGGCAGGTACACGGAAAGCAGTGCTGCTGAAAGAAAGGGTGACCCCCGGGGCGCTAATCAGAGAAACTGGTGAAGGAGACACACGCTGCCTCATTTTGCCCATCCACATGTCGTGTGTGACTGCAGCCTTCCATACACGCCATGTCCACTCCAGCTTTAGCTGTACAGTGGCAGGAGTTCTCTAGGAGGGTTTTCTTCCCCACGCTGCGCTCCTAACTCACAAACCTATCGCCAGCCCAGACCCAGCCTTGAATCGTACAGGCAGGGGAACTGCCGAGTGCAGCTCCTCAGAACAACTGCTACCAAGTTTAAGCAGAAAGAGAGTTTTTACCTGGGGAACTGCAGGCGCACGGTGCCTGCACAGCAGCAGGGTCTCGCAGCGCCGCCGGGACTGTCCCCTTCATCCCTGGGTCGTCGATGGGCTCTTTGGCCCTGGTACTGCCGCCTCACGATGGCACTGTCGCAAAGGAGTTGCTTCAACCTGAAAGCGGAGGCGGCCGGACTGGGGGTACCGGGAGAGGGAGAGGATGCTCCCGGAGAACCCGGGCTGCGCTGCGGCCGAGCAGGTGCCCGGAGCCGCCGGTAGGTTTTTACTCACCTTAAAATGTTTCTTACTCACCTTAAAACCGTGGGGGTTTTAAGGTCCTGCTTGAGGGAAACTCGGAGGAAGCCGCAGGGAATATCCCACTGCACCATTCATGGCTGAGTCAACAGTTGCTGGGATTCATCCCATTAATGTTTCTTGTAACGACTCCTTTCTAATAGCCATCTTAACCAGCTAGAAAGGCTCTTCCTGTTTGATGGACCCTCATTGCCGTGTGTTAAAGTTAATCCGTGGGCCTTAACACTGCCAATAGAGATATGGCCACAGTAGGATTGTTAATTTTGCCATGTAGTGGTCTGTTTATAAAAAAAAAAGGTGGGGGGGAGGGTGTGCAAAAATCATCCCTTGCGCTTTCTCCCCCAGTACATACGGGTCATACCACAACTGCAGCGGCACAGGAATATGTCAAGGTTCAGGTCCCTCCCCACTGCAGGCAGATTCCCTCAAGCAAGGTCTCTCCTATTTTTTCCTCTCCTCTACCCCCTCCAGCTGCATCCCCACTATTTCTCTGCTCTCCCTCGGCCTTGCAATCAACAGCCAGCATCACCCAGGTTGAGCTGATGGGGGAGAAACTGGGTTTAGCTGGTGGTGAGGAGGAAGCAGTTATCCTTTGCAGGATCTGCAAACCTTTTACTAGTAAACAGCCTTACCCATAGCATGAAGAACAGTGTCACGTTTGGCCCCTCACTGATCACCTCAGCAGAAGGCCAGGACTGGCCTGACTGCAGGGTCTGGGCACCCCCAGGGGTCAGGAGCAGGGGTACGGCTCATACCCCTGTACTCAGAGCCCTCGGGAGAGCTACGGCAGCAGCTTGAAGTGAAACACGATGCACTGGGTTTGCTTTTTCCACCGTGGAGACTGCAGGCTGCTGCTTTGCACCTTGTTTCCTGCGCTGTCTCACAACAGGTTATCTTGAAGCGATAATCTGAGGCCCTGGCAGGAGCGGGGTTTCAGTGCCAGCATTGTGTTTGATCTGGAACTCCCTCGACTCCTTTTGATCATGTTTTCCAGTTTATAGCCACGAAGTCTACAACTTCCTCTAGACAGAAAACCGAAACTCTAAAGTGTTCCTGTGAGTCCAGCAGTTGGGGACTTGGGGAAGTCATCAAGTGACAAGGTTTGCAAGGACATTTCATATTCACATTCACATAAATTGTGAAAGGCAGTAAGAGCTGTGCTCCTGCGCTTGGCCAGAGCACACGTGCTGTGCTTGCCCCATGAGGTCACAAACGACAGCAGCATGTCCAGACTCTGAAATGACGTGGTCCGTTTACCTGAGGAGAGGGACAGCAGTGACAAGGCTACACACACAGGGTTTCTGGATGGCAGGCCGAACGACGGAGCAGATGGACAGCATGTGTGATGGGAGGCAGCAGAGGAACGCAACATCTGCTCAGGCCACCAGCTGAGCATTGTTGTAAAAGCACGTGAGCCCCTGCTTCTGCCAGTCTGCTGCGATAAGCAAGGAGAAGGGACTCAAGAGCCCACAGAACCAGCACAGGTGACTGACCAGCACCTCCGGGCACCAGCTGCACGGTTACCTGTGCTCTGCCACATTGCAGGTGGAACACAAACCACTGCTCCCAGGCAGGGACCCCTGGCTGTCTGCCCAAAGTGGCACAGAGGGACTTTGGCTGCTGCCCATCACCTTTCCTACATGGCAAAGGGCAGCAGCAGAGTGACATGGAAGAGGCAGCCTCTCTGCCGGGAATAAACGTGCGGAGATCTCCGCTGCATCAGATGCCTGGCTCCAGTTCACGCAGGCTGATCTAAAGCCGTTAGCTGAAATGGCCGAGCCTTGGGATCTGGCTAGTTTTCAAGATCTGTAAAAAGCCATTTAATAATCCCTGCTTCCTCTCTGCCCTGAGATGATTAGAATGAGGATTTTATTGTTCCAATCATCTCCCTGGAGGACCGTTCTCCCCACTTGTCTTGTTTTATATAAGAGTTGGGGCAGTTGAACAGTTTGTTTGCAGAGTTCCTGTAATGCTGCAGGCAAATGACAAGGAGAATTTTCAAAAGCCACAAAAGTGGGGGAGGCTAAGCTAAAATGGGCCTTAAACTAGCCAGCGTTCAAGGAATGGGGTTAATGTCTCCACCACACTCAGATGGGACTGGTAAAATTAAGCAAACAACTAAATTAATGTTTGGTGGACAGTGGGTTTCCAACCAAATAAAGATCTTTTCTACAACAGCATCCTCTGCTTCCCAATAAAAAACTTGAGTTTCCATACCTTCAATATTTTTGGCAGAAAAACATTATTTAGTGAATTCTGCCTGAAGTGCTATGAAAAAAGTGCAGTTAAAAGTCCCAATTCCAGGCCTAGGCTGGGGAGTACTTACCCAGGCTCTCAGTGTGCCTGGTGGAAACATGGATACTGGGGCTCAGAGCCCAGCTCAGCGTCAGGAGCTCTCGAGCCAAGGTGGCCCCCGCCAATAATCCCAACCTTTAGGCTGTGGCTGTCCCCCAAGGAAGTGGGCAAACCCTTCTCACTCCTGCTCTGCCTGGGGAAGCAGAGAAGCAGGCATCAGCCCAGCACGAGCCACGGTTTCCCCAGATCATGTGTGGTCCTACCCTTCCAGGAAGGGTCCCATACCACGTGTCCAGATAGCACATCCCAACCCCACTCCTTGCATCCAGCCCAACTCCCTCTTCTGCTTTCCAGTGGGATTGCCAGAGAGGCAGAGGCTGATGGCCGCAGCCTGGCATGCACAGCATCCATGGGGCTTGGGGCTAGACCCCAGGGAGCATGGTGTCACCATCCCAAAACACACCACCTATGCTGAGGCTAACTGGCCGCTAACTGTAAAGCAGCTCAGCAATTAAGAGCTGATACTCAGCAGACACATCAACCCACATGGTGGCGAAGCTCAGGAACAAGTCAGCATGAGGAGGATAGACTAGTGACAGCAGAGGCTGCTGCTGAGAAGGGACATGGGACAGCACCTGCTAGTGGAGGATGACTGGTTTATTCTAAATCATACAGACCAGTGGCAGGAACAAGTCACAAGCATTGGGCACTACACCCAACACTTTTTCTGGGATGAATCCCCAATTTGGTGGTAGAGACAATCTCCATTCCTTGGTTTTCTCAGGGGAAAACTAGTCCAAATGATTTAAGACTGACTGACAGTGAGTTCGTACAAACGCAGATGTTCAGTAACCAACAAGTGTGGGTATAAACAGTAGGTGGGTTTTTAACCATGCATAACAAGATAAAAAGCTAACAAATTGTAGCATTGTGTAGGTATACCTGTATAATGCTTAACTTTATACAGAGCTGGTGTGAACCACGCAAGAAACTCCCTGCAGAGACCAGCCACCTTCCCCAGTCCTCCTAGTGACACATTCATGCTGCTTAGACCAACACCAGAATGACCAGTCACATGCCTGTGTCACGTTTTAGCTCAGTAAAGATGCAGTAGTTTGGGAAGAGTTTGGCACATCAAGGCTTCTCCCTGACATGACTGTGTGACCCAGCCAGCACATTTTACCGACAGTGAGGAGCTCGCTTCCACCTTACCTGAGGTCGTGGAGAAGTTTGCAGAAGAAGGTGGCATGGGCACACGCATTGACTGCCAGCCCCTTGCGGCACCTTGTCAGATACATCACGGCCTCTTCACCTGGTACTGCTTCACCAGCCTGATAGGACTTGAAAGTCTCTGTAATGTCCCACATCTTGACCCAGAAGGACAAACATCAGCAGCAAGGAATTAGAAGAGGGACACAACCTCCACCCACACAGCATCGCAGTCCATCCCAGCCCCTGCCAGGGTTGTACCTGCAGAGTGAGACCCCAGCCCTTCTCAGGGTTTCTCCTTGCTGACACGGGACCTAGAGAAGTGGCTGGTCCCTACATGCAACACAGTCACTGAGAACGAGATGCATCAGTAGATGTCTGAACCTGTGCTTTCTCTGATACTACATCTCTCTGTTACACAAGTCTCATCTGGACTTTAAAGCCCAGCCACCTGTAAGCTGCCAGCACAGCGCTTGGGACAGACTTCATTGGAGCTGCTCCTGGGCTGGAAGTAGTGAGAAAATCGAACCTTCAGCAAGTGGTTCAGTTTTCCAGTTCAAAGCTATTTTTGCATTCACCCTCAGCTTTACTGGGCCAAAGCTGTGCCTCCTGCCCTCCCCAGCTGAGCAGTCTCTCAGCTCCTTCTCCCTGCACATTATTTGCTGCAAGCCCCTGTGTCATGGCATGGCCAGCTCAGCAGTGGCCAGGTGTGGGAACCCTTGCCCAGGGCCTGCCTTACTGCTTAGAGAGCTGCAGGGGTGCTTTCAGAGGTACGAGGCCATCGTCACAATAACAGAATGACTACGACTAGCCCAGAAAGCTCTGAAAAGCAGAGCAGCTGAGTCCCTCCTTTGCACAGTAGGTGGTGTTTCAGCCAGCAAAGGTGCTGGGGGTTTAGAGGTGGCTGGAGCAGCACCTCTCAGCCCTGCCTGCTGCAGCAGAGGACAGCTTGGTGCACCATTTAGCCTGATGTGAGGCAAATATACAGTGCTCTTGGCCAGAGCAGGACACTGCTGAGCTATCTGAATTACTTGTGTCACCTGATGGAACCCGGAGCATGCTTCAGTGTATCACAAACCTGCATTGAAGATGGAGAAAGGCAAAAACTGGGCCGTTCCCTAAAGGTCTCTGCAGCTCACCCAACTCAGGCAAAGGTCCCACAGGGTGAGAGGCACCAACTAGGCTGAAGTGCCCTCAGCCAAGCTCATCAGGGACAAAAATGGCCCCATGCCCCATCACAAGCAGTTGGAGTGCTGTGTTGCGCTGGTCACCAGCCACAGCCCGCTGGTGCCCGTGGTACCATAGTCAGCATGAGGAACAAGGGTGGCCTGAATGAGGTCCCCAAGTTTCCACCCACTCAAGTTCCGCCCTGGTTCATGTTCCCCGATACTGTGGCAGGCACCAGCCCTACCTGCGTGGGCAGCAAGCCCAGACACCTGCGGGTGAGCAGCCAGCCCAGCCTGGGCACTGCTGCTGCCACTGTGACCACCTGGTTACCGGAAAATCGCAGACTTTCAGCTGGGGATGCTGGGAGCGTGGGCTTTTCCAGAGCCACCACAGCACCCCCCAGAGCACAGAAGAAAGCAGAAATTAGGCATGGGGGAGGAGCACCTTCACTGCAGCAGTCTGTTTTTTTTTCTGCTGGGTACAGCTGTGCCACCCTGAGAGCCAGCAGCTAGGTTAGTGTGAAAAAAGTAAGAGGGCAGCGGTTGAACATGTCTCTGTGCCAGCTCCTGCTCACACATGTTCATGGGGAAAAGGTGCTGTCAACCAGATGAAGGTTAGCCTCTCCAGTGAGGGCAGGTGGGTCACATTTCCAAAGGAAGGAGAAAAAAAAAAAAAAGGCATTTTGCTACCTTCATGCAAATTCTGTCCACGATCTGCTTCATCAGCTGGCCTGTGCTGCATAAAGGCAGATACATGCCAAACACACACAGGGCCTAGGACAGGTATTAGAGATGAAACCTTTATCCCACGGAGGCTGCCCCAAAATCATCTGCATCAGCTGGGCAGTGCCTGCCATGTTACTTAAAAAATAAATAAATAAATCCACCCAAACCCACAAGCTCTACAGTAATTTTAGGTTTACTGCTCACATAAAGCCCACCCTCCCCAGCCATAGGACACATTTCCCCAGAAATCCTCCTCTTCCTGCCCACAGAGTAGTCACAGCCTGGGAGCCGTGGCCTCAGAGGAACCCAGGAATAACTGTTGGGGCTCCCAAATGCTGCCTTACAGACAAACATTCCCTGATGCACCACAACCGATCAATCAGACACTTACACCAGCCACGGTATCCTGGTGCTCTGGAAGGTGCTCGCAAAGCTGGTGTCCATCTTCTAGTGTTGGGGTGTGAGGAGCAACTAAGTTGCTAACCCCATGCTGTGTGGCACATCAGCATTTTCTGTTACAAGGGGCCCTGCTTTGCGTGGGATGTTGGCAGTGCCAATACCCCCAGGTCAGCAGCACTGCATCCTGCAAACTGCATACTGAGATCAGGGGATCAGTAGGTACAGCCAGATCACAGTTCTCCTGCTGCTGGACCTACACATCTCCTTACACATCTGTATCACTGGTCATGCCACAAGAGGGGCATCCAGGACTCATGCTTGAACACAGGAGCGAATATTTATTTTATGGCTTCATCAGATTCCTCCAAGGGTATGTTCAGCTTCTCCTGTTGCTCCCTGACATAAATCCCAACCAGTGACACCATTCCAACTCCTACAACCAAGCAATGTCCTGACCTGGGGCACGTGGGACAGCCTGGCAGCAAACCTTACCCTAGCCGAGAGCATCCTGAGTTGCCTTAGGATGAATGTTGCCAGCACATTAAGGAAGGTCAATCTTCCTCTCTAAATCCACAGTGCCATGTCCCGTTCTGGGCTCCTCAGTACAAAAGAGACATGGACACACTGGACAGTCCAGCAAAGGGCCACTGAGATGACTAAGGGACTGGAGCATCCCTCATAGGAGGAGAGGCCGAGACCTAGGACCGTTCAACCTGGAGAAGGCTCGGGGGGGATCTTCTCAATGTGTGTATGTATCTGATGAGAGGGAATGAAGAAAAGGGACAGATTCTTTTCAGTGGTGCCCAGTGATGACAAGAGGCAGTGGGCACAAACTGAAATGTGAGAGTCTAGCTGAAGACAGGAAAACACCTTTTTACTGTAAGGGTGGTCAAATTCAGGAACAGGTTGTCCAGAGAAGCTGAGATGTCTCCAGCTGTGGAGATACTGAAAACCCAAATAGACCAAGTCCTGGTCTGCCTGTTCCAGGTGATCCTGCTTGAGCAGGATTGGATTAGATGATCAAGAGGTCCCTTCCAACCTAAGCGATTTTGTAAGAAGAAAGAAAAAAAAAAAAACCAAACCAAACACCAACAGAAAAAAATTGAGAGTGCACAGTGCAGCAGGAAGGCTGGAACCCAAACCTGCCCTCAGACTGGTACATCACTACAACACGACCTTCACCTTTGTGTGCCCACCCCTGCGGCAGCAAACTCTCCTACAACATTAAAATTAATCCATCTGTGATGGTGACATTGAAGGTGTGAAATAAGGTACTGCTGCAAGCAAAGCCACTCCATGGTGACACACACTGTGCTTTTCAGGACCTGAGAAAACACCCTGCATGCTCACTTTGTGGGAGGTGTGATAAATTGCACAGGATTAGCAAACAGAGTGACAAAGCACTCGGTGTGGGAAGGAAATAAACAGCCCAAGGAGAAAGAGACAGCTTTATTTAAGGAATTGAAGTGAGGTCTGGAAGGATGAAGCCAGCAGTTGCCTGAGGAGTTGTGTTTCTGAGAAAGTGCAATTCAATCCTTCCTGGCACAACACTCAGAGTGAAGAGCTGCTGGGGAGAGCAGGTTTGGGCCCGCTGAGAGGGGTCCCTCCTTGCTCTCCCTCCAGCCCGGCAGGGCTCTGACCAGCTCCACACTAGGTGCCTGTTCTTCCCTGATGAAGGGATCTTCCAAGAGCTGCAGAGCGCCAGCACAAGGATACTGGCAGGGGCTGCTGTCCTGACTCTGCAGGAGTTCATACAACACTTCTTTTCCTAAGGTGAGCCAGCACAAACCAACAAAAAAATGAGCTTTAAGGTGCAGCTGGTCCTTTTCCCCCAACACACTCTGATGCAGGGAGAACACAGTCCGGTAGGCTTTACTCCAGCCACAGCCATGGCTGGTGATGCTCAAGCCAGCTTGAGTGTTACAGGGCGTGCTCAGCGCCGGCTGGCGGGGACCCCCCCGGCCTGGCTGACCTGTCAGTCGGACTGGGTGGGAATAAGCCCGCACACCACCCAGAGCAAACGCAACCTTCCTGTGCCCAGCAGCTTCCCCCCGTAAACAAAAGCGATGCCTGGCTTACAGCCAAGTCAAAGAGAATCAGATTCCAAAAAGAATCAACCCTGGTGGACCAGTACCATGGTTTCGCTGGCTACTTTGGAGCAACTGCCTTCAACCAGCCTGCATGCCACTGTCCCACAAGCCACGGGCACCCACGGTCACTGACGAACGTTGATCATGCAATGAGTAGTAACAGAGTTGCTCTGTTGGTGCTGCACTGGGTTTTGCAGTTTCCTCTTTCACTGGCAAGGCAACGGCCAAGCAGGCTGCTTCACAGGTGCTCAGTTCTTCCATCGGATTTGCTAAAAGAGAGAACGAGACATGACTAACATCAGTGCTGAACACAGATCCCTCAGGGGCCAAGTTAGTGAATCCCAGTCCCTGACAAGGACAACTATGGCCAGAGGGTGCTAGTTCTATCAGTTTCACCCTTCATTCCTACACTGAATGCAATCATAAAAGCAGGTAGGATGGCCATGCCGTTACACCTAATCCATGGCAGTTTCTGATGACAATCTCTGGAAGAAAAAGTAGGTGTTTCTTACCATGTTGTTGAGAATGCTGTTTATCTTCTCTTCGTCTGCAGAGCCTCGCTCCACCTTGCATTTATATGCTGTCAGCTGGATGCGATCCTTTAGATCCCTGTACGTCTAGATAAACAGCAAAACCAGCCCCCAGCTTACACAGTTAGATGATGCCCTGTAGACGAGCCAGGCAACTCTTCAATCCCCCCTCCAGTTCCCACCCACAGCACAATTCCACAGCACAAATGCTAGGAGCCACACACTGGCTCACTTGGCTTCCACTGGGAACCGTATCACTGCTCCCAGGCCACAGCGATAAACAAACCCCACCAGGCACATGACAGCAGTGGCACACGGCAGAGCACAGGAAAGCTAGGGAGAAAAAGCAGGCTCTTGTTCCATCTCTTCACACACACAGCAGGGACCTACCTCAATGACAACATCATGGCACTTGTATTTGGTGGCGAGGTTCAACCGTGTCTCCACATCCTCCACCAGGCGCACATACTCCTGCAGCACCTGCGAGGGAAGGAAGAGTGTCTCAGCTCCCTTCTGCAGGTACCTCCTGCATCGTTCTGTCACCCCAGTCACAAAACCTTTAAAGGCCACAGAATCACAGAATGGTCAGGGTTGGAAGGGACCTTTGGAGATCTTCTAGTCCAACACCCTACCAAAGCAGGTTCACCTACAGCAGGTGGGACAGGATCGCATCCAGGCGGGTTTTGAATGTCTCCAGTGTGGGAGACTCCACAACCTCTCTGGGCAGCCTGTGCCAGCGCTCTGTTACTCTCAAGTAAAGAAGTTTTTCCTCATGTTGAGATGGAATTTCCTGTGTTCCAGCTTGTGCCTGTTGCCCCTTGTCCTGTCGCCAGGCACCAGTGAAAAGAGTCTGGCCCCATCCTCTTGACACCTGCCCTTTAGATATTTATAAGCATTGATGAGATCCCCTCTCAGTCTTCTCTTCTCCAGGCTAAACAGACCCCGTCTCTCAGCCTGTCGCTGGTCACACAGACTTGACCCCTTCCTTCCTAAGGCAACAACTGACCAGGAAAGGACTGCTCAGGACCCCAGAGGCAGTAAAGCTTTGCTCACAAAGCTCAGAGTCTGAGGCTACCTCGTTCCTGTGGATCTGGTTAACCATTGCCAGCCAGATTAAACATACGCAAAGTTAACATAGCAAACAAAGGTGGCGACGCACTGTGGGGAGAGAGCTCCCAGACAACTCTGGGCCCTATGTCCCTCTTGCAGTCAGACGTAGGACCCAGCCCTCACTACCACCCACACCTCCTGTTGATGCATGGGTCGCTCAGCTGAGTGCTGCACCCACCTGGCAGAGCCAGCAGCTCGGCAAGCTGTCCTCCCATTCTCATCTAGGAAGCAGCTCACTTGGGGAATCATTCACACCCCAAATCCCAACGAAGAGCAGCAGGACATAAGCAGCGGTTCCTCGCTCACCTGTACAGGAGCGTTGTTCCTCTGCAAGATCTCCACCACCCGGTGGAAGCCGATAGGTGCTTTCTTCTTGGTGTAGCCCAGCCAGTTCTGAAATGAGTGCCAAACCCTATGTTAATCTGAAAGGACAATCCTTCCAGCCACAAGAAAATGTTCTTCCCCGGTGCCAGCAACATACACCATCAGCCGCCACATGCACCACTGGCAGAGTCCTTCATGCAGCAGCTGGGTGCAGGCTGTCTGCGAAGCCTTTGGTAACAGAGCAGGAGGGCAGCCCCCTTCTCTGACCTTGTTGCTGCAGCCAAGCCAGGCCCAGCAGAGGTCTTAGGCAGGGAGAGAAGGAACATATTGCAACACCCTCCGGCAGAGGTGCTGGGCTCTGCTGAAATAAAACCAGTCTGTCCAGTAACTCCAGAACAAGCCAGCTATCAGTAGCAGATATCGGTACTTGGAATTGAGTCCCCAGCAAGGTTTTCCACGGCTCACCTTGGTGGTGAAGAGGGCATCCACATCATCCCAGGCTCGCAGCTTTGCACGGGCAGCCAGGGCAGTCAGCACATACTGCTTATCAGGAATCTGCAAGGCAGGAAGCTGCAGTCAGAGCACTAGCACAGCTCAGAAGGCCTGTGTGGGTTGGACAGGGATGTCATCTGCCCCCAGCACCGTGAGGACCCACACCAACAGCCAGGCAAGGAGGGGAGATGCTGCCTCAGGCCAGGGCCAGCACTGCAGAGAGCAGGAGGTGGGAATTTGCAAGTGCTGCTGCAGCCAGGGTGCACCCAGTGAAAGCCTTCACATGGCTCCCCCGCTTGCCCTTCTGGGTCTCCAGAGCGGCCCTGCTCAAGGAGGATGCCATGCCTCCCTCCCTCAGTGCTGAGCTCCTCAACCTCCTCCCACCCACCCCCCTCGCTAAATACAGTTTGGCTGCCCACATTTTCAGCTAGTGCTGCTACAACAGCCAAAAACTCGCATACCTTAAACGTTTTCTTCAGGTTGGTCGGGCTGCTGAATGTTCCCTGGAGAGAGCAGACAAGTCAGTGCAAACGCAGCAGAGCAGGCCACGAGAGAGGTTCAGATACCAATTGTAAGGCACACGCCTCACACAGGGTGAACGTCCCCAAGTTTTTACTGCTTTTTGCTCATGTCAGTGCCACAGGAGGAAACAGCTGACAGATGACAACAACTACCCCACCCCATTAGCTCTCTGGTTTGTTTTCCCCTACATCCTCAACTGATGCACCTCCAGCACTTCCAAGACCACTTCACCACACACCTCAGCCTCATGGGATTAAGGGCCAATTCCAGCCCCTTGGAGCCAGAAGTAAAAGACAGTGGTTTCTAGGAGGCAACTCCCTGACAGGCTGTCCCAGGTTGAATGTCCCATCTTAGAGCACAAAAGAAAACTACAAACTGGTCCCAGATGGACACGGGGAGCTGGCTTCCTCTAGGGCTCTCTGAGGGATGAAATGTGATCTCCCTCCCCTTCTTTCCTTAACATGCCCCAGCTTAACCACCCCACATATTGAGGGTTACAGGAATGAGATGTAACCCTTCTTCTCTCCCACATCATCCTCACCTCAGCCTCTGTGTAGTGGTAGAAACAGGAATAGAAGAGGGTGGTCACTAGTGGCATGTTGAGAATTGAAGCCTTGCGAGGGTATTTCCGAAATATCTCTGACTGCCCAGCCGACTCCAAGTGCCGATCATTGGCCTGTGGAAACAGACAGACGGAGAGGGTGTACACGAGCCAGGGCAACTGCCTGCCCTAGCTGCGGGGTAGAGACCTGGGGAGCGTGTTGTGATAGCAAAGCAGGAGCACAGCCTCAACGTGCCATGAAGCCTCAGGTCTGGTATTTCACACATGTGGCTGGCACAGCAGCTTGGATAACAGTTAAACTACACTAGCCGGGGCAGGCTGGTTAGATCCAAAGGGGTATAAGTTAGGGACAAATTAGTCCCAATCAGCTAGTCCTAATCATCTCCTGATCAGCAGGGAAAATTTCATACCTCAATGATGATCTGTCGCTCCAACAGGGTATAATGGTCTTGGATGTGGGAGGTATCCTCAGCTGAAAATGGCAGCCTGGCCAGACAGGGAGGAAGGAGACACTGTCAGCAGCTCTTAACACAGTACATTTAGAAGGATGCTCTTCTCTACCAAACATTCTTTCCACAGACAGAGATGTGGGGAACACCTGCCATTCTCCCCAGCCTAAGTGGCTAGTAGGTATTTAAGCTCCTGCCCCACTGCCCTCTCCAACTGTCTCTCTCCTAGACAGGCTCCAAAGAAGGAAAAATTACGTGGCATCTCTCACAGAACAACCTAAAGCTCATGCTACCAATTTTCTCAAGTGCTCAGGCACCCAAGCTTTCATCCTTCACAACCTAAAGGGTCAATGATCAGAAGGTCCCTGAAGCATCTTTGCCCCCAGGTGGCAGCAAAAGCTGCTGGACTAGTGATCACCACAAATTCTTCCTCTCTGGTCTATCGTGTCCACAACACCCCACTCCCACTCAACAACCCAAAACCAACATAAGCTCTCAAACTACATAAGCTGTGGCACTGGGACAGAGGTCTAATTTTCTTTACTACCACCTTCTGTGAAGCACCCACATCCCTCCCACCCTCTTGCATTTTTTCTTACCCAATGCAGCCTTTCAGAAATTCCCTCCTTTTTTCTACATCCTGGATGTTCAAATGTTCCCGATACTGAGACAGCTGGAGGGAGAGAGAAAAGAAGCAGAGGCTATTCTCATGGATTTGGGAGATACGGGACTCCAGAAGGCAAAATGGGGATGCAAAGCTCTTGCCTGACTACCAGCCACCCTGCAGCCAGCCTCCCCCTGCCCTACACTCCCTCTTGACTGAGGAAAGGGAGCTTCTGCTCCTGGGAATACTCACAGCGACTTCCTCAGTCCTGTCTAGGAACCTGCAAAAGGGAAGGAGCAAACATTAACTTGGAGGCAGGTTCCTAGCAGCGTGCTCAGCACCACCAGAAGGCTGGGGAAGAGCCTCACCTGAGCAGATCCAGAAGCAACTTCTGCTCACCCGTCTCTTTGAGGAAATGGATCAGATGACACAAGGCCACCTGCCGCACCTCCAGCTCCCGAAACAAGACCTCTGCAGGACAGACAGATACATACAGGCAGGTAAAGTAAGTTACCACTACCAAGCCAGAGGGGGCTAAGCACAGTGCATGGAGGTGCAAGCCATCGGCAGGATTCAACAACCTTATCCCATCTCAAAGCACAGTCTTGGAGGCTAGAGCACAGGAGGAGAGCCTGGTCACCAGGCTGCGAGCTGAATTCACAACAGTGTGCTAACCCTACAGATTCTTTCTCATTCACCCCACCACCACTACCACCTACCACTGCTTAAAGCTCCTCTCTGGGGCCTTCGTGGGCATCACCATCCCCCCTCCCATGTTACATTCGCTGCAAAAATATTTCATGCTCAGTAAAGTAGCAACACCCCAGATGCTCTCTTTGTGACTTGCACCCAGTGAAAGAATTAGACCCTCTGCCCTAAACTGAAACACACTATAGAAACCCCGGCCCCAGTCACACTTACCTCTCCTTAGCGTCCGTTTCAGGAATATCAGGACCTGTGAGCACAGAGAGGCAGCTCTCAGCTGACCAGATCAGTCTTCACCAGAATTAAGACAGACAGACAGCAAACGGGTCAAGGTGTGGGGAAGCTTTTGCAAAGGGCCTCTGAAGACACAGCTCTTATGGCACTGAAATGAATTCTGCTACCCACTAAACACAGGACAGGCAGTGGACCAGGGCCACAGCTGCCTGGATGCCTTCCTAAGCTCCTATACTGGATCTTAGATAAGTGAGACCAAGATTTACAAAGAAAAGCTCTTCCATGAGAGATCCAAGGGCTTAAAAGACCTGGATGAGGGAAACTCTGACAAAGTCCCATTTGCTGCCTAATGCTTTGGAAGCCAGATAAACTGGAGAGGTCCCTCAAATATTCTGTGCTGCAACAAGCAGACCAAACCTCGGCCTTCAAGAAGTTGCTGCAAAGATCTATAAGGCTGAAGGATCAGGTTCCTTGTTATTAACCTGACATGAACTCTGCAGAGTAGCAGGAAAGCCAGCGGGAATATGGAACTTCCCAGTCTTAAGCTTTGACACTTTTCAGTAACCTCCTGGTTTTAAGTAAAGAAAAACCCCATATCTTGCAAGATTAGGTGGCCAACCGACTGCATTCACACAAGCACCCTCTGTGGGGTCACCCAGGAAGTCCCAGCCCGATATGGCCCCAGCAGGACTCACAGCTGTAATGACATTCCCATCATGCCCTGCCACAGCTTCATCCAAGAGCACCAGCTTGTCCTGCAGGGAGCGAAATCTCTCTAGAGAGCAGACCTGGAGATAGAAGAGGTATAAGTAGGCATATGGGACATCAGACAATCCCCAGGCGGAACCAGCCCCCAAGATACTACCTATTCTTCCCCTGTGAACCCTTTAGCAACAGGAGTAACCATCCTCCCAACCAGCAGAGAACTTCTCATTTAACTGAAGCCATGGGCTGCGTGATCCCTGGGAATCTGTCCGCCTGGGTTGCAGAGTTAGCCCTCTTTACGAACTGTTCAGGCAACAGCCATTGTACATTCAGCACAAACACCCTTATCAACAAGGCAAAACTTCCCTGCACACCACAAACCACCAGCCCTGACAGGAGGAGGGATCTCTGCAGGGCCTTTACCACGGAGGAGACCAGAAAAGTTGTAAGACTCTTTCTCCCTTCTTCTTACCCCATAATTGTGGCCTCTCTCAGCCTTTAGTTCACCTCAGCCATTGGGAAGATACATACAGAGCAAAACCACAAGCTGCCTGTGCGATCACTGCAAACTGAGGCAGACGAGACTAAGATTCCACCTCCAGCGTAATCAAGATTGCTTGTCTTCCTCCCTCCATTTGCCACCAACTAAGAAGGGAAGTAAAGCCCTACAGCCTCAGATTTTTTCCATAAGCCCAGCCCCAGGGAGCAGAAAGTGTAGAAAGGGACGCAGCAGTACAGACACCTCCCGTCAAAGCCTAGCTGAGGGGATGATCCAAGTAAATAACGCAACCAAGCCCTGAAGATCTCCTGCTGCTCCTGAGCCAGTGTGATCCCAGCACTGCCACCTGGCAAAGCAGCAGGCAGGGAGAGCACCGTCCCTGCTAGATGCTGCAAGCAACACGGATTTCCTCCCTGCTCCAGGAACAGCCAACAGCACAGGGAAGTGTAAAGCAGTTTAGGACCACCCACCCTCCATCTCTTGCCAGCAGGTGGGAGTGGAAAATCCTTACCTTGCCCCTCTGCATTCGCCTGACTGTATCTTTGGGGCTCCAGTCACTGCTGTAATCCTGCCACAAGAAAAATAAAGAGCTCTTGAGCCTCAAGAGGCCAGATCATGCCAGCAGCCCCCTAGCTGCTTTCCACTCGTGCTGGATCAGAGTGATGGCCCATGTGTAGCTTCTCAGACTTATCACTCAGCTGCTCCAGAGCGGCTGCTAGTAGGATGTGTCCCTACAGTGTTCAGGTGCGCTGGTTCTGGTTGCTGGTGGGGAGGGAAGCTAGAGGCTCAAATGTTAACACAGAATCTTTCTATTGTCTCAGGAAGGTCCATCATCATATCCTTTATAAGAAGTGCATTTCAACAGGTTGTCGTCCTTACAAATCAAAGCTTCAATGTTGCTTTCAGAAGGACAAACAAAATACATGCAAAACTGACAAACCTAAAACTGAGGGGGAAGGAATCAGTTTCTTGTTACAACTCAGACAGACTTCTGCTGGTGAGCCTTCCACAGCAGCGTGAAGAAAGCAGGGACAACAGCTTCAGGCAAGTGCCTGGAGAGGCACACAGGACTAGCACAATATGACAAAAGCACTGAAGCCTGTAGCGAGACCGTCTTAAGGTAATATGCTGCTGCAATGACCAAAGTTCTTCCCCTACAACCTGCAGACACTGCAATCTAGAAGCGCTGGATAAAAAGTGGCGGCGGCCTCAGCCACTCCTGAACTCAGACTCCAAGAGGGCATCTAAGTCTTTTTGAGGCACTCGAGCCAGCAGTTGTAACTCAGCCTTCTGCCTCAAAAAAGTGAGAGAAAGGGAGTAACCAGAACCAGCTCTGAGGACACTGAATTCTAAATTAATTGAAGATTTATTGAAGCCCAAATCTAAAGAAAAAATGGGCTGAACCAGTCCTATTAGGGGACCACTGTACATGAGTCTCTCAAGTCAACAGATAGCTAAGTGTCAAATGTCCTGAGCACCAGGGCTCTCTCCAGCGCCTCTGGAGCTCAGCTCCTCAGCCTGTCAGGACACTGGTTCAAAGCTACCGCTAACTTTCCCATCTTTGTTCCACCTCTCTTACAATACTCCTGCCTGCTTTTAAGGGGCTGTACAACCCTTCTCCTTCCTGCTTCACCGCCTCTGCGGGCACAGAACAGAACACAACAGGGCACAGCTATTTCTCCTGCTGTGCTTTCAGGAAGTACTGCCTGTTAGATTATGTGATTACTGGCTAATCAACATAAACACACCAACCTGGTGAGGATCAGATGGCCAAGGACAGGTGGAGAAAACCCAGTAACCTGATCTGTCCAATCTGAGCACACTGACTTGACTACTCCTTGCCACCATCAAATGAGACAGATTAGGTCATTATCTGATGTGTAAAACCCTCCAGGATGAGTAAACCAAAGAAACTTTCCCCAAACACCATGCAACCCTAAAGAGGCACAGGACTTAGTATGAGACACAGGGGAAAAAGAATCCTGGGATGTTTTAAGAGGGTTGTGTAAATGTGTGAGGCTTATTACGGAAGTTTACAGGGAAAGACAAAAAGCAGGGAAAGGGAGGGATCAAAATGAATTGGGCAGGAACAAGGATGGAAAAATAGAGGGAAAAGGGGCCATAGGGTGGCAGTCAAGTTTAAACAAGTGGCTAGTTAGTGTGCCTGTCTGACTAAGCCCTGCAATGGATCACTGCGGTTTGTCTTGTATTCTCATTAAATTCTATATTTAACCACCTTCTGTGTGGGTGGGCTCTTTATTCCAAGTGTATGTGTTTGTATGAACACTAGTGAACTTCAAGCTCAACCAGCGAGTAGAATAAGCAGCCTGAGCACCAGGAGCCGGAATGGGACCATGAACCCTAGGGGCCCAAGGGTCCAGGTGCCAGCAACTGCAGGAGACTAGGGTCTGGGATTCGGCTACAAAACAAACTGGATGTCTAAGACCAGCTACTGGAGAGATGCAGAGAGTGTGTATATGTTCCACTGGTGGAATTCAGTTCTGGTCAGACAGAAAGGAGGCTCAGGATCAGGCTTCAGTGCTGTGTGTTTATGTGTCTGTTGGTAAAGGCATTGGTTTCTGTCATAGAATTGTCTAGGTTGGAAGAGACCTTTAAGATCCTTGGGTCCAACCATCAAACTGTCTGTGTTAACCCATGTGGGCAGCTGTGTTAGTATTGTGTATGTCTGTATCTGTTGCGAATGCGTGCTCAGTCCTGTTACTGGCTGGACCTGAGGCCATAGAACCTCACACCTAGCAGAAGGAATCCACCCAGTCCCAAAATTCACGAGATTCTGCAACACCTAACGCTGCCTATCTGGGTGAAGAACCCTCCTGCCAACTGGAACTCCACCTCTGTGCAACTCTCTCTACACTGCCCCAGTAATTCATGAATGAGAAATTTAGAAGCCTTTAGATTTAAAAAAATTAAAAAGCACACACGATGTCAATTCATCTGACCAAGCATGAAAGCAGCTTACAGGCAAAACAGTATTTAGAAATCCTTTTCACAAAGCCTGCTGGGCCATTCGTCAGAAGGAGTAACTAAGACACCCAGCAAAGCTCCCTACTTCTGAGCAAAACCAGAGACCACCTAAATTACTGTGAGGCTGCATTTTGCAGCTCCCTGTCCTACTCCCTGCATTGCCCTCTGCTGTCTGAAATAGCAATTAATCACTTCCCATAAAAACGATAGAGTAAGAAAGTCCTCCTGGCAGTACTCTGATCTCAGCACACTACAAACAGGCTGCTCACCTTGTAGTCAGCTTTCGGCCTGCGCAGCTCTGGGGCGTAGCTTTTAACTCCTGTGTCAGAGAGGGCTGAGAGGGAAAGGCAAAGCTGAGTAGCACATCAAAATCCTGATTCATGCCCACTTCCAAAACCACCCTTTTCTTGGTTTTTGTGGTAGAAGACCCAAACTCAAGCACCAAATGGCAATACAAAGATGCTCCAAACCCAACAGTCATCAGTTGTACATAAGCAGATTACCCCAAACCATCATGCCAACTCTTTTGCTTCTTCACTGAATGACTTTCAGATAACCCATGATTCAGTTTCCCTTTCTGCAACATAAGGAAGGTGACACTTCCCTTTTTTCAGAAATGCTTTGGTTTACATAAATCTGCACCCCTCCCAAAACGAGGCACGGATTCAAAAACTTACCATCTGAAAGGGACTGAAAACTTGGAAGTTTGTTTCGTCCTGAAATCAAAACAAGCACTCATGAGAGACTGTCTCTTCACCAGCAGTACCTTTTGCAGAGGGAACATGAGTCTAGATTGCAAGCTGCAGCTATGCCACTGTAGAACACGCCATTCTGCATAGTGATTCACACTACACCAGCATAGCTGGGGCTCACCCGCTTGCAGTTTAAGGCTTTGAAGTTGTCTGAGGCATCACAAGCCATATCACACCCTGGCCCTATCTGCCCTCTTGTTGCTGAGGCCAGGCGAGGGAGGTTAAAGAGCCTGAATCCACTCCTCTACCTGCAGAGCAGAGGCTGCAGAGCAGAAAGCACACAGCACTGCTTAGGCCATGGCAACATGGACAGCTTCCTTCACCAGGGCTGCGATTTGAATGCCCTTCGTTATCACTGTACTATCAAAGCTCAGGGTAAAAAACCACCCCAGAGAAAGAGAGACAAAGTAAAAGCTGGTTTGTTGTCTGGCTGTGAGGCGACAGAGCTGAACTTCTGCAAGCTGCGTAAGTCTCCCCGTGGCCTGCTGCACAGTTCCCCCCATAACCAGCTACACTACCACTGCTGCTACCATGTGTTTGCTGAAGCAACAAAAATAGCAGCCAGCTGAGCTCCAAATAAAGGCTAATCAACCTGTCTTGTCTACAGTACTGAACATCAAATGAGGACCACATGGGTCAAGCCAGTCCCTTTGTAGCCTGCCCTTTCCCACCATGCAAACGGATTGCTGTACAGTGCTGTGCTCGCCTTGCTGTTCTGTGGAACCTGGCTTTTAAGCAGCCATAATCTCCAAAGCCCCCTCTCATACCACAGGAGCATGCAATCTTCTGCACAAGACAGTATCCAATTTCTGATCGGTGAGAGATACACTCCCACACTGAGGAGAGATCAGAGCTTCCCTGTTTTGCAATACACTTAAGAAAAAACGATTTACATAAGATAACACAGTTGCCTCTTGACACTCTTGAGGAAAAACCTATTTGTCCATACATTGTATATGAGGAACCTCACCTTTGAACAGGCTGCTTAGGGAGTAGGAGGAAACTTGTTTGGGAAAAGCAGCATAGGAGGAAGAGCCCTTCTGTAGGCCGGAGTCTCGGCCCTCCAGTGAGCTAGTGCTGCTGGAGGCTGTCTCTTTGATTGACCAGGAGATACCTATGTGCAGACAGAGGTCATTTATAACAAAAGAAGAGAAAACCAATAAAACAAATAAAATCTTATGGCATGGCAGGAATGTTACCAAGCGTGTCCTGGTCAGTTCTGCACTAGCACATCCTGGTAACCCTCAGCACTAAGTAGATGCAGTGCACAGAATCCCAATCTCGCGTAATATTGCTTGTTAAACAGTTGTGCACTGTCATCCAGAAATGATCGATTTCAGCAATATTGTACTGCCGGTTATAGCTTACATAAAAAAATGCATAGACCACCCAACATCTGTATGTTGTTGCATGAGGCAAAGCATAATCCTTGCTCTAAAGATAAAGAGCAAGACAAAGAATTCCTGACTTACCTCAAATCACAGAAACATAAGAACATACCTTCCTGAAAACTGGAAAACTAGACAGTTTTCCTCCCCACACAGACAAAACACCTATCAATGTGCATATGCTGCTGGCAACAATGCAAATGTCTCCCTCCTGCTTGTTTGGGACTCAGTTGTCCTTTCTTTTCACCCAGCTTCACAACACATTTTAGGACAGGGTGATAGAGCAAAAAAGCCGATAGGTAGAGACCTTGGGTGGGAAAAGAAACGGCCTGAACCAGAGCAAGGAGCTACAGCATAGGACAAGAAGAACACTCTTTGAAGGTTTTCTGGGTGATCCAGATGTAAATTTTCACTGTTTGGCACTGGCTAGCAAGTGCCACATATTGTGTGGCTCATGAACTCCAAAGCGCAGCAGACAGCATCGTGTGTAGGTCATGAGCTCACTCCCATCATCACTAGAAATGCATTTGTTTAAAGCTTACAATTCCCTTTCAAACTTCAAGCATAAGAAGCAGTATATAAACACACACTTAACCTTGGAATATCTCCTTAAAGTGCTGTGGGACAAAGCACTGAGAAGTTTAAATGGTGCTATTTCAGGCAGCAGTGTGAAGGAAATGATCACCCAGAACCCTGCAGGGCAGCTGAGCATGATGAATATCAAGCCACAACCTCGAAAATATCTGCTCTAAGCTGGGCTACGTATTGGGAAAAACACAGTGATTTCCGTCCACTTGTCTGCACTCCTCTTCTTTATGTAATTTGGGATTCTACTTGCTTTTTTCAGTGGATCCACACAGGTAAATCAAGTGGCTCACAATGTGACCTGAGGAGACTAGAATTAGATAGCAAGTAGTACTCCTGACCTCGACTAAACGACATGACTTAAGTGTAATTTTAAACTCCCTCTGTCGCAAGGATGACTTGCAGTACTTCTGCACTTACTTCCCACAGGTTCTCCGCTCCAGCTGACCCTCTCAAGGTCGTCATCATCATCATCAACGATATCCCGAAGGCTATTCACTGCCCGTTTGGATTCCTTTAGCTACGGACAAAAGAAAGAGCTCGCGTAAAGACCACCAGTGTTGCAGAGTGTGCTTTGTTTCTTATTGCCTTCAAGCAACACCCCCCTCACCCCGAGCTTTGAACACAGCTTCTTCCTCCTCTTCTGGAGGAGGTATTTCACGCCCATAGGTGTTCAACAGACACAGCAGCCCTTCCTCGCCACTGGGAATCCAAAGGCCACCGACACCTACACAGACACGGCCAGCTCAGCCAGCAGGAGATGATGCAGTTTAAGGAACCACGGGTCCTAATGAGCTTTCGGATTGGGTACCGTGCGGGGGCGAGGCGGGAGCCCTCGGTGGCCTCCACACAGGGCGGGAGGCGAGCACCCAGCCCACCCACGAAGCGCAGACCCTCAGCGAAGCGCGGGGCCCGAGGCCTTGGGCTGAGACGGCCACGGCCGAGGTGGGGAACGGAGAGGGCGTCTCACGCCGGGCCGCGGCGGACGCGGGGCCGGACTTTACCTGTGACAGCTCGTCATCCTCGTCGTCGAAGGTGAAGGCCCGGAACTTGGAGCTGTGCCAGTACTCCTCCTCGTCCGCCCTCGCCCGGCTCATCTGCAACGGCACCGCGCGCCTGCCTCAGGGGAGCGCCTGCCTGAGGGGAATCACCGCCCCTGGTCCCTGGTCCCGCCTCCCGGCCCGGCCCCGCCGCCCCCCCCAGGTCCCGCTCACCTCTCCCGCGCCAGGCACCGCCACCGGACAGGGCACGGCAGGGGAGGAAGGGCGGCTGCCGCGCAGGGCACGCCGGGACATGTAGTCTTCCCGCCCCTTCCCAAGCTGCCGTTGCGCTGCTCGCGCACTACGCGTACCGGCGTGCCCCGCGCTGCCGCAGGGGACGGACTACACGTCCCAGCGGGCCGCGCGCGGCGGTGCGGCCTGCGGGCCGGTTGCTGAGGGCCGGGCTGGCGGCGGTCGGGCTCGGGGTGGCTGTGAGGTGCGGCGCGGCCGGCTCCGGGAGCTGCCGTCCGGCGGGGACGGGGCGGCAGCGCCAGCTGGTAGAGGCGGCGCGGCGGAACCAAGCAGCCAGGCCGCGCGCCAGGCGAGGCGGGGGGAAGGGCGCCGGAAGGGACCGTGCCGGTGACGGAAGCCGGGAGGTGGCGCGGCGGCCGGCGGTTCTAGCAGTTTCCACGGGCGGTCGGTGCGGAGGAGGCGGCGGCGGCGGCGGTCCCGATGGCCAAGTGGGGGGGAGGGAGACCCGCGCTGGATCGTCGAGCAGCGGGCGGACGCCACCAACGTCAACAACTGGCACTGGTGAGCGGGGCGGCCCGGCCGGGCGGCCCCCGGGGCCCTGGGTGGAGGGAGGCTGCCCGGTCGGTGTCCCGGAGAGGGGCGCATCCCTCCTTCCCTCCCCTACGAGCCTGCTGCTGCTGAGGTGGGGGGGGTGTCCGGGCTGATGCCCCTCGGAAGGCTCTCGCCTCTGGGTGGGTGGGGGGGGGGGGCCCCGGGGAAGGGCTGGGGGTGCCTTGGGGAAGGGTTGAGGGTGTCCCGGGGAAGGGCTGGGGGTGCCCCGGGGAAGGGCTGGCGCTGTGTGTGTTGGAGCGGGGCAGGGAGGGAAGGACGGGGGTAAGGCTAGATAGGCCCAGTGTGTGCTGGCGGTGTGGCTTGTCCCAGATTCTCAGACCGCCCGGCTTTCTCGCAGGACGGAGCGGGATGCCTCCAACTGGTCTACGGAGCGGCTGAAAACTCTCCTCCTGCCTGTCAGGGTGGAGGGTGAGGAAGGGGCTTGTGAGGTGACGGAAGTGAGCAAACTGGATGGAGAGGCCTCCATTAACAACCGCAAAGGGAAACTTATCTTCTTCTATGAGTGGGCAATCAAGCTGGCATGGACTGGTGAGTGATGTTCTCCCCTACTGTCTCAAGGCCAAATTCAAGTACAAGATTAAGGATATTATTATTTCCCTCCTTTGGGAAGTAATAATAAAGTGAAGTATTGTGTTGCAATACAATCCAAGTTTGCTTTTACAACAAGCAGAATAAGAAAAGTTGATCTGAACAACATAATTGTAATTGCAGGCACCTCAAAGACAGGAGTGAAATACAAAGGTTATGTGGAGATTCCTAATCTCTCAGATGAAAATGACATTGATGAAGTTGAGGTAAGCACAGCTAAAGACTTAATACTGCTGGCTGCATGGTTGCTCTAACAGTTATCCCCACAGCATTAATATTTCCTTCCCTGTTGCCTTTTTTAGAATGTTTGTGTAGAGCCTTTTCAGTGTTAGAGACTGCTTAAATTAATAGAATCATAGCATGATTTGGGTTGGAAGGCACCTGAAAGATCATCTAGATGTAACACCCCTGCCATGGACAGGGACACCTTCGACTATATCAGGTCGCTTAAAGCCCCACGAAACCTGGCCTTGAACACCACCAGGGATGGGGCATCCACAGCTTTGCTGGGCAGCCTGTTCCAGTGTCTCTCCACCCTCGTAACAGGGTGGCAAATAAATAATTTCTTCCTTATACCTAATCTAATTGTAGCCTCTTTCAATTTAAAACTATTACCCCTCATCTTGTCACTACACGCACTGATAAAGAGTCCCTCCCCATCATGTTGTATCTTTATCAAATTAATTCCTGTCTTCTAGATATAAGGGCTTTATAGCACATGATGGTATTTAGGTACGTGCATACATTACTGTAGGCTGAGAGAGATGAAGTGAAAGATTAATAAAACTGCACTGCTGCTTGTGAATGTTTAGCCCAAGTCTAACTGTGATGTTGAATTGAGTAATAAAAGGACTATGCAAGTATGGCTTTGTTAATGAGGACTTGTCCTTCTTGTTTAGATCCACGTCAGCCTTGCTAAAGATGAGCCTGACACTAACTTGAAGACCCTGATGAAGCAAGAAGGTGCAAAAAAAATTAGAGATGCAATGAAAACTTACATCAGCACTCTCAAAACGGGTATGTACCTGAGAGGGAGAAGTGTTATGGGAACGCATGTGGGCTAATGCTAAAGAAGAGATGGGGGTAACGAGAGGAGTCAATATTAGTTCCTCACCTCATCTGAACAAGAAGGTGTCAGAGCAACAACAGTAACTTTTCTGTCTCTTTTCAAAATGGTTAGCATTTGGCCAGAAGCACTTCTGTCTCTAGACATTGTAGCACAGCCCAGAAAGATTGGTTTTGGTGATAACCCAATAATAAACAGCATTTTTGGATTTGTGTGTTAAAACCGAGAACGTCCTTAGCATGCTGAAGCTCAGCTGTAGAGAAAATAAAGCTGGTGAAATGTGTTTGCTACCCCAGTGACACAGAGTATCAGTCACTGCATGTGGCACAATCTGGCCTTTAGTTTGCTTACTCCCTTGGAAGGTGACATCTTCTCTCTAGTTTGTTGTTTTTTCTCTTTTCCCACACTAGTAAAGGCATCTATTTGTTATTTGGATTTGAGAATAACCGAGAACTGGAAATAGCGCTGCAGGTTTTTTTGCTGGTGTCGCTGAGTGAGCTGTTCAGCATCTGCATCAAAATTACCTTTTTTAGAAGATAAATCTGATTCCAGCAGTTTGAGTTAAGTCAGTGTGCTTTGGTTGAGTTTGGCTTTGCTCTCTAGTACAGGCCGGGAACGCTACAGTTGCTTTTTATGTCTGTTTACCTGTATTACACTACATGTGCTGTATATTCAAGTTTTGCTGTGTACAAACCACCACTGGTTGCTGTTTTTCCAAGATCAAATTTCTGTGCCCTTGTGTTTTTTCAGGCTTTAGTGTTCAGGGTGGGAGATGCAGTCACCCAGTGGAAAATGAGAATGTTATTCAGGAAGAACTGTATGATCTTGTGGGCTGGAGTAAATAAGAATAGGTGGGAACTAGGTATTGTGGGATACAAGATTATACACACATGATAAAATTCAGCTATATAATGGAATTTTGCCAGTTTTAACAGATGAAGATGAAGGAGAAAGAGCAAACTGGTTTATAATTGGTAAAGGCAGAAGTGGTAGAGCTGGAGGAAAAACAAACGTGATGCTGAAAGAGATTGAAGCTTCTGGTGGAGTTATTAAAGTGCTAGTGCTGCCAGACAGGGCACTGGTGAGACCTCCCCTTGGTTTCTGTGTGTAGTGCTGGCATCTGGTGTCAAAAAAAAAAAGTCAAAGATGGAGTCAGAAGTAACTTTATTCTGTACTACAATGGTATGAGAAATGGAGAGCCAGTCTGAAAAGAAATGGCAAAGCTCGGTTTGGTTTGTCTAGATCAGCAAGATAGAAGTATCTGAGATGTGATTGCTGTTTATATTAGAGAATGAGAGAGAAAGCAAGCTATATAAGTGTAAGGCTAACATTAATATGAGGGGAATGTGTGGAAGATAGTGATCGGTATGTCTAGGCTAGGAAGAGAAGGTAAGTTCCTGACTGTTAGTGTAGGCAGGTTCTGATATGGCCTTCAGTGGAGAGTGGTGAGGGCAAGAAGAATTAGTTGCTTGTAAAAAGAGATCCGTTTACTTTTTTAAAAAAATGTTTCAAGTTGTGGGTGCTAGCAAGAGCGGGGGAGAAACCAGGAAGCCCTGTTTGATTGTGTATTTCAAAGAACAGTTAAAAGGTTTACTTGATCTTTTATTAGTTTCATGGGCGCATTCCTGTCTTTCCAGAATTCACCCAGGGCATGATTTTGCCCACAGTGAATGGTGAACATATGGAAACAACACCTCAGGTGGCTCCTAAAGCAGAAGACCGCAAGGTAAATAAAACTGTGCAAACATGCTCTTGCATCTGTGAAGAAAGGTACACAGTACTAGATTCCAGGGCTTACAGGAGCAACCTATGCTGTTTACAAGGATATATGTGTATTTTCAGGAACTGACAATCTGTGGTGTAGGCCTGACTCTTTTGGTTTGCAGCACATCTTAATTCAAGCAGAGCGATAAATCTGCTTTTTACGCTCAAATATGGTTGTACCTAATTACATTTTTACCAAAGGCCTTTGTTTTTTCTCTTGGATATGTGAACCACTTGTTGAGTATTTTTGTGAAAAAAATATGTGTGTGTTTGTTTTGCTTGTTGTTTTGTTAGTCGGCCGCTAGCAGCAGTACCGCCACATCGCAGTCCAAATCCGTAGGAGTCAAAATCCCTACTTGTAAGATCAGCTTGAAGGACACCTTCTTAACATCTCCTGAGGAGCTCTACCGGGTATTCGTTACTCAGGAGGTAATGCCAAGCTTGTTCTGAGAATCGTTCTTTGCACACAGTAGGTTGTTCCTAAAAAGCTTTTTGAGGCATTCTGTAGGACACTCACGTTCCATGAGAATGGAATAAGAACCGGTCTGCAGAACGGTTGCTTAAAGCTCGTGTGTGCATCTTTTCACACAGTTGGCAAGAGAGGATTAATGCCAGCCAGAAGCCAGTCCCAGACTACTGTCAGCACCTATCTGTAGGTGTATCCCTTATTGCATGTGGTCAGATCTTTTGGGACTAGTTGTGTGTGCTTTTTGTTTTTGTCTTGTTTTTTTTACTTTTAAGGTTAGGTGGTGTCAAAGCATACTTCAGGAATAGCTTCCCCTCTCCTGCACGCTATTATATAATTTAAGAAGAGAGAGCAGCATTGTGTCATTAAACATGGTCTTAGTCTTTTGTTCCTCCTTTAAGAAAAAAAACAACTAGGGAGAGAAAAAGCAAAAGACATGACCTCTTCTTAGAACTAGGTTTCATTAAGGCATCAACAGTGTAAATCAAAGTGGGGCTTACAGAACACCGCATAGGCTATGAAAGCTAGGGATTCTTTTCCCTTGGCAGGCAGAATGCTGCTGTAGTGGCTGTAACCTTGCTTTTCTGGCCAGGGCAGGGTTTTTGTCTTTTCTTGATGAAGACCTTACAGTATTGACTTACCTCCTCTTCCAGAACTTTTGTAGTTGTGTGGGAGGCATTAGGCAACAAGGTTGCAAGCAGATAATGTCAAGTAATACAAATCTTCTCCTGAGTTCTTTTTAGATGGTCCAAGCTTTCACCCACGCACAAGCCGCCTTGGAGGCAGATAAAGGAGGCAAGTTTCAGTTGCTGGATGGCAGTGTCACAGGAGAGTTTGTTGACCTAGTAAGTACTAACTAGTGCAGGTGTATCTGGCTCGGGGGCAGCTTTTTTTATTTTTGAGGTATGAATTCTGTAACAATGCTTCAGTTACCTACTTGTGCAGTTCTAACTGGTGCCCAACAGTTATCTATAATCGCTGTGGCTATTGAAGTGTTCCTTATAGTATGGATTAATGTATGGGACTTTAGTCTGGGGAGAAAATGTAGCTTCCAGTCATGTATCTGCCCAGCCTTTGTGCGATTTTACTAATTCAGTAGGGGTTGGAGGGGTGTCACTGATAGTAACTGATCCTTTTCCTCTTTAGCCCTCCTGCCACTAAAGTCTTCTGGAGAGGGACACTGTCTGTGTTTGGGGCTATACTATGGCCTACTCTCCTAGAAGAGGAGTGGAAAGAAAAGGACACTTAAAATCTCTTTCCTTCTGTGTGTCTGTTTCTCAAGAGGTCTCTAAAGCTTCAGATCAACACAGTTCTAGTTGTTTTGTATTAGACTGCAGGATTTGCAAAAAATTACTACTCATTCTTTCTGTCTTTTTTTCAAGGTCCCTGAGAAACAACTTGTTATGAAATGGAGATTTAAATCTTGGCCAGCTGGTAAGTAGTCCAAAGATGGACTGTCGTGTTACAGTCCTTGCAGGTGTTTGAAGAATTCCAGCCCCGTTTGCTGCACTGCACTCTGGCTCGTGGCTGGCGAGCACACGGTGTTCTGGGAGCTGCCCCAGCCTTATCCCAGCTTCATATCCCGCAGGTATATGATGATCAGGTCAGAATCATCAGCCACCACTTAAAGCAGCAGCTGGGGATTAGGAATGATGAAGTGGCAGTTTACTCAGCTGTGGCTGCAACTGCTTCGATCCCCATGAAGAGGGAGCCCTCTCCTCCCTTTGTTTCTGAGGAAGCCCTGCAGCTGTCATAAATAGATCCTCTGGGAAGGGTCCTGAGGAGTTTTTGGGTGGTGCCATGTGAGAGGAGGAGCAGAGCAGCTCCTTGGGGCAGCCTATACTATACTACACACTGCTGACAGATGTGCTTTGGTTCCTCTAGGGCACTTTGCAACAATTACCTTGAACTTCACTGACAAAGGTGGTGAGACGGAGGTGTGCTTGGAAGGCAAGGGCATTCCTGCCAGCGAGGAGGAAAGAACAAAGCAAGGCTGGCAGCGCTACTACTTCGAGGGCATTAAACAGACATTTGGCTATGGCGCCCGCTTGTTTTAATACCGGTTGCTGGGAAGGCTCTGGCTGAAGACTCTGCCACGTGGACTGATACATTTCTCACCTGTCCCTTTCTAATCTTGGCCCTGCTGCCGAGTAAAGTGGGATGACAGGTGACGAGGAAGGCCATTGAGCAGCACCACTTTCAGTCCCTCACTGCTTTGTGCATGTCTCGTGCTGCAGGGGATTCTCTTACATGTACATACTTCTATTGCTAAATAAACCTAACTTAAAAAAAACACCGTGGAACTTGTGTCCTCAGATCGGCTTGAGTTCAAAGGGTCGGTCGATAGGCTGAGGGAGGGATCTGTGGAAAAACATGGATCAATGAGGAGTGCTGATCCCAATGTGATTTACTCCTCACTTCTGAGGGAGCAGAGAGCACGAGCTTGATGCAGTTTTTAGTTGGAGCAGCTGCTCATTTTCTCTCTGCTTTTGATCTGCCGCTAGTAAATGTTTGAAACCCTTCCCATTTCTGAAGGGATCTAAGATGCTGTTCAAGCTATTCCTCTCCTCCCTTACACCTCCCCTTCTTCAACACAATCCTTTACACTGACACTAGCCTGCTCTACAAGAACGCTGGTGTCCAAGACAATCGGCAAACCACTGCTAGGGAAACTCCCACCTGCAAAACAGTTGTAGCAGGTTGTGGGGCCCAGGGTCAGCTCCCTTCAAGAGCTTCAGGCCAAAGCAAACTACAGGCTCTCAATGGGGGTGGGATTTATTCCTGTAAAATAAACAAGGTGCAGTGCTTCTGGCTGACCCCACTTCAGCTGTTGCTTCGACTGGTGATGACGGGAAAACCGCTTGCTTGTTCTCTACTGCTAATACAGTAGCTTCCCAGAGATGTCTTTTAAAGCAATAAACTTGTTTATAGGATAGGGGTGAAATCTAGTTCTGGACAGAAGTGTCACTCTGCTTAACCTCAAGGGTGACTGAAATGCTCAGTTTTCCTTTTGAGGCATGAGCTTTCCTACGTACTTAGCTTTCTGCAGACCACCTCTAGTAAGTTGGAAATGAGTAAAGTTACTGGGTGAGAATTACTGTTTTGGGGATTTTTCCTGTTTGTTTGGTGTTTTTTTTTTAAATCTGAATGGCATGTTGTAGCCCTCCCTGTCAGTAGAGGAGACAGATGGAAAAAAAAACCCACTTTAGTGCCCTTTTTAAAAAAAACCCAAATGTAATTCTTTGAGTTGCCTTTTAAACTATGGACAGCATTTCTAGCCTTTTTCACTCACTATTCCAAAGTGATTATTCATGGTAAAGTATGTACAGACATCAAGAGCGCGGTATGAAATTAAAAGTTGTGTATTGTGCAGTTATCCCTGTGCTGACCTGTGACCGCAAAGGGAGTTGTAGGAAGAGCGGGCACCTGTAGATATGGCAGGGCTTCCCCGTGTCCTGCAGGCCTGTTGTGCTTTAAAGCACTCTCTGGCTGGGAAAGGGGCCGCAGGTGTTTTGCCGGGATTCTTATGCACAGCTGAACTACTGTACACATCTGGTAGGTTGCAAGAGTGTAACGCGATGTAAACAGGCTGATGTCACCGTGCGGCGTGCGTGCTTCGTTCTCTGTTTGGGCAATCTTGGACAGAAACATGGGGAACCTCAAACAGCAGGGCTAGCACATGTGTTCACAGCCAAGGCCAGGGCTTTGGGAAGAGAAGAGCCAAACAATTTGAAAACTGAAAAAATGAGCCGATTCTAAGTTAACTTGAGACAAACTCAACAGCTGAGTCGGGCTGTGCTTCGGCAGCCGTGCCGGCAGCCGGCCGCGCCGCGGCAGCAGCACTCGCCTGCAGCGGGGCTGCGCTGGCACAGCTGAGCCAGGGCGGCAGAAGGCAGGCCCCGCTAATCACCTGCCGCTGGAAGGTTAGGAAGCAGGACAGGAAGGCAGCTGAAGTGGAATTTTAATTGCCTTCCTTTCATCACAAACAAGGTTTACTTCGGGCATCCTGCTGCTACTCTAATAGGACACGCTTTGGCCTCAGCCAGCAGCCCGCATTCATGGGGCTCCCGGCTTTGCTCAGGAGCCGTTTGAGGGCTCTTCCAGGAAAACTGACCGCCCTGAGCTGTGCTGGTGCTGCTCCAGCTGGCTCCCTGCCCCTCGGGCTGGCAATCGCCATCCCCACAGCAGCAGAACAGGCTGCGCAGCCGTGTAGCCACCATGCCTCGGCTGCCGTTCACAACTGGATCTATTGGACTAACCCACCGGTGAAGGGAAGCTTGTGCGAAAAGGCCAGGCTGTGAGCTAGCGCTTAGCCTGAGGCACACAGCGTGGCAGGCTGTGCTAACTCTAACAGGGCACAGCGGTAGTAATGCCTTACACCACTTCAGCCATTCACTTGGCGAAGGCGATACGAGCTAGCGAAGGTCCCTGCGCTATGTCCGCCTGCTGTCTGCAGAGACACCCACTCCTTCAGCTACCGCTGACATCTGGTGCAGCTATACAGATGCTAATGAGAAACCTCGGACCTTTGCTTCACTTGGAAGTGCCAGGAGAGCCAGACAAAGTTTGCAGTCCTTCAGCTATTTGGGGGATGGAAGGCTATACAAGATGAGGAAGAAAAGCAAGGTCCGGCATACTGCCCAAAGGCTCTTCAAGAATCTGAACTGTCACAGGATAAGAGGGAAAGTCTTGTGAATTAAAGAAAACAAAGGTTAAAATAACCAGAAAACAGAGATGGACGTAAACAGTGAATTTTTCACAGTGATGAGAGGTCAGAGGTGGATGCTAATGGACTGCACGCTTACGAGGCACACATGGAGAATACGAGTAAGGAGCAACCATCAAACAACAGAACATGGCGTCCCAACCAGAGGGGTCTCTGAACACATGTAGTGAATTCTGGAATTTCTTGCAGCTGGTGATATGGTATCACTAAACGTTTACCTGGATTCAGAAGAGGAGTGGAAAACTTCTTGGAAGAATAAGCCAACCAAGGGCTATTAAACAGAACAGCCATCACATCTGGCTCAAGAAGCCTCTTTGGCCACCAGCTGCTGGCAACAAGGAAAGTACTTCAGGGAACTAGCAATACGTGCTTGTCCTCTTTGTTCTTCCTTCCTAGTCACCGGCTGTTGACCATGGTCAGAGACTGGATGTTGGTTTAGGTGGACCTATGTTATGACTCACTTGGCCCTTTCTCATGTGTTTTGATCATTTATGTATGTGAAACTTCTATGGGAAAATCAGGCCACAAATCAAAGAGATTGAAGGCCCCTAGCCTAAGTATTAAAACTGCTTTGAAACATCATCCCAACTCTACTTCAATGGCAAAACAGGAAGAACTTAAATAAAATATTTTTTTAAAAAGCCAAAGTGAAAGTAGTTGGACATTTCCAGCATGACAGGGTCTGATGCAGTTTACCCTAGAAGACTTGGGAAAGTGGAGCAATCTTTCTGCATTTGATGAGGAATGGGGCTGGGAAGAGGGAGGGAGGAAGAGAGAGAGGTGAGGGCCAAGGGAATTAGATCAGTCTGTAAAATCGATTCATGAAAAAAATACTGAAAAATGCAGTCAGTAACCTGTAAACACACAGCTAATCAGGTAAAAAGTAACAACTAGCACACCTAGATCACGGCTACATTAAGCACAAGTCATATTGAGTCAACCTAATGCCTTTCTTTGGCAGAATGTCTGTGCTTTATTAAGACTTCAGGCAATGCTTCATATGATATTTTTATAAGTAAATAAGGGAAGACCTAATAGAGCTGTAATGAATCTAGTATCTTTCAGTACAGAAGATAATGTAATTGATAAAAGGCCAAAATAATTTACATCACCACCGTTGCTGTAAAACACTTAGAAGACAAATTTAGGATTGAAACCAATCTTGGCCAAGTGGAAAAGTGACCCAGGAGAAAACAAAAAGTACATTTGACCTTACTGAATTACAAAGTTTTACACTGAGGCAGAATCCACCAGTAATGCATGTACCAGAGGTGATGCAACAGGCTTGGCAGCACATCTGTAAAAAACATTTAAGCTGGGCAGGTTATGGTGAATTTTCAAATGCATATACATTTAAAATATCATAGAAGCAAACAAAAGCTGCCTGGGCAGGCTGAGGTTTGTAGGTCTTATGAAGAAATCTTTCTGTATAGCATTAAGAAAGCCCCAGATAAGACTCCGTGGCTTCAGTTTTGGGCTCCACGCTTCAAGAAAGGTGTGAATTACCTGGAACGAGCCCAGTGGTGGGCAACAAGAACGACCAGAGGTCTACAAGTACAGCTTCTAAGGAAAGCCTGAAAGAATTGCATTTTTTTAGTCTAGAGAAGAGAAGATGGCAGAGAAGGAGGGAAATAGGGAGTGCAATGATAAAATTCTGAAATACATGAGCGGTAGGAGCAAATAAGGCAATAATATGCTCTCTGTGACCGCTGCAGATAAGATGCAGTGGGCTTAAAATAAAGCAGGAAGGATTTAGATTGGCTGCTAGGAAAATATTTCCCCCTGCAAGAACAGTAAAGCTGAGGGTTACTGTGGCATCTCCATCATCGGCAATCTTGAAGCCTGGGAGAGAGCAGGACCCACCAGTGAGGAACGATTTGCTCACGTCCCCATGGTGGGGCTATGTAGTTTCTCGAGACCACGTCTAAATCCGTTTTCTGTGGTACATCCCCGTGTGCGAAGGTGATGCCTGGTTGGGGGGAAATGAACAGATAGATGACATGACATAGGAACACGACTTTCTCCCGGCTCTTCAGAAACCTCATGGCCACCTTGCTGGCTGCTGCCCAGCACAGACAAGCCTGGCTGTGGTTGGGGCTGGCAGGGGCTGGCATGGTGGAGGATGGTGGCTGTCGGATGGGCTCTGCTGCGGCCCCTGGCCCGTGCGTGACGGTCAAGCTGTGCATGGCTGTGATCCCTACTGCCGGGCTCCCATGCAGTGAGAGAAGAATAGCTGACATGCTTGCAAGGACCTGGAACAAAGCAGGGGCTGGGCCCCGCCAGCTGGGTTCCTCTCAGGCATTTCCGAGGGGCAGCTGGCCGCTGCGTGGCAGGGAAGGAGGGTGAGACATTCCTTTCCTGACTGCAACCGTGTGGGTCCATCCTCTGTGGAGATGGAGTAAATCCCATCCCATGGACACGGCAGGCAGGGCTGCCCCAGTGTGATCTTGGCATCCCTCCGCACGGCGTCAGTAAAAGCAGAGCAGAGGACGGGCTCTGCCAGGTGCTGGGGACCCTCTGGGGGTGAGTCTCTGCACTCAGGGAGAAGGCAAAGCCCAGGAGACCAGGTCTTGCCACAAGCTCGTGTTTGCCCCGTGTTCACGCTGCAGACAGTAGGGCTACTGTTGAAAAACTGCAGCCAGTGTGATTTTTTTGTTGTTGTTTTGTACTCTTCTACAGCAACATTGGCAGCTGCGTGCCACACAGTGCCACAAGCACACCCAGCCCAGAGGGCTGACATGGCTACACAGTGGAGTGGGTCCCTTTACAGACCCCAAACAGGTGTGCCTGAAAGGTTGGGGTTTCCTTTCCTCTCCAGAGCCTCAGTTTTAACTCAAAGTCCACTGACCTACACAACCACACTTTGCTTTTCCCTGGGCTAAGGCCAGGCCTTGCAGTTCAGGTCTGCTCCACAGGCTTTGGCCAAACTCTGCTGGCATTATCATCTTCTGTCTTCTCCTCCCACAGCAGCTCGTTCTGGGCCCAGCTGGGCTTTTTGTGTGCTTTCCAAGCAGCAGATTCTTGGAGCAGGAGCCCTGAAAGAAAGCAGACAGCTAAGGGGATCTCTGTTGCTGTAAACATGTTTCTACGAAATCTTGCGTTCATCCCTGAGGGGTGGGCTGCACTCACCCCGCCTGTCCCCCAGGCAGCTGGCCACGCACCCATGCCTTCAAGGTGTCATCCACAGCCAAAAGGTCTTTGCACAGCTTGCTCCCCACCCGTCTGGGGACAAGAGGGCAGGTCAGCAGGGACAAGCACACGCTGACAGTTGTGCCTAGCAAAATTTGGGCATGGCTCCTTCTGTGTGCAAACTAACTCTGCTGCAAGTCGGATGCCAGGGAACTGGTACAGCTGAGCTGTGCGAAGCTCCAGGTCAGACTGGCAAACTAAGACAACTCAACTGGTTGAGAAGTCTTGTGCTCAAAGCAGCGGGCAAAGGTGCAGCTTGAGACTCTGCCGCAGACTCACTCTGTGATTTCAGGTCACAGCTCCAGGTCTTGAGCACCTGCAGAATTAGGGCTGCAATTCTTCCTCCTTCCATCCTCTGGCTGTGGGATTTCTATAGCCCAGGAGTTTCGGAGCAGGGCTCAGCATCCAGCACAGCAAGGACCTTGTTGCAGAGGATAAAGGCACGTTATATACGTAGTAGTAACTGCTGACTGCCCCTCCAGGAAAACACTGATTTTCTCTGTGCTGTTTTTCCTGCAGAGCAGAGCTCGGCCTGCTCCCCCTGGCTTGGGCTCCATGTGACAATGTTTTTGTTGTTGCAGAAGACCAGCGGGAAGCTCAGAGCATCCTTCAGGGAGAGGAGCTGCCTGCTCCCCCAGGCAGGGGCCAGCAATGGCGCCAGGCAGCTGCAGAACACAGCCCCGTGCTGGAGCAGCAGATAACCCTTGACAGATGTGCAGCCAGCACAAAGCAAAAGGAGCAAGAGAGAAGGAGGGAAAACAGCTGGAAATAGCAAGAGTTTGGAAGTGGTCACAATTTACGCAGCAAATTAACAGCAAGAATAAGTTGTGATCCCTGGAAAGTTTTGCAAATCCCCCTGCTATCATTAGCTGTTGGCTCTCGAGGTGGTTTGCCAAACCAGTTTTCCAGCTGGGATGATGCTGGGGTTTTTTTACACCCACTGCCACACTCAACACCTGCTTAAAGCAGTGTGCTGGTGTAAGGTCGGCTGGGACCCAGCTCTGGCCAGGCTGAGCATGGAATAAAATCTGGGGTCGGGGCTGAAGCACAGGCAATGCACTTGCTGCTCAGCAGTGACCTTGATGGCTTCCTTCCCTGTGAGCAGAACTTCACATAACCCACGGCTGTGGCAGTGGGCTCCCGATTATCTCTGTTAGCTGAGATTCTTGCAGCCAGACACCATCAAATGCTAAGGGAAGGAAGCAAAGCCACCAGGGTCTTTGCAGTACAACTGGGGCTGGGGACCCAAGACATGTAGCATTCAACGTAGTGTCATCCCTCTCAACCAAAACAAATAACAACAAATGTTTAAGTCCCAACTGAGTGACATCAGCAACACATACATATATAAAGTGCTTTATTGCAGCATCAGGATAAAGAATTCTTCTCTATGAAATTTTGTAGGAATAAAAGACATTTTACATATATTATATATAAAAAAAAAACCAAAATAAACTTAAGGAGTGGAAGCTTAGAGATTCATCACTTAAATAGCAGTGGGCTGGACAGAATCTTTGATGGGATATAAAAATAAATGCTTGCTTAATGTCTACTTTTCTCACGGTGCCCTGCAAAGCCTCCCCGTGTGTAAGGTGCTTGTGTGAGGAACAACACTGCTTCTTGTTTCTCACGCTCCAGTTCATGCCTGTATCATCCAAACCATAGAGGCAGCGAGGCAGAACAGCCACTCGGCTTTCAACCAGCTTTTTTTTTGGGGGGGGGGGGGGCTGGGGGGGGTGGGACTCGGTGCAAGAAATTTTTCTACTTGTCCTTGGACAGCAACTCCATTTATTACAGAAATTATAGCTCTTTTTTGGGGGGTTAGACTGGTTGACATACCCAGTATAAAGAGGAAGAGGGTGCAAATCCTGGATAACAGTCCTTATTGTAAGAGCACTTCCTCAGAGAGCAGCCAGTCTAACAAACAAATTGGCTGAGCTATTGAAAGTCTCCTCCAAGAACGGCTGTTCGCAGAGGTCCTGCTTCCCTACGTGGGTCCAATACTGGACAGTAAGCACATTTAACCAGAGGTTGTTTTAAAGAAGTCTGTGCACTGATGGTAAATAAGCTCCTCTGAGAATCTGCTGATGTCAATGATGACATATGATATGGCAGAAGAAATATGAAGATGCACTGCTGAATGACAGAAGATAACAAGCTCATCCTTCCACGACCACTCAATTTGTCTGCTTCCTGTACAAATGCCTCCATGCCTGTTGCTGAGCATCCTCGCACACGTCCCAGGCTCCCAGAACTAAGCCACAAGATCACCGCCACCCCCTCTTGACCACCTCTTTAAGACCTACTGCTTTACCAGGAACTAGTGAGCAAATGACCATTTGGGTTAAGGAACACAAAAATTTACCAGGGTCTGGGTCTCCATCCATGCTTATTTGGTTGTGTCTTCCTTCTTACCCTTTACATAACACCGGTCATCTCAGGCTGCATGCCTGTCAGGAAATGGACAGTGTCTGCCTATGTTTTGAAAGCACCCATAACTGGAGTCTGGGGATATGAGTGTGGAATAAAAGTTAAATAAGAATAATTCAGTGATAACTTCAGTAATACTTTTGTTTTACCAGCAATGAAGTCTGAGGTACTGAAGACGAAGGATGCAATATTCTATCAGTAACCAAGGCAAAAGGATCAACGTACACTCAACATATGTAAGACACTCCTAGAAGGACTCCCCAAAGAGCTATCAGACCATGGATATTCACCGGCCCTGGAGAAAGCTCCTGCAAAAAGGACAGACCTAGCATAGGACAGTCAACCAAGGACCTCCGTACCCAGGCAGATGGGTTTTTTTGTCCAACGGTGTCCGGCAGAAAAACATGGAGTAGCCAACAGCCTTGGGTGAAACCTCTAGTCTAGAAATGACTCCATTCTTCTTTACATGTGCTTGACTTGCTCTTTTATTTCCTCTGATGCATAAAATTTGCTAAATAAAAGCTATGAACAGTTTCTGCCAGGTTCAGTGACTGAATGTCCAGGGATAGAGGTGCTTAGCCTAGTTTAGTTTCTCTGCAGGAAACTTGGGAGCTCCCAAAATATGCTGGGAGAAACTGCCATGGACCTGTGAAAACCTGAGTAAAACCCAGGCAAGACCAAAGCACCAACAGGGACCATCATGATCCATGATCTGCAGACACCAGGTATTGACATTATTTAGCACACATGTGTCTTCCTCCTTCAGAGCCACACTTGCTTGCCTGGCCAGGCAGCGAGCCTGAGGAGCGCAGGGTGCACCCACAACTTACTTTCTCTGGGCTGCCTCTCGCTGGGGACCTGGGCAGACACAGCACGGAGCAGGGCCTGAGGCCAGCAGCAGACCAGACATGGGCAACACTGGCACCTGACATGTTCTCATCCCCATGGAGAACTTGGCTCAGTACTTTTTGCTCCTCTCCAGCAATGGCACGAGTGGTGGCCAAGCTGCCTCCTGCTCCAGGCAGGGCTGTGGGTGGGAAATGCGTGACTTTCTGCTGGGCCATGTCACAGGTGCTCCTGAGCACTGAAACCCACTGGGGAGCTGCTGGGAAGCCAAAGCGTGGAGGTGGGCTGGTGGTAGGACTTGCATGGGTGCTGCCACCCTGCTCCCCCAAGCACTGAGGCAGAGGGGCTGAAATGCATGCAGGTGGTGTCCCCATCATGCTGACCTCCTCTGAGGTCCACCTGTGTCTGGCTTTGGCATCCAGTGTTCCCTTTCACAGCCAAAACTGCGGTGGCAAGGCAATCTTGCCAGGGGAGCCCAGTGGGCCAGTCTCCTCCTGCCCCACTCCCCCCCCCAGACCCATGAAACCCTGCTAAAGCCTCTCCCTGCTCCTTCCCAACCACGTACGCAAAATCCAGAGGAGAGGGGAGGCCCTGCTCTGTAGGCATGGCTGGGACAGCCCTGACGCTCCCTAGGAGGACCACCCCCAGTTTCAGAAGAAGACCAGCGTGTGCCCAGACAGGCGTCCAGGTAAGAGCAGGCAGCTCTGCCTACAGCAGGCCAGCTCCTCAGACGTGACGTGAAGCCAGCAGGAGCTGAGGCCATTTCACCCTGCGGACCCTCAGCTTTCAAGGTTGCATTGAAAGACCATAGACAACAAAAGCAGGTGGGAGCAGCCCCCCTCCCGGGAGCAGCCCCCTGCCCCGTTCCCTTTACGCCTCCCATCCCCGGCGGCTCCCCACGCACCAGCCCGGGCACCCCGGGGTGCAGGACCGCCCTGGGTGGCACAGCAGGTATCACACTGTGGTAACCTCCGGCATCCTCAGAACTCTGAGGGGGGCCCAGGCACCCCTCTGAGGGGACGAAACAGACGGCGCATCCTCCCAGCTTTTCCCGGTGCCAGCGAGGAGCCCATGAGCAGGGCCAGGGCTTTGCCAGGCTGGGCCAAGGCAGTAGCCGGCGGTGGCCGTGGCTCCACTGAGCGTGGCTGTGGCTAGTACTCCTTGGCCTCCTGCAGCTGGGAGAGGTACTCCTCCTCGGCGGGGTTGTCAGCACACCGTCGCCCATTGTTGGGGGGCCGGACGGCATGGTAGCGGCTCCAGTCACCCTTGCAGAGGATCCAGGGCAGCATGTCCACCTTGTAGTGCAGCTCCGGGGAGAACTCGGTGCTGATGAGGTTGGGGACGCCGGCCCCCTTGCCGCGGGTGATGAGGCGGGTGTGCTCGTCGTAGCAGCAGTGCTGGGCAGCCAGGGTGGTGCTGTCAAGGGAGAGCATGGAGCGCAGGCAGAAGCGCGCCGTCGGCTTGTAGATGTCCAGGCGCTCCTTGGGGCCACTGGCGTCCCGCCATCGGAAGCTCTTGCCCTGCCGCTCATCCCGCAGGTTGACGGCACTGTAGACGGCCTCCAGCGGGTAGGAGCAGGGGCAGCTGGGCAGGTCCGTCAGCACCTTGCTCAGGTACTTGGTGAGGAAGTCGCTCTTGCAGTTCAGCCACTTCTCACAGCTGTCCACCTCTGGGGGGGGAGGGGGGAGGGCACCAAAAGGGTGAGGGCACACACAGCCCGCACCCTGCACCCCGCTTTACCCAGCTGCCATTTGCCCACAGCCTCACCAGGACCACCAGCAGAGCCTGCAGCCACTGGGCAGGAGCAGCCAGGTTCCTGGGATGAGCTGGAGCCAGGCTCCGTCCCCAAGGCAGTGACAGAGGGAAGGGGTTCACGCTGGGGCAGAGCTGCCCTTCGCAGGGGCTCTGCATGGGGCACCCATCGCTACAGGGTCTGGGCTGGCAGCACCCCGCCATGGGAGAGGGCACGTGGCAGGCTGGCCTCGGCCACTGCACTGTAAAGCAGGACCGTGTTGTACCGGGGCTGTGGGAGGAACTGGGTTTCCCAGCATGACTGTCAAAGCCTGCATGTGGGCAATGGTTTGGTTGACTTAGGTCTGGACACTAGATGTGGGAGCCCTCAGCAGAGCCCTCCCCACCAGCCAGCTACACTCCCCGTGGGGTCTGGCACTGAAGCCCCCAGAGCAAGGCAGAGGCAGAGGCAGAGGCAGAGGCTGACCTGAGTTGAACAGCTCTGTGGTGTTGTCGCTTTTGAAAGGCGTCTCCTCTGTGGGGAAGACCATTTCCCCCTCTGCTCCTTGAGAGGAAAAAGAAAAAGAACAACCAAAGAGCCAGGCTGAACACCAGGAGGAGTAGTGGTTTTTTTTCCTCCATAAGGGCACCAGACACCATGTATCTTCCACCCCCTCTCCTGCCACTGCTTTGGCAGCACAGCCCTGTGCCTGGAAGGGATGGTCAGCAGCAAGACACGCAGGACAGACCCACCCAAGGCTGTGGGTTATGCAAATCCCTGTGGATGGAGCCAGTTCTCAATACGCCTCAGGAGAGGATTTCAAGCTCCCAGTGCGAGAGAGGTGCAAGGAGTCACACACTAAGATGGACACCAGCTCCACCACCCTTGGGCACCATGTAATTGCCTGAGGAGTCATGAAGCCCCATCAGAGCTTCTTTGTAGAAACAAACCCCCGTGGTCATTAGACCAGATCACATTAAGCATAACTAGTTCTTGAAGCACAAGCAACACCCAACCCACAGCAGCGGGGTACCAGCCCATGTCGAGGCCGGGCAGTGCCTAAGCACTGGTATGGCCGAGGGCTCACCAGGGCAGCGCAGCAGGTCGCAGGTCCTCGACTCCGTCGCTGTGCAGGCGTAGCCACAGGACCGGGTCCTCTTCTGGTTGCCAGTGCCACAGGTGATGCTGCAAGGGGACCATGGGCTCCACTCCTCCTCATCTTCATAGTCTGCACGGCAGGGGAGAGGCAGAGGGTGGTGGACCTCAGCAAACGCACAGCAGGAGGGGAGCCAGCAGCCACCTGGGACCTCCCTCAGCTTTGCCCTGTCCCTGGGACGTCCTTTACAGGGATGCAGTGCCAGAGCTGACCAGGACATATGGAGGTGTCCGGTCGCATGATGCCAAGGGCCAAACCTGTCCTTGCTGGCCACCCCAGGGATGCAGTCCCCAAGCAAAGGGTCTCATTCTCACAGCTTTGCTCATGGTCATACTGACCCAGGCAGGCATTGCTGCCCATCCCCATCCTCACCAAACCTACCCGATGCATTGGCCATGATGCTGAAGCATCATATGTTAGCAAAGGTTGACTGGTTTTAGGCTTGTGGCCGGGAAGCTGTAGGAGGGAGCTGCTGTGGTGCCCTGGCCTGTCCACCCACTGGCACTTGCCACCTAGCCCTCTGCAGCACCTCTCCTAGGGGGTGCCCAGGTCTGTGGCAAAGGCTTCTGGCACTGGTGTCACCGCAGGGATGTGGGCTGATGGCAGCAGCACTCGCCATTAAACATTCACACCGTATTTCTCAGATGAGCGTGCCTTCACTAGAGTCCACGCTCCAGTCTGATGACATGCAAGGGCAATTCCCGCTGGGACACTGGCGCGTCTGACCGCTGGCAGCCCCAGCTAGGTGCTAGCCTTGCTCCTCGGCATCCTTGCTTATTTTTTTTAAGTAGGAGCTGAGCACCACTGTGCTGTGATCCCCAGTGCAGGGATGTTTCCCCTGCAGCGAGACAGGGCTGTGGGTCAGGCAGGGGAGGGGATGGCAGTGTTGGTCCACAGGGCAGCTGCGTGCAGCCAAGGACTCACCGTAATTATATTTTTCCTTAAAGATCCAGTTCTTCTGCCCAGGCCACTGTTGATCCCAGTCACCTCCCACTCCACTGAGCATGGACTCCTCCTCCTCATACTCTGCTGTGTAATCTTCCTCCTCTTCCTCCTCCTCCTCCTCGTCCTCCTCTTCCTCCTCCCTGTCCCCTACATCCAGGTTGTCATCCTCTTCCTCCTCCTCTTCCTCCTCCTCAGCGGGGTCGGTGTATTCCCAGAAGAGGGGCCAGAAGAGGTCCTTGTGGGACAACCACTCAGAGGATGTCAGGGACCAGTCATTGCTTGTCTCCTTCAACAAGTCCATCTCCATCTCAGCCTGAGGATCATCCACCACTTCAATGGTCACCTGGAGGCCAGATATGAGGCCAGATATGAGGCACAGCCCTGGGACAGACCTACCAGCCCTTGCACCACTTCCCACCCCAAGAGACCAGAGATGCTTTGAGCTACAGGACCACACGAGGAGCGCAAGGGGTCTCACCTCATCTGGAGGGACTGAGCAGAGGCAGAGCAGGAGGCACAGAGGGGCTGGTGGTCACCCACAGGGATCAACATCACCCTCAGAAAATGAGAGGTTACCCCTGTAGGAGCATTTGCTCCTGCTCTATGGAGAGGGGCTGGGGCAGGGAAAAGGCCATGAGCAAATTCCTCCGGCAAGGAGCTTGTCTGTGCCAGCTATTTGCATCTGGTAGTTATCAAGAAGACAGAGGGCAGTGGGTACATCGACCCTGCTCATGAGATCCTTCCTCTTTCAGAATCAAATAAGGCTGGGGAGCACATGTGGTGCTCACCCACATCCCCCCGCGGCCCACCCAGATCTGCTCCCCACCTGGATGTTGGGGTTCTGAGCGCTCAGGTCCACGTTGGCCAGCCCTGGCAAGCTCTGCAGATCCAACACGAAGGGCAGGCTCTCCTCCTGGCCAGCGCTGCCAGGCTGGGGCACTGCCGGGCTCCTGGCAGCCTGCTGAGCCACCCCACGGCGCCTGTGCCGCCGCGGGCCAGCCTGCCCACTGCGCCTCAGCCCCCGCGCCTTGCCTGATGGCAGCAGCTCCTCATCCCCTGCCGAACGGGGGTTGGACGAGGCAGAGACCTGGAGAGGGAAGAAGTGGTGAGGACATCTCCTGAGGGTGGCTGTGCAGGGAGCAAACTGCTGCCCAGCAAAGGAGGGTCTGGTCTCCTGCACCAAATGGTTCCTTCACTCCATCCTATTGCAGCATCAGGGCAGCAATTAACATGTTAGTTAATTAATTAATACCCAGTGGCCTGTGCTGTGCCAGGGCTCGGCCCCACTGCACCTGAACAACCTACAGGTCTACTCGGGCTGGTGCTTCCCATCCCTGCGACCACCCTCTCTGCACCCCTCTGCTGTCCCGTTCCACTTCTTGCTCTCCCTTTTTGGCCATCGCTTGGTGCCTGGAGATGTACTGGCAAGGGCTGCTTCTGGTCACAGAGTTACCAGAGCTCATGTTTAACAATTTTATATATTTATATAAAAAGTTTATAACAAGGGCTTTATGACAAGGGGGACAACCTCACCTGAATAAGTTGTTCTGTGGTGTCTGTGTTAGGGCAGATGACTTCAAGCAACACAGGTTTAACTGAGATTTCAGATGCTGCCCAAAGGCTGCCACAAGGATGGAAAGAAACTCCTGGTAGACATAACCTAGCTACCTTTATCGTCCCCTTGGGAAAGGGAAGATGCCCAGCCGAACAGCACAACAAAACTTACTTGCCAGTGCTGCCAATGGCTCTAACCACTGCTGCCACTGCGGTGGCACGTGGCGCTTCACGGCCATCCCTGCCCAGGGGGTGTGGGGGGAGCGGGCAGGGACCCTGGCTGGGGTGGCAGTGCCGGCCGGCCGGGGGCACGGGGACGCAGCCAGCGAACCCTGCCAAATGGCCGGGCTCGCGCCGAGTTCCCACGTTCCTCGTCCCCACGCTCAGCGCGCGCCGGCATAAAAGAGCGCGAGTCAAAGGGCCAGCAGGCTCCAGTGCACCCGAGAAACCGGAGATGGGAACAACTGGCAAAGCCCCCCCCGCGGCACAGGCCATGGCCGGGAAGGTCTGCGGGGCCCTGCAGCTCCAGGCTGGGAGCCGAGGTGCGCGAACCCCCAGCATCTCTGCCAGCGGCTGCCTATTTCTGGCTGCCCAGCTGAAACCCCCTTTTGTTCCCAAGCTCTCGCCCTTCGCTCCAGCCCAGCCGAGAGCCGGATTAACGAAGAGAGCGGCATGCCCCCTCCCCACGGCGGGGGGGGGGGGAAGGGGGGGGACACGCAGAGAGGCATTTCTACCTGCAATTAGAGCCAGATGGTTTGGGGAAGGACTCCCCTCCCTTTCATCCTGATCACTGGAGCACTTCAAAGGCAGCTGGAGCCTGGCCAGGCTCTCATGAGCGCACACAGCCTGTCCCCAGCCCTGTGCCCGCACATCAAAGCCTGTGACCCCCCCCCTCCTCCCCATTCCCGGGGGAGGGAAAAGAGCAGCAGGGACGCTGCTGGTCCCTTGGCTGCTGCCCAGAGCGGGCTGGACGCGGGGAAGGGCCGGTGACAGACTTCACCAGATGGGCCCGGAGGAGAGACGGCTGCGGGGAGGAGGGAGGCTGTGCTCCCCGGCGAGAGCATTTTGGGGCTCACCCCTCTCCCTGGCTGGGAGGGCTCCTGGGGCACAGCTGGCAGCAAACGTGGGCATGGACAGACCCCTCCGCCTGCATCTTCTCCTCCCAACTCCCTTTGCCCCTGTCCAAAACCACAACAGCTTTGGGAAGGACCCGTGGGAAGGATGCCTGGCTCTGCCCCAGCCTGTCTCCTGGTGCCTCAGCCCCTTACTTACGCCCAGGGACTCCCTGGCAGGGAGCAAGGAGGAGCCCAGGAGGAGCAGAAGCAGCAAGGGGGGGCAAGCAGGCAAACCTGGCCGTGTCCCGGTGCTGGCCACACGACACCACCCGTCAGTGCTGGGTTTGCTGCCAGCTGCTCGTGCCCAACACAACCCCTGCGCAAGGGGCTGCCAACAGCCCTGCGAGGCTGGCGCTGCTGCCTAATTTGCAATGAGCTTATCGGGGCTGGGTAAGCTCCTTTCACAGACAACCCAAATTTAATACACATGGAAAGCGAGGTCTCCTCTAGGAACAAGATCTGAGCTCACCCAAGGACATCAGAGCAAGCGAGCCAGGAACAGACTCCAAGTCTCCAAACTTACACTCAGTGCCTAATTCAGATTTTACGCCCAAACAAGCTCAAGAAATTCAGAGTACTGTTCCCACAGGGAAAATGTAAAACTTCCCCAGGGGAACTGGCTGCGAGACTGTCACAGGGTGAACGAGCTCCCTCAGCTCCCAAAACCTCCAGAGGCACAAAAACCCAGGGGGTGTCCACCCCAGATGGCCCAGAGTCCTTCAGCAATGGTCACTGCCCTGTACCACCCAATCCTTCCCTCCTGCTAACATCTGCATCACTCCCAGACTTCACTGGGTTAAAATTTGTCCCTGCATCAGAAGATGTCCCTCGTGAGCAAGGTCCTGTTCAGTGCACCACCCCAGCTGATCAAGCCATGGATTTTCGCAAGGTCCCATGAGGCCCAGTACTCCCTCTGGGTCAGAGCATCCATGGCACCACGCTCCTGACAGGCAGATGTGGCTTCTCCATGTCACCAAGGGACTCCTGCCAGCCACACAGGCAGCTGCCCTCGAGGGTCGCACTCCTGCCGTGCGACACCCACCCTCTCCTCTGCCCTGCCTAGGGAACAGCTGGATAAAGCTGTCAAGCCTGGAGCTAAGCCACTGCAGTGCGTCAGCCAAGGGAAGAGAAGAGCTGGCCTGTCCAGGGCCAAAACTCTGCTCTCCATGGGGCACAGGAGAAAGGCTGCAAACTGTCGTAGAGCTGGTCATCAGCAGCTCCCTTCTCCTTCTGCCGTCGGGGAAGGACATCTGCCACCACACCACAGAAGCAGAGTGCAGCGCTGGGAAGCCATCAATATCTCACAGACAAGCTCCAGCCTTCTCCTGTGACCAGCCAGCACCAAGCAAAGGAAAAAGCTGAAGGGGGAATTGCCGCAGCTCCTCTTGCATACACTTGGGATATCCTGGCTGGGAATAAGGGTTTCTAGGGCAGGAACCTGAGAAAAACTTTGGAGCAGCACTCCGGAAAGAGCATCCGCTTTCTGTTTGTGAAGACTATGTTTAGACTGAAGGCTATAAGCAGGATCACACCCGCCTCCCTACCAGCCCAGGAGCCCTTCCCACATAGTCCAGGCTCTCCCACGTGTAGGACTGACCACCTAAACACCTTGGGGCACAAGCTCAGCAAAGGTGTTAGGAAGGACAAAGAACTTGTCCACAATTCACTCCAGTGTCATGCCTACTTTGTACGTAACACAGGCGAGGGTGTATGGAAAAGGTGTGGGGAAAGCCCACTCATCATTTCTCTATAGACTAAAGGCTGATATTTTCCCATTTCTAGTCCATATATCTCTATTAAAATTGCTCGGAAATCTGAAGATGGTGAAGAGAGCAGCCACAAAACCATTTCAAGGGATGGAAAGACTTTTCCAGCGAAAGACTTGTACAATTCAGTTTGTTTGCCATGATAAAAAGAGAAAGCAATGACTCGATTTCCCAGTTATTTAAGGCAATAATCCGTTAGGCACAAGAGACTCTCTAATCCAGAACAGAAACACATAATAGGAACCAACGTGTTCGAGTCAAAGCCAGACAAATTCAACTGAGGAATAAGGATCGTGCTTTTAACGCCGTAGGTGATTAACCACAGGAACAAGCTAACAAGGAAAGTAGCAATATCTCTTGTGGAGACAGTCAAACCCATGTCACTGGGCTCAACACATATGCACCGCATCTGTGCTAGGGAAGAAATTCAAGGACTGAATGATTTCTTCTGGTCTTAAAATCTGTGATTTTGCTATAAACTTCTCTAAGACTGAACTAAACCAGGGTTAAGCAAGCAAATGACTGACATTCACGTGCTTACATAAAAATGATTAAAGATGTGACACCTCAGATCCTACAGCAGTTTAAAACCTGAACACATCAACAGATTGTGCTGTACCGCCCTTTGGCAACCAGGGACACCACTGTGCTGGCACCACAACCACGGGTACTTGTCCTTCCAGCATGTTCCTCAGCATCTCAGTAGGCACTGCGAATTGCCAGTGAACACACCGGCAGCGCTCTATGTAACTCTGTCTGTTGCTGAGCAGAGTTGCTCTTCATCACGGGGTTAAACCCAAGCCAAGTCCACCTGAGATAACTCCCCGGGAGGGAAGCAATGCAGGAGCCTGTGCATCAGCGGCCTGGAGCAGGTGAGTCCCCGGCACTGCACGGGACAAGCTCAGAGGATGCAGCTTCCACCCACGCATATCCCGAGCCAATTAGTGAGCGCATAAACTCAGACTTGTTCAGCTTGAACCAAAGAAACCTGTGCACACGGGAGTGAGATGAGAGGCAACGTTCAGGCTGTGCTTTGGGCTTGTTAACACTGCAGTGAAGAAAATGACGTATTTGCTAAAGGCTGGTATTGCACTGGGCTGTAATTATGAGGAACGGGGGGGTTGTGTTGCCTAATCATTACTGCTTGCGTTAGGTTTCCTTTGAACAGTTTTACCACACTGTACTGAAACAAGAACCCACCAGAAGCACCCTTGATCTTTTCCTGAATAGAGCTGAGTCTCCACAAGCATCATCCTACTCTTTCCCCCAAGCTCTCTTCAACATTATTGTAAAAATTTGCCGTGCAGTTTCTTGCAAACTTGCCCACTTATGAATTAGCCAAGTACAAAATAGAAATCAGAACATTTTTTTTTTTCTTTACCATAAACCTTTTCCTTCCACAGTCACCTAAACGAGCTGCAAAGATCTGGAGAAAGCTTTCAAAACAAATTTATCTTTGGACTGAAATGGGGCAGGAACAACTCCAGAGCAGGGTTTTATTACAAGGCTATGGAAGCAAAGGGACGCTGGTCGGTTGCTTCAGAAGGAAGACCAGCCTGCCTGGGGGCAGCTCTGGGGCTGTAGTTTGCAGAAAGGCTCAGGACAGTTTTTTGCGAGTGGGAGTGGGAGAAAGGGGAGGTTTTTCCAGTGCTAACAAGTCTCTTTAAAATAAAGGTAGGCTGAACGGCAGGGTAATCAACAGGAACAAATGCAGCGTGCCACGCTGCCTCCCTCCCATAGCGCTGGACATGCTCTCTCCTTGATGATCCCACCACAGACACTGCTCAAAGAAAGGGCGTTTTTAGCCCAGCTGGCTGAGACTGCCTTAACCTCCTGAGGGCTGTAGCTTGATCCTCCCAGCTCATAACCCATCCACCAGCACACAACCCATCCACCGGCACAGTCTTTCAGCCAGATGGAAAATCCACTGGACACACATCAGGCAAGTGACCTCTGCTACCCATCAGCTCATCAACCACTTAACTGGTTTCCCAGAACTGTGCCCCAGCACAGCGTGCTTCTAGAGGTGCCAAGAGCTGGGTGGGTACCTATGAGAAAACGGGGAAGGTGAAGATGCCACCCAGTCCCTGTTACTGTCTGTAAGACATCCCGAGCCACTATCCCAATAATCAGACACAACACCTTTAGACTTATAGGCAGGTGGTTTGGTAGGAGATATCACTCGGGGTTTTGACAGGTGAGCTCTGGAAGATCTGCCAGAGGTAATGTAAGGTAGCGGACACCTCCAGCTGTCCCACTCTTCTTCTGCCCTTGGTTACACTCCTGTCCACAAAGGAGCTGTGGCACAAGTGAAGAGCAGGACTATGATCTCCCAACTGCTCTACTTACTGGTCCACCTCAGGATCAACTCGCACTTGAGTGCTATTTTTGTGGTTTTGGTTTTTTTTAATAAAGACACAAGCATCTCCCTTTAGGTTTTGGGAGAGCTCTGCAACTGCTCGTGGAACAGACGAGGCACTCGGTTATCGCGCTTGCGTGGGCAGATCCTGTTTATGACAGACCAGCAGGAGACAGCAGCAAACCGTGGGCTGTGCAGATAATTATTACGCCCTCACAATTATAATTTTCACACAGTTATCAAAATACTTTAGATCATATGGAATCACTCTTCTTCTCTAACTAGCTTCATCGCAACTGTCTTGAGTAGGGAGCTGCAGGAGGCAGCACCAAAGGCTTCCTCATTTATTTCATGTCTCACAATTGCAACAACTGTAATCTCAAAACTCTTTCCAAGGTTGGTGACTTGGTTGCACCCGAGGCAGAGCCAGCCCTGGAGCAGAAGACGCCACAGCACGGAGAAGCAGCAGCACGCAGCACCATGAGGAGCAAGGACATGGCATGGTTGACTTTGCGCAAGACCGAAAAGGGGAAGGTTGGCCAGGTTGCTGTCAGTTGTCCTTACTGCATGCCCCTGTTGGCACATCCCAGCCCCTCTCACTGCAGCTGGCTCTGCTGTGGGCACGCCAATGAGTAAGTTGCCTGTGGCATCCTCAGCCAACTCCCCAGTGACACAAGGAAGACAAGTAGGAGCCTGGTGGCTTTTCACCTCTCGCCATGTCTGGCAGTTGCCCTCCTCAGTGTCACATGCAGGTGCTTCTCTACCATAAATACCTTCTCCCTCTTTAACATTGAGACAAATGCTGTGAAACACCCATTTTGTAGACAAAGAAAATGACCTGCCCCAGGCCTCTCGGGTAGCCTGAAGCAAGGCCAGGAATAGACGCAGGTCTCCCATGTCATACTTGGAGAAGGCTCTCAGGAAGGTCTACCACAGTTCAGTTTCTCCCCCCACTTAGCCCCCCAGGAGGGACTGCCCTGCCTCCCACACAGATGAACCACACAGGCCTTGCGGTGGAGAAGCTGGGGCATCTGGTCAGCACCATTGACATGTCCCAGCACATCAGCTGGGGCTGTCCTCACACCAGAGACTCTGCCCAAGTGCACAGGTCCAAGGGCTGACCCTTTGCAGGTGGTGCCTGCTGTGAGGAGCCCAGCCGGTGGCAAGGAGGAAGGAGGTACCCCTGAGATCTCTGCTGCAGCCAGGCCAGCTGGGAGCTGGCCTGCTGTGCTAGAGCACAGCAGCGGGTACGGGAGCAGGGCCCCTGGAGGGACTGCACAGAGAGGTCCCCCAGAGAGGTGAACAGACACACATCCATACCCTCTGGTGCTCTCTGGCAAATGCTCCTGCTAGGGCACATGTTTTCTGTTAACATAGTTGAGCCGTAATACGCATAAGCTCTTAATGCATTGGACTGAGTTGCTGTTAACTTGTTCCAGCTCTAAACCCCATGTGCTTCAGTAACCATTAACTTGTTCCAGCTAATGATCCACATTTGTTAGCCTGCACACTGTAACCCTCTGACTGCTCCAGCTGCTGATTCCTTCCCTGCCGCAGCCCAGGCAAAACTGCAAAAGGAAAAAAAAAAACCCCAAACATAGCAAAGCAAGTGCAGAAACCTGAGGGACCAGCCCAATGCCAGTCTCCCCTGCCCGTTCCCCCACCTGCTAGAAGAGGTTGCAGTGGTGGGGGACACAGGACAGGCGGGAGCACAGGGGGCACTCGCTCCCCTTGTCCCACGCTGGGGGCACAGGCTGCCCCCCCATACAGACAGTGGGGCAGGGAAGGCAGTCAACCAAATCGATGCAAATCCATCGGGGATCCCTTCAACAACAGACAAAATGGGCACCTGAGCTGGACTTGGTGAACGTCTATGCTCTGCGCAGGAAGGGATCCAGGCAGGGATGCTGCATCTCGGCTTCCCAAAGGGGCAAAGCTGGGGTGACTCACAGCCAGCAGCCCCCCTCCCGGGTGCTTGGCTGCAGCTCCCCAGCCCAGGGTGACCTCAGCTCCCCTCCCCAGCCCAGTGGCAGGATTTAATGACTCCCGCACATCAGCATGGGGTGGAGAAAGGGTCTCGGGGTAGGGAAACCTTCCTCTCCGGCTCCAGTGTGTGTCATTCATAACTCACTTGTTCATAAGTTTTTCCAGGACAGTCACTGCTACTTCTAAGTGTCTCACCAAAACACAATTCCTTTTTTTTTTTCCACACCAGATGGGAGCCTGAGGTTTGCAGGGCTGCAGAGGCAAGTCCAAAGTCAGAGGAAAGCTAGGGCACATCTAAACAGGGAGCCCCACTTTCCCAGCATCTTAGCCCCCAGTTGACCCCCTCCTCTTCCCTTTGGCCAGTCACTTCCCAGTGGGACCGCAGCTGCAACCCCAGGAGCAGTCCCCAGGGTGGGCACAGACACGCAATAGCCAAGCTGTAATCCTGGCTGCGGGGGAAGCCAAGCTGAGCCTGAGATGCCCACAGCACCTCTGGGCAGCCCCACATCTCCTCCAATGGAGGCACAAGGGGTGGCCACCCTGTGGATGCGTCCCAGGAGAGAAGAACTAGATGCTCATCTAAGGGTGATCTTCCATTTTTAAGGAGCAGCCAGCTTAAGCATGTAATACAACCGCAGTGTCCTCGGAGGCGAAGGGGAGGCTGGGGGGGGAAACAGCTGACATGAAGACATCTGTACACCACCTCGTCTCACTGGAGGTGCTGCATGGCACAGCACAGCTGCCCCCCCCCGTGATTTCCACTGCTGCGGGAGCAGCTGCAGGTGAAGGGGAGGGCAGGGACGGCAGCAGGAGGGAGTGCCACAGCGGTGGGGAAGAGAAGATATCCCAGGGAAACAAAGAGGTGCTGACCCTCCACTGGTGGGGCACCTTCTGCTGCACCTCCCAGCCATCCCACAAATCACCGAATCACAAAATGGTCAGGGTTGGAAGGGACCTCTGGAGATCATCTAAGTCCAACCCCCCTGCCACAGCAGGGACACCTACAGCAGTTGCACAGGATGGCGTCCAGGCGGGTTTTGAATGTCTCCAGTGTGGGAGACTCCACCACTTCTCCGGGCAGCCTGTGCCAGTGCTCTGCCACCCTCAAAGTAAAGAAGTTCCTCCTCATGTTAATATGGAATTTCCTATCTTCCTATTCCTACCTTACTATTCCCTAACCCGGCGAGCGCCTCGGGGCTCAGCCACCAGGGAAGAGCCAAGGCTGGCTTGCTCGTCCCCAGGCTCAGGCTGCTGGGGCTGGGATGGAGGACGGCCAACCTGAAAGGCACCGTACCCACGCCACGCACCAGCCTCCTGCTGTGCCCTGCATGATGGAGACTCCCTTGGCTGGGGACGCATTCCCAGCCCTGCCTCCTACCCCCATTCCTGCAAGCTGGATAAGGCCCCAGCAGACCAGGCCAATCAACAACTCTTAATCCGTGATAACCCCACACTTGACCACCTCTTCCTTGCATGCATGGGTGCTTCCTGGCGATCTGCAGCTAGGTGCCCACCTTGCACCCATCCAGCAGCACCAGGGACCAGCAGAAGGCAGCAATTTACTGCATCTTGTTCCCTTCGAAGCTGTCTCCTTCCCCTGGAGACTAAACCAACCTGCAGCCCAGGAGGCGCTGGTGCCCTTCATGCCAAGAGCCACCAGGGAGTCAGAGGCAGGTAGGTCACCATCTTTTTGGTGTCTTCATCTCACAAGTACTGAGATGAAGTATATCTCATAACAGTTTCTCAGACAAGCTCCAGGAATTCCTACACACAGGGCACGTGCAGAAAGCAATACCATGCAGAAAGAAATACAAACTGCTTGAAAGCAACACCGTGCAGGCTGACTTTTACAGCTGGCCATGAAAAAGCATCCGACAGCCCAATGAAGGTTCCCTGCAAAAACAGTCTACCAAAAAAAAAAAAAAAAAAAAAAGTCCTTGCACTTTTGCAAGCTTCTATCTGAAATGGAAATGTTTTCACACAGAAACACGGCTGCAATCTCTTCCCTGCTTCTTGGCTACAAGCTCTGGTATTTCATGCAAAAAAAAGAGCCTCTGGCTCACAACATTTGCTTTGGAGTAGCTGGATGGCACGGGCCACCTTGCTGTCATGACTGTAGCTCAGACTGTCCTCAGGCTTCCTCATGGAAAGCGTCCAGGCATCTTCTTCTGGGGATTATTCTGAGTGGAAGAATATTTGCTGATACTATGGAAAACAGATCCTTGGTTTACACTCCCTACCCCTAAGACACTGACAAAAGGAAAGCAGGAACGAATCCCCAGCACACTCCCTCCATCACCTCGCTGGGCTTGGAGGGACCACGGCTGGAGGCAGGATGGGTCCCCCAGCCTGCCTGTCTTTAAGGAGAAGGTCTGCAAGAGCTGGACACTTTTGGGAAGAGAGAGGGCCGAGCAATACCCTGTGGAGCGATTTCTGCCTAATCTCTTCCCCTTACATGTGCCTTTTACAGGAACCCCTTTGATTGTGACAATGGGGACGCAGCAGACCTATTTGTGCAGTGAAAAAGGAAGAAGCCCCCTTGTTGGGCAGCTTCCCTACAACCGGCTCCCCTTTGTTTCTGCTCCTGCCTCAGCCCCAGGGCGGGAGGGTTTTCAACTGTGTTGACTAAGATAATTTGGCACTTCTCAAAAGGAAATTTGCTACAAAGGGCGAAGTACCTCCCTGCGCACAAAGAGCCCCTTTCAGAGCGGAAGGATGCTTCAGTGCACTTTTTGTACCCACAAATCCGAGCTCCGCCAAGGACAAAGCCAGGGACAAGAACGCTTAATTGCTGAAGAAATGAAAAGGTAAAAAGCACATCCGCAGGCAAAATGACTCTGCTACTGACACAGCCCGCAGCGGCCGCGGGGATGCGGCTGTGCAGGCAGCCGGCACCGACCCGGCCGCCCACTCGCACCCCGACGGGGCGGCAGCGCGGCGAGGTGCCCCCGCGCGGGGCAGGCACGGGTGGCAGCACAAGCTGGAGCTCCACAGCGGGGCGAGATGGCTCTGGGGGAAGCGAGAGCCTCTCCTCGGCCAGACAGCCCCGGCGGAGTGAAGAGGGACCAAGAGCTGGGGGGGGCCCACGGGAGGCTCCCGCAGACCTCCCCGCCTGCGCCCGGGGGTGGCTCCTGCCCGCCCGTCACCCCAGCGGTCTCCCCAGGCAGTGCCTCCAGGCTACGTTAGGGCTTGCAAATGACAGGGCTACCCCGACTTCCAGTCTCTGACAAACTCCACTCAAGCCCAGCTGATATTTCCCTTTCACGCTTTTTATCTAGCGCTGCCACACCACGTCGCCTTGGAGCTCCTTTACCCTCCGCTTGCTGGTATCTCCAGCCAGGCATCACATCGCTGCTATGCATTTAATTCTTAGGTACTCCTCTGCGCCCAGACTCCCTACGCACGGGGCAGGTCAATTTAAATCAAGACTGATACTGATGATTTTTAATCAGCAAGCAAAGCATCTTGGTGGAGGTCTTCAGTTTTAAACGTAGTTTCCCATCGTTATTCTCGCTGCCTGATGTAACCAGTAAATAATATGTACTGTTGTTCTTCATTTCCTTATTTCTCAGAGGCCAGGAGCCACTCACACCAGGTGTTGTACAAATCCCCTGATTTGCAGCCAGCTACAGCCCTTATGCTACGCTTGGTATTTCTTTCGTTGCCCTCTGTTATCTCTTATCGCAGACGCCAGATTTGCTTTGCTTGCAGCCTCAGACCAGGGGAACTCCAACTGCAAGCTCCAGCCTGGATTCTCACCCTGCCCCTGTCCCAGCCCCGCAATAACACCCCTGGGTGCCTCGGGGAGCTCGCTGACGTTGATCTTGGCCCCCTCTCTCAGAGCGGTTCACTCCTGAGAAGGAGCACCCACCAAGCCCACTGGAGCTGGGCTGGGTGGCTTGGACCCTCCCAAAAACACTGCTGGCTTCCTCTGCCGCACCCCGTCACCACTGGGATGCTCACTACCAACACCCCCATCACTGTTATCGCTGGTACGATTATTTCTACACACAGTTATTGAGGCGGTTGCGTTGGTTCGCACAGATCTAATCACTTCTAACGTTTACATTTCTAGCATGTTAGAACATTAGCTATTTTCTATTTACTAGGAGAGCACTGGGACCTATTGGTATCGGTCGGAAAGAATCCAGACATCTATTAACAATGCTCAAAGCCAATATTTTGAAATCCAGTGAGTTTATCAAAACATATTTTGCATTTAAACCCCCTGACTTCATAAATAAACAAAGCATTAAGCAATGTGATGAGCTGTCCCTTGTCTCCACAAGGGACACAGGCTTTTCCAAGTATTCAGTTACCCAAATTTGAAGAGCCGCTGGCATGGGTCAGCACTTGGACCTGCCACATTTCTGCCCACATCAGTATGTGATGCATCCAACCTGCAAAAGCGCTCTTAAAAACCCTGCTGTACACCTGCCTGCTACTTTGGAGCCCACCTGCCTTCCCAAACATCACCAAAAAGCCTCCGAATGAGCAGGTATCATCTCGTGTTAGATCTAAGTCACAGTTTGGAAAGAAAGTATTCCACCTTTTCAACTTCCAGTCAAATAGAAAATACTCTCGCTACATCTGTTGCTTATGCTGGGCTCAGTGTAACTCAGGCAAAGTTTTTCTGCACAGTATCACAGCTCAGAAAATGTAAATTCAAGTGCGCGCTCCTTTGGTAATGGCTGGAAGTAATGGATCCTGGCTGAGGTACGTGACTTTGGGACATACCAATAAGGCTATCGCCCAAAGATAGAGCATGTATTCCTGCCATCCTTCCTACAATTAGAAGACTTAGGTCAAAAATTTACTGCAAAGCTTAATGGCTTTCATTTTCCTAAATTATTTTAGTGTAGAAGTGCAACTCAAGCTCAGCACAGATTATAAAAACTCTCATTCAATTCTAAATCAAGGAAAAATGTTTGCTTTAAATAAAGATATTAAATTAAAATAAGTCCAAGTTATGTAATTGTTTAATGGTTTTGATTGTCTATCTGCTCTGCTCCGTCATTTCTATTTTTCTCCTCCCGGCCCCTTTCATTCTACCCACATCTGTAGGGCATTACCCATAGTGTAACCAATACTCCAGCTGTGGCTGCCCTGCTGCCATAGAGACAGGACCTATCAGCGCTGCAACAGGAACCATCTGTGCGTATGACCCAAAATCACTCTGCTTTTTTTTTTTTTTTTTAAAAAAAAACCACTATACTGCTGCGCTTGGACTCTCTGCTTTAGTTCAAACAGCCAGGCACGACTACTCAAATTCTCCCCCACATGCACCAGAAACAGAGGATTTCTTCCCAAAATGCAGCTAGAAGACATATGCCTACCGCTTTCTCCTTGCCACGCGAACTGTGCAGCCAGTACCCTGAGGAATGCAGGGTGTGCATGGCAGCACCAGCAGACCCCCAGAGAAATCCATCCTTCGGCTTCCTCCTTGCTCCTAACCTCCACCCTCAAACCTTTGCCTATAAACGTCTTGTATGTTTGTATTTCTGCGAGAAGCAAAGGTCCCGGGGACAGAGCCTGCGCTGTGTAAGTGCCGTATGTGATCTTTGGCTGGCCGCACAATGCTCCCCATTCACAACCATTCACAAACTGGGACTGACAGCGGCTCGCCCCGCTTCCCGATGTATTTCAGACATCAGATAAAAAGGAGCCTGAGATTGCGCTGCGGGGTCTCGTGGTGGGGACCCGCACAGCTTCCTAACATGCAGTTTGTCCCTATCCTACGCCTCCTGCCACAGGGCTGCAATACTTTCCCAGATTTCAAGCGTAAATCCCTATTCCCTCTGCAGCCGGAGCCCGAGCACGCTCTGCCTGGCACTTGTCTGGCGAGTGAACCGGCATCTGTGTCTACGCTGGAAGCTTCACAAGCAAAGTACAGCACCAGCACGGTATTACCAGCGCTACAGCATGTAACACCCCCAGCAGTCCTGTTTGCATCTGCTCCATCCACACTCCAGTTAAAACCATTACCAGGCTTGACTGGTGGTACTTGGCTGAACACAGCCCGTGCCCTCTGCTGCCCGTTGGCCCGGCTTTCCGTGTGGCAGATTCCTTCTTCACACTTGTTCCCTGGATTTCATGCTGGAATGGAGTTTAGTGCATCTGACAGGAGCTGCCGGCATGACTCCTCCACAGAGCAGCACCGCGTTTCGGCAGTAACTAGCAGTTAGGTACATTCCCATCACTCAGGACCTCCTCTGCCCTGTCTGACTGACTGTCTGTCTGACTGACACTGCGGATCAAACCTGCTGCTTCCCATGCTGCTGGGTACTGCCAGCAAGGGCTGAGCTGCTCTTACCCTGTCCTACTCAACCTCCTCCTATCGCCGCTTTTCCCATTTATTCCTTTCACCTGCTTTTAGCAGCAGCATTCGTCAAAAGGACAATTTTTGAACACAGCTCTGCTGCCTGAACCACTTTTTCTCCAGAGAAGAGTTTCAAGATGGAAACAGTTTGTTTTAACCGTTCAGTTGTCTGTCTGTCTGATTCAAACCCTTCTCCCTGCTCCCTTGGTAGTTTGTTTCTTCTCCGTTCCCTTCCTGTCATCCCCATCAGGTCCCACCAGTTGGTTCCCAGTCTGACCAGTCCCTCACTGCCTGCTGAAGTTTCCCCTTCCACGATCCGTGCTCCGAAGCCAGCGCTGGCCCGGAGCCGGCTCTCGGAGGAGCGAGAGCCCCGGGACGTCCCCCCGCAGCCATGGGGGCTCCCCAGGCCGCCCGCCCGGGGGACACCGGTGGGGCGCAGGCTGCCTGCCCGGGGGGACGCTGATGGGGCGAGAACGGAGCATGACCACTCTGGAATCTGCCCCAGGGTCGTCGCCGGCGGGAAGGAGAGCTGGTGGCTGAAATCCTTCACGCCTTATTTTTGCAGCAGCGGAGTTTTGGAGTTCCTGGCAAGCCACCAACCTTGCTAATTTTACTGCAGGTCGGGTTGTGGCCGGACCCCTCTCTCCTCCGAGGGATGTTGCCCCCTGGAGGCAACGGATCTTCCCGGGCACTGGGTCGCGGCGCTCGGCCCCGCTCTCAAAGCACCTAAAGCAGCCCCTTTCCTGCAGCCTCCGCGCAATGCAAAGACCCGAAAATCCCGGAGGCCGGGAAAGGGCTCTGCCCCTCAGCGAGTGCAGAAACAGCCCAGGAGAGGGGGGGCACGGCACCCCGCTTCTCCCCGCTCCCGCTTTCCCAGCCGGGGCGGCGGGCGGCCTGGCCGCGGGGACACGTGTTGGGTGCTGCTCCCTCGGGAGGTGCACGACCGCCTCCGAGGGAGCCCCGATGACCGCCCAGGTGGCCGCCTGCCCTCCTCAGCCTTCCCCGGGCACGGGAGAAGGTGCGGAGGCAGAGGAGGGCTCGTCCCGGCACCCTCCCGGCTTCTCCATCCTTCCCCCAAAAGCTGCCTTACCTCCGCCAGCTTGGAGCTCCTCTCCTTCGGGCTGTTGCCGCGCTGCTTCCTCACGGGCAGCCCTCGCACCGCCGCCAGGAAAGTCGTCAGAAAGACGAAGCCGAGGATGAGCACGACTTTCCCTCGCATCAGAGGCATCTCTCTCTCTCTCTCTCTCTCTCCCCCTCCCTCCCTCTCGCCCCACCTCGCCCGCCCCGGGCAGGCGGCCCCGGCAGCACGCCCGCCCGCAACGCTACGAACCCCGTCCTTCCTCGGGAAAGCGAGAGGAGCAGCGGGGGGGGGGTGATGTAAAAAAAAAAAAAAAAAAACTATCTAAAATATCGCGGACGGGAAGCGCAGTGCCCCGCGGGGGCGGGCAGGGGCCGGGGCAGGGTCCGCCGGCCCGGGCCGCTCCGCTCCGCTCCCTCTGATCTCTCTTGCAGTTTGCCGAGCACGTTTCGGTGTCGCTGCTCCCCCGGGATCGCCCGCCGGTGCCACTGATGCTGAAGGATAACCCTGAAAAGCTTCACAAGTGTGTGCGGGAGGAGGGGTGGGGGGGAGAGGGCTTCGCCTCCCCACCCCCCTTCCTAATCCTTTCGGCAATCTGATTTCTTTTCCTCCTCTTCTCCTCCCCCCCCCCGCCCCGTCACTCCCCGGTGCTGCCGCGGCTCTTCAGGCAACGCCGGGCACCGGAGGGCGGGCGAGCGGCCGCTCCCCGCCGCTCGCCGGGTACGGGCTCCTTCTCGCATGAAGCGCGGTGAAGCCCCTCCCGGGCAGCCGCCCCCGGGCACTGCCCCGCCGTTCCCCTGCCCCGCTCGGGGGCTGCCGGCGCTGCCAGACCTCCCCCCCCCCCCCCCCCCCGCTCCCTCCGGGGCGCCGCCGGCCGCTCCTCCCCTGCCGGCAGCTGCATCTCCCGGGCGGCCGTCGCGCTGCCCCGCGGGGCCGCTGCCCCTCCGACGGGCCCGGCCCGACCCGACCCGGGGCTCTTTGTTCCGCTGCCGGGCTGCGGCTCGCCTCGGCGGCGCCGGCCTCGCACAAGCCCCGCGGCACCGGGCGCTTCCCTCCGGGGGAGCCCCGCCGCGGGCAGCGCCCTGCCGCCGAGGCGAGGCGGGGCGGGGCGGCCGCGGGCTCCGGCGCCTCCGGGCCGGCGCGGCCGCATGAGGCGGGGAGGATGGAGGCGCCCTGGATGGAGGGGCGGGAGCCGGGACGCGGGGGTGGGGGGGCTCAAAGTCCCCCGCCGCGCCCCCGGGGAGAACAGCTTTCATGCGCGGAGCCGCATTCCGCTTCCTAAGGCCGTCCCCGTCCCCTTTTCCGAGCGGGGGCCGCGGGCTGCAGCGCCGGGGCTGGGGCCATTCCCCCCCCCCCCGCCAACCTGGGCAGGCAGAAACGGGGCTCTGTGCTCGCCGGTGAAAGCTCCGGCCGTGCCCGAGCTGCGGGAGGAAGTTTCCAGCGCTCAAACTAAGTCTTTATTCTTTGATCTTCTCGCTCCTGTGCCGGCAGCATCTCTTCTGGCCCCCACAGCCCGTTGGAAATAGCGTGTGGGCGGTTACTCGGGGGCTAGAGAGCATCTTTTAGGGATCTTCACAGGCTGATGAATGCCTGTGAAGGAAATTAGGGAAAGGACTATGAAGGAATTATTAGGGAAAGACACCGACAGGGGAGTTTGCAGCCCATGGGCGAAAAGTGCCAGTACAGACCCCAGAAAGGGAGACCCAGCAGCGAAAAAGAGAGTCCAACATTTCTACAGCAGCCTTAGCACAACCCTGCAAATCACCTGGGCCCATTTGCGCACCCACAGCTGAAAACAGGACCTGCGCCTCTTTTTCAAATACCAACATCTGGTTTAGGCAAACTTAGGGCTGAGATGAATGGAAGGAAATGTTTAAAACAAGGCACAGACCGCAAGACAGATGTGAGGTCAAGAATCCCATGCGAGATGGATCAAGAAGCCCTTTCAAACATCTCATTAGCAGCACGACAGCTGATCGCAGCCTGACACTCCAACAGCACCCAAGGGCAGCAGCATGACTCCTGAGCAGCGCCAGCTTTACGTGGCTAGCACAGAGCTGCGGCGGGCACACGCAGGAGTGCGGCACATCGGGAACAGCAGGAACCTCTGCAGACCTGCACCTCCACAACAGAAGCATCATCTCGGCACGATGGACCCGGGAGTGATAAGAAACAGCTCAGCATCCCTGTGACACGCAAGGCTTCCTGGCTCTGGAGTTCAGGGCTGGAGGGGGACACTGATCTGCCTGAGTTCCCAAACAGGCTATGGTTTTACGCAGCCATTCCAGTATGAAACTCGTGTGTTGTTGGTTTGTTTTTTTGGGGGGTGGGAGTGGTAGAGGGATTGGGAAGGAAGGGGAAGAGGGTTTGGTCTCCCTAAAAGCGAAAAAGCCTCATTAGCGTGAAGAAAAATAATCACAAAACAGCATTTTTTTTTTAAAGTCTTTATTATGCAGAACATAGAATATATTTGAATGGATTTTTTTTTCCCAAGCAGTTTTTTTCTCCAGTGTTTTTTTTTTTTTTAAACATGCATTGTTACCTTTTTAAAGCCAATGTACCATCCATTTATCTTTTCCCTGCCCACAGAGCATCCAACTTCAAGTTAATCCCGAGTGTAAAAAAAATTAGACATCTGGCATAAAATATTTTTGGAGGAGCCCATTTAAAAATTTTATCTAAAATGTCTTATCTACAAAAAAATCCAATATATATGTACATTATAGCAACACAGAGGCATAAGAATACAGTGCAATTTAAGACAAAGTGCTGTGACTTGGTAATTCCGCCCAGGGCTTGTGGAAATGTGGGCCACCATTGGCTTTGGGGCTGCTAGCCTAAAGCCTCAGGCTCCAACGTTTCTCTGATCTCTCTCAAACTGGTCTGAAGTTAACAATATTGGAAGGCTGGAGATGCATTTAGCTTAATATACCGTTAGGGGGTAGCAGAAATACTGTCTGAACAGGATTGAGATTTGGCAAACAAAAAAAAAAGAATGCTTTACAATGGTCAGATGGTTTGGTGCATGTTTCACTTTGCCATGGGGATGTCTGGAACAGCACCAACCCTTGGCATAGTCAAGTGAGACCTGTTCACCTACCGCTGAGGAAATTAATTTGCTACTAGCTGCCACTGCTTCTGGAGCCCCTGACCCCCTCGATAATTCTCCTGCTTTCAGCAGCCCAGGAACAAGTTACCGCTGCTTGCTGCACAGGGACATCAGTGCAGAGAACTGCACTACTTTTGGCCTTCACATACAGGTACCTCTTCTGCTCCTTGAACAGCTGCTAGCCAGGGCCAAACACAAACTGAGCTGAACCTCTCCCTTCCTCCCAAGAAAACAGCAGTACATATTGCTTAACTAAGAGCACAGAGCATTCTTCCACGGGTTAAAATCCACTGCATTCTTCAAGGTCAGTTATAATTTCAATTCTTCATACCAAGAGTCACAGTTTAAGGCCTTCAACACACACCACAGTCAACATCTCCTTCACCCAGCCCCTTTTGGGCATGTAAACACAACAGCTCCAATGTCTGCACCAAACGCTTCTCTTTTTAAGTGAAAGATAAAGCACAATATTTCACACAAAGACTTCACGGTTGTGCTCTAGCTTCACGTCCAAATTCTTGAACAGGTGAACAACTGCTAGGCTGGGGATGTTTACAGGAATACAAGCCATCACAATGGCATCTGACTTGCTCTTGTTTCTTTCTTTCTTTCAAAACCATGTTCAAGTTACACAGGTGGAATGACCGGTGCTTTTCCCAAACAGCGGTCCAACGCCACCTGGGTGCCAGGTCCAGCGCTGAAGGCAGCGAGGCACCTGCTGAGGGGTCACACTGGGCACTCCCAGACAGCTCAGTGCGTCGCTAGCGTAAAACAGAACAGACCGCAGGTACCTCAGGTCTCTGTGCAGAAGGTGCCACCCACACAGATCCCAGCGCGCTTGACACTTTCATGGGCTGAGTATAAACTGTAAAAATAATATATATAAACTGTATGTATAAACGGTATAAATTGTGACTGAGCATTGTATGTTGGGATAAATCTCCACAAGTTTCCTTCTCTGTGATGCAGCAAAGGAACTCATGCATAGCGCTCCAGATCCAGTGCTGGAAGGCGTTCACTTGGATTAAATGCAGAGCTCACGCTCACAGCTTTCCTCCAGCCTTTCCTACGATCTGCCCAAATGGATAACGTGGCTTCTGGACGAGCAAACAGCTGTAAGCCAAATACTTTTCAGAGGTAAAGAAATTAAAATTTGCACAGAAGGAGAGGAAGTATTTAGGTGGTGTGGAAAAGTTTGAGAGGAGTGTCCCTTTGGGCACAGAAAGTTGCATTCCTGTCTTAGGGATGCTTGTTCAAGTACACATGAAAGATCCCCGTGTAGCTGAGAATAAGTGATGACTGACTGCCCCTTTTCTTCATCTGCTGTATCAGTCCTTCAGGCGCACAGCACAGGGCTGGGTCACTGATTTCACAGGCACACTTCCCTCTCCTGCTCTGTGTGAAGGTGCAGCTCTGCACCCTTAGAGGAAACAGCAAGAGGAGGATGGATGATGCAATTCCTTCACTGAACGACTTCATCACAGTAAGATGCTCGGTCAATTCACTCCCGAGTCTTTGTCTAAAGCAGAAGTGTGCTACACCCAAGAACCAGAACAGCTCTTTAAGAATGTTACTCAAACAAAAAAAAATTAGGAACTAAACAAAGAGTTAAATATACCATATACACAGATACTATACAAAAGTTTGTCTTTTGTAAGAAAAAACAAAAACCCAACAAAGAAAGCCCTGAATATTTTGACACAAAACCCCTTGTTTCTTCTCTGCCAAAGAACGAAAGAAAAATTATGAATCAGGCTCCTTAAGACAAAGGTCTACTTGGGAAGGCCAGTTTCTAACAAGAAGCAGATCTCAGTCTTCACTGATGCTCAGTAATAGGAGCTTCTCAATTTTCTTAAAAGAATATGGCCATCAGCCTTGAAAACTATAATGGTTCTAAACTCTTCACTCTGCTCAGCAGAGGCAAAATCTTGCTTGCTAAGTTCTTCAGAGAGGTACTGGGAAGGTAGCTATTGTATATTTATGAGTAAGTTTAGCCAATGTACAGTACAGGGCAAAATCCTTTGTTCAAAAGCAGCCTTCATTTTCTTTTGAATTTTGCATCTCTTAAGAAATACCAGGAGTCATTTTCAATTAGAATGTCTCAGAAAAGTTGGCAGGGACTGAAGTCTATTTCTTAAGCAGCTTTTCTTCCTTTGTGATCTCTCAAGATTGGTTCTTTCATTCACTTCTACTGCCAGGACAAAAAGGAGACAGATTTCTGGTCCGTACATAGATATCAAAGCAGCAATCCATCCTACACATACCATAACAGCGTACATGCTGTAGGTTTGCCCAGTACAAACCAGTAGTGGTCTGCTCCTTTGGTTGTGGGAACAGTTTTTCAGTAGATGTGAAAAGATTTTCCTGGCTTGCATGCTCAGTGAATTACTGACTTAAAAGTGCAAAATCTTGGACTTGTAACTTCTTTTTCAGAAGCGGTTTCAACAGGTACCAGACTTTGGCAAAACAGGTTCCCTCAAATAAAAGGCCTCCTGAGGGGTGGGGGGGAGATGCTTCCCAAAAACGGATATGGCAGGGCTGAAATGTAACCAAGCAGTTTGCAAATGCTACTAACTGCCTGAATGATTTCTGAAATGTCTTTGCAACCCAGAATTCAAAGTCACATGCAGACAGCATGACATAGCAGAGATACTAAATGGCAGAAGTTTAGCATGAACACAATTTCCTCAACAAGTGCAACTGGAATCCCAACGGGGACCAGTTATTTTAAAACACTGACAATTTCAGAAGTGTTAGACAGGAGTTACCTGAATTACTGAGATTTATCCAGATGTTTTTCTCCCTTCTAAAGACAAGCTGCCCTAAAACTGAATCCCAGAGACAAGATTAAGACTCGAGACTTGTAGAATCTACAATAACCCACTCCTAACTTAACACATCACAGTTTTCAAACTGACTTAACTACACAGCAGACACAAGCACGCTGTACATCTGGGAATGCTTAAAACAGCTCCCTACTGACCCACGCCTATGCCTGCAAGCTGGTCAGTTTTGTCCGATCTGAAACTGTTCCATGATCAAATCAAGAGGACCAGGGTTAGAGTCAGGGCTTCCTGCACTAACCTCCTCTTGTTCCCTACTACAATCCAGAAAGAAAAAAAAAAAAAAAAAGCAGTAATTCTTTGAGGTAAGGCTTCTTGAAGTCAGAAAGCAGGTCATCTGCTGGAATGTTAGAGTTAGTCCTGGGCAGAATGCTGGAGAGAAAGTTAGCTCATGTAATTGCAGTTTACTCACTCTGTGGCTGAACAAGTAAGACTACTCCATAGCTATCAAAGTTGCCCACACAGGTTACAGACTTCTTGGACTATGCACATACATCGCTCCAGAAGGTGAGCAAACCAACATTAGTGGACCAAGAAACAGTTATCTGGACCTATTTTGAAACAGTCAATTTTAGTTCATCTCATCTAATTAAATTCCTGAAATGCAATGGTAAAAAATTGAATCAATGCTTTGAAGTTCCATTACATTAAAATAGAACAAGATCTATAAACGCATGAAGATAGATATTCTGTAAAATAGAAGGCAAGTCTGCTTTAAATCCCCAGATGTGTTTGCAGAACTGCTTGGTTCTAGTGACCAAAGTGCTCCTTCCCCATTAGTTGCAGAGTGAACATAAAAGAACTTTAAAAAAAGTATTAATTTTTTTGCAGCACAAGGTGAAGCTTTGAGCTGCACTCTGCTTTAGCATTACGATGAAGAATCTGTTTAAAAAATGCAAAAAGCATCATGCTAACCCAGTGAAGAGCTGGCCCAACCAAACTGACACGATGTTAAAGCTTTACTGTCTCTGTAGAAACCCTGCACGTCCAAGGCACAAAATACACCAACTACACTACAACTGACTCCTGTTACAAAGTTTTTGGTACATCTTCATTGATCCATTCTGTTCACTGAAAGAATTCAAGATGCAATGAGTAAGTAGCAGACCACCTCTAAGGTGTGCTAGAGCAAAGGTGTCTATTTTAAACTTCGATCAGAGTAAGACAGTGTGGAACTTGCAAATAAAAGATTCCAAACAGCAATTGGCTCAATGGACATTAATTTGATTTCACAGTAACAGAAATGCAAAAGAATAAAGATCTCAAACTAAATGCAATTGTGAGGACATTCTCCCTTCAGGGAAGGCCTATGCAGACATGCAGCTGCCAGCTGAGACTTTGTTGGCCAGCCAAAATGTAACGGAGGATACAAGATCCGAGCTGTCTAAACTCTTTGCGTAAAAGACTTGCGCAACAAAGCCAATGAAGAACACCTCATACATGACAAGAAACAGTGAATTAGTGTGGCAAACAGTAGAGATCAGTCTTTCACAGATCTGCATGAAATAAGTGGTTCTCCTAACAGTCATCCATTGTACAGGCCTATTTATTGAGGGGTTCTGGTCTTAACAAGAAGCACAAGGCTCACTACAGTTTATTTAATCCCAAGAGCACCCTTCTAGAACTTAACAGTGACTTGTTCATGGTTTTATGATAATTCTAAAGCAAGAGAAATTAATCTGAAGATGAGAAAGCAACACACACTAAACCCACCTTTTTTTTTTCTTTCTTTTTTTTTAAACAGAAGTATGTCAAAAGGAAGACAAAACACAGCCCATTAAAAAAAAAATAACAAAAATCCTCCCTCTCCATCACTTCCCCTATATCAAGATGACAATTAGTGTCAAAACCAGGAGACAATCTGGTATCCATACTGGGAAGGAAAAAAGGCTACAGTCCCGGAAGTCCTGCTGCCTGTGGCTTACAAAACTAAATAATGTTTGGGAACAATGGTCCTGTCAGTGACATGTCAACAACACATTTATTTTAAAAAGGCTAAATTCAAGTTTTAAACACAAGTAACTGCCAAAGAAAAAAAACAAAACCTTTGGTTGATTATCCATCTTGTTAAGTATGTCAAAGTTAGCAATCATCAGTTTCTCTAGGAAGTCTCCAAGAACAGACAGGTCAGCTCACTCCTAACTGGGAAGATCAGACACCTAGCAGTGACACTGGAACTGCTGCCATGCCAGCGTCACACATGCTCACAACATCTCAGCCAGCATTTGGGAAGCTAATGGTGCATATAAAGTCTGAGCTGATCAGCCACAGCCAACTTGGGTTGCTGTGAACTCACTGAGACAAATAAATAAAAAAAGCAACAAGAAAAAATAAAGCTAAGCACCTCTAGGGCCAGACCCCGAAGACACAGGAATCAAAGCTTTTTTTTCCTCCTCTCCCTATTTACAAAATGCCATTTAGAGCTGATGCGGCCACTTCAGTATTGTGAGGAAGTGTCTTTTATGCTAAGCAGTCATTAAGTGTGTTGTTCATGGACGCTGTGGCCTGCATGCCACGGAGTGTCCCACGGGTGTGTCCCTCCCACCAAGGCACACGGAGGGAGTTCAGTCTTCAGTTTCTTCATATGTTGTCTCGTCAAACGGCCGGTCCAAGAGAGGTACCAAACGGTGACGGGAATATTTCAGTTGCAAAAGGTCCCCAACTTCATTGATTTCTTTTAAAGCCTGAGAAAGAGACCACAGGAGATCAGCACAGGAGACAGATGCAAGCAAGTTATCAGCACATTTTTTTTTGCATGCCTGTAGACTACTCTGACAGCCATTTTACTTAGGTGAGATTTTACTGTACTAGAAGTCTGTAGCTTCAGAGGTGCATAGGCTTTGGGTTTGATTTTGGCATTCAAAAGCCTCGAGACCAAGTCAGCAGCACTGGTCACAAACAGCACAGTCACCAAGAGTGACTCCGCACCCACCTGTCTACCCCACTTCCAAGGCAGGATCGTAATATCCAGCAACACTAACTCAAATTTCACAAATTTCATAACCTCCATGACTATTCATAGACAGAAAAAACAAGAACAACGTTCCTGCCTTCCTGGAGGTAATAAAACTGAAGCAGCAAAAATGTACATGGAGGTTTGACTCCTCTTCATCTATCATTCAGTATGAAAACATGTGTGTCGGTATACCATCTCTAACCTACTGTATTTTTGAAATGGCACGATAGCAAAAGGCAAACTGCAATATTGCACTTACACATTTTATTGATGCATTTGTTATATCTACATTTGGTTAATTTGCATTGTCTGTATACAACTAGAGATGAAAGCCCTATCATAAACAACATCGCATGGGAGACTTTTGCCAGCCAATCCAAGAATGAAAAAAAGTTATTCTGGTTAGGATCCCAAGCATTTTCTCCCTAGAAAGCAAGTCCCACGGACCGAGGTTGCCACAAAGGCAACACTCGGGCAACTGATGGCCCAGAACACTGCTAGCGAGCTAACAAAACCTTTCACCGTTTTGACCTGAATGCAAATGTTATGAAGTTTACCAGAGATCAAACATCTGCTAGCGTAAGAGATGAGGAAAGTCCCGGCTCAATTAATCATGCTTTCTTTATGTTGCAATCTCTTTGATAAGACACTGGTTCACAATAGGGTTTGTTAAAAGCCAAACCCTAAACTTCAATTCATTTCTCTACAGAACAGGAGCAAGGTACAAAATAAAACAGTTGCTGCAGACAAATCTGCAAGAGTACGTGATGCTAATTATCTTATATAGGCAAGTGACAAAGAAACAAGTTCAGAAGGTGACTTCCAAGTCCAATACGGGTTTTGAACTCAAAGGCTGGCATTCTGCGCTCCCTTGAATTGTAAATTTATTCAGACTGATACATTCAGCATTCCTTCAGAATGCCACTAACTCAACATTAATGTTCCAATTTTAACATGTTCTGGGTCAAATGCCTGTCTCTTGAGAATAGTTGGCAGACGGGGGTTAATATCGCTACATGCTTTTCCTTCCTGGATGGATAGTTCAAGTTTTTGTTTCTTTAAACAATGGCCCCTCATGCTTGTTATATCTGGCAGCAAGAACCTCTCCACTCCAAAATCTGGGGGAACGACAAACCCAGAAGTTGGACCTTGGTGAAAACAAAACAAAACAAGAGCGTGGGCACAGTTTGCCAGAGCTTTAAGTAAAGATCCCATATGGAAACAATTTAAGGTTGAATTTCTGTTGAAAGAGTCTGTTAACTGTTGTTCTTGAATGCAGATTTAGGATTTTATTAATTTAAAACAAAAAGGACCACGTGATCAGCAAAGACTACAAAGGAAATGGCATTGGTGAACTCTGACTTCAGGAGAGTGTAATATATTTTTCATCACTGAAAAGAAAGCACCAGCCCACAGGGATGCAGGTTATGAGGGACTTCACTCTGATCCTGAGCCAAATATTTTCAGGCAAGGAAGTTTTATTTACATAAAACGGTTGAAATTGTAACTGAGAACTGTTCCCCATCATGTGGGTTTATTTAATAAGAACAAGGAAGCATACAAATATCAGCATTTACAAGACAAGCTTCTCTTCCCTGTGCTCCAAACCTGGATAAATTTTTTTTTTTTAGAAAAAAGCCATAACAGCCCTAGTTAGCATCCATGCTCACACAGATGGGGTACCAAGTTCTCCTCTCTGTCACTGACTTCAAGAAGCTCTCTGCCAGCTCTCTCCAAGTCTATTCATTTCAGTTCTTTTTCCTCCTGGATATTGTTGCCATAGTTCAGCAGAAGGATCAGATCTGAGGGCTGCCTTAATGATTAGCTGCCTGAAATCAATCCCCTGTCACTGCATCACAAGAAAACACAACACAAAGTCACTGACACAAAGACGTGCTCCTTATTAACTCCTCTTGCCAATATTCCGGGTTCAGAGCATGCAACTGTTTTGAACCTCGAAGTGGATTGCACTAACTTGGAACAAAGCCTCCACATACTGAGCTAAATCAGGATTTCTTCATTCACTTCAAAATTCACACCTCATTTTGCCTTGGATTAATTTTCTTAGGCAGACAAGCCCCAATATATTAAACCAGCATTTCCTCCATTTAGAGCATTTAGCACCTACAGAAATATTCTAGAAACCAGGATTTAGAGTTAAATGAACAAAACTTGAAACATTTTCTGGAAAGCAGAAAGACTTGTAAGTGAATTGACAGGAAGAAAGCTTTTTTAAGCAGAGTAATAAAAGTTACAGATTGTTTTTGGAAGAGAGCAAGTATAGTACTTATATAGACCCTGCAAAAGCAGCTTATTATGGTAAAGACTCCAGCCAGTCACTAAGAGAGACGACCAAGAATCTAACCAAGAGCAAGACTGCATGATTGCTCAGGTAGCGCCAGCACATCAAGTTTGCGTGGTTTCAGTTGTAGCTCAGTTTGCAGCACTATGATTTCAGAGACTTCAGTTTTCTTTCTTTTCCCTCCTCCTACCTCCTTCCCATTCATCCCCCACCATGCCCACCTGGCCAGAAGTTCCTGCTCCCTCACCTGTGTCAATACACTCAGTTCTATTACCACGCTCTGAGCCAAGTCTGTGATACTATTCATTTTACACAGGGGGAAAAGGAAGGGAAGGAGAGGGCCTTCTCCAAACGTACTGTTTCAGAATTTTTATTTGGAACAGAAACAACTGAAGTGGGATAATTATGGAAAGAGTAGCAGGACAAGTAGCTGGGAAGGAACTCCTTAAGCAGTCTGCTGTTGGAGTGTCAGGGCAGAATCTCTCAGGTCTTACAAGGCAGAAGCAACTCAGAAGCAGTAAGTACAGCACCACAGATACATGGCAGGTTGTTTGATACAAAACTACACTAAATAGACATTACAAAACCGCAAACACCATTGCCTTATTATTTTTCCTAACAAAACTGAAAAGAAAAAAAGACATTTTCAGCTATTCATTTGAAAGTTCTGTGGCAGTGAAGTGTGAAAAGTTCAAATGTATCTTCTTCAGACAAGACATTAGTAAATATCTGTTTAGATGTCCCATTTGCTGTTCACGTATTGAAGTGTTACCACCTGATCATATCTGGACACTGGGCCTGCTTTCCCCTTCATAACTCCACAATGACTACTCCCAATCACCTTCGTGTTCACAAAATGTTTGAAAATGGTTTCAAGGATTTTTTTCTCCATCATCTTCCCAAGGATGAAGGCGGACTGTCTCAACCTGCAGTTCCTCAGATCAGACTACTTGTTCTTCTTGAAGTCAGTGGTGACATTTGCTTTCTTCCAATCTTCAGGAACCTCCTCCAATCACCATGTCCTTCCAAAGATGATAATCAAGAGTGGCCTTGCAGTGACAGCCAGCTCCCTCACCATTTGTGGGTGCACCCCATCAGGTCCCATGGACTTGTGTATATTCACTTTGTTTAAATGTTCCCTATTTGATCCTCATTCACACCAAGGCTAAGTCTTCATTGCTCCATGTTTTTCCTCTGAACTCATGAGCCCAGGACTCCTGAAGGCAAGTCTCGCCAGTAAAGACTGAGACAACAAAGGCACTGAGTACCCTGGCCTCTTGCATGGCATTTGTCACCCGATCCCTATGCCATTCAGCAGCAGTCCCACATTTTCTCTACTCTTCCTTTTGCTGCTAATATCCCCATAAAAGCCCTGCTTGCTGCATTTCATGTCCTTTGACAGACTCAGCTCCAAGTGTGCTTTGGCTTTCCTAACCCCATCCCTGCATGCTCAGGACTGTGTCTCTCTTCCTTCTGGGTCACCTGTCCCTGCTTGCACCTCTTACATGCTTCCAATTTTATGGTTTTTTTTGTTTGTTCATCCATGCAGGCTTCCTACTACATTTGGTCTCCTGTAAGTCAGGATGGGCCATTCTTTGGGGCGGGGAGGGGATGGGATGGGATGGGATTAAAAATCAACCAGCTGTCCTGGACACCTCCTCTCTTTGGGACCATATCCTATGAGATCCTTTCAAGCAGGTCTCTGAACAGGAGAGTCTACTCTCCTGAAGTTCAAGGTCATGACTCAACCTAGCTTAGGTTCTGAGTCACAGAACAGCAAAGTGGGGAAAAAATACAATGGAGAACTTTGACAGAGCCTAAGACAGTCCATGTACATGTCCAAAGAAGATTATTCAGAAGACTCAAAAATGAATGTAGTTACTACACCAAAATGTAGTAAGGATTGTCAGGCTTATTCATATAATCCCCTTTCAATTATATGAGTCAGAGAGTAACTTCCGTCCTTAATTTTGAAGGCAGCATCTCCTAACTGTGATGCAGGCCTCCTTAGAGAGGACCTCCATTCCTGTTGGAACATGCTTAGTGCAGGCAGGAGTCAGTAAGACATTGCACATGGCACAGACTCACTTAAGACAAGATCATTTAAGATACAGTCCTCTGAAACTGTAAACAAGAACTGGAATAGTAATCTTTGGAATAAAAATTCTCACTGGTAAGCATGTGCTGAGGTTTGCCCTTGCTTTTGAGAAGAATATAGATGTTTTGGAGGTTCTCAGGCTTTTTCTTACCTTCTGCATCTAGGGTGAGATGAAGCAGAATTTTTTCCTTCTAAAAGATTCAATGGAAGGTAGAGCCTCTTAAGAAGGGAAAAGCATTGTTTCAAAGAAATGAGACTGTCTCCCTCGCATAATTTAAAATAGGAAAAGAAAGTCCCTGAGATTTACCGTAGGCAGCCATTCTGCACTGTTGAAGCAAGGACAGAGAGATGGAGACATTGCCAGCTCTACTACACAAGGCTTTGACCATTACATTCAACTAGTTTGTGTACCAAACGTTGAACCAGTCTACAAAAAATAGACAACTGCTGTATCTGTTTATAGAAGGCATGAGCAAAAGGAAGACTAGAAGAGACACTTACCGTATCAAGCATCTCTTTGGTGTGAGCTGCAGACAAACAGAATCTGGCTCTGGACTCGATGATAGGGGTGGCAGGGAAGCCCACAACTACAACACCGATGTTCCGCTTCAGCATCTCACGCCCAAATGCGCTGCCAGAGAGAACAAAAAAAGATTGTCAGAATGACATCAGTGGAGGGAAAGCAGCAGCAGCAGCATGAAGGTCTCAGTACATTAACCCATACAGGCCTTTGTTGAAGCAAGCCTTTAAGACCACAACTTGGAGCTTCCAGTGTTTGCTTTTACAGGCAGAACGCCTGTTTGCAAAAGCCTTTTTTTAATTCAATCCCAAGGTGGTCCTCCTCAAAAGGTTTCACTGTATTAAGTTCTAACAAAGCCGAAAGATTATATGTGGCAGAGGCTGGTCTTTTAGCAGGATGTCTCTAAATGGAGTTGTAACTTAAGCTTGGAAATCTTTCCAACAGGAAACAGGTATTTTGGCTCAGACATTTGACTACAGAAGGCATCTCCCATGCTGCAATCCCCCAAGGCATATGCTTCTGCACTTTCAAGATGGTTTGTTTTCACCAATTCAATTGAAGTACATTATGGTGTCACAGAATATACCACTTTTTAAGTGGCTATCACGAGAACCATTGAATTGCCACAATAAATCGAGATCATCCAGTCTGGTACCAAATATTTTTAAGGAATGTGCAAAAACCTCATACAACTGTCACACAGTATCTTCAACAAAACAAGTTCTTATGGGGATTGAAGAAATTAGCAGCTGTGACTTATGTGACGAGAGGCATGAAGATCTAGACCCTTTCCACAATGGCAGTGCAATTGTGGGTGTTTCTACAGGCCATGGGAAACAGTTAAATCATTTTTGAACTGACCTTTTCTTGGGAAGTAGTAATAAACTGAAGAGGCTTATAAGGATGTATAAAAATAACATCCTTTTACTAGGTTTTTAAATTTTCTGCCTTCTACTTCTGCTACAACTATTTTCCTTATAAATAGGTGCATCCTGATACACTTCATTTTGTATCCATTTAGTACTCACACTATTTTAAAAACAGACTACAAGAGACAAAGAAAGGATGAAGTAGACCCTATGTAGATCCTAAGGGCTGAGTCCTATCAGAGCTCTGTGTTCCTGCTCATTTTTAAGTAAGTTACTGGCCCAACTGCCCAGCTAATAAACATTTTAATGAATATTTCCAGGGAAAAGATTGTACTGACTGGTAGGGCAGCTAGGCGGTAGAAACAGTATGCCTCTGTGCGCTGCATGGTGCACAATGCAGACTCTACAGCACCCATAAAGGTTACAGGCCTTTTAAGTTTGGTTATACTGAGAAGGGTGGAGGAAGACTGTATCTAGCCTCATACAGAGTGCCAGAAGATGTTTGTTCCCTCACAGAACCACAGTGCTTAGCCAGACCGAAGCCTAACTAAGCTAGAACACTAGAGATGTTTGGTATGGCTTGAAACGAAGCTATGCTTTCCAAATTTGAAAGTGTTGGTTGAGCACTGCATTACACACAGACACTGAAAAGCAGCTATCAAAGCCAAGTTGTCCTTCAAATCAGGCTTTTGTTCATGTTGCAAAAAAATTTTATATATACTTTATATCCTGCTTGCAGAATTTTTGCCTTAATTAACCACACAACAGCCCACAAGTCCATAAGCATTTATAAAGCTACCTGCTACAGTTCTAGTAGTGTTTAGGGTAACAATACCTGAGCTATTAAATCCAGTCCTCTCAAAAAGACATGGGATTCATCAAATACAGGTTGTTGTGTCCCATCATGTCCCACCCCCCTGCTTTTTTTTTTTTTTTAATTTTCAGAGATCATCTGTGGAAATGTGGGCTGCTTCTGATACAGGAGCTGGTTAAGAGATCCCTCCAGTGACTTTTAATGTTAATTTTCATTCAATTTCAGCCTCTCTTTAGCACATATATACACTGTACACATAAATAAACCTAAAAACCACCCAAATTTTAAAACATGGCATGTGGTGGTAAAATTGCTTCCCTTAAGTGCTTTCTTGCTGCCCCACGTACAAGCCTCGATTTTCTCAAGGTCACTTACAGGAAGTTTCCACATTTTATAAGACTCAGTAATGATCATAAAAGGAAAAATCAAATCAGTCTTTTCTTATATTTAGAAAAGTCTTAATATTCTTGAACCGTCCTAGCTTTAAAGAAGATGGATGAGAAGTTATCCTGTTAAACATACCCAATTTTTGCTGGCATGTACAGCATCAGAGGCACAACAGGGGAATCTTCATTTCCATAGATGATAAAGCCCATCTCTTTCAGTCGTCTCCTGAAATATCTTGTGTTCTCTGCTAGCTGCTGCACACGCGCTTTCCCTAGAAAAGAAATTAAGATAAGTCCGTGAACACCGTAGTCATAAGTCACATGCATAACAGCAACACAAGACCTCTAACTAAAGTACAAACTATGAATGTACCGCCTGTGCTTGTGGAATTGTTAAAATTAAATGCAAACTAGAATTCACAGTTTCTTCCCCCTCATGTAATCACGGTTAATCGCTTATTTTCTGACAAGGCTGTAGATGAATGTATCAAGACAGGCACAATCATCAAGTCCAGGTTTTTAATCAAGAGATACCTGGCAAAACAAAGCAGTTACCTGCTTTTAAACGAGATTCAAAATTTACTCAAAATTCAGTGCTAAAATGCATCTTGAAGAAGAGTTTGCTTACACTTTGAATAATGAATGAAAGCCTATTGAATCAGCTGGGGCTGTTCACCGTGGTTTATCCTGCTTGTCTGTATTAATGGAAATTACTCCTTTCCTCCTTAGATCTACTCACTGAACTGATCATGTGCCTGCTCCCTAACCCTTTCCAGTTAAAATGAGCTGGGTTTAAATTAAACCGATTACTTCTGATAATCCAGCTCACTTTGCGTAAGCAGCAGCAGCCAATTTATCATGTATTCAGCCAATTCTGTATGGATTTTTTTTTTTACATTTGTCAAAGTTAGTACACAGGACATTAGGCAGCAAGTGTAATTTAAATATTCCAGCTATTCAGATACGCATAGGACAGGCTATATAGTTAATTAAATTCTAGCCTAGCAGTGTACTATGTTTCTGTATCGTCCAGAAAAAGATCCACATCATCTCACCTAAGCACATGATAATGCATTTCTGATCAACTAAATCTCTTAAGCGCATTAGAGTATAAGTACTATGCCACTGATGAGACTATAAGTAACATTTATAATTACTTGTCTCTGGTCCACAGAGTATATTTCTGGATAATTGATTATCTAAATGCTGCCTTCACCAGATGGGCAATTCATATACCGAAGCATTAAATCTACAGCAGTGCAGATCTATGCCACATAATGAAGTTGGCTGCTAGATATTAATCGTCTTTCTTTAAAGTTGTAGATAACATAAGGTGATTAACCAAAAGGAATGCCAGGTCTCAAAGAAACATCCAACACCCACATAGCTCTGCTCCAGGCCAAAACAAATGTAATTTCAAGAACCTATATAGTTTTTGTAGCCAAGAGCATCAGACATTCCACCCACAATAATGCAATCAAAGGCAAAATCCCATCAAAGGCAAAGCATGAGGAAAAAGGATGAAACCTGTTAAGTTTGCAAAACTTGGCCTATCATTAGTGGGTACGAGCTAGTATTTTTAACAGCATTCACTGCCATTTAAGACATCTCTTCTCCTCCATTAACAGAATTATTTCTTAATCTTTTCTCCCCCAGAGTTGCTGCAGAAGCTTAATTCCTCTTCCCCAAAAAGCAGTAAGATTTCAGTAAAACACAAAGGCATCTTGTGCTTACGAAACTTATTTTTTAACTGGCTCACATCAGATCAGATCCTCTAGTGGAGACCCAGCTTTCTGTTATGTTTTCAGACCAATTATTTATTTTAAATACCCTAGACCGCAAAGAGAAGTTGAAAAAAGTAAAAAACCCAACAAAATAAAAAGAAACAGGCCTACCACAAGATACTACAGATAGTGTGCCAAAAGCCACTACTTGCATTTTTAACATTGAGACAATCAATAAAAAACACAAGAGTCCAGAGCAATCTACATGCAGAAAAAAGCTACTATGGTACCTTCCGAGAAAACCGCATCCACACATCTCCTATACAGAAATGCACAACTTCTGACAGCATTTCAAGTCAGTGATGTACAATCCCATCACAACACACATGAGATTTCACACTATGGGAACACTAAGGTAACACACACAGTTGGACACAACTGCTGTGGTTAGCCCCTCTCCCACGACTAGGAATGCGGCTTCTCCCATACATACATTTGCTCCATGCTCCCATAAAGCATGAAGTTTACAGTGCTTCAAGCAGAAGAAACATCAGCACCTTTATAGTTTTCCCCTCTACACATTCACACCCTTTTCCACATTGTCAGGAGCCTTCCAGGCTAAAGATTAAAGAGCAACCTTAATTTGTAGTTGGCAACCGCTTCACAGTCTTCCCTAAACTCTTTCCCATAAAAAAAGTTTATGATTCTAGATTTGTCCTTATAGGTTGAAGAATGCTTTGAGAGGTAAACAAGTTTCATGCATAAGTCTTGCAGTTCTCTACAGAGACATAATCACCTACTACAGCAACTGACAGGTTTGGAAGAAATTTGTCTTCTTCAGGTTTGTGGGTCTCAAAAGCCTGTCAGCTCCAGAACCGTCAGTCAATTTAATGAAATTATGACCTCTCTAAAAATTTGTCACCATGCCTACAACAATATTACCAAGAACTTGAAAATATATCCAGTGGTGTCTTCTCACTACCCACCACGTGTCATTACCATCTTCTAAAGAGAACTGTAGTTGTGGTGAAGCAAAGCACCAGGAATTGATAAGAACTGGGTGCAGGTTCCTTGTCCTCTGCTCTCCTTTCTCCCCGTTGCATCCTGTGCAACTACTCTCCTCTGCACTTCAACATATTCAGTCTCTTATTCCACTATAAAATCCCACACTTGAAGAGCGATGCCACATGCTAATTGAATAGGGTCTGCAGTATTATGCAGCAAGCACACACCCAGTGTTCAGCTCTTAATATTTTCTGGTTCAGCCCTACTGGTACACACTAGTGTAGCAGGCTGTTAACTGCTATTACAGCTTTTACCATGTTTTCTGGAATCACAACAACAAACCAAGCAGTGCCTGGAGACAGCAGTGACTAGGTACCACTGCTAATCCCACTTGTGCCCCAACAATGCTTGAACGTTCAAGACAGGACCTCAAAATCCCTTCCCGGCCCAAACACCTTCTGAAGTTCAGAGCTCTGTCCACATCTGCTCAACTGTAGGCCTAGAGAGACTGCCAGGACTGCAGCAATCCTCCAGCAGCTGGCTTTCTTGGCAGTACACAGCTTCATTTTTAAGACCATGCAAAAAAGGCCGGCTCAGACACCACCCTGCCAATTGTTCTCGCATAGGAGTTGTGCAACGATTCTGGTAACATCCTTTCATCTAGGAAACTGGAATGCGATGACCTTGAGGGAGGGAAGGAAAGGGGGAAGAAAGGGAGGATTACTGGAACTGAGTTCTTCAAAAAGCTAGAAAACTAGAACCCCTTATCAGAGCAACTGATCTGAAGTCCCTTATGGGTCCTGTAAATGGCTTAAACTAGCTACTGACAGACCTACACTGGAATTAGAGGATTAACTAATCACTCCTCCTTTGCTTTTATACCCTTTTGCAAGTTTACTGCACTCGTAACTCTTGCAATTTAGTTTAACACTTCCTTGCTTGTAGCAGCCTGGGCATCATTTAGTCTAAAGGCCATGTGTATCCCCTAAAGAACATGCTGCCATTGTATGAGAAGTGAAGGTCATGTGCCACACCTAAAGGGGAGAAACACTCTCCCTTTACCATCCTCAACTCAGAGCTGCAGCTGTGTGGGCTCAGCAGAGAAAGAAAAAAAAGAACAGACACATGAAATGCAACAATTGCCTCTGCTTGGATAGCTAAGACAGGCTGAATATTTATAGCTGACAGTTTGAGAAGAGGAATGTGCTTTTTATTTGACATAACCTTATACCAGTCCAAGATAACAGGCAGTCACTTTAAAATGGCATTGCTCATGCTCACACTGACATTTGTTTTACTGTACACTTTACGTGCAGAATACATGGTACAGAGTTGCAGCCCTCCTACCCTAGGTGCTAACAACCAAGTGTGAACACCCAGATCAGCAGCAGCTTTGCTGACGAAGTCACTCAGAGCTCCTCTCAAACCTTTGCTCTACGGCATTGCCCATATCATCATGACTGTTTATCTACTCTACATGGCCAAGAACGCCAGATATATGCTTTTGCATTTATAAACCCTAAGCAACTTAACTCTAGACTTAACAGAACAGACAAGTCAGGCTTTAGAGTTTCTGCACCAGAAGGGTTCAGTCCCACCAGGTGAACCAATACTACAGTCAATCAGCCATTGCTGTATTTTTACCATTCCTCCAATACTTAGCACATACATTTCAATGTGAACAGTGAACTTTTGCCCACTTCTAAACAAGCTTCAAAAGACGGTGTTTCTAGATTTGTGCTGAGTGAGAGTATGTCTCTTTTCTGACATTTTACCATATGGCATATCAAGTCTTCGAAATATGTAAGACAAGCAATATTCTTTAAAAAATAAAAATGCAGCTAGCATCTCCCTGAAAAAAAATAATATACCAACACCCTAAAGGAAGCACTCCATTATGAATCTAAAGATACATGAAATGCAAATTCCCCACAACTCTAGTGGAAAGCAATTAGTATCTCTGCTAGGACAGATTCCCACAGATTAAAAGAATGATACTTATCACTTGTGAAGGTCTCTGCTTTAGAGGTCATGCTGCTTGGAAAGACACAAGTTACAGTGAAAACATTATCTAGGAGATATTTAAGCAAATTTGTTCTTGAAGCAGAAATTAAGTTGATACTTACCATAGTTATCTGCAGAATAAAAAGGGGGCTGCGCATTCCACAACACCTCCCTTGCAATGGGTTTATCAGTGAGGCACATAAACAGAAAAACTCACCTGTATTTAGCCTCATTGCTCATCGTAGAAGTTCATGCTTAAACTAACAGTCCCAATACTGCAAGGATTCTCAGACAACCCTTATTTGCAAAAGGCAGTTCAATAAACACACAATTGCTCATCAATTAAAAATTTTTGCAAGGCCAGGATGAACTTAGTCTTTGGAGAAAAAAAGAAAAGAAAACCAGATACTACTTAGAGCTGAGATCTGTGTAACTTCTCTATTCCATGTTAAAAAAATCCTCTACAAAGAACAAAGAATTTGTGGAAGTTACTCTGCCACAAAGACCTAATATTTGTAACATTCCTGTCATCTATTAAGGCTGATGAATAAGCTATCATAGATGGTATTGGACTCAAAAGAAAATTTAGTTCAACCAGGATGTATTTGTTTTTCGCCCCCTCTTGTGATCTCTAGGCAGTAATTGGAGAGCAATCACAAATCTGTCTTTCTAAACAATGCAACACTTCATCAGCAAGGCTTCTTGAGAAATAAAAGGCATGTTGCATTGTACACAAACAGACTACCGACTGACACTGAACTCCAGAGAGCCAAACCAACTTCACATGGGCAAAAGAAAATACAAGCAGGATCTTATCTGCTTGTCACACTAGGGATCACTGTCACCTGGATCTAAAGCAAAGATACTTGACACAATACAAAGGAAGCTATATGTTTACATTTTTAATTAATTTTTATAAGGACTTCAAAGCAACTTAGGGCACATCTTTAAAAATGGTTCCTGAGCAATGGAACTGTTAACTGTATGCACAAGCTGCAATACAGCTCTTGTTGGTCAACAAACACCAGTTCATGTCAGATAGCTATGATGAAGTTACTATATATTCTTTCATTAACTAATCTGGTAGCTGCTCAAAGTCTTAATTTAACTCTTTTTTGTTGCCAACATGTACAACATGGCTAAACTGAGAAATTTCATGGCTTTTTACTACATACCAGTTGAAGGCTAACATCTTTAATTTTAATGATTAAATGAAAAATTTAGAATAAAAGAAAACTCTTGATACAAACAGCTTGCTATTCAGTACACGCAGAATCATTCCACTTGTGATACATATTTATTGCCCCAATTACTCAGTCTCTCAATAACAGCTCACGCTGTAACATATATACGTGCATGTGTATGTGTGAAAGGACATCAAAGCAGCAGATCTTAACCTACTTTTTCAGGAAACAATGCTGAAAGGCATTTTATAACCTGAGCAGTAATGTCTACTGACTGTTGCGACTTACTTAAGTAATAACTGAGCCTCCATATTCCTGCGTGGAATAAAAAGAGCTTGTGGGAAGGGTATGTACCGTAGCATCCACCATCATTCCCAAATGACACAACCAACGTACAACCCAATTTTATGGAAAACCTTGCCCATGCAAGCTTATTAAGATTTTTCAGACATGTACGTAATTAAAAGCCAACCATCACTGAAAACAAAAAAAGAAGAAATAATCCCAATCCATTATGAAGGCACAGAGAACAAAGTGATGCCATCGTGTCCTGCTCCCCAAACAGCAGATAAGGTGGCTAAATACATCCTACATGGAAAGCATATGGACCATGCTGCAACAGTTCATGGTTGCTTTTCTGAGTGCACCAGCATCAATGACTGTGAAGATAAAGCACTATTTCGTTAGGATGGATAGAGCATTTTCTCCATATACCTTGCTGTCAATGGGCCAAACAGAAGCAAATAAGTGATAATTTCTACTTCAAAATGCCCATATTTTTGGACATTTGGAAGTGCTTAAATCAAAGGAAACTTGTGGTGAAAACTTAGTTACATACATCATTCTCTAGAAGTTTGTTTCTTCAAGTCAGAGTGATGCTATAACACATTCAAGCCTGTAAATTTTTCCACATTAAAACCCCCTTGTTTTTGCAAAGGCTTATACTTCCATTCTGTTTATTATTCCTACATTTCTGTCTTTTGGTTGGCTGTTTCAGTGGAAGACATAATTCAGCATACTCTGTTTTGGAAACAAGCATTTTTCAAATCTCAACCAGGAATTCAATATTCTTCTGCTGATTTAACAGATTCTCCACTAAGCTTTCAGAAGCTAAGTTGCCTCCCAAGGGCTTAGGAAGATCTTTTGCAATGCTAACATAAGTCAAGTTGTTTTCTGGACACTATACTTGTAAATACCTCATCATTAAAAAAACACAACAGCCAATTCCTTTTTTGAGAAGGCATAAATGCACTACTACTCTTTTACTGCCATAAACATGTTTTTCGTATAAGATACAGAAAATTCCCCCTTTAAGCCTTCTCCTGAAAAGCACAAGTCAAGCATGACTTCTAACAACATTTGCACAATGAAAAGAAAAAAGCAAAATGTTTTTAGATTTACCAAGTAGCAGAAAGGACAAGCATGACTTAAGAATATCTGACTGGAAGCAAGAGTCAGATTCGAAACATAGTACCTACTTAAGGGCTATAGTAAATAAACTGAAAACTAGAGATAGCAGAGTGAGATTTTAAACTAAAAACCACTGGAACACTGAACAAAATTCCAGTTCAACATTGATTAAATGCCAGCACTTTTACCTTTTAAGGAAAAGTTGCACGAAGAGAGACAGGGAGAGCACAATGTTGTTAAAAATGCTCCAATGGATGTTTAAGGACCTGGGATGGTAATATCTGCCAGAGCTGATTTCAAGAGGCTTGTAACGTCATCTGTCAGAAAGAAGACTCATAACATGAACTCACATCTCAAGGCAGAATGAGGGATCAAGACTGGTTCATATGCACAATCCTGCCAAAGGCAGCACTCACCTACGCAATAATGGAAAGGTCACCTCCTACAAAAACCTATTTGTTCAGCCTCAAAAAAAAAAAAGTGATTTACAACAGCTCAAAACCAAGAGGGAGGTTTAAAGCAAAGTTTTCACTGGTTTCTTCTGAGATCATACTATAAAAGCTAATAAAGAAAATTTTATTATACATTGCATACAGATTTCTTATCTCTCAGAGTACGTTTCCTATCTCATTGCTTAAGTTCCCGGGACAAGGTGGCTCCACATGTACCAGTCTGCTTCCTCTAAGTTTGCACGTGTGAGCACCGCACTGCTGCCAATATTTGCAGTAAGAATTTTACATCCTTCCCTTCAGATGCCGTCTGCAGATTTTCATTATGGGTCTTCAGAAAATTATATACAATTATACAATATAACCTGAGATTGCACAGAGACATTAAAACATATGGGTCAGAACACTATATTCCCGCAGTTTTACTGTTTAATAGCTCAAACTCTAGTATTTAGCAAACCATTCAGAAGTGAGGTGAGACTCATTGGGGTGTTCCACTGCGCTGCTGGGGGTATCCAGGTTTAAAACAAGCTTGGAAATGGGAGGAATCATTATGGGAAAAGCCTTTTAGGCTTTATGTCTGGAGTGTGGGGTCACCAGAAGGACCCAGCATCTTCCACTAGGGGCCACTGCTGCACAGAGGGAGACCGCAGCCACCCTCTGCGGTACCCGAAGGGGCCACCTGCTGTCAGGATGCGCTCCCCCCCCCCCCAAAAAAAAAACCCTATACCGCACCACGGTAAAGCCATGCATAATTCATCCAGGAGACGCTAAGGAACCGCTAACTGGACAGCTGAGTCAAGTTATTTATTCTTCTGACACATTCGCGTGCTTCCCAAGTTCACTGCTCGGGAGATAAACTACAAATAATGTGGGAGGAGAAGCCCGGTTTAAGAGCCAGTGCACTTGAAAGCATGAACGAGGAAATCAAAAGACCGCTGAGAGCTCATGTTCGTTGGCCATATGGCAGCAGCATTAGCAACGATTTATTTTAGGAGAAGCAGTGAAGGGCTTGGCTCACGACCATTCGGAATTAACCCCATGCCTATAGCTTTTTAACAAGACTGTGGGCAGGGGATTTGCCTGGATTACATGGGTACTGCCCATGAAGCCACTGCAGAGGTGATGGTAAAAATGCTCAGCGCTTTAAAAAGCAAGAGGAAAACAGTTAAATTTGATTTAAAAATTTGGCAGTGCTAAAGTCAAGGAGATTCAGAAACGGAAAAAGGAGAAAAGAAAAATTATGGCTGATGTTCTTGGCATTGAAAGGTCTCCGAGAAACAAAATTTATGCTAATACTAAGTATCTGTCATTGCATTTGCTATCAAACTAAACAGTTCCAGTGGAGTCTAAAAGCATGCCAAAAAACAGCTGGGTGCATGTATTGTGTACTCATTGAGTTTATATATGCTGGTGAGATTGAAGCCTTTGGCATATTCCAAAGCCCAGAGAAGTATTTTTATATTTGCACTTTCTGATTTTGTTTGCAACTACCAGCTGCATTTAGAGAACTCCAAGGCAGCCTGTTCGCACCATGAACTTCATCATAAAGAGACACCGCTCTCACCACGAAGAGATCATCTCTCTTGATGTAAGTGGAAAGATATGATCTGTTAAAGAACTACCATTTAAAATACACACTGACTTAAAGAGGTTTTTAAAGAACTTTGGTTGAGTGTGTAATTATAGAACCATAGAATAGTTTGGGTTGGAAGGGACCTTTAGAGGTCATGTAGTCCAACCCCCCTGCAACGAGCAGGGACATCTTCAACTAGATCAGGTTGCTCAGAGCCCCGTCCAGCCTGACCTTGAATGTTTCCAGGGATGGGGTATCTACCACCTCTCTGGGCAACCTGTGCCAGTGTTTCACCACCCTCACGGTAAAAAATTTCTTCCTTGTATCTAGTCTGAATCCACCCTCTTTTAGTTTAAAACCATTACCCCTTGTCCTATCACAACAGGTCCTGTCAAAAAGTTTGTCCCCATCTTTCTTATATGCCCTCATTAAGTACTGAAAGGCTGCAATGGAGGCACTTTCCCAGAAGATCTAATTGTTCGAAATAACACACCACCAACAGTTTATTACTCTAGCAATAGAAACTCTATGTTGGTGACCACAAAAGAACTTGACTGATCAGACTGCACATGCACGGTAAACATCACAGTGGTAGTATTGCCCAACCTTGTTGTAGCCAATAAAATAGTATTTGTATTAATAGGCTAAGCCTGATTTCTTCATACTGCCCTGATCTGTGTATCATTTAAACTGTAAATTCTCTACAGCAGACACGATCTCTGTACAGCAGTGAGCACAACAGTCCTAGCTCATGTCAAAGTTTTTTTGCAATACGGTGACACAAAGATGTTACAACATGATATAGTAATAAAATCAGCTAAAATGGCCGCTCACCCGTGCACAGCCATGACAGTATTATAATTATTTGATTAGTCATCTTTTGTCTCAAACAGCAGGCTTCATTATGTGAGCAGAGAGACTTTGAAATAAGATACATGCGTAAAGGAGAACAGCACGAATAAAAATTTTAAGGAGTTAGTAAAAGCAGTATTAAAACCAATTGATTTAAACTGAGCCAATGTTTATCAAGCTACAGGAGACAGCTTTTCTACAGCAAAATCCCTTCTATAAGATCCTGAAAACTCCAGCTTTAAAGAGACAAAGACTAAACCAGTACAATGCTACTGATGCCAGAGAAAAAAAGACAGGTTAAGGGACCGTCCTGCCTCAAACCTTGCCAATGTTGGGTCCTAAAACCAGCATAACCCAAACATTTAGTAATAGTTGCAAACACATAAAATGAGTAAATTCCATTAGAGATGTTTATAAATGCTGAAATTTAGGAATTATTAATCCTTAGTCATTAAGGTGAGATTGCAAATATTATTGTTTTGCCTAGACTCAGTGCCACTTTTGTACAAACCAATAGCTAACACAAAGCCACAACGGTTAACAGCAGAGCTCTGGGAGCAGAAAGGTAATAAACGGGCATACACCTCCAGCTACAAATCTTTAGTGAGCTACCACGTGGCAGACCAGGATTCACATACATACCAGCCAAGCAATTCAGAACTTATGGGCTGTCTACCACTGCCACGTACTCATTTCTACGTATATTTGAACTAGGTATCTCAGTGGTTAAAAGCATGTCTAAACTACCCTACAGCTCCTATCCATGGAGGCGGCGGTGAGAAGTAATTAATATGCCACAATTCAGTCCAGAGCAAGAGTGACTGAAAAGATTTTGCATGGTGAAACTTGTTAAGGAAAGAAAACGACTTCTTAATAATTCAATTCTTTAATTATTTTGTCCACATGTACGTTTAATCTTCTGGGTGCACACGTACCATCAGTAATCAACGGTTATACTTTCTGCCTTTGTAGTTGGCACAATTGTATAGCAACCTGCATCTTCCCCAGGGTGACTTAAACAAGGCGAATGCTCAGCCTTACCAGTGCCCTTTACAGACTCTCAACTACAGAAGTTGGTAACCTACTAAGGACTCCAAGGGAGGTTACTATGCATGAGAATAACACATCAAGTATTTACATTCCTTAAGAAGGCTACATCTACAAATCCACAGGATAGAAGATTTCAAGCACTCCCTGTCTTTACAATTAGCCAACAGTGTGTCCAAGTTTTTAAAAATAATGTGAACGAAGGGTCGCTTTATCAAATGCAGCATCACTACCAGATACGGAACCAGCATCAGAGATTTTGATGAAGCTTTGACTGAAACATGAGATGGCTGACCTGCAGATTTCTGAAAGACATTTTTAATTTAGCTTAGGCTATGTTAGAATATATTAGCAGCGTATTATTCCACTACTAGAGAAGAATCTTCCGTAACCAATCCAAATAGTCTGTGGAGGGACCGCAGCCACTGACAAACTGGAGTCTTGGGCAAGACTTGACTGCTCTCCATAGCGGGAAGTAAAGTTTCAGCCTGAAGTACAAAGGTTAAACCAAAAAGGCAAGATGATAATATCCTGACTAGGGTGAAAGTTAAACATCATTAGGAAGAAAAACTACTACTAAAAGCTGTTAGTCATTCCTCTGTAGAAAGATCACCAGAAAAGCAATCCTCATATAAGGGAGGAGAAGCTGTTGTCCTGATAAGGCATGTAAGTACAGCAGGAGCAAAAATTGGAACTTGCCTTAGAGAAGAAGTTTTTTTACTAGGGGAAAGACCTTTATTGGACTGCTTTGGTACTTCAGGGCTACAGGGTGACTGACTGTAGGGAACGGCATCTTGAAGACGTAAGCGGCCAAGGCAGATGCGAGAAACCTATCCAGCCAATGGGCAGATTTGAAAGATGGTAACCAAACAGCTACTCCAGAACTGCTGAGCTAGGGACACGTACCAGCTTGTACATGGCACAAAACAGCCTACCTGGCAAGCTAAGAATGTCCCCTTGAACCTTGCCTACTTACCAATTAGCACATCCTTTATAAGTGTAGCAGAGGTGTTCTAGACATGAGCATCATCCAACTCCAGACAGAGGTTCCCAGTGCTTTGATGAACTGCTCCCAAGTTCTGCACAATCAGATCTGGGAGTACCTAATCTATCTACAGTTGGTTCAAGAAAAGAGGCACCAGAATTATCCTTCACAGCCCAGGTCTAGTAGGATGGCTACTGCCACATTGTATTGGCTTGTCAAAAAACATCAGAAAGAATCTTGTCAGAGGACAGGTCAGGTTCCCTGACTACAGGCTGGAAATGCGCACAAGCAAACAGACATAAATCAGCTATGAAACAGCAGGAATTGATCTCATTAAGAAGCGTCAATACAATGAGGTCATTCTAGGATGCACCTTGCATAGACAATGACTCTGGAAACATCTACTCTGCATCTTTCCCTGTGGTCCAACAACACTGGAAAATGCATTTGTGAAATTTGAAAGCAGCTCTACAGGTTTATTATGCTCTGCATAAAAATATAAAGTGTCCCAAGATGCTGAAAAATAGGGCGTTACTGCTGTGGGAGGCACCACTTTTGCTTTTCACAACATCCTTCAGATTGGAAGAGATGTCTTGAAATCATCCAGTCCAATCCACCCGCTCAAGCAGGGTCAGCTAGAGCAGCCTGGCCAGAACTGTATCCAGTTGGGTTCTGACTGTCTCCACAGATGGAGATTCTACAACCGCTATGGGCAGCCTGTTCCAGTGTTTGACCACCCTCACAGTTTCAGTTTTCAGAAACTCCTCCCCTCTTTGATAAATACTAAAATTATCAAAAAGTTATCATTTATTAGATGCAGAAAACAGCTAAAATTACCCACATTAATTCAGTTTTACTTTGTACTTTTAGCTGCCTAGAGGATGAGATTTCAAGGCTATCAGTTTGAGAGACTAATAATCACGAGCACTTTGCAACTTCTGCTCATCAACATGCTGCACATAACAGATATGAGGCATCTAGACAAAATGACTTGAAGCTGCTGAGGTATTTTGCCCACAAAAGGTGAAGGCCCAAGCTGCCAAACCCCAGAATAATACACATCCGCTTTTTATGTACTCTGGCAGCCAAAGAGTGAGTCAAACTTGCCAGGGCACTTCGCTCATTATACATAAAATACTTGACTGAATTTTAGTAACAACTCAACATGGCTACAGAGTTATTTTAACCTGTGGCCAATCCCCACACGAATGTCCAAACTGCCTAGGCACAGAAATAACTAGCATAGCAAAGCCAGGTTCAAAGTGTTTTCTCTTTACATCTAAATCTAAGATAAATGGTATTCATGCCACACTGTGCAAATATAACTGCAAGGACTCCAGCTCTAAAAATAGAAGTGGTAGGAAAGTAAGAGCTAGTAATGAGTGGTATTACTGCTACCTCTGCCCAAGTAAGAAAGACTAAAATGCTTTGCAGAGTTAGTTGATGACACTTCCCTCTGCAGCAATTAGCCTCACAAAAGGTATCAAAAGAACTTGGCAAGAATAAGCTTCATCGTGGTGTTGCTGTGATTATTTTTTTAAGCAAATAAAAACAACAAATGGAGGAAATTTCTAAAGCAAAAAGCAGTAATGTGTAACAAGAGAATTTAAATTTGTGTTCTGAAATAAAAGAAAATCTGGAAGCGAAGACCAGCCAACATTCTCAACAAATCAGACACTACAGTAAGTCACATTCAGTATGTTCCACTCGCAAGCATTTAAACCTGTCTTAGAGTGGAGTTATAGTTTGGACCAAAAGCTGCCTCTCTCCTCCAAGACTCTCACAGACATTTCTGTTTAATAATCATCACTGGCTCAGATGCAATTTTTTGTCAGAGCACAGAACTGAGCCTGAACGTATCTTCTAACTAGGCAGGTTAGAAGAAGAAATAATACTTTGGCTGGGACAGCAAGAAAAAGTAGTTGCCAGCAGGATCAATTAGCTAGCAAACTACTTAACACCACTCTGAACTTTTACTTACAGATGCAAACTGACTACTTGGCAAGTTTTCAGAAAAGGAACCTACTTCCCTGAAGCTACAGCAACCGACAAGTTTAAGTACAACCACTCCTTGAGAAAAACTCCTTAATAACCTGCACTGTTCTTACTGCTAGGTGAGAACTACAGTAGCAGTCCTTGGGTGGTAAAGTACAATAAATGGTGTCAATTACATCTGAAATATTCAAGATTTCTATCATCACTTTTTCACGCACTCCCTCAACACATCAGTGGAACTGAACTTTCAGCAAGAATTGGCTCCTGAAAAATCCCATGCACTATCTTCCTTTCTGAAATTTTCCTTTAGAGGTACAGCTAACAGACATATAAAGAAGCAAAAGCTTTGTGACCAATGACAGGGAAGTATGTCATTTCCATAAATAACATATATTTCTTATTTTCTACCAATCTAGACATGAAGCCTTTAAGTCACCCATTGCTACCAAAAAGCTGCAGCCTTGCCAGGGCCATGTAATTTATCACAACCAGATGGTGTGCTGTCAATAAAGGAGGGGCTGCTATCATTCCAGGGCAGAATAATTACCTTCCCTTTGAACCAAGGACAATGTTTTCAATAAAAACCCAACACTGTTTAATGCAACTTCCAGTCTGTCAGACTCCCACTGTGCAGCTCCAGGATTCATTAGACTCAGAGAAGTGAAGGAGACCATTTGTTAAAAACAGCGTAAGTCTCTCAGAGAGGACATTGGTGATACACCAAAAAAAAAAAGGCATTTTGAATCTTCTTTAAAAGCTTTTTTGAATAGACTTTTTCCATCACAAGTTTTACCAGGAAAGTAGCTGTACTGCATTAAAATGCCAACTATGTCCTAGGCCTTTTAAGTTAACTATGGCAGATCTTCACTGCTCTGGTATGCTTCTGGCTCTGCATTTTTGTATCTCAAAAGCAGGAGCAGCAACATTTATTCTGGGAGGAAGACTAACAGGTAAGGGTTGTGAAGCACAAAGAATTAAAGGTTAGCTAGTAAGTGAAGCTAAAGAAGAACTGAAAGCTGTCTCTTCCAGACCAAAACACCATGAGGCTGACATTCCTCTGACAACTAGAAACACATCCCAATTATACTGGAGTAATTCAGAGAATTGGACCCTTGCAGTATAATTAAACAAGTTACAGGACAACCAAATGGTACCTTCACTTTGAGCAATGCAAGGGACTGGATGAATTTCACTACATACTAAGTTTCCCTCCAGTTTCAAACTCTACCAAATAAAAAGCAGTAATTATTTGAACACTCAAAGCATTTTCTGAGTCTGCTTCCAAGTCAAATTTTGACTTTCAGCTTCCCCTTCTTTCAACAGTACATATTTAATGAAGTGGTTAAGAAACACATCCTTTTTTCACAACAGCAGAACATTTTGTTCGTCTTGAAAAGCTAGAATAACTACCAAGCCTGGGAAATTAAAGGTGAGCTGCAAGCCCAAGTGTGATCATTTCCAGGAATTACATGTAACAGAACAGAATGGAAATGTTTATGTAGTTTTAGTTCCAGGATGGTAACAAACATTATTAAAAGATGGCTTAGCACAGTTTACTCTCCATGGACCCTCTAAGATCAAATCAGCACATTATTTGCTTCATGCAAAGTTGCTTAAAGGATATTACTCAGATTTGATTGTATTTTACATATGATTTACAGTCTTAGAAGAAAAAGGTATTCAGGCAAAGCATTATAGAAGAGAAAAAACCCCACAACAATCAAACAGCAGTTGAGATTTTGCACAAATCTCAACTGACGTACATTTCTACTCATCACCTCCAGGAGCTGGAGTCAGTTGCTAATGGCTTACCACTCAGAAGACCAAAACTAATAAAAAAAAAAAGGGCAAAAGATAAAGCACAAGATCTCTTGGTCCTCATAGGAAGCACAGTTATGTGGATGAACAAAAAGATTCACAAGAAAAGAGCAAGTTGTCTTCTGTGTATGAACAAGCAAAGGTGGCTCCCCACCAGAACTTCATAAACATCACTGGAAAATCTCTTTGTTATTCTTTCTTATGAGTACATGCAGCGGGGACACAACACAAAGGAGACCGCAAGTAACAAACTTCCAGAGAGACAGATATACAGATCTATTTTTACTAACGCTTAAAACTCTAAGAGTTTGAGCATTTCTTGCACCTACGCAGTAGCCATCAATGGTCATTCTGCAGGCTTTTCCAAAGCCCGCAGACACAGTTATGTGGCAACTCACGCTGAGTGCAGAAACGTGCACACAAGAGAAAGTTCAATGTCCTTTACTTTCCAACACATGCCGATTAGTCTCCTCTTGATAATGAACCATTTCTGCTGTTCTTGTTTTGTACAATACTGTTCTCACCAACTCTGCTGTATTACAGAGTACACTACAAAATCATCTGTTTTGAGAACTCCACCAGATATAAAGAGTAAGTGTCGCCATTGCTACTAAAGCTATTGGAATGAGAAAGCAGTGAAAATTGAGTATGCATTGCATTGTCAGGAACCAGTCAATCCAATCAATCAAGCTAAAGGCAACTGAAGACATTTGTCCTTACACGAGGAAAATACATTCAGAACTACCAATATTAACTGATACACAGTACTTGGAAAAGTCAAGCTAAAGAACATAGGCCACACCACAGGACAGATGACCAGCTGCTAATCACGTCAGCACTTACACCAGGGTGGAACCAGACTGTAGCATGTTCAGAACCTTCCTCTTAATCAACCTCCTTCTCCAGTAACTGAAGAAGTGGTATCAGTTTCTAATTAACACCATATCAAATCATGTAATACAACTCTAAAAACAAACATGTCTGAACAGTTTTGCTGTAGGTTTTACTATGACCCTTCTAGTTTACATTTTAGATTTCCTAATTAATCTGAATTTTTCTAAAGCCAGCAACCAAATTAACCTATTTTATCAATTGAAACACCTTAGTCCCTCTTGCCACACAGATGGACTGGTATCTGCATTGACATGCAATTAAATGAAACAAGGCAGGAAAAAAAACAAACCAAACTACAAAAAACACATAAGGCACTAACAGTCAGTTTTGCTGAGCTTTGCAAAGTGAACTTCAGTACAGTTCTGGGGAATACAGATTTTTTTAATGCTGCACTGGTATGCAACATCATGGGTACATTCACTAACATTTAAAAACATACCAGGTATTTTCAGTGTTGTGATAAAAATACAGCTGATAGCTCATCCTTGGAAATAGTCAATGCATTCTTTCAAATCTCTCTTGTTTAAAATATTACTCCACAATAGGAACACCATGCAACTCTTTGGTACATGCAAAAGACAGGATTATTTGTAATTTAATATGGAAACATTTCAGCTGTCTTAATACCAGGATAATTCCTATGCAAGTCTGGCATTTGAGACATGCCACATATTTGTCACTGAAGTGTGTGCATTTTTGTGCCCGTATGTGCGGTCCATCATTTGATGCATTGCCCATAACAGTACCCCCTCCCACACATTCGCTCTCAGGTTGCTGAAGAGATTATTGTCCCTCTGAACCTCGAGCTTTTTCATCGGACCACTTCTTTGTTCTATAAGGCACCATGCAGTCCTCAGGAGTTCACAGCTAAAGGGATACCACCAGCCTGATCTGACTGTGAGCAATTCAGCAAAATGCACGTGTTTACATTTGTCAGCCTTTAAAAGAGATCTTAAGACCCACTGGGTATGTAGCAGTAACCTTCACAAGGTTTAACACTTAAGCTGCAGTGCTTTTCCCCCTTCTGATTTTAAAAGCTGCCCTTTCCCCCTGTATAGATAAGAAAGTGAGACACAACAGGGATACGGAGCCATTAGCATCTCAGACTCCCTGTGTGATAATTAGGGGAAATGATTTGCTGACCCCAAGCAGTCTTTGAAGTCCGCACAAGCAGTACATAGAGAAGAGGGAAGGATTATTCAGCAGGACATACATCCCCTTAGGCCTGCCTCTGCTAAAAGTTCTAACAGACCGATTCTTCTCTCAAAACCTGGAAACACCCGAGCTGCCAAAATTTTGTGGTTATAGACTATAACCACAAATCAAGGACTGCGGTGAAACAGACTTTGACTATCTGTTTTATTTAGGCCTAACGTACAAAATCTGTCATGAGGCAAGCATTGCTTTGCAGAAGTCTAAACAACTAAAGTTAGCATTGGCAGAAAAAAAAACAACAAAAAACCACCCCCAAAACCTATATAGCTTTTCTATTTAGAAAGCTAACCGCAATTCCCATTCACATTTACACAGGCTTTTATCTTCTGTAAGAGAGCACACAAACTAAAATGAATTGCTCACATTGTTTATTGTCAGCAGCCCCCGATTTTAAAGATACAGAAATTACCAAATAGTAGATCCATATTGCATAAATAATGTATGCGAGTTAACCATGTAAAAGAGAACCACATCCTCAAACATAATGCCAACAACTCGTAATTTATTCCAAGAACTCAGTTTCAAGAGATGGGAAAGCATAGTACAGTCTCTTGCCATTTCTCTGCATACTCAAAATGTGTATTACAGAAACTTGTTTTTTTAAAACTCAGGAAAGTCTTAAAAAAGACTGCTGGTACCATTGGATTCCTTGACGACTACTATAATTACATCTAGCTGGTAATACACTTTTAAATTTTTTTTTCCAGTTTTCCAGTATTAACTACAATGGTATCCCAGATCCAAGTCAGACACTACAGAAATAGCAGCTGTCTCTAAAGTTCACACAATGAAGAACAGACGATCCCCTGCTCTCCATTTGTGTTCAGTGTGACTCTTCATAGGAAATCCACCTAGACAGAATTAGCAGCATTTGATGTCTTTGGTGAAGAATGGATCTTGCCCAACACAAAAAAAAAACAACAAACCACACCACCAAACAGAGCCAAACCAAACCAGCCTCCTGTGAATGGCTGCCAGAAACACACAAGCCCTTGCCACTTAAAGTAGAATTCAAGATAATGCCTGGTCTGGTAGAGCTGATGAAAAATTATCCATGAACTTGGTTTTACCATTAAAAAACAGCAAGAAAGGGAGAGCATGTGTCTGTATCTAAAAATCAGTAAGGCCGATTGAACACAAAATTATTTCATAGGCAAAAGATTGCATAGGAACAACAACTCCATTTCACAGTCGCATTACACTTATCTTCTCCGATGTTCCAAGCCCTGTATAACAATGCTGCAGTGAGAGACTAGGCACATGAAGAGATCCAGAAGGGCACCCTAACTCCAACCCCACAAGCCACTACAGTATTTTTCCCACACAGAACTTGGAGGCTTAATTTCTACTGAAAGCAACTGAACTTCTCTCTAGAGTATCATAGCTAAATAGAATAGCTACACAGACGGGACCAAGTAACTGTCCTGTGAGAGAAAGTGAGACCAAAAGCACACTACCAGCTCAACTTCACTCTGACACTGGCTGAAGGATCTGCTGAGGAACAGCAGTATTGCCTGCGACAAGCAATTTCCCCCCTGCCCCAAGGCAATCCAGAAAGGAACTTCTGAAACATAATTCACAAGAGCAATACTGTTTTATGATTGTTTAGGTTTTATATTTAGCTGTTCGTGTTCATTTATACTTTGTTCACCGGTCACAAGTGGTGCTCCCCAGGGCTCAGTACTGGGGCCAGTTCTCTTTAATATCTTTATCAATCTGGATGAGGGGATCGAGTGCACCCTCAGTAAGTTCGCAGACAACACCAAGTTGGGTGGGAGCATTGATCTGCTTGAGGGTTGGAGGGCTCTACAGAGGGATCTGAACAGGCTGGATCAATGAACTGAGTCCCATGGTACGAGGTTCAACAAGGCCCAGTGCCATGTCCTGCACTTGGGTCACAATGACCCCAACGCAGCGCTACAGGCTTGGGGAGGAGTGGCTGGAAAAGCACCTGAAGGTATTGGTCAACAGCTGGCTGAATACGAGCCTGCAGTGTGTCCAGGTGGCCAAGAAGGCCAACAGCATCCTGGCTTGTATCAGGAATAGCGAGGTGAGCAGGACTAGGGAAGTGATCGGCCCCCTGTACTCAACACTGGTATGGCTGCACCTCGAGTACTGTGTTCAGTTTTGTGCTCCCTCTGGAGTATGTTCAGAGAAGGGCAACGAAGTGGGAACTGGGGTTGTTTATTCTGGAGAAAAGGAGGCTCAGGGGAGACCTTATCACTCTGAACAGCTACCTGAAAGAAGGGTGTAGTGAGATGGGGGTCAGTCTCTTCTCCCAAGTGACATGCGATAGGGCAAGAGGAAACAGCCTCAAGTTGCACCGGGGGAGGTTTAGATTGGATATTAGGAAAAATTTCTTCACTGAAAGGGTCATCAAACATTGGAAGAGGATGCCCAGGGAAGTGGTTGAGTCACCATCCCTGGAGGTATTTAAAAGACATGTAGATGTAGTGCTGAGGGACATGGTTTAGTGGTAACTTGGCAGCACTTAGGTTAACGGTTGGACTTGACGATCTTAAAGGTCTCTTCCAACCAAAATGATTCTATGAGTCTATGTATCTGGTTACACTTCTGTCACATGGCTGAAATTCATTGCATTCTAACAATTATGATTTACAGTCATCTTTATTTTGAAGTTGAATGTAAAAAGCATTGGTTCAGATGAATCAATAATTTTAAAGAATGAGATTTGGGCTATCCTTCCAAAACAAAGAAATTACTGGGAAGATTTGTAGGATTGTTATTAATGCTACTCACACATCAGCTCATACAAATTGCGTATTATCACAAAGGTGCAGTCATGATGATAACATTAACAATCATCGCAAAGACAGCTGTACATATCCTGTTTGACAGCTATTCTTGTGCCTTGCTGACAAGAACAAGAAAAGAAATGTGTGCTGGTCAGACTTCTGAACTAGTTATGGTGCCTCCACCATGAATAAGTCAAAACCATGAAAAAATCCTTTATGCAGTTTCAATAAAACTTAACTTGCCAAGTTAATGGAATTTTAGAGAAAAGCAAGCATTTTAAAGCTTCTATTCTCTTTCTAATACCTTGGACATTGGAACTTAAAAAGCACATCTTTGCTCTTAAAATCTCAAGAGTAAGACAAAGCATCAGTGAAGAAGAAACAGAAGGAAACCGACTCAGACCTTTGTAGAATACAAATAGGTTGGCAGGCTTTCATGGCAGACTGAAGCCACAGAGAGAAAAAACATCAGGAACACATACAAACACCACATTTCTTTACAAGCTAAGGAATGTGCAAGCTTTGACAAAGCATATTATGTAAAGGATGTTTATAATCTACTTCCATGGAGACAGTTCAGTAGCTTTACAACATAGCAACAAAGAGTGTGAACTATATTTTCCATCTGTTTTGTGCAGACTGTTTTTCTACAGTGGAAACCACTATCAAAGATAACTGTTCTTTGGGATTTTAAACAGCAACACAAGAAGGTAGAAAAATGCTCCTTGCCTTTGTTAGTACAAGAGAAGATAATCAAGGATATGGCCTCTTCATGTTTCAACCAGGAAGGATTGCAAATAACTTAGCAGTCACCTAGTTTCAGCTAGCATTACTAACTGCCTTTACTAATGGTAAAATATCACACAGATACAAAATACCTTACAGAACCAGAGAGATTATCACCTCCAGCTAAACATCTGCCATAAGAACAGCAAATCAGCCCACTTCCACATTTTAAGACAGCTATGGCCCAAAAGGAAGGATATGGTCAGTATAAAACATTAATTCAGCTTTAGCTTAGGCATGAGAAGAACAAAAATGTCAGCATTGTAAAAACTCCTTCCATCTCCAAAGTTCATTTACAGTGGTATCATAAAATCTCTTCTGAAGCTGTCCACCTCAAAACAGATAAAACAAGTAACAAAGAGCATCTATTGCACTGTTGTATCTCATAAGCACAACTTCTGCCATGCTGCTGCTGTTAGGCTGGAGCTCATGCTACAATACATGGCATAGATGTTCTCTACATATATAGATCACTAGAAATAGTGTAGTAAGCCACATTTCTTTTTCTGGAATATAAAAAAGCTGTACTGCACACCAGCTTTTCCAAGAAAAGGAACAATTCTCAAGTTTAACAGGTCTGATCTACACAGACAACACTTCAAAGAAAAAAAGCACTTGAAACACTCCCCAAGACATTACTACTCTAGAAAAACAAACGTGTATGGATTGTACAGCCCTCATGGCCACATGTTAGACTACCCTCAAATCTGAAGGGAAGCCATTGAACATTTAGAACCTGTATTAGGAAAAATCTCACTCTGAAAAGTCTTCCTGAAGTCCCCCAACATGGGCCTCCAAACAACCCTTCAATCTCACTGAATACATCAAAACCAAAACTTAAGCAATCTTATGTGCACCACCACATGGATCTAAGACTGTGCCTGAGCAGCAGTAGTTTCTCCCACCACTCCAATAAATACCATTACAATAAAACTATCAAAACCCCTGGATCCTACACACACACTTCCCAGAACACAGTGTAATTCCCTCAGTTTACCACATATATACAGAGCTTCCATGAAGACACTGTTATGCAAATCCTTCACTTCACGATGAATTGTCAAAAGAATTCATCCTGAAGACAAGACAAACACTTGTAGAGAAATGTTCTTCTATCTACATAGCACCTTCCAAAGGTTTCCCTTGGTACTAATATTTCTAAGCTTACTATATCACAAAATCCATGGACTCAACCAAGATATTAGGGCACAATCTCCACAACCAACACGCTACTACTTCCTGATGGAGAAAATCCTGTAACAAAAAAAAAAAAACGGCCACGTAGCCTTCCTCTACTCCAAACTGGGCTATTTTCTCTCAAAACATGGTGAAGGAAGCAGGTACAAGTATGAGGTACTGTAAAACTTAAAAGGATTACAATCCAACAAAAATGACTGCATACATAGCAAAAGCTCAGGGTTGGGAAGAAGAGTCTGACAGCCATACCTGTGTCACTGAATGCCCTGTGTTAACAGATCAGCAGTAAGATAACTACTTTTCAAGTTGGTGGTTTGTGGGCTTCTTTTGAGTTTGGTTTGTTGTGTTTTTGGTTGTTTTGTTTTTTTTTTTTTTTTAAACAGACAGTTGCAATTTCCACCTATATTTAAATTAATTTATTTTTCATACTAGATGCAGTACTCCATAAAAACCCCACTCTGATGGTTTGAATTAAAAAATCACCAAATGTTAACTCCAGATGTTCCAATAACCTCAGGACTGTGAAAATGAATACTACTGCAGTCCAAGTTAGCAAAGGTATGAAAAAGTAAAATTTTCCACCTAAACTTACAATAGTACCACTACAGGTGTATTATTTATCAACTTTAACCAGTTTTCCATGCGTGAATTACATAAAATCTGTTATGCAAAGAAGTCATCACTAAGGCAAGAATAACTAGTAACTAACACTTAAGGATGATTTTTAATTACAAGTACATTCATTGCAAAGCCATTCAAAACCAATTTCTAAACTTTAAAAATACTACTCTATATTTGCAGCTTGTTTTTTTGTTTGTGTGTTTCTGGTTGGGGTTTTTTGTGTTTGTTTTCTTTTTTTTGTTAAATAAACAATTCAATTACCCACTGGAGTAGTCTGAAATTTGTCTGGAAATGCACTGGAGGATTTACATTTAAGCTGAAGTAAGACTGATTATGATTTGCAAGGTCTTCAGTTTCCTATGTATGTATGTTACATATGAAAAAACATTTTTTCATTTATACAATTCTCACCTCCAATCTCCTACCTCTCAGCAGCTGCTGATCTATCTGCTTCCCCTCTTAGACCTCAGTGTGCCTCTGGGGATGCTAGGACAGATATCAGTTGTTCATCAATTTCTGACCTTTAAGACCTGCAGGACAGAAACTGCTTCATCTGTTACCACCATTCAACACATTAACTTTGCTATTTGGTAATGACAACTTCACACTAGGAAGGACTTACACAGGTAACTGAAGTGGCTCATCTATCTACCCAGTTACAAACTGACCCAAACCGTCCCTTTTGCAAATAATTTCAGTACCTCCCATCTTTCTAACATACATTTTTTTCCTCTGTAAGCAGTATCACCTCTGCTGATACAAGGGGAATCTTGGGTGGTTCTGTCGAGCTAAGACTTTGTAATACTTAAGAAAACGAAAAAACAAGAAGAGTGACAATGCAAAATGAACATATGAATCACTCGAGGACTTTTTTGTTTTGTGTAACAGTGTAAGAGCGAAGGTGCGTGGTAAGCACTACCTGTACCAAGCAGGCACCCAAGGACTGTTTTTTTGCCCAGGTTTAACAGCAATAGACATACGATCCTGAACACAGTTTTGACTTAAAAAAACCTCCTTCATAACAATCCTATCCGTGGGAACATCTCTATCTACACGTGCAGAGTGGAAATCTTTACAAATCAGAGAGGATCCAAGGCATTTTTAGCTGTGCAAGAGCTACCTTGGACAACTCTAGGAAACACCTCACAAAATCAGACTTGGAAAAGAAGAATTAAGCTCTGTTGCGCCCAGAAAAAAGCAACGCAATTTTTCCAAACTGAAATTCTCAAAGAATAGTCTTCAGGGAAATACTCGTAGTGGAGAATAGTTTGTGCAGTTTTACGGAAAGGTTATTATTTATCAACAGTATTAACATTTAGTATGTCAGTATATTTATCCTGCCATTAGGCACATCTCTTAGGAACATGCACTGAAATGCATATACTGGACAAGGTATCCAAGTACTCAACTTTGGAGCCGTTATTCAGTAACTCTGCTAACTGGTCCTTGAAATACTCGCTTCCTTGTGGATCCTTCATTAGCTGGTCATAAAACATACGGTTTATTTTATTTTACTGCATTGTTTTTCAAATTTCACATCAAACCAGTATAGAAGCATGAGGTTATACAACATCCACAGGCCTTAATCTATTCTTCTGAAACTCAAAGCCAGTTCAGACAAATAGAGGGATTTGTATGTCACGGAAATCACAGGCAGTGAGGTAGCCATAAGAAACAATGCAAATTAACTGCAGATGACTAGCAACAATCTTCTCCCTCATTCCCTATAGCTGCATCAGACACTGAAGTATTGCTCTTAACTATAAAATCATATGGGAAGTGTGTAAGTGCAAGAAACACTATTCTGCAAGTCAGTTAATTGGTCACACTCCATGTCAACACTCACCTTAAAAGTTTTTAACAGCATTGCTGTTAGACTAATGCTCAAGTTTAGCACTGCAAGGCTTGACATTCAGTGGAAAAGATATACCAGCCAGCTATAAAGTGTCCGCATTTAGTTAGAAATAGCTAGTAATCATCTTAGTCGAAAAAGAGACAAATAAAGCTAGAGCATCCATTTCTCTTACCTGGATAGGGAGCAAGGCTGAGGGGTAGGATGTGTTTGACTATCCTACTCTTTGGTACCCTAGTGTTTATGGCTGCCATCTCCCAAAGAAGTTTGCCATATTCTGGCCAAACTAACAAGAAATCACCTTGGCAAAGAAACAGTGCCAGGAGCACTATGATACAGGCTCCACAAGCTTGACATAACAATGAGATCCTACACAGAAGTAAGCTTTAACCAGTAACTGATACTGTAAGATACTATGAGAAGTATTTCACCTTTGTGTTAGCACTTACTCTGAAAATCCAGAAAAAAACCCTGGCAGACTACCTTCGACTAACAGTCTCTTGGTAGGAGGATCCCTCAAGGGATAAAGAGAGGGAACAGAATAGTCCTAAATACCCACTTTTCCCCAGTGGTACTAAACGGGACCTTGCAGAATGGAACACAGTAGTTTCCAAAAGTCTTTTTGTCCCACAACATGACTTTAATATACCTCCCAATATTGCTAGAGATTTCACCTACTGAACACAAGGGAGAGAAAGGATGCTGCAAATGTGTACGTGTTCTTCACTAATGTGTCCTGAAATTAAGAATTTTCACTCTGGAGGAGTTGGTTTGATTTTGTTTGTCTGATTTTTAAACAGGAAATGTATGTATGAAGTCACTGAGAAGGTAGAACCTGAATCTTTCACAGAACACAGTCTTCATACATCTTTTTGTGAAGATCTTGATCCATTCCCATAAGAAGTCCTGTAAAACACCTCAAGTTTCTCCTTTGACATCAAAGATGCTTACAGCTAAGAAGTTCATCTCGCAACAGCTAAGAAGTTCATCTCGCAACAAAAGCTATAGCCTGCAAATTTGCCACCATGTCAGAGCTGCCCACATCTGCCTGTACATCTGTTATAGCAGCCATACTTGTCTTTCTCCAGTGTGTTCTCAGATTTACCCTAAAACTCGGCAATAATTTCAACAGGAAGGGTGTTGAGCTTTCCCATGTTAGTAAGTTGTACTTGGCAAGCAGCTCCTGGTAGCCTGCCACCTGGAACTGCAGTGAGGTGGAAGAGTAGGCCTTGTGCCTGAAAAGGCCCAAACCCTGGAGGCCTTGTCTCTGCTGTGGCTTTTATAGACTTGTTTTTCCTGCATGGCTCTATTTTCCAAGGATCCTGGAAAGATCAAAGCTGTGCACATAAAACCCACAATTGTCTCTACAATGCCAGGTCCTGAACAAAAAGTCACTTGTCAGGAATACAGCAATAACCCTGGAAAAGAGAAGCTATTTTCAGTAAAGATTGGAGGTACTAAACATTCTGCTTCCAGCTCTTGGTACAGACAGTTATTCTGTAAGAGTACCACATCTGTTTGCACAGAGTATTTCGTTTTGGGGATGCTAGTTGCAGGGCAAATGAGTTCTCCATTGCTCATTTAGGGCCTGAGTTTGGCAACACACTTATACAATACAATATTAAGCCAACCAGCAGAATGTCAAGCTTGAAAGTCTTAAGAAGCTTCAGAAGTACTTTATTAGCTTGCTTGCCTTTTTTTTTTTTTAAATCCCAATGTCCATAGACAAACAGTTAAGAAATATTACGAGTTGCTAGCCAACATGAACGTGAGAAGCATGCATACTCTGTAATACATTCTCCCCCACAAAGATAGCCTTGTAACCACAACTTTTCCACTCTGCAACAATTAGGCAATAACCTGAGCATTAACAGAAGCTTACCCATGGCATAAAGAAGTTCTACAGGTTGATTTATCCTGTTCTTGGCAAGCCAATTTGTCTTGAGCTAAACCCCACTGTTGAAGCTAGACTGCAACAGAACCTGCACAATCTCATTTAAAGTTGTCTCAAATCTCTCCACTGGCCACGTGCTCGCAAAACACATTAATTGGTATGCAGGTTTTTCAGACAGCTTCTTCCTTCAAAGATTAAATCTGTACTATCTAAGGACGTTTATTAATTCTGGGACATTAGCAAACATCTGCACACTAGTAGGACTAAAGTACATATTGTAGATTGTCAAGATTGTCCACGTTTGGGAATTTGTGGTAGATCAACTGCACTGATGTGAAATGGCATGAGCTGACCTGGTGCCAACAACATTTTACATCAGAACCTGCTAAAGTCAGCAAGGACAGTAGTTCAACTGGTCTGTGAGTCCCACATAGCCCAATACACCTGCACGTATTCCACAGAAAGGGCTTTAGTTACAGACTGTTGCTTGTTTCCAAAGAAGCTAGAAACATCTACATTATATGCACTTCATAGAATGAAATTTTGCCATGGGTCTGTACACTGCAGACACCACTGTAATACTAGTATTAGTTTTTCTACGTAGAAAATTGCTGCTGCAGTTGCCAGCAGGGCTGATGATAGGAAGTGATGCTTATGGGGGTCATTTAGGTATTTTCAAAACAACTCTGCTCTAGTAAATCACATATCATACCAGGAACCATGAACTCAGTTTCACAGTAACCCAAAGACTGAGTGCACATCACCTCATTTGTGATTACTCCTGTTCAAATGCTTTACCTTAACATTCATACTGACTTACAAGCATTGTAGTCACACTAATGCTAACAATATATGCTAGTGAGCTGCTACCCAGTATTTTCTCCTTTCCCTGTATGAGCAGCACTCCAGCATTCTGTAGAAGTGTGGCACCTCAAGTGCAACTGAAAGTAAAAAGCAAGCCACACGTTTTAAATCAAATGTAGTGTAAGAAATGAAGAAAAATGAAATTACTTCAAAAGAAGCTACATTCCTAGTAGTATTTCTGCTACGACAGATCAGCGTTTAGGCTATGAAGATACAGGATGACAGCTCACACCTGAACAGAAATAGCAAGAACCAGAATGTTATGAGAACAAAGCGGGTGTACAGTTATAAAGGTTTATGAGCTCTTGCACAAACACCACAGTGTTGATTAAAGTCCAAAAGGAAGAGGCACTAAAAAATTCTCACATTCCAATGCACAACACAAAGGGTACAACTCTGCTAATGTCTGTAAACACTCTTCAAAGCACCAAAGACTGAAAGATTTCTCCTGCCCAGCCCAGGTTAAAGCAATTTTTCTGGAGGCTTGCCATGCTCTGTGGGAAGGAGGTAGGGGTGCAGCAACAAGCTGGATTTAAAAGATCCCCAGCTGGAAGCACAAATACAGAGAGTGATGTTTAAAACTGTCAGTCCCCTGGAGAGAAGCAGGAAACTCTCTTTATGACCCCCAGAGTATTTGTTTTTCCAACAGTTTCCCAGCTCAGCTTGAGATTCTCAAGGGCAGCAACAAAAAAAGTTTTCACTTTGCTCAAATTAGTTTTGACTGGTCCCCGGGTTCCCAAGGTGATAATTTAACACCTCATTAACAAGTGCATTATTGGAGGAAATTCAAATGAACCGATTTTAATGCTAATTGAATGTTTTCAACCTCAGCCTGCGCAAGGAGTATTTATTTCCCCCTTTCTAGTACAACAGCAGCCACAGCTTCCATTTGTGGATCTACTGCTAACAATGGCAAGGTACAAATTTCATGTATAAATATACTATCAGCTACTTGAAATTCAATTCCAAGTGATGTAACATGGGCGATTCCTTCATTACTGCTTACACTTGCATATACTTCAGGCTTGTCTTTGGAAAGGAAAGGGTAATTTCACAAAGTCCAACTCGAAGAAACCTACTGATTAGGCAAGTTGATTGAACTATTGAGGTCATATCTTCACTTGAGGGCCTCATTAACTACATGGAGGTTTAAATACTAATTGTAGTCTTTTCTCCTCTATAATTTAAGCAGAGCAGGCTTAGTTTTGTTTCCAGCATGCATCTCCCAGTGCATATTAACAGTATAGCAATGGTCCTGTCTTCTCAACAGCTCAGTTAGGCTCAGTTCTCTGCCAATACAGCTGTACATTCTTATACCCTTTGGCTATAATTGGTTTAACTACCTTTTCTGATTCAACTCACTCAAGTTGGTTGCACACAGTAATGACAAGCCTAGAAATTTTATTTATTTTTTTTTTTTAAGATCTCCTCTGACAGGATGTAATCAACTACTAGCTCTTCACAACTGAGATAAATACCAATCAAACTACGTGCAGGTAACTGACTAGCCTTCACAGGTTAGTTATTAATTTCCAATACTTTAGCAGCTGGGATGGCCTATGCAAGTACTACTTCTATTGCCTGCAACATTAGAGCTACGTAGGATAATAATCCTTGGTTTCTATACCGTGCTCAAGACAATGTTCATTCAAAATTTAAGTGACATCTTGGGCAGGGTCTATCCCCAGCCTATTCTACACATGCTATGTATGGTGCTGTGATTGGGTGTGGGATATTTGCCTCCTGAAACAGATGGAAGATAGTAAACTTGTTATAAACATCAACATGTATAAATACTATTATTGAGTTAATGCCCACAGAAGGAAGTAGTTCAACTCTTTTACAAGCTATTAACACTGCCAACTTTAGTCCAAACTTAAAATGTTCCTGGATTTAAGGCTCACCTGCAGTTTTTAATACACAGGAGAGCAAACTAAGTTTCATCTCTGAAGGAGGTTAACCAGTTCCTAGACTGGTTTCACCATGCATGTTTTGATTTGCCCACATCTCAGCTGGGTTACTTTATGATTTTCTTCCACTCGCCCCCAGCAATGTTATCAGGGCAACAAACAGGCTGGGTCCTGAACACCAACAGTGCTAACAGAACTCCAGTTGCACGGGATATGTTGGTAGCTCTTATGTAAATGTCAAAAAGAAGCCAACTGGATTCCCAGTCCTAGTTAGATTGTAATGGCGAAAAATCCAGCTTTCAAACTGAACCACTGATGCTGAGAAATTCACCGAGACAGGTTAAGTACTTCATATCATAAATCCCAACAATATCTCATTTACAAGGACAAGCACCAAGCTGTCTCATTTTCCCTTCAGTCAATTTAAATAACTCAAATACCATGTGAACAGCAAGAATCAAGCGGCTCTACACTACAAGTTTCTAGAAGTGCATTCCAGGAATCAATTTGTCATCTTTGTGTATACTGTGACCCCAAAAAGTCTGCTTCTTGTGTCTTTTTATTATTAATATTTTAAAAAACCCCTTTATCTACGAAACTATCCGAAGTTCGTTTATCTTTGTGGATGAACAGAGAGCAAGAGCAGCATCCACTGAAGTGCTGACAAGCATCTGCAACACTTGCTCATTAACAATTTCAATCATAGTGACTTCAAATTGGAAAACCAGCTCCAAAAATATGCTTTTGTGGAAAGAAGCCTTCTCCAATTCTCTTAGTCACCTTGCTCTATTGTATATCAAATCCAAATGTGATGATATGCAAGATACCCACATACGTTGTCACTGGAGTTCTCTGAAGACTTTCTACGTGCTCACAATGTTCACCACTCTTGAGGATGACTGTTCCTTTGAAGAAATTCTCAAAGTGATCACAAATCAAGTCTGTTTTGTTTAAGACCATACAATGGCCTTCTATCCAATTACATGCAAGACAAGTAATGGAAAGTAAAATAAGACAGACATACATAATTGAGCCAATAACACAGAGGAGTTTCAGAAGCAGTACTGGGAGCACCACTACCAAGAATCCATAACATGGCTCTGCCATCACTTTGGCTGTTGGAGTGTTTTTTGCAGTCTGGATGAAGGAGCAAGTAATATGCTTGCATTCATGTATAATTATATTCCCATAACTGTCTTCAGAAAGATTGAAGCTTGCTAGTCACTTACACGCATACACAGTACAGAGAATTAACAGATTAGTTTCAACAGAAATCAAGACACAAGAAAGTACTGTCCCAATTCAGGCAGCACATTTGCATGCCATCCATCTTATGTTCTCTGTAAGCAGCCATTCAGCTTTCCATAGCATCTGTATTTTGTCTGTGCTGCCTCCTACTAATACCCTATTTAGTCACTGGCAGCTTGCTGGAAAGATCTGAAAGGAGATATTTACTTTTTTGAGTTATGTAAAGTTTTAGTAACTACAACGCCTTATATTGTAAGTTTAGTGCCTCCAGATGTTTCATTAGATTTAGAAATAACCTGAAGTATAGAATCATAGAACGGTTTAGGTTGGAAGGGACCTTGAAGATCATTGAGTTCCAACCCCCCTACCATAGGCAGGGACATATAAGATGAGAGAATTAACTTATTCTTGCAAAATAATACACAAAAAACACCTTTCATCCTCAAAACCTAATTGGTTCCTACTACTTATTCCTCAGCTACAGACCATCCTATCTGACATCACAATTTCCACGAAGGTTGGATGCCATGGAGGACAGCACCTTTTACAAATAGCGTGTGGTGAACAGGAGCAGGCAGACAAAGAAGCTGCCAAGGCTCTTTTCAAGAAAGCATTCTTGGAGCCATCAAAAGATTTAGCTGTGGCCCAAAAAACAGGGTTGGGAGCTAGCTGTCTACTGTTCCTATTCCAGCTCCAACTCCTGTGCCCTTGTAAAATCATTGCCCTATCTCAAGTTTTATTTCATCCATTAGTTCAGCTTGACTAATTTAAAGCAGTGATTTTTTTTTTAAATACACAGTTGACTCACAGGTGCTTACCAGTGACCCAGTTTAACACTATTTCTCTACTTGTCTTCCAGTTAACAATGCTTACCAGCATCACTCTACTCCACATTTACTCTTAGTCAAACCTACAGCAGGCAGTGGTCCTCCAGAGGCCCATCTGTAATTCCACAGAACCCAAAGAGAAGTTTTTGAGCCAAATCCCTTAAATAAGGAAAAAAACTTTGTCATGCTATCACTAAGCAGCTGCTCAGTTCACCCAATTGAACTTTTGCCAATTTCATCCACATAAAATGCCTACAAAGTAATATTATCTCTAAAGCCTTAAGGCAATTAAAAAAAAATGCATGACTAGGAAACAGCACTGTGCAGAAAATGAACAGAGAAGCACTTTCATGCAGCAATCATCCTAGTGGATGATCATGAGGTGCTTATCCTAGCTGAAGGCTGACTTAGATGCTTAGAAAGCTAGTAACAGTTTCACAAGACGTGTAGCTGAGAAATCCTTTCTGAGTATGAGCAGACAGAACTTTGGCTATCCAGCACTTCTGAAGAGCACTACAGTTCGTACAGAAATCAAACGTACAGAGGCTTCTTCAAGATGACACTGCTTTCAAACACCAAAACCACTTCTTTTCTCAATAGTAAGAGTGGCTAGGCATTCTTGTACCCCTTAGCACCAAATCAGCAGAATCTAGTCTGACGTGCATTTTAAGCAACATGACAACAGAAAAGGCCTTTCGAGTTTAAGATATTTTTTTTTCCAAATTGATCTGGTTCACCTTTCAGCTCTGATGGATCTTGCTGGCATAATGGCAAGAGAACGGTCTGGAGTGGAAGTTGCTTCCATTCTCCTGGCTTGAATGAATATCACAACTGTAGCCTCAGAAAGGGGCAAAAATGCCTTAGCTTGAATACTGCAAACAGAAATCAGTTACACATTCCTTGCTTCCCACTTCATTAAGCAAAACAGATACTGGAAGAAACCCAAAACAAGCAACGCCTGAGCAGACCGCAGACTGTTGGAAAATCATCAGCTAGAAAGAGCTCAAACAGTCACTTTTAAGATGATGGCATGACCCAGCCCTTTTGCACAACTTTTCGTGTAGTTTGAAGCTTGGTTAATATCTGTTCTCCAGAGCAGCACTGGGGACAACTCTTGGCTGGTACAAGTGTCTCACATGGACCATACAGAAGCACTCAACGCGAGCACGGACACAGGCTGCTGCCTGGCTGTACTTGCCTCAGTGATGACCTCTCTATTGAGCAACCACCAACCCCAATTGCTGGCGCTAACGGTTCTCAGATAATGTAAGCAAACTGAATGAAACCTCTTATAAGAGAAGAATTCTTAAGTCATTTCTCCAGCAAGCTTTTTCACTGTTCGAGTTATCTGTCAGGTTCGCTGGTCAGATAGCCCATGTTCAAAAGCAAACACAGTTCTTCAGCATACACCACCACCTTGTGGTCAGATGCCTGAAACTCCCGTAACTGAATATATTCTGCAGTTTGAGTTCCAAGAGTCTCTGAACTGAACAGCACTGACAGATACTCAACAAACGACACTGTCATCCTGTGTGAGCTGCTCACAACTTTTTAATTAGCTGTGAAGAGGGAAAAGTATCCTACTACATGCAAAGCCCTGTACCATTTCAGTTTCAAGGCAGCTTACACATCCCAAGTGCAAGCTATTCAATCCATGCTATAACTGAAGTGGCTACCTACCAGGCAAATAAGACACGAGAATTTGTATTTTTGACTTTGAATGCATCGAGACTAGTACAGATTTCCCCTTTCTTACTTTCATAATGAAAAAGGAAAACTAAGACAAAGACAAATATGTTGAATTTCTTCTCCTGGTGCATTACGTTTACTGATCTTGAAAACTGCCTCTAGGTCCCTGAAGTAAAAAGGGATTTCAGAAACATTCCAGTATTTACTTTAACTGAGGTGCAAACATCAAATTATATTAGCAATGAAAATCAAAAGCATTGCCCCTGCAGAAACCAGCACTCAAGACCGTAAAAGATAAACAGCAAAATACTATGAAAGCAATCTAAGAAGTGGGACAAACAACAAAGGACAGACAATGGGGAAGAGAAAGACAGAGGCTAGAAAAGCTAGACACAGAACAAAAATCAATCCAAGACAATACTGTGTCTTAGATAAAACTAAGAGAAGACTAAGATGACTTACCTCTAGCTGGGAATTCCTTATACCGTTATTAGGCTGATGGACCAAGTAGCATAGTAAATTGCTTTATCGCTCCAGAAATATCAAGTCTACATGAACTAACAGATAATTATGCCACTGAATGAGTTATCTGCCAAAGCGATAAAGAGGTTCTGTTTCAATCCCCCCTTCCACATGCTTACTATTAGAAAGACTCACCAACAGTTGTACCATCTTCACCCATAATGCACTTCATGGAGGTGATGATTTGCTCCACAACAGGAGGCGACAGTGACGTTGCATACACAGCACTGTGAGAGTATGTTCTGAGGTAATCAATCAGTTCCTAGCAAAACACAAGAGCCATCAGACATTGCCTTCCCAGCACTCGGAGAAATGCTTTATTGTCTTGTCTTAATTACAGAATAAAACTGGCCACCACAAATTTCCTTCAGAATGTCATAGAACAGGTAGTCTAAGGATTGATTTTACAGTACAAGTAATAAACAGTCGAAGAGTGAACAGCAGGGACATGACAACCCATAATTATGTCACAGGGCAAGAACGTGTGTTGATCATAGACAAATGCCTATGACAGACTTGTTCTAGCTAACACCATCAGCACTGGATTGCAACAAGGGGTTTGCATTACTCAAGCTGTGCACAGGCCACATTTCAAGAGTGTTCGTTGTAACAGTGGGAGTATAAAACAAACGAAATAGTGGGGAGCAGGATTCACAGGTGCTTATTTATCATGCTCAATATAATTGTTTCCCCACAAAAGTCACCAAACAGGAGAATAGGTCATAAAATATTTTCTCCCATTTATCAGCACAATGTAAATAAAGCAGCAGGTGTAATTTAAGAGGGCAAGAACCTCAGCCTAGCCCTCCCGCATTTCCCAGTTAAACACACCTGCCACATTTGTTAGAGGGCACAAGCAGGTCATAGAGGAACAAAGGACCAACACCCCATAGATCCAGGCTGCCTGTTGTTAACTGTAACAAAAGCACTCAAATAGCCAGACCACTCCAGCAAAACAGTATAAAGACCAGCACGAATGCCAGGACAGATTCTGTCTTCTGCTGCCATAGAATTAATAATGATGTCCCTGTAGACAGCACAAGCTGGGAACATACTATAGAAACACGGGGAAGTGCTCAATTTTATGTCGCTGTCTGCCTGGAGTCAGAGTTAAATGAAAGGAAGTTGTAAAGAAACTTTGAAATAAACTAGGTAAGAAGATTTAAGGCTTTTTACCTCTGAAGCAATCCCTCAAACAGTAGCTAAAACACAGTTGAGAAGCACTCTTCACTGCTTCACCTTATGCCAAGGGAGTTAATCCCACTAGCTCACTACCTTTGGAAAAAAATTAATACGGTGCTTTCTTCTGGGGAAGATGTCCGAGTAATTTTAATTCAACTGTAGTAGATTCCCAAGGGGAACATCCACAAGCCTGATTTCCGTTTCAATGGGCTGAAGTAATTGTCACTATTGGTATCTAAAGAATTACTGTCCTGGTAGGAAAATGGTAGAATTTTACTCTCAAATAAAGTTTAGAAGCCTCATCTGTGAGATACGTTTGAGGATATGAGAAAAGGGACACATGTAATTGCCTACACCATCCCTCCCAAAAGGAGGGGTTTGGCAAGGGCGACACTTTCTAGTGATACTTTCCAATAGAAGAAAGGTAGTAGTCCCCCCCCCCGCCCCCCAAAGTGTATTTTTAGAAAGTAAACTGTTTGAGTCCAGAAAGACTCAACTCTACCAGACTAATCTAAGAAGGGCATTCTCCTCCAAACAGGCTGAAAAACTTTTGGCATTTTTCCTGCAAGTCCCCTTAAAAGCAACATTAAGAAATCCCTGCTTCCTGGCTCGTAGCAGTGCCTAAAAAAGATATCACACCACTACTGTACATTCTGCAAATTGAGATCACTGCTGACCATGTGAGACCTATACAATTCTGAGGTATTCTGCTAGACTAGACTCTTCTGCATTGCACAGACTTCCACTGTACTAGATAGTGTGTAAAATTATGAAACGAATGGACAATCAAGATACTTGAGAAATAGATCAATTTTGAAACACTTAGTGAAGGACTCCACCACCAGCCTGAAACAGCCATGAGATTCCCAGCTTTTTACCTTCTTGCCCCCAATGTATCCTCCAGCAGCTCCAAAGCTCTTGGTGAACGTTCCCATCATAACATCCACATCGTCAGGACTGAGTCCAAAATACTCTACTACACCCCGGCCACTAGGACCCAGGGCACCTATACTATGAGCCTCATCAAGGTATAGATAGGACTTATACTTCTTCTTAAGGGCAATCACTTCAGGCAAACGGACTATGGATCCCTCCATACTGTTGAGAAACAGAAATTCAGTGTAAGTTGATTTAATGGTTGGGGCCTTCTTATAAAGCGTAAAGTCACTAAGCCACCTTTTCTTCATTCTTTCAGTAATTATGAACACACAAAAATTGCTTGACACATTTTCCTCTCTCTGCAGAACACATAACTCCCCCTCGCAACTGGGGCCCAGATCTCTACTTTCTACCCGTTTAACATCTCTGGGATGCTGACATACAGACTAAATAGTAGTAACAATGGTAAGTTAATGCAAAGGAACATGTTCAGTGACAATTTTATAAACGATTTATCTTATTTTTAGTTCCACCCTAACCATCCGCATTTTGATCTGACATCTACTTACCTATTGGTTTTAAGTTTAAGAACCGACCAGGCTCTCATTAGTAGCACTCCAAAACGTCCCATTTTGTACTGAAAATCACTGTGATTTAAATGCCTGACACAGCTAAGCCTACTACATGCTCTTACTCACTCTCAGCAAAAACATTCAATTTACACAATTCTATCACACTAGCATCATCTAGTGAGCACAGAAAGAATGGAATGGACAAGCAATTTAAGACCTCCGCTCTGATGTAAATAATCAGTTAAGATTAATTAATTTCTACAATCTAATCAGGATATGGGAAGCATTGTGATAACACCAGGTGCAGCTACAGTACTAGCAACAGAAATTCCAGGATGTGAGACATACATAGCTCAATTTAATTCGCAGATGAGATTAATGAAATAACTATGAAGTGACAATATTCATAGTTTGATTTGACAAAGGAACTCAAATACTAAGCAGCTAGATCTCATGTGGAGGGTCTTAGAAATACAAAGAATAGTTTGTACCTGTATATTCCTTCCACCAAGATAAGAATTTTTTTCCAGGGCCTCCGTGTACGAGGTTGCCCATGCACAATAGCATCTTTGAGCAGCTTCTCCAGGCTTTGCATATCTGCACCAGAAATTACTGTTAAATGGTACCAAAACAGCTACTAGCTTGAGCTTTGACATGACTAAAGACAGCAATACTCCAGAAATGCACAAATTGCTCCAGTGTGGAGGACAGACCATACATAAGTCAATAAGCACGGGCTTCATCTAGTTGCAAGCCCATAGATGAGATTAAAGGGAATGGGTGACTGCATGAACTCCGAGGAAGAATTTCATCATCCTGAGCTAAAAGCACAAGTTAGGGCATTAGACACAAACAGCAAACAAGGAAAGAAAAGAAAAAAAAAAGGAAGGTATCTCATCGTGAGGAGGAGAGAAAGCAATTAGAAAGTGCGTCCTTGTGGATAGAAATAAGTAAAAAAAGAACAAGCAAGCTCAAGGATAACCGATTAAAGGTAAGTAGAAGATAGACCAGAGTACAGGACAAGAAAGGGAACAAGTGTACTTCTTTATTACTTTGTTTAAAATTGAAGGGACTGGAGGCATGGAACAAGAAGCTACTAAACCAAAAACAGAAAAGGAAGAAAAAAGAACCACCAGCGTAGGAAAGAGTACAGTGCTCAGCGTATCAGAAACTAAACAGATGAAGTTGTTAGTAGCAATGTATTCTGAAACCTTACTAGCTTTGGCTATGAACACTTGATGTGATCCTAGGAGACCTGACTAATGTTAGCAAATACACACACATGAAATCAGTCCTGAAAAGAAAAAAACCTGAGGAAAGGAGTGGAGATGGGAGTAATCAAACCATAAAAGCTAAAGTGCTGAGCAAGAGACAGATATAAATACTAAGGTATGAGGAAGAACACAAACAATCATGAAAAGACGATAGACTAGGGCAGTTGTAGTGGTGCGAGGAGTTTGTGAACTAAAACTACACTAGAAATCATGCAGCAAAATAGGTCAGTTAGAAGACAGCTAATGTGCAGAAAAAGACAGAGATGAAGTTGGCAGTGGAGTCCCTGCCTCCAATAAATCTCTCAAGGAAGAAAGGATGAGTTTAGTGCAGTTAGGGAGAGCAATGGAATATAAACTTCTGCTCTGATCTCTGAAGAAAGAGGGGAAAGACTGGGAACTAGGTCTGACCTTAATAAAAACTGCAGAATGAGGTAGGGAAAAAAAATGAAAACATTCAACAAGGATTTTAAGGGGGATTTTTAATTTTTTCACCCGTTATTTCTAAAAACAGAATATGAATGAAGGCATTAACACCTCAGCAAAATGAAGCTAACTGAGGCAGCATAGAGTATAACAAGAGTTGGACTGGGAACACATACGTAACTGAGTTGAACATCATCTTGACGGGTCAAGATCATTGCTTGCATTTTGCCTTCTGATTCTAATCTGCCACTCCATTCTCTTTCACAGACCCCCACCACCTGTAAGGTTTCTAGAATATCCCCCAATCTCACCATTGCTGGTTTGTACCCCATTCCCACAGATCACCTATCCTTCCTCATCACACCAGAGCTTTTAAGTCCTTCTCCTCATACCCAGAACTATGTTTGTCACCTGTGCTCTCTAAAATTCTGGAACTGGATGCAATGGTCTATGAATGTATGTCTATACAAATGCAGAAGTTGAATGCAAAGCTTTTGTGATCTTGTCCAGCAATCAAGATTTATGAAGAACTAAAAAAAAAAAGATTGCTGAATGTTACAGTAAGCTTTATACTTGTACAAAGAAAATTATTCAAACAATAGGGAACAAGAAAGAGAGAACACAGAAGAAACAATAAGCACAGCAGAGGATCCACTGTCAAGTAGGGCAAAAAGGAAAATAATTACAGCCACCCAGTCTTTGCTGTCACCACTACACACTTCAAAGAGAGCAAAAGAGTCATTATGATCTCAGAGACTGATACTATAAAGAGTATTAGGAGGGGCTGAAGAATGATGGTAGTGGCTTTACTGGTCAAGGACAACCAGGTACCTCTTTCACTGAGAAGAGAAGGAAATCCTGAGTATTTTTAATTTGAAAAAACATCTAAATACACGTTCCAAATACCTCCTTTAGAGGAAGCTGAAACTAGCAAAGTAAAAATTCTGTGCATTTTGGAAACAAATACTTAAAGCAAATAACTCCGTGAAATGAATCTGTGCTTCACATCCCAAAAATTCCTTTTGTACTACATTGTACCAATGCATGGCTACCTAGTTTAGCTAGGACATCTGCATTCATAAGCTTTTGTTACTGTAGGATCATGTTGGCATCTGGTCCTAAAATTAAACTTTCTTACCCTCCAAATTGTAACCCTGACCACTACAAGATTGCATTACTATGTGACATGGACTGTTAGAATAGTCTAACCATGCTGAGCTAGCCAAGTAAAAAGAAACCATGTTAAAATACTAGCGCCCCTAGACTTGCCAAAGGGCAGAGCGTTCCTCTTCATACGCAGAAGATATAAGCCAAAACAGCTTCAGGATAAAAGTGTTATTAGTTGAGACTGAACATATAAAAAAATATCCAATTTAGGATGATTAAGTTCTCAGTAGCAGCAGTCTTCTGACCTTTCAGGTAACCAGCAATTGATTTCCTTGCATGAAATTGGATTTCCAACTATTAGAAGATATAAGAGACTGTATCTGATCTAAAGCACCTGCAGAAAGGCAGAGTCCATCATCTGATACTTACTGTTGTGCTTAAAGATTCGAATAGTTGCTCCTGACAATCTTGCTCCAAGCACTAGTGATGCATGATTCAGTTCATCACTCAAAATCAGACAGCCCTGAATTAGAAGGGGAAAGAGGAAGATATTGAAAAGGTTATGTTTCACAGCCAAGTATATAACACCTTTATGCTCAGAACTGCTTCAAAACTGTTTAAGGAAAAAAAAAAAAATGTATTTCCAACATAAATGCAGCTAGTCCAGGCAAGACTTGCTAAGAAACAATTTGCAGCCTTAGTATTTCAAATAAAAATACACAACTGCTGCTAACTGAAAGAACCACTTAGGTTTCACTTTCCCCAGAAGTCCTGCAGCTGAAGCTGCCCGAATACCTCATGTTGATGATTAGTACACATCCTCCTCTGCAGCCAGGTAAAACAGAGAGCAGAGCAGCTTGCCACAGTTTACTCAGCAAGTCTACAGTGGTGCTAGGAAACAGGCCACTGAAGTCCCAGATTAAAGACCTTATCACAAAGTCACACTATTTCTTACATTAGGAGGTAACCACTGACTAAACCCATGCGTGGTCAGTAGTACCAAAGGGACTTGTTTTAGAGAGATGGGGGCTGACCTCTTCTCCTACGTGGCAAGTGATAGGACAAGAGGAAACGGGTTCAAGTTATGTCAGGGCAGGTTTAGATTGGATATTAGGAAGCATTTTTTCACTCAAAGGGTTATTAAAAATTGGAATGGGCTGCCCAGAGAGGTGGTGGATTCACCATCCCTGGAGGTGTTTAAGAAAAGGGTAGATGAGGTGCTGAGGGACATGGTTTAGAAGTGGGTGTTTTTAAATCAGGGTAGGTTAACGGTTGGACTTGATGATCTTAATGGTCCCTTCCAACCTCACTTATTCTATGATTCTATGACTAATTTTCTTTAATGAAGCACTATTAAGTACTTTGTAGATGGAGGTAACATACAAGAGACAGGAAGTGGAAAACAAAATTGCATGGTGAAATTGAGAAGTTTTCTGAAGCCATTAAACATTACACTGAATTTGTTTGCTTTTTCTAAAAAGGGAAGATATATCCCTGGGCAAATACCAAAACAGGATAACATCTGTTTTGAAAGCAGCAATGATTACAGGTCAACAGCCGATATGCTGAACACTCAGTCACAGCGTTATCGCTGTGGACTACAGGAATGCATAGTGGGGGATTAGTTTGTAAGAGAGCAATATTTCTAAATAACCTTGGCCCACTCCAATTACTGTGCAAATCTGCTGCAACTCTAGAAGTGACCTTAAGTTAAAAATCCAGGAAGCATGTCAAGATGCTGAAGATTTTACACTAAATACATGCTCATTCTATGTTTCTCTGCTAACAATTGGTGGAGGGAAAAATCAAGAACATTTCTTCTCTGCGATGGCAGTTAGTAGAAAGGACTGTGAAAAACATTGCCCACAGTTACACAAGGAGGTGTCACAGACAAGAGGAGTATTTTCTCCACAGTAAAGGAAATTTTGCACTAGAATTGCAATGTACCTAGAAATATTCCACACCCTGTGAAAGCTCAAGCCTGTTTTACCCCAGAAACTGCACTAAATCTCAAATCTTCAAACAGCTGTTAAAAGGATTCACACTGCCTATTTCAGAGACTTTGGCATAAGAAGAACGGAAATCTCCAACTAGCTTTTGCTCTTTGGAACTACTATATCACACAAGGAGTATGTATACGATGTCAGAGGGCATTGCTGTGAAACACTACTGTATCAAAAACTGGATATAATAATGCAGTATTAGTATCCTTAAATGGTAGAAAGTAGGAAAGGTGATTGATTAAAAAAGAAGAAGATATTAATAGTCTAGAAGGAGTTTCTCCATAAAAACAAAGTATGAGTTTTTGGCAGAGAAGCAAGATTTAACAAATTGATAAGCAGCCTCTTTTCACCCCCCTGTAACAGAAGAGGACACTCAATTAGACAAAATAAATCAATTTAAAACTGAAGAGGAAGTAAAGAATCTAGTATTGTCTGCCACTAGAGAGAGGGCAAAGGATCAAAGCCCCTGGTACAGTACCGCAATCGCTGACAATCATATCTAAAACAGTGCTGCTACTACAATGGTAAGACTTCAGTTGCATTTATCAGCAACCTTACATTTGAGAGAGCATCCAGGAGAAGGCTAACCCTAATCGGAGATCACACTACTGGTATCAAGAAAAACATATGCCAGTGCAGATCAGACTTACCAATATATCCTACAAGGCAGACACAGAAACTGAAGTGAATGCCACATTTTACCACAAAGTGCTGCATACATAAATTGCATAGTTGAGTCATGAGCATCTAATTTCACAAACTAACTATACACGGAAGCTAATTTGTTTCCTTACAACCAAAAAAAGATCCTTCAAGCACTGTTGCTCTACCTCCATTATCTAGCCTCTGTTGGTCCAGTGCTACAATGAAAAGCTCTGTGCTAAAGGCAGTACAGAATGCTGTTATTATTATTAGCTAGTTACAGTAACTACATTAATGACACTTACTCCAGAATAGGCAAGTTTCAGAATCTAGCTTACCCTCAAATGGTCTAACAACTTCTGACTGCGCAATCCTCAAATCTCACATTCTCTGTGGTCTAGTCTCAGCATGCTTGGCAGTGACTGTACGAGGCAGCCGACAACTTGGCTGTCACAGTGGGTCTCTCCTGCTGAAAACTGCCAGGTGCAGCAAGACCTGATTTTAGCGATGCTTTAACAGTGCTGAAATACAACTTTCGGTGTACACCAACTAGGTTGCTGTTTTCAGCATCTGCTTAGTAGAAACTGCTGTTAACAAGGCACAGTAAATAAGGATCAACTAGGTAATGCTCATGAAGTTTTTAAACTCCTTTTGCTGACCAGTGTTGATCAGATTATGGGGTAGAGTCAGATCCAAGGATAGTCAAGTCATTTGTTGCTATCAAAAGAGGATTCAGTAGCAACATAAATCAAGTGCTTAAGGATTCCACAGAGCAAAAGCAGAACAGGTGGCCCAGTATTACATGTATCTGAGTAACTTCATTGCAGTGGTTTCTGTTTTAACCTAATTAAGTTGCAATATAGGTGCCCAGATACGATGTAAATAATGATTAGCTTCAAATCATATCAGTGACTGCCAAAGAAACTCCTTCTGGCCAAATGCAGATGCCATTACTTATTATATTTGCCAAACCCTCCAAAAATTTGTGTTCTAAGCAGCTTTGCACCTGAAAACGTATGTAAGGACATGCAGAGACACACAAACAGCAGTTCAAAAAAAAAAAAAAAGAAGAAAAGAGAGCCCAAGAGTTTAATCCAGCATGGGAACCTCCGGTCTTTACTGAGGACTCTATCAAAGCACTGCCAAACACGCTATGCACACACAGCCAATTGTATACTGGGTGGTGCCAGAATTCAGGATTTATGTGAGTCCTTATTTGCAGACAATGAAGAAATCAAGAGTGCAACAAGAAGCAACTTCAGGCAGCCAAAAAAAGCATTTAGTGAACATTCCGAACTGTGAAATGGTACATTTGACAACAACTCTTTAGAGGAGAGCATTTTCTGTCTGGAGTGTTCACCTGAGTATAAGATCACTTCTAGTGTTATGAGGCAGAAGTTTCTTACCACTTTAAATAAAGTGCACAAAAACTAAGTATGCTCATTACCAACACAGTACCGACTGCTGTAACCATTTATGAAAAGAGTTGGTTTAGTAAATGTGCAAGTTATGTGCATGAAAACAGGTATTGTTACATGCCTTGGAACTTACTGTTCAGATTCTCTCAATGGTTGTAAAAACTATTAAAGTTCAAATATGAAAAATAAGGAGCTGAGTAAGGTATCTCAATGTTATTCTCATAAGCTGTTAGAGGTATACAGTGGTATCCACATAAACAGAAGAAAAAGATTGAGTAACTTTGCAGTAATGGCCAATTTGTACTGACTTAGAACAGACAGAAGTCTACTTAAATGTATCTGACCACGTGTGTTCTGAATCCAAAAGGTCTCACAGAAATCATGAATCATTTTTCTGTTGAAGAGAAAATCAGGGAGATTTGGGAGACAAAGAGCAGAAAAATGCAAGTAAAAGATACGCCACCAGTAACATATGTTGTTCAAAATCATAGCACTGCAGAGGTATTTGACTCCAGAAAAGATGAGATTTGAAGCACTGAATTTCTCTTTAGCATCAGACAAACATCTTTGCTTATCGAACGCATCTTATATTTAAAACTTAGCAGACCAAAAGAAAAGAGGCATTAAGTAGACAGTGCCGCTTCATTGCTACAAATAAAATAGCATGCGGGAATACACTACAGCTAGCCAAGAAGAGATTCACCAGCAGGAAAAGTTGCGGGGAAGAACAAGGCAGCAGTTTTATAATCTGTAGATGTCACAGGTAAAAGATTTTACATAGTGACCTCAGGAAGTGGAAAAATACATAAATGGAATACAGGGAAAATAATTTACTACACAGGGACAAAGAATTCCAATAGGCTAATAGTATTAGGCTAAAAGTGAATAATTTTCAAAAAAGAGGAAAGAAACAGTTCCAGTACTTGCACTATTTCACTCTAAGCAGGAGCTAAGAGAGCTATTTCGCACCATAAGATGTAAACAAAGAGCACTCTTCCATTTCATTTTCCTGCAAGTAAAATAAACATAGCTTGAGATGCAGGACACTCAGGCTGCATTGTGTACTGTTTTATGTGGCACACAGTAGACATCATCAGTCTTTACATTTGACCTTGTTTCTCTCAAATAGTTTTTCTATGAGGATTTTGTTCCTTCAAAGGAAGGATTTTTCAGCTGTCTCTCAAAGATAATAAATTCTGCATGTACCAACATGCAATTCGGCTTATCTGTGTGTCTCACTGACACAGTCACTTAGTGCCTCAATAGCAGCAAAATACCTTCAGCCAATCAGCCTGTTAATCAGCCACCATTTCATACGCTAATGCATAGCCTGAGGAAGCAAGCTAGGCTCTCTCCCAGAAAGAGGGCAAGATCTGGACTGCTACTGGTCCCATGGATGCCCTTTCCCCACAAGATTTTTGCAAAGGTTAGAGATGCATACTGTGACCTATAGTTTCCATACAGAATATCTGCAGGGGTTACCGCTGAAGAAAACCAAAACCAAACAAGTAGCTTTTAGAAAACCCAACTAGCAGAATCTTTGTTAGATGAGCTTTTGCCAGTGAAGCCATACCTTGCCAACTAAAGCAGGAATGTTCATAGAGTTGGTTGCAAACCCCATTCCATATGCCATCGCAGATTCCACACCTAGGAATCTGGCAACTAGCTTTTCCAGCTCCTCATGTTTGTCCAAGTTTCCTGCACATAAAACAAATGAGAAATTCGGAGTGAGAAGAAGCTTTCACTATTGCTATATTCTATGAGAAGAATTTCTACCAACCAGGCTGCTCTTTATACAAAGGCCCATGAGGGAACGCTTGAAAAAAATATATATGAAAACATAAGTGAAACAACTGCTGTGCCATGTAAACTAAAACCAGCAAGTCAATTTGTCTTCACTAAAGTAAAAGCTTATTTACTGATCAATTTAAAGTTCAAAGGCTGGAACAAGTAATGTTTGAGACCTGTGATCAGATTACAGACTTTGAATTAAAAATTTGGGGAACATCCTACCTTGCTCGAACTTACCCATCTCCTGCCTAGTGCTGCACACCCCAGCTCCATACTGGGACAAAACTTTAGCTGCTGCTTCTTGGCAAGTCCCAGCCTTCTGTGCAAATCCAAGGTAGTTGTAGGAACCCATATTAATAATGTCCTTTATCACTCTCCCTGTGTACCTGTGTTTCAAAAACACTACAAGTTAGGACACCCACAATTAAAAAAAATTAACTACAGCAGAAGATTCTTATTTCAGTTTCCTAGAATGTACACTGAAATGTTAACAATCAATAGAACCAACCATTGAATTATTTCAGTACTGTCTCTCATCATCAAATGGAAACTATCAGTGAAAAATATGCTTTCCCTATCTTATGGTCTCAAACTAGTTCCCAAAAGAGTTTACATTGAAAGGCACATTTGCTATCATGTCTAACATTGCTTGAGGCTTCTCAAACCATTTGTTTTTTCTCTGGCATGTCCCCCCTCCATCCCAGAAACATATAACTTTCTTTTCAATTACAAAATAAGATCTCTAGATCAATTAACTTGGCAGCCCCTCAAGCAGGATATCCTCTAACCACAGAAAGGAAACACATCTGGCACTGCTGTGCTAACAATACGTGACAAGGAGATTAAGGAAGAAGTTTAGCGGAAAAAAACTTTTAATTATTTTGCCCTTGAAATCCAAGGAGAGACATGACTAGTTTCACCAAGTACTGTGCTGCAAACCTCTTCATATCAAACTTGTGATATGTCATTTCCAATTTGTAAAAATCCTTGTCCTTGCATTTCTGATTTCATTTCTACAGACTACTTCAGTTCTGACTCAAAACAATCGTGTTAAATTCAGCTTCAGGCAGCAACGTTTACTTCAAGTGTCAGGACTGATTCTAAATCAAAGTCACAAGTAGCAGCGCAATCCAAAATATCTACTCCAAGTCCTGGTCATCACACACAAAAGTATTAATTTTGTTATAGGTGTATGCCCATAAAATCTCAGTCAGAAGCCTGAATAAGTAGCCAAAAGATCATACACAAATAATCACCTTGGTGGCCAGATGTGTTTCAAAAGAGCAAAATTCATTGATTCAAGCCATTGATTCAAGCTCAAAACAAACATGATTCACTACTCCTTTAACCTCACAGCCTGCAACTTGCTCGTACAGATCCTCTACTTAAAGATACTTGTTGGAAGCCTTTTCTTCAACTTTGACTCACGTGAACGTCCAGTTATAGTCATGGGAAACTCTCTCCATCATGTCCACTTTAGCCCCTGGCACACTGCAGATTGGACGGTTCCAGCTGTCCCGAATGCGCATATAGAGGTTTCTGTTGTAGAAATTTTCAAAGTCCTGGTACAACGGGACAAAGTCCTGAAACATATCAAAAGCACTCAAAGTAAAAGGAAAATATGTACCACAGCGAGCTAAAAATAAATTGTTTCTGTCATTCAGGCATAATTTGTAAATGAAACAAAAAGAAAAATCAAGAAAACTCAGAAAAAGTTAGGAGTTCTTCATCACAAACCCTGAAACCAGTTCCACCCAACGTGTATTTAATCCTGGAGATCCATGCCAGTGCGAAATTATTTGAAGGTGTTACACCAGTAAAACTGAAGAGATTCATCTGCTAGTGCAAAATTGATCTGCTCGATGTGATTTCCAAACTTCTTCAACCTGCAAGTCTACCACACCCCTAAGATTTCCTCACCAGTAGGTGCCGATTTGTATGTAACTGAAGTAGCTTAATCTAAAAGCCATCAGCCACAACTAGAAAAAACTACCACGACATTCGGTCACGCTTCAAGCTAGAAAGCCTCAAAGAATTCTAACATTTAAGAGAGGGAGCGCTGAAAGCAACACAAAAACTGAATTAGGAGCTCCTAATGACACCATGAGGTCTTGTCTGAACTCAAACGGGACTTGAAATACCTTGGCTCTCTTTCCAGCTCTTGCTGGGTAGCTGAGGAGAGCATCTCTCAAAACATACAATAACCCCCTTCGTGAAATGCATGGGCATACAATCTTTGCAAGAGATTTGTATTCAGCCTTCAGAGTTAAGCAGAGCAAGGGAACATGCAATTGCTTTTTGGCACCAAACTGTATGCATTGCTCTACTGAATACACAAAGAACGTGAAAACTGAGGTACTCTGCCATATTTTATTCTGTACATAAGAAATGCATTTAATATAGCAGCACTACCATTATTATAGAGGTTACTGTCAGAACTTCCCACATTTTTTTGTTCTGTATGCAAACTAGTAAACTGCATTATGGCACCACTCTTCTGTACGGCTTATCAGCGCTTAAGTCCCACAGGATTTCTTTGCATGAGCATTTCCTGAATTCTAGCTTCCCTTCCAACGTTTTTCAGGAAAAGTGAGTGACTGTCATGAATGGATAACACAAAAGAATGTCAAACTAACTGTGACAGCAAGGACATCACAGCACTCCAGAACAGTTTTTCTGGCCTATTTGAAATGCTCCAAAGTCATGAGACTTCCTTATTACTATTCAATTAAAAGGAAGTTTGACATTCAGTAGTGACAAGAATGCATAATTCATTTGCTACTGTTGGGAAAAAAAAAAAAGCCTTTTTAATAATCTACAAAAGGAAAAAGTAGAATTTATGACGAAGGTAAGAGCCAGCATAGCATTTCCTCCTGTTTTTCACAAGAGAAATACAAACATGGTGAGGGTCATTTTGTTTCTGGCGACAGCAGAAGCAAGACAGAATATCTGTCTGACCAAATATTACAGTGCCTGACATTTGTACCACTGAATTAAAACTGGGAGCCTTTACGCCAGCTTTTTAATAACTCCTCAAACAAACAGGCACTGACAAGGTTTTACTTACAATACCCGACTGTAGGAATTGTAATACCTTCCTATTTTAATGATTTAACAACTTTGACCTTTTATTTTGGAGTAAAGGAACCATCTAGGTCCACCCCTTCGCCTCCACCTACCAGAAGCTGCACAGGAAAGATGAAGCCCAAAAGTGCCAACCTCTAAGCAGACATAGTTGTACCAAAGACCCCTTCTGATTTGCCTGTGCATAATGACATGCCAAAAAGGCACAAAGATATTAATTTTCATCATTCGAACTATGGAAAAACAAACCAAATTTAGCCAGCGATCACTCCTCCAGAGGATCACAAGTATGTCATTTCTCAGCAAAGACAGACAGTGGGAACAAGACTTCTATGAGCTAAGATGCATGGAAGAGCAATTATTTCTTCCATGTTCCTCTACTTAAGTATAAATTTTGCATCATTTCATATGTGCCAGGTCTTCTCTGAAGGCCCTTTGCCAAGAGAGGTTAACAGAGGTAATACGTCAGCTAATATAAAGCTGTAATCCCCTAGAAAATCATTAGTTTTCTGGAGTAGCTACATAGCTCTGTCCTTCCTTGACTTCAGTGTCTCATGTTGTTCCAGACAGAAAGTGGGTTTCAAGGCTGAATCACTAACAAACTGTCCACATTTACTATGGAGAAAAACATCTTGGTATTGATAAATGCATTCAAGAACTTCCTTCATATATGAAAAGTTACATAGCTACTGTACCCTACTACAAAGTGGTGATGTGCATGAGAGTGCTTGTAGCAATATACTGAGAAGATCCCAATTCATGACACAAAATCAAAATCATTATCTACGAGTATCTGAAATCTTCTGCTACATCATTTATAGAGGGGTGGGGAAATGAGAAGATCAAAAAGAAACTCAGGCACATTAGAAGATCAATACTTGAGGGACTTGTACTTGTTATGTCTAATTATTATCTACTGAGATCCTTTTAAGTGTTTTCAATTCCTTTTAACCATCTTTGCATGAGAATTCAGCTTTGCAGTAGTTATTCAAGCTCACTAACTATGTGACCCAGGAAACAATTGAGATTTTAGCCCAGGTTCTTGGCAAGCAGGGGAGGCTGAAAATGAGTCATTATACCAACTCAAGCAGGTATGCATGGGCTGATACGGTTCAATCTCACCTCGGATAACTGATCAGATAAAGCATGTTTTATTTTGAAACCCAAGCTGACAAAGCAGGAAGAGTAACAAGCTCAACTGGTGAGATAAAGACAATCACCCACAACAGGTTGACACCACCAAGAGTTAATAACCCAAGTATGATTTTACAAGTCAACAGTATAACTAAGTTTAAAGTGATTTAGCTGTGAAGTAGAGAAGTTCTCTGAACAAAACGGATTATGATAAGGAAAAAAGGTGTCTTAGAAGTCAACAAGAATTCAAGGAACAAATTATAGGTAAGGGAATTAAGGTCTTATATGGGACATTAGCCTTAAATTTTGGGGGTCTCAAGCTGTACGATTACAGCAAAGGGCTCTATGAGAGGCATCAGCTTGATGCCAGGCTCTTTGTTGTTCCCCCGCTCCCCCCCCAATAAACCACCCTCATCTATCTCTTACGAGAAATTTCCTGGAAATAGCACAGGCAGGAAGTGTTATTTTGGCATAAATCAAAACTGGATTGTCTATTTCCTCAGCATTCCCAACCCCACCAAGAGGTTCTCGTGACCCATGCATCTGAACACAAAAAAGAGAAATGGTAGGGATACCGTCCCTTTATAAACTGGTACTGACTTTTGGAGTTTAAGAGCCCTCTGTCCAGCTGGCATACAAGACCAGATGGTTTGCCTGGTTGGTTTGGGGGTTGGTTTTTCATTTGTTTGGTGTGCCCCCCCCCCCCATCTTTCTACAGTGTAACATTTCAGATGGAGAGTGGAGAGGACAGTACACAAAAAAAACCCACTTGAATTCCTCATGGAAATTAAATGTTTTCAATCTTTGAACCAAGAAAAAACATTTGGGGAGGCAGGGGACGATAAAATCTATCAATCCATACTATTTCAAATTTTTGCCACATGCAGCCACCCTGCTGTGCCGCAAGTGTGTCTTACTGCTGGAAGCAATCACTGTCACCTTTAAATGGCCTTCAGAGCTTATTGTTATTTTTCCATCAAGTTCTCATCCTATTTCACATCCAACACTCTTTCTAGCCATAACAGACTAAGAATATCAGCCTGAGATGGAACAGCTTAATTTGGAGAAAAAATATTCTAGGAATGAATTGATTCTTTGAGCAATCTTCAGGGTAAGCACAGTGAAACAACTGCAAAGGTTATACTGTTTCCAAAAGACAGCAGAAAAGCAGCATATTCTTTCATTTGAATTCATATGAACACAGACCTAAGAAAACCTAAACAGCTCCATTTCTGTTGATTTGAGCCTAGAACACATCCCCTATTAGTAAGGTGATGCCTGATGAAGAAACCGAAGTACTAGTGGTGTCCCAGAAGCCTGAAAGGCATAGAAATTTCAAGACAGACTGAAACAAGGGAAAAATAAAATTCTCCCTTGGGATGCAGCACCTTAGCATGGGTCATTTGGGAATCCAAGATTTCATCATGCTGTAAATTAATACTACAACAAGTGAAGGTCATAATGAGAGCTTTGTAACCATTAGCTTGGGGCACAGCAACATGCAAATGTAGTGATTATGCTACTTTTAGAGCCAAGTTTTCACAGCATTGCACCTAAGCTAACAAATGGTGCCATAAGCACCAGCCAGGCTTATCTGCAATTCACATAATGCATTCCCTGGTAATACAAAACTGACACTGAATGGAAATCAAGTAGACAATTGCAACAAATTTCAGGCTTCTAAAAGGAAGCAGAAAGACTAGTTCCAGCTCACTGCTACGTGAGTCAAGAAAAAGTGGAGCAATAACTGTGGGTAGCCTTCATACCGTCAGGAGGCCTCTGATGAGCTAAACAGATGCTAAGACAACATTGAGCAAAAGAATCCAGTTTACTGCCCCTGAGATACTCCTACAGCTCGATTCCTGCAAAGACATGTTTGAAAACCCCAGATGCTAGAAACATATTCTAACCAGGCAAGGTACCGAGCATGAAGAGGTATGTTAAAGAGTTACCATACCCATTTGCACAGTTGCTCCCATACACAAAACAAAGGTAATCAACAGGCAAATCAGACCAGATGAAAGGTAAAAGCGGTTTTCATCCTGCCTATGAAATCCTACAAGCACTTTGCAGATTTAAATACATTGTATGACCAGACATTATATTAAATTGGGTATGCATAAATTGATTCCACAGTAATTGAGAATTGTTAATCTTGCCACTTACCCATGCCTAAAACAGACTGATAATGTTTCATAGAATCATAGAATGGTTTAGGTTGGAAGGGACCTTGAAGATCATCGAGTTCCAACCCCCCTGCCACAGGCAGGGACACCTCTCACTAGACCAGGTTGCCCAAGGCCACGTCCAGCCTGGCCTTGAACACCTCCAGGGATGGGGCTTCAACAACCTCTCTGGGCAACCTGTTCCAGTGCCTCACCACCCTTAAAGTGAAAAACTTCTTCCTAATGTTTAATCTAAACCTGCCCTCTTCCAGCTTAAAGCTGTTCCCCCTCGTCCTATCACTACATGCCCTAGTAAAAAGTCCTTCCCCAGCTCTCCTGTAGGCCCCCTTTAGGTACTGGAAGGCCGCAATAAGATCTCCCCGGAGCCTTCTCTTCTCCAGGCTGAACAGCCCCAACTCTCTCAGCCTGTCCTCACAGGAGAGGTGCTCCAGCCCTCTGATCATCCTCGTGGCTCTCCTCTGGACGCGCTCCAGCAGGTCCATGTCCTTCTTATGTTGGGGACTCCACAGCTGGATGCAGTACTCCAGGTGGGGTCTCACGAGAGCGGAGTAGAGGGGCAGAATCACCTCCCTTGACCTGCTGGCCACACTTCTTTTGATGCAGCCCAGGATACGGTTGGCCTTCTGGGCTGCGATCGCACACTGCTTGCTCATGTCGAGCTTCTCATCAATCATCACCCCCAGGTCCTTCTCCACAGGGCTGCTCTCCAGCCATTCTCCGCCGAGCCTGTATTTGTGCTTGGGATTGCCCCGACCCAGATGTAGGACCTTGCACTTGGCCTTGTTGAACTGCATGAGGTTGGCTTGGGCCCACCTCTCCAGCCTGTCCAGGTCCCTCTGGATGGCATCCCTCCCCTCCAGCGTGTCTGCCTCGCCGAACAGCTTGGTATCATCAGCAAACTTGCTGAGGGTGCACTCTACCCCACTGTCCATGTCGCTAACAAAGATGTTTCAGAGAGGATGTGCTACACACACAGGAAAAGCCCAGTTGGATATATTTTAAACAAAGCCAAAACACATCAGAGTATTTCCTGGAAATCAGTACTAGTGAAGCCTGTCCCTTTGCACCCTTTTGTGTTCCAACAGTGAGTGAATACTAGCTTTTTCTGGAATCATTAATTTCAATGCAAGGCTCTAATGAATTCCAAGGAATTTACCCACTCAGAGACAGTCCCAATATAAAAGACCTGTTCGAAAGCCTGCTCCTTAATTTAGTTTGGTCACTTTCAGTTTCTAGTTCTCATGCACAGACTAAGATTACAATATTAAGGGGTGACTTAAGGAATTATTTGCTCTACCGAAATAAATTGCCCTCCAAAATGCACAAAAACTGAAGGTGGCTTTTTTGTGGTTTTTTTTTTTAATATCACATTTTGGACCTAAGTTTACATTATGCTTTTAACTGTGATCACCTTCAGAAACACACCACAGAAAACACGCATACTTCAATTCCACGACTTTCAGGAGAAGTTCATTCAGCCCTTTACGAAATACTTCCTCACACTACACAATTTTGTTTTGCTCACAAAGCAGGTCATCACACCCTGTTCAGCTACACAGCTACCCTCACTGCCTTTGCTTTGAGTTTTTCACCTAAGCAATTATGAACTATTTCAAAAAGCTAAAGCTAACCCTTTTGTTTCATACTTAAGAAAATAATAACCATCTAGCTGCCTCTTTAGCATTTAAATAATAAAAACATTACTTTCCACACAGAGGTCACAAGTCTGCCAGAGCCCACCCCAGGGCTCTTGTGATTTGCACATATTAATTAAAAAAAAAGTTTCAAGCCTTTTCTGCACACTAATATCTGCATTCTCTTCCCAAAAGATGATTGGGCTGTTAGCCAGCAGCTTGAGATAATCAAATATTTTAAAATAATGAGAAACTGTTTCAAAACAAGTCATTGAGCACCCACCCACCCCCACCAAAATAAAACCTGGCTCCCACACTAGATACTGCAACGTGCTGTCATCAATTCATTTGCAGGCAAACAAAGCTTAAAGCAGCAGAGTGTGAGGATAAGTACTGTATGTTCTAGACCTCACGTGATCACTTTTCTATTTGCCTGATATTGGAAACAGCTAGTCCAACCCAAGCACTAGAAACGTGATTTGGAGAAGTACACTAGGCTGAGATTTCTTCAACACCAAAACATTTTTTAAACAGGATTTCCTATTTTTCATTCTTACGCAATATTCACTGGCACTTCTTACTAGCTCCATCCACAGACATCCTATGTACAAAACAAAACCAGAAAACATCCCTCTTCCCTGCAAGCCATGACCAACACACAAACCCAGAGGGTTTCAAATCATCCGTCTGGGAGGTATACTTGTTAAGCAGATGTCTTTCAGGGTAAGACTCAATACTAAGTTAATTTATAAAAAATTTCAAGGCTAGATTTCTTTTAGAACGAGGATAATCAGTTGTTAACAAACTCTGTCCTTCAACTTCCTCTGTGGCAATCTTTACTGAAAGCCTAACATCAATAATGTATTCCCAAATTAGACCTACTGCCTGAGGTCTTCCTTTTGTACACTCTCTTGTAAGAGTCATGGCTGCTCCCACAGAAAAGGACTACTGCAAGCAGTCTTGCACCTTACGTACTAGTAATACAACAAGCATTTCTCAAAGCCTGTGCAACAGAAATATAACAACTACAGTATAGAGTAACTGCACCGACACTTCAGTTACCCCTTTATAATCCTCAAGTACCATGAGTACAGACCAATATTTAAACCTTAATTCTAATGACTTGGTAGATTTCTGCAGCTGTTTGACTGTTCTCTTCTGTATCGAAGTCTAAAATACGAGGGTGTCATGTTCTGAGGTGACATAAACCAGAGTAGCTCAAATGCCATAAATGAAAACATCAAATTTCAAGTTGAGATGTAGCCAGCAATCCTTATTCGGATATTGTAAATGTTAAAAGGGATCCAAGATTTTTACTTCCAGGTTCCAGAAGTCAGTTTTGGAAATAGTGTAAATTTAAACTCCTGTGCTTTTAATTAATATGAAATACCTATTCCTCATTAAACTCCTATGAGAATGTTTCTGTTTTGGAATTAAGTGCCATACTATGAATCAGCTTGATTCTACCTCACGACACTCACACAAAGAAGCTACTGTGAATTAATTTTAGACACTGGTTAGCCTACTGCATCTTAGCTAATCTACTATAAGATGACATGCACTTTACTCCAGTGCTCCCTCCAGAAAAGGCCTCCAAAGAAGCCTTCCTTTTTTGTCTTCCCCTCTCCCACCCTTGATTATTTGTTTGTGTTAGTGAGATGTCCTTCCAGCCCCTCCTATTTTTTGCTAGCCAACTGCGTGTCTGCACAGAGAACCAGAAAACAGCAACTGGAAAACGAACTCCCTTAACTTTTTATAAACCAGACTGGCTCCCCAATGCAGCTGAGAAAAACAGAACCCCCATCAGCAAGAGTAAGCCGATTCACTCCACCTTTGGAGCAAAGCTCACTGGTATTCACACTGTGCTAAGAGGGCTCACACTAAGAGTCAGCAGGAAACAGCTTGCGACTCACAAGTTTAAACAGTAGCTTTCTTAACAGTAATTAATTCCCGTGGGGAATGAAGGCCTCTAAAAATATTTTTCAACTACTCAAAATTAGGATTAGCTATTTCAGACTAACTGCTGAAGCAGGCAAGGCTTTTCACCTAGTAACAGAAGTTTTTCTGAATAGGTCTTATTAGGAATTATTTTTTTTTAATGGCTTTCAGTGAGCCAGGAATGAGTACCTCAGATTACTTACTAGCTAACCTGCTAGTGTTCTGGACCAGATGAATTTAAAGTCATCCAGCTTATGCTCTGGTTCTCATCCACAAGCTCTTCTTTGCAACTGCTTAGTCCAAAGAGAATTAATAGCATGCTTCCAAATCAAAACGCAGCCACCAGAGCAGCATCAGAAAGCCTCCCACTGCTGTCAAACTCAAACCAGATCCTTTGATAAGCATTTCTTTAGCTACTGATGCTGGCATGTGCAGTCTCTCTCCCCCAAACCCTTGTTTCTGCAGCATCTCTCAGCATGTTGATATAACTGTTGATGCAGCTTTGCAGTGAATCAGATGAGGGAAGCGCTCCGCAAAGAAAAAAACAAACACAAACACCCAACTAAAAGAAACATTATTTTGTTTAACAACACAGCAGTACTAGCATAATATTCAGGGCAGTCAGAAGGCAAAGACAACAGCAGAAAACTTTGAACAACGCTGCTCCTCAAAGAAATGCTCAAGCTACAGCCTTAGCCACATCATTTCCCACTGACCATTATCTCCCAGTGGTTACCTTTTGTTCTTCTCTTTCTGTTGCATTTTGGCACTTCTCAATCTTCCACTGTCGCATGAAATCTCGCAGATATCCAAAGAGAGTGAGAACACCATAGCCTACGTAGGTCAACACAGCAACCAGCATTGGTGTTTCTTCAAAAGCTTCGTTGAAAGGCCTTTTGTATAGTCCTCCATTATGCACAATATGATTTATCTATAGTGAAAATTTAAAGAGAGGTAGTTGTGAGATATTGGTTCATGAAATGACAGATAGGCATTTCAGAGTAGTCCCTGGCCCTCTGCATCCCCCCCTGCCCAGCTCAAAGTACTTCCAGCTAGGTTCAGCCATTACCAACAAATACCACCAGTCTCCATATACGAGGTTGCTAAGTTGTTGATATAACCAAAGTCACAGTTACCAATTTAGTGCAGTTTAATCTAACATCTCATTAAAGTTCTTTAGCTTGCAAAGCCACATAGGGAGCATTGCTTACATACAGGCCAACCAAAATGAAAAACTTGCCCTCCCTCTTCACCAAGAATGAGGTAGGCACAAAGAAACGGAACAGGGAGGCTTCCCAGGCTCACTACAGGGAAAAACAAAATAGAAATTAATAGTTTTATTAAACTGAACAATGTATTCTCAGAATTATGAGAGCCGAAAAAGTAACGGGAAAATATCAAAACAGACTCAACTTTGGAAGCCTATATTAGTGTAACAAAACAAGCATAATCTATGTGTCTCCACAGCCGTTAGCCTAAAAATGCTGACGTAAACACTGCACTCATCCATGAGGTGGACATGACACTACAGACAAAAAAGTCATTGTATACACAGTCCCAACATTGCATATATGTCAGCACACAGAACAAAGCAAGGCTTTCTGCATAAAATCCACACTAAACAGCATCTTGCTACTTACATACCATCTCCTGAAGATAAGAGCTTGATTAGTTGTATAATACATGTGCACATCCATCTCAAGTATAATTACTGTCAATGTATCAAAACATAGAAACCTAGCCATTAGACGCAAATTTCTAGCTGTATTCCTACAAACTATAGAATAGGTACCCTATAACAGAATAGCTATGTGTGAAAGACATAAATCCCCTATCTGTAGCATCAAAGGTGACAAGTCTTACTCCTTGCAGAATAGATTTCTTTTCGGCAGTACTTCAAGGTTTAGCAAAATTACAACCTATTAAGCAATCTAAACAGATTAAGATTGGCATACAACCCTAAATCTCTGGTATCCAAATATGTTATGGAGACTGTTGCCAGATGTGCACGGGAGCAGCTAGAAGACAAGATGGAAACCAAGACAATGCATTTCAATAAATGTCTATATTAATAACACCACCACACTGAAAAGAGGGCTAGGACAAGGATGTATCTAAGATGTTGCTCAAATTTCTCTGGACTGTATTCAAATTGCAGTTTATAGCCAGATATAATGAGAAATTTATTTTTAAAATATTCTAAGCAAAGAAATATCAACACCTAGAAAAAGGTTGATCCTAAATATGTGAAAAAAGAACAGCAAATAATTAATTGGGGGGCCCGCAGACAGAATAAAACCAGTTATTCACCTATGGCACCCATACTATTGTATGGGAAAGTAAGTCAGAGCAGCGCTAACCTCTCCAACAGCTAATGAATCAGTAAAAGCACACATATTTCCTGGCCTCATCAGACACTGCAGTATCTGGTAAGTGACACCTGCTCGTCTCAAATGCCAGAGCAAGTCTGTATTTCTCAGCCTGGCATTAACACCTTGAAAGTAATTTTTCAGGAGCAAGTGTCTGCTCTTAGCATACAATTATGCTATAGCTACGCAGACACCCAGTATAAACCGCACCACCACCTTCCTCCTGATACCCGATTTCTACCTCTTCCCTTTTGCCAACAGACAGACACCCGGAGAGCTGCAGAGCAAAACAAAGTTTCAGCCAGAACAATTCATCAAATTGTTCACCGTAGTTGCGGGGAATAAAACAGCAAAGACACAGTAGGGAATTCTCCTTCAGCAGCAGCACTCACCCCAGATACAGATAACTAGCTTGCAGCGCTTTGAGGCCAGGCTTAACACTGAAGTGGTTTTAAAAACATACTGCATACAGTGGTGGCTTAAGTTAGAAAATTACTGTGCTTTGGAGCGGGTGTAGGAACATTCAGCTCCGATTGTGGCAATTTAAAGCTTTAGCAAAGGCCACAGGTTCATATACTATTTTCTTCAGGAACAGTGACAGCTGAAGGAACTGCCCCTGCCCCACTCACTGCCACCCCGAACCATCTGCATCACCCTCTGGCTTGCACAACTAAGGCTAATCTCATTTTCAGCATAGCGTCCTTCCAACACCGAACCGATCCAGGTTGGAAATATAATGGCTTGCAGAAGGTTAATTATTAGACCCTGATAGTCTTTACAACACCTCTCCACAAACTCATTTGATGGATCTCAGCAAACAGGAGACAGCAGCTGTTGGGGAGAGAGGAGGGCCAGCGGCACCAGGACAATCAACAGATTTGGTGAGCCAACACTGCAGAGGAAAAACCATGAAAGCTTTCTCTTCTCTATTACTCTCAAGATTGCTTAACTGTATCACTATGGCTCCAATCCATGAAACCAGAGAGTTTTATTGCATCCAGATCTGAGAAAGATCACGCGCTAAAGCTCCAATTACTACAATTTCACAGCTTGATGAATGAAAGTTGAATATTGTGTAGTCACGCTGACAGACCAGGCTGTGAATATTGAGGAGCAAGCACATGACATACCTGCTACCTGTGGCTGTCTACTTGTAGCTGATTTCTGGACAAGCAGCCAGAAAACTGGTAGTGACCAATTTGCAGATTACCTAGCATCTAATAGAGATCACATAAAAACTTTTGATGTCTTTCCCAGGTAACTGGAAGTTCATCTGGAAGAGACGAAAGGCTGCATGCTAAAGGTATGGATCTGAGGTTACCTAATACCAAAAAATAGCTACTGAAAAAAAACCCCAACCAACAAACCCAAATCTGTACACAATTTTAATCAGAATAAAAGCATACCATTTTTTTTCAGATCTTGAGAGGTGCCTCTGCTTGTGACAAATGCCAAAACTAAACAAGATACTCCACATGGTCAAATACATTTCACTGAGAAAGGCCCTTTTGGGAATACCTGTATTGACTCAACACATACTCCAATCAATTTCACCTCCCAGTGTTTTTCTACCAATGTGCTTATACATCCTTATATTCTCATTTTGGCTACCATGTAAGCTGAGAAGCTTCTATGCCATTCTATCTGAATTAAACATTAAAGAAATACTCTGAATACAAGTCCACGGACTTTTCATGAAGCATACTATGATTATAACTACACTTGAGAATTGCCTAGAGAAGAGACCTTCGTAGCCACATTTTAGATACAAGCCTATTCGTTTTTCCAAGAATGCCTTCTGAATCCGCACGTTAGCCTTCAAATGAAGGCTTATATTCTGCAAACTCCAAGCCTGCTGCCAAAGAGCAGTAAGTTCAGCTCCAGGATCCAATAAAGAAGGTGGGAACAGCTTAGTGATTCATTTCCTTTTCCGGGGGAAAAAAAAACCGTGCAAGATCAAGACTTTTATGGTTTCAGCAAGTCTTGTGATAACAAAGTGAGCCATGACCTTTGAACTACAATATACTGCATATCTAAGTGGAGGCTACAAAGAAAGGTCAGAGTTCACCAAAACATGTGGTTCAAAAAAGTAGGTGTATGCTCACCTACATCTCGCTCTTCTGTACTGCCCAGACTGCAGCGATACAGAAGAGCACCACCACATTAAGAAACTTAACTGCAGGAGAAAAATCAGCGAGCACCACCCAGCTGGTTACAGAAGGCAGCGAAGAGGTGGCACTCTGAATCAGCCACAGGCGATGCCTGTGTCGGGCCAAGCTCCTCGGGAAAGAAATCTCCTCAGACAGCACTGTAACAGTTACCGAGCAGCAGCTTCATACAGCTACAGCTTGAAAGGGCTGCGCTGGTCTACGCAGAACACATCAGGGAGTCTGATTATAATCATCTCCCCGACCTGGTAACAAACAGTTCCAATTCACAAAAACGTTACATGACAAAATCAACTTCAGATTTAGTTCATCCTGCCAATTATAATAATCTTAAATAGCATGACAGCACGTCTAGTCCAGGCAGAGGACAGGATTATGGATGTACACACGTGCAGCACAAGCACACCAAACCCGATGTTCCTACCCAACTACTGCACTAAGTTATGCTTTAAAAAAACATGTTGGCCTCCAGATAGCATCAAACCTTGCAGTGCCTTAAGGTCAGGTATCATCTGAACGAGGCACCAGCTCCACCGACAGAAGAGGTATTTCTGCCTATCCCAAGTTATTAAAATTCTTTAACAACATATATGGAAAACTTCTCACATAATAGCCCTTTTGCAGGTACCTCAGCATGATTACAGGTCATCCAGCATCAGGGAGAGAACAATGTAATCTACGCAGAAATAGTTCTCATTTAAACCACCCACTGGGCATAAATTCACACTAGAATACATGCCGTTGCGTGCTTACAATGCATGATTACAATCTCCACTATCCTACTAGATGTGAAGACAACTCCTTTATCAGAGCACAAAAAAAAAAAATGCAATTCATCAATAGCAGTCAGCAGTAAAATTGCTTTTACTAGTACCCTTCACCATCTCCCCTTTTCTAAATTTAGACAGTAGGATCTTCAGAGAAGATCCTGAGACCATACCTCACCCTGTCATGGATTTACAAAGAAGGTAAAGTGAAACCAGCAGACAGATACAGATTTTAGTGTTAATTATGCTTTCACTGCCAGCACCTGAAACAGGTCATGTACGAGACCAGCATTATTCTGAACCTGACTTTCTTTTCATTAAAAACTTAATTCTCAAAAACAATAGGAAAAAGGCGGTTTGGTATATTTGCTATACCTGTGTCAGCAGACAACTTGGACAAGTACTCATCCTAAACAAAGTCAGCATGGTAGAAATCAGTAGATGCAACAGAGCGCACAAGAAGCCAAACTCTCTGACTGAAGGGTACCACGCTTTACTTTCAAAAGCATTAGAGGAGGAAGTTTTATGAGAAGACAAAAGCCATGCTTAAACACATTTGCAGACACTACTGTAGACAACCCACAGGATTTATCACAGAAATCCGGGCAGATTCCTGGCATGGCAGGAGAGAAGATGCTACAAGTACAACACACAGAGCACACAGTAAGAGCGAAGTACACAACAACCGGTTATGCTCCTACCCCAGGAAAACTCTCACACTCTGCATTAAAAGGCTGTTTCATTTAATGCTGCCAGGAAGAACAAATTCAGACGAACCCGGCAGACTTTATGTAAACACCTTAAAAGGATTATTTATGCTGGAACATAACTTTGCTAAATTCTTATTAAAATTCAGTAGCTTCTCATTGGCACACACCACACATACTAACAGCTTTGCAGTTTTGTTTTGGTTTTTTTTTTTTTTAAAGAAACAAAGGGGAAGACCACTTCCATGAGTTGCTTACTTTTTTGTCAGATTCCTGCCAACTACAGGGAATAAAATGGAGAGATATGGCATGCACCTCCGCTCTACAATGTGCCTCCACCCTCAAAAGCAGCCACGTTTATTGTAAAGGATCAGGGGAATCAGCACTACAGACACTACAGCAGTAAGTGAGAATTCCACACAGGCAGCTGATCCAAGCTGTATTCTGTGGTAACTTCTGTCAGCTCCAGCCCTTTTTCTTGCGCAGCTTTGTTACTAGACTTCAGATCTCAGACTGTTGCGTGGGTAAAAAGACCGAGTACTTGCTACCAAAATTAGAATAAACTGATTTGAACCATATTTTAAGCTTTAAAAAAAAATTTAAAAATCACATGATGAAAACTTGTTTTACAAACCAGACTTTTAAACACTTGAGTGTATTCCTAATTAAATATTTGTTCTTGTTGGCAGGTATTATAAAATATTTTGATTTGCAACTAGTTACTCCCAACAAATTTGGCATTCCTTTGTTAAGATGCACTTGTCACATTTACACAAACAGTATAAATCTTCATAATGTTTAAATGTTGCTTGGGTTTTTTTTTTTCCTTTTAGCAAGTGAATTATGCAATTAAGTTTGGCAGTTTTGCTTGCTACATAGGGCTGGCAATTTGAATCCTACTGAGAATACTCTTTTTTTCTGACAGTTTACCTTAAATTACCTTAAACCTAATATGTTACTTTATCTAGTACCTTCGGTAGATTTTAGTTGTACAGTATTTTGACAGAGAATTCCTTAACAGTATGCTTTACTGTAAAACACATTTAGTAATTAAGATTTCCAAAGACAGCACAGGTCTGCAGTGGCTCACTAACAAGCCGTCTCTAGGCTCTCAGATACCTCTGAAAGCATTCCTAAAGTACTTCAGAATTCGCTCTCACTTATCTTTACAGACATTAAACCCCATTACTTCCTAAACTTTGCAGCTCCTGCTTTCTCAACTATAAGTATCCTTCAAGACTATACTTCTCAATTAAAAGGTTCTTTTTCTAGGAGTGATTCCTTAATGAAGGCAAAAAAAAAAATTGGAAACCTCGTTGAAGCTGGGCCAACGTGTTATGTTCCTCCAAGAGAAACTGAAGTCAATAGATAATTAAGAGAAAGCTTTTTCTGCAACAAATTGAAAGCATGACATTTAGGAAAACAACATTTCTGCTGTACGATTAAGACAGGAAAATACAACATGACACATCACTCAAGTAGTTACAATAACAAAAAAATGAACTTGCATACATTTATAACAATTTATTATAGCATTCAAGGCTTATTACCAGCTAAATTTGAAATAGCAGTCCAAATATAATTGAAATATTTTAACACTTTATCCAGACTGACTTCTCAGTAGCACATATTCAAACCTAAGAGAAGGCAGTCACATCAACAGCTACCATGGGTGTTTGTTTTCATACCAGTACAGATAACACAAATTCTCAACAAGTACAACACTGGCACTACATCTACTAGTTTAATATGATGGCTCAAATAGTCATTTAGCCAGATAGAATGTTGTGTAGCTATTCCTTCCACAAAGGCTTATAGTCTTATAATTAAATGTGGTATTAGAAAAGTATCCTCATGCACAGGTATGCTTTTTCAGAAACAGAGCTTTGTTAATTAAAGCAGCTGAAGGAGATTGCAGTCTTGTGTTGGTCAGCCAATTTTCTACTCACTTCAGTTTTATGTTAGTCAATCAAAAAGCCAAGCAAGAGGCAGAAAGTAATAATTTCTTTCCTCAGGTCTGATGCAAGCCTCCGAGTACATGCTACAAGCCCTAAGGCACACATTTTTACAGGGCTTCAAGGATTAAATGCTGATGTCCAAACCTGGGCAAACTCTCCTGCAATCCATGAGTTTATCTCTGTAACCATGGAATAACAAAGGTTGGAAGGGACCTCCAGCGGTCATCGTGTCCAACCCCCAGCTGAAAGCAGGTCTAATTACAGCAGGTTGCCGAGGGACACATCCAATCTAGTCTTGAACACCTCCAAGGATGGAGACGCCACAACTTCTCTAGCCAACTTCTTCCAGTATTTTACCACCCTCATGGAAAAATTATTTTCCTTATATGTAATCAAAATTTCCCATTCTTCCAAATTACAGCCACTGCCTCTCATCCTATTCATGCTTCCAAGAGTCTGGCTCCATCTTCTTTATATCTTCCAGCTAGCTACTTGAGCCTTCTCCTCTGAGGTTGCGCAAACCCAGCTCTCAACCTCTCCTCGTACCTCAAGTGTTCCAGCCTCTTCTGCTTCTTGGGGGCCCTCCACTGGATTCACAGATTCACATGGCTGTGTCAGCATCTTTCTGGAGAGCTCAAAACGGGACACAGTACTGAAGATGCAGTCTCACACACAGTAAGGGGAACGATCACTTCCTCGTGAATAAATTAGTGAGATTTATTTCTTTAGGGTCAATTTTTTTGTCCTCAGAAATACTTGCATTTTAAATTTGTGTGCAGATGTGAAAAAAGCCTCCACAATTCTGTACTCAAATTCCTTTTAATACCAATGGATAGGGCAGTTATTTAACATCTTTATCTTATCCTAACCTTCATCTAAAGAAGGGTTTATTCACATCACTGCTACCACTAACTCACTGCAACAAGAAAAACTTCCAGTATTTGTTGCACACACCTTCATAAGCGTGCTCTCCCAAGGAAGTTACACTAATCTGAATTCCAGCAAAAGCATCTATAATATCAAGACGAAGCCATAATTCCCCTGCATTCTGAAGCCTCTCACGAGATGAGCCTACAAGCAGTACGATTGCTTTGTTTAAAAAAACCAAACGCAAATCACAGGACCACAAAAGTTGTTTTTAGCATATACATACCAAAGCTTTCAGGAAAAAAAAAAAAATCTACACTGTCCATTTTAATAGCTGTAAGAATTCAGGACTTGTGACAGTTTTAAAGGAATGCAAATCCCACAGTCCTCCCACTCTCTTCAACCAAACTATTCCTTCTCTTCCTGAGGAAGTAGTATGAGACCTATCTAGAGATTGCTATAGTACAGTATTTGAAGACCAGGACACATCAGGGAAATTAAAATTTGTTTATATTGTTTCAGCACTTATCTAACTGACTTGGAGACACTGCGCACAACAGAAATTAAGAACTTCATATCTAAATCCTATATTCCAATTATTTTTTTGGTTTGAGATTATTTTTTCTTCAACTTCTAGAAGCATAACAGAACCATTTTAAGGTGAGAAGCTCAATTAAGGAGTCCAAAAAACCACATTACTAAAAATGCATTCACAATAATATGTAGATTCCAATAAGTTATCATGGAAAACAAGGGCACCTAGTCCAATTAAATATGTCCCAATCTCCCTATTTTAAGCAAGAAAATTTTTTTCAGATGCAGTATTAGAAAACCATTAGCCGTTTGCTTCAGAGCAAAACACTCCAATGGAGAAATACATTCCAGTTTAAAATTGCATTGCAGAAAGAAAAAGCAATTTTCTCTGCACTCTTTATTATTCCCACAAGTGCCTTGATAGATCCTAAATACCATTTTTCTACTGAACTCACTTAACACTCTCTCCAACAGACCAGAAGGACATAAAAAGCAGAATCATGCACAACTTGAAGAGGTGACTTCACTATTCTTTTATTTAGATTTGCTTTCTTTCTCCTGGCTGTATTCACTTCCTGACAATACCGTTTGAGATGTCAGGCTTTCATCTTGCACAGTGCAGTATTACACTGAAGCATTAGATCAGTTTTGAACCCATCCATAGACTATTATTCTTCCTAACCATGCATTCCTGTAACTGCACACAGTTAGAAATAAGTTACTTTCCTCCAATATCCTACAATTTTTAACTGCTAGATGGTTCTTCAACCTCTTTTAATTAAGGTGCTTATAGCAAGATTGTGGCATTCACAGAATTTGAATCTCTAAACAGATTAACTGTTAGCAGAATCAAAGTCATTTGAACACAGGACTTCCCAGGGAAGCAAAATAGTTGTCATTTATCTTAGTATTTCAGCAGAATGTTTTTTTAATAAGCTGAAACCCTAACTTCAAATGATTACTTTCCTAGCCACTGATGATATTTCGTTAATCTCCAAGGTAGCCAAACTCAGTTACTGCGCAGTCTTAGCAGGCAGCAAGTTACCCTCTCCTTCTACCAAGGGGAAGTATTAGCAGTTTGTCTCCAGTGGGAGACAAAGTAATACAACCTATTTAAAAATTAAGGTGAACCATTTCACCCTCTTCTGCTCATGCTAGAACAACAGTAAAGAGCCCATGCTACATTAAATACCAGTCTCTCTCTGTGGAGTGAGTTGTAAGGAAAGCCTGAAATCTATGTCATAAGGATAATACCCTTGAATCTAAACTTTATTTAGGGTAAAAAAACCCAAACCAACAACAAAACTAAACAAAGCAAAAAAACCCCCAAAACTTACTCAAGTAACCACAGCAGAGATGTCCTAGGTAGGGGCATCATTTTCACATCCTTAAAAATAGGTAAAGCTTTCCTCCACTATCAAGCCATACAAGAAGGCACATTGAAGTACTACCCTCTCTCTACGATCCCCTCTCAGAAGCTCCAGGCTTTTCCAGATATATCTCCAGTGACTGCAATACTTCTTTATACCAATGGCTTTCCTTCCCCCTCCTTTTCCCATCAATAGTATTCATTTTATCTAGATCTCTTCTTGTCTCTTACTTCTGTTGAAGTCCCCATCATAGGCTTTCTTGCAAAAGCACCTTTCCCCCTCCCGCCATCATTTTCTGGTGGGGTTTTTTTTCCTACTAAGTAGGAAGTCCACTCTCACGTGTAAGGTACCTCCTTTTTGGTACCTGATTACTTTGCATTCCACAGATCTCTTCATTTGCAGATTCTCAAGTGTTCTATGTGGTATGTATGTAGTATAGATATATACATACACAAACAAATATATTCAACACACAGTTAGCATTAACATGTTTCCCTTCTCCTGTGTAAAGGCCCAACAACCAAAATTCAAAAGCCATAAGGCCAATCAAGTAGCCAAGTCTGTGATACATCAGCAATCGTATCTTTGGCAGCTCTAAGCTCCCATTACTGATGCTATTTGAGAAAGCTGTACATGGCTAGTACCCCTAAACAGTCACTTCTGCCAGTCAGGTTCTAACATTTAGACCCTCATTTTGAAAGTTAGCAATCTGGCCCACACAAAATTATAGAGAAAAGAATGCAAGACTCCTAATTATAAATGTCTGCTTGACCAGCAAGCAGCTGCCAGAAGGATACACAACTTAACCTCTTCTTCATCCTCTGACAGGGACACTACGCTTGGGCTTTTTGCTAAGATTTCTCACGGCCACTTATCCAATAAGCCTTGCCCCCTTCAGAAATACTTATCTAAAACGCCTCAGGCTTCCAAGATATATTTAAGCATAGTATCACATGCAAGATACTAACTGAATAGAACGTCTCATAAACCAGCAAGGTTTTTTAGCTTCCTCAGTTTGACATTGACAGTTTTTCTGTTCACATGCTGCATCTCCCATGTCTTCCAGATACACAGCTGATCGAAAACCTTGAGGAAAAAGCTTCCTTACCCCACTTTTCTGTTCTTCTGAAGAACATAACTGTTTTCAGACCTTCTTCTTGTAGAAGCACAGAGGGGGAAAAAAAACCCAAACACTTACAGAAGAACACTCATCACCACCACGCTTGGTCTTAGTGCAGAGATTTACACCTACAGTTTTACAGTTGGCAGTTCTTGCTATTTCCAAGGCAAGACTACCAGTGCCATAGCTGCCCAAACAAGTACAAGCTGACACTGCTGCCAAACAAATGTATTGTACCCTCCTCCTCCATTTGTTCACTCCCAATACTGTGCTATCCCCTCCCAAGTGCCAGGGCAAGGCTATGAGTGTCCATCCAGTGGAAGAAATACAGTAAGCGTCCCGGGTTAAAGTTAACTCAGGAAAGAAAAGTTTAGTTCTATCCTGCATCAGTTCACAATCTGGTCCATGCAGTGACGGGACAAGCCTACACCTGGAAAAACAGAAGGGACAGCACAGGAGTGAAAACACAGAGCAACAGGAGAGATGCCAATGGAGAAAGGGTTTCCTCAAACATCTTCAGGTGTCAAAGGAAACACAACCTATTCCGTACTGCTGGGATCCCCTTCATGAGAGCCATTAAGTACCTCACACAATAACACAAAAGTTTAGCGCTTTGCAGAGAAACAACTGGAACTCTGAGAGCAGAAATACACACTCGCATCACAGGGTGTTAATATGGCAAGACGGGAAGTGATGCATCAACCTTTAACTCTTCTGTAGCGAGAATTTCCTACTCAAGGCTACTTGTACCCATAGCCCTGTGCATCACACCTGTAACAATGAAACAGTAGTGAAAAACTGCTAAAATCTTTTTTTTTTTTCTAAAGCACAGACCTATCATATTAAAGCGAGGTTTAGATTTAAAGCTCTGCTGCTAACAACAGCCTTGCAGTGAGGCCACAGCAATGCCTCGGGGGCTTTAAAGTTTCACTTTAAGTTCCCAGCCTGGCGGACGAACACCCCCCAGGCACGGCCCCCCGAGGCAGGCCCGCCACCGAGGCGCTGCCCGCCCTCCCCAGGCGAGGGCCGGGACCGGGGGGGGGGGCACCCACAAACCCGACCCCCGCCGGCCAGCCAAGTTTCGCCCAGCTCCCCAACAGCCACACTCCGGGAGCCGGTGGCTCCCCAGAGCCCGCCGGCCGCGGCCTGAGGGGCGGCTGCAGGCTCGCCCGCCTCCTCAGCCCATCCCGGCGGGGGCACCGGCGGCTCGCACGGAGGGACGGGGCAGCGGAGCAGCGGCGCTCGCCTGGAAAAAGAGCACCGGGGACAGCCCCCGGCCGCGCCCCGGGCGGCCCCACACGCCCTGCCCGCCACCGGAGCCCTCGAGACGGCCGACCGGCCCCCACCCCCGGCCCCGGTGCCGGCCCCGCCCGGGGAGCGGAGGGCTCCCGCCGCGCACACCTGGGTGTCGGGCGCGGGCAGGCCGCGCACGTAGCCGTTGCGGAGCGCGCCGTGGGCCGCGCCGCTGCAGCCGTTGGCGCGGGGCTGGGCACCCAGCGCCGCCGCAGCCCGCTCGGGCCGCTCCATCCCGCCGGTCCGGCTCCGCTCGCTACGCTGCGCCCGCTCCGCCGCCCCCGCCCGGCCGCGCCGCGCCGCACCGGAAGCGCGACCCGTCGCTTCCCCCCCAATCGCCGGCGGAGACGTCACGCTCGGGGACGGCCTCCGCAACGACGCAACAGCGCGCGTGCGAGGCCGGCAGCAGAGGCCACGGAGAGGGGGCGGGGCCCCAGGGGACGGGGCCCAATGAGAGCCCCACATTCCAATCAGATGGGAGGGGAGCGAGGCGAAGGAAGGAACTCGCCCAATCGCAAAGCAGAAAGTTCGGAGGGAGGTGGAGCCAGAGGGTGAAAGTTGTCCAATCACTTGGCAGAGATGGAACCGGGAACGACGAGAAGGAGATGAGCTAGCCAATCACGGCGCGAGATGGAGGAAGGGGCAGGAGCGAACAGCGGCGTTCCGCCCAATGACAGGAGGGAGGAGCAGGGCGGTGGCTGAGGCGGCAGCCAATGGGCGGGCGCCGGGGAGGGCTCGCGGGGCAGGGTGTGAGGCGGAGGTGGCTGCGCTGCGTTGCGCGGACGGGGACGGGGACGGGGACGGGGACGGGCAGGGGCAGGGGCAGGGGCAGGGGCAGACTGGGTGCGGGGGCGCCGGCCGTGAGGGGCTGCCCGGCCCGGGGAGCGGGGGCCCGGCGCGTCCGTAAGCGCTTTCCCTGAGGCGAGGGGCGCAGCGCCGCGGGGTGCGCGGGCTGGTGCGGCTTCCGTCAGCGGCCGCGGCCCGTCCCGTCCCGCGGGGCACCCCAGTGTGTGGAGCGGGGAGAGGGCCGGGGTGTGAGGAGGCAGCCGGGGAGCCGCTCGCCTGCCCTCGCTGCTCCGAATCGAGGGAGCTGATGAGTGAAGCGGTTCCTCCCGGGCGGCGGCGGGGTTGCCCCAGGGCGCGCAGGCCTCGGGCAGTGTCGCGATGGGCTGCGTGAAGGATGAAGTGGCCCATGGAGAAGCCCTGGGTGAAACGCTCAGGGTTTTTTTTTAGGAGGTCACACTTAATTACTGTAATGCCCTTTCCTGCCAAGGATCGACTTGGGAGAGGTGTGTCTTGGCTGGAGTCCACCTGGGTAAGGAAGGACCTGATAGGAAACCCTGCAGACAAGCTGCAGGCAGGGCTTAAGTCAATAGGATTTAAATTTGGGCTTAAAGATAGGCGTGTGCTTGGCTGCCTTGCTGAGCGAGTATCCCTGACAGCTGTAGTTGCCAATCTGTTAACTCCGCCTGCGGCAGTGTTTAAAAATCATCATGTATTTGGCTATGAATCTGAGTATTTTCTGACAGGGTTTGCAAATACATACTTCATTCAAAGACCGGGTAAACTAAACGCTGTGTTTAGTTCGGGGGTAGGTATTAACAACCTTCATAAAGTTTGGTTCACCAAACCACACAGACAGCACCAGAGGAAAGGTGCTATGCAAACCACAAAGCACATGTATTTGTGTACTTTCTGTTACACATTGTGTACATCTTGGTGAGGGAGTGGGAAGGGAAAGGCACCCCGCGGTTTCTGAGTTGCGGGAGTGTTAACTGGTAGAAAGGAAACAGCCTAACGTGGTTAATCATGTACTGAAGAGATGGAAGAGTGCGACCTTTGATTTCTCCAGCGTAATTGAGAGGGAAGGGCTGTGCTGTTTCTTAGAATGTAACTCGAAACAATCGGAACAAATCTCAGTTAACGCAATGCAAAGTTAACAGGTTTAAGCAGATGAATTTGCGAGAACGGTCTCATCTTTTTTTTTTTCTGATTTGCCAGTATTGATGGTTATTTTTCAGTATTATAGTCACATCTTGGAGCCTCCATCATGGATCTCATTGCAAATTCAATACGAACATGGAGTTCCTAACAAAACTGAATTGACTTCTGTGAAAGACGGTGATTTTTCTTTCCTCAAGAAAACTTGGGAGAGCTTCACAGCCTGTTTTCAGCCTATTTGTAGGCAGCAGGAGGAGTCGAGTATACTTCATATCCCTGGGTCACCTTTGGACAAGAGGGCTTTTTGTGATGAGGGGTAACACAGGCTTGGGGGTAGCAAGTGCAGGCTGGGTTTGGGTCCGTGTGGGGTTGGAGCTGTGTGAGACCTTGTTGCTTTTCTTGCTCTCTGCGGCCGCTCCCATATCATGACTGCCACTAAAGCAGGTATGGACTTGCCCGAGAAGCATTCTTTCTTCGTTTGGTTTCGGTATGCAGTGAGAAAGAGCCGTCAGCTAAGACGGGCTGGGCCGTGTCCCCTCTCTCGTGTTGCGGGACGGGAGCATGGGGTAGACTGGTGTTGCTAGGAAGGACCTAGTGATCAAATCAGCAAACACCCCTGTTCGGTATTTGGGTGCTTGTGCAAGCGGACTTGCTTCAGCGTGGGTGCAGTTGGGAGTGCTGGTGGGGAAGAGGCACAGGGACCCATCTTGCTGCTGAGCTTTTTCGGGATAAGGAGGGGAGGGCTTTTGCAGAGTTGAAGTGACGTATGAGGGAATGAACAAATATTATAATGAAAAAAGAAAACAAGTGAACAAGTGAGAGAAGTAGAGTAGGGGACCACACACTGTAGAACATTTTCTGTAGGATTTTTTTCCCCCATTGCCATGGTTGGCTGCTGGCATTTTCCTCCTGCCTCCTCTGCCTTTGAACAGAACGGTTTGAATATACTGAGCAGTTTGTGCCGTGCGGTGCAGATGGTCCGCCAGTCTACACCACAGGGCATGTGTGGGGCAGCGCGCGCCACTCCCCGTCCATCTGCGTACGGAGGAGTTTCCTGTGGTAGTGCCTCACTGCTAGAGAGGATGAGCTGCTTCACCTGCCGGGCACTGGATCTCACTGTCACGTTATCTGTTCGGTCAGGGCCCAGACCCCTTCTGCGCGTGGGTACCTGCGGACTGGTTGCTTTATCTGTCCTTAAACCCAACTAGCACAAACCCGTACAGTGCAATGCTTTCAGTTTTGGTTTAGGAAACACAGGAAGAAAAACCACTAAGGGACCCAGTGGTTAACTCGTGCAGGACCGGGCAGTCTCACACGGTGGCTGCAGTGCTCCCCCGCACATGGGGCCTCATTGTGTTGCCAGGACCCAGCCTGTCCTCAGCGTGGGGCCAGCGTAACCTGGTGTTTGAGGGGCATCTGTCCCTTCCTGGCACAGCACGGGGCTCAGCGAGGGCCACGCTCACGCTGGGGCTGCAGAGACAGAAGAGTTCAGGAGGTCCATGGAGACAAGTCCAGCGTGGAGGTGCCATCCCAGGGTACAGCCGCTGCCACAGGCAGCACAAAGCACATCCCACAGAGCTCCTGGAGTCACACCTGTGGGCAGCTCTGATACGGCTCCGTGTGACAAATGAGACGCCTGTGCACACAAGTGGCAGCAGCTTGTGCCTCTGGACTGCGCAGTTGCAAAACAGAGGAGCCAAATAAACTCAGAACAGCAAATTCCAGTTCTAAGGTTCCTTTTAGGTCTTGAAGATAGTATTCCTGTGAGCTGGCAGAGCAAACAGCCTTACTCAGCTGACTGACTGAAGCAAAGGACTATATCAAAAAATTTAATGAGTCAAAAGGAAGAGTGGACTGTAAGTAACAGGTCAGACGGGCAGGGATTGCTGCGCAGCAGGCTCGTGTTAACAGAGCGCTTACATCACCGACGTGAGTCAATGGGTACTGTTTCTAGCCGTCTGTAGGTTTGGGGATCACAGAGGAGAGTTGTGAAGTTTGGAAATAGCAGAAGGGCAAATTCAGGAAGGAACAGTTGGGTAACCACTGGGACAGAGAAGTGTAGCAGAAAGAATTTCTGCTCCAGCGTCCCAAATAGAGTGAGGGCCTTCCGAAGTGGTAAGAGATAGTCGGAACTCGTCACTGAGATGTGACTGAGAGGAAGAATTCCCTTTGAGAAAAGAGAGAGTTATCTGAGACAAAATCAGATATGTGAATGGTGCCAGCTGCACAGGGTCTTGATGGAAGGTCTCAAGGTGGCTGTAGTTGGAAGTAAGACTGAGCTTTTGACTTTTACGTTATTAGACAAAATAAGCAGTGTCTCAGCCATTGTATTCAGGGCAGTTAAAAACAGGCAGGCTGCTCTGAGAGGGAACAGTCTACATTCTCCAGGTGCCTTTCCTCTTCATCTTCAGTCTCCAGGTGGAGGCTGAAGTAAGCACGGAATGAGTGCCAAAGGTGTAATTGAAAAGGCTCTGCAGTCTGGGCAGGCGGATGCAGGGCTGTGAGGTGAGTGTTGTTTCTGTTCCCTGGTTTTCTTTCATGGTTATAGCAACCCAGCACTGAAACTGCAGGGATTGTGCTGGGAAATGATTCCAGGGGAGCTCTGAACCTTGGTTTTCGGTTTGGGTCTGAATGGCAGCATGCCTGTCTGATGCATAAGAGAAGAAATAACAGACGTGTGGAAAGCTCTTTGGGGACCTTCTAGCTAATCAAATAGGCCTTGAGGAAAGCGGGTAGCTACGCGAGTGCCCTAGGAGAAGTTGTCAAGCGCATAGCTAAACTTCATGGAAAGCTGGAGAGGCCTTGGCATAGCTAATAAGAAGGAGTGATGCTTGGAAGGTTGGTTAGCCTGGTGTAGGAATGACCATCATCTGTCCTCAGCGTATCTTGATGAGTAGGTAAATTGTGAGCGCCCAGAGCAGATTGCTTCCTTCTGGTGGAGGCAAGTACATCTTCCTAAACAATGGAGCTGGTTGGTTTAAATATAGCTAAGCTGAGAATTGTTTTTCTGCTCCAGGAGAGACTCTCCCTGTCCCTAACACCTTCTGCTGTGAATGCTACAGTTCTAGGCTCACCACAGCTTCTGTCTCACTGGCTCAGAGAATAATATTATTCTGGAAATAACTTAACCTCTAAAGCTATACAATGCTAAAAAGACTCTGTTCAGACTATTTTCTCCTCTTTTTTGCAATGAAGCCTTGACTGAACCTATCTCTTGGCACTGATTTGGACCAAAATTTGTAAACCTGATGAACTGTTTGTTGTTCAGTGTATTTACCTGGAGAAACCAGCCAGGCTTGCACAATGTTTTTGTGGTGAAATGGGAAAGGAGTCAGGACGGGAGGTTTGTGATAGCAGATGCAAGAGGCCTGAGAGGATATACCAGGGACTGAAAGATGCGTATTAATATGGATCTGATGAGCTACAAGAAAACAGATGTAAGAGGGGGTGGGATGCCGTGTGTAGGATCAGTGTGTTGGCAAGCAGAGCAGGGCACGGGAGGGAATCCAGTGTGGCAGAAGGGACTTAGTAACAGACTGACTTAACGCCCTGTAGTTGTTATTCCTTTTGATATGTACAGCTAGCCAAAAGTTTAATCTTTCAGTTAGAAGTAGATAACTGTATTTAGCCTTTTTTTTAAAGTTACAAAACGGGTATAGGGTTATGTTTCCCATGGTGTGAGCGAATCAAGCAGCAGGATGCTCTTTCCTTGCTCATGGCTCCAGCCTTCTTTCAGCCAGTACCCGAGAGCTGTTTTGCTCTAGGTTTCAGTCAGGGCTGACTACCAAGATTGTCCTACCTTTGTTTGGAGCCTTTTTTTCTATGCTTTATCTGCTTTTTCTAATGTCCCCTATCCCCAAGACTCCTGTGCAAAACAGTGCTCAGAAAGTCATGTCACTGTCGTTCCCATTCTGCCCGCCCCCCCCCCCCCCCCCCCCCCCGTCAAATTTCTGAACATTTGCCTCTCTTTTGGTCAGTGACTTACGCAGTGTTTTGGAATGGAGATTGCTGTTTCTCTGCAGAGGACCTAGACTGTATCTTACAGCTTAAGGCAAGCAGTAACATCCACACACTTTCACTGTGTTTCACCCAACCCATGGCAACACCTGCTTTTTCTGGAGCCTGAGTTTTTGATCTTTATGCCATCACTTTGGAACTGTGCGGTGATGTGTCTTCTCAGGTCACTTACTGGCACTGTGGGACTAACTGACGCTGTAGCTCCAGGAACCATCATACTTGCTACTGGGAGAAGCTGATCTGGATTAAAACTTTCCTAGCAAAAATGATGAGTTTGGTCCTACCATGCAGTTCACCTTGTATCCGTGTCAGGTATGTGGTTTAGTAGAGCAGGAGAGGCAGGTTTGGGAGTGAATGGCTGAGATGGGATCAGTTATTTTATCATTCTTGGCTTATGTTGGCTTTTGTAAATGGAAGCACGGCCTGGCAGAGTCTGTGGTCAAGATACAGGAGTACTGGCAGAATGGAGGTGCATTCAGTGCATATTTACTTGGGCAGCAGTGGCTGGAAGCAAGTCTGAGTAGCTTCTGGGATATGTTGTTAGTCACCTGTACTGCTTCAGCTCTCATGTCCATCCTCCATGGACATTCATTGACGTTATTGCCACTCAGGTTGGCGAGTGGTGAAGCAGCGTAGTAGAAACTTTCTTTAGGTCTCAGGTTCAGTTACTTTCTGACAGTGCTTTGTGCATCTAAACATGCCGCAGTCCCCGAGGTTCAGGGCTCCCTGGTGCATTCATTACTAGCCCCTCCGTCCCAAACACATCGGAGATTTGACCTTGCATAGTTGACGTGATGGGGCTCCTATTTAATGACTCACTCATTTGTCTCCCTGCCTCTAGCAGTGAAGAAAGTCCTGTGGCTGTAACCTATGACCAGAGTCTCTGCCTCTTCTGCCACCCATGTTGGGTGATACTGAGCCAATGAATTTATTTTGTTTGTGCCGTGATTTCTTAGTCCATAAAATGAGAGTAGTGAGACCGTTACCCTGCCTCGCCCCTCCCCATCCGGCATGAAGTGAAAGGCTGCATCTGTGCGGTATAAACAAAGCCCTAATTTACATGTAAATGTGTGTGATATCGCTGTAGCAGCAGAGTTGTACCAGTGAAGCCCTTCTTGTGTGCAGGCAGCTTATGTCAGCAGAATAGGGCTCTTTTTTGAGCAGAACTTTTCCAGGCACTATCAGCTGTATCAGCAAAAACATTGAATACCAATATAACTGCATCCTCATTAGGACCCAGAGCCCCATGATATTTTAATTCCTAACTTCTTTTTAGGTGCTTAAATACTTTTGAGGAGATCTGGGCCTATGACCTTTGGCACTATGGAAGTGACCCCAAACCGTCCTCCCATCAGTACCCTGGCAAACAGGTTGAGAGGAGATGTGGTCTCACTTTATCAATGGCTGCAGAATGCTCTCAGGGACTCTGGTAAAGGACACTGAGCCTGGTAGAGTGTGATCAGGCCACTAGGGTGGACTTCAAGGAGTTCCACACCTACTGCTTCTGCTTCTGACAACGTTGTTAGTACTGCAGGAGACCGGCCAGGTTCCTCCTTATTCACCTGGTCCTGTGTGAAGAACAGAACTAAAACCAATGTTCGCTTGAAAATGTGTCTTTGTTGATAGTTTTCATTTCATCCCTTGCTGATGCTATTACAAAGGTGGCACGTGAGAAGACAGCATACTGTAGAGAAGAGAGACGGTGAGGACAGTACTCCAGCACCTGAGCAGTGACCAAACCTTAGCTTGGAGAACGAAAGAAGGAGCAGTTTGTCCCCTTTCAGGTTCCAAGCACAGTTTTGCTGGTTCTCATTCTCCTGCCTCTCCTATTCAGAAAAACTGGATGAGGGGAGATAGACAAATTGACAAAAGACATGGCTAAAGGAGCTTTTTCTTTAATGCTTGGCTTTCTACCTGCAGAGTGTGTCAGTTCAACTCACTGATCCAACAGATGATTATCCCATGAAAAATTGACTAGTTTTCCTTCCGGTCAGTGAACTGAACTGACTCGGTGGCAGGGGGAAGGTGGCCATAGATTAGGTGTAAGGGGAAACTACTCCTCCAGTGCAGCGAATTGCTCTTGAATTGCCAGTCTGGTATTAGGGGTGATGGGAGCACAGAAAGAACCAGTTACCTGAAGCTCAGTCCAGAGAAAAAGGTCAGTACGAGAAAAAAGAAGGCTGCTGCCTCTCCTTTTAGCAAGGATATTATTATTTGGGCAGAAGAGAGAGAGGCTTTGCTTTACACTGCCATGGGGTGAGGGAGAAATTGAACAGAATCCTTAACTACCCGTAACAAGGTAGTTAAAAACTTTCCATTCAAAATTAAAGTAAGTAAAAGCCACGCTTAACTTGAGGAAAGGAAAGATGTGAGAGGCTGTGCCCTACCATAGGGGAAACTTGCCTGAGGACCAGGGGTGCATACTTGGGCTTCCATCAGAGAGACAGTGTGACGCCACAGGCAGGACACATATTGAGTTGTCTTCCCCGCTCGCACTGCTCACAGTGTGTGTGTTGATCAGCATCAGCCAAGCAGGGCGGCAAGGCTGGTGCTGTGCTTGCCCCCTGAGTGCAGGCGAAGAGACGTCTGTGCCCGACAAGTTTAAGAGGCAACTATGGGAAATGTCAGTGTTCACAGGAAAATGACATCTCCGGTGAAGATGCTGCAGGCCTGAGCGGCTGCCGTATCGGGCATGGCCATAAGAGGGAAGTGTGTGCTCAGGCATTAGATGTCTTTCTCCGGGCTGGAGCAGCCCCAGCTGGGTTGGCTGTGGGCTCTGCAAGCAGCATGGACTGACTCTGCCTGGGTGCCACCTCCTGTGCAGTGCTAACAGCAGGGCCTGTGCCTGCGGAGGCACCTGGGCTCTGCCGCAGCCAGGCGTGCGGGTAGCGATGCTGGGGCTGGGGAGAGAGGGGAGCAGGGGTGGGAAGGTGAATTGCCATGTGCAGGTGCTCGTCGCTTCCTGGAGATGGGGGAGGATGAGATGGGCAACCCTGACCAGTCCTGGGAGAACTGGGGCTGCCTTCTCCAGAGGTGCTGGGCAGCCAGGTGGGGAAATCTCGCTTCAGTTGTATGCTCACACACGTACATCAGATCACTGGTTGTATTAGCTGGATCACACTCGCATTAGGGCATCAGGCTTGCAGACTGTGATGTTGAGGTGCTTTTACGAAGGGTAGGGGACCTCAAGGGAAAGAGAGCTGAAGTCAGCAGGGTGACCTTCAAAGGTTTGCAAAGAGGAGGGTGTGTCCAAAAGGATACGGGGCAGGCATCCCTGCCAGCTCTCTAAAGGAGATGTTTTGCCTGAAGCACTTCTCAGAGCGTTTTGTAGGCCACACGTATCAAGCACGCAAGTAGCAAGTGTGACGTGGTTGTTAGCAACTTTGTCAGACTCAGGTGACTGTCACCCTCACCATATGGGCCATCCCTGACTGCCTCTGCTACGTACTTGTTAAAACTCCCCACAGCACAAGGCAGAAAAGGACACTTGTACCATGCAGTATGGGAGCTTGCGGCTCCACCAAGTCCACGCCTGCTGGGCTCTGTTAGCTGGAGCTGTCACATCACATACGGCTGAGGAGTTTCTACTTGCCTCCTGGCCTGGCTGAGGACAGGTCTGTGCCCACCCTAGTAACACTGCCCACGCTCTAATCACACCAGCACCTCTGGAAAAGCCGAGGGAACCTGATGTGACAGTGGTATCTTGGGAGGGGTCCCCAGGCTGTGTCTGGTGGTGTAAGTGGGAGCTGAGTTTCGCCTTTTGGTATGGGGTGATACCTGGCTGTTGTGTAGCAGAGGAGTTAGGGACTCAGCTCATGGCTCCTATCTACCCTGCTCCTGCTGTGCTATAAAATCAGTCACTGCTGTTCTGGACTTCTGTCTCCCTGCTATCAGCAGGGAGCTGAGCCCTCCTGCAGGGACCCACAAGGTGCTTTGAGGAGAAATGGAATTGAGATTGATTACCTATAGTTACCTGCCAAGAAATGTGAGCAGCAGGGTCCATTCAGGAGCACCAAATGACCTGACCACCAGCTTCCCATGAGTTGGCACTGCAGAGAGGCACACAGTCTTTTCCGTATAGATCTGCTTCTCAGGGACATTTTTTCCTCAGAGGCAGAAAGAGAGGAAAATGAATGAGACAGAGCTGAATTTATTCCTTGTTCATGCCACAGCATGAAAACAGAATGCATCCAAGAATAAACTGTACAAGACTGTAGGCAGGTGTTGTGGCAAGGCTGGGGGAGACAGGGCGGGTGCGTCTTTCGGCTGCTGGCTGAGCATACGTTGATCTTGCGCTTCTGAAGCATCTTAATGCCTGTGCAGCAGAGGGACCTATAGCTGTAGGAGCAGGGACTGTAAGCCTGGCTCGTTATCTAGAGGCATAGGTGATATGAGTGGGAGAGCGCTGCAGGAACGTGTATTTGCTCAGCGCATACATGTTGTGTATCATATATGGGCCAGGGCGCTGCACAGCAGGGGATGCAGCGTGTGTGGGGGCTGCGGGCAGGGGGTTGCCGTGTATGTGGATACACGAGCCGCTTGCTGCCTGTGCTGGGAATGGCTGCATGTAACGGCAGGAGAGGTTACTTTGCAGTTAAATGAGGTGAAGAATTACCATGGCGACCGCACTCTCCTCTCCCTGCCAGATGCCAGGCTCCCAGGCAGTAATGTTTGTGTGTTGTTTTAAAAGCCCCAAACTCACTGACCCTCTTTTGAGAATGGGTGAGGACCGTGCTGCCCCCTCTCCAGACTGGGAGAGTGGTAGACACTGGGGTATGGGGGTGGTTTCTGCCCACTCCATCTTTCAGCAGAAGGGGGCCACTGTCTGGGTACCTCCTGCACTAGTGGCTGCTGCAGTGCAAAGACAGGAGGGCTCTGGTTTGAATTACTACGATATATTATGGTTCTTGCACTGTATGTCCACACAGCGTCCTCAGCAGCAGTGAAGTCTGAACCAGTTGTCAGTTCTTGGGCACCTACTGTGCACGTGCAGAGAGCAGTCAGTTGGAGGACCTTGCACCCGTGCTGCAAGAGAGGTGCTCTAGGGAGCATCACAGTGAACAACTTCAGCCCTAGCACTACCAGGAGCTTGGAGCTCACCAGCGATAGGTACTGCAAGACTCCAAGGACAGACAGAAGGCAAATGGTGCACCAGAACATAGTATTCACGCTTGCTGTTAGTGCCCACACGGAGTATGTTCTCTGTTCTTACTCAGTTGGATCAGATCATGTCCTGAGCTGTAGCCCCAGGCAAAGAAAGTACAGCTGCATCTTTCAGGTACCACAGGAGCTAAGGTGCTTTCCTCTGAGACCTTACTCCTTTCATCTTCAGAGACCTTATTTCTTTCATCAACTCTCCAGGTTTAGTGCTCAGTGGTCTGTAAGACCATATAAATCATCTCTCTCCTATGCTTTCGGTTAAAGTTTTGGGGAGATGGTTGCTTTGTGGTCTGTGGGGAAAACTTGGAGGAGGAAGGGCTTTGCGGCCTAAAATGTTTGGAAATGCTTGGTTTGGGGAGGAACACTGATGCATCCTGCACAGACCCATATGCAAATCTAGAAAGAACATGGTCATGCTGGTCCTGTAGGCTGAAGTGCTACAGGACACCAGAGAGGTGCTGTAGACCAGCAGGTAGGTCATCATGTCACTTCTGCTGCACTGGAACATTGTAGACATGCAGAACGCAGCTCGAGGCAAAGGTCTGGTGCTCCTCCTCACTGACGTGCCCATTGCAGCATCTTCCCTTGAGTACTCATCTTTTCCCTTTAAGGTTTTTTGTTGAAAGCACAGAAAAGCATGCTAGACACTGACAAACAGGTATTGTCATCTTGCAGAGAGCTGGCAAAAGAATAAATAGCTGCACTTTAGAGGAGGTGAAGCAATCTCTTCACACAGCACAGATTTGCTAATTTGCACGGTCATGAGGTCTCAATGGAAAGATATTTTTAAATGAAAAAGCAAGGAAATGATGCAAATAGATTTGAGCGTATTCCAGGAGATAGTTAAATTTTTCATAGTGAAAACCGATAATAGATCAGTCTGTGTGCTATGAACATCTCATCACAAAAATACATCACGGGAGGCTTCTGCTATCTATTCTTGGCTGAGCACTGACCTTGCCTATTAGATCTCAATTAAGCAAGTATGTGACTAATATTTCTTTCTCTCCCACTTTTCTGCTGCAGAAAATAATATTCAATGAATTAACACTGAGTACCTGCACACTTACTCTCCAGATGAGACCCCTGGTTTCTCTGTAGGTTCCATGTCACCTGAAAAAACAGCATTTCTTGTGGGAATTCCAGGGAAAGGAAGTATTACAGATCTGTGGAGCCAGGGATCGCAGCCTTCAGCATTGAGCAGCCTCCGCTGTTCCCGAACAGTGTGCAGCGATGCTTGCAGCTGCAGGGGGAGTAGGCCACAGGGATCAGAAAGAGCATGCCGTATCTTCACTTCTTTATGCTTGCTCACCTGGGATTCTTCTTTCCTTTAATTTCTCCCTTATCATTTTGTCCTAGGAGAGGGGAAGAAGCGCCAGTGGATTAGAAAAGGGTAGTAATAAGACTATGCAAGACTTGCCTTGCTGCATAACAACCCTGTGCAAGCGAGGAGATGTCTGCAGACTGGTTCCACTTTCAGCCCGGGTAAATGCTGAAGCATCAAAACAGTGTGCCAAACTCAGATGTCTCCTGGAGCATGATCACAGCACTGGGACAGGGAGGGCTCAGAGCAGATCATGTCCCTGCACTCACGTTTGACATCCAGCAGTGGCTGTCAATGGCAGGAGCAGCCGCAGAAACAGTTGTTGGAGAGGTGTGCTCCTGCTGTTGACACGTGAGGATAGGGCGTTAGGAGGGGATAAAGAGTCCTCTCTGCCAGCTAATTACGTGGGTTGCCTACAGTTGGGATTCAGGTGGGGAGCAGGTGACATGGCAGCATCTCAACGACAAAGACAGAGGAGGTGGCAGACAAAGGAGAGATTTTTGTTGCACTTGTTCTAACATTGTGTGGAGGCAAGAGGAAGAATGAGGGGAAAAATGGTTTGTGGACAAGGACATGCTGTCTCCTACAAGCTGGCAGCCCTATGGGCAACCAAACAGATGCCACTTTGTCACGAGCATTGTGATGAAGATTTGATGGAGCAATGTCCGTGTGGAGAATAGAAGACAGGTCTCCTATGGGGTGGAACAAACCATTTGCTTTAACAGGACCTGTGGCGTATTTTCAGCTCTCTGGGCTGAAGAGGGGCCTGTTTGCACACAGCATTCAGCTGGGTTTAGAATGGCTGCAGATTATTTGCAGTAGTGCGGCTAAAATCTTCCTGACCCGCTGTCATAGACACCTGAAAATCAACACTTTTGCAAAGTCGTGTTTCATCATAGCAATGAAAACAAGCCCACAAACTCAAACCAGTCATTACAAGGCTGGTGCTGTTCTTTGACAGTCTTTCCAGGTGCTGGCGATATTTGACAGAAGGTCAGACTAACATCTGACTTTAATCTTGGAGGAATGCTTTCTGAAAAGCCACAGGGGAAAAGGCCAGCGTATATGAAAGTGCTGACTGGAGTGGCAGAACGCCGTACCTGAGCTTGATCTCGGCCACTGGAACAAAGTAAGGCAACACCAGATCGATTTTCTCTGTTCTAGAAAAGATGGGACATGCTATGCAACAACTGGGAGTGAGAAGGATGTTGGATCTTGGTGCTTGTCCCCTGTTCAGCGTATGTTAGTTCCTTTTTCTCTGCCTGCCGTGGCTGTGAGCAGTGACAATTTTTGTTCATCCTTGGAAGAAACGATTTCCAAACATTTTTTTGTTACCACTACTGCTAAAAACTTCTCAATGCTCCACTCAGGTTTACTTTTGTTCAGCTCCATTCCATGATTCCTAGCTCTACAATCTCAAGATTTGTCTAAGGAGCCATCCCCTTATGAAACAGTGAGTCTTTCCAAAATTTAAATTCTGTCTGGAAACAAAGCTAACTCCGAAGCTTCAGCAACAACCAACACCTCTGCTTGGACTGATTGTTTTTAAGCAAGAACAGTGCTTTGAAAGATGAGTCTCCTTTTCAGGCTGTGTGCTCTCCTTTGGCTCCTCCATCATTTCAAAATCAATAGCTGTCTCTGACTGCCCCCCTCCCCTCCAGACCCTGCTCTTTGCTACCTCATTTTGGTTTTAATTTGCCACAGCAAAATTGCAGTCATTTTTCCCCCATCCTAATTAAGAAACCTATCCATTAAGGAGAAAGAAAACAAAAACAAAACCTTCTTATCTAAGCCCTTAGTGCAGAACAGAGACAGAAATGATTGGTGAGATGATCACCTCCAGAAAGCCAAGGCCTTTATTGATTCTTCTGGCCTTCCTTGGTAAATACAGAATGAGTTTTAAATTCACCTAGAAGGAAGCTAAAAGCTAATGTAAAATGCTGACTTCCCAACATCAGAGACGAAAGAGGCAGTATGTCTTCTAGGCTGACTCACTTTTTACTCCCTATACATAATTTCAACAAGAATATTTGGAGAATGTTTTGTTGTACCTCATAGAATCATGGCATCGTTTAGTTTGAAAAAGACCTTTAAGATCACCAGGTCCAACTGTAGACCTAACGCAGCCAAGTCCACCACTAAACCATGTCCCTAACTGCCACATCTACACCTAAGTGCGAGTAAGTGCCACCTCACCTTACTTTCCCCACATTTTTGGTATAAACTGGCCTTGCTCCTAACCTTCCAGGGGTAATGGTCCTGACCTACCTTTTGGAAGAGCTTTGAGATCGTGAAACAGATTAGAAAAGCTGTATTGTGGGCAAGTGGCCCCCTTCAGCCCAGCCAGCAGCACTGAGCACTCGTGTTACGGAAATACGCATTGAGTGATGGGGAAAAAGGGCACAACCTCCGTGCGAAGGTGTGTGATTACAGACACAGAAAGGGAAAGGCTACACGGAGAAGCTCAGGGGAGAGTCCACTATGCATGGGGATTTTGTGGAAGAGGATATTCAACAGCACCATAGGAAAAGGTCAGAGACAGAATAATCCCTGCTGACTTGGGAAAAAAGAGATGGGAAGTGCCTCCACAAGGTTAAAACTTTCACTGTCTACAGGAATAAACATGTCCTCTATTCTGCAGAGAGGGAAAGCTACTGTAGGCCTTCCCAGACTTTATCCCCTCCCTCCTCCCCTGGTGTAGTGGAAGTGGTAGGTATCTTCTGCGATGCCTATCTGGAGACAAGCCCTATCTGGGAATAAAAATCAGATCTGACTCCCTGCCGTACTCCAGACACTTACTTACCATCTTAGGGAGATAAGCATTTAGCTGATTAACCTGTTCAGAGTCTCAGTGCACAGTCAGTTCCTCCTAAGAGGGGTCACACACTTAAAATAGGAGGAACCCAATGGGGATGATGCTCACTGGGCTAAAATTACTCTGATATTCCAGATTGTTCTTCTCTTGACCAGGACTCCAAGAGTAAAACCCCTCAGAGCAGGACCCGCTATAAAACTCCAGCCAAGTCTGCATTAAGAGCATAAAAGTAGGCTTTTGAGCCTCGCTTCCCAAGAGAATAAGGCTTATGTTCTCATGTGCATGTGTTAAATTCTGTTTGTCCTCACATTCCTGTCCAGTAACTTTGAAGCCCGTTGGTGTATTTCAGTTAGATTTGATAGATGACATAAATTTCACAGCTAATTAAGTTCCTGCAGGTTGAGTAGGTAGCCAGTTAGAGGAGAGGGACCCTATAAATACCCTGATTTGGGAAAAGGGTGCACCGTGCATGTATTAAACACTGGAGAGATCACACGGGAAAAATCACTTACAAATGCTCAGCTGCAAGAAAAGCTCCAGTGAGAGCTCACAATTTTTCCAGAACATAAATCCACAGGGAACCACAGTACTTTCATTCTGCACCTCACAAAACTACTGCTTTTGTTTTATTGTGATGTAGATGGGAGGAAAAATTTATTTAATTTAAGAAACACTGTAAAAAAGCCCCACAGCCCAAGATCCGGTGGATTTGGCAGATCTAGCGAGTTTAGGAACTAGGAGTCAGTAGTCCATTTGTGGTTGGCATCCTGTGTGACAGAAACCATCACGAGCGGAGAGAATGGTGTACCACCCGAAATAGGAAAAGGTGCTGAAGGGGGCTAGTAAGGAAAGTCAGGGCCCCGGGCATATGATCTGTGGGGGTACGTTGTGGGTCCTGGGGTCCTTTCATGTGGCACAGAGGAGACTAAGGGGGGGGCGGGTCTAACTATAGGCTTCAATTATTTGGAGGAGAGTTACAAAGACAGTGGAACCAAACTCTTGTAGTAACAGGTGGTAAGAAAAAGGCAGAGGGAATGGTTACAAGTTGTATTTTGGGAAACTCAGGCAGGACGTAAGGCAAAATTTCTTCATAAGGTGAGTAGGGCAGCACTGGCACAGGTTATTGAAAGCAAATTATCAGTTGAGTCTCCATCATGGAAGGTTTCTGTCTCACATGGGCAGCCCGTTGGCAACAGCACTATTCCTAGGGGGAGGCTGGACTAGACACTTCCAGAGATCCCTTCAGCCACTGTTTCTGTGGTCTTTTGACTACAGATATCAGAGATGATGCACGGAAACAGCTTGTATGAGCTAAGTTGTAACTTGCACAATGGCAACTTTTATCTCACCTCAACTTTACCAGAGCATATGTAAACATATTCTTAATCAGTGTTCAATTCTTTGTATACAAAAATGGTTTTATTAAGGTGTTTGTGATTATCATTTACTAAATATAAATAGCTGAACTTACTTTGCACTGCGCTAAACTTGTGTCAGCTCCATCTTGTGCCTCTTGTACCAGATCTATAGCGTTATGCTACAGATTGTTTTCAACCAGCTTTGGTTATTAGGATTCAGCAGCCTGTGGGTGACTGTCACTGGTTTTCTCTCAAAGTCTCTTCTTGCATAGAGATTATCCAAAAAAAGACCTTTTATATATGGGTCTTTTGAGGCCTCCAGCAACTTATTTTTCTGGATCATTAATTTCTGCAGTCCATGTACTTCTGTTAACTTGTTGAGGTAATGTGTAAACAGACTCAGGCAAGTTTTATGATTTCATCAGAACGAAAGTGTGCTTAGAGCACACTGGATTATAGCTCAATTAATTTTACATCCCAATTAAGCGGAAGACAAGTCTTGTCACCAACAAGTCTCTTTTCCGTGTTAAATTTATCCCGCTTCAGGTGTGATGCAGAGAATGAGAATGACTTACATGAATAGACGAAGACAGATCCAAGCCCTTGTCTGCACGCCAGCTTCAACCTGGACCCGGAGCGGTGGCAGCGAGATAGCGTGCTGCTAGCTGGGTATTCCCTGCCTACTAGCTGCTCCCTGCTGACTAGCTCAGCAGAGCATGTAGCATAAATAGAGGAGCTTAGGTGCACCTTACTACTCCCTGTAGAAATATATGATGTGGAACAGAGAGGAAAAAAATGCCAACAAGCTCTCAAAGAAAGGAAAAATACCTACGATCAGCATCGTTCCGGCAGCAGGCACAGCTCTAGGGACTGCTTTGCCCGTAAGTTACTGCCTGGTTGGCATGCAGAGGGCATGCAGTAAATCTGTTTTGGGCACCTGCCAGCAGTCCAGTTTGTAACACGGAGCTTCTCTAGCACAGTACTCTCAAGAGGACTGAAAATTATAAGTTTGTACAGGCCGTTTCCTCTTCTGCTTCCAGTATTCATCCCACTCTGCTTTGATTCTCATTTAACTGGAGATTTTATTTTCCCTTTACTCTTGATTATAAAAAAATTAGGAATTGTTTAAACTCTGTTGGACAGTTAGCTTTATATATAGATCACATAATGAAGAGAGTACATGTGGTAAACAACATGCTTCATTTCCAGGTGGCCTTGAATTAAACACATGATTATCTTCCTGTAATCAGCTCATTACATTAATTTTCTTGCAGAATTGGTCCAGATGACCTCTTCTTTCCTTCCCCTCAGCTGTGCACAGCAGGACATCCTAGAACACTGCTGCCTCTACCATTGATGCAATTTTGTGCTTGTGGCCCTTGGGCGGTACTTCTCCTTTAGAGGAATTAAAAGCTACAGAAATTATCTCAGCATGCACCTATACGAACACAAGCAAATATTTGTCATACCTATAGATACAAAAATTTGATCAATGCTATGAAAAATCCTGTTGTGTCATCACAAACCTCAACAAGCGTGGTGCAATGGCACAGCTGCAGAGCTGTGCTGAGGAAGTCAATGGTTCCCAATCATTCTGTCCTAGAAGGAAAACTAGCAGTGTGTCACTGGATGCAGCCCTACTGCCTGCCTTCTCCCCAGGGCTGGTGCTGCCTTTTCGAAATCACGTTCTGGAAGCACAGCTTTCAAAGCTCACAGAAGTCCCGTGGTTTGCTCATTTGTACTCCACTCTTCTGTGGTCACAGAACCAATGCTCCTGCTAGGCCGGTAGTTCTGGAAATTCTCCCTTCTTATAGTTGTTTCTCTTTGTACAGGGATGACTTTTTTTATTTTTTCTGGGTCATTTCACATATGCCCATTTCTGGGTCACTGACTTTTCATTTGCTGGGTGTCTGATACAGAATTAGATGAGGGTTGTCTCTCACTGCCACTGGCATTAGGTAACAAGCTTGACTGCAAGTCAGTAACTCAGCAAATTGCCAACGCAGTCACATCTAAACATAAGGCTTCAATGGTCTGGATACTTCCCATGACCAATTGCTGATAGTTTGCAGCATTTACTATAATTTCAAACTGCAGAGGATAAACAGTAATGGTTTCTTGTCCTTGAATCACAGGAACAATTGAATCCTGGAATAAATGATTGCTTCTCGTTTGTTATATATTTGTAGGGAACTGAAGACCTAAGAAATGAGAACCACGGACTTAAACCTCAGCCTGTGACATGAAGAAGCCAGCTGTAGTTCGTGACCATCTAGTTCCATGACTGTCTTCTCTCACCTTCAGTGCCAGGCGAGTTGGCAGATTTTTGCCTCCCTCTCACGAGTGAAGAGCAGCCAGTCTGCCTTCTCACTGCCAGGAAAACAAATACTCCTCTCCCCTTCCCCACCTTCAGGCGCCACTAAGGGAGCTCTGCTGTTCTCTGAGCATTAGTCAGTCAACGTTCCTTTCTGGTCATGTTGTAACCTCTCTGCACAATAGTGTTCCCTCTCCCAGGGCTCAGCTGTAAATACACCAGGCCTAGGATACAGAAAGGACACATTTCTGGCATAGAACACATCTGATTATTTTAGACATTAAATTACTGGAGCTCTTTGCAATATTGGAATTATATAAGGAATTAATTGCACACATACACACATTCACCTGCTATGAAATAAGCAGAGCAGACACACCTTCCCCATGAGGAAAAGCTGCTACGTACATAATAAAGTGGACTTTGATACTGCAGGCAACACCTCTCTGAAACCGCCCAAGAAAGCCCGAACGGCCCATAAGCAAAGCAGCCCTGCGGACACGTGCAGGGCTCTTCCACTGGAGCTGGCAGACGGCAGAGGCAGCAGATCCAAAAGAAGCCTGGAGGGAACAGCACAAGGGATGCGGCAGCATTAACAATACACTGAAATAACTAACAGGGAGGAAAAGAAAAGAAGAAAAAAGCCAGCTCAAAACTGATAGAGATCTTTAATTTAAAAACTGAGTAAGTTTATTCATTGGGAAAGTGCAACAAAATACCCCAGGGATAGTGCATTCCACTCCAACAATTAAAATTGCATTAAAAAGCAGATTGGAAGGTCTGAGTGTTAAAGAGAACTGGCACAAAAGCTAGTGCTTTTCTTTGTTTCAATATATTTATCTTTGGGTGACAGAGATAGTCACTGATTAATTTTTTAGGTACTTAATTTAAAACTTCATTGCTTCTACTTGCAAGTCATTCTGTTCCTTAAAGATGCTAGCTTGGGACTGGAGGACCGTAACTGGCAGGCACTTATAGAGGGGGCAGTTTTGAAAGAATGGGGCTCGGTCACATACATACTGTTGGGAGGAGAGCCAGCTGGGAGCTACTAGATATTGTCAGTAGATATTGCCCCCAATTGTTTCCCTCTAAAATCTGAGGTATGCAAAAAAAAGTCCAGTTCCACTCGTAAGAACAGTTTCTGCTGCAGGTGAGGGAGTGCAAGCAGGCAAAAGAAGAGCACGAGACTGCAGCAAGCTTACAGCAGGTTTTGCTTGAGGCAGCTGCTAGTTTCCAATCACTGAACCACTTTCTGCTGTAGAGGTAACTCTCTTGGGAATGCTGCAGGTAGGTCTCCCCCCCATGGCAGCCTATTCTCATACTTGTTACTGCGCTTCAGCTGAGCTTTACAAGCCCAATAGGATTCTGTAACACACAGCAATTACGTATCTTTTGCTAGCACTTTCTGCCCAATGATTTCAAAATACTTTAGGAGCATTACTGAACCAAACTTAAAGTTCTCTGACATACAGGTACTTTAAAGGGAACCAAGTCCAGTAAACATCTGCCACAAAACAGCAATAGAGTTCATCTCCTGAGTCCCAGTCCCAAACTTAGCCTTCTTTTCCCTTTAAATTCTTGTTCTCCCCCAATTTATTTCTTACAGGAAGAAGGACTACATTTATTCTGCAGAAGTTTATTAGTCCCAATACAGACAAGTGACTTCTAGTATGATTATATTAGTTCCCAATTCCATATGGAGGTTGCCTGTCCAGTCCACGTCAGCATGGCCTCCTGGTCTCAGCTGTCTGTATTTGTTTTATGTCTCTTGGCTCTGCTGTTCTCCTGATGGCGACTGTCTTCAGAGGGTGCTTGCCCCTTTCCGTTTGTCCCAGATTCCTCTGGAAATTTCTGACCCTCAGCCAACACCTGCCGAATAGTCATATTAATGCGGGAAGACTGTAAGTACTTGGCACAGACCTGCCAGTCCTCATCAGAGCTGGGATCAATGACTGAGCCAACAGGAAGGTCTGAAGAAAGTGCTTGGTCCAGGCACGAAGGCAAAGCTGTCCCTTCAGGGTTGGGGAGCACCCGGGGGACAGCATGGTAGAGCAGACGGCTGAAGCCAGACATCACCATGATATCTCCGCTGTGCATGAACATTGCTGTTGGGGCCTCCTCCCGCTTCAGGCCCCCAAGCAAAAATATCGAGGATTGCCCAAAACTAGGGATGGTATGAGGATGGAGAGAGAAGAGAGAACAAATTCAGGTAGAGAACAATATTTACAGTAAGAAAATATTAGAAGCTAAATCCCTTTATTAAAAAAAAAAAACAAACAAGAAAACCAGATGAACGTCTACAACAACTTTACAAAGAGATCATGGAAAACAGACTAAGAGGCCTGGTTCAAGGTAAGCATAGTGTGAGCAGTCACCCTGCCAGGTCTGAAGCTCTGCTGAGGTATTTCATCCTTGCCTGCTAGTACCCAACGGCCACTCTGCTGCTTTAGAACAGAACTGTGCTCTGTGCAAAGAGCTCTTCCACTCCAGGCACCGCATCCATGCTATTCAAACAGTCTTCAAAGAAAAAGCCATGCCCTTGAGCCACAGCTTCCTACTATTCAAGTCTTCAGAGAGTGAAGATTATATACCCAATTAGCAAACTACATCATACCAACTTCCTATAACCATATGCAACCACAGAAAAAAAGCCACCAATCCTTCCACAAGACTCAAGCGCTTTCCTTGACTCACCTGAATGATAAAAGGGGCCGAGAATGGTCTAGTTCAGACTCATCCACATGAATTCCCAGTGAAGAGTCAAAATGATAGTAGTTCAAGATCCCTGCTTGCGCTTGGAAACCCCGGAACCCACAGGCTGCAGCCACTTGTTCTGACAGGAATGCAAGGTCTGAGGGGAAAGGAGTGTGGTGATTTGCTGAGTACTTCTGGAGGAAGGAGAGTGGAAAAAAAACAAAACAAACCACACCCAGAACATCAGAGCAGCAAATACAATTGGAAACAGACATTGAATGAGAACTCAGAAGTTTGGCTGATAGTCATGGAGGACATCGTATTTGCCTGAAAAATGACTACAACATAGGCATAACCACAGCAAGTTTACCTGTTATCATTTAATTGTGGGCCTATGCTGACACTACCAGAGATTAATTAATCATGGAGTTAATCATTGTATCTGGATGGCAAACTTGAAGTCTGTAAGATTAGTACCTAAAGTTAGTACCAACATCCTGAGGATCTACTTGGTCACTACCTAAAGCTGCCAATGGAAAGACAGTTCTGTATCTCATCAACAGAGCTCTGAAACAAGCATCTTTGTTCCTTCTTTGAAGAATAAGACAAACAGGAATCAATTGCAAACCTACTTTTTCTTTCTCTCATGAGTGATTCTGAGAGGACTGGAAGAGAATAACCAAGTTTTTATTAAGGCCACCCAATAATAGGCTGACCTGGTAAATATAAGGCTGCAAGCAGATTTGGTTAAGTATCTGCAATATACTGATAAGACTGCATATTCACTCTGCCACCCTTTCTCAGCCTCTATCTGACTCAGTCTTATGAAAGAGTTTATTTTGGTCAGGAGCCCCAAAAGAGCTGTTAGTTGGTGAGACTGTACTATACTGGTTCAGACCCTTAAGGTCAAAGTCACATCAGCAGCAGTCTCTTCAGGCTCTCGTCCACCCCTCAAAAGAGGAGTAGTGTCTTAGAAGCAGCTGTCTTCAAGCACCAAGGTCATTCTCACTGTAAGTAGTTAACAATGCTTTTGTGACGATCCCTTTTGGTAGGGTAAAAATGCTCACTTACCCTGAAATAGAGTCACAGGGCTAGAGCTGAGTATATACTACCATGTTACCTTTCAAAGAAAAGAACACAGCAATGGAATTTTTGCTGTCAAATCCTTCACAGTAAACTAATACAGATTAAAATGTTCTTACAAGCATGGTTTGTTAGAGCCTTTCCTCAGGACTGTTTTGTAGGATCATAAGCATTTATTTCCATGATACCCTCCTCTGTCTGCCATTCTGAGTGCTTACAGGTAAGACAAATGGAGAAGAATTTAATTTCAATACCTTAGTATCCCAATTATAATGGTAACCAAGGGTCACCCAGCGCAGCTTCTCCAATAAGCTTCTGGGCTCCCGTTTACTGGAACCTTTCCTTCTGCAAAGACAAAACAGAAAGAAATAGGATACATGTTAATTTCTGAGCATTTCTGGTAGTGCAGCATGCAGTAATGAGATTCACTCATCCATATGACAGCCTATTAAAACCATCAATGTTAAACTTTTATTTTCACTGCCATTATTTTTTTCCTCCAAAGACCTTGAAAATTCAGTTCATGCAATTTGTGCAAGCTATAGGGCCTACTGCCAACTGGTGTCCATTTGAAAGCTTGTATTTTCAACATGGTACATAACGGGTTATCTGATGGAGACAACACAATGAACGGGTGCAGATTTAGAAGTCAGAATTAAGCATGTAGTATTTGAGCACCTGAAAGTGAAAGAACAGAATCTGTGAAGATCTAAAAGCTGCAAACACAAGGAAAAAAATTCCAGGCACTTAATGGAAAATGACAAGAAAGCAAAATGTTTTGCTTGACAGTGAAGCATATCAAGCTGCGTAACAGTACTTGGTCTTGGTAAACTACTTGGTTTACCAAAACTACTTGGTACTTCTACAGGAAGTCCTTAGGACAGACTGACTCAATGTTCAGTAAGAAGCAAGACTGCTCTAGCTATGACCATACGCTTCTCGGAATGTCAAGAAGCCCAGATCACAGATGTCTCCTGTCCAGATTGCTATGCACGACAAAACACTGTTCTTCTCAAGTGACAACCCTATTGCAGAGGGACTCAGTGGTCTGAAGCCACACACCAATTTACCATTCTCACTTGAAGGTGGTGAAGACAGGAAGAGACCTCAGGGATGGATTTTTACTGTGGCCTATAGAAAAGTCCTTAAAAAGTTAGAGTATTACTATAGCAAATCAGATAGAAACATGCTAGTGACAAATACAAAAAGGAAGGTATACATCTATCTTCTAGTCCACTTATTCCAGCAATTTTAGCTTATTTTCTCAAGCTAAGTCATGTGTTATGGTAAAGAAAGAAAGAAAAGTACTCAGAACATCATGATAAAGAGTAGCACCAGATGACTGGCTCTCATTTATAGTCTCATTAGTTCAGTAAGACATGCTGCCTTTTAGAAAACAGGATTCATATTTGTGCTGCCACGGTCAAGTCTCAGCCAAGCATCTGCATTTAATGTGCATTTCTACCTGGATATGCAGCTTGTTTCTGCCCTTCACCTATACCATACTGATAGCTCCTAAGCTAAACCAGGAACAGGAGTAAAAAGGCAGTTTCTTCACCTTTAGTAATTTTTCATAGTTCACTGATTATTGAAAAAAAGTAATCTTTCCAGTTTTCATCTTTGTCACGGGGAAATAGCAACTGCAATTACCATAATGCAGCAACACAGTAACTGTCAAATACATGCTGCTTGGTACAATTTATGGAGCCTACAAGCAGGTAACACAGCATTTAGAAAAGGGAGAGCCCTAAACTCCTTGCTCTACATCTTTCAATTGACAAACTTAACGTTCATTATTAAACACTTTTAGCATGTGCTTTTTTTATAGTGTTTGCACAACAGCAGGAAGCCTAATACGCTTGGTAGGTCCTTTCTCCAGCACTTAGTATTTTGCATGTAATTGCTAAGGAGAGGAAAGTCTGAGTGTTATGCATCTGGAAACAATGAGTTCCTAGAGCTGCAGCAGAAGATGCTCCTACAAGAAAGCAGAGAAATTCTGGTATAACTATGTTAGAACAAGACTGAACAGCAAGGGGGATTTGGTCTGAAGCTCCTTTTTTTCTTTATTCACTGGTAATTGATTGCACCTATAAAATCCCTGAGCCTTTTCCTTATACACAAGGATATACATATCCCTTGTAGGGATGCTCTACCCTCTTTTATGCTTTTAATTGCCTTCAGCACTAAAGAAAACACCCAAACTCCACTTTGTGAAGACAGCATAGCATACATTTCTAGGAACTGTATGGACTTTCCCTACCTTGAGATTCCTGCATCCTGAAAAGAGCAGATAAGCCATGACCCAAGCACATTTACGCATCTTGCTGATGGCTTTAAAAAGCATTAAAGTTGTGTCCAATCTTGGAAGTAGACCACTTTTTTAGTTAAGCACTCTGTTTCTCCCCTCCCTGAAAGGCTCTCACTCCAGATACTAGACAAGTTGGCTAGTTTGATCCGCTGTCCCCTAGGTAAAAGCACAAATACAGCAGTTTGCTCACTTGAAGACTCAGGCAAGTGCTTAATAAAACTGCCAGTGTTTCTGCCAGCCATCACTCTTCCAAACACTATTTTCAACTGAACTGGATTCAGCTGCAAATTAACCTCTGTTCTGATCATTCTCTGTGTGCGCAGGAGGTGCTGCTGGGAAAGGCCTGCCAAGCCGGAACAGTACCCCACTTTTTTCAGCTGTAGGGCACAATGCACAATACTTTCCAATAACATTTTTGTCATCCTTTATGGAACACAAAAAAGGCGTCTGAATTTCTGTAACTAATTCTGACTGAGCCTGGAAAACACAAGTGGGGGCATAACTCTTCTCCTAGGTGCAAATATTTAGAAGTCCAAATCTTGCTTTTGTAGATGTTAGAAGTATTTTTGAAGAAAAATCCCAGCATGTCAATTTTACTACGAGACTGAGGTGGAAGATGAGAGTTCTAGGGAACTCTGGTCATTCCATCACATGAAACAATTGTTATGAAAAATGAGCAGTGAAATCAACAATGTAATGATAAATACCCAAATAACTAAAAGGTTGTATAATGTAAACAGCATCTATCTTGTATGTATTTTTACAGGTGACTTCAAAAAAAGATGTTTAAAACTTGGACTTTAAAACTTCCTACTTGACTTCAAAACTTGGACAAATTCTCCATTAACTTCCAAATCAGGTAGAGGAAAGGCAGCTGTATCAGCCACAGAACTCTGAACCTGTAGGAATCTTTTCAGAGTAAACAAGATTGCCATGAAAATGGTACATTTACTCACTATCTCACATCGAATAATACAAAAAAAAAAAAAACCAACAAAAACAAACCCAAACCAAAACCAAAGAAATACTTTGGAAAATAAAACCACAGAAACTAGCTGACTGAGAAGTTCAAAAAAGCGCAGATAACAGCCTTTCGATTACAGTATTCTAGGGCCAACAGCTGACGGGGAAGAAGAGCTAGCGTGAGTGGGGTGTTTGGAAAGGATCCCTTTTGCCTCAGGAAAACTGAGGCCTAGAGGGACCTCACAGTTCCACTTGTAGCTAAGCTTAGCAAGCTTCCAAGCACCACGATACCAGCCAGGGTCACTATTTTTACATTTGACTGATGGCTTTGGAATAATTTGCTACTAGAAAATCCCATTGCGAGTGTGAAAGCAGAGAATTAACGCGGATGCACATCAAGCCATGAAAAATCCATCTTTAACTTGGCATGTCTGATGCCATCTGTATACTGCCAGCATGTACGCAATCTTTTTCAGCTTCCCTTCCCTGCTCGTTTTTCTTAGACCTTCTCAGAGCTGAAACCTTCTGGCTCCGTTAGTTTTGACCACCAAAGGTTACTGTGGACTTACCTCAGCTGCTCCTTGCTCTGTCCCCACAGGTCAATGGTCTTCTCAGGAGCCATGTGCAGGTCCAGGTTGCAGACGTTGGGTTTCTGGGGGTATAGCTTGAGACACTGTTTCACCCAGTGCCGCTGGCAGCCCGGAAGAAAAGGGTTTGGTATGAAAATAAACCCTGACCACAGAGAAAAAGGGAGGGGGTGGGGAGAAAGCATGATTAGGCATTTCCCTATTTTTTCTAAAGCTAGAGCAAAGGACAGGGGTCGGAAGTACTGAAAAAACACCTCAGACATACCACCACTGACTTTGCATGTAAGCTGATTAAATCTATTAACCTCTATCTATTAACCTATATAACCTCCTCTCCTATGAGGAGAGGCTGAGAGAGTTGGGGCTGTTCAGCCTGGAGAAGAGAAGGCTCCGGGGAGATCTTATTGCGGCCTTCCAGTACCTAAAGGGGGCCTACAGGAGAGCTGGGGAAGGACTTTTTACTAGGGCATGTAGTGATAGGACGAGGGGGAACGGCTTTAAGCTGGAAGAGGGCAGGTTTAGATTAAACATCAGGAAGAAGTTTTTCACTTTAAGGGTGGTGAGGCACTGGAACAGGTTGCCCAAAGAGGTTGTTGAAGCCCCATCCCTGGAGGTGTTCAAGGCCAGGCTGGACGTGGCCTTGGGCAACCTGGGCTAGTGAGAGGTATCCCTGCCTGTGGCAGGGGGGTTGGAACTCGATGATCTTCAAGGTCCCTTCCAACCTAAACCATTCTATGATTCTATTAACAGGTCTGAATAGTTAAAACCTATTGTTTTTTTCAGTATAAACAAATGGTGGCCATAAGGCAGAAGGCAGGGAGGGCAGCCAATGCTGGTCCAAGTAAAAAAAGACAGTAAAGGACATATCTGTGTAAGGCATATTGATTGCAGGTAGATAAAGGAGTAGGAACTTGGAAAGCTGATGGCTTCGGAGTTAATTTGATTCTGAAATGATTCAGCAAGATTTTTCTCTTGAACCCTGTGAAGCTAAAGTAATTCTCGCCTAGTTTTACTAGACTTCAAACTAACCTTGTTGTTGCCTCCGAACTCATACTGTCTTCTTATTGCTAATTCAGTGTCATGAACTGCAGAGAGCAGTCCGCGGGCCGAGCAAGTCTCTAACACATAAACTGTCCTCTCCTTTGCTTCATGCTTATTTCCAGGTAAGTCTGGCTGTATCCATCTTTGTATTTTGGTATGGTAATACTCAAAGGGGATGAAAGTCAAATTGTATCCCAAACTGCTTGTTGCTGACTGCAAATACTTTGCAGTCATTGTTAATTAACAAAACAAAATAAACACGTCGCTAGCCTACACATTCATTTAGCCAGGCACCTCAGGCAGAGTTCAAGCAGCAGCCCAAATAAGAGGGCTAGCAGAGATGTAATAGATTGATTTGGTCTGTATCTTAACAGACAAGAGTCCTTGACATAAGATGTGCCATCACCAGGAGCATTAACAGGATTCTTCACTGGAATTTTCTCCCCAGCCCCCCAGGGGTGTTTCCTTCAAGGCCAGGGTTGATGGTATTGATGAAGGAGTGTCTGATGGGAAGATGCTATTAATCTGCATTGTACCTACGCTGAGAATCAAGGCACTCTCTCAAAGACAGTCAATTCACTAAGACTCACCAACACAAAATTCACATACAAAGAGAGATAAGGGTACAGGAGGAACAAAGGAAAAGGAGGTTTCAAGGTTTTTGAACTGTGTCTTTTTGAACTTCTCAGTCACACCAAGTTAAACAGAGACAAAAATAGATGAAAAAGGAAGAAGCAAGGCCAGGAGTCTCAGCAAGATACAAACTTGCCTTGTGGCCTTATGAAAGTGGTAATAAAAGCACAGAAAAAGCTTCCTGCCAGCATCTCTCTCAGACCTCACAAAATTAAATTAACTGGTTAGAAAAAGAGCCTTCAGTGTATTAATAATATACTGCCATTCATTTCACTCCATTCCGTGAACCTTCAGACTATGGCAGCCTTCTGATAGGTCTGGTTACAACAAGTATCTTTGCCAGAAGCATTAAATTTACTTTCTGTTGGCCTCCGCATAGAACAGAATAATAGTATTGCCCTTCCCATCTACAGCTTTTGATGTGGGGTTCTCAAAGCACTGAAGTGCTACGTTCATGAAATTACACTCTACTACGTACGTATTATCTTCAGGTATTAATGAAGGAATTGAAGCCTGGAGGGCTAGTTACATACAGAGCTGAGAACAATAATCCAAATTTTATGACTCTTATCAGAAGCTTAGAACATGCTCATGTCTCTCCAAACCTTTCATTGCTTACTCCTAAGAAACCAGATTAGTTTAGATTTACACAAAAGTGAGAACAACGAACAAGTGGGTTACGGTTACCACTATACTTCTGATGTCAAGAAAGGCAGAAAACCCTGAATTTCTAACAGTTGCAGAGTTTTACTACAGAATTCTACGTTAATGTTCAAGACTAATAGATCCTGGTAGGGCAAATAGTGCTAGAAATCAGTCACTTATCACATGCAGGAGGGAGAAGAGTAAGAAATATATTTCTGTAGCAATCGTTCTGAGCTGACTAAAGAACACCACAGAAAAGCTTTGAAGGCAACGCAATTAAACCTTGTGGCCTTGAAAGAGTTCGTCTGAGTGAAATGGGCAAAAGACGAATTCTTTGGGGATCTGTATAGTAGATACAGATTTCATTCAGTAGATACAGATACTTTCATTTTAGTGAAAGGTTTTCTTGGTCAAAGCAGAAGAAAAATGCAGTTAAGTGGAACACTTGTGATTCGCCCTCCATGTAATTGCTAAGAAAGACATTTAGACAGACATAAAATGACAAGTGAGACCAAGCAAGGGCAGCTATAATATGACAGGTAAGAGGAACAAAAAATTTAGAGAGGCAAGAAGAGGTGGAAAGCTTTCTCCTGAAGTTATTAAATTCCCTGTATATTAACCATGCCAAGACGGCTTGTGTGGCTGCCTCAATTTCACAAACTGTAGGCTGGCTTCATAGCAACCCACACAGACACCAACTGCAGTCACAATGAACCAAAAGAAACATGAGAAAACCCAAAATCAAACAAACAAAAATCCATGAAATAAGGAGGATCTGGGGAACTACAAACTCATCAGCCTTGCCAAAACCCCTGGTAAGATTATGGAGCAAAATTTCATGACAACTGTTTCCAGACATAAGGTGATTGGGAACAGCCAGCGTGGATTTACTGAAGGCAAATTTTGTCTAACCAGACTTACTGCCTGCTACAGTGAGACGCCCAGACAAGGGAAGAGCAGGGGATGCCATTTACCTTGGCTTTAGCAAAGTTTTTCACTTGGTCTCCTGCAGCATCATTGGATCCAAACTGGGGGCTCATGGATTTTATGCGTAAACTAAAAGGCTGAGCAAAAGCTGGCTGGGCCACCAGGCTTGAAGAACAGTGATTTCATGGTTCAAAGTCTAACCAGTGGCTGTTATGAGCTGCGTTCCTCAGGCTGATACTGGGGCCAAGACTGATAACTACATCAACAACCTGGACAATGGGACGTTTATTCTCACAACACTTACAGATAACACTAAACTGGGGCAGTAGTGGATATGCTGGAGGCTACTGCTGCCACTGAAAAGGACCTTCACGAACTAAAGGAATGAGCCAACAAGAACCTCTGGAAGTTCAACAGTGATAATCCTGCACCTAGGGCAGAATAACCCCACACAACGCTACAGCCTGAGGACCAGAGAGCAGCTCTGCATCAAAGGACCAGGGGGTCTTGAAGGACAAATTGAGCACGTCAGTAGTGCACCCTTGCGGCAACAAAGGCTGATTGCATGTTGGCCTGCATTAGTACGAGCTACCTAAAGGGGCACTATAGAGAAGGTGGAGCCAAGTTCTTCTCAGAGGTGCACAGCAAGATTAAGAGAGGCAACAGTCACAAATTAAAGCAAGGTAAATTTTAAATAGATATAAGGTGAAAAAAAAATAAAAAATCACAAGAGTGCTGAAACACTGGAAGAGGTGCTGAGAGAGGGCGTGTAATCTCTATCCTTGGAGATTTCCAAAACTCACCCATACAAAGCTCCAAGCGACCTGATCTAACTTTCAACTTGGCCCTGCTTTAAGCAGGGAGCTGAATTAGACCTCTGATGGTCCATTCTAACCTAACACCTTTTTGTGATTCTACCAGGTGACCTGCAAACCTAAGATCCATTCCAGTTTTTGAAATAACCTTCCTAATGAAATTACTCTGTACCTTGAATAGGACAAGAGGTTCTTATTCACTTATTGTACTTAGTGTATTCTACATCAGCAAGTAGATGCCTTGAAATGACCTATTTCAGTCATTTATCTAATTTTCATGATCTATATTGAGGAAAAGTAGATGCTACAGAAATACAAAATCTCTATCAAAGGCAACAGGAATCCATTCTCACAAAGGATGGTCTGGTTGATCAGACTATGAAACAACTGGCCCTTCTCTTCTCACCTTCATATCCCACCTTTTAGCTGACTCATTTGTCCTCCTGCATTTAAAGTAACATTAAGTTACACTTAGGCAAACCAAAATAGCTTTTTCAGGCAAGACAAGCAGGACAAGATGGAAGATGTCTGAATCCAAAGCAACAAGGTTGTATTTAATTTTTCTTGAAACCAGAAGTACCTACCTGGATACCCATTGAGGCCATAGGCTTTCCACTGGCTAACTGGCTGTAATCCTGCTCTGTAGGCATCTTGATCACTGACTGAAGAAATACTGAGCTGTGATCTGAACACCTGACAAAAGAAAACAGATCTGGTTTAAAAAAAAAACCCCAAAAACAACAAAAAAAAAAAAGGAAGGAAGAAATACAGAACTCATCCAAAAATAGCACCTCTAAGAAAGAACCCTACCATATTCCAATGTAAGTCTTGTGAAAATGCCAACTGTACCCCAGAACAGTTGTCTGCACAACTGTGACCTGAACAGGGCACACTGCTAACAGACCTAATACGTACTCAACACAAGAATCAAAAGCTACCTACAGTTTTTACAATACTTAGGGATCAGGAGAGATGTCCTCCATTCATAGGAAACCCCAAACAATTCATACCAATGAGAAAAAATTTGGCCCTATTTGTCCATTTCCACAGTACAGCCTCATCATTACAAAACATTCTGATAATGATCAATCTCCATTAGAAAGCAGTATTTAGTACCCATAACACTTTATACCTTCAAAGAATGTTCCAAGTACAAGTTGCTCACGATCCTACAGGGTAGATGACTATTCTCATCCATAATTTACAGAAGGAGAAGTAATACAGTGATGAAGTGGCCAAAGTTGTCTGATGTGAAGGACTGCAGAAACCCTGTAAATTCTGAATACCACATTGCCACTTCTATTTCCAACAGCAGGGTCAAGAGCTCAAGTCTTCGTAAGATACATTTTCTTGACATCCTCTCTTGGGTCACAGTAACACGTCTTTAAGCTGCAATAAGCCAACGCTTGCTGAAAAAAACCAAACTCATTCATTGTGTTCCCACTCCCTTCTTCCCTTAGGACCGGGAACCGTCTTGGTGTGGGCAGAGTAAAGGCAGGTTTGTTTTGTTCTCGCTTAGTTCCCCAGTCCAGCTCTCCACCTGGCTGTGCAAAAGTACAGGCTCGTATAAGGAAAGAGCTGGCCAGGCACACTGGGAACAAGCAAGCAGAGACAGGCAAGACTTTGCTTATGACCATTTAAAGTGTATACAAAATTAAGACCTTTGTATGCAGACTCTGCAGTGGTGAATGTGTAAATCAGTCTCTCCGCAAGCTGACAGCTCTGGTTAACGTCTTCTGAGCAACAGGTCTAAATTACATACATAGAATTTGTAAGAAAATTCTAAACTATTGCTGGGCAGCAACTTCTGGCAATGTGCTCAGTTTTACTACTTTTTCAGCTCTGTGCCAAAAGCAGCTTTGCAACTGCCAGCCTGGAAGAGCTTAGTTCAGAGTCCTGTCTGCAGAACGTCCCCAGGAAGGCTCTTCCTTTGACTAAGACTCTGCCACCTCTCTGCCTTCTTAAACTGCTTACGCACCAGCTGCTACCAGGGCTTCTGGAGAACAGGAGCTGTTTCTACGCTGAAGAATTACATGTGCTGAATCAGTTAAACAAGCCTGATAGCAGGGCAGCTGGGGTATGTCATGCTTCACTGAAGAGCTCAATCACTTGAAGCAGTTTGCTGAGAGAAAAGGAACAAGAGTATCTGGGACAATCTGCCTGGCCTGTAGCTCTTCTCAAAGAGAAAAGCCAGATGTTTTTAACCTGAGGGAAAGACGAATAAAAGATGCTTTCACTAGTAAGCTACCAACTGATCTCTGAAGGTAGCACACACAAAGAGAATGTTATGGAGATGGGACAGATGCTTGTGATGCTTTCAAGTACTTTGGATTTCCCAGAAGGGCTGTAATGCTGGAATCCTTTATTTGATAAAGGATTGCAGCAATCTCAAGAAAGGCTGAAATGTTAACAACTCCCTTGTTTAATGCTAACACCTTGAACAATTTCATACGGGTCAGGTTTTGTGTCCCATTAACAATATCAAAATTATAGTCTGAAAAGATAGAAAAATATATACTCTAATAAAACAGTAAAAAGAAAAGGCTAAGCATTTGAACGATGATAAATTAGGCCAAGTTTCATTTTAGCTATATTCCCAACTCCCCTTTTTTTTTTTTCTATAGACTCATAGAGAGAAAATCCCTGGTTAACAATACTTCAGCAGACATCTGTTACCAGAAGATGAGTTTAAAGGATCACTTCTCCATCACTCAAGACGTGGTTAACTACTAACCACAACAGCTACTACTTTCAGATGTGCTCCAGACTGCGTGCCCCCAATCCCCTGCGATGGCCGGACTTGCCATGATGGCTAAGACACATGTTTATTACACGGGAGTAAGAAAGGAGAATAAACTTTACCACGGGGAAGACAGCAAGAACCCTGGGCACGCACTGCACAGCGGGGGAAGCCGATCCCGGCTCCCCGAGGTATTTCAGGGCCAAGGCAAGAACCAGCAGGCCCAGGAAACAGCGTCAGCTCCAACAGTGAAACTTGCTTTTTTCCATCCACGTGTTCCTTCACTGCCCTTAAGTAACGCGTGGTTCTACTACAGGCTTTGGAGACCACTTACCACAGCATGGCGAGCTAATTAAACGTGAAGGGAGGAAACAAACATAAGCGAAAGTAGTCAATCTGTGAACAGGCGGCGTGGTGGCCAGGGACAGCACCTGGTGCCCTCGGACGGGGTCCCGTAACCCCGCGGGCTGCTGGCCAACGGGGACCCCGGGCGAGCCTGCCGCAGGGTCCCGCGGGCAGAGCGGCCCAGAGCCCTCAGAGCCACTCGCCCTCCCTCAGCCGCTCGTCTCTGGCCAGGCGGCGCGTTTTTAAGCGTTCTGGTGACCCGCCAGAGGCTCAGCGCTGGAGGGCGGCGTCTTCCAGCCCGTAACGGGACGGTTTTAGAGACGCGGCACCGAGCACGCAGGGAAGAAGCGGGTGGGGAGAACAGGCTGCAGCGACACCGCGCCGGAACACCGCGACACCCCTCACAGGGCGGGACGAGCTTGGACCGCGCCGCACCGCCCGGACCCTCGCCACAAGGCGAGGGCAGGAGGAGCCCGGCGTTACCTGGGCCCCCGGTACGGAGAAATCCACCACGCCCCGCAAGTCCGACGCGTCGCGCTGCCGGTAGAAGCGAAAAAGGCGGCGGAAAGCGTCCTCCCCGCCCTCCCGGGTCAGGGCCGCCGCCGCCATTTTGGCCAGGCGGCGGCGGGCGGCGCTGCGCACTGCCGGGGCGGGGCCGGGCGGCCGCCCCGCTGCACGCCGCAGCTCCCAAGATGGCGGCGGCCAGCGCGGCGCGGGCGGCGGGGCGCCGCTCCAGGAGGCTCTTCGACATCTTCGTGGCTGAAGTTCCCTGGACGGTGTCAAGCAGTGAGTCTGCGCCGCCTCCCTCTCTTACTCCCCTACCGGTGCTGGTGCGGGAGGAGGTGGCCCCGCCGACGTGTGCCGACATAGGCCGTGGCGGCGGCGGCGGCGGCTGCGCGGGGCCGGTGTAACCAGGTGTGCGTTTCCCCTACAGAGGAGCTGAAGGAGTACTTCTCTCAGTTCGGGTCGGTACGGAGGTGTCAGCTGCCGTTTGTAAGTACCCGCTCGTTCTCCAGGCCGCTGTTCGTGTCTCCTGGGTGAAACGGGGACGAGCCGCCGGTTGCTGCTCGCCGGGCCCCGGCAGGGTTGGCCATGCCCCGGCCCCGGTTCCCCCGCTCCCTCGGAGCTGCTTTCTGGAAGCCTCCTGTACTCTAGTCAGGTTTTTGGTGCTTTCCGCCCTTATTCCCTTCTGCCAGTGGGTGCCGGCGCGCGTTGGCGAGCTGTAGGCCTCTTTGAAGCTTAATGGTTTCCATTGGCTTTGAAAGAGCTTTAGAGAGCACATCCCTCAGATCCTGTTGACGCTGCCATTTCTGAATAATTAACCTAAAAGTGCTCTGAGCTTCGCTGTCATCCTGTTATCTTTCTTCTGCCAAAGAATAAAGTGTTTGTGTGCTTGGTCTCGCTGGCTTAAAAAATCCAAAGGTGTGGATGTGAACCTATAGTCTCTTCCTGCGGTGGGTTCGCACCCCATCCAGAGTGCAGGGCTAATGCAAAAACCACAGCCTCTTCAGGATGCTCCCAAGCTGGTTATTTACCTTCTGAGCGTGTAGGTCAGGGATAATAGGATCTAGTGTAGTTTCTTAGAGCTGAACAGTCAAAAAGTCTTCCTTTCCCACTCTGTTGTGGATAAGTTGCAGGTCGTTGCTGAAGGAGTAGAGGTTCTCCTGCCTGCTTGTGTTTCTCCACGTGAACTAATGGTCTGTTAAATTAAGCTCTGTGTAGTGAACTTCAGTTAGTGAGCTGGTCGGTTCACCATCAGTTGAGGACTAGTTTGGAAATGGAGAAAAATAGTTTGAAACAGCCTGGTTATTTCTGAACACTGAAGGTTAGTTGTCTGCCTGCCACGTGCTGTTCCTCGGGCCTTGCTTCATTGCGAAGGCTGGCAGCTTACTGTAAACCTGCCTCCGTCACTGATCAAAGCTGAACTGATGCACGTGTGTGTGTTTTGATTCAGTGATTACTTTAGGAGCATTCATTAATGCTTAAAACTGCCAGAGGTACGAAAATCTGCCAGCAGCGTAAGACACCCTAATTAAGACATCACTAGGATACTGAAGCCGGGCAGTGTGACTACATGCAGTACCTTGTGGGTGAAAACTTCACTGGTGTTTGGAGGCGCTGCCAGTCATGCCTGATGATCAGTGAATTCAGTGGCAGAGCTGTTGTCAGCTCTGATGGGGATCAGAGTTGGAATCCTGGCTTTTCTGCGTTTTTTCCTCTTTATTGACAACTTTTTTTTCTGACTGGCAAATTATTCTTAAAAGTAACTTTTTTTCTTTTCAGTGCAGCTAGTGCTTGTCATCTCGAATTGCAGCCTGCTTTCTTAGGGTCTTAAGCAGCTGCTTTATCTTGCTGAATGCTTTTCAAGTACTGTGGCAGGCTTATTTTCAAATCAGGCAGCTGTTTAAATGTCAGTTCTGTTGTGACTGGCTTAATAGTGGATGACTACTGCAGTTTGAAACAACCGGCTATGTATTATTCCAGTCTTCAACTATAACTTAAAATCTTAAAATTTTTTAATGATTGCAGGGCTCAAATTGAGAGAAAGGGATGCAGAACAGCCCCTGCTAGGCCCCCGCACACTGTCAGTGACAGTAAATGTCTTGAAGTGTGAAAAAGGCTTCTGAAACAGCAAGTGTGCTGATTTATCTGAGAACCTGTAGAAAGCTTTTTAACAGCCTGTGTGAATATTTTCTACTGTAATTGGATTTTATTTTTTTAACTGCTACCTAGGACAAAGATACTGGCTTTCACAGACGTTATTGCTGGATTAAATTCTCAACTCCACAAGATGTCCAGAATGTGTTTCAGAAGGACTCCCACATACTTGAAGGTGCCAAGGTAATGTGCTAATTGCTTTAATGAAGTAATGAGTTGAGCTCTTTAATTCTGCCTTTGGTTGGACACAGTAACACCAAAATATTGCCATACTCATTCCAAGTGTGATTAAGCATTTTGCCACTTAGGGTGCTTTTAATGTTTTTTAAATCATTAAACACTCTTGTTTATGCCTCCCTCCCAACTTGACTAGTTAGGGTCCAAGATCATATAGATACCACAGAGATCAAAACCTCCTGCTATACTAAGCTAAAGGAATGTGAATGCAGTGAAACTATTCAGGAACTGCCAGGCAACTAGTTATTATTTGTAATACAGGTTTCTGCAGGTGGATTCCAACATTTAATTTGAATGTTGACTGGCAGGGAGAAGATGACAAGGAAAGTAAAACCCAGCTTTGAACTTCAGTGAAAATGCCTTTTTTTCAGCTATTGTTTTGTACAGGAAAAATCAGCTGCCTGCTTTCATATGTTCAAAAGAACTTTAAATTAGCTTTAGTGTATCTTTATTATTTATTTTTTTACTTAATGTTTCTAACGTTTTACTTGTTAGTAAAGGAAAGAATATGTCACTTTGTCTCTCCATACCATACACTAATGCACTGGGATTGCCAGTGTACACCATCAGTTAAAAACCTTTGGTCCAGTACCCATACAAAGGGGTCTGTCATTCACTGGTCAGTTAGTGCCGGACAACTGCATCATCTAGCTTCACTGGAGCAAAGAAAAGGCTATCCTACCGCTTTCAAAACATTTAGTATGCAGTGGTGTTGACAGATAAGGATAAAAGGACAGTGAGTCAATAGCTGCCCAAACCCACTAATAAATTAACAGGTCTCGTCAAAATCATTAGAAACTTGCATGTAGTATATTCACTAAATAGGGGCAGATTACTAAGGGAATTTTTTTGTAGACTTAATGTGTGCTTCAGCTGACGCAGCTCCTCAGACGCAGTAGTACAGTGTGAAACCATGAGCAACAAGCAGGCTGGCAAAACAGACACTATCAATTAATCTCTTTGAATAACTAACAAGAATTCTTCAATATCTTCTGGCAACTAGTTTCTTGTTTTGATACTTTTAATCCTAGGAGACGGTAAGAGTAAGATGAATTGGCAAGAGGCTTCAGAGATGCAGTACGTTGATTGTGATAAAGTATTTTGCTTGACATAGTTCATATCACTGCAGAAGTCTTCATTGGCTGTGATTACTTTAGTACCTATTCCTAAGGAGGGCCTGACCTGTGAGTTACAACTGTGGTGCAAAAATGGAAGCAGAAATTAAGGAGCTATTTGCTGATTTCCGTCTTAAACTGTGACAAAAGCCAAGCAATAGGCTGGTCCCTCATAAATTGGGCTGAAAATAACCAGGATGTTATCTGTATGCAATTTTCAAAGTGAGCCAATAGCATAGATGAGCATTTAGCATCAATTTCTTGGAAATTATTTTCCTGTTTTTTATTCTTGAAGCTGCACATTCCCATAACTGCCTAGGCTTCGAGGATGATACTCTCACAAGAGGTGCAAGAGCTAAGAGGCTGCTTTATAGTGAAATAAAAGGCAGAAGGCAGGCAGTAGTTAGCTTTCTTCACTTCTTCAGAAATGCAGGCTTCTCTAAAAGCAAAATACATGAGCACTTCTCCCACTTTGTTCTAGGCTCGGTTTAGACAGTTACCTTCTATTAGTTCCACTTGAAAGCACAAGCTTTTAAGATGCATTTTGCCTGATAGGACTAGCAATTGCTGTGCAAATTATATTCAGCTTTCCCGTCGGGAGCTTAGCATTTGTGGTTATGGCTTGTGAAACTGAACCGGTTATAAACCCGTCTTCTGCTTTCCGTGTGAATGTTTTAGAAGATCAGAAATGAAAAATATCAAACCTTCTTGCCTAACTAATTTGAATAATTGCCATTGTTTTCAGCTTGCTCTCAAACAGCAGCCCCGTAGAAGACGCAGTCAAAGAAGGAATCAAAGTGAGTGAGCGGTGGAAGGAGGCTTTATTTCACTAAGTGTAGAGAAACTAAAATAAAGATTACTGAGAAACTATGAATGAGTATTTGTTTTAAAACAGAATCCAGCTGTTTCCCCCTCCTTGTTCAAATAAACTGTATAGCCACACTAAAGAAACACTGAATCATAAACTCCCTAGCATCCATTACAGCATACGACAATAATTACATACAGCAGGAAAGCTTTTAACAGATGAAGTAAAAGCTTTAGCTACCTACAAAAACTAAAGCTGTAGGAAGGGGCTCCATTCTTACCCTGAGATGCTGGGCAACAGGGAATTGGCAAAGTCAGAGCACTTGCTGAAGTGCTAAATTCCCTTGTGAAATGTTTCAAAGTGGTCTCCATTCCTCCACTCTCCAGGGGTAGCTGTCCTACATAGAAGAATTAGTGGGTGTATATTTATCCACACGACTAGAGTTGTGAACTGCTGCATTAAAACGCCATCCCCCTCTGATATTAAAAATGCTTTTTGCGTGAAGTCCAAGCTTGTAGTCCATTTCTCTATGTCTCAAGGAGCAGAGGCATTCAGTCCTTCCTCCTCTTTTTGCTCTCATGCTCATGTTCTTTAGGGCGGCTGCTATCCGATGGCCGTTTAGAACCACCGTGTTGCTTAGCTTCTTCCAGAAACTTGTCCAAACCAAATGGATCTTCCTCAAATTGAACTGGTCCATCTCTGCCCCTCCCTCTGGTGTTACGATCCGAGTTAGAAAACTCTTTGTCAGGAACAAACCTGCAGGAGAAGATGTGATACTCAGTTGATTGTAACTTCAAAGTACTAATTAAGAATATTTCTTAATTTTATTTTCTTACCTATTAGTCTTTATTCGAGCCTCTAGATCATCACCATACATGTCCTTATCCACATTTTTACTTGGCCTGTAGATGTTTTGGGCCATATCCTTGCCACTTCTCCAAGGCTGGTCATAAACATTGTAAATTTCATCCTCTCCTCCAGCAAAGCCACTGTCCATACCCTGTGAAGAAAGAACAGCAGTGTAACACAAATGAGTCTGCAAAACTTGAGCTAATTTATTTTAACATCAAGATACACTGATGGTGTCACACGGGTGCACAAAGATGGTATCGTGTTATTTACTATTGATTTCAAATGAGTTCAAGCACTTCATTAGAGTATGAGTGGTTTTGGGTCTGGGATTAGGGCCAGAGAACATGACACAATCATTACTACAAGCCTTGGTCAGGGCCAATTCTACTCTTCCAGAAAGCAACAGAAAGGATTACAGGCCATTCATATTTTAGAATAACAGCTCATTTCAGTCTGCCCCACAAGTACAGCTGTCTATAACAGCCAAGTGCAACCATACAGAAGTGTATATTCAGAATTTCTGGAAAACATGATTTAAGCTGACTGATCCAAATCACACAGAGGCTTATATAAACTGTGAAAGTAGAAGTGCGTGCTTGTTCTTCACTTTTGATTCATCAGCTTTCCCTTCTGCCTGCAAGTCTTTCATTGGAAATGTGAAAAAGAATGATTGACAAACTGCAGGTCTATTCAGGGACTTTCTGAAGGCTAATCTACTTTTTCATCTCTGAATAGTATAAAGTTCAGAAAAAATAAATGTTGCTGTTCACTATTTATAGCTTCAGAAGGACTTTTAACATAAGCAATAATGGGAATAGAAAGTATTTACTTGCTTCTCTCTCAGAGCAAGCTTCCCTTACTCAGTCAGTACATTTGTACAAAACAAAATGAAAGAAAAAATGGAAATGGGGTCACTGCAGCTTGGAGGCAAAATAGCTTCTTTCTCCCCACTCCCCAGTGAGAAAAAACACAACAAAACCACTTTAATCCAGTTATACATTCAGAATATTCCATTTTTGTTGCATCAGCTATGGATAAAGGAGATCTCCTAACCAGTTATGTAAAGACTTCTTCCAGAGTGTATCCACACCAACCATGAGAACAGTGTCCCTTTACTATTCTAGCTATACCCACTAAGGAAGGATGAACATGTTCTCACAGAAAGCTACACAGCTGTGAAAAGGTATTTTTACCTTGCTCTGGTTGAACAGCCTCTGGTCGTATTGGATTTCATTGGACGGCCTGGGGTTGGGTACCCCGAGGGCAATAACTTCACTGATATCTCTGTTCTCATTTCTCTGCAGCTTTGACCTGAATTAAAAATTTTAAGTTTTATTAGGTCAGTAAACCATATTTGTTGACGTGCTCAACTGTAACCTGATCCTGTATTAGTTGCTAACGATGTGCCTCAGGAGCCAGATTTTGACTGTTGCCCTTCCTTACCAGGTAACATTTAAAATTTGTCTCCTGGCAAAGGAAACATTTGGGAAAGTTATGTTCAGCTAGGCATTACATTCAAATTTGCTTTCCACTATCTGCAATTTACATCAAGCTGACTTGGTCTACAATGTCATATTTAGTTTTTGCAAGAACCAGTGTAATCACATTCTGGGAAGGCTGAGCAAGCTAGTTGTAAGATATTAGAGATTTTAAGCCTCCAGAAACCATTCGTGCTCAGAAATCTCACTGGCTTGGGAAGATACTGGCTTGAAGAAGATACTTCAGCCTACGCTCATAAACCTAAGCTTACTTCAAATAAACAGCTCCAAGAAACAAAGGCACTAATGATACTCTGGCCTCACTGTAGTTACAGGATCCAGGTTCCAACCTTTGCTGTCAACATGTATTTAAATCTGAATATACTGAAGTTCTGCTAAAGAAAAACTCATGCAAAACCAACACAAACCCTCTCTTTCATTCATCTGGGAAATTCTATATTTAGAAGAGAGCACTGCAGTATGCTGACACAGTAATACCATTTCATACAATGAATGAACAGTGGTTCATATCAGCGAGTATCTCCACAAGGTAAAATTCAGGCACTCCTATGAAGCAAAAGGAAGCCCAATGTAATAGTTTCCCTAGTGGGGAAGCCAGTGCCAGTACGGGCACTTTGTGACTTTCTTTTGTGACTCACCTTTTGTCAGGGGCTGCCCTTGAAAGATTTCTGTCATGCTGTCTCTCTTTGCGCCGGTCATGTCTGATTTCATCTCTTTCTCTAGCTTCTCCATCCTCTGAACAAATGCAAGATTGCTCATTATAGACAAAGATTTGAAGTTTGTATTAACTGTGCCACAGACATTGGCACAGTAATTCAATTCAGCATTCTTTTACAGAGGAGAACTGACCCATAGCACTATTTAAAATGTTACACCTTAAACAAACTGAACACGTGGAAAATCACAGCTTTCTTATGCCACAACCAATTAACTGTCCTTGACAGGACAGTTAAAGCCAAATATCCAACAACTATGTTTTATCAACTTTCAAGAGCTTAGAATACTTGTCCATCTAGGAATTATATCCTAAAATCACCTACAGATCATCGTATGTACTTTTATCCCTCAAGTGTAAAAATATGATTCAAACACACAGGCATCTAAGCGCTTTGAAGAACATTCTGTGACTCAGTTTCAGAGAATCACTCAGGCTGGATGTCTCTAGTTCAACATCCTGCTGAAAGCAGGATCAATGCTGAATTCAAACCAGGTTGCTCAGGGCTTTGCCCCAACTCAGGTGGGGAAAACCTCCAAGGACAGAGATTGCCAGCCTCCCTAGCCAACTTGTTCCACTGCTGCTTGTCCTCATGATGAAAATTTTTCTCCTCACATGTAACTGGAACCTCCTGCTTCAACTTTGGACCACTGTGTCATTCTTCCACCATGTAGCTTAGTGAAGAGCTCTGAGGATCTCCTTGTAGATACGGGAAAGCTCCCATTAGGTCCCTCCAAAGCCACATCTTCTCCTAGTAGAACAAGCTTCATCCTCTCAGCGTCTCCTGACTAGGCAGATACTGTAGCTCCCTGACCATTTTGATGGCCCTCCACCAAACTCACTTCAGTTTATCAATGTCCGTCTTGTACCTGGGGGCCCATATTCCAGATGCAGTCTAATGGGTCACCAGTGAAAGGAAATCATTACTTCCCTTGACCCACTGGTTACACTCCTGTGGATGCAGCTTGATATGCCCTTAGCGTTACTGCTGGAGGGCACACTGCTGGCTTACGTTTAGCATATTGTCCACTAGGACTCTCAGGTCCTTTTCAACAGAGTGGCTCTCTAGACAGATAGTCCCCAGCCTGCTGGGAAGAGCTTAGTCCATCCCGGCTGCAGGATTTGGCATTATATGACCATATCCTCCACCTTTTAGAGAGATCATAACAGCTCTGTAAGTTCAGCATCTTGATCTTTGAAGTGTCATTTCAATCAAAACATAAGACCTATCACAATGGTTATGATTTAGTTAGGTTAGCAGTCTTTGGGTGTAGTGGCAAACAGAACTGCAAGTTCTGCAAGACCAGTTAGTGCAAGAGACAGAATATTGCATTTACCATCTTTGAAAACTTAAAGCTGGTTTAGTTCTTGTAAACAAAGTTGCTCTTCATCTGCAACAAGCCCTTTATAAAAAAAAAGGAGTTTAGAACACTCCACGAAAGCCATTACTTGCACTGATCCATTAACAACTCTGAAATTCTCAACAACGTCCTAAACCTGTATACACTGACATACTGCTGTGAGGTTCAAATCCAGATCCCATCAAACCAGACAGTGAATTAACCAAATTCACTGGCTGATCAAGTAAAGAAGTGAAGAATAAATGTCATGCTTAGAAATTACAGTTAATATTTAGGTATTATCATTTCTCAGGTTGTTTCTCCAAACTCACACTTCACAGATTGCTAAGAAAAACTATAGCATCTCAATAATAAAGAAACGTACCTTTTTCAACATGGGTTTTGATCCCTGCTCTTCTCTCCCTGGCTTTCTGAGCCATTTCTCGGAGCTTTTCCTCATGTTTCTCCTTTTCTTTCTGAGCCATCTTCCTCTCCACCTGGGCACGCATCTCTACTGCCTCACGAGCCTGCACACATAAGACACAGTTAAAAAGAGAGAAAGCTAGTACCTGGGATGCAAGCAGATCTTCTGTCATGGAGTTATTCAGTAAACAAGCCAGGAATTCCACAAAGAGGGAATTCAAAGCCAGCCAGCCACAGCAATTAGAGCTGAGAAACAAGACCCGTGACTTCCAGTAATTTAACCCACACTGAGGCACTGATTCAAAGATATTGGGGGTAAGACGTAAGGTCTTATGTCAGCCAAGCAGCAGTACAACTAAAAAGCTATAGCCTATTCAAACTTGATTTTCCCAAGGAAATAAACATAGGAAGAAGGTAAAACCACATGGAACAAAACAGTTTAAACAATGACCTAACCTTTCTGTCAGCTATATAGAGAGCCTCAGCAAGCTTGGCGAAGTTTTCATTAATATGAACAGTCTGCAATCCTCTGCCATCTGCAGCCAGACGCTTATCTAATGGGATGGTGTAACCCTATGGTTGAAACAGAGAGGCAGTTAATCACAGAAACTAACTTATTTGTAATAACAAACATTATTACATTGATTGTGTAGGAAAACAAAAACATACACAAAATTCATAGCCCATCATCAATACACCTCGATGGACCTCCTTTGTACATGCTTCAAATTAATTCCAGGTAATACTAAGCTCCGCTCCAATTCCACACTCCCCCCAAACCCGCATCACAATGTCCCTTCAAGTTACACCTTAGTACAAATGACAATTTTTGATCTATAAGGTCCACTCTTTGCTTTGTGTTAAGAACTACGGATAACAGCTTTCCCAGTCTCGAAGCCGTTTTACCATTTGTGCTTAAAAATTGTTTTCCCTAAACTGTTTTCATATCTGTTAAAGATATTAGCTGATTCAAAATGAGAAAGTAAGTAGCAAGGGCTGCCAGCAAAAGTAAGAGATGCTAAATGCCAATTTTGATTTCAAAAGCTGAAACCTAAAATTATTTATAGATGATATTTTAAGATTATTTAGCGAGCTCCACAAAATTTTTGCTTTGGTTTTAGCATCTGTAACCTAAAATTTGATCTACTAATTAGCATCAGTCCCAGTTATACAGCTGTGCTGGGGTAGAAAAAATAAATAACATCCAAACATGCAGCTTTTCCTTCCTCCATTTGAAGAGGCTGCCTCACGACAACAGCTTGCTAAGTTTGAGAACGATTAGGCCAGTTACTGCAGCAAATTATAAATTATCCCTTCTCTCTGAACACAAACTTCCTGGCTGATAAAACTCAAAAGGGACAGGACATACCTACTCAAACAAGGAATAAAAATAGCTAAGCTAGCCAGTGATGAAAATTAGTCAGTGAAAGAATGCCACAAGGAGAACTTTCCAGAAATTTGGGCTGCAGTATTAAGAAGAAACATGCTTGGTTATCTATAAATTACCCTTCCCTTTTTCAGTTTAGATGGCTTTACTTTGTGAGCTCCAGGGACTTTGGTTTCAGATTCCACATGCTGCACTATTATGGGGATTTTAACTAATGCCGATTTTCCTCTCAAAATGCATAATCTGCCATGAAATAATACGTTCTCTCTCAATTCTATACTCCTGTCAATTTGACAACCCTTATATGCCAAAAAGAGATAAAAACTGAATTGTACCATCATTTGTTCTCCATGCTGGAAGCAGCCAGTTTACCTAACTCTAGAGGTTTAAAACCAGTATTACTCAAGCTTAAATCATTCACAGAAGTCTCCCAGCACAGCGCAACATTAGAAAGCTGAATTTATGACAACTTAATTACCTTTGCATTTTTCCAGTTTGAAATGCATGGAGGAATTTTCCACTCTTGCTGCTCTTTCACAGTCATCTGATTTAAAAGAAGAAGCAAAGTCATCTTTAGATTTACAGCAAAAAGAAATACTGTTTTCTTTCTCAAAGGAAGCTATGAAACTAGTGAAATAAATTAAAAGTACAAAGTTAGGATACTACTACAAAAAACCCAAGTCTTCTTAGCAGCAATAAGATGTTCATTTCTGCACAGTACCTTTGCCAACATTGAATAAAGTCACAACAGCTTTTCAGCCATCCTCTTAAACTTTTGTCACACAGGCCAGAGGTCACAGCCAGCTTGTAAACATTTACACAGTTAATAGCAGTTCAAGTTGTAGGAAACTGATGAACCACCACTACACTCATCTCTCAGAAGGAGCTAATCCTTAATAACACAAGTTAGCGTTATTAATGCTTAGCTTAACAGACTTTTGTAAAAGCAGCATCAGTGTACCAAGGCTAAAGCCTCTGTCCTCATTTGACACCCAAACCATGACAGCCTCAGTCAACAAATCTATGCCATGAACAACTCCAGCAATGCAGCCCTGCATAAAATACATGGGAAATCTACTCAACCTTTGACAAGGTACACAAAAAGAGAGCTAGTTTCAGAACTGCCCAAACTAACAAACAAAGAGTGCACCAGGCCCCGAGTTTATCACTTGACATCACATCAAAAGAAAGCGAAGGTGCACAGAAGTGAACTAGATCAAAATAGAATTTGTGGTCATCTAGAATTCAAAACTGAGAACAGCTATGGCATTTCATACCTTTCTACTAGGAGAATGCATTACAGGTGCTGGAGGAGAAGGTGGTCCACGTGGAATCTTCTTGTTAATTCTGAACAATTAAGAAAACAATTACAATCAGCATGTTGTATGGAAATACACTTCAGAATCTTCTATTTGCCACGAACAAGTTTTGAATAGTTACTTGAATCTTGGAGGCTCCATAGGGTCCTTCTGCATTTCCACCATCCGAATAACTCTCTGTTTTGCTCCCGAGTTGAAAGCAACACCTTGCTGAGATGGTGTGTACCTGAATAAAATAACCAAAGCACTCAGTTCTCTGCACACAGCTAGATATTCCTTGCCCATCTCCATTTTTACTCCGTTCACGGCTCTAACTGCATTTTCCTTTTATCCACACCAGTTTAAGGCTCTTCCACTGTGAATGCCAGGAGCAGGTAACTGCACAGAGGATACTGGACTGAATGCAGAGAATCAATTACACCAGCAGAACGTATCTTCCCAGGGCTATATTCTCCTGTTTCAACCTAGATTCTGAAGTAGAAGAAAGGAACTAACAGAGTACACAGAGCATGTCACAATACTCTTTACCTGTATCTGTGAATCCCTAGTGACTACTTACTGGTTATTAAGAACCTCTTCGCATACTTTTTTCAGAATTCACCTCAGGCCAAGTCTAACCCTGCCATGGAATTTTTCTGCGTTTGCAGCAGAAAATCATCATAAATGAGTATCATCCTCCTAGTAATTCCAATTGCTCATTTTATATGAAGGAAGAACTTTGTTATGTGCCTCGCCTTTGCTTGACACTCCCAGTAAAGACTGTTTTCAGGGCAACATCATTAATAGTGCTCCCTGACAAATCCGTATTTTGCTGCTAAAACAAAAACCCCTCCACAAAGTGCCACAACACGTGACATGTTAAGACATATTTCAATACACTTTCAAACCAGGTTATCATCAGTGGGTTAATTCAAAATACTTAAGCCAGTTTCATCTTGCTTCCAAAAGAACAGAATTCAAGAGGAATTTCTGTTCTCAAAAATTCAAGAAATATTGCAATTGTAATTGATTTTATATATAACCACATCTTACACACACACCAGCACTACATACCGAATGTACTGTGCAGGAGCTAGTTTGTCAGCTGCTCGAACCGGCATGGCTGCTGCAACTTTTTGGGAGACTGATTTCTCCAAGGCTGCTCTTGTCTTCTCTGTTATCTGAAGACAAAAATACCACGGGATGCATCTCATCACATACGCAAGACATACAATATACTACTGATAACTAGGTACATCAGTGCATATAATACCTCTCTAATTGCCTCCTCGTCTGGTCTTTGCAGTTCAGGATCATCCACATTCATAACCTCTTTTGGCACAAGATCTGTGTATTTGCTGTAAATAACCTGGAAGACATTATATTTTATTAGCGCTAGTGTACAGGAATAAACATACATATATCAAAGGAAATGTTCTGGCCCAGATGATACTTTAGGTACTAAAACTTGTATATACCTCTAAATGCATTACAACTATGGGAGTCATTGAAGAATATGTAGAACAAGAATATACTCTGAACCCCATTTTACAGATGGAATAATCAAAGAAAAGAAGCAATCTGATTAAATGCAATGATGTAAATCACTCTCAAAGCTGGGATTAGACACCAGTTTCCTGCTTCCCTTTCCCACTCTTTTCCTTTTCCAGGGTCCCCAAGACAGACAAAAAAATCCACCTTTGTACTTCTGTTTTCAAGGATTACTTAAGGATTTGATACAAGTCTTTTCCAGCATCTGGATTTTTTTCATTTCATTGTATTTCCTATCTTCTTGAAAAAAATAAATGCTTGAGAAATCTGTTCTTGATGCTTTCCCTTATATAGGTACTTCAGTCCTCATACAACATGTAGCTAGCTGTCATTAGCTTTAAGCCCCAATTTTAAATACAGGGAAAGAACACTACAGGGAAAAAATGTATTGTATTGCATTAATGCTTCACATTTGTCCAACAAAATAACATTACAAAGTCTTAGTTCAAAGGGTTAAAAGTCATTACAACTATTATTTCAAGTATATTATAAAGTGCACGTCCAACTACGAAACTGACTTTTAGCCTCACCATTAATTTGTCACACAAGAGCCATTTACTGCTTCTCAGCCTTCAACTGCTAAAGTTTTCGTCCTCTGAATTAGTATAAATAACATCCTAGCTCCTCAGATGCTGAATGAAGGACATCTGAAGAGCAGTGTTCCTCTAAGGTAATTAAAGTCCAAGTGTCTTGCTGCATGAAGAACAAAGTATGCTGAATGAGCTCAGTGTATCTCAGAAGATAAAAAAAGAAAATAAAAAAACCTAAGAGGTGCTCTCAAACCTACAGTACACTGAGGTACAAATGAGCTACATGAGCTATTTAAACCCTAGAGTATTGTATGTAAATAGCAAGCTGCATTAATACAGAAGAAATCCATAATATAGATTAAACTAGCCTGAAAACACAAAAAATTTTGTCTCCATCAAAAACTTGATATACTTGCATGTTCTAACTGGAGTCCTTTTTTGAGGTGATATAGACAGGCAGGCAAAGATGTCGCACTGTGTTGTTGTTCTGGATATTTACCTTATTTTAACAGTAACATTGAGACATTTTATTAATCTAAGATAAAGACGAGACTGGGATTGTTTGATATTGTAGTATCCCCATCCACTACCATTTCTTATCTACGAAATTTAAAAGGAAGCACCAGCCTGTGTTTCTGATATTTCATTTTGATCTCTACTGAAAAGCAGAATCTCCTAGGCGGAAATGAAATGCTCCATTTTTGGTACAGCTGCATGATTCCCTCTCTGGCTGGGGCAGCCTTAACAAGCAACAAATAGCAAACTACATGCCACTGCCATCAGAAATAGAACAATTTTACCTAACTAGTTGTGTAAGATACTGTAGCTCATAGTAGGATTTAGGTATCAATCACATTCAGAGTTTCACAAGACACCTGATAGATGCAAACGTCATGACACAAATTTCTTTATTTTTAACACACAAATCTCTCCCCTCAACATTTTATTCTATATATCCAGAGTAGCGCTGTACGGTGCTCATCAATCCTGTGTGTAAATCAAGAAGCTACAATCAAGCACCTTCCTTGTCAAAGAACGGTTTCTCCGCGTGAAGCATATAACATTTTAGAAGTCATTACAATTACCCGGTTGTAAGCCTGGCACACACACTAGAAAAAGTACTGGCGATAAGTTCTCAAACCAAGCTCTACTACAAAGGTAAATACATTATGAGTAAAGAATACTTTTGAGTATTTTAGTTATACTGGTAAGAGAACCTTGATCAAGAGAACCTTGATCTGTTCCATTGCTGTGACAGGAGTTCCTTCAACAATGGAACTACTCTCTCTTGTAAATGTTTCAATTGAATTCACAATCTTGAGAAAAAACTGTAGGTAAGATTTGTGGTTCTGTTTTTCTCCTTTAACATCTAAGCTGCAGCCTTGGGCCACCAAGAAGTTGTCCAACTCCTGCCCAGAAAAATCATCCTTGCCAGAAAAAAAGTAATGGACCTAATAGTTCCATTCTTTGATTTCCGTCTCTCTTCTGTCTTAATAAAAACACAGGAAGCAATTATAGGTCCTTATTTTCCTAATAAGATGACTGAGCATCAGTCTCACCAAAATATATAAATTATTGATGCATTATTTTAGCCTGGCTTTTAGTCATGTGAGTAGAGAAAGTATTGGAAGAATCTATAGCAGCGCAAGACCTAACCACACGGCTAATGCTGGAAATCCTTCATCTGGACAACCAGACGGAACCCCATCCTTGACTCCATAAGGTCGTGCATCGAGGTTAGTCAATGTTACCCAGCATTTCATGTTTGGCAGACTTTCTGCCAGCCCCCACCAGGAGGCCTGTCAGACTCTCATTTATGTCAGCATTTTTCAAGGAAAATTCTCTGAAGCAACAGATGCAAGAGAGAGGAACCACTGCAACAGTAGGAACTGCTGACAAGCCATCTAGATACAGGGTCTGGGTAATGGAACTGCTGCCTCTACAAGAAGGCAGAATACTAAATTCAGCTTCAAAAAATCCATAAGCTGTAGCAAAAGCAAAATTTGCTTCTTAACTCAGACCAAGTAAGTAGCTCATAGAATAGGATCAGAAACTCCATCTCATTTCTGGCAGGCTGCTAAATATCTATTTCACTTAGCTCTAAGAATTAAGATTGAAGAAAAATTTGAATTATGACTGCAGCTCTCACTATAATGAAACTTCTGTACGTAATCCTACTGACACTGTACTATCAGAAGTTCTCTCTTACAGAAAATATTCCACATTATTCAACTCAATATAGATCACTGAACAACTGCTCCCTATGACATTTCTGCCAATACTTTCTCCTGCAAAAATCAAGCATAGTAGTAGTTCTACTTCCAGTGAAATTGTTTAAAATATCTAATTTTCCCCCAGTTTTACTCCCCCTTGAATCACAATACTTCATCTTTAGTCTCAGCATTTACATCCAGCTGGACGCAATCAGAATCAAGCTGACTCAGAAGGCAGAGCTTAGGGTTAGGAAACCCTAATTCCAATAGTACGCAGCCCAGTTTTGGGAAAGCCACACATCTCTTCCATCCTGGTAAGTACGGCTACAGAACGTGAACATTACTGCTTCATTATAGGTGCCATATGGAAAGTTAATTAATGCTGGTACAGATCTTCATGAATCAAATATGATAAATGTTAACAGCTTAAATTTAACTTTACCTGCTCCAAGTATTTTCCTAACTCTGAACCAAGTAAGGCACAGTGGAAGATTAGTAATTTTTGCCTAAAGCCTATGATAATTTCTAGTTCTTTTTCAAATATACTTAAGATCCCAATCTGAACAGTTCTATTATATGCAAGTTAAATCTGATCCTACAGGTAGGTAAAGATGTATTTGACAGGCTGTAAAAACGAGGGTTTAACTACACTGATTTTATTTTTTTTGCTTCTCATTTGCCCTACAGCTTCCCCCAAACCAGTATGATTATTACTTCTTGTCTATTTATCCACTCCAAATTATTTTTTATGCTTTGGGATAAGTCAAATTTCTATTTAGTATAAAGTATCAAATATTTAGTCGCAAAATTCTTTAAGTGTGATTAATATTTTAGCAGCTTCCTCTTGACAAATAATTCAAGAGACTACACAAAGTCTGACAGAACCCCAGTGAAAGTTCCCTCAATAAAGATATTGCCACTGCTGTTGTTTCTGGTTAGTCTGGCTACTTTCTACTGCATGACAGCATGGAGTTTGATTTGAAATCTTTTTTTTTTTCCAAAGGTACTGCAGTAATTTATGATGCACAGGATGAGGATATACAACATGTGACACTTTTTTGACACTTAGAGAGTATTAGTTAAATATAAAATCCTACTGGCATTATCTTTCTGCAACTTTGGCAACTGCAGGATCAATTTAAAACAGCAAAAAAAATTATCTGTTAAAAAAGAAAGTTTTCTCTGACATTATTAGAATGCTCACCCTATTTTTTTGTTTGAGAGGTAAAGTTCACCTTTTGTTTTTCTGTTTAGATAGGTTTTCCTCCTTCCTCATTTGCAGTAAGACACGGGGCATATTACATACCTGTGAGCTTGAAGTCAAATTATTTTGAAAACTACTATTCATATCTATTAACTAAAACACCCTTTGTAGTTAACTCTTTTTGGATTTAATTTAGGTTACTCTAGTCTTTACAGGAGATGCTTGCTATAACAAGCAGCTGGTCATACACTTGGTCCTGCCTCAGCAGTTTTCCAGACCCCAATACCTCCTTAAAAGAATTAAAATGTTAATGTAGTCCACTTTGTTACATTTGAAAAGGCAGATGTAGACACTCCTCAAAGTGGACTTAGGAGACCCAAGTACCTGGTCTCCTCAATACTAGTTAGGACTTCAAGATAAAATGTCATCTCTTTGTTTTCAGAAAGGCTACCGTATACAGAAAATTGAAGTTGGTTCCCATTAAACTCGATGAGACTCTTGCCATCAATGAACTTAGCACAAAAATTTTGGAGTATAACCAATGACAATACTTTCTTGCTGCAATTAAAAAAAAGAAAAAAGAAAAAAAAAAGAGCACCCAACAATACTGAAAGCAACCAGAAGCTTCAAAAGTTAAATTAGTAAGACACAAGGTGTAGTACTGTGAAAGCTGAACTGTGTTTTCTGTCTGCCCCCGCTGGCCCCTCTCTACACACTGAAATGAGGCTGCCTGTGATCAGGTCTGTTTTCGGTTTCTTGCCTTCATTGGAAAGCTCTCTCATGAAAGCTGCTAAACTATCAAGTAAGCTTTGTATAGAGACTCTCACCGTTTTTGCCTTACCTTTTAATTACATAACAAAGAAGATCACACAGTGATCCCCGTCAAAATGCTCATGTTTGTCTGACATTATTTCAGTTCTTAAAACTGTAGGAAAATAGGACGCAATCCATTTGGCTAATGCCAGACTAATGAGTTTAAGTATACGCAATGTGTACATACAACTTTTGCAGGTATACATGCCAATCTACATATTTGAAGAAATATTACCTTGTCCTTTGATTGTCCTTGTCGAGCAATTGCATCATATTTTATTTTTCCTTCTGCATCCACCTGAACAGCCAAAGCATTGGACATTTTCTTCTTTCGGCCCATATCCAATGGATATTGGGCCACATGAATTTCTGGGAAAGCACCCCCATCTCCAAAATCCTACACAAAAGAAAAAGTAGTGAATGACTGAATGACAAACACACGGTATATTATTTGCATGGGTAGGAAATGCAATGAAAGAGTGGATTGATTTTAACATAATGACACATTGCCAGAATGCTCTTAACTGATTATTTTAGCTGGTAAGAGAGCAATGGACTAGAGAACTTACGCTCATTAAAATAAAAGACACTGAAGTGCATAGACATCTTGCAGTAATTATTCCCGGCGCAGAGTAAGAGCCCATATCACTAACTAGAACTTGCAGGTACTACTATGCTACAGACAATACATGATTAAGTATTTAATTCACACATGAGTTATTAATTAGAACTTCCAAAAATTACCTTCTGTAATAAAGCAACTGGGGAAATACTGAAATTACATGAGCAGCATTTTTAATGAAGACTTTCACTGGTTATTTGTTGCTTTTCACACCATAACGAAGTGAAGAATTTAAAAAAGATTTCCACTCCTTTCCAAGCCCGTCGCTCATAGCTTTACAATGGTATGAATGCCAATCTATCCCATTTCCTTACTTTGACACATGAATACATTGAAAACTGGGCCAGCACCCAACAGCCCAATATTCTTCAAGTTTATTTCCTCTCTCGTTCAATGTGTTGCTGTAAAAGCATTTAATGAACAGATAACCAAAAGACCTCTTAAAGCAGACCATGCTGACTCAGTAACACCGAGGATGCACAGAATTGGTACTATTCATAAAACAACTTCGGGCTACAGTTTCAAATCCAATTCTTCAGAGGAAGCATTTGCTTAAAGCAGCATGAGCGTCTCCCCCTCCCTCTGTTGCAATGGCACTGCTTATGTGGAGTCCGCTAAGAAACCCATTCTTCTTCTTCAATTTGGTTCTTTAGGCAGCCTGATCTACCTCTGTGTTCACCGTGTGACCAAATGGTTAACACCACTGCACCCAGAACATGGGCTGAGGCTGGAATAAATGAGCAGAACACTTCCAAAGAAGAACACGCTAATGCCATCCTAAAGCGCTCATTGAAATACAGCTTCAGTAATTTGAAGTCTTCCACTGCATGTCCCACGTTCAACAATTAGTTACAGAATCAACGTTAAAATATTAGCCAGAACAAAAGTCAGTCATTTCTCGAAAGTTTTTGCATAACTCTTGATCTATTAAGAACAGATTTTGGTTTTTCCAATGATGGCATTCCAGGATCACTGGACAAACATTATGCTTCGGAAACGTTTATCGCTCTTCAAGAATCTGCTTGTTTATGAGGCAGAAAGGAGTCCTTAACAGTCTTTTTGATACGTGCATCACTTTGTGGCCCAGTGATGTTGGAAACGCTTCGAAAACCTTCATCACCTGACTTTTTAAGAAGTTCTTTTGCTAACATTTAGAAAGAATAAGCACTACAATACTAACTTTAGTAATCAACAGTGTAGGGAGGGAACCCTACACTGGGGATGATGATTTACTTTTTAACATCATATGCTTTATTAAATGCTGAACTTATATAAAGGTGTTATTTTAGGGAACCACTGGAACTACTAAAGTCACCTTATCTAGCACTAATGTATCGCCATAGTACAGTGCTGGATCCATCTTGACGAAAATGGGACTCAAAACGAGAGTAACGCAGTTACTAGCTCAGTAAAGGATGGCATTTGGGGACAATGCAAGATGACACATGAAATACTGTATCAAAACCTCAACAGCATGCCTTGTCCCGGGAGCACTGGCTTCTGAAGAGCAGGTCTCAGGTGTTATGTCAAGTAGCATTTCAAAAGCTGCAATGTTTTGTGGCTCATGGTGAGAAACTGTACTAAAGAAGTTTTGTAATCAGAGCTATACACCTGTATTTTCCCTTCTGCCTATCTACATTTCCAGCTGAAATTACGTTAAACTGGCAAGGATTACAGCCAAATACACACAACATTGGCAAAAACCCTTTTGCCAGTAACATACTTAGACAATGAATACCTGACAAATTTTTACATTTTCCTTCCAACTGAACAATTTTCTCCCCCACTAGCAGCTATCTTTTGTTATGCTAAGAATACACATGACCATTCTGTTCTCTGATACACACGTGTTCACTTATTCCAGCTATAACCTGAAATGTGTATTTAACAAATAATGACAGCAGAACAATACAGATGTCTTTCTCAGAGGATCTTTGCCTTCAGAGATTGTAAAATGAAAGGACCACAAACCTGTTTCCATATTACAATATAACAATCTCTGCACAGAAAAATCCTTATAACATCCTGTTTACCATTAAACGTTTTAAGTAATCTGGTGAATAGAACAACTTCCCCCAACCTAAGAATACACCCATGAGTCTGGATGGAAATTCTGCACGTGGTAAGGCTTTGCACAACTCTGTGCTACACTCAAGATCCTCAGAGTTTATTTCTACTACAGAAAATACACTTTTTTGCCCTATTAAGCAGACACACTACTACAGTGCGAATTTAAATACCTACCTCTAGCACTCGTGGTATCCATCCTTTCCGGTAACCGTATGGAGGAGGTTCCCGTCGTGAAGAGACTAGAGCGGTCTGCCTAGATCTTTGAGCTCTTGCTCTTTCTTCTAGTTCTAGCTGGTCTTGAGACAGCTGGGTTGGAGCTGGTAAAAAACTGCATATCCACAGACAGCCACCAAAAAAAAAAAAAAAAAGAGACATAAAGAGTTAATTCTGATTTCTCTCAGTGGCACTCAACTATGCTCGAGTCTACTACTAAATTATTACTTTCTCTTAATCTGTACAGAGTGATTGCAGAAGCAATTTATGAAATTTGAGTATTGTGATTGTAAACCTGAGTGCAGTAACTTCTGAGATTATAGGTGCAAAAGCAACGTGTGCTATCTCGGCATTCTGGAAGACCCCTATAAAATCTGATGCTAAATTCATCCACGTTCCCATCTTGTTTGAGCGGGAATGTGTGATAATGCCCATTCTCCAACAGGAATGTCACGCACTACTGTGTATTCTTTCCGCCACTACAGAGCAGAAGGAGGAAACGCGCCCTTAGCGCCAACGACTCCCCCTTCCTTTCCCTCGAGGCAAACGCCCACGGGGAGATCTGTCAACAAACTCCCCCCTTAACGCCAGATACCTCCCGGCCAAAGGCAATTAGTCGAAACACAATTTCTTGACTTCCCATTTTTCAGCTCGCCTAGGCTACGGGGCCCTTTTTCGCGTTTTTTAAGGAAACGTCCACCTCCGACGAAGTCGGCATTGCGGGGCAGCCGCTGAAGCTGCGCTCCTGAGCCTTGCGAGAGAGGCGGCAGCCGTAACAAAGACCTCTCACCCCCCGCTCAGAGCAAGGAAACCCCCACAACAACCCCACGCACCCGACCGCCCCCAACCGAGGCGCTGGGGCTCCTTCTTCCCGCAGAAAACACGCGAGGGAGGCAGAGCCCTGAACCAGCGGCAGCGCCAAACACCCCCTCCCGCCGGGGCAGGACAAAGCAGGCCGGGGCAGCTCCCCCAGCCCCGACCCGGCCCAGGCCGCGGCCCGGCCTCCCCCCCGGCCGGCGGGCCCACCGCTCCGGAGAGGCCGCGGCCCTGCATCGCGCTCCCTGGCCGCGGCCTCCCTCGTCGGCCGGAGCCTCGCAGGGCGGCTGGGAAGCCGCAGAGCAGAGCGGGGAGGGCAGCCACCCGACGCGGGCGGCAAGGAACCGGACGGACCCACCTGGTGAGCGCCATCTTGCCGCCTCCGTCGTCGTCGTCGTCTTCTCGGGAGCCAGGCCGCGGGGGGAGAGGGGGAAGGGCGCTGGCAGCGGCTGCGCGTGCGCCACGCCGCGCGGCCGCTCGCTGGGAATTGTAGTCTCGGTGACGTCACAGACAACAACGCCTCACGGGTGACGTCGTTTGTCCACCCCAGCGGCCTTCGGGCTGCGGCGGCGCGGAGGGGCGGGGGGGGATAGCGGCGCTGGCCCTGCGGCCAGCCGCGGTCGCCCCGGGATCTGCCGCCTGACGGCCACAGCCTAATGCACTCCCGCGCAGCGCGCCCGGCGCCTCCCTGCCCTGCCCTGCCCTGCCCTGCCCGGAGCGACACAGGATTAATTCCTCTTTCAGTCATTTTACTTTTTGGTAAGGTCTCTTCTAATGCTAGGGAAAACTGCATTTTTAGAAGACTCAGGTGTCTGAATTTGTGAAAATATTTACTTTATAGCCAGCTATGCTATGTGGGTTTCAAGGTCTTGGTGTTTTCGAGCTCATCAGATGCGCGAATGAGGAGGAGCGAGACCCGGGCACTTGACCCAAGCTGGCTAACAGGATTATTTTGTACCATGAATGTCACATTCAATATAAATTAGAAAGCTTGTTGAGGAGTTTTCTCTCTTACATGATGGCTGTGATCCTGAGAACTCCTTGCCCCGCTGCCAGACCCCTGAGGCCTTCCCTTCCTCCCAAAGCCATAGCGCTCACAGTGCCCGACATTTGCTGCCCACTGCTGGGAGTGCACAGCTTCCTACTGGTAGAATTGGCTGAGCATAGTCCTTGCATATTCTATATTGGTATTGGGATCAATATTGGTTCTTTAGTATTGTTAATGCTAATTATTTAGTCTTATTCTATTAAATCTGTTTACATTTCAACCCTTGGTTTCCTTGTTTTTACTGATTCCGCTTCCTGGGTGGGGAGGGGTCATCAGGTGATCAAATAATTGTCTAAATGACAATAAATTGTTGTGGGTTCTTCAAACCATAACACTCCCGTATTGTGTGTCTGTCCCACTCGGATACCTCCCCGGGAATTGCTGGCCTCAGCAAACTGGGGCAGAGGAGATGGACCCAACAAATGGTGTAGTCCCAACAAGGCGGCACCAGAAACGCAACAGCAATACAGATCCCTGAGGCAGAATGGGAAGAAAAAGAAAATGAGGAGAGCTTGGTACACTGTCCTGTCTATTCAGATAGTTCCCAACAAGTTCAGAATGAACTTTATGGTTCATCCTGCTGAAGGTGTACAAGTAAAAAGCAGACAATTCAGAGCGAATGGAGTGGAATAAAGTTTCTTACTCTGGTATCTGCTACTTAGCACTGAATTGGGACGTGAGAGATACGGGAAGAAGAGAGATTGAAAGTGCTGTAAAAATACATTGATTTAAAATAAAAACTTCTGTATAAAATGTCAAGAGTTGTACTGTATATGTGTAATGGGCATCCATATCTTACATAGAAGTTTTTTTAAATCAAGCCAAGAGATGCACTCTTTAGAGTATACTTAAAATGTGGAATAGGGAAAATACTTCCCAGAGAATTGTGGTGGGAATGAGGTGGAGCTTTACATCAATAAGTTGCTATTCATTTTGAAGTGGTGGTGTATGACATATATATGTATGAAAAAAATTAGTTATTAAATAGTAACTGCTATTGTTATGTTAGCATCTAGTGAATCAAAGGGAGGAGAGTCCCATTGTGCTAGGCATGGTTCATCTAGAAGAGAAATAGAAGCTGGCTAGAGAAGAGAAGGGTAGAATGCATAAGAAACAAACACAGTTTTTATTAGAAATAAAAAAATCATACCCTATGAGGTAGGAAGACTACAAGGCAGACTCAATGTCTGTCTTGCAGTCTTCTAGTAATTTTGTCTGTCTTACCATCTTCTAATCTGCAGGACAGGCTAGTCCTGCAGACTAAATTCATCTGCTAGAATTTCTAGGATGGGGGGTAAGGACAGGCCCCCTCTTTGGAGGGGGTAAGGACAGGCCTGTTGCAGTCCTTCTGTGCCAAAACTCTCATCGTCTCCAGTGGGAATCAGGCTTCAGCTTTGCATTGTGGTGACAGCAGCTCTGTCATCACCTCTATGGATGACAGATGCTTCCCCTTCTCTCCGAGACAGCTCGCCTCTATTGAGCATTTTAGACAAAGCTAAAGATACAAGACTTTGACATATATCGTTTATCAATAATTTTCCTGAGCAAAACTCATCTGTCATCTCTCCTACCCATTTCTGTCAGTCATTTAGCAACAGAATTACTGTTGTCACATCTGGCAATATTGCCTCCTGATTCAGGAGCCTTCTCTCACCATCAGCAGTTGCCATCGTCTCTGTCTCCAGCTGTTATACTAGCCTCAGCTGAAAAATTATCTTTTCTCCCTCCTACTTTTATGTTTCTCCTTCTTCATTTGCTGTGATGCATTACTTAATGCTGTATGGTAAATATACAACTTTGTGAGCTATTTTGTAACACAGTTTACATGACAGCCACGATACAAAATTGTTGTTTAGAAGGTAAAATTGTAGGTGAGCAATATGCTTCATCTCCTGCACTAGGGAGATGCTCCTTTGGTTTCCTCAGTCTCATGGCTTGTTCTTAGAACTGCACACTCACTTGCTTTCTCTTTGCAGACAGTGAGCTATTTGTGCTTGCTTTCTTACTTAATTTTCATCCCCTTGAACCTCTGTCTTTTTAATTTCTTTTTGGTTTAATTTTGATATCTGAGTTGGCTAATTTTGAGTTTGTGAATATGTAAGGCTCTTAGCACTGGATAGAGGGGACCACATGGTACGAAGTGGCTGTACAAGCATATTCAAAACCATATGGCTCTGTAAACATATCATAGTCTTATATGCATGTGCTGCTAATCCAGCTGTGAATAACTTCTTGTCCCCTTCCAGCATTACACATCACGTACCAAACCTAGAAAATGCTTACATACATGGTTTAACTGGTCAAAAATGTTTACTGGGATTAAAAAAAACAAACGTTTAGAAGTTCTGAACTCTAAAACTGCGGGAAGTTTGGAAAGTTTGAAACTTTTTCAACATTTTCAAAATGGACTATTTGAACTTTGGTGTAAAGCAATGTTTGTTGGCCAAGTAGAGGCTGAATGTGCTTACTTTTTTGAAAGTGGAAAAATTCTTTAGACCAGAAAGTGTTTAATTTCTGATCTAATACTTTTTTTTGTTGTTGTTGTTCCATGTAGAACGGTGTTTTGCTTTGTTTGTGATTTTTTTTCCCAATTTTCTTCTTGAAGTGAGAAGACAATTTAGATTTTGTGTTAGGTTAGCCAGGAGGCTAAAGAAATATTCACATAGGTGTCTTCGAACCTGGCCTGGTACACCTCCCATTACTTCTGTTTTCTGCTTCTCATGATGTTTTAATTAAAGAATTAGCATTGTGCAACACCTGAAGACACGTGCTACATGGGTGGAGATCCGGGAGGGTTATGAGAGAGAAGCATTTAGCATGAATTTCTTGTACTATGGAGTAACAAAAGGCCTCATGCAGCCTGGGGATGTAGAAGCTGGGGTATGGTGAACTGTAGAGGGACTCTGTGTTGTCCTGGTGTTCCAGTTTTTAAAACAATGCTGGAAGATTGAAAAGGGTTAGAAAGCTACAAAGTTAACATAAAGATAGTGTTACTTGGAAGTGTAGGGGAAATAAAATAAGTAAACTTTTGTGGTGAACTTTTAAGAAGTGAATGTTATATTGCCAGATTAGAATGAGGTAAACTCCATTTATCTGTACTTACTGTCAATTTCGTTACAAGGAAAAACAATCTGAGTGAGCAAATTAAAACATTTACCATGTTTTTCTCATTATAAAAAGATTGAGAAGAGATTTGATCATCAGGTATGTGTACCTGTACAAGTTAGAAATGCAAGATCCAAAAGTACTCTTTAATCTCATAGAGGAAGGCAAAACAAGAACCAGTGACTGGAAGTGGAAATTAGGAAAATTCAAATGAGAAATTGGGCAGAAATATTTTATAATGAGAGTGATTAACCTTTGGAAAGCTGTGGGGAGTGCTCACTTTTCCATCCCTTGCTACCTTCTAATCAAAGCTGAAGTATCTTAGGAAGAGACGCTTTCATTATTACAAGCCTGAGCAACCAGGGCCTGTACAGGAATAGCCATGCGAAACTCAATGATGTCCCACAATATATGTACAGCATCTGACAGGAAAAGTTAATATTCTCTTCTGGCCCTGTGAATTGATCATCTCTGTGCACCTTCATGTATCTCGTAGATCTGGACTTTCTCTGAACCAGACCTGGTAATGGTTTAAAGATGCCAGCTGTGGCAGAGCTTTGATAAGAGGAAACATAAGGCAAGGAACAGTTCTGAGATCCTCAAACACATTCTCCCCGAATGTAAACCTGTCTCTAAGAAGGAAGGACGAGTTCCTTTTTATTTCTACCATGATCTTTTTTGCTTAACATTTCTGGAGAGTAATGCTGTCAGGTCTCCACATACATCACTTTTCACAAGTGCACCAAAATGGACTCACAGAATGGTCAGGGTTGGAAGGGACCTCTGGAGATCATCTAAGTCCAACCCCCCTGCCACAGCAGGGACACCTACAGCAGTTGCACAGGACAGAGCCCAGGCGGGTTTTGAATGTCTCCAGTGTGGGAGACTCCACCACCTCTCTGGGCAGTCTGTGCCAGTGCTCTGCCACCCTCTCTTCAGTGAGTAAGGAGTTCAGGCTCTGCAGAGGAGCTAGTCCTTGGCATGGCCACCAGCAGGGACATTTTTAGTTTGTTGCGAATACCGCAACTGGTTTTGAGAACATGTTTCTGATGTATTCCGAGGAGTCTTTTGGGGTAGATTTAGGCTGTTAAATCCTCTGCACCTTTTTTATCTACTTCAGCACTTTACACATTTGCAAATGCAGAATTAAATGGTTTGTGAAATACCTTGTAACAAATGAAGATGACAATACAAAGTAATGGAATAAGCTATTGTTAATATCAGATATCTGTATGCCTAACAGTCACTGCACATTGTGGGATAAAAATGATCAGAATAAATGACATTCTTAACTCAAGGGATAAATTATGCCACAGGTAAGATGCTAAACAGTGAAAAAGAAGAGATTTACCTAGATGGAAAGGTTCAGCCACATCAGCAACCCCTGCATTTCACATTCCCCGAGGGGTTACAGGCAGCATTCAGAAGGAATAATTATAGCTGGGAGGAAAAGATCAGAAGGTCTATTAGTGCTTTTATAAAAATTTTTAAATTCTTCAAGCCATGTCTGTATTACCTGGAATGACTGAAAGGGAGGCTGGTTTAATTTCTATTATTTGTTATACTTTGTAGAAAAGTAAACTTTCTCCGATGATAGGCAAAAATGATCTCATGTACTTCTGCAACACCTTCCAGACTCCAGGGTGTTTTGCAAATGTTGTTCTGGAGCGTTCCACTCCCGGCTGATAAACATCTTCTTTTAACACAGGACATGGTGGCCCACAGACACTTCCCAACGACCTGCAAGAAGAAGTGGAGTATCCTTTAGCCACCAACAGCTTTAGCAAACAAAGTGAAGGGGAATTTTTTTTTTTTTGCCAACAGAAATTACAAGAGAGAGGTATGGAGGTGGGAAGTGATTGTCTAAACTGATATTGGGCAAAGGCCTTGAAGGAACAAAATACCAGTAGAACTGGATTTCACAGCTCACCTAAAGCACAGCCCTCCAAGCAGCACATCGCTTTCTGTTGTCACATACAGCCATTGGATACTATCGACTCAAGGGCACTGGCTGACCTGGGGCAATGGGCATGCTTCTTTCAAGAGCTGTCTTATCCAAATACTGGCTCTGTACAGTATGATGGGTGAGAAGATCCTATTCTAAAATTGGATGGCTCCAAGAGTCATCTCTGAGCTTTCTGTTGCTGATAGAAGGACAAAATCTGCCAATCTCCCTTTTAAGTTGGACCAAGAACGTCGTGGGTTTGGCCTAGCAGGAGACCTGTGGAGTATGTTAAGCTATCTTCTGGAATTAGCTCCAGGTAGATTGTTTTGCTTCCTGTCTTCCATGTTGGTTTGCACATCTGTCAACCCTTAAACAGAGGTATTTGTAATATTTCTTCTGGTGACCTGAACTAACCAGAAAAGAATCAGAAAATATTTCATAAATACATCTATACAATCTCTAGCAGCAGAGGTACCACTAGCCAGATCTTCAACTTGCATTAATTGGCATCGCCACAGTGACTGTTAGAGCTGAACTTGTTTATAGCTGCAGAGGATGGATCTGCCTCTATTTCTGTTGCTGGCCATCCGTAGAGTGGCAGGACAGATCCGAAGAGTGAAGAAGGATCTGCTGGGCTAAACTGTTCTTCCCACTGCACTGGTAGCCATTTCTCCCCATACCTTTTCTCGTCTCCTTGTTAAGCGAGTTCTCTGGGTCCACAATATCATAGGATCATCTGCTTTCTGGGACTGTTTTGGTCTCTTTTCTCATGCCTCCTCTTGTACATGAGGAATGTCTGGTATCAATGAGACTTTCCAGGTATCTTTCGATGGTTTTCATCAAAGGGAATCTAAAAAAGAAGTTGATTCCCAGTAGGAAGAGCTGGTACTGACTTTCTGTCCTCTATTCAGGAGGTCTGACTGCTCTTCCCACTTCAGAGCTTGGGACAGAGAGGCCTGAGTCTTTGGGTTTGTTTCTGCATTTCATGGGATTCACACCTGGGATGCAAATGTCTTCAACAAGAATGAAAAGAAAACGCTTTTTGCTTTTCATCTTTCACAGCAATTTGGGGTAATCTGAGATTTAATTTATTCACCAGTTGAAAGGGAAAGGGAAATCAAGCCAGCATCTTTCTTTTGAGCCAAGCTCTTCCTTGCGTACCCTGGTGCAGGCTCACACAAAAGAGCTCTGATCACTCTAACTAGGTGCTTGTTCTAATTATGGAAAGATTTAGCGTTGGTTACATAATTGCCCACTGCACATCGGCACACGGCATTGTTATACTACAAAGCCTCTTTTTTTTCCCCTCCCCTCTCCGCAGCAGACCCAGCGTCAGCCCGTTTAACTGAGAGCTAGCTGCAAGGAACAGAATTAATCTGAAGCAACCTCCCATAGCTTTTCCAGGAGAGGCCAGCAAAAATCAGATACTGACCTGCTCCCTTTGCCGGGAGCTTTGCCAATGCATGTCGTCTAGCAGTTAAAGCAGGGGATTGATAGCCTGGGCCGTAGTCTTAAGCATCCCGGGTAGAAGCAGCAAGCTGTGATCAGGAATCAGTGGTTGTGCTGAGGTTACAGTCTCTATTTTGGATTTTTATATGCAGTAGCACAGTAGCTTTAAATGGATACCCTGCTGTTATGCCCAGGATCAGTCTGAACCATGAAGGTCATGAATTTGCAAACACAAAAATGCATAGCAAAACTTCCACAGGCTGTAGCAGATACAGGAGTAGATCTTTTTCCCATATTTCTAAGTTTATTTTATTCTGTGAATCAGAGTGGTTACTTCACGTTCAGCCTGCATTCATTTCTCTCTCATTTTCTCAGTAGTACATCATGTGCACATCTCCTCCACTTTTTATTTTCTTCCTCTTTTGACATCACCCTCTAAACTGTAAAGCTTCCTTCCAACAAATAGTCCTTCCTGCACAATTTGTAACGGTCCAAGACTAAGCTGGGATGCTTCACTGCACCCCATACATTCAAAAGCTCCCGTCTGTCCAAGAAGGGAAAGAAACTTAGGGGATTGTGGCCAGTTTTGCCATCATATGGCTGATGCAACTGCCCACGTGGGCCCTGTATCCTCAATGCGCTGGCAGGGTCATCACCTTTAACTCTGCTGTTCCTAACTTGTAGCTGCTTTGTCAGGAAGCCCACCTTGTGCAGGCATTTATGTTAATGTCTGCTGCAGGGGACAAGTAGGGAAAACAAAACTGACATGAAGCCAGATGGAAAAAAAAGGGACACCCAGCAAATATTTCCAACATTGTTTTGATCTTTTAGGAAAACCTTTAATATACCATTGTCCCACAGCCAGGGAGAAGGTGGACAGGTTACGTTTACAGCATTTTCCGCAGGGGCTTGTATGAAAAACCTGGCCATCCTGGAAGAGCAGCTGGTCATTGGGATCTTTTGTTGAGCACAATGTCCTGGTTTATCACTCCTTCTTCTAGAAGCTGAGGCCTTTTGCTTCATAATCTGAATATTTCTAGATCCCTTTTTGCCCTGTCTTTACCTTTTTGGGTGCAACTGTATCCCCGCAAATAGGGATGGAAACAGAGTGTGGCGATGCTTTCCTGGTTTTGTTTCAGTGTTTCCTGAATCCTGTTGGAAACTTTAACTCTCAAAGAATTATTAAGATCTTTTTGGTCACATTCTGATTTTGGTCTCTGGCATCCTTTTTAATGTATTGAGGATTAATTGTGTTAGCTGTGTCCTTAACTCTGTCCCAAATCCTTGCAATTTTCCACTATGGGTTCCCTGGTGGTGTTGAATTGCAGGTTCTCTTTATCAGAAAGATACTGACTCAAAAACAACATTGAGTTTCCTTCTTTTCACGCTAGAGGAAAAGTTCAACCAGAAATGCTAAGTTTCAAGTGGGTGACTGTCAAACTATGTATTTGCTCCAGGGAATATGAATGTCTTACAATATTTATGATGATTCAGCAACATTTTTTCATTCTCTGCTTTGTTCTTTCTCTCTTTTATTGTAATCTTTATTGCAAGGAGACTTGGGTGAAGAGATTGGTTTTGCATTGAACATTGAATACGATAAAATTTATTAGCATTTTCATTTCTTATAGTAAGGAACTAAAGGTTAGCTGCAGAGAAAGCTATTTTTTTTATTATTCTGCAATTATGTTCCTTGTTGCCAACGGCTTTTTTATTCTTGATGAACACAGTTGTTGTACTGGATCATTCTCTTGGACGGAGAACTGCAGCTTCTGAGATATTTATGATACACAGCTCTGGCCTTTGGAATGATACCCTTAAATATAAGCCGATATTAGGCAGCCATGCATGCATTTCAACGAATGATAAAAGCTAAGTATAGCTGCATAGCCTACGCTATCCATTTTATGCTGCTTGAGGATCAGGCCACACGATGGACAACTTCGTTTCGCCTTCAACGGGAGCAGGACAAAAATGTCCAATGCTATTGCCAGAATCTCTGTGGCGAGAGCGCTCCCGTAGCACTGGGAAGGGAGACGGCGTTGCCGGCCGTCGTGCTGGGGCCGCGCAGTGGCACCTGATCCTGCTGTCTCGCCGTAGCCACACGCACCGCCTAAAATGTTCACCGTGCCCTGGCCAAACCCACACCCTTCACCAAAGCGCGGTTCTCATTTCCAGGTGATAAAAAAAGCATCAGTGCCCCTCCAGCACCTCTCCTAGGTGCAGACACGGGATGCCCTGGGATCTGAGCTCCGTGTTTCTACCCCCTCTCATGATTTCTGAGATATATATATATATATATAGATATATATATATATAAACACACATACATGCCTTCTCCCTGCTGCAGGGCTTTCAGTGAGAGAACACTGAAAACCAATCAAAATATCAGAAAGGCAGATTTTTTATTTTTATTTATTTTTTTCTTTTAAAAAGCACCGAAGACGGCTGTTCTGGGCACCAGTGCCAGGCTGGGAGCCCCGCTGGCACAGGGGACACTGTGTTACCCTGGAGTACACTGAACGGCAGGCTGCTGCCCGTCCACCTCCGCTTTTGCAACTACGAGGGGGTTCAGCGCGCACCCCCGCAGCTGCGGCAGAGGCGTTAGAGCAGCCCGGGGGCCGCCGGTGCCCCGTGTCCCGCGCCCCCCGCCGGTGCCGCGGTGGGCTCGCCCAGGGGCCGCCCCCCGCAGTGCCGCCGCGCCCCCGCCGCTCCGAGCGGCCGCGGCCGGAGACTGCATATCCCAGCATGCCGCGCGGGGCAGGACCGTACCATGTGCGAGGCGGGGGGGGGGGAGCAGGCGGCGGGGCGCGCGGGAGTTGAAGCGCCGCCGTACCGGCGAGGCGGTAAGTGCCGGCTCCGTGCGGCGGTGGAGGGGCCGGTGTGGTGCCGGAGGCTGCGGAGGGGCTGGCGGGGAGGCACCCGGACCTTCGCTGCCTTCCCACCTCCCCGCTGCGGCCTCAGGCGCCTCGACCCGGTTCGGCCCCTCCGCGCCCCGGCTGGTGCTGCCGGGCTGCGGGGGTCCGGCCGCGGGCCCAGGCGGCGGTTGCCCACCGCGGGCGCAGGCCCCGGTTGCCGCAGGGCTCGGCGGGTGCGGGGTTGTTTCTGGCAGGCGGGAGCGCGGGCGTTGCTGCGGGAGGCACGGCGGGGCACGGCGCGCCTGAAGGAGAACGGAAAGCAGCCGGAGCCGGGCCCTTGGCGTCCTTTACGGGGCGCGGGGGGCGAAGCGGCGCCGGTGGGGCTTTGCGGCGGCCCTCAGGGGCGGTCAGCGCTCCCTGGGCCTCGGGAGAGGGCGGTCTGCCGGGGCAGGTGGCGGTGCTGGGCCTCGAGGGAGTCACCTCCGGGAGAAAACCGGTAACCTCCCGTCCGTCCGTCCGTCGCCCCACGCCCGCCGAGCGGCATGAGGGGAGGCATGGCGCCCGGCTGCGAGGAAAAGGGCGCCGCACGTGTGCGAAAGTCAGAGAAGCCCGGCTCAGCCAGGTGAAGGAAGAGCGGGAGGTGATCCATCAACGCGGGCCTTAATAACGAGAGGCCGCGACACCGTATTTCGCAGCTGACAGGGTCTGTGAGATGCCCCGAGGGGTGTTGTAATGGCTCATTTACATGGAAAAGGCTCCTCCACGCCTTGTGCAAAACTTTGAAATACGATTGATTTCTGACAATTCCATTTCCGTACCTTATATTGGAGGTGTTTTAATCCCTTTTTATTGGTGCAACGCATTAAGCGTGAAAGCAGGAACTTTGTTGCTGAAGCGCTCAGCTGCTCTGCCTCTTTATTTGCTACCTAAAGTTCCCATCTTGTGTTCGTGACGTACAGCTGGCAGGTATGGCAATAGATGTGATGTCACGAACTGCAGATTATAGCTTCAGGTAGGAATAAGATGCAAGAACAGATGGACTTGCATCCTGCTTTCAAGCAAATGTTCTTTTAGTAATAAAGAAGGTGAAGGGAAAAATAATGAAAGAGAGAGGCGTATTTGCTTTGTTAAAAAACTGTCACTGTTTGCACCTTTTGTTTTCCAATAAGTGAAATTTTACAAAAACGTACAAGGAGCAGAAATGGTTTAATTAAAACACTTTGCAGAAAATGTTTTTTGAAGGTGACAGAGGATACAAAAGATTTCTGTACAAGAGAGATCAGTCCTCCTGAAAGAAGCCCCAAAATTTCTAGAATTTCATTGAGGAAGGGGGAGGAGAGCAGAGTTTTTGGGTTTTTTTTGGAAGTGTGTGTTCATTTGGCTGCAGTCAAGGGGCCAGGTTTATTTTCTCTTGAGTTTAATCTTAGGTTCAGAGGAGTCCTGATCAGCCATCTACCCCTTCTGACAGGAGAAGGAGCTGGGGTGCTGCAGGCTGCTGTGACTGGTACTGGAAGAATATATCTTGTTTTTTCTGCCTCGAAGTTACCTAGGGCTTGTAAGGAAATAAAAGGAAATAATAAAATTTAGCTAAGGTTCATGTACAGAGGTCTCTGGTGTTATATTAGCCTGTTTCGCTGATTGTGTTCTTGTGAACTGTTTTTGAAAGGCTTGACCCATGTCGCTGTGTGTGTTTTTTGGTTACAAGGCTTCGAAGAGAAAAGGCATGAGCCAGACTGACCCCGTTAGAGGTTCACAGAGAGAAGTAGGAAAGTTTCTCAATCAAGTCTGAGAGTAGGAGGATTAGTGTACTCCATCTTGACGGGGTAAAAGCCCATGCTCTGTCGTAGGCGCTCCTGAGCACTTACAGAGTAGGTGAACCATGCCTCTTGATTTGTGGTGTAAGCAGAAAGAATGGTCAATCACATTTTCTATCTAATACCAGCCAAAGGGAAAGGAAAGAAAAATATATCTGACTTGTAATTTTTTTTCAGGTCTGAATCCTCTAAAGTGACATAAAGAATCATAATATGTATATCACGTGTAACGAATTACATGTTAAACTGCCTTATATACTGTGAGCAATGAGTGCAGTGCTGCAAAGGGCTTAGTGTGGGCAATGCATTTGTTGCCCACCCTCGTCTTCCAGAGAAAAAGTGAGTGAGGAGAGAAGTGTCTCACCCCGGGCCTGTGCCAGAGCCAGGATTAGGCTGTTGACTCTTGCAGATGTCCGTTCTACCACTGCAGTCCCTGCCTGGTGCTTGAAGGGGACAGTGATGATGAGAAAACAAGTGTCTCTTGGTCACTCTGGTCAGGTCACCCATCCCCTGCGTTGTACGCGGCTGTCTGCCACCAGCCACTGGAGTTGCATGCAGCCTCCAGGGATGCATTGCCTCTTCTCCCACCACTCATCAGCAGTGAGGCACTTTCACAACTAGTCTGTCAGAGTTTCCAACAAGTTTTGGGTGCTCTTGGTGTTGCAAGAGCTCTTTTTAAACCCTGGTTGTTTATATCTTCTATTATCCCCTTGCAATCTGCCTACACTGTGGTATCTTCAAAACATTTGCAGTGAAGAGGCAGCCTGTTGCTGTGATCAGAATTGACTTTTGGTGAGCACGTGCTCCCTTGTCTCTGCCCACCTGTTGTTTCTCCTTGTAAAGCCTTTGGGACCGTGAACAGATGTTTTGTTGTGGGTGCCCGAGGTCTAGCACAGTGAGTTACTTCTGGGTTTATGGCCTGTAGACACTGTTGAGTTAGGAATAGCAATGGAGTCAGAGCTTGTGTTCGGTTGCTGTGTTATTGCTTGAGCTCTTGTCTGGGGGCAGTGCTAGCAATGCATCATTAGCAAAGGAGCAATTAAAACTTGGATTGTCAGGTCCCTTGGGGCCGCAGACATCAGATCACTACCTCCTTCTCAGATGTTACATTTGCTGTTTTGTGTCTCGGCAGGATTCATCAGTCATGGCACGAAGGGCCTTGAAACTTGCCTCATTGGCAGCAGCCACTTCTGGCATCTATCTGTATGGCAACAAGTTCCTGGACCCCAATGATTTTGGAGTTGTTCGTGTGGGCCGAGCCATTGCCACAGTAAGTATCATCCTAGTAATGTGCAGGAAGATTCCTAGGTGGGTAAGGGGATTGGAGTTCACAAGAACTTGGGATTTCCTGCATTCCCTCTCTGCATTTCCAGTTGACAGCTGGCTCTAGCAGTCAGAAGGTCAACAGAGAGCTCTTCAAGTTGCTGTCAGTGGGGAGAAAAGAGGTGAAAGCAGAGAAGGAATAGAGCTGTTGTTTGTTGTTGTTTGTTTGAGAGAAACAAACAGAGATACTGCAGAGAACTGTTTCTGCTTCCCTGGATAGGGTGGGACCTTCAGAGCAAGGGTTCACTTTGGGCCCACGTCTTCATCAGCCACCCTTCAAGGTCACTCACCCAGGTACAGTATCCTGCTGCTTTAAGAGTGACTTAGTTCAAACCATCTTGTCTGCATATGCCATTTTTTACATTGGAACATTTTGTTTTCAGGATCGTGGTTGTTGTATTGATACGCTACGGTAGCTATTCCCCTGTGACCCTTAGGGTGAAAGATTTGGGGAGAGGAGGGCAGGTGTCTTAAGGATCATTCTCAAAGCAAGGGTGAAGAGGATGGGAGATGATGTACTTCTGAGATTGGATTGGTTTCCAGATTCGTAAAATAAGTGCTACATCTGCCTAGCATCACCACTATTTCACTCATGTGTTGATCACCGCTCTAGAAAACCTGAGAATGGAGACTGCCAGCCAAACAGGTTGCTGTCTTCTCCTTGAGGATATTCACTGATGAATCCATGAGCAGCCAGGAACAAGGAGAGCAGAGACTCTGGAGGAGGTGTCAGTCTCTCTGTACCTCACTTGCATTATACATCTGTCACTTCAGGCCACAGTCTCCATCATTTACAGACCCCCAGTGGTAAGCAGCTGTCCATCTGCGTATTCTATGACTTTTAAGCACTTCATTAATGAGTTTTACAGGGAATCAGCTCCTGAGGGCAGATGCAATAAGAAACAAGCTCTGTGGGTTGGCTTAGGTGCCATGCCATTTACATGTGCGAGCTGCACCATGAACTATTGTGAAAAATGAGTGTTTATTTTGAAAGTGTGAGGGCAGAAATACAAGCTGTAATCTTTCCTTCTTAGCTAATACGTGCTAAATAAGTGCTAAGCTTTGTGCTCTGTCCCTGACCATAAGGCAGTGCTGCCTGGTGGCAGGGAGCAGCTCTCTCCCTTCTGCTGCACAGGAAACTGAGGCATGGAGAAGGAACACAGCCTATTGTGGCTGGAGAGGAATCTGCTACCCAGGCTGTTTGGGCTCTCCAGTCTGCCCTTGAGTTCTTCCTGTTTGATCAGTGTTTCTCAATCTTGATGCCAGTGTTTTTTGTGGCTATCTATCTTCTGTTTAAGATAAAAATAAGTGAGAACTGTGCAGTGATGTAGCTGTGCAGGTAGTCTGTGTTTTGAGTGACGGCGAGAGATTACTTTCCTGATTAATAAGAAGTAGGGGAAAGGACATTTTCTTTGCTTTAAATGCTGGAGAATCTAAAGACATGCTTGACTTTCATTCTCTGCCTTCAGGGAAGTCACAAGTCGTGGGCTGTAAAGCACTTCACTGGCCCTCCTCTCAAATGCATTAGAAGGTTCTGCACCCATAGCTGCAAGCAGTGACCCCCAAAAACGTGCTGCCGGTGTTCTGTAGGTGGTGGAAGCATGTGTGTCTGTATATTTTTCAAACACAAATTTTCTGTTTCTGAATTCTCTCTTCCCTCTACTATGTAGGACTGGATATGGTTAGGTTGCCTCTCTAGTCCTGCTGCACCAATGACCTCTGCCTTCCCAGCCTGGCGTCACTCCTTGTTGGAAAGGCAGAAGTCAGCTCTCATCTGAGCACTGGGAGCCCACACTGCTGTCATTCCTTAGCCATAGACTGGGTGAAGCCAGTAGAGCAATTAGACTTGTTCATTTCTAAGAAGCTCAGCTTCTTGGGCTTGCTCTTTTTGTAAATGAAAGCTGGGACTCTGTAGCAAATAAGTGACTTACTTTGGATATTGGTGGCATGTACATGGCCCTGAAGCATCTGTCCTTCAACGTAGCCCTGCCTAGGCTTCCTATCTGGATGCTTGATTCAATCATTGCACCACAGCGAGGCAAAACCAGGCTGTAATTAAGAGGCTGTAATCCTTAAGAGCTAAGTTCAGCAGCAGCAGACAAAAAAATTAAGGTGAGTTATGGTGTGGTGAACAAAATAAAAGCCTGGAGAAAAGAACACATGCAGGTCAAGAAACCTGACCTAGAACTACAGGTCTCTGGACAGATTTCATCTGAGTTTGATTAGAAAGATTTCAGTCCGCTTGTATTTTAAGCGTACTGGTTCCATAGTCGTTTGCAGACTTTGCTAAGAAACTTGATGAAGTGCACTAGCAGAAAATTTATTATTGAGCCTCAGTTTAGGGAACTGGCTCTTCCTTATGTGTGGGTAGACAACTGTTCAGAGGGAACATCGTGCCATGACCTGGTGAGATCTGAGGATAGTTGAGGTGTGGTGGAAGAGTGTAAGGTGTTGAGAATTCATTGATACAAAGCAGAACCCCAAGTCTTTGGGACATTTAACACTGGACTGGATACAAGATCAGTTAAAGAAGTAGTCTGGCATTTGTAAGGGGAGGCACTAATTGATCTTGTAGGTCTTTTTATGTCTCTGAGATTCAGTCTCATACTGTAACATGAATAACAGCCCTAGTCTTGTATGAGAATGAAGTCAGTGGCCTGGACGCGTCATGTTTCAGACAGTTTCTATGTTCTGGTAAAATTAGAAACTGGGCAAAGCAGTTGTGCATTTGCCGTATTTCTTTGAGGGTATCCCAGTTGTTTTGGGTATATGGAAGGAACGTTTTGTGCAGTAGCTGGAATACATCTCAGACACTAGCAGGGATTTGCCAATGTCAGAGTTGCCTATCAGGATCATCATAATACTAATTTAGTGTTTAAGATTACGATGTAATTAGCAACCGCTTAATTAATTCCCTCTTCCTCTGTAATACAGGCCAATCTGTTAGCTGCTTCTTTTCACGTTGGAGGTGATAATTACCCTCGTGGACCAGAGATAAAATAAGAACCAACTCAAGCCTTCATGCAAGGCTGATTTGAACCTCCCTCCACTTCAAAGTTGTTCTTTGAGGTTGGGAAGATGCTTTGAAAATTTTTCTTCTGAATGTGACTCTGTGTAGCTGTGCAGCTCCTGAGTTCACTAGGGGCAAGAGAGCCTGAAAAGCTCAATTTCCAATCTGGAAAACAGGAAATGTGAAAAACCTAACCTCCACAAGGAAGGAGTGTGTCTGTGTGTGACTGATTCCCAGGTTGATCCGCTCTTCGATGCATCTCTGAGCTTTTGACTGTTTCCCTATTGTCAGTTCCAGCAACTTCGTCTCAAACCAGATTTGATCCCCTTGCCTTCCTGGCTTTCACATTACTTTGACTGTGGTTTACGCGGTTACTAGGTGTTTTTGCAAAAGGTGGGGGATAGTATCCAGTCCCAGAACGCTACCCCTTCGATAGGAAATCTGACTTTAAATCTGATTTATTCAAATGGTTCTTTATGGCAAGGATCTTGGACAGGTTCATCTAGGTATACATTCCCTTCTCTCCCCCCAGGTAAACTTTACGAATGGGACCTGTATGTTTCTGTTCTGTTTGCTAACAGTGGAAAGAGAGGAATTTTAGTTGTAGGATAAAATTGTGAAATACCCTAGATCCATTTTCAGAAATCATTAAGGCACTTAGGTATCTAATTCCATTGTCTGTGGCTATGTCTAGCTAATAAGCTTTAACTGGATCCCCATGTTGTTGTTTTGTAATTGGGTATCTGATCCTTCAGCCCTCTAGTCCTTTGTGTGGTTGAATATCCCCAAAAGTACCGCTGCTTGTACTAACTGGTGAACATGTTTTCAGCCACTCTACTCCCTGCTGAACCATCTACCCAGGCTGAGCTCACTGTGCACCAGTATGGTTAGCCTGGTTGGAGGTGTGAAGATGAAGCATGGGATAACTGGTGGGGCACAAACAGGGTCTTCATGGCCTCTATTACTAGCAGCAGACCTTCTTGTGGAAGCTGACAGAGAAAGGGGGTCTGCTGCGCAAGGTGCTGTACAGAGATAATGAAAATGCTTTGAGCTTCTCAAATGGAAGATAGTATAGGATTGCCAAGTATTGGTTATTTTTAAAAGCTATATATTAATGAGGTGCCTGCTCTGCTTTCTATAAATTTTCATTGAAATTTAAATCTTTTCATTTAATTTCTTATGAGTCTGTTACCATAAACTTGACTGTGGAGCCAAAACTTTAGAACCTAAGCTGCATACATTCTCCGTAACAGAAGGTTTGTTGTTGTGATCCAAGGTAACTGCAGAGCTTGCTCAACACTTCTGGTTTCGTTTGCAGACAGCAGTTATCAGCTATGACTACCTCACCTCCCTTCGGAGCGTCCCATACGGATCAGAGGAGTATGACTTCCTCAAATCACAGGTAGGTGATAGCACTGGACTGCGTTCCTTGGAAACTGCAAGGCACGGGTGTGTTGCCAAAGCCATTGCTGTAAAGCAAACCATCAAGCTGTCAGCTTAATAGTTCAATATGCCTTCTGCCAAATTGGTAACAGCAGGGACAAACTCTGCTGCATATTACATAAGATTCTTGCAGAACCTGCATCACCCGATGGAGGAGATGCCTCAACAAGAGTAGCCTCACACAACCAGTGCTCACTTAAGTTCAGTAGAGATTCAAGTTCTCAGTGTATGGGATAAGATGCTTTTGGGCTCTGTCACTAGTTCTCTGCTGCCCAGGCTGGTTGTGTGGAGGTCAGCTGCTGGGAGGGGACTGGCAGTTGTTTCTTAACCTGCTTATTGGCTGATAATGGCCGTAACATGAAGGCTGAGGGGATTTAAGTAGAAGGAGCGTGTTGGAGGGGAAACAATAGGGAAGAATCAGGCTGGCAGATTTCTGAAGAAATCAGAATCGGGCAAAGAAAAGTACATCTCACTGCAAAATATATAATTGTGTTTTGATATCACTAATTAACATGAATAGAAAAAGCATTGATAGTGAGAAGTAAGATAAGCACCTCTATTGCTCGTCTCAGTCCTGTGCTGCACCTTTCATTCCAGCCTACAGTCGTACAATACTTTGAGCTGTGAGTGGCACTGAGTTTTACTTGAGGGCACGTGGTATATGTAGGCAGGGTCTGTCTGCTGTTCCAGCTCAGGGCCTCTTTGGAGTGGGAAATACAGCTTGTGCCGAATTAGGCCAGTCTGCATAGTATGTTTGAACTGAGGTCTTTAACCTCATTTTTCTTCTTTGTGCATGTAGGATTTAGGCTACTGGTGTGGTTGTAATGCATGGGGAGGTGCTCTCCAGGGACTCTCAGACTGGAGGGACTCTGGAGCTGGCAACAGCGGTAGGCCAGGTAGAAATCCGTGTCATTGGACTCCAGCATGCTTTAGTATTCCTCTGGCAGAAAATCCACATCATCATCGGTGCAGTCCTAGAATATTTGTGATGGTTTGCAGAGAGGTTTCCTTGGGCTTGTTCTCATCCTCTCCTGTCTAAAGATGCTAAGCTGTTCTGCTGCAGCTCTTCATCCCAGGTGAGTGTCACTGATGCCGTGGCATAAACTGGAGATAGATGTGTTGGGATCTGGAGCTTCACTTTCCATCTGCCCATGTCTGCCACATGCCTTTGAAACCTGGTTTGCAGAAGGGCTGCTTGTAGCTTTCTTGAGCGACACCCAAGTTATGGAGTTATCAGTGCTGTGGACAGCTTGTCATTGGCAGCAGTTTGCAGCGGCCCTTGCAAATTCCTGACCTTTTGCCGTGTCTCTCCATGGCTTCATTAACCTCTGTCATGCAGGTTTTGATGGTTTGTCAATTCATGCCCCAGGCAGCCAGAAAGGGTCCTGTTTGCTGGCGCTGCACAGAGCTGTGCTCTCCTGCTTGGCAGCCAAGACTAGCTGAGTCAGCCCCTGCGCGTGGCAGAGCCGGTGGCCAGTGTAGCATGTCAGCGTGACACAAGAGGACTCTGTGACATGGCCATCACTAGCCTTTGGCTGTAGGAAGAGGAATAAGCTGAGAGATAGAAGGAAGTAGGTGCACACATAGCATGAGTTAGCAAAACTCGTTGGCCTGTGGAGGCCTGTCCTGCTGTTGGCAGGTGTTATGAAGAGCCACCACTAAGCCTGACAGTGACAGCCTTGTTGATTCCTCAGCAACATCCCTGCAGTGCTTGTTCTAGCAAAGCATCATCTTGGCAGGGGAGAGTTTTTTGGGCCTAGGCAATTGCACGCCAAACCATTTGTCTCGTTGCAGCTCTAAGTGGGTGACAACCAAGTCTTCGCTGTCTTGCAGCTCTTTTAACACTGTGGGAGCTGATTTTATTGGTCTCAGACTAGCTCAGAATGACTTTTAAGAAGTTCCCCCATTGGGATTGGTACTAAAGGTTAGTCACTGGACGGGGCCAAGAGGATGTGAATGGCCCTCCCAAATAAGTGTTGTACATGAAGGATAGTTATTCAGATGTTGCTTCTACTTGTCTGTGTCCTGGATAGATCTCTGGAACTCTCAGCCATTCATTGTACTCTCTTGGCTTTCTGTGCTTTGACTGAGGCCCAGCTTAACCTCCTCTTCATATGCTGAGAGTTTGGAATTTTCTTTTAAACACGCGTATGAATTGGTTACGGGTTTACAGCCTCACTTTTGGTGCTGTGCTTAGAACAGAGATTCTGTGAGGTGGGGATTTGGTGACCCTGGGACTGCGGATAGCGCCAGCAGGTCTGGGTGCGGCTGCTGTGCCTCTGTCTCTGGTGAGGGGATGCAGCTGCGTGCATGTCTGGGACGGACTTGCAGCTGGGAGTAGAAAACCACTTTTTCTGTGCCCCTCCTCCTGGTACTCAGCATAGTGGTGGATGCTACTCCAGTGCAAATGATGATGCTTAACTTATTCTCCACGGATTGCCAGTCAGCCATTAAACTGGAGGCTCTAAATTGCCCATGGCCTCAGGTGAGAGATGAGCAGCCTCAGTGGCAGCACCAGCCCCTGAGCCTGTTGGGGCCAAACAGGGATATAGTCATTAGGAAACAATTAAATGCAAAGCAGATTAAGAACAAGTGGCTTCCCCAGGGGCTTTTAGCCAGGTTCCTACTTAGCTCCAAGGAATTCTCTTCAATCTTACTGTTTTTCTGTCCCTCATGGGCCGCTTTTGATGCTAATGCTCTCAGCCACTCAGGTCTCAGCACCTTTTTATGGCCAGCAGATTGGGGGTGTATTTACTACTCTCTGTGAGGCAGGAAGCAGTAGCTGGAAATTCACTGTGTGTCCCTGTGGTTGGTTTGCGTCTCTCTGGTTCTCCCGTCAGCCAGGAAATACAAGAGTCCACTTTCCCGATGGCTCTCTCAGCCTTCCTCAGCAACAGTGAAGAGAAAAAAATGTCATCTTTTCCATTCCTTCTCTTGCCTGTAGCAGGGATAAACTTGCTTAAGTGGTCAGGCTTTATGTCCATCCTAGTGGGTGCTTTCTCTCACCACTGGTGGCTGGACCACATAGATAACTTGATCTTTTTCCTGAGTTAAGAATCCTTTCCTGGGGTGTCTGCCCTTTTCCTGCATATGATGATAACGCCAGTGTACTGATGTCAAGGCCAGTGGTAGCCATGGTTAGCCCCAAGACATTGAATGTCTGTAGATCTAGTGTCAGGAGCACTAGGGGAGATAAGAGCTTTCTTCATGTCTGTTTCATTAAATGATTCTAGCCATCTTTGCACATATAATCCTGGGGACATTTCTTCCCATTTCTGCCCTGCTTGTCCTGGGTCAGAGGAGGAAGGAGGGCAGTCTGCTCAGTGCCATTTCCTTACCTATTGCTTTCCCAACAAACTGTTTTATTCTGTAGAGGGCTGCATTTCTCTGACATTCTTCCACCTCCTTGTGTGTTTGTCTCCTCAGTCTCAAGTCAGCCTACCGGGAGACATTTCCACTGTGCCTCTCATTGTAGCACCTGGATGTCTTGGTTGACACTTCTTACATTGCTGGCATCAATATCTGTTGATCCTGCTGTCAGTCAGGAGGTATCTCACAACATGGAGTTTGTTTAAGGGCTGGCATCAGTGGGCATCTGAGTTGTTGTCAGTGTAGTAAGAGGATTGCAATGGGTCAGTCATCTTGCAGATTTCGGCACTAGTGGCCACAGTTGAAAGTCTTGAGCAGAGCATTTTTTTGTTGTTTTCCTGTGTAAGACATGAGATTACCGCTGTGAATGTGGATACAGGTATTTTTTTAATGGAGAGGAGATAGCAAGGAGAGAAAGGATCTGTGGTCAACGTGTCTCGGGAGACAGGGGGAATCCATTCTTGAATTAACTTTGTTGGCTACAGAATTGCTTTGTCAGGGAAAAAACATTTGGGGAGGTTAATTAACTTTTGAGAGCAGAATGAGGATGTTCTCCTCATTCAAACTCCTGGTTATTGGGCTGTCAGTATCTGGGCAAATATTTGGAAGTCATAACCTCGTGCCATCATTCTACAGAATACAATTTCTTGCTCCTTGGAGGCTATTCCTGGCATTTGTTGTGTTTGCTTCTCACGGTGGGGTGGGTGTTTTCAAAATGAACTATGTATGGCTCACAGTGAAGTTGCCCGACTGAAGGATCCTGGAAAGAAAATGAGTGGGTGTATGTGTGCATGTGTTTTTCAGAAATAATCTGCAGTTTCTGGATAGTTCAGACCAATGAAATAGCCTGTGTCTTTGGACTTCCCTTGTGATTCAGTAACACTGTGTGCCTTAAATAATAGGAAGTGATGTCCTAAAATAGTTTCTTCATGATGGAGGTGGACAGGATCTGCAGAGAGAAATCCCCAGGAGCTCTCCATGGCATTCCTTCAAAAAGGCAACTGTGAATGGGGACTGTGAGCTGTTCTACACTGCAGCCAGCGTGTGCGGTGGTGGCTGTCTTTGCTTGTGCTTCAACCTGTGGTGAACTGGGATGAGAAGCAGCAAATGAACTTCCTTATGAGACATGGAATAGCCATTAGGTGGCAGTGACTTTCTGTCACCAAGCTAAATGGGAACCACTAATAGAGAGGTGAAGAGCTTCACAGCCCATCCACAGTCTCTGAGCTGATCATGTTTGGTTGCCCTATTATGTACTCCCTAGGATATCTCTTAATCTAAAAGGCATGGTTGACACTAATGCAGTCTAAAAAAGCTACTAGCAGGGCCAGCTGGTGGCTTGATGACTCTACATTTCAACGCTGCTGTCTAGCAAACTTCCTGCCAACACATAAAGCATGAAAGCTTTGCACTGAAAACACGTAACAAGCTGTAAAATAAATCTTATAATTATAAGACACTTCCTTTTCCTCCTTCTGCTTTCTAGAGTGGTGTCAGCTGAACATTATGGCCACAGCGTCTCTAGATTTTAATTTTGTAGCATTAGGAAGGTCCATTTTTTTTTTGGGATGTGTGCCTATGAAACAAGATGTTCTTCAGTCCTCTGCAGTGATTTATTCAGAGAACTGGGCCATCTCACCGACATTTTTGGAGGAGGAAGAAGGGGAGAAGTGAGGGGAAAGAGGCAGTGCCTCATTTATTGCACATTTTTTCCTGGCTGTGCACCCTTGTACCTGAAATGCTTCACTCCAGGAGCATGAGTGTGAGGTGTAAGGCACACCACTTACCTAAGTGGTCCTGAATCTTTCTTGCAGCTCCCCAGCAAGAGTGAAATTGTGTGCCTTGGGAACATTTAGCCTTCTCTCCTGCAGGTGGGGCTATCCCTTTTCATTTGAATCCCTGAAGACCTCATTACTTTGCTTCCTCATAGCTGCTGAAGAGGTACATAATACCAGAGGAATATCTGAAGAACATCTCAACTGGTAAAGTGAGGAACCATTAGGAAGCCCTTGAAGGATGTAGGCTGCAAGAAGCCTGCACCATGAGGAGCACTATAAAAAGAGAAAATGGAAAGTGAAGAAATAATCTTGTTTTATTTAGTGTTTGGCCTTGAGTTCCAATGTGAAATGAACACTCAACAGTGCGAAGTCAAGAGATATGGCAAGAGATGGTATCTTCTCTGAAGAGCTCATGGTTGAGATTTCTTTATTTGCCTAGATTTTCACACTAGATGCGAGTGGTGCAAATAGATATGCACATAGTATTTCTCAGAGGGCTGAAAGCTGCGAAAAGAAGGAAGGAAACAAAAAGTGGGAATTGCTTAGGATGCCACTGTAAGTAGCTTAAGACTGGTCCCATTGACTTTGGATCAGGCCCTAATTAGGGATATCTTCTTAATGAAGAACTGTGTAGCCTTGAATTACTGGGCAGTTGTTGGAGGCCACCTGTAAAATCAGTAGAGCTGACTGGTAGCCAGTGCTTTACCTATTTTAAGAATAGGAAGACAGCTGGCTTGATAATTAAAATAATCTTGTCTGAGACTAGGAAAAATAGATACCTAAAGGATTCATTTGAGGATAGAGATACATCAGTACTTGCAATGGCAAACTAGGCTTCTTAAATGTTGTTTTGTTTGTCCTTTAAGTCCTTAACAAGACCCATATTGTGGATTCTGTTCCTCTTTCTAAGGTTACTGTAGTAGCTTGCAATGAAACACTAGCTTGAAGGACTCCAAATTAGGAGTGCAGAGATGTAAAAACAGGAGTGAAAAGACTAGGGTGGCGTGTAGAGGATATTTCACGTATCAGGCCAGGTTGGAATTTCAGAGCAGGACTGAATACTGTAGACTTGCTCTGCTAAACCAGTGACCTTATCACATTCTCCCCAAAAGTACATCTGGTAAAAGAATGTGCTGGAGGGTAGCACACAATTATCTTACCTGTCAAGCTTGTATCTTCATTTAGTCTGTTAAGTCAGTGTTGAGGGAATTGGTGTAGTGGGTGGTGTCTTGCAAACACTTCTCTGGACTTCTTTGCAACATTGAAGGCATCTTAGTGGGTTCCAGGCAAACCCCTTTACCTATGTGGGGTCCACCCTGTTTGCATACTTGAGGGAAAGGTGTCTCCGAAAGGAACTCTGCTGTCTTCCTCCATCTGGTGCCCCAGGACTAGGCAAGACTCTACCAGGCTGAGGAAGCCCTGGAGACTAGGAAAGAAGGAAGCTATGTTTCTCTTGAGTTGGAACAGTTGCTGATTTAGTCTAGGAACAAAACAAAATGTCAAGTTTAGTGCCAGGTTTGGAAGCTACCCCTTACTTTATTTACTAGGGTGTTCAGGTGCCCTGTCTAGAAGCCTGCTGATGTGAGCACGTCTCTATTTTTGTACATCTGGACAGGCACGTCTGTCTGCCTGTAGACATGTGCCTGTCTGTTCAGGTGTGAGTGTTTCTGTTGAAGTACCCACTTCCAAGATAGGGTCAAAAGTTCAAAACTGGCTTTGGAGGAGTGAATCCATAGAACTGGTTCAGGTTCTCTTTCTTTTTTTTTTTTTTTTGTGTGTTTGGTTTTCTCGTCTCTTTTTTTGACTTGAGTGTCCAGTCTCAGTGGCTGCAAATTCTGCTGATGGTGTACCATTCAGAGCAGCTTGCTGCTCCTTCCTCTGCAGCATCATCATCTTGGCAGGTCTGACACCAGTAACAACTTGTTTTTGTCAGTGTATTGAGTTGATGTGACTTGGAAGGGGCCCACAGGGAGCAGATAAACATAGTGACAAGGGTCATCTTTATACAGCCTCCACTCTGTTCCTAGCTCCACTCTAACAATGAATCTGCATGTGAGCCTGCACATACACACACATGCACAGTGCTTTATGAAATGCCTCCTGCCAAGCCTGGATCCATTTACTGTCTTGCCAGCTTTGCTGAATTTAGAGGTAAATTTACTGAAAAGGTCACTAGCAGAATTGCTTTTCAAAAAAACCCAGCTCCTAAAATGTCTTTACTGCCCCTGCAGTCTCTGTTTGAAAATGTACTCATTTTGAGTTGCCTGTAAACTCTGTAACTGTGCAGCCTGTTTGTTATTGTAGGGTTGCTCTGAATACAAGTTGTTTTTTGCAGGATTGCTGAAGGGCAGCAGGCTTTGCACTCCCATTTTGTTTATCATAGAACTGTTGTGTGAAGAGAAGAAGGGAAGATACATGTTCCTCCCTCGGGCCCTTTTCTTTGCGTTCACAGTCAGGCGGCACGGCTGGGCATTTCCAGAGCCAAGCAGGAGTTGTTTCATCTCTGCAGTGCCCTGGTATTGCCTGTTCTGTCTCTCCTCTTCCTCTCCAGGTCAGCTTCCCTCTATTTCTTGAAGTAAGCTGAGGTTTTGCTGTGGCACTCTGAATTGGGAGTTATTCGCTGCCAATATACGGAGTGGTGATCCTTGACTGGGGAACATTGTTATAATGAAATGATGGCTCCTGAGCAATGGGGAGTGAGAAACAGCACGGCTGTTAGCTGGAAATGTGCTTTCCTTACTCTGAGCTGGTGCTTGTACCGGGCTGAGAGCTTAAAGACAAGAGGTGTCTGCAACCTGATGCACGTGAAGGGGTCTAAAGAGCTATACCAGCTCCTGCCTCCCTGACTGGCAGGGTTAGGTCCAGTGCAACTTTTCTTGACCTCCACTGGCCCCAAAGGCCACAGGCTAGGGACTGAGTCTGTACCAGGAGTGAGGGTGATGTTTGATTCTTTTAAACCTATGTTTTGATTTTTAGGGTAACAAGTGCTTGGTAGTGTGGCTGAGGACTGAGCAAAATGCAGGCCAAAGCAGCTTCACGCGTACACCTCTCCTGGTATATCCCCGTCTGAATGCATGCAGGTTCCCATGCTAGCCCTGCACACTAACCTCTCTGTTCACTGGCGCTGCCATCCTGTACCAGGCCTGAATCAGCTTCCTGCTCTCCTGATTCTGCTGTAGCCCTGCCCCAGCTCTGCCCGTACCTCTCCCCACTGATGCCTCAGCCCTGGCTGCCACCTCCCTGGCCCCTGCCGTGCTGCCAGCAGTTACCCCACCTGGCCTTGTATTCATTAGTAACTCACGTGGTAAAGATTTGCCACAATCTTAATTTTCTGAGAAAACCAAGACCCAGGCACTGGGTGGATTCATTGCCAACCCCAGGCAGGACAGCTCCCAGTCCCTTTCTGGAGTAGAATTCCCAGCTCTGGCAGAGCTTGATCCTCAGTTGTAGAGATGAGCTCCACACTGTGTGTGTTTTAGCTTCATTCCTGGAAATCTCACTCCAGAAACAGTCAGATGTCAGGTTCTGTAACGTGCTGAAATCCAACAAGCTCACAGCCCAAGGAACATTTAGAAACAGCCTAGAAACCCATTATATTTCATATCAGTATTGAAAGACTAATGCAGGCATGTGATTTTTGTTTGAAGGATACTAAATTTAAATAAAGCAATAACAAAGAAGTCAAGCTCTGTCATTTTGCAAAATCTTTGGAATGGTGGGATGTATGTGTAACTAATGAAGGAAAGTTCCTTTAAATAGTGTTTACTACTTACAGTTGTTGGACATACGTGTAGTAAATTAAAGAAGCAGCAATGTATAGATAAGACCACTTCCCCACACAACTCCCATCCCAGTGGCAGATGCCCCTCCTTCCACCTGCGTTACTCAACAAATGTCATCTCAAGAGGGGAAATGAATTCTCAATTGCAACATGCTTAGTAATTAACCGCACTGTAATTCTGATGTGCAGTGCTGTCACCCACCATCGGGTGGGAGTGGAAAAGGCACTGCATTTTGTTGATGGTTGAACATTTGTTTTGCTCATCATTTTGACACCAGAGGTAATTGCCATTCCTGAAATATTCTCGTGCTACCATTACAAAGCAACTGTTAGGGACAAATTAATTATGAAGAATCTCGTTATGACAGATTAATAGGCCAACAGAGGAGATTTCTTTTTCTTCTTTCGGGCAACTGAATAGTAAAATCTAACAGCTCCCGTATAACTGCTAGAAACACGTGCTTCTCTGTAAGTCAACACATATTTTGTTGGAGATGGGGGATTTGCAAAACTAGGACTAGAGTATAGAGTGGGTTTCCAAGCTTGCTTTTATTGAGCTTTTGGTTTCCTAATACCATGTGCCAAAATGAGCTTGAGTCTGGGCATTGCCATATGGAGGGGAGGTCTTCATGATTGGTATTGGACCAATGTCTTCTGTCTGGGTTATGGTTGAGCAGTGTCATGAAGGCTTGGAAGTGAGGAATGCTGGACTTGTGGATTTCATGGATTTTAGAACAAGACATCAAGTCATTATCTGGACTGCTTTATTACCACTAAGGGTTCCCTGTGTCAGGGAGGTCAGATCTGATGTACTGGTTGAGATCTGAGTGGCCAATGCTGTTCTGTCTGCTTCTGTTCCCCTGGAAGCTGCAGACTGCCTGCCCCAAATTATTCTTGTGGGGTGCTCTTTGGGGACTGTTGTGACGTGGCCCATGGATGGCTGCCTTCCTGTAGTGGAGATGACTGAGGCATCCTGCCTCCCTGTGACTGAACCATTCTATCAAAGCCCAGGGGCGGAGGAGTTTGATGTATCTGGATTGCTCATGGCTGTGTTTAGAAGCTCAGCCAATTTATGTGTAGTCGGGACAGCAATTCATGTAGACTTGGTAATTGTGCTTTCAAAGAGGCCGTTAGATTTGTATTTCATAGATGACTGGCTACTATGGGATGCTAGTGAATCCCAGGTGCTGATGAGCACACTGTTAAAAAGGGGCCTATTTTGTGCTCCAGAATAGGCATAATGTAGATTTAAAGAGGTTCCTGGAGGAGGCCTGTTCACGTTCTCAGCTTTGCCTTCTTTGATGTCTCACTCAAGTTGTCAGGCAGTAGTGACTCGGCAAAGGATCTCTCTAGTTGCGACTGGAGTCCCCTCTTACTACCTCCAGCCAAGTGTTGTACATGCAGCACTCTGTCCCTGCCCGGCAAAGGAACAAATCTTCAGTGGCAGTCAATGTACAGCCCCTCTTTGTGCCATGATCTTAATGAGAGAACAGTGAAGCTCCACTTTTTTCCAGAGACTGAATCAAGACCATGTTTATCCCATTTTCCATCATCATCTGCTTGCTGACGTCAACTCCCAGTTTCACTGTGACTTCATTCTTCCTCATGGGATCTCTGTATCTCTGTGTGAAATATGTAAATGCTGTAATATTAAATATTTGAGGCTAGAAGTCATAGAGAACATTACTTTTGAATTACTAGCATCTGATTTCATTGTTTTGCTTCATGTCCATCTTGTGTAGTGCTGATTCTCTATGGTCCTTTTTGGCATGCAAATTTTGTTTTGGGGCTATCCAGTGATTATATTTTGCCAGCACTGTCTGATTCTTTGGAGGGTCTTTGTCAGTATTATTTTTCTGTCAGGTTTTGCACTGATTGTCTTCGTAATAGGCCTTTTGTCTTGAGTTTACTATTTACCTTCTAGTCAAGGTTAGAAACCAGCTATCTTTGACTAGTCTGTTGATGGAGATTGCCTCTTGCCTATTATCTCCATTGCAGTGTCATCTTTGTTTCTTCTTGACCAGTGTTAGCCTCTCATACCAGATTCTTCCCCTTTTGACAAACAAACCTTAACTTTTGCTTATGTGAGATTCAGACTGAAACCTCTGGATTCCTAGAGGGTGCTTTCTTTTTTTAAATTGTGGCAAGCATTGCCCAATTTGCAGTTTTCTCCACAGAGAAGTTGTAACTGAGTACAACTGGGTAGTGATGGGCCAGGCTTCCCTTACCCTGCCCCTTGGGGTACTTGCACAGGTGATCTGTGGTAGTGAACATTTTTTAAATCAAGAAAAAATCCACCCTAGATTTCTACTTGATAAAGCCCATTTCTTGCTATTTGTAGTTGCTTCTCTGGAAGGATGGGGGATAAGGGTAGGGATATTCCTTCACAGGCAATTGTGCAGAAATCTATTTTATAATGTCCTAGGCTGAACCACTCTTAAATATTGGCCAGTCACTTTGATCCTGGATGGGATAGGTAACCTGGAGGTGGAGGCTTTCTGCTCCTTTTCTTCTTGGCTGTGTGCCCGGCTCCCCATACACTGATAATGTTTCTTGTTGCACCCAATTCCTCGTAAATAAAATAATGGCTGACAGTGAGTCTGCAGGTGGAGGGACACTCTGTTTTTTTAAAATTAGAATGAGATAAGACATCCAACAGCTTTACTGACTATTTTAGTCTAGGTTCTTATAATACGTTTGACATTTAGAAATGCAGCATCCCTGCCTTGTGGATGCTCATTCATCTCTTAGATGAGAGAGAAAACTCAACAACTGGCAATGGAAAGGGCAAAATGTTGAATATGTAATCGTATATAAAGATGATCTCAGTTTTATTCCCTTCACAACCTTGGTGAGCCACAGCCAAGTGCAGGGCAGACACGTACAATATTGTTCATTGTGATACCAGCTGCAATAAAGGCAATTGCCTCTGGTACTGCTGGGGGTAATTCCTGCTGCTTATTGTGGGAGCAGAAGTAATCTATTCTGGATAATGAATAACCAACATGCGGCCTCACCTGGGCTCTCCTTTTGTTCATCTCAGTGTGGTGCCATGTCAAATATTCATATGTTTTACTTTATTAAACTGTTATCTCATTCTATTTTAAAGTGGCACTCTCAAAGCCAATATAGGTTCTCTCTGATGCTTGCGTTCCTAGCAGCTGTAAGGATTCAGTAGACCAAATGCTACCTTCACTGGCACCCACATAAGCACATTTTTTCCAAATTCTGCTCCCATTGGCACCTGCACATGCCTGTTGTTTTCAGTGAGAAAGCACAGGAGTGGCTGCAAGGAAGGATCTGACCTTCTAATTGCAGTTTAACAAGTCTATTGATTGTGCATGAATCAGAAGAGACACCCAGCTCAGTCTCTCGTAGTGGTGACATTGCTGGGATACTAACAGACACCAACTGCCTTCCTTGGTGTGGAGCTGTGTGTTGTTAACTGGATGAAAAAGCTGGAATAATTTATGTTTATATATTTTTCACTGAAGTCAGCAACTCTGACTGATACCCAGAAGGGAACAGACCTGCTGAGTGACACGGAGACATTTCTTGGGTTTTGTTTTTTTTCCCCAACATAGTCACTTTTAAAAGTAGAACTGCACTTTGCCATTGATGATGACTTACTGGCACCACAGCCACTCTCTGTCTGTTGGATGTGGTGCTATGACAGTCACTGCAGTTTTTTGGAATTGACAGTGTAATCCCATGGTTGTTATCTTTCCTGACTTCCTCGTCAATCCAATTTAATCACTTCTAGGTATTTCATGTGTTACTGTCTCTCTCCTCTTCAGGCATCCTGGAAGATGGTCTGTACTTTAAAGGTCAGAGCTTCTCAGATTAAAGGAGGGGAAGGGAGTCTGCCTCTGTCAGTGTGGTAAGGGGTTGTGTTGAGATCTCGAGAGAGACTGCAATGGAAACCCTTCTTTCTGGGTTCTGTGACCAAGCTGAATGCTGGTGCCCACCTGCGTGGCTGTAAGAGAGGGAGCCTGCTTGCTCTGCTCCCCTGGCTGTTGGGGTGACCTGCCAGGAGAGAGGTTGCATATGTACAAGGGGGAGAAGCTGTTGTTGCACGGTTTAATTGCCTGACACTGACTCAGATAGGTCCTGACTGGAGGTCAGCTGTGACGTGCAGCTGGTAGGGTGGGATTCGACTGTTGGGAAGATAAAAATGTCAGCTCACATTCTTCGGCGTTGACAAAGTGGATGTGATGATTTCTCCCCTCCAGCTGCAATGGCTGCCTCTGCGCTTCCTTCTTCCCTGCACGCCCACAGGAGGAGAGCAGACTGTGTGAAGCTACCCTGTCTTGACCCTCAGCTGCTGAACTAGATGAGACTTAGCTGAGCTTTCTCCATCTTTCCTTCGGTGCTTGGGCCATCCATCCTGATACACTGAAAGACACACTGAAAGGTGAAGTTTATCTTCTGTCAGTTAGTGCTTCCTGTGGAGTCCATGGCTTTTCCAGCTCCATTTTATTGCAGAATGGGGTGCGGGGACTAAGGGAAGAGGCTGTCAGATGTCCATCCTCATCCCTGCTGTGGGGATCCTTCACTTTGCTTTGAAGGCCAGGAATATTCAGGATTGAATGGATTCCCTTGATACTCGTTTCATCTCATCTTCCACCTCTTCACTAACCCTAGTAACATGCTGTATGTTTCCCTTCCTGTTTACAGTGTCTGACCTCTTGTGTAGTTTGGAAATGTTACCAGGTCAGCCTTCTTGGCACCATCTCATTTTATTATTGAGGACAATCGTGAAGCTCTTTTTCTTTTATGCTATACTGGTTCATTGGTCTTGCAGTGGTTCCTGATGTACTCTTCCTTTTTTGTTTTACTGTCTTTACTCTACCTGGAACTTCTGACCTTTTTTTAAGTGAAGGGACCATCTCTACACACCTCTCCCTGATGCGAAGCCTCCCTACGCGTAGGCATAACTGTGTGAGCTTCAGTGAGAGCTATTTCCTACTGTGGCCTTGTTTGAGCTTTTCCCCCCCACCCTCCCCATGGCTCAGGACCAGCTCTCCCTTCCCATGCTACTGCCTTCCCAGGGTCTCCTTACATGGACATAGGTGTCTGGGATGTGTTCTCCCTTCAGGTCCTTTTTGCTGCACAACATCATCTCTTGCTGTTCAGGCAATAGTCTATGGTTTCTGTAGGGTGTGTCAGCAGCTCCTGTTTAGGGAACACTCCTGAATATAACACACATCTCGGTTGATTTTGTTCCTTACAGCAACTGAAAATATCAAATAAAGTAGGGCTTAATAGGATTAACGGCTGGGAGCCCCCCACTACAGCTAAACACAAGGCCATATAAGATGGTGTCTTTACAGCCCTCAGCTTGTTTTCGCTGCCTTCCCACGTGGTTTGATCTAAGCTGAGCTGAATTAATTGTGTTAGCAAGATTTTGAGAGATGCTGTGTCAAATTTATTATCATTTCACCTGCCTCTGTAACAGGAGCTGCAGGCACTGTGATCAATGGATTGAGACACGTGCCTGATTTCACTGTGGCTTCTGTAAATGTCTCTGTGCCCTCTGCAGCCATGCTGTTGAATTACTTCCTATCCTCCATGGGCACTCTGCAACAAAGCACAGGACAGAACTCTTTGTATACCAACCCTATCAGGACAACAAGGTGCTGTGGGCACTTTTGGGAACCTGCTGACTTTGCAAGTAGTATACATCTGTGTATACATAGGTCTGGTCCTTCCCTCTCATGCAAATCTGATCTGATCTTATCCTCATGTGTAAGTACCATTCACATAAGTGTACATGCCCCGAAAGAAAGCATGTGTGAAGAAACTGTTGTATAGCCACAGTGTAAAACAGCTTAGAGACCAGAACTTTGTTGACCGAAGGTGTTGTCTGTATGTGTAAAGGACTCAGCTTGACTCTCAGATTCCTGCATTCAACAGTTTGATCTGGAACTGTTAGTGGGAAAGAATAGACAGGTACTGCTGTAGCCATAGAAGTGCTACATCCCAATTATTTAGCATGTTATTTAGCATGTTATTTTCCCTTCATCTCTGACCATCCCTTCCCTGTGCTCCTTGTTCTCTCTGCTCAGGAGACTTAGACAGAATAGTGCATTATATCACAGAGGTGTCTAGAGGGGAAACAGCTGCTCCCTTCTGATTTTCCTCCTGAACTGCCCCACAGATAACTAATTGCAGCTCAGTTGCTTCTATTAGCTATTTACCTAAAATTGAGCTGGCTAATGAAAATGTTTCTAATTAATACGAGGCAGATTAAAACTCATTACAGCAAGGTCGTCAGTAATGAGAGATAATCAGAGCACAAATGACCGAGCTTGGAGCAAAATGAAGATGGAACATGAGCAGGCGATCGGGTGCTGGTTGTGCACGCACCAGCCAGCAAGGGCAGGGTTCAGCAAGGTGACTGCTGGTGCTCTGCACCATGGTCGAGCAGCACTGCTTCCTCCTCCCAGAGCAGCTTGGGAAGTGACTGGCTGAAGACGTGGACCTCAGCCTAGCGTAAATGTTTCCTGAACCAAGTGGCAACTCAAACTAGGGGTTTGTTGCTAGGCCCCCCCTCAGTCACCTGTACGGATTGTTAGGAACCATGTTGTGAATCGGGCTATTAGTGGGAAGAGCATGGGAGTATGCGTAGCGTAGGTGGGAGTCCTGATGGCTCGGAGGGTAGGAGCTTGCACATCTGTTGAACATGAAATGGGCTGGCTTAGGTTTGGAAAAGTCCCTCATGATCTCCAGGGAAGTCTTGCACAAATCATGAAACGTGTTTGCTTTAATTTCAGCTGCCTTTAGCACTGGTGATAGAAGGTTCTAGCACCAACATCAGATTTCAGCTGTCTGATGCAGGCTCACTGTGTATATCCTTCCATTTGTACAGAGTTCTCTGGCCATGCTGCCAGTTGTGTGACTCCTTGTTCCCGTGATGTGAACCTGAGATGCTAAGAAATTGTTGCTTTAGTCTAGGGATCATCTCTGTCCTTTATCCTTTGCAAGCTATAAAGCTCTCTCACTTGTCTCTCCCGCTGGCAACCAACTGTTGTGCCAGAATTTCTGAAGAATCTTGGTCTCTCCTAGGACTATTTTGAACTATGGAAGTCAAAACTGAGAATTAGGGGGATGCCTTTTTAACGAGGGCTCGCACCAAGGGCACCTAACTAAATAACGTAGGTCTGTAAAGGTAACAATGTACCTGCCTAAGTGGGGACATACGGAATGCCCTACTCTTACATGGGCAGGCAGAGATCCATAGGTAAATCTTTAGGAATGTTATACATAACTTACACAAATAATGAATTATTAGATAATGAGGTACATTATTCCAATTCCAAGGATGTGGATCTGTCAGTGATCAGCAGTACGATCAGTCAGTATTGGTATAAGGAAGCATTTGAATGGGAAATATCTAGTGTGCCTAGGAGTGAGCTTTTGGAAAAGGCAGGGAGGAAAGATGGTACAAAAAGGAAGCAATAAGAATTCCCTGTAGAGTTGTGTGTCTCCCTGCAGCATCCCTGCTGTCATTCAGTTTGATTACCAGGCTGATAGTGTTAGTGAAGGCTATAGTAGTTTATATTAACTGTATGCTTATTCAGATTTGTTGAAAGAGGAGATAACAGCCCCTTAGACGCAACTACACCGTCATTGCAATGGGTTCTAGGTTTTCTATTGCTGTTTTTAAAGCACCCAAGTACCCTATTCCCTTCACCAGTAGCTCTATCTTCCCTAAACATCTTCACAGATCTTTTGGCTTGACACTTGGTTTCAGTCTCTCACTGTGTTAAATTGAGGTGGACATCCTTTCATTTCTCTCAGGTTTGTGCTGTCCTGGGTCATCTAAAAGTGTTCCATAGTTTTACCAGTGGTGTGCACATGGCCCTGTCATTATCAGGGTGGAATAGAAAAGGACTGTCACCACACTCCTTTGCTATCTTCTCTGACATGTCTTTTCTCCCTCCCTGACTTACCATGTTTTGTGGATACTCACCGCAGAGGTGTGATGACATCCTCTCTTCCATCTGTATGGAGTCCAAGGGACAGCCTGGCTCTTCCAGTCCAGTCTCCTGCTACTGCAGGCATTTCTGGAAGAGCTGTCTCATCCAGGATGGCTGGCAGCATGTACGCCTGGGACGCTCCTGCACACTGTGTGCCACAAGATACTTCCCAGCATCCCACAGGCTTAATGTTTAATATGAAAGACCATAAGCAGCAGTTCCGCTGTGCCATGAGAAGAATGCAAGAGTCCATCACCAATGTCCCAAGTCCTTGCAATGGCAGGTAATTTAGTAAATCCTTGGAAGCAGGTTGAACCCCATCAGAAGGGGTGACCGATTTAACCGGAATGGGGGAGCTGGGTACACCAAATAGGTTCTTTAAAGGTTTTAATGATGCTGGGAGCATCAGTGCACCGTGTTTGCCTTCTGTCTCTCACTGTGGCCGATCAATAGGGTAATTTTTGTCTTGATGCCTTGAACAAGAGTGTTTAAAGCCCTTTAGACATTTTATTACATGTAATGTTCTTATGAGTCTGTAAAATGGGGGATAGCAATCCTGAGTTTTGTAAAGAGCTTTGTAAAAGCACTTTTAGAGATGAAAAGCTCCATATAAAATCAGGTATGGTTGTTTTATCATAAATGTCTAAAGCCTTTCTGAATTCCATTAAGCTCTTGGCTTCTCTATCCTCTGATAGTGAGTGCCACTGGTTAATGCTGTACTGTGCAAAATGGGATGTAAAAAAAATTTGAAAAAGGTTGTTGCTTTGTGGAATGCCCTGTTTGCTGTTTTGTGAGAGCTGGAAACAGGAATGGGAGATTTTCTTTTTATTATTTCATATAACTCTTCTCTCTTATGCATCAACTCTCTAATCTAAACAGTCCCCTAACATTTCAGATCTCTTTTTTTATAGACTCTTTTCAAGTCCATGATAATTCTCCCCAGGTCCTTCTCTGTCATCTTCTTTTTATTCTGTATCTCTTTTTGTGATGGGATGTCCAGAATCCAAGGTGAGGTTGTGCTTTCAATTTTATACAATGGCATTTTGATATTTTTAATGTTTTTCTCTTTTCCTTTCTTAACACAGTCAAACAGCTTGTTTGGGTTTTCCTGACCCCTACTGTGCATTGAGCAGGTGCCTTCACTGAGCCACCCACAACAATGTGATGCAAGTGTTGCGTGGTTACAGTTAATTTAGAGAAAGCCCATCAGTGTGTGCGGGCAGGATAAATTGCATCTTCCAATATGTGTAACCTTGCAGCCGTCTATGCTATGCCATTCTATTGATTGTCCACCCGTCTTTGGTAGGGACTTGGCAGGGATTATTTTTCCATAGTGGTGAATAATTTCTGTTGCATCTCATGGAATTTTTGTCACTGCACCTCTCTCTCCTTTGCTAGATCACTAGCAGGGAAATTAAACTTTGATGTAAGAACAGGTGTAATGGGACACTGCTGTTTGGTTCTGACAGTGATGTGGGTCAACCCATTTATAGTAGAGAGCCTCTTCTGCCTTGTGGACACTACCTGGACCTGTTTCTCTTTTCATCACATTTCTCAGTGATTCCAGTGCTAGTTTAGCCTCACCGCAAGTAACAACACTGCAGGTGCTAATGTAGACAGGGCTTCTGCAGTATCACCTCATCTAAAAGAGATCAGAGCAGGTTGAAATGAAGCTGTGGTAAAAACATCACTAAATGTTGCAGCCTTGTCCTAAGTAGAGAGTCCCCTACTGCTGCTGTCTGTAGTGCTGAGCTTGATGTTACACAGGGGGAATTCTGAGCTGGGAATGGGATAAAATAAGCAAGTGATGTTCTTGCATCTTCTCATCATATATTGCATCAATAATTACTCAGTTTTCTTTTCACTCTTTGTGAGGGAATTTGTTGGAAGCCACTTGAAAATCCCGGTATCTCCCTTTTCACTTCTATTGACCATTGTATTAACATATTCAGAGTATTTTAGTGGACTGGTGAAGAATGATTTTTTTTTCTCTCAAAATCCCTGCTGGCTTTTTTTTCAGTCATATCACATTTAGCTAGATGATTTTTAGTACTCTCTATAATTATTGTCTCAACTAATTTAGTTGATACAGAATAAAAGCTTGCAGGACTATAATTTCCCAGATTACTCTGGATTTTTCGTAAAAACAGGGCAACGTTTGTTCCCGTTCAGTCCTCTGGAAGCTAATGGTTTTAATGTGCAATCCCCTTTTTATTATGATTATTATCATCTCAGCTACTTTTTGAATGAATCTGTAATTTTTATATGTTTGAAGTTTTCAAGGTATTTTCTGGAGACGTCTTTCTTGAAATACTGTTTTGGAGAGTATATCTCCATTGTAAGCAGTGATGGGCAGGTTTCTCCTCAGCATCCTGCCCCGTGCAGGGAATTGCCTGCAGCGGGAGAAGGTGCCTCCTTTCCCTTGCTCAGGTTGGGAGTAGGTGGGATGTGAGCGGGCACCACCTGGTGTGGAGCTGTTCCGGCTCCCCTGTACGAGAGTAGGGAGGTGAGAGGAAGAGCAGCTCTTCTGGCCCTGTCCTCTGGGTGAAATCCAGCCTCGTGTCTGTTGTGAGATGTCTGTGTTCGCAGTGTTCCTGGAGGCAGCACTCATCACCAGGAATTTCTGGTGACTTGTTTGTTATGTCTTTGACTAATTGCATTTCAAATTTTCTCTCTGCATTCCTAATCCTCATTTCACGTTTTGCCAGCTATGAGTATGCCCTTCAGGGATGGAATGACTTTTCTGAAGGATTTTTCATGTCAGGAGTGGCTTCTACCACTTACCTTACTGTCTTTAGTGGCCTTTCTGAGCCCTTTTGTCACCAGGTCTGTCACCAGATACCAGATACTCAAGTTTTCATATTTTAACTTTGGTATTTATTTTCTTCTAAATTAATTCTTTTATTTTTAAGACCAGATTAGCATCTGCCAATTTGTGACACCTGCATGTCTGATGCTCTGAAAAGCAGTTCTTTGCCAAGGGTTCTGTGAGTAAAGGCTCCTTCAAAAGCATCAAAATGACTTGAGAAGCCAGGGCTGCTTGTACATCATGGGTAAATTAAAAAATGTGCCTTTGCAGCTCTGCTTGCTGAATATGTGCTTCATCCCAGAGGTGCCTCCTCTCCATACCTGACAGTTGTTACTTTCACTATGGCCTGTATGGAACAATTTTAATAACCGGTGTTAATCCCAATCTACCCAGGGTTTAAGTAAACCACATGAGTCTGATAATCATACTGTGGGCCAATGGAGAATTTGTCCTGCTGAAATTCGGGGAAGGGGTTTGAGAAAGAGAGATGCTTATGTGGACTGAGGAAAGAACCATATACACACTCAGACAGCATTTGTGATCTGAAGTGCTTCCCGAGGGAGGCTTATTCTTGGTAATCCTTGGTACATGAAATGCTTCCTTTCTCTGCAGTATGCTCCCAGGCATGATGCATACAAGCAGGTCCGTGTCTAACTAGCTGTTGTTCCAAGCCCTTTTCCCTGATAAGAAGCGTCTTCAAGGTATTGCTTGTGCAACAAAGAGCAATATCTTGTGAGATTTCTTGGAGAAGAGCTCTGAGCCATTCTGGGTGTTTCCATTTACCCTGCAGTTTCTTCAAGGTAGGACAGAAACGTGGGTCAGCAGTATCGAGCACGGTAGTAGGAATGTGGCATTCTTACTTTGCCTATGATTCATAGAAGGTCATCTATCAGAGAAACAAGTGCTGCATCTGGACCGTGACCTAGCTTGGGGAGATCCAGGCAATTAATAGATAGCGTTATGAACATTTTTCTTCTAAAAATCCTGACCTGGTTGATAAGAGAAGAGACCTTGGAAGCTGCATTCACAGTCCCGCTTCATTCTCACCGTACTTCTGCCTCTAATGTGGACTGGAGTTTTGTAAAATGTAGGGCTACAGATAGATTTCCTTCTTCTGAGACAAGTTGCCTGGTCATCTTCTGTTTCTCCAGCAGGGGCAGGAGCTGGCATTCCCTGGTCTGGACAGCCAGCCAAGGCAGCTGTCTCTTAGGAGTTTTAGCCAAGCCAGTTGTGATGCTATGCATGGGGGTTTTGTTCTGTTTAGTTCCTGGAGCCCTCTGTAAGGATGCTCTTGTCTCTCTTCGCCAGGACTTCTGTGTCCATGATGCCAGCTGGGTTTTCTACAGGGTGGATAACTTTGGGAGGGAAAAAAATTTCCTCTGTCCTTGTGCGATAGGAGAGAGAGGCTATTTCTACCTCCTCAGCAGCGACTGACGTGAAGATACACCCTGCATCCAAGTGTGGCTACAACCAGTTGCATTTTCAGCTACATGAGTTTTCCATCCTGTCTTTTCCATCTCCCTTGGCAATCCTTATGGAGCGGGTAGGTGCGTTGGAGCCAGCACCTCTACCCTGCGCTGGCTGCCCAGCCTCATGTCCCCAGGGTTGCCGCGGCTCTGCCCTGAGCTATGCTGCACCCTGGAGTCATTTGATGGGCTGCTGCTGTGCTCGTGGGAGGTTGCAGGGCCCTGTGCTGGCCGGTGCTTAGTGCTGGGGTTTTTGGAGCACATCTGCGAGGAGTCTTGCTGCCGTTTTCCGCCTGTGCCCTGGGCTGTGGCTGCCCGACTCCTTGGGGGGGCGGCTGGCCTCCGCTCCCCTTCCCCTTCGCTGCTCCCCTTCCCTTTCGCTGCTGGCGGGGGGTTTCCTCCACGGCTGGAGGCAGCGGGCAGAGGGCGATTATCGGAGCTGCATAAAAGCTGTTTCCCTGTAATGGGCTGCACTCCCGGTGCTGTGACAAACTACCCAGCTGCTCTGGCTCCCTCCCTCCCACTGCCTTTCTCTTTCATCCCATTACTCCCTCCCTGCTTTTCTTGCTCTCTCATCCTCTTTCACAGCTTCCTTTCCTTGTCCCCTTTTGGCTTGCTTTTGCCCTCGCTGCACAAAGGGGAGGAGAGCAGGAAAACAGCCAGGGCAGAGGCTTGCTTGTTACAGCAGGAGCTTTAAAGCTGGTGTGCAAAATGCAGCACAGCAATGTGGGAGAATTCAGGCATGCTCGTGGATGTTATTTTCTGCCTATGTATTTGCGAGTGCTTTTGAGCAGGCAATATGCTGGGGGAAGCTCGCTCTCCTAGCGTGAGTTATGCTTGCCTGTGCGTGCCCACCTAGGAAAGTGTGTGTGTGTGTGCATCAATGTTTGCACATCAGGCCTTCTGCTCACACCCCCGTAGGCCTGTGTTTCGTGCGCTTGCAGCTCAGCACCCAGTCTGTCCCCTGATGTGTTCCCGAATGCGAGACACTCGCTCTGTCCTGTAATGTGACACAGCGCTGCTTTGCACGGAGAGCAAAGATAGCCACTAAATGGGGTGGGTGTGTGGGTGTGTGTGGTGTTCGTGCATGCTTGTGGTGTTGCTCCTTTCTGCCATGTACTTCGAGGCTTTTGGTGGAGTCCCTCACCATGGGATCTTGGTCAGATGAGGTCTACAGACACAGGATCTGACCTTCAGTGACTTCTGACACAGAGGTCAGAGGAATTAGGAGCCTCCATGCAGATAGGTGTCATGCATTAACAGGAGATGGGTGTGGAGTTATTTTTTGTCATTGATTTGCTTAGATTTTATTAATGTATCAGGGTAAACTTAGCTGAAGTTTATTAAAGAATATTGAGTATAGCTGTGTCCTTGGCAGGAGGCTTTTCTAGTGAGAGTAATAAAGGCAGAATAAATCATTGTCACTGAAGGATGTGGTGGCTGGTCTGTTCCTGAGAGGCGGAATGAACCTCAGGAGCTGAAATCCAAACCAGGCAAGTGGTTGGTGATGGTTTTTGTCATTTGATGGCTGCCTTTTTGCCAGCAAAGCTGGCAAGTCATCTTGGTTTCTAAAACCACTGTCACTGCAGGCTTTGCTGGCAATGTAAGCAGTAAGACCAAGACCTGGCAGGGCTGGAGGAATGTAGTTTCCCCTTGTGGTGTGTCAGAATGAGCTGAGGAGGGTGAAGGGCTGCCTACATATTGTCCTTCTCACTGCCAATTAGATGTCTGTAGTTCTGATTTTTAACAGATTCTTCTTCCAAGTTCATGGAAGTTTCTGGGATATCTGTGGTTTTCTTCTCGCTTTAGTTCATTGCACTCACACTAAGAGTCTAACATACATGGTTGTGGTCCTGACTTTGGTCTTTGACAAGGGGTTTCCAAACTGCATTGTAGTGATGAATCACAGTGACAAACCAATGCTGCCCTGTGGCTAGACACCTTATTCTGTGCAAGGACGTAGCTCTGGACAGAGCCAAGAACTAATGTGCTGTCACTGATCATGGTGCCTCTGCAAACAAGTGTTGAAGCCCCTTATACTCTGGAGTATCTTGTCCTAGTCGGGTCGAGCCCCTCTAAATCAAGCCAGAGTGCTAATATTTAGCTGACACTTTAGATTATGATGCCCAAAATCAAGAAAGAAAATCCCATGTCTGTTTAAATAATGGACAAATAAAAGGTACATATGTGGGCCTGTGCATGTAACAGACAGCAAAAGCTTTTCGCTGATGTTCTGGTCTCTCCACAGGTGCACCTGCGCTCTGCTGAGCGCCTCCGGGAGCTGTGCTGTGCCAACCGAGGCACCTTCATCAAGGTGGGACAGCACCTGGGAGCGCTTGACTACCTGCTGCCTGAGGAGTACACCCGCACCCTCAAAGTGCTGCACAGCCAGGCCCCGCAGAGCACCAGACAGGAGATTGAGCAAGTTATCCGTGAGGATCTGGGCAAGGAGGTAGGGGCAGCCATAGCCTGTATTGGCTTCTCGGGCATCAGCAAGCCCTGGGCAGCTAGAGGAAAGAAGACAGGAGCAAGGAGGTCCCTGGTGGTTCTCAGTTGGAAGAGATACCAAGGGAAGGTATGGCCTTCTTGCCCCTGGGAGAATGCCATGTGAATTTTCCCTGTCCATTGATGGGCATTGTTGGCAAGCTTAGGAAAGGAGAAGATAACAGGATTAAGGGTGTGAAAGCTTCCAGGTGGAAATGGCAGGACTCAGCAGAGCAGCCTACCCCAGAGGTTGTGCTAAGACTAACAGGGTTGCTGGAGGTCAGGATGGAGGGCCGTGTGCCACACTGAGGAGTGGGAGCTGGAGGTATTGATGTTCACAACAAAGATATATTAGCAGAGCTCTGTGAGGGACGACTGCTCTCCCCTGGCTGCGCTAGACCAATTCCAGCTAGCACTGACAGCCCTTTACTTTCTTGAGCCCCTAATTAACCCCCAAAGAAAATAATAGCATAAATCACTTTTGGTGCTTGCAGTCAGGTAACGCAGTAGCCCAGGAGTCTGTGTCACCGTTAATCCTCAGCAGCCCACAGCACTGAGATCAGAGGTAAGTGCCTGCGTTTGTTAGGTGTAAGTGAAGTGACGGCAGTATTTAGAGAGGGTGTTCTGCTACTTTGCGTCTTGCTCCTTGTAAGAAGAGGTCCCCTCACACTCCAGCCCAGGTTGAGGAGAGGCATTTAGGGGATCACAACTGACGTGGTGAGAGAGAGGCAGGAGGCAGCAGTGTGCAAAGGCAATGGTAGAGAAGGTGCGTGTGAGGGGAAGGAAGACAGGAGGTTGTAGAAAGGAAGCAGTGTGTAGATCTCTTGTTGCTCATACATAGTGGTTTGTGGGGCTGTTTTAGGTTGTTCTGGGCTGTCTGACTGTGTGGCAAGGAGGTATGGGGGGGGACATGAGGGTGTAAGTGAAGTATTTGCACCTAGTGAGTATGTTATGGGCAGATTTGGATGGGGTGGGTCTGCCTACGTGTAGTTTAAGGGTCTAGGTATTGTCTAGTCAGGAATGACAATTAATATTTCCCCACAGTTTAATGGCAGGGTTAATGTCAGCCCCTGACCTGCAAGACGCTTCCTCTCTCAGCGCTGCATCCTTCTAGCATGGCTGGTACCAGCTGTGTTTCATAGCTCAGTGGATAGATGGAGCAGGGCAGGCTGGCTGCTCGCTGCACACCCCTGCCGCTCCATGGGCCTCTATCCGGCAGTCTCCCCTCCGCAGGAGCTGCGGAAGGCCACCCCGGGGTTAGCCCCCATTAAATTACTACAGCAGCCTCCTCTGGCTTAGTTTGTGTGGCATCTCTCAGAAGCTGAGGCAGGTGCTAGAAGGTGGGCCCTTTTCTCTCAAGTGTGTGTTCAGCTACCACTGATACGCCCTGGTTTCTTTCAGCTTTTTGGGAACTAAACGAGCCCTCCGTGCCTCATTGATTTCCAGTGAGGCAGCTCGAATCCAGTCTCCACGGCAGCCTTCCCTCTTAGCATTCACTTCACCCACATGGGCAGTGCTGGGCAATATTTAGAGAGACAGAGAGGGAGACAAAAAACGGTAGAAATGAGAAAGGGATAGAGGGGAAATGCTAATGAGAGAAAGAGAGCAGTGATAAAAGAGAGAAAAGAAAAGAATGACATGTGTAAAACTAAAGGAGCTGGTGAAACCGCGCAGTATTAAAAGCTGAGGTAAATGCCCATTTCCACTAGTTATGAAGTACCCAATCAACGTATTTTAAAGTAAAAAGGATTTGGAGAACCTAATGCACCAAAGTTGTCTTTGCTGATGCCCAGAGGATTTAATAGGGTTACTTCAGGAACAAATTTAATTCCAGTGTAGCTACATCCTCAGTACATTCTAAATACAATACACTTAGTTGAAATATAGATGGCAGAACGGCAAGGTGGAGTGTCAGAGCAGAGGGGAGTGCAAAGGGCAACCCTGAAACCTTTCCCCTTGGGCCCGTCATCACACCTGGGAACTTGCAAATGAGTTCAAATAGACGAGAAAATGACAGTAAGGGAACCTTCCCAGGGGGCCTAGGCCTAACCCTGCTACTTTAAAATTCAGTGGTAAGACCAGTTCCCCATTAGGTGCAAGAGCAGGCTTCTCAGATGAATCTCAAGTGTAGGCAAGAAGTAATTACATACAGTTTGGATGAGTGCAGAACAAATGGGGGAAATAGCAACTGGAAATACAGAAATACCTAGGGAGGAATGTGACAAGCTGACAAATTAGGCAAGAGCTTGCGAAAGGGCATGAAGATCAAAAAAAGCCAATTTCGCGTATAAAAGCATTGTATCTTTAGTCAATTAGAAATAGTCTGTCTTCTGATGTGACCTACTCCTGTGAATCTTATCAGAGGCTTGGATGTTTGACAAATGGAATGGGTTTGTGGGAAAACTGGTGTAAATAGAGAACATGCCAATGGGACTGATCTTTGAGCAAAGGCAGAAGGCTTGTGAGGTGGGTTTACAGCAGTTCAACACGGCTCTGTTGTCACCCCATGGACTTGTGTGACACCCTGCTGATGGGGGAACTCCCATTCTAGGCCAGCATCGAGGTTGGAGACTGGGAGCTGCAGCATGTAGCTCTGCTTCATGAGCTAATATATTTATTTAAAGGCAAATGGCACGTGTGATGATCTGACGCAGAAGAAGCATCATCATATACCATTCTAAACCTAAACCATTCTATTCTATGATTCTGTGATATGCTGACTAGTGGGTTGCCCTGTCAAGCCCTGTTTCAAGTCTAGGGTGAATCTGTGTACCTATTAGGGTTCATTGGGATAAAAATAATCAGTAGTGAGCAGATGCTGGCTTTCTAATCTCAGCCATAGTGGTTTGGCTAAGTGATGGTGGGAGGTGATCATTCTCGAGTGTCGTATGCAAGAGGTTGCGGGGGGGGGGATTCTCAGGACAACACGAATAGTAGCAGTGGGAGAGGCTGCACAAAGAAATCTTTAAAATGACTCCTGGAAATGCTCACCAGCAAGATCATAGAGTAAGAGTCTTTTGGGGAGACAGTGGAGATAGCACAGGAAGGGCTTGTTCTGAATGGATTCCTTGGATCAGTTGGGAAAAGCTGTGTGCATAAGGATGGGTGATGAGATATGAATGAAAGAGTCTCTCCTACCTCTGTTCACATTTTCCCTGCTTGAACAAGGTTCTGAAAGTGAAAAGTGTCAGGTGTGGAAAATGAATGCAAAATGAGTATGTTCCTTACCCCACAATTGTCATTTTCTCTGCAGGGCTATTAATGACACAGGGAAAGATAGCTGGTTCAGCTAAGCTCTCTAACTCAACAAGGTGCATGCAGAGCAGAGCCAGGCAACTTCTGGTGAAATTTGGAGACTAGACATTTAGGGAGAAAGACTGATGAAAGGCTCTGGAAGATGAATCTTTTGGAGTGGCTGCATCTTAAAAGCACAAAATCGTTGTGCTTAGAAACTAGACATGACGGAAGGAATGTTTTGCCAACACTGGGATGAGGGGCATTTCCTCCCTCTGTCAGGTGTGTTGGAAGAGACTGGCTTGTGGCCTTAGGATATAGGGATACCAGGGAGGTGATGCCTGTGTGGTCCCAGAGCAGAGGTGCAGAACCCAGGGCATCTCTGAGTTTGGCCAAGCCAGTACCACCTGACAGCCCTTTGGTCTCTGTCAGAAAGGCTTCCTGTAGGTCTTTCTGTGTGTGATTTGCATGGTCAAGGTGCTCAGAGGAGCTTATCGCTCATTGCTAATAGTGATCAGGTTATTGTGAAACTCTCCCCTTCCAAAAGTGCATCTGCTTTGCTCTGCTCTGATCAAGGCCATTCCACAGCATCCCTCCTCATAGGACTGGGTGGCTGCAGAATGACTTGGCAGCTTTTACAACCCTGCTCTTCCAAATATCCTTGGTGTCTTTGTGTTGTCCAGCTCCAGTGCAGTCCTAATATAGCTCTGTGGGTCTCGCTTCTCTGCCACTGTGCAATGGTAATGAGTTTAGATAGTGTGACGTCTCCTGACTTCACTGTGTACTCCTATCTATGCCAACACACACTTTTACTTCTTTCTAGTCCTAAAATACCTCCTGGTTTGCAGTCACCCATCTGCTCTGCACATCCCAGTAGGCCACAGCATAGCTCTGCCCACTTCGCACCACTGTAATCCCTCTCCTGTGTACAGCAAGATGTCACTTTCCAGAGCCCATTACTCATCAGCTTCCAGCCCATCCTTACTGGCATTTTGTAATCAACTTTCTGACCTTTTCCTGAAGACTCCTTATTCTCCCCCTCGGTGTGTTTGTGTACTCAATACTCTATCCAGGCTTTTACTCACATTGGAGGTAATTTTTCTTGGTGGGAGACGTTCCCTCCCCACCCATCTCACCACTGTCCCTTCAGAAATATCCCAGTTCCTCCACCTGTGCTCCTTTCTGGCAGGTTCTTGTCAGGCTGATCCTCTAGTCCCTGCTCCTATGTCTGGTCTGAGGTTGTGCGTCTGCAAGTTAGGGCAAGGATAATGTTAGCATCCCCGTGAGGCCAGCGTGGTCTCAGTTAGGGTCTTTGCCACGCATACTCTGTGTCCAGGCTGTGTCTTTGCCTGGGGGGCGAGGGGCTGATGTAGGGCACAGGGCCGGCCTCGCTTGCCGTGGGAGGGAGGGTCTCTCCTTCCTCCTTGCCCCTTGACTTATTCTCACATCTCGAGCCTTTTGCTAACAGTTGTTGCAGCTGTCACAGAGATGAGAGGAAATTGGTGAAGCTAAGCAGTCTCAGATGCTATTAGCTGAGGGATCCCAAGAAATCCTGACCAGCTCTCTGCTTGGACCCCAGGTATCCACACCTGCATACACACTTATACCATTGCTGGCAACTTTGCTGTGCTCCAGGAAGGCTGAGAGGCAAAACAGGCTGGGTAGGGCGAATACACCAGTGACTGAATGTGTTGCTTTGGTCAAAGCTGGGAGAAAGGTGTGGGAAGAGCCCAGAGGTCGAGGCTTGTCTCTGCTGAAGCCAAATCGTACGAAGGGCTTAAATTGATGGAAAGACAGTTACTTGGAAGGATGTCAGTCCAGCTCTGCTTTGTGGGAGTGCAGGTAATGGGAAGTAGTTTCTAATTGCTTGATTAGCCAGCACCTCCAAGGAGACCATCCTTTTCATCCACAGTTAATTGCGGCTTTTACCTGTTGTTCAAGGACTATTTTGCCATTTGCAAGAAGCCTCCTGCAGCCGTACAATAATGGAGCTTGCTGATTGAGCAGGGCAGGATACGTCAGCGAGTTGACTGTGATTTGTAAGCAACACACGTGTGGTAGAGGAACCTCCTGTGCTGTGGTTTGTGAAGCAGGATGCATTTTTCCAGGTAGTGAAGCTTCGGGGACCCAGCCTTCTGTTAAAGGGCTTTGCTTTCCTTGGATTCCTACCCTTTTACCTGGCACGGCACCAATGCTGTGCGGTAAGAAACAGATCCTCATTTGAGAAGTCATTGTCCCTGCTGCAAAACTGTGGCTAAGAAGGATGCTGCCCTTTGTCCCTCTACCTTAAATTGCTCCAAAGGTTCCCGAAGTGTTTTCTAGGTTGGGTAGATGAGCTTTATTCATCCACTGTTGAAATGTACCCATATACACCTGGGAGCATGGTCACTGCAATGATGCGCAGCAATGCCACGTGGCCATTTGACAGGGAGGAATCCTATGCCCATGTGAATCTGCCACGGGAAAAATTTCGAATGAGACCGCAGCAAGGTGCTAATCCCCACAGCAAGAGACTTCCCTGCCCTCAAACTGTTGGAGTCTGAGAAAAGACAGAGAGAATAGAAGAGACTCCTCTTTTTACTCCTGTTTCTGTACTTACTCTTGGTACAGCATGGCAGTCTTTGCTGTGCCAGCGAAAGAGAGAAGGACAAACTGATTCCCTTCATTCTGGAACTCTTGATTAGCATTTTAAGCTCTGGCGAGACATATGCTTACTTCCGATTTTCAGAACTATTGAAGCAGTGCTCAGCCCTGTGGGAGAGCAGCTAGGGCTTCAATAAGCTGTTGGGTATTACACTGCATGTCCTACAGCATCCAAGTTGTTCCCGCGGGAATATGAGCCACTGTCTGTAGCTGGCACCATATGTTACCTTAGAGAAGGTTCGTTTACCCTGCTAGATCACAAGGTCTTCAGGTCACGATGCTGCAGATCCTGTTATGGCCCCAGAAAGCCTCTTCCCAGGCTGGCAGTGTTGTCTAACCCACCTGGGATGCCAGGACATGTGCCTGCTTCCTCCGGTGTTGCACAGCCTTGTGGCCGAGTGTTCTGCCCAAAAGCACTGACGTGTGGCACAGTCAGTCAGTGCATTGTTGCTCTCATGGTTGCTTGGGGCTGTAGGATTGATGCTGAATGGCTCTGCTGAACACCTGGATCTCCTGTAGCTTGTGACCCTGGTTCTGTCCTTAAGTACCCCGCTCCGGCAATGCTGTGCCGGGGTGCTCTGTGAAGTTGGCCCTCGTGTACATCACTAACAGACAAGGGGAAACTAGATTTAGGTCAGCAAGGGCCTCTTCTGCCAGCTATGGGTGTTATGTCCATCACAGGAAATCTCCTCTTCTGGCATGACGTTACCCACCCTCCATTACCCACCAGAGTGGAGGCTGGGCAGTGGTGTTACTCGCATTGCTCTGACAGCGTGAGGGGCTGGGAAGCGGGACGGGAGGATTTGGCCCTTCTCCCATCCCTCTGAGCCTCTCTCAGTAGGCCCGTCAGGGCTTCCAAGCAGCCGTCAATAAAAAACACATTTGTATTAAAAATATAATGAGGAATAAAAAAACTTCACATTTTTTTCAATAACTTGGGATATAAAAAAGAGATTTTTATCAATTATGAAAAGGATTTTGGCCATAAAAAGGTAATTTAAAGAGTCTGAGATGGATGGCAAATAGCATTAATGTCACCCAGAACAAATGGGCCCGCATTACTCAACTGAAAGGCAGGAGCGGCTGCCTGTGCCGGTCCCGCTGCTGCTGCAGCCTCTGCCGTGCTCTCCCTGCCCTGTCTCTGGTAAGAGGCCCCAGTTGCTGGCAGATCTCAGTGTGGCTGCCTCTACACCCAGCCCTCGTGCGGGCAGAAGTTGCCCAGAAGTGCTGCTCCACTGCCAAGGGCAGATGGGGAAGGCAAACAGGGAGCTTTGTGTGGCTCAAGTGGTCCAGCTTGCTTTGTCCCTTGTGTGCCTGCTCACTCCAGTTGCAAGCTCCGGTGTTACTGACCCTTAGTGTCATGCCAAGGACAACCCAGTGTCATTGCTGGGGGAGGTTTGGGACACGGTACTCCCTCCTTCCATGGATTTTCTCTCCCCTCACAGCTCCTGGGAGAGGATCTAGCTGAGTCCTGCTCATGGCAGCCTCCTCCTGGGCGCTGTGAGCCCCATTGCCCAAGAGGGGGAAGGTTTTGTGGATAGATTAGAGGATAATTGCCTCTGGCTTCCTCCAAGTTATTAAGATTTACAGCACAGGAGGTTGGACAGAGGATTTTCTGAAGGATTTTTTGGAGGGCCTTCTGCAAAGAAGTGAAAGATTTGAAATAAGAAAATGGAATGGAGAATGGCCTGGTAAGGAGTAGTTCTGATCTGCATGCTTAGTGACATTTTTTCTTTAATTTACAAATTCTTTAGGTGCCTGGGGGTTAACGTATGACATACCTGTGTGGAGTTTGTTGGCTCGGTGTCTTGTGTGCAGATGGTGAAGTCTATTCAGTATGGTTTTCTCAGAGTTTTGATGACACCTGAAGTGTTGCTCTGATGCAAATAAATCTTGGCTGGCAATGCACACCACAGCTGTGTTGCGCTGTATTCGGTGTCCACGTCCTGCGGAGGTGGTGGATGTGCTGCACAGCAGCTCTAGCCATCGGCAGAAACCACCTCTGCACATGGGTAGCCCTTCCAGCTCCAAACAATCACTGGAAATCACTATCTGTAACTGGGATTAATAGTCCTTATGTGGCCTTCTTGCATATGGAGACTTTTTTTTTTTCTTTCAAACATGGTGTGTCTCATTTGCTCAGCAATCTCGATGCATTTATGACACAATAGGATCTGGGCAGGGGCAGAAACACTGAACTGCCATGTGGAGGGACTGGCTTCTGTTTCAAAGCCTGCTGCTGATACACTCAGAAATATTCTTACTTGATGTTCTGATCTAGACACAGGCTGGGTTTAGTATGTCTGATTTTTCTCCGAGGGAGCAGGGAATCCTGTCATCTGCCTGCCCACTGATCTTTTAATATCCTACTTGATATAATATCCTGGTGAGCATCTCCTGTTTTCTTTCAGAATTTTACATCTGCCCAGTTACTTGGCTCTTGACCCATCAAGAACACGAAAACATGACGCAGTGAGTCTGGCGACTTTTGGCAATAGGTTATTTGTAGATGAAACAAATGACATAAGATGAAATAAGGAGTTATAGGGCCTGACCTTGACATATCTGCTTTTTCCTAACACACAGAATAGACACATAGCATTTTTATGGTTTTTTTAAGATGTACAGTGATCTAATAAGCTCTGTTTTATGGCACTTCTGGGATCTGTCTGAGAGACAGCTCCTGATTCCGTGGAAGGATGCTGAGCTATAGAAAGCATTTCAACCCTGCCTGCAGGTTTCTGTGCCTGTGAAAAAGCTTTGGGTGAGAGCACTGGAAATTCTTCTCATGGGAAGCCTCACACTCAACATGCTTTTGTGTTCTGAGAATTGAAGCAAAAATTGGGATCTAAAGGGTCTCAAAGGTCTTTCTACCATTATTGAGCCAAGTGTGTCAGTCCCTCATAGGCAGGCCAGCCTGAGAGAGAGGAGGTTTTCTCATGTACCCTTTGGAAATCAAGTTATGTTTGTGAACATTAAGCACATTTTGCACTTATTTTCTGTAAGCTTTGCAGTGCTTTGGTTTTACAGGATGCATGGTTCAGAGCCAAACCTGCGAAGCTGTCTGTGAGAACTGAAGCAATAAACTCACATGACCTATTGCTTATGCCAGGAGAGCTCAGCTGAAGCAAACCCACGAGTTTCTCCCTTACAAGCTCATATAACCCCTCCATCTCAAATTGGCAAGTTCTTGGAAGAGGCTGTTCAGCACTAACCCTTCCAAATTTCAAATTATTAGGAGAAAATATACATTAGTTGGCTCATTTCAGATAATGAATGCAACTGAGGTGGTATTAGTTGTGAGTGGAGAAAAAAGCTAATTTTACCAAACACCTTATTGGATGTAACTGATTGGTTCAGGTCTATTAACTGTTATTCCCATTTCTCAAGAAAGGCTAGAAGGACGCTATAGCAATTAAAATTACCAGGGCTTGTTAAAAGGGGTTATACTAAGGAAGTCTCTCCATGTAACTTTTGCTGCCTTGCCCTTTGTGAACTGCTGGTGTCTTTGCTCTGGCTGCCAAGAAAACCTCTAGGCGCACGCCTCCTGTCCTAGGCTGCCTTTTGTCCTTTGGACCATAATCTAACCTCTTCCTCTTCTTTTATTTTTTTCCCTTTTTGTTTGAAAGAGCTGTGAGGCTGGTTCTTAACGGGTATCCTATCAAAGGCATTTGCCAATCCCTTGCAATCATCAGGACCAGCTCAGGAATTGCAGGTTGGCTGCTCCAAGCTGAATGTTTGAGACACTGTGGTTCTCAGCGAGTGAGCAGGGAGGAAAGGAAGGGTATGGACTGTACTGGTTCTGTGGCCTTATCTCTCTGTTGACCACACAACCATAGCACACTGATGACGGTGTGTTGTGTTAAGCATCTCCAATGACTATGTCCTGTACCCAATGAAGGAGGAGGAGGTGCAGCCTGACCAGTAGGAGGCTCTGGGCTACTCTCTCCTGGCTTTGCTGTTCTCACGACACGTCTGGAGTGGATCTCAGTCCTTGGCCCTTCTTTGGTAAGGTGGCTGCCTGTGTTACAATGAAGTGTTTTTTTGAAATGGGTGCCCATGATTACATTAGATACAATCCACCAAACTGCTTTACCTCATCCACAGGAGCCCGATGATTTTGAACTATAGGAAACATAGCTAGATACAGGCTCCCTGTCCTGTTCCTATTCCAGAGGCTGACTCTGTTACTCCATCTGTTTCTGAGCTGCATCAGCCCTAGGGAGGGAAGTAGGGCAATTGGATTCTGGCTCTAGAATAGTCAATTGCTGGATTGCTCAGAAATGCATGTGAATTAATCAAAATTAACCCCCTACCTTTGCCTCCTTAGCCCACTTTTCTCCTTGTAACAACCTCTAGCAGTACACCCTGGGGGTGCCAGAGGAGAACTTACGTTCAAGGTGGAAGACAAACGAGCTGTTTCCCACTGCACCCCAGACTGGCAGCTCTTCCCTTTGCAATGCTTGTCACCCTGCAGTGGCAGCAGCAATGCTAGGCCTGTAAGTGTAGTTGATTTATGTTAACTGTTGAAACGATAATGTTTAATCTGTAAAGTGCTAATCTATTTTTTATGTTGATTATGAATAGGCCAGCTGTGCCTACTTTCCTATTCATAGAGTTTAGTGAACAAGCCCATTTCACAGGCTGGGTTTGGAGGGTGATTTACATGAGAGCAGACACTGCTTTAAGGAGAGTAAATCAGCTGAGTTACACCACTGAACCAGGGACCTGGCAGCCCAAAAAGAAGGTCTAGGGGCAAGGGAAAAAACACAGGAGGAAGAGACAGATAAATAAACTGTAGAAGGAGCAGGTAGATCAGGGCAGAGACATGAAAAGTAGGGGAAATATGGGCAGGAGAAGAAAGGAGAGATTGATATTCAGAGGAGAGACTGACAAGAAGGAAGCAGGGAATTATGAGCTTTTGGCTCCAAAGTTTATATGACCAGTCATTCGCAGATGCGTGGAACCCCTTACCCAGCATGGTGCCAGTGGTGCTTTTGGCAGAGTCAGTTGTGGATTTAATTTGCTGTGTGGTTGTCTCTCTCAAATGACTTTTCTGGATCTCTGTACATTTTTTTCTGAGAGTAGGCTGCAAAGGATACAAACTCCAGGGTCCATCCAGATCTTTTTCTAAGTTATTCTACCTCTACTTCTCTTCAGCCCCTGTACCTTGTTCTCTGTGGTGTGGACTGCTGTACAGCTGTGCCTCTTGCATTGACTGGCCTACCAGGCATGCTGGTGTTTCGGGGTCTCACCAAGGCACATGACTGGCTTATGAGCTTTACATCTTCAGCAGGGCTTTACTACCTTTTTAGCATCTTTCTTCTAATATAGCAACCTCATTATATCCCTTTCTTGGTAAGAATTCAAGAAAGGGAATTCAGGCAGAGCTGCCCACATCTGCCAGGCTATGTGTACTTCCACATCCACCTCAGATCCTCACTCCTACTTCCCTGTCCTATTACTCTGAGGCAATGATGTGCTTCAATACAACTTTAACATACTTGCATCAATGTAATTATGACCAAAGCTTGAGGAAGGGACATAGCTGGGCAGAATCTGGCTGGGACTGCCCTTTGCCTTGTGCATCTTTTCATTGTACTGTGCCTCTGTCCGCCCTGGTGACAGGCTGCTGGATTGCGCAATGCTGCTTCTGTCATTCCTGCTCTTTGTCCCAGGCCTAGAAACACTTTTCCCTCATCCCTTTCTCAGGAGACACATAAAAGCATCCCACATAATACTCACAGGAGTATGCCTCTCTCTCCTTCCTTTTTAGGAGCTGGAGTAGCAGGGTCTGTCAGTGTAGCATATACTCACATAAATGCAGTGTTGTCCTGCCAGATATGTATCCTACAACACAGCCCTCCACTGCCCCTGCACACCCTGCTTCTGCACACATACACACCCCCCCCCTGTCCTCACCCTGTTTGTCACTTGCCTCTCGGTGGCTGGAGGATTTTGCCTACTGTTCCCCATACAAGCTGTGCACACAAATGCACTGCCCCATGCCGCCTCCTTAACTCTGTGTGCAAGCCCTGGCACAGCTTTGCTTGCTGATCAGATGCTTGCAGCCCACCTCTTCCAAACATATACCCCCAGACATCCCCTAACTGCTTTCTGTATAGTCACATAAACCTGCCCATAGACGTTTCTCCTCCCCCACCACTCCTTCTCTTACAGACTTCTCAAAGCCCCCAGGCTTTCGAAGCTGAATCAGAGGCATTTGAGATGAGGCACAGGTGATGTGTGTTCCCGAAGGTCCCTATATATCCTCAGGCTCTGGCAGCTGGTTATTTCTCACAGGGCTGGTGCTGTTGTGCAGGCTTACAGCTGACAGGGCCCTTGGGGCATCTCTGCAGTCCTCAAAGAGCCCCCCTTTGCCTGGCTGTGACAAATGTAGAGCCTGTTTGCTGTGGGTCTATTCACCCTTTCCTACTCAGGTTTCAACCAGTGCATGGTAGGGATGTGTTTATGCCTGGTGTCAAAATGGTCTTGGAAATTCATTTGCTTCTGGGTACTTTCTTAAATCTTATCTTCTTGTTTAATGTGCCCTGTCTCTGTGGCATTTTGGGAGAGGTTTCATCTTGATACATGAAAGAATTTTTTTACATTGAGAGCTATCAATCCTGGGAACAACCTCCCCAGGGACATGGTGGAGTCCCCATCACTGGAGGTTTTCAAGATGTGATAATCTTATCCAGGCTCCCTTTCCCATGAAAAGTTAGACCAGATAGTCTTTTGAGGTCTCTTCCAATATGGGCTGTTCTGTGATTTGATGATTCTTTCCAAATGTGCTGTCCTTGCAGCGGGCTGCTGGCACCTGTAGGGGTGATTCATTATTTGTCATATCTACAGGAATTCGATCAAGGGGTTTTGGGTACATTGGGGACCCCCATGTGTCTTATTACGTGTGTGGCTAAAGAGAAATGGGAACTTTAGGGGGGTAGAGAGAGGACAGGTGGATTGTTGTCACCTGTCACTTGTGAGCATTAGTACTTCATGTCTATTACTAGATTCAGATCTGGCCTGGAAATGAGATCTGGAGGTAGGTCAGCATTGATCAGAAGGCCAAAGCTGCAGCTATGCTTGAAGGAAAGTTGGTGGCGTTGTCTGTTGTGATGAGAAAGGAGACAGGAGGGATGGTTTGAGTGAGAAGATGAGGAACCGTGCTTTAGCTGTGTTGAATGTGAACAGAGAGATGACTATCTGAAAGAAGATGTCTGAGAGACAGGCTGAAATTGTAGTTTGACTAGAAGCAGGCTGATCTTGTGTACAGAAGTAGAACTACGAGTCACCGGAAAGGAGGTGGGAATTTTATGTGAGCTATTATCCAGATGCAGTGGTGGGGCTAGGGGCTGTGAGCAGAGCTTTGTGGAACATCTTCAGAAAGCTGGGGAAGGGATAAGGAAGCTGCTCAGACATGTTAACAGAGCCAGTAGAAGAGCAGAAGGCTGAGGAAACGGCTCCCTTGCTTAGGAACTACAGGAACGTTCCTGGTATGTTAGCGCTTTCAGCTCTATTGCTTGGGAGCTGAAGAGCTGCAGAGAACACAGTAAGCCTCAAAGATCTCAGTAGGAAGGGGCCACCACTGCTCCTCCTGAACCACGGAATAAGAGTCACTTTGGGCAGATGGGATGCAGAAGGAATTTCTTGGCAGCAGAGAGTTGTCTTCTGCCCTGCTTTTACTGCATACTAGTATAATAAGTGAAAGCCTCCTTTGTTAGCAGGGGGAGAAAGAGAGTGAGTGCTTTAAATTAAAACAAAAAATGGCTGGGAGTAGATAAGTTGTGTGCTCTTGAAGGAGTGTGATTCCAATCTGTCTAAACGATTGACAAGTGTGGCTCCATCCTCACAAACAGGAGAGGCAGGTGAAGGAATATTTCTCAAAAAAGACAGAGAGAAAAGAGTGGATTTAATGAGCATTGTTCAAGTGGGCGACAGCTCAAGATGAAAGAGCAAATTAAGATAAAAGGAAGCATTTGTATGTGCAAGGGGAGGGCAGGGAATGTGGGGCAGATTGGAGCATCTGCCTCATAACCTGCGCTATTGGAGGGAATAAGTAACTCACAAGTCACTACCTTCTTTTTCAGCATGATGGAATGGAAGGAAGTGGACAGGAATATATACGTATATACATACCCTGCTTTAGTCTGTGCATTTTGTATAGACTATAAGATGCTTATATCATGCAAAATAGAGTGCACAGTGACACTATTTAGTGTGCACTTTTAGAGATTATAATTTTCCACCTTTTCTCTCCACACAAGCATAGTTGCTGGGGGACTCTGGCTTGACTCGCTGGGTCAGGAAACACTGGCTGCTGCGGGAGGCCAGTCACAGACAGCCTCGCTTGTGGAAGTGGTAACAGGAACGGGATTAGCTGCACAAGATGTTTATTCTGAGGTGGAAAGAAGTGGGATGCTGAACAAGCCAGGTCATTGTGCTGATCAGCTGCACCTGGAAACAGGAAATGAGCATTTTCCCAGTGGCCGCATCAGGGTTAGAGGGATTGGTACTTTGTTATCATTCAGGGGGATCCTGAGGAAATCATTGATTTCAGTGGTGCAGGTTCTTCCAGCTTCTCTATAGGGAAGTGAACTGGACTTGCATCTTAAAATTATGATGCAGCTTCCAACGGCAAAATCTTTCCTTTGGTAATGGACATTTTGAAAAGAAAGAGCTCCTTGGAATTTAATTCTGAGCATGGGGGAAAGCTATCTGCATTGTCTGAAATGGAGTACTTGGACCAGGAGCAATGTCCACTCTGGTGGATGGGTTAGAGACTTGTTCTGAGACATCCCAGCTTTGCTGTTTCCTCTCTTTGGTTTGCCGTTTCTGCTTGTGCTACCGAAGATGTTGTACTAGCTTTGCAGGTAATGTTTGGACTCTCCTTTCCTGCTATCCAGCTTGATATCTGCCTTATGTTAGAAGTCTAATGTGCAGTCTCTCTGCTTGCAGAGTGCTTGGTGAAACCAGCACCTGGATGAAGAACAGCTGAATGAAGCTAAGCATGGGAGAGGCTGTGGTGATGCTAGTGGAAAACCTGTAGAACTCCAACTGTTGAAGGCGTTTGACTCTCAGGGTGCTGAGCTAGTCTACTAATCTTAGCATCCTGTGTCTATGGAAGGTAGTAGGACACCCAATAGTTTAATTGATGAAAAGCATTTATCTCCTTGTGCCAGTCAGGAGGATGTTCCTGAGCCAGTTAGGTTCCAGTCTGGCCATGACAATCCTTGCTTTTCTCGGACTGAATATTGTTTGTTTGTGGGAGCCATGGGCAAGTGGCTCACCTTTCAGACAGATGGGAGATAAGGTCCACCTCACAGGTAGGGTCTCAGAAGACGTACATCAGCCCTGTCTGCTCCTTGCTGTTACTGCCTGTTGTAGCAGTCACCACTGAGATTGGTTTCGATCCAGGATGAGTGATATTCTCAGACAGTTCTGCCTTGTCTTAAGGATTTGAGTTTACTCAGGAAAATAAATGTGTGTGTCTGAGTACAGACTATTAAGCAGGAGTCATCAGGGATGGAATAAAAGGTGCTTTTCCTCAAAGTGTGGCTCTGTAACAATTAAAGGTACTATAGCAACTAGACTGATATTGGTCCTGTACAGCTCGGTGGATGGATGAGATGAAAGCAAGGGTGGCTTCATGTAGGCTTTCCCACTGCTTTTCTAGCCAGAAGAGACTACAGAAAGAGGATGGTAGGTGAACAGAACAGGGAATAGCCCAGACGCTTGGTATCAGGCAGTGAATGAGTAAGGCAGCTTTGGTCTCTGGTTGTTGGGATCAAGGACTCTTCCTTCAGCAGAGTTCATTTTCTGTAATATTTATGGCTCTGTGACTGGGAAATGCTGTTGGTAGGATCCCAGAGAAGATTCTCAGTGATATAGTTGGTAGCTGGCTACAGAGTCCGAAAGTGGTACTGGGTAGAAATAACGGGAAAAGATGAACTTCATACCCCAGCTGGCCCACAGCCCTTTCCCAGAAGAAAAGCTGATGGTTGTTGGGCTGCCCTGGTTTTGTGCTATTGCAGGGCAAGGTTAGCAGTGATTGAGCAGGTTAGCAGTGATCGGCATGCCAGGAGCAAATGTATACCAGTGGCAGATGAAGTTACATGTCTGTGGCTGTGTGTGTAATAACTGCTGTATATGTATTATACAGATATGTTTTAAAAAATATGTTAAAATTATAAATTTGGTCCTGAGAAATTATATAAGGGTGGATATATAGCTGACTCTACAGTCCTAATTCTGCTCATCCATGCATGAGCTCTGTGACATGGTGTGGCCCAGCATCATTTGGGATATCAGGGAGAGCCAATGTTAGAGCTCAGCTCTTCCAAATTCTAGGCAGACACCTTAATGCACGTCTCCCCTTGAAATGGACCACATTGCTTTGCCATCCTGTGCCCGGAAGGATGCAGGGATTTTGTGTAATAAGCCATTTGTAATTGTTTGAGTGCATCAGAATACACACATACCTTTTACCTGTATTCATTTGGATGTGGTGTATACCTCTCTCTATATATGCACTCTTACATGTATGTGTAATATGAACACCAGGGAATCCATTCAGAAGAAAACCACTATTCTGTATATATCTACAATATTATTAAAAATACTGAGTTAATAAATACATGTTCTTGACAGATGCATTTAGGAACCATCAATTAGGCTTGGCATTCATTAGGTGGGGAGAAGTCCAATCAGATTTCACTGACTCAACAAAGCCGCCTATAAATTGTGGGCTGTTTGTTCTGACATTTGATGAATTATTCTTCATAATCCACTGTCTGCTGTGATAAATCTAATCTTTCAGTTTTTGCTGTCTTAATAATTCTCGGAGCAACACTGACATTTTGTTTTCGTAGAGGGGATAGAAAGGCTGGGACAATGGAAAAAAACCTCATTTGCCGTCTGGGAAGTAGATCACTCTACTCCAAGGTAACATTTTCTCACGCCTAGAACTCTGGTCTTGCAGACTTGCAGTGATCAGTGAGACCTTGGTGCTATGGACAGTTGCATGTATGTTCTTGAAAAGGTGACCAGCCTAGGATGAGGTTCACATGCCTTAAACCTAGTCCAGCAAAGGCATTCAGACTTATGAGAGCAAGAGAGTCTTAGGGTCAATAAAGTGAATTCCAGAAGTTCTGGGAGACGCAAGCCTTAGAAATCATAGAATCATAGAATGGTTTAGGTTGGAAGTGCCCTTGAAGATCATGTGGTTCCAACCCACCTGCCATGGGCAGGGACACCTCCCACTAGACCAGGTTGCTCAAAGCCACATCCAGCCTGGCCTTAAACACCTCCAGGGATGGGGCATCCACAACTTCTCTGGGAAACCTGTGCCAGTGCCTTACTACCCTCAAAGTGAAAAATTTCTTCCTGATACCTAATCTAAATCTACCTTCTTCCAGTTTGAAGCCATTCCCCCTCATCCTATTGCTACATGCCCTTGTAAAAAGTCCTTCCCCAGCTCTCCTGTAGGCCCCCTTTAGGTACTGGAAGGCCGCAATAAGGTCTCCCTGGAGCCTTCTCTTCTCCAGGCTGAACAACCCCAACTCTCTCAGCCTGTTGCTGATGCTATATCAGACGTAGAACTGAGTAACTCTTAAGCTTTTCTGCCACATGAAATAAGAGGGGACATCATACTAGGCAGTGTTAAGATGGCAGCTGCAGCCTCCAAAACTTTCCTGGGAAACCTGCTCTCTTCCCAGAGTGGTTTTGTGTTGGTCTGTTTTCCAGCAAGCTCATGAATCCCATTATCACAGCGATGCCCAGCGGTCTTGCCCGGGAGGCTGCAGACAGCATGATCCCTGTGTAAATCTCAGAAAGCTCCTGCACACTGAGCTCACCTTAGCAAATTGCCATCATGGAGCCATGATTAAGAAGGGACTGTTCAGTGCTGTCTCTATCAGGAATGGAAAAAACAGATGAATCGAGTCACCTTGTCAAGGGAATTCCAGCTTGGAGAATCACAGCACAAGGAGATGTGCGAAATTTACCTCTCCTAATCCCTTTCTTGCTGGCAGCTTCTGCCATGGACATGTCTCCCAACTATATGATTCCCTTTGTCTTGAATGGGTTTATACCAGGTTCCCCACGTGCGTCTTCCTGTGCTGCTGCATGGCATCAAAATGGTAGGAGACTGCAAGCTGTTCTGGCCATCACAACAAAAAACAGAGCTCTGTTGTATCATGGCCTGTGATGAGTATCCTGGAGGCAAGAAGTTCAAGTTAATCCTGCATTGCCTAGTCAGCCCCTTCTGAAATAGCAGGACATCTCATAGATTGCTATCTCCAAATACAAAATGCAAGACTCCGGAGCAATTACTGTATGCTGTGATCAGAAGAGGAGATCTGCTGTGAAATTTTGGTTGAGGTTTTGAATGTTTCAGTTTGCGTTGCTTTTTTGTGATAAGAGAGTATCATCATCCCTGTTGGGCCCTTTGTTGTGAATTATTTTGAGCGGCTGTGATTGGTGAAGCTGTGGAGCACAGTGTGGAGATGGCCTCTGTCTGAGATGGTCTCAGCTCCTGCTGCACGTTCCCCAGATGTGCCAGACTGGCAGAGTCCCCTGACATGGGCATATTTACACAGTCTGAAGGTTACATGACAGACATTTCAGGAAGATGCACTGTTACCAGAGCTCAGGGTTTACCCCAGAGACTGGGCCACTTCCAGCTATGGTTCCCCTATACCCTTTGCCCTTTTCAGAAACTTACAGGGTCCATCAGTAACTTTCTGGGCTGTCAAACAGTAACTGAGGCCCAGGCTAGCAGCAGGTGAAACAGTTCCTCCATTGTTGTCCTCCTGTCATCGAGACTGGTCAGTCTGGTGGGAAAAGCTTCTGAAGAATGTAAGGATGACCGTACAGATGAGACCAAAGTCTGAAGCCCACCGCTGTCTCCAACTGTATCCAGTGTTGGCTAAGAGACAGACTACAAAAGCATGGCAGACATACAGCTTTACCTGGTATGATATTTCCACTTCCAGTAATCTGAAGGTTAGAGATATCCTGGGCCAGAGATTGTATCTTGGTGCTTAATAGCTTGTGATGGATTTTCTTCATTGACTTATCTGCCCACCTGGACTTCTGGTATTCCTAACATTCTGTGGCAATGAGTTCCACCGCTTAATTGATGTGGGGAAAAAATACTTCTTCTTGCTTGTTTTAATCTTGCCATCTGGTAATCCTGTGTGCTAACTGACAATTTGCTGCTCCTGAGTTCTTCTATGGAGTGAACGAGCATTCCCAATCCCGTTTTCCGTGACAGAAGTGATTTTATAGAGCTCTGTGACATTCCCTCCCCATTGTCTCTCTTTCCAGGCTGAAGAGCCCTTTGAGGTCCTGGGAAATACTTCAAGGCAGTTTTGAAATGCTTTGGTGAAGCACTCTCTTCCCCTGGGAAATGCTGAGCATTTGAAAGTCTCCTCACTGACACCACCTGTACTGGACTGGTTCAGCTCTGGCAGAGTTGAGGAAAGGTTCTTTGTAAGTGGCTGTGGAAAACCAGAATTTTCAAAACTGTCCTGAACTCTGCTGGAAACCTCCTGGATAGGACTTCTAATGCAAAATATTCTTACTTAGACCCCATGGTGGCCTCATTCTGGCCGCACCACATACAGGGGTCCGGAGCATCATGCTGGGAGGGGTTCAGCCTGCCAGCTAAATAGGGCTGGGCCGTTGTGACACCTCCTAGTGATCCTGCATCCCTGCTGTTATGTAGTGCTGGGCCAGGAAGGGGCTCCATGACTTCAGCTCCTGCGCCAGGGTGCTTTGTTAGAAGCCTTTCTGGAGAGGGAAGGTAACATACCTCTCTGTGGAGTGGGCAGGTTGAAACGAGGCAGTAATATTTGATCATTTGCTGCAGCATGTGGATATAAAAAGGTTGGGATTAAGAGGCAGTATATTTCAAAAGAAATTAGCTAGCAAGACACGCACATTTAACGTTTATGGTTTGGAGATTAAGACATCAGGCTGGAACTTGGGCTATCTGGGTTAAATCCCAGCTCTGTCAAAGACTTCTCAGAACATGCTGGGCAGGTCGTGTAAGGTAATACTTTCAGAAAGGACTCAGGATTTGGAAGTTTAAATCCAATTGACTTCCAGTAACTTCCTAAGTGTTTAAGGACAGGATTCACAAAAAATACTGAGGCATTCTGATGCTCAGCATTGCGGCATCAGCTGGTGCGCGCCACAGACCTTGGGCAGAGCAGTGTGTGCTTTGGGAAGGCACTTCAGCGTGTGAGGAGGCCTGTAGGTGACAACTGGGGACTCCCGGAAAGCGTGAATTTGTGCAGGGCCCGTGGTTGCTGTGCACCTCCTACAATGGCACTCTGGGCTTAACGATGGTCTCTAGGTGCAACCTCAGCACAAATACATACTAATAAGTGTCTAAGTAGATAGATCCTGTAAGAGCTTTTGTGTCATCTCCCTGAGGTGTGAATACTAATACCAACAATCATGAAAAGATTTTGCATATTTAAAATTAAATGAGCTTCATTCTTTAGAGTTTCCAGCCAGTGAAGTGCAGAGACACATTCGTTTGCTGGCTGAGTACCTGCCCGATGGGGACCTGGCTGTGCAGAAGGCTAGTGAGGGAAACCACGACAGATGTGGACACTGCTCATCTGTACAGCTGTAAACCTGCAGCTGGCTGTCCTGCTCCTTTGAAAGAGCAAGCTCCTTTTCTCACTTTAAAACCTTGATTAAACGTGTCTGGAAACTATGCTTGTATCATCTCCTGCCAGGGTTACAGATGGTAACAGCCGGTTTGATAAGGCCCTTTGAGACCAGCTGCGGCCTGAAAGAAGCTTGAAAGTTCTTTAAGTACCATGTCAGGTGGGCTCTGAGACTGTCCCAGACCTTTGCATGCTAATTATCCATCCTGGAAATGATGGTTAGAGTTTTTGTTAAGGCAGCTTATTAGTTGGGTGCTTGTGAGCAGTAAGAGCCTGCAGCCTGCTCCGAGAACTCCCGGTCTGCATGAAATGGGCGCTGCTGCCTTCCCTTGGGAAGGACCCTGCTCCCTGCTCTCGGTGTGGGAGCCTGGCTCACCTCTTCTCTGCTTCCATGCCATACAGCCTCTCGCTCGTTTTTGCCTGTCTGGGACACACAGCCTGCATGAGGGGCACTAGCTGCCTCCAGCGAGCTGTGAAAGGACAATTTCATAATGAATGAGGGTGATTTGCTAAGTGGGGGGTCCTGGAGCCCAGCCGTAATTGTGCTGTTGTTTTATCTCAGCCTCACACCTGCTCATGTAATGGCCCGGCTGTGATCCGCTCCCTCCCCTGTGTGCACGCTCTACCCTTCTGCTCCTGGAGGAGCCATCAATTCTCTGGCCTTGTTGCAGTCCCTCGCCTTGCTGCCCTCGCCTGCAGCCTGTGGGTGCACACAAATTCCCCCTTGAATTGCCGCAGGGCCGCTGGGCTGGCTCTAACGGACATGACTGCTAACCTGGTGTCCGTGTCCTAATAACAAGTTTTTAAATGAAATCCTTCTGCCCAAAAGAACTCCTAGAGGCAGCTTTGTTCAAATGATGCTTCCTTAGAAAACTTAGTCACACAAGAATGTTGGGTGTGTTATTCCTGCCAGAGGGAATATGTGCAGCTTTTTTTTTTCCCATGCATGCATTCAATACTGGTGAAAATGGTTGGATTGACAGTGTAGGCAATTAAAAGCTTTTGAAATCCAGAGCAGATGGAATTTTACCCAATTTATATGTGGTTTTACTATAAATGTACCTTACTGGATTCAGGCCAGTGAACTCCCAATTCTGTGCTTTAACCTTTGGAGGATGTTACCACCCTTATGACAGTTAAACAAGTAATATTGGCTGCTACTCTGTAAAGGGTACATCTCTTTAATATGAGCACGTAGGGTAGTGAGTTGAAAGCCCCAGCTCGACCTCATGTGGTAAGTTCTCTGTGTTTTTTCCTTCCTTACTGGCTCTCGTAGCCCAGCATGCTCCTGGCCACCTGAAGTCTCTTCCCCTTAACAGGTCCCCTCTTCAGCTGATTCACAAACTTCACATACAGGTAAAAGCCCCTGTGTCTTGAACACGTCCCCTGAGCTCTCTGTCATCCGGTAGGTGCTTCTTTCTTTATTGTAGTTTGAGACGAGAATCTCAAAATCCAGAAGTGAGAGAGAAAAGAAAAGGCAGGTAGGGGTGGGGAGAGGGAAAAACCTTTTTTGTCTTGAGACACAAATGTCAGTAGGTTTGAATTACGGACCCGCTGTAATTAAAAAACACGTAACTAGTTGTTTTTAAATGCAGTTGTTTTACTTAATTGATTTTGCTGCTAGGACCAAAGGGAATTTAATAAATAAATAAAATGCACCTTCCTAGTGAATTACTGGAGGCAGCTGAGTCTCTGTTGGAATCTAATTGCTGCAAACGCTCCAGTTTTTTGCTAGCAACAGTTTTCTGTGCAAGGGGCTGGGAGAGAAGGGGTAGGGTGGTGTGGGAGGGGGCTCATTCCCTGGCAGCTGCAGGAGGGAACAGGCTGCTCCTTGTATAGTATTTTTCTTCCTTGTCAGCAAAAAGAATACTCGTTTAACGCTTTGCATGAAGACTTTGCTTAGAAGGCCTTTATTCATATTTAATTACTAGCTCGGTGCAGCTCCCATCTTTAATTACCTTTTAAAAAGCAGGTTATAAAAATGCACTGACATTCTTTCTTTTTTGTTACTGCATAAATTATAGGCTTCTCAACTGCTCACCCGAAATCAGTCCAGCCCGTGGGAAGGGTGGGACAGGTTCCTGTTGCTGACTTCTGGATACCTCAGAGCTTGTCTGCACCTTGCTCTACAGAGCAGGACAGAAACCCTCAGCTAGCATGAGATGAACTAGCTCCATGCCTGAAGCCGCATAACCATGGTGGCACTCCCTCTGAGCTAATTAACTGTGCGGAGGGGCCTGGCTAGTCAGCCAGGCTGCTATCACACTACCATGGCAATAGTGTTTTCAGGGCTTGAGCTGCCTGGTGCTGCGCTGAGGGTCTCTAGCAGGGTGCTGTATTATGCAGGGCAGACGGGCCTTTGCCCATCTCCCATTGCCTCACCCGTGTCTGTCTAGGTTTTTCCTTCCTGGACATGCCCCTGGTAAATCTTTTGCATCTGCAACTTTCCTTATAGTGGAGTCCCGACTTTCACAGCCAGAACTGCTAATAATTTCCTCTCCTCCCTGTAAAGTGCTTTGCTGTCTGAGCTGAGAGCACTGGTTACTTTTATTGGAGGTGTGAGAAAGTCCATCACATAAAACATGTTTTCAGGCCAAGTCGCCACAGGTGCAAACTGCAAATTTTGTCCCCCCCTGCCCCGAATCCAGCCCTTACCACTGCTCCTGGTCATGTGCTGCATTTCACCAAGTAAGCTAGCTGACGCTGCTGTAATGCATGGGACTGTCAGGTTTCAGGGGATGATGGTGGGTGGTATTGAAAATCTGCAAAAGAAATACATGCAAAGGGCAGCTGCTGGCTTCTGCACACAGTAACAACAAAGGATGCTGACCATAATCACTCAAACCTATTCTCAGGACAGCCTGGAGGGGCCCCTCACATGCTGTCTGACCACTCCATGTCTGAGATGAAATGTGCTGCTGGGGCTCTACCACAGGTTTCCATAAGCAGAGTATCTCCAGGGCTCTTCTGTGCTTGGCAGGCTTCACTGGGAGGCCAAGCAGTGACAAGGCTCAGGCAGGCAGGGGACAGAGGAAGGATGAAAGGGCTGAGCCTGCCCAACTTTGGCACACGCTGTCTATGGCCTGTGGGCAGGGCTTTCCTTAGGATAGTCTCTGGCACCCCAGGCTGATGCCTCTTTCTCTTCTCCCAACAGATAGAAGAGCTCTTCGTGAGTTTTGAGGACACTCCCTTGGGAGCAGCATCGCTAGCCCAGGTGCACAAGGCAGTGCTCCAGGATGGGAGAACAGTGGCAGTGAAAATCCAGCACCCAAAGGTCCAAGCTCAGAGCTCCAAGGATATTTTGCTCATGGAGGTAAAACTATCTGTTGACTTTGTCTTACAGAGCAATTGCCATTGAAATGCGTGGGGGCCACATTCACCCATGGTGTAAGCAGGTATAATCCGGTGGCTTTGACACCTCCACAGAGACAAACGGTGTCTTACAGGAATGATACAGAAAGTTGGTGAGGATTGCAGTGCAGGCAATTGTGTGCACAGAGAGACTGAACAAGAGGGTAAGAGGGCAGAAGGAGAAGAGAGGTAAACACGGGTGACATCAGAGTGAGTCCATATGAGATTTAAAAACTAGAGCCTGTATGTCCATTAACTGGTTGATTAAACTGGTCTCCGTTTTCCTTGCAGGTAGGGCTGTGTGGCCAAGGAAAAATCATTCTCCATGATTAGCACCTTTTTTTCAGTTAAATTCCAGTGTGGATTCAACAGGGGCTGAGGTTGCTGTGATTCAGTTTTGTTTCTTGCTCAGCTCCTTAATGCTGAGCTGATTCATGCTGGAAGCAAAACCACTGAAATAGGGAGAGGGTCGCTTAACAGGGGCAGACACGCAAATGAGGGATTCAGCTGAGAAAGAAGTTTCAATGCCCGTCTCCTCTCCTGTTCCTCTCCTGAATGGTGGGTACCACTGTGTTCCCAGCGCAATGCTGTAGCTTCTCCGAAACTTCTGAGTCTAGCCTATTGAAGGGAGGAACTGGAGAAAAGCTGTGGCACTGCCCTGCATGGCAGTAGTCAAAGATGCCAGCAGTATGGTAGGGAACAGGATATGGAGACGGGGCTGAGATCAAGGAGAGGGGGAGGATTAGGTCTGTAAATGGTAACACTAAAGTTTTTAGCTCTCCTACTATGGATATATCTGTATGTATAGTATAGTAATGTGCACATCCATTGGCAGACAAGTATGTCCATGAAGGGCATATAGAAGGGAAGATTAAGCTGAGATGGTCTGATAAGTGTTTAGAGGGTACTGCTGATGCAATGACACAGTTCTCCATCACAGGAGATCAAGAATCAAAGATCCTGCCAGCACCCTCTCAGAGGAGCACATAACTAAAGCTTCTTTAGGCAGCTAAAACACCCTGCTTTGAGCAATCCTGGCTAGTCCACAAAGAAGCACAGCTAGTTGCAGCTGAAGCGCACCAGTTTGCAGCTGAATATTTATTTTGAACTCATAGTGAAAGAAATTTTTGGGTTCAGTAAAGATATCCCAGTAAGATGGGATATGTCTGTTTCAGTGCTGGTTTGAGTACAGAGAACTATTTGAACTGGATTTGGGTCCACCTTTAGATTTGGATTTGATTCAGGTCCTCTCCAGGACTGACTGCAGTGGTCTGCCCAATGGTTTGCTTTTGTGAGTCATCACGTGGACAGAAATTCTCAGGGGGCTTACGGCGTCCTTTACCCCTGCCCAGGACAGGATGGCAGAAACTAAGCAGTCAAGGAAGAAGGATGAGCAGGTCATGAAAGACTGTGAGACCAGGGCAATAAGAGGATTGTGTATGAATGAGCCAAAACCTAGATCCACCTTGGGATATTTGACCTTTTAACAGTGGGTATCACAGAAAAAATCCCCCCTCACACTACGTTGCTTTGATTGCTGATTATACTGGTAAGAGAAATTTAAACACATAATTTTAGAACGAATCCTGTCTTTTCTGTTTTTAGACTAATCATCCTGGGAAACTTGAAAGTAAAACAGTGTATTTTCTCTTGGCAATTTGGTATTGTCCTTCCTCTACAATCTAGTTTGTCATCCTTGAGATCTGTTGTGTACACACAGCTATGGGAAAGTAGTTCACAACTTGACACGTGCAGTCTTGTTTTTAAAGAGTTGTGTGGAGTGTTGGCTTACATGCATCATCATAGCCTTGTGCGGGACTATTTTTGTGTAGGCTGCACTGAAAGCCAGATTATGTGCACTGAGGTTCTGGTCCTTTAAGAATCAGACAGACATTGCAGTTAGGTAGGAGGTTGATTTAAATATTGATGGAGATGGTCTTATTTAGAGACTGATGGGAAGGAATCTGAATGGGAAAAGCTAGATGGAAAATTCCTAAATTCACTTGAGGTTTCGTAGCATCAGTGCTGACTCTTTAAAAGTCAGTACAGCATCTGGTAAATCCAGAGAGAGAAACCTCACTGCTCTTCTTATATCGATACTTATTTCAAGACAATATGTTAGACAGATGTCAGAAAAGGGACAGGCCAAATACTTGTTAAGTATGTCCCTGCTGATGGACAAGTTGGCCAATTGATTTAAAAGAGCATTTAAAGAAAGCAAAAAACTGCGTGAATTTTATCACATCAGGCACCAGTGAAATAATCCTGCAGCCCCTATAAAGTTTATGTGTACATTTATGAAGATCGCTGGTTACATTTCATTTGGGTGACATAAATTTGAAAGGATTTATGCCTCTAGATATAACAGTAGAAAAATCATTCAATAGTGTCTGGAACCTGGTGATTACATTTTTAAAGGAACATTGAGTTTGGAACTGACATTTAGATAAGAGAAGTAGAGAGAGGGGCGGAGAACAAACGTTTTCACACAGCTGAACAGGAGCAGTGATGGTTCATAAATTTATTTTTTGTCATACTTTTCAGTGATAGCAGCTTTCTGTATGTGTTTTAAATGTTCCTCCTGCAGTGCTGGAATTCCCACCCCAATGGTGGCGATCTAGAAAGGGAAGCTGTCCAGGAACACACACTGACAAGTCTGTTTTCATTTTCAGGTGGATGTACAGAGCAAGCAAGATAAAGACAGCAAAGTGGATTACATTTTTATGTTTTATTCTTGTTTTATTACTTAAGTAGTTAAAAAAAGCCAAACAAATTGTTTTCCTTAAGATGTGGTCTGAATAGTCAGCTTGTGTAAATTTGTGACACTGGTTGAGAAACTGGCCCTTCATTTGAACAGAAAGCATGTTTGGCTGCTGTGCAGCTTTGATTATGCCATCCAGTCGCATAATCTTGATTTTCTTCAGGAGGGACTGCCCATCAGTCGTCCCTTAAATGTTGCTTTAAGCAAACATTTCCAGGAACTTTTCGGCTGGGCTTTTCAAGGCCCTGTGCAGCCGAATACCTAATCCCTTTAAAGATACGGTGGTGGATATATGATACTTAGAAAACACCACTTCAGCATTGCTGAGGATGTGTGTGACTGGTGCTGGGGAGCAACTCGCCCTCTGATCCCCACCAGAAGTGTCCTTTAAAGATCTGTAGCCTGCTACCTTTATCCAACTCCAGTGTCTTCTGTGAACTGCACAGTGGATTTTCTGTGCTAGCAAAATTCTTGCTCAGCAGTGGAAGAAGTAACATAGAGGTGACAAGTCTTACTTTAGATCTTCCTCTTCTGCATTATCTGAGGGCTGTTCGAATGAAGCCAAACAGTCACTTGTAGAATTATAGGACTAAGAGAGTCACTCTTGGGCCATGCCCTTGGCGAGATCTTGCCATGTGGTCTCTTCTCCAGGGCTTTGTTCTCTTGCTTCTAGACAGCAGGCAGCTGGGCTCCCTTTGGTGTCTGTGCCATCGTTTAACTCCTAGATGTGCCTTTGTGGAAGGGCAAGCCAAAATTTCTGTTCCATGACCAAGGCATGACGCCATGTATTGTGTTATGATACTGCAGTAACCCTACAAGCACTTGGGGTACAGGTGGCTTTTTTTTGTGTCTGTAAGTTATGTGGAATAATCCTACCAAAACAGCACTGTGTGTAGCTGCGTGGCTTTGGAGCCAGGATGCAGCTTACTGTCTCTGTCCTTGTTCTCAGGTTCTCCTCTTGGTTGTGAAGCAGATCTTTCCAGATTTTGAGTTCATGTGGCTGGTGGAAGAAGCTAAGAAGAATCTGCCCTTGGAGCTGGATTTCCTCAATGAAGGCAGAAATGCTGAGAAGGTTGCTCATATGCTCAAGAACTTTGACTTCCTGAAGGTGAGGGAACACGTATTTCTGTGTATGTATGTGCATTAATAGTCTCACTTTATGCATCTTGTGCACCTCATTCACCACCTGGAGGAACCATACAGAGTTCAGTCCTTCTGTGTTGTTCATCCTAGACTGCTTTGCTGATATCAACCAGAAACTGCTCTGAGACATGCTTCCTCCTTGTCTGTTTCCTACTGTAGGCACCCTATATTGGATGAGGAGTGGTGGCTTGGGGCCAGCAGTCTCTGGAGCCTGCTACTCATTTTCCCAAACACTGTTTCTGAACTTGTCCAGAGACCTGTGAATTTGCCATTCTTTGCTGAGCCATCTGATCGTACCTTTTCCTGGGCTTTATCTCAACTGAGGGAGAGAAATGGACATAAAACAGAAAAGCTAGACTGAAGCTGATGATGTCAAGTAGGATTAGGCACCCTGTGTATCTCAGGAGGAAGCATGTTCGCATGAATCCTTCCTCCTGCAAAAAAGCACATTCTCACTCTGAAATTGGGCATACAGCCTTCATACACATCCATGGCTAATGCATTCATGTCACCTTCATACACAAACTCAACTGCACCCATATTGTTCTCTTCCCCACTGACACTCTTACCCCACCTCCCCTGCTGCACACTAAGGCCACTGACAAATGTCTCAAGTACAACCAGGCATGTACACATCTCAATCTAGGAAAGACATAAGCTCACATCTTCAGACTCGCACGTGCACAGATCTTTTGCTGACATACAAGAGGCACAAGCCTCCACTGTGTGCGTTTTGCAAATACACAAGTATGGTCAAGCACACATAGTGCTGTGGGCAGACTCATTGATGTAACTGCATTTGCATATACACAAAGGCAGCAAAAAATACACCCTCCTTTGGACCCTCCTGCATACACACCTCAAAATGAGGTTTCCACCTCCTGTTTATGCAGAAGTCCCAAGATGGAAGAGACAGATGTCCGAAATGAGGTGAGTTTTTGTTAGACTTTACAGGCTGATGCATCCGTTTTTTCCTTGCTTCCTCCATGCAAGGGCTATAGTTCCTTCTCACGTGACTCCAGGTTTGGGGCAGTCCTTTTGGATCCCAGTGGCAGCAGTGGCCTTCCCATAGGCACAGATAACTCAAAGCCACCAGGGCTACAGAAGGCCAAAGGCCAATGATTTTGCTGAGTGGGCCCTTATCAGAAGTGATGCACCTTGGAGAGCTGCATCCGTTGCAGCTGTAACTAGGATACTGTGAAGTAAATCCCCATGGAGACGGCCAATCACCTCCTCGCTGGGTTAAGGAGCTATCATGATATCAATATGTGTAACAATAACAAATGGCTATAGATGGCTAAATAATGGATCCTCCCGTCTGACCTGCCAATTCAGAGACATGTTCATCACCCAAAGGCAACGGAAGAATTGGGCTCCTGTATCATTAATTTTCCTAAACACGCTGGAAAGCTGAGAAGTAGATTTTGTGCTGTGAACCTGTTTGAGCTTTTAAAGCCAGAGATAAATTGTTTCCATGCACTAGCATTACAACCAAACATCTGTGAGTAATTAAAAAAATCACTGAAGAATTTGGCTGTGAGTGAGAGATGCATCTCCCAGAGTATGGGTAGGGCTTTACAAGCCCACTGACTTGCCCCTGTAAATCTTGAGACAAGAATGAGTGTCATCTGAAATGATCTAAGGTAGCAGGGATCAGTGAGCTAGATGGGCTGGGGAACTGTTAGTTTTGGAGTTGATTTGCTTTCTCACCAATCTAACTGCAAAGAATGGACATCCAGATAAGCTGGGAAGGCTGCAAGGAACTGAATCCCCCTTGCCCATAGTGGTTCTCTGGCATCAAAATCTGTGCAACGTGCAAAGTATGCCAGGAGTGTTGAACGGTGGGACTGAGGGACATTGGAATTGCTCAGCAAAGGAGTCTTTGATCTAAAGTGGTAAGGTAGAAGTGGGTGACATTGGGAAAACGGTCTCTCTAGGGCAGGAAAAGTGGGGGAGGCAGATAGTTTGTGAGGGACTGAGACCCTGTCAGTGGTTGCAAGCAGAGTATAAAACAAATGTGGTTTGTTCAGGAGTTATGATGGCCTGGCTGGTTCCCCTGGCTTTGGTCGCACTAGATGGACAACACGGCTTACCTCTTCTTGTCCTGCCCCAAGGTGCTGGACCCTTGCAGCATGCGAGTCCTGAGTCCATGGCCAAGTCAAGCGGGTGAGGAGAAGGGGCTGCACAGCTGGGTCTTTCTTTACAGGATCCAAAATGTGTATCTCTGTACTGGGGCACAGTAATGGGAATGGGTGGAGCTCCCTTATATCTTTGGTAAAATGTACTTGTGTGGCTTCATCGATGTGCAAAGGCAAATCTGGACAGCTTGGGAGATTGGTCAGCACAGTGATGTGAGGAATATGTAAAGGCAACTTCAGCGAAAGGACTCTTGACAGCAGGGACTTCAGCGTGGAAAGAATTTGGCAGGAGAGGTAGGCTGGAAAGGGGGGAGCCAGCCTGAGTGATGCCTGCGTCACTGCTTCCCTGGATGACACCAGGTCTCTTACTGGTACCTCACTCAGCTTGATTTACTGCAGATTGAATGGAAAGTGCTTTGCCATTTTATACTTGTTACTGTGCCATGTTGGCAATAAGATAGTTAAGGGTCTCCCAGGGTTTCTGTGACAAGCCCCTATTTGTGACACTTGATTTTTCTCCCAGTTCAATTGCAGATGGCCTAAGTATGCAGGGTTTGTCAGCTCAAAGGCATTTGTGTTCCAAGGGGCACTACGGAGATAAAATTTATGACGATGGCTTATCATATTTAGAGCTACATAAGTGGGCCCTGTGCGTAGCAAACGAGATGCAGTTCCTGTCTAAAGGGGCTGAGTGGATGATTCAGAAACTTGCAATAGGTAGTAGTTAAACAGCCCGGCTAGAGGAGCTGCAGAGCAGATAAGAAAGCTCTCAGACATCAGTGGGAGTGGAAGGTGGTCAAAGTCTTGTAGAGCGTGGCCAGAGGACAGATCCTGCTGCTGTTGAATTGGTGTGTTGTCCTTGCACCCATTGCTGCTGTCCTGGGAAAGAGGCCAGTAGATTGATTTACCTCGCTTGTGCTCAGGAAAAAAAAACAAGTCCTCACTTCAGCCCCTTCCAATTTTACTCCTTTTTTTGGGTTGTGTGTGATACGGTCTCCTTGCTTTCCCAGCCTGTTGTTTGACGTAACCCATCTGTTCCTGTTTCAGGTCCCCAGGATCTACTGGGAGCTCTCAACGAGGCGTGTCCTTCTCATGGAATTTATGGAAGGGGGACAGGTGAACGACAGGGCCTACATGGAGAGGAATGGCATCAATGTCAATGAGGTAGTTTCTCAGCCATCTCTGAATTGGGTGGGTGGGCAATGTAAAACTGATGTTGACATCAACTGACATTGATGCAAAACGGAGGCTGACAGGACAGGAGGGGGCAGAAAAGGGAGCACATACAGATGTGAACAGAGCAATCACAGAATGGTCAGGGTTGGAAGGGACCTCTGGAGATCATCCAGTCCAACCCCCCTGCCACAGCAGGGACACCTACAGCAGTTGCACAGGACGGCGTCCAGGCGGGTTTTGAATGTCTCCAGTGTGGGAGACTCCACAACCTCTCTGGGCAGCCTGTGCCAGCGCTCTGCCACCCTCAAAGAAGTTCATCCTCATGTTAAGATGGAACTTCCTGTGCTCAAGTTTGTGCCCGTTACCTCTTGTCCTATCATTGGGCACCACTGAAAAAAGACTGTTCCCATCTACCTGGCACCTTCCCTTTAAGTATGTATAAGTATTGATAAGATCCCCCCTGCATCTTCTTTTCTCTAGACTAAAAAGACCCAAGTGCCTAAGCCTTTCCTCATAAGAAAGATGCTCCAGTCCCCTAATCATCTTTGTGGCCCTTTGCTGGACCCTCTCCAGCAGTTCCCTGTCCTTCTTGAACCGGGGAGCCCAGAACTGGACACAGTACTCCAGATGTGGCCTCACCAGGGCAGAGTAGAGGGGGAGGATGACCTCCCTGGACCTGCTGGCCACACTCTTCTTGATGCACCCCAGGATGCCATTGGCCTTTTTGGCCACCAGGGCACATTGCTGGCTCATGGTCATCAATCGCTGTTCTTGTACTTCTGGGAAAAGTACATAACTCCTGTACACACTCTCTTGTAGGCTACACAGCTAGAGACATCTTCAAGGAGACAAATAGTGAAAGCTGGGTATGCTCGTATGTTACATACACCCATGATTTGTTCCAAGATGGCAGTTCCTGTTGTCCTAAAAGAACAATTTTAGCTTCTGATTCTTTCTGTCTCTCTTCTTTCTCTCTCTTTCTTCTGCATTAACTTTCTCCTGGACAAATGCATGAGATGTAGCTTTTATATCCCAACAGCTATCAGCTTATGCAGGAGATATAAATCATAGGTCTTATATGATCACAGTTGTTAGAGTGCTGGAGCCTCAGCCATGGTGCTTTGCATAATATTCTGAAGCGGGTTGTTCTCTTCTGCTTTCCAAAATCTCCCTTTTTCTTCTGGAGGCAACAGTTTTCTTCTTTGCTTCCTGGTCCTACATTACTGTGTAGTTTTGCAGTCATTCATTAAGTAGCTGCCAGATTTCATCCCTACAGAGAGGCTACATTTCCCTGACTAGTGAAATAGTTTGTACATGTGGCATGAAGTTGGGAGAGCGCTTTGGATTCTCTGTGGCTGAGAGATTCTTGAGGAAAAGAAGGTATTGCTTCCCAGAAGGGCTGGGAAGATGCTGGGGGAAAGGATTTTGAGCCATTGGACAGTGTGTCAAGCCACCCCTCCCAGTCAGTGAGTTCTGATTGAGGCACTGCTGCTTGCCTTTCCCCTTGTGCCCTGTTGATGAGCCTCAAAGCTGCGCTTGGTTGACTGGCTATCAAAGAGGCCCGGCATAAAATCGATTGTACTTAATCTGTCCATCCTCTTACCTCTGAAATCTGAACGCTTCCTCTCTGCTCTTCTTCCTTGCTGCTCCCTTTCTATCCATGGCAAAGCACATGTGGCATCAGTTAGAGACATGCCAGTGACCTCTCAAGGGAGGGAAAATGGGAGTTTGGTATGCCCCACAAGGAGAGAACGTTAAGCGTATCTTCTCAGCTGCCTCCCTAAGTCAGCGTGCAGCTCTTTCTCTGCCTGAAGAGCTCAGCTCTTACAAGTGGAGGACTGAGTAACCTGCCTGTTTCTCTTTGCCTCTTCCTCTGCTCTTGCAGTCTGCAGAAGTCAATGAGATATTTTCTAGTAACCTCTGCAGGCAGAAAGGCAGGCATCTTCTTATGTGTTTCTCCACTGAAATATGAGAAAGGAAGGTCTAAGGTTAAAGTAGATTTTGAGACTGTCTTTCCATTGTAATCACAGTGAACAAGCCAAGGTCAATGGGTAATAGTGAACAACGCCCTCTTCCCTGCAAGGTGTCTGGTCCTTTTTCATTCAAGAGACTTCTTAAATGAATACAACCTCAACCGTAGATAGTACAGTCTCTCTCCTTTCATGTCTCCATCAGGAAGAATTTGGAGCATTTGGGTCAGTGGTTTTCCTCCTCCTTCTCGTCAGGGCATCACAGAGGTCATTGTCAGCTGATCAGAGGTAGACACAATTCCTTCATTGTGTGTATTTTGTGTGGATGATCTTTCTTTGTATTTACCAAGGTGAGAGCCTCAATGGTGCATCTGGTCTGCAAAGAGCACCATAGTGTGACTCTTGAGAACATGGTAGCTCGTGGACTTTGCTATCAAGAGAGATTTTAAAAGCCTTGTCCATGGCAGAACATGCAGTCAGCTCCATTCACCTGGACAGGTCAACTGGTCAAAAGCAAGAGAGTAGTTTCTTTGAGTGAGTTTATCCTATCCTTTTCTTCTGCTATAAAGCCAGAAGTCAAATGTAGCCCACAGTGCTCAGATACAACTGTGAATATTCCTCAAGTCTTGAAATAGTCAATGAGAAAGGCTTGTTTTGATGCATTAGCAGGAGGACTTGAGCAATATGTACATTCAGATTTTGAGCTGGACTTCCTCACGGTTCAGACAGCAGATCCATTCTGAGATCGAGGTAGCTAGCATAGTGTAGCTCCCTGGGACTTTGGTTGCTTCTTTGAATTTTCTCAAACTGTTGGAGATAGCAAAGTTGTTTGCAGAAGCCCAGGGAAAAACATTCTTTGCAATCTTCCATAGCTTTCTCTAGCCAGTCCGGGTGGAAAAGTCAGTGACTTCAGCCCTTCAGTGGGATATTTTGCTTCCTCTTTATAAAGTAGAGAAGCAGCTAATTTCAGTTTTTCTAACTTGCAGAGGCTTTTGCTTGTGATATGAGAGATTTAGGGTGAAAATTCAGCTCATTTTTTTGTTCATCTGTGCCTTTGCGAAGGTCGTTTTGTGACATGTTGGCACAATAGGTTCCATGCAGCAATGAAACCACATATCTTGCTGGTTATGAGCTGGTCTCTAAATGATGGCTAAGATGTAATTTAAAAAAAGTTGTCAACAGACTTCTACTACTGCAAAGTATAAGCCTCAGAGGTTTGTGGCAATCTGTCAGGTATGGGAAGTTACTCAGCTCAGTGGTAGGACTGAGCTTCTGCAAACTCTCTCCGTGTCTGTGCTGAGCTGTTCTTTCTTCCTTTTCTCTTCCCACCCTCCGAAATTAGTGATTAACTGTTACTGCTTGCCACTGAGGCAACAGTAGAAAGGAGGGAATATTCAGCCTGTCAGAATCACGTGATGGGGAACGAGGTCTGTTATTATGGCCACAGTAAGATGAGGTAGGAGCAGTGCACACCCCAGACTTCTCCTCTGGCAAGGTGCAGCAGATGGGGACAAATATGACCAAGGTCCATTATCAGCTGCTGCTGTTGATGCCCTGGGTAAAGAACTGCATAGCATGTTGGTGAAGTGAGCAAAAGGCAGCAGACCCTGAAAGGAGCATGAGGAGCAGGTGGCAACCCAGGTTTCAAAACTATGACATGGCTTATAATATACAGCAGTTCTGGCTTTCAAGAGATGCATTAACCCCCTATAAATCACTTCAATCTATTTATCTATCGACCCCTCTATCATCTTATTCCATTTTGTTTTACTGGGCGGAGGAAGAAGAGTCTTCACTAAGCAGGATTTCTCTTGTGTGACAATGCAGCCTTGAAAAGCAAGCTGAGCCTCTCTCCTCTAAATGGAAAGGATCCCTGAGGTGAAAGCTCCCTTCAAACCAGGTTACTGACATTTACTTAATACCATCTGTAGCAGGATTATCATTAAAGCTGCCCAAAAGCACATTAATCTCTCTGGATCCGTCCAAGTGCTGGATTGTAATGGCATTTAATCAGAGAAGGCTTTGATTTCTAAAGACAAGTGCAAACACTGAAATATCTGCCTGTGGAACAGTTACTTATTCATGTGCAAGTGTAGCTGAGGATGAGCGTGCAGCTAGGATATTGACAGTAGGAGGGAAGCCTGGAGAGGGGAGTTATGAAGAAATGAGCTGGCATGAATTTTGAGGGAAGACCAGGCCATGTCAGGGTTAACAAGGGGGCCACCTGGAAACTGGGCTGTTCCTGTTTCAAGACAAAAGAGCGTTTACAGCCCTGGTTGGGAAGATACATTTGAAAGAGGTGGGTAGAACAGGGAAGGGAGGAAAAATAGACTGAGGGCTCTCAAGATGTTTGTAGCATACTGTATGCAGGAGAGAAGGAAGGATAGCAAGGCTACTTGGAGCATGGGCTTTTAAAGAACATCCCAAATGGCACAAATGCTCCTTTTGCACCCATTCTGATTTTACCTGCTTTGTTTAGAGAGACCTTGTCTGTATACAAATCTTAACAGGATTTCCGATCTGCTGCAAGGGTCCTCCCCGTCCCTCCTTGTGGATGCTCTGCCTGTCTCCACAGAGGCTGCTGGATCAGCGGGCTGTGGGAGCTGTGGAGCTTACAGATGCACTCGTGGCATGTGCTGTGTTGCCTCCAACTAACTGGCTCAGGTAGCCAAGTGGAGAGTCCCCCATGATTGCCCTGGCTTGGACTTGAGTCAGGGAAAGGAAATGATGCCATGTACTTCAGCTCACTAAGAGCCTGGTCATGAGCCGTGGATGATTCAGAAGTCAGGGAAGTGTTTTGTCCAGCTGAGAAGTGAAAGCAAACAGCTAAGGTACTTAAGATGAGCTACTGTGTGCAATTATTGCCATCTGTCACCCCATCCTACTGTGGCTTTTTGCTTCCTTCTGTTACTAAATGGGTTCTGCACCGGAACGGTATCTCTTAGCTCGATAAAGAGCCCAGCTACCTTCTCATGGCTGACAGCTTTGCAACCTGAAATATGCTTTCAACGTGGGATTTACCCTTCTGCCAAAAGTCAGGAGCTGCTGCCTTGTAGCTGCTAAAATTTAAGTGGGATTTCCCAGGGTGGGATCCCTTTGTCAGCACAAGTGTGGAAACCTCTCATTATCTCAAGTGTTTGTGCTTATAACGCTCAAGTGTTAGATGAAATGGAGCATGGAGAACACTGTTTCTGGAGAAAATGGCTATTCATGGTCTTTGCACCTGCTGGTTTAGTGTGGGGAGAGGTTTCCTTGCAGGTTCTCCTCCATTTCCTCTTGTCTGAAGCTTAACGAAAATTCACAAGGCACTGGTAAGCAGGAATAGTGACCTCCAGCATTCCCAGCTTCTGAGCTGTGCAAAGACAACAGGTTAAAGAGTTAAATTACACATGATCCTGTTTCTTCCTGAAAGTCAGTCTCAAGCATCAGTGTCAATCAGTTGCTTAAGCAATCAAAGCAAGATGCTTTACATTAAATCCAATGAAGTACAACTCCATTTAAAGCCACGGGAAAACGGCCATTTTGGGTCTGACGGAGATGGAAGAAACAATTAAATAAATGACTGGTCTTCTCTACCGATGTCCTTTTGATAATCTGTAGAAATTTATCAAGTTAGTCCCTCAGTTGCCTGGGTGGATGAGTCAGAATATTTCTCCCTGCTTAAGTGCTATGGAAGATGGGGCATTTAGCAGGAAAATAATTTCCTCAGTCCCCAACAAGAGAGTATGGGGCACACTAGGAGTACACTCCAGGAGTCCTAAAAACTATTCCTGTATCTTAATAACATTGTGTGTGTCCAGACATCACCTTGCTGTGATGCCAGATTAGTGCCTAGTGATAGTACTGCATTACAGAGCACTGTGTTTTGATCCTCACAACTGGATCACAGAGGGCAGAGTGTGAAATCGGATCTCTTGTGTGTGACCATCCTAATCTGCTATGGACCAGAACCATTTCAGAGCAGAGACACAGAGCAGGCTCCAAAATGTGCCTATTCTCCATCCGCACCCTTTGCTAATTTGACACCAGTTTAATTGGGCAGGATTGCCCTAGCAGGATTAAGCAAACCCTTAGATGATGGCTGCAATAACAACAACGAAAGAAAGCAAAAACCCAATACACTCTTCAATCCAATTAACCTTCGATTAAAGTTCCAAAATCAATGCTATTATTTTGGCCTGAGGAGGTAATATTGAGCCCTGAGAAATGAGCTGCACGGCGACCTTTACTTTTAATGAGATCAATAGAAGTTAGTGTCGCCATCTCTTAAAATAATTGGCAAATATTACAGCCAAATTAAGGCAAGAGACTAGTATCTGCTCCTGATCTAAAGGGACAGTCACAGATGAAGGTGGGACAGGAGGGGATGATGCTCCATCAGGCAGTTTCATCTGGGACTTATCAGGGGCAGACGGTGAAATCAGCTCTACAGGACCACGTCACAGGACTTTTTTCTTTGACTTTCTTCTTCATGCCAGTTGGAGGCATGGAGCCAGGACCACTTCAGCTTGCTCACAAGGCCAGAAAAGTATCAGTGACTTTCCCTGGATAACCCAGGCTGGTTTGTTACATTGCAGCTACCCATGAACGTGATATATGTGCCATCTTTTTACTGTAGGAGTATTCATAGGCTCAAATTTGCACACAGTCTTTCCTTTCTGAGAGATTTCTTGCTAACTATTGTGTATTGGTGTTTGTAAAGATACTAATTTGTGATGGACTTCCCAGTGTTTTGTTATCATCAGGTTGCTCAGTCAGCTGGGTGTGCTGATTTGTTAAGAGGAGAATTGCATCCAGGTGCTGATGTGTGCCCAGGAGTTTGCTGCTATGGGGCTGTATGCAAGGGAATATAGTAGGGATTCATCAAAAGTAGCTCCTAAGTGGATCACGTTAGGGTAACGGGTTGTCTAGGCTTTCAAAACTGATGGTGGCAACAGTTTGCAGCTGTGTACAAATAAAAGAAAAAATATATCACTGCTGCTACCTATACTACAGCTTGGGATCCTCTGAATAAGGTGACAGGAATGCAGTACTTGGTAAAATATTTGGTACACTGGATATGAGTCAGTTAACTCGAAAAGGTGAGGATTAGTAGGGAAATTTCAAAGTAGGTAAGGAGCTGATAGAGGCATTGGTGGAGAGAACAATTTCTCTCCGTAGTGGAGTTTAGTGACGTTTGCTTTTCAAACTGATCTTATGTAATAAATTCAGTGATGACCTCGACAGAAAGAGAACTGTGTGAAGGAGGTTGTTGATGACACCGAGTTGGGAGGTTCTGTCATTGTAGAGGAGGTCCAGAGTAGCAATAGCACTTGGTGGCCTTGAGGGCTGAAGTGATAGAAAGGGATAAAAATGAGCAATACCAAGTGAAAAGCTATGCGCTTAAAAACTAATAAGAAGAGTTTCTTAAATATGCTGGGAGTTTATCAGAGGGAAGTGACATATTAGAATTAACTTTGGGATATTAGTCAACTGCAGGATAAGTGTGTGTTTCCAGTGCAGTGTGACTGTGTAAAAGGCAGGTTGACTCTTAGCACACATCAGATAAAAAAAGAGCATCCTGTAGAAATGGGGCAGTATTTATGCTGTATTTATGCTGATAATTATCTTACTGGTGAACACGTGGGAGTAGTAAATACTGGAGAGGGAAGGAACTAGTTAAACTCTAGGGTTATGTTAACTAAGGAAATTATTTAAACTGGACATCATTAAAATTAGTCTGGGATTTAGGGGAAAGGTTCTGACCATCTAAAGAATGAATTTTTGGAACAGCCTCCAAAGTCATGCTTTCTACTTATTTCCAGTGAACTTAACCAGTTTATAGAGAGACTGTGCGATACTGTACAATAACAATTCTTAATGTCTGCACTGCACTATTTTCTTCTGTATTGGCTTGTAACTCATGTAGGATAGTTTGTGACGTGTAGCATCCTTTCTATATTGAGTACATGAAATGAACTTCATGTGCTTAGTTTGGTGAAGAGTTACTCCCAGTCTGGCTGTTACACATGTATCTGTCACTACATTGTTTTTTCCCAGGCTGCTGACTCTCCATTTAATTGTCTGCAATCTGCTTATTCCTCATTTTTTTCAAAATGAAAACATTGGGCTGCAAATATGCGGTTTGCCTGACACAGTGTCATGGTCATGTCACGTAACGTGGCAATGGCAGGTAGCTATTTGCGTTGAATTTGAGGCTACAGGCTCACTTGGTGACTGTAGTCGTCTTGTTCTGCTGCAGCACAGTCAGACAAATTGAACTTCTTTTAGGCAATAACACACCTTCTGGCAATAGGCAAGGACACGCCTCTGACCACAGCCAGAGTCTGGTGTCATCCTGGCATACCAAGCTCAGCTCTGCTTGCTGACTAGCATAGTTATTTTTCTTATGTGTTATGCCTAAACTACGCCATTCTTGATTACACCCCCTTCTGCCTAGTTGTATTTCTTGTAGCACATGCAGTGCTACAAGTGCTTCTGCTTCCTTGCTATTCAAACCTTCTAACGTTTGTAGACTGCCCCTCCTCTGCCATTCCTTGGCCAACTTTGGAATGTTCAGCTCTTTTAATCTTTTTTCCCAAGTAAATTCCTCCTGCATCCTGCTCATTTATTTGCTTTCTCTGAACTCACTCTGTGTAGTCTGCATCTCTCTGTTAATGAGGTGTCTGGAAGTGAATGCAGGATTCCAAGGGTGATTATTATTTTTTTACAACGTGCAGCAGAACAGTGCTGGGGGACCCTGGTAATGATAAGGACCTTGTTTTGTTGGATGATAAACAGGGAGAGGAATGATGACCTCTCCATGTCATAACAAAATGCCTGTGTGTTTACTTTGGTCTTTGCTTCTGTAAATCACTGCAACCTTTTGTCTAATTTGCGATGCACCTTCACCCTGAGGTCTTACACAGCCTAAATGCATGCTGAATTCCTCCCTTCTCAAGAGTAGAGGTTTTCACACGTTTGTTTTCTGATTTCACCTGACTGCATTCTTCCAAAGTGAATTCTGTATATGTTATTTATGCAGTGGCCTTCTCAGTGAGGATGGAATAAAAGCCCATAGTGATGGGGCACAGTACTGCAGAATTCAAGTTTATAAAGGCTTAATGTTTTTTTCCTATTTTTTTTCCTCTAGAAACATGAATTCCTTTTGTCTGAATTATAATGATAGGTCACTATTCACATATTACACTTTAAGCCCTAGAAATATAACCTTCCTTTTTTGTTTAGAATTCAACAGTATTGGTACTTTCTATCTTAATTTAATTTTTATCCTATTTTAGAGGTATGCCAACAGACAAAAATATGCAAAAATACTTTAGTGTGCAGCACAGCTCCATCTCTTACACTGAGTAATTTTTTGTTTCCAAAGGTAAAGACTGTTTATATGGTCATATCATAAATCCCTATAACATATCTTCTGTATACTAACTAAATTATATAGAATGCATTCCTCTCTCTTAAAGAAGCCATAAAGTCTAGTTTCAATGAATTAACTACTGCAGATACTCAAGGTTGCATGCTGGGGAAGAGGTACTGCAGGGAGGGGAGAGAGGATGGGGATTTTGCAGTGAAGGTTGTCTTGTACCTGTGACCCAGCCTGTGGGTCTGAATGGGGCTGTGACCCCTCTGTCTTCATGGTAAGATGGGAAGATGAATCCTGAGCTTCTTTTGTGTTGCATCGTGGGCTGCAAAAAGCTATGACCACAGATCCATTTAGTAACCTGCCTGCTAATGGTGACTTAGGAGGGGAGACCTTCCCTGCGCCTGGAGCCTACAGCCATACCGTAAGATGCTGTTATGAGGGTGGTGTGGATAACTTGGTGAGAGGTGTTTTTGTATGATCCTAGGGTATTTGAAGTGGGAAGGGACCTCAGGAGGTCACTTATCAAACCTCATGCTAAAGCAGGGTCATCTATGAGGTCAGACCAGCTTACTCAGGGTGTTATCCAGTCAGATCTTTAAAGCCTCCAAGGATGGAGTTTGCACAACCTCTCTGAGCAACTTGTTCCTCTGCTTGACTTTTCCAACCTATGCCATTATCGCAGCACAGAAGAAGAATCTGCTGTCTTTGGAGCAGCCCATACTCCAGTGCCCCAAATTAATAGCTTTCCAGGTTTAGCCATGACCAACCAACAGGTTTGCAGAACTGTCAGCCCTTGTCTGGACTTGTGTTTAACAGGTATGAGGCATCACATTGTGCCCCAGATTGTCCCTAAGTCCTCATCTTCAGTAATTCTGTGCTCTTCCAGGTCCCTGGAGGGCAAACAGCTGAGGCAGAGAGGGCAAAATGTGGTTTGTTCTGTATGCACAGGTGTCGTGGTTGATGCTATGATCAGTTATGATGTCCAAGTCCATTCCTTTTGGTGTGCAGCTCCCTGAGAGGCGGTATGAATGAGTGACTGGCATAAAACAGACTATCTGGCGTGTCCTTGGACTGTGAGCAAGTACTACTCAGCTCTTCTAGGAGGTCACAGCACCTGGTACTTTGGTCCTATCCAATTTTAGAGCTTGTTGATCTAGGAGACCTATAAGGGTGACTTCATTGCTCCAGTGATCTCTGCTGGTGATTCAGAAGGGAAACATCATTCCCCTCAGTTGTTACTGACAGTAACACCAGTGTGGCATTAAGGGAGCTGCACTACAGGAGACCGCAGGGCTGTGCTGTGCCACCTGTGTGGGTGATTCGGCATGGGGGCAGCATCCTCACTGATTCAGCAGTGGCTCCAGGTTCCACTTGAGGGACGGAGGGTTGTCCCACCTGGTCCTACAGCTGTCCCTGTTGGTGTGCTCCAGGAAGGGTTCCTGATCTTTCTCTACATTTGTAGTTACTTGGGCATTATTCATAATGAATGCTCTTCTCAGAGGTGGCTGCGTTTCAGAGGTGGGTAAAGCAAGCCCTTCCCTGGCTGTCTGGTTTTCTGCAGGACAAGCTGTCGTTAGTATCCCCGTTACCTCTTCTACCACCTCTGCTTATGGGGACAGCTGCCTGTTTGCTGCTTACACTGTGTGTCTGGGGACATGTTCAGAAGAATTTATAACGATTGTCTTTTAATTGCTTGTTCAGCACTCCGCTGCGGAGCGCCGTGCTGCTCTCTGATGGCAGGGAGGGCCGGCAGTGGGATGTCAGGGTGAGGCTGCTGTGTTAGTGCCTGGCGAGGGATTCATTCTGGGGCCTGGGGATGTTTGCTTGCTCCTAGGAGGTTTTTAACTTTAATAACATCTCTTGGTGATAAGGAGCAGTGGCATGGAGGGACACAGCAGTGACAGAATGATTTAAACAGCCTTTCTGTGCTGCTTCATCTTCACAGACACTGCAAATCAGATTAGCATGGGTCTGAGGAAAGGAAGGGGGAAAGCGTGGGACAGTGTGATGGAGGGAGGGCAGAGGGAACCCGTGTTCTTTCTGGTAAGCAGATGGGCAGGCTGAGTCTCCTCCCACCCCTTCTCCACTGGGTCCTGCTGCCATCCGTGGATGGAAACACCTGAGTCTTCCTCCAAGCAGTCTCTCACCCACCCCAGCAGCTCTTTCCGTGCCATCCCTGTGAATGCCTGTCTGCCCCTGTCTGCTCTCTCACTTTCCTCCTTATTACCCGAAACCCCATTCCTCCTCACAGGTACTTTCTCTTTTTTATGCTAGGCAAGAGTCCTTAAATAACCCCTGACCCCACAAACACTTCATGGTGCCCCCTGCATGGATCCTTTCCTGAATGCCCGGGACACCCCATGGTAGATGCCAGCATGTACGTTTGTCAGTGTGAGGAGCTGCAAGAGCTCTGCGTAGGGACATTGATGCGTACCAGACCCTTGCTCCCTGCAGTGTTGGCACGTGGGCACTGCCTCCCCTCCTCGGCAGGGACCCTGCTGTGGGTGGCAGTGTGTGGCCATCTTCTGTCTCTGTCTCCTCACAGATCTCTCGCAACCTGGGGAAGCTCTACAGCGAAATGATCTTTGTGAACGGCTTTGTGCACTGTGACCCACACCCAGGCAACGTGCTAGTGAAGAAATGCCCAGCCTCTGGCAAGGCCCACATTATCCTCCTGGACCATGGGCTCTACCAGGTATGGAGCCATGGGGGGCTTCCAGGACCTTGTGAGGCTGCCTGTGGGTCTCAGGCTAAAAGAGCACACCCAGCTGCAGCATTGCCTCACTAAGCCCATATGAATACATTTTTCCTGTTACTGTTGTAACCCTCCAAGGATATTTCCTGGCTCTGAAATGGGGGACAGGGCACAGCTAGGGGGCCAAGGCTTTCCCCCACCAGTTCCCTGTCCTCTGTGGATTTCTGAGGGCCATGTCTCCTTTCCCAGGTGCTGAGCGATTCATTCCGCATGGACTACTGCCGCCTTTGGCAGGCTCTCATCAAGGCCGATATGAAGAGAGTGCAGAAGTACAGCCGGCGGCTTGGGGCAGGGGATTTGTACCCTCTCTTTGCCTGCATGCTGACCGCCAGATCCTGGGAGTCCGTCAACAGGGGCATTGACCGGTCACCAGTCTCAGCCAGCGAGGTAGGTCCTGTGTGCCCTTCCCTATCATGTGCCCTTCTTTCTCGTCAAGTACCTTTCTTGTTGTAACCACTTGTACCACTGATATCGCAGTGGTGGCTGGGCAACCCCTGGCAGCTCTGTAGCAAATTCTGCATTGATAGCTGAGCTAGAAAAAGCCAGGACTCCTTCTGCAATGTGTTTTATAGTGAATGAACTTAATTTCCCAGTTTCACTTGTCATGGGCTGCTTAAATTTTGTATAATATTTTAATGGCTAAGTGTTCACCAGTTCTGGCAGGGGAAACATTTGTAGATCAGCTTTTTCTTAAAAAAGTGTTGAATGCAGCTGTGCAGGGAACCATCAAGGAGGATAGGTTAAGGTAGAGGAGACATAAAGGCTTAGTGGGAAGACATGAGAAGGATAATGCATTATCAGTATTCATGTAAATGACTATCAGCACTGATACAAACTCCTAAAAACCCCTGGAAATTACCTCCCAATCAGAAACCCTATTAACTTGGAGTCAAGGTTGCTTAACTGCGGATCCTGTCAACTCAATCACTACAAATCTAAGAAATTGCCACTTACATTCTTTACCCTTTCCTATCCACACATGCTGGGATCCTTCTCACGCCTCCTCGCACTCCTGACATGCACGCACTGCCTTAAGAATAGTAGCAGCCCCTGCCAACTGTGCTGTTGTTAGAGATGAGCATATAGTGATGTGATTTCAGCTAATGGACTAGTGTCTGTAGGTAGAAACATGTTGTATCCTATGGTTTGTTTTTATCTGCATGCATTTGTAGTAGAGGGGATGAAATTCATTTAAGTAGCATTATAATACTGTTCTGTGAAAGTCTGTTCTGGAAATTCCTTCGGGTTGGCGTTTCATTTTGATGGATGTGGCAGAATTTGCTGCACTGGCTTGCCATTATCCATAGCAATGAGCAGGTCAGAAACCTTGGGTAATGGACCCCCCTGCCCAGTAATTTGATTGCTTCCTACCTGAGTTAATTTTCTGCGTATCAGAAATAATATAGTGACTGTCTAGCAGATCGGTACTTGATCTGGTGAGTTCTGGAGCTGGTAGCTCCAGAATAAAATTCAGAGGCACTAAAGCGCATCAACACAGAGCTGGCTCCACTACTACAAGGCCAGTGTCGAATCTGAGCAATGTTTATCCTCAAGTAGCTTGTGAAGGTTACGCCAGCGGTGTAACTGCAGCTGCATGGTGCCTTGTGTGGGCTAATGAACTTTGTCATTGAGTTGAATTGCGTGTATGGAGCCAGTTCTGTTGTCTTTGCCTACATGACACAATTAATGCTGAAACTGGATAATCCTGCAGCAGATAATGGGGAGCTGAGCAGATTTGCTGTGGCGTTAGGAAATGAGCTGCTGCTTGCCCTTAGTTTAGAGGTGAATTTGAAAGATTGTATCAGCAGCAAGAGCCAAGCCCTGCGTAGGCAGGTACCATCAGCACAGAGCTCCAGAGAGGGTGCTTGAGGATGGATTGGCGTGAGAGTAGCCTGTGAGACGGGGAAGCAACCCTCCTCAAACAAGATCTTACCTGTGGTGCTGTGTCCATTCTGGGGCACTGCATCTTGAGAAAGGTTTGATGAAACTGGGGTGAGTCCAGTAGGAAGGTACAAGGACTACTGGTCAAGCAGATGCAACCCATAAGGTAAGTCTGAGCAAGTTAGGGCAGAAAAAGTCCAGAAAAGCGCAGGCTGAGAAGAGCTGTAGTAGCAATTTTCAAATCTGTTAAAGACTGCTGTGAACAGGACAAGAAGTAATGGGTTTAAATTCAGCTAAGGAGTTTGGGGTTAAAGAGGAGAGAAGCCAGCTCTAACAGCAAGGCTGGTGAGACACTGGTGCAGATGGTCTGGGGAGGCTTTGAGTCACATCACTGGGGAGTTTTAGGAGCAGGCTAGGCAAATGTGTGAGGATTGCCACAGGTGTAGCTGTTTCTCCCTTAAGCCAAGGCCAGGCAGCTGACCGCTCGGGGTGGCTGCTGGCCTCATCTCATCTGATTTTGTGATTGTGTTTTGCTGCATCGTGCAGCAGCCTCAGCGACTGCAGCCAAGGGGTTTTTCTCGGGTCCTGTGGCATAGCTCATTTCTTCCTCTGCGCACACGCTTCGCCCTTGACAGAAAATGACAGTTCTGATGACAGATCATGTGGTTGGTTTGTGATGTGGACAAGCAGCTGGAGCTAAAAATAAAAAGAAAAGAAATAGAAAAGAAAACCTATGTGTGGAAAATAAAGTAGGCTCTGCAGTGATGCTGGCTAGGATAAGGGATAAGAGATAACAAGGGAGGAATTTTCTGCCAACAAATAATGGAACAAAACATTTAACATTTAGGAGAGCTAAGCGTCTTCTTGCTGAAGCTTTGTGTATTTGGTCAGTGACGGAGGCAAGAGGACACAAAGATTTATTTGTCAGCAGCGAAGCAACCATGGTGGTGTATGAGCTGTATACATCTCTGACCATCACAACCTGCACACTTGATTTGTGCAGGTCTGTTCCTTTATAATAAGTCTGAAGTTCACAAAGAGTGAGTGTGAGATCCCATATCGTGAAATATAGGCCGGCTGTCCCCCATTCCAGAGGAGAGAAGGTTTTAGAGCTGTCCTTTCCCTTTCCCACAAAGGAGCCTCCCTCCTGTAAGAAGTCATTTACTGCCCTCTGCATGTGTCCTGCTGGATTATGGAGATTTCAGATGTTTCAGGGACTTCTATTTGGATTTGCTGATTCATGTCATGGCCTCTGTAGGAAGAGGTAGGGACATGGTATGCATATGGGATCAGCTCCGCACCACACTGTGCTACATTTACTGGGATGGTGGGGGAATTCTCAGATCTGAAAAGAGGCAGAAGAGTGGAGGCTGGCTGTCTTGCATGCTATGGTGGCTCAAGTTTGGAGGGGATCACATCTTAAGTGGCTCAGGCTGTAGCCCATCAGTTATCACTGCGATCTTACTGTGGGAAATGTATTTGTTGGAACCTGGGGAACCAAGGAACATGAAGAATCACCCTGTGTCTGCCTTGGTCTTACACTCTGTCCTTAAGCATCTGCTGCTGGCTGCTGCCAGGCAGGGTATGGGTCTAGATAGACCCTTAATCTGACAGTTGTCAGGTTTTGATCTTTTAGGTTAGCATGGTGCTTAACTGCATAATGCTTTCTCACCTCTGCTGAGTTGTGTTGAGGACAGAGGACTAAACTAGGCCTTGGAAACAGCTTCATCAGTATAGCATAAAGCCATCAGTTGCATGGGACAGCAAGACAAGGAGCAGCCTGGTTGTCCTTGCAGGATGCTTCCACCTTCCTGAGCAGTCCTGTGCTACCTGCAGCTCTGCCAGCTTTGGGGCTGGTGAGGTGAGACTCGGAAGGCTGCAAGGGTGGTAGTGAGATATGGTTGCTGTGGGCTGCCTGGGGCCAAGAACTGAGATAGCAGCGAGTACCGTGTTCTCCTGAGAGGCTGCTAATCCTGCCAGTGAGGGGACAGGGCCTTATCTCACTGAGGGGCAGGTGGGATATGGCAAGAGTGATCTGTGACTGTGCTGTGAGTGCTTGGGACAGCCAGGTGTCTGCAGGAAAGCAGGATAAAGAGCTCTTTAGCTTCTGGCCTAGAGTCATGGTCTGGAAAAACACCGTCTCCCATGTGCTCTCAGCTTCTCTCTTCTTTCTCTGTGACATGACCCGGCTGGCTGCAGGATGTGGAGATCCGGTCCAACGCTGCTGCTTACCTACCCCAGATCACCCAGCTCCTCAACAATGTCCCCCGCCAGATGCTGCTGCTGCTGAAGACCAATGACTTGTTAAGGGGGATTGAGTCGGCCCTACACACGCGGGCCAGTGCCAGCTCCTTCCTCAACATGTCTCGCTGCTGCATCAGAGCCGTTTCCACGTGAGTCTCTTCTCCAGGCACCAGAGGCCAGACATGGAGCAGCAGGGGCTGGCTGTCCCTGGGGGCCGGGACCCGGGGTGGATACCAGGGCCAGCAGGCCAGCCAGGGCCCAGTCCCACAATAGCTGAGCAAGGCGAGCAGGAAAGGCCCTGAGATGGCGGTCAAGTCCAATCAAAAGTCCATATCATTATGTGACATTATGGTGACAGGGCAGGTCCAAGGTGAAACAAGAAAGTCAACCTGTAGATCAGGTCCAGTGGTTGTCAGGCAGGTCCATGGTGACAAGACAAGGCTGAGGTCAAGCCAGGAGGTCAGTATGTGACTTGAGGTGCAGGTCAAGGGCCTTCATAGCAGGGCACGAGCTGGGGACCATTACTCCTCCAGTCTAGCTCAGACAAGGACTGAGATTAACTGGAGCTCCTGGGGCTATGAGCAGAGGGTTGGGGGAGGTCCCAGGCTATTCAGGGCCATTAAGGCTTATTAGACCCCCCCATGCAGGGCCCTGACAAGGCCTAACTTGACCTCATGAGCTCTTACTGTTAGCTGTGGACCTCTCCCCCTCATTAGCACATCTGCTGGTCCAACCCCTGCTCAGTTACACGTCTCAGCCTCTGTCTGTGCTGTTCTCATGCCCATCAGCCTCTTCAGAGGACAGGTCTGGCACCCTGGGGCTAGGGACAGGGATGGAGTTGGAGGCCTTAGGGTAAGGGTTTAGGGTTTGGCCCCTCCAGAGGAGGAGAAGGGGCTTCCTGCCCGTTACAGGCATCACCACTTGGAATTTTTTGTGGGTAGGAAAGATCTGCAAGTTCACTGCTGCCAGTTTCTGCAGTCTGATTGAGGGGCTAGGGCTGACTGTGAAGACCAGGCTGATGTTCAAAAGCCAGGAACAGGAGTCACGCAAGTGATTTCCATCTGTGAGTCTTATGCGTCAATGCACTTCTGCCTCAGATTCCTCCTCCTTGCAGAAGAAATAACAGTTATGTCTCTGGCTGATGAGGGACCTATGAAGCCCAGTTAACCTCTGCTTCTAAAGAAAGGTGAATTACTTCTCCTGGAATCACTGTGTCAGGATTGCTGGACTCTTATGACTGTGCTACCAGGAAGGGCTGTAGGGGTGTGCACCTATCCCTGTTAGCTGAAGTGAAGCTGGGCATAGAAGCAGAGGATGCCATGGTCCAGGGTCACTCTGCACAGTGGGGAGAGAACCGGGCTCACAAGGGAGCAGTCTGTCTCTTCTGCCGGATTCATGCTAGGAAGGCAGTCCCCAGCTCCTCAGGAACAGTACTTGGAGAAAATCCCTACTCCCAGGGGTCCCCGCTGCTGGTGATTCTCCAGATGTGGGACGTCCCCCTCCCCTGTGGACAGTCAGTTGTACTGAAGGTGTAGGACAGGCCTCCTTCCCGCTGGGCTGCATCCTGCTGGATCTAATGTGGCTGTTTCTCTCATTCTAGGTACCAGAGGAGCAAGAGTCACTCGCTTTACAGGAGGGCCCAGATCTCACTCACAGAAGCGCTGAGCCTGTGGCAGATCAACTTGTATGAACTCTTCCTGTGGCTGAAGGGATCCCGGCTGGGGAACTGGGTCATTGCTCTCCTGAGCCGGATGCACCATTCCACGTACTGACATGAACTGGTGGGAGAGGCACGGGTGCTCCCTCCGTCCCTTCTGCTCTCCACGGCGCATTTGCCTTTCTGACTGTTTCTGTCTATTCTGTGGGCTATTTTGGGGTCTTGTTCCATGTTACACGCTGCACTGTCCTTGCCTGTTACAGCACTAGCTTTCTCTGTGGCACAGAGGTGGAGTCAGCACTGGAGCTCTGGCGTTTCATGGCTTAGGAAAAGGAGGTGCAGGATACCATGTGTCGGGAAGGGCAGGGTACTTTCTTTACCCATCTAAGCAGGGGAAATTCCACTCAGATTCCAGTGGGACTGCACTGGAAGCAAAAGCCTCTCTGGCTCTTTCTTAATCTTACAAAATTTAAGAGAATCCCAACCCGGCCTAGAATGCCCCAAAACATTTCTCAGACCCTCAGAGAGAGGTGGTGAGTCCGTTTAAAATCCAATAGGGGTTATATTTGTTTTTGCAGTCACCTTAGTCTGATTTCTGTTCAGGTGTGCAGAGAGTTTCTCAGAGGAGTGAGACCTTGTGGAGAGCTGGCACTAGGGCTTCCTCTCCCAGCACCAGGGAAAGGGGACCCTAATGGTGAGAGTGGTGGACTGGGAGTCTGGCTTTCTGAGGTTTGCCTCCAGTCCTGTCAGCAAGTGTTTCTGTGTTTTTGGGCTTTTCCTGGCCTGTTTCCTTGCAGGTGAAATGGGGGAAGGGAACAGTGGTCCCGCCTCTTTTGCGAAATTCAGGGGAGGCAGGAGGAATGACAACTCAGGGCTCTGAAACTGCTGGTAATGTATGTGTTCTGTACAGTACTGCCATACAGCAAAATAAATGTGTTGTATCAAAGACCTTTGGGGGAGGGATGCCTGGCTGCGTACTCAGGGTGATGTTTTTGCCTCTAACCTCAGTCCTGTTTCCATTTCTCCACTGAGTGGTGCCAGGCAGTGCCGTTAACTCATTGCAAGCCAGATGAAATGGCCTCTTGATCTTTCCTCTTCCTGAGAGGTTTGTTCCACATCTGAGTCCTCTGTTGCCACGTCAGATGTGTGTTGGGATGGGATGGAGGAGTGGGTGTCGTTCTGCTGGGTGGACACACTGCTCCTTGCCACCCAGATCCATGCTGAGCCTGCCTCCTCCCAGCCTGTGGGACCGCGCTGCAGCACATCTGTGAGACATCGGCATGCCCATGTCACACACTGAGCGTTTTGCCTTGTCACTGCCTGTGACGTTTCACTGCTCCTGCCGCAGACGAAAGCCTGCCACTTGCTCAGTGGTGCAAGTGACAGGTCGGGTGGCTCTGACTCTGCAGCTATGGGATGGCTACCAGGAAGTCTCACCCAGAGGCCTCCTTTACGTGAGACGTATTTAGGATCCTGAGTGACATCCCTGCTGCTTGTTGAGGATTCCTGTAGCCAGGAAGGGTGGAAGGAGGTGACTGCTCAGATCATTTCAGCTTTCTCATCAACTGTCTTGTTGAAAGGAGACATGAAGGACAGGATGGGAATGTCCCTCAACTGCCAGCAAGCGTGCTAAGCTGAGGGTCGTTACTCAGGCACTAGGCTGTGCCTGAGAGCAAGCCACAAGAAGACCATGTGCCTCCCAGTTTGCATGCGGTTTCCCAGCTTGCACGGGTGCGAGACCTCACCTTGCAGTGAGTCCGTTTCCACGGGAAGGGAAGCAGGGGGCAGAGTGTGGGTGAGTGCCTGTGTCAGTCCCTGAGGAACCGATTCTCTTGCTGTCTGTGTGAGAGAGGGAAGGGATATAATCCAGAAAAGGTGCCTGACTGCGGGTGTGCTTGGGCATGAGAAGTTAGTGACTGTGGACATGTGGCTTGTCACAGCAATTGTGTACATGCGCAAGAGTGTAGGCGCAGCTGGCTGGCTCAGGACTATCAAGAAGTGCTGTGTGATTGGCACAGTTGTGGACAGGGAACATGGGGTTTTGGTCTCCTGTGCAGTCAATCGCCTGACCCTGGTGTTAGCTCTCTGAGCCCTTCCTGCTCCGGGGGAAGCAGCAGGAGTGATGTGCTCTCCCATCCTTGCTAAGAGCGAAAAAAGAAACCCTGGTAAGACTGAATGTCCTCACAAAGCTTGTCCCCAACGTGTGCAATGACAGGTCAGAGATTCCCCTGACTTCTGAGTTGTGTGATGGCGTCAGGGAATGGAGTGGTGGTAATGGCAGTGACGAGACTCCTGAGTCGACATGGAGTCATAGGGGCCCTGGAGTATTGGTCCTGCAGCCTGTGCATGAGTAATCTTTGCTCGTGTGAGCGGTCTGGCTGAATCAGTGCCTTGCTTAGGCACTTACAGCTTGTAGGCTGGCCGGTGTGGGTGGGCCTGGCGTGATCTTTGCACAAGCAGAGCTCCGCTCAGAAAATTGGCTTGCTGGACCCAGTAAAGTCCAGGAGACCCTCTCACAATGGTCACTGACTGCGCATCCTCATCTTGCAGCTGCCTATCCACGTCTCAATATACTGACCAGAGCACAGTCTGGGTCTCACTAACATCTGTGCCTGTGAAAGCTCATCCCACAGTGAGACCCTGGTCGTATCCCTCATTTCCAGAGGATCCCGTGTTGTGGAGAAGCTCCCCGCAGCTGGCATTTGCTTTGACTCCCAAGCCCCCAGCCCGCTCTCGGCCATGCCTGTTCTTTTACCTCTCCAAAATCCCACCGCGTGGCTGCTAGTCCCGCTGCCTGAGGGAGGTTCTGGCTCTAGCAGTGTTAGGGAACCAGCAGCCCCTCGGACCGTCGTTTTTGGTGGTGTGCGGCAGGCAGAGCGCAGGGTGTATTTGGAAGAGCTTTGCCTGTTGACATTAGTCTCTGCGGGGAGGCTGCGTGCTTCAGTGTTGGCAGTGGGACTCCTCCGTCAGTTGTGCTCAGCTCTCGCCCTTCCCACGGTCAATCAATGAGGGTTTGCCTGAGGAAAGAACAAGCAAACACCCGGAGTTTGACCCTTTAACATCCCTGCCTTGTCTTTTTGCTGAAAGCTCTCAAAGGTGAATGTGTTAAAAGGGTTTTGAAAAGACACTTTCTCATCCCAATTTGTGGTTGTCAAACACGGGTAACCTGGATTAGCTCTGTGAACTTGGCCTCTCCTTCCAACCCGCATTTATTGGTGTTTTCACCACCAGCAAACACAGCCTCTGCTGTTCTGCTTGCAGGCGGCCCATGGGCTGCTGTCTGCCCGGCTTCGGCTGTGAGCGAACTGAACTTTGGTGCGGGCACTAAACGCTGGCCTTGCAGCAGACCCCTGAGCCCACCAACTCTTTCTCGGGCCTGACAAGGGGAGAAAGAGCTGGGGCCAGAGGTGCAAAACTGACGGGCAGTTTTCAGCTCCTCTAATATGAAATACTACATTGTAGCCTCGTAGCATCTCCCATCCTAAAGGGTCTCAGTGCTCTCGGCAGTGGTGGGGAGCTAGCACCTAGCATTTAAATGTGCCATCATGAGGTTGGCTGGAGGTGGAAAACGGGGCAGTCAGGGTAAATGATGTTTCCTTGCCAAACTGCAAGAATTCCAGATATGAAGTGAACATGCTTTTGCATATCCAGCTCAGGAAAAAGCCAGAGAGAGCATTAGTCCAGGCTAAACACCATAGCCTTTACCTAGCACATCCAGTGAACTTTAATGATGACAAGTGGGTGGCATATAGATTTGCAAATCAAGGCTGCATGGTGCCCTCTGCCATCTCAGGGGCGTATGAACCTCGTGCAGCCGCAGCGTAGAAGCTCTCCAAATGAATCACTCCTTGCTTCCCGTAGCAAACGAACCGTGACAGGCACACAGCCTGGCCAGTGCCAAAGTCATTCCCCTCACAGATGACTCCCCCCGGGTCACCGGGGCTGCCTTCCAGTGCGTCGCTTGGCAGGGCTCTTGCCCCCCCCCGCCCCCCGTGTGTCTCTGTGTCCCTCTGGCACCATTCTCCCTGCCCGTGCCCTGAGTCCGGAGGGATGCGGGCGTGCTGCTGGGTCCTGGAGTGTGCAAGGAGCCCTCACACACAGTGGGTCGTGCCAGGACCACCCTACGCTCGGGTGGGAGCAGAGAGGGGGATATCTGGAGGGGCGCAGCCCTCAAGGCAGCCACTGCCTTTCCCCGTTGTCCCCTGACAACTGGATGGCTAGAAAGGGCGGGGACACACACACACACAGACATTTTCTTCCTCTTTGGCTCCTCTCTAGAAGCAAGAGGCTGGGGCTGGCTCCTGCCCCTGCAGCCCAAGCTCTGGACGTCCCCATCTCACCCAGGGGATGTGCTTGTCCTGGGTCACGGCGAGAAGTCTGTGCCGTGGCTTTCAAATGGCACAGAGCAAACGAACAGCATTGGGATTAGGGGGTGTGTGTGCAGACTGGGGCCGTGTCCTGTACTGGGAGGGGGAATTTGCAGGTGCTGCTGAGGTGGGAGCGATACTTCAGAGGCTCCAGCCCCTGGGGTAAATCCAGGTCTGCTTGGGGCTGCTGCTCCTCTGACAAGCTGAATCAAGGTGCCGTAAGGTGGAGCAGGGGGTGTGGGGAGGGAGCGAGTGGAGCCAGTGCGTTTGTTCATCGCCTCCCTCTTAATGTAGGCAGCAAAGCAGCAGAAGGACTGCTCTGCTCCGCACCAAGGAGCCACCTCCCGCCCGCAGGCTTAGCTGAGGGTCGTGGGTCTCCATTGCTGTAGGAGCGCAGCAGCCCCCGGGGAATCCTGCTCTCCCCCTGCTGCCTCTGCCCTGGGCTGCCGGGCCACACACCTCTGCAGCTTGGTGCAGCGAGGTGCCAGCAGCAGATGTCTCTGGGGGCAAGCTGCTGCCACCACTCCATGCCCGCTGCCTCACGCTGTGCTGTGTGGAGCGAGTCTGCAAGGACCAAAGGCTTTCCGCTCCTTCCCATCGCCAGTCCCTGTGTGTTCCCGGCCAGGGGGGTGATTGCCATCCTACCCCTGGTGTTTGCGAGACAACTCGGCCTCGGCTGCTTTGCCACAGCGTGGCGATGGCCGGCGGTTAGCAGCGGCGTTGGCGCTCCAGCCAGGCAGCAAACTGCTCTGTGAAGAGCAGTGGGAGGATGCGTGTGGTTCTGTGTGTTTGCTGCAATTAATTTTTCCTAGTGAGGGCTGGGAGTTTGGGGATGGGAGGGGAGGAGGGTTAAGGAGAGGAGAGAAAATGGAAAGAGAGAGCAAAGGGGAGGGAAGGGAAGGGGAGAGGAGGGGTGTCCCCCACCTTTCGGGAGTAAATACCAAAACCCAGCTTGGCTCTAAACGAACTTTTGATCTCTAAATGCTTCTGGACAGCACCCGCTGCTCTTTGTTTTACAGGTCACCCAGACACTCTGGCAGGCAAATTGCTGTCTCGGACACAACAAAGGGGTCCCCCTTCCTCCTGCCACCCCACACACCGGTGCAGCGTGGCGCGATACTTGCTGAGACGCAGCAGCCTCTGCGAGGCAGTTCAGAGCCTTTTTTTGTCTCTGTCTCTGTGGAGCTCTCCTGTGGCAGATTCCCTCCCTCCCCCAGGCGGGACTCGTGGGCTTTTCTAGGTTGTTGTTCCAGCTGTCGCTCTGCCGGGGATGACGGGCTGGCGGATGCAAAGCCCCCGGTCGGGAGGCAGCCTGGGTCCCCACTCCACCAGGGCACTGGGGCCACCAGCCTCTGGCTGGCGTGGGGCTGGCCCTCTGTCAGCCCTGCCGAGGTGCCTGCAGGGTGGCATCATCCGCCTTCCTCCAGCTGTTGCTCAAGGGCTGCCCAGGACTGTAGAAGAGCTGGACAGCCAGAGATTGACATTTGTAATTAATTGTAATGAAGTTGTGGAAGCTCCATCCCTGGAGGTGTTCAAGGTCAGGTTGGATGGGGCTTTGAGCAACCTGCTCTAGTGGGAGGTGTCCCTGCCCGTGGCAGGGGGGGTGGAACTAGGTGATCTTTAAGGTCCCTTGGAACCTAAACCATTCTATGATTAAGTAGCCTTCTGAGAAAAACTATCCTTTCCAAGCATTATACTGGTGATAGTGACGTCCCCTAACATCTTACTCCATGAGGTATTACGAGGACCTTTCAGCTGAAAAGAAAACCTTCTAACGGCGTAGCAGCACTGCTGAACAGGAGCAGGAAGGGGTTACGGGGGACCCCAGGTAAAGATGAGCTCGCAGTGGAAACCACGTCCTGGGCTACATCAGGAGGAGTGTGAGTCGGGAGGCTACTTGTTCTCCTCCTCTGTGCGGTGCTGCTGAGTCCACACCTGAAACAGTGCCCTCTTTTGGTTCTCTTAGTTGAAGAGTGATGTTGAAAAACTAGGTTGGGTCTGGTGGAGGAGGGCGCATGACATGGCCAGGACCTACTGCCCATAGCCTGCGAGGGAGATGGGCTTGTTTAGTCTGGCAAGGAAGAAGCAAAGGGATGAGCTGATAATGGCCATCGCCTCTTTGAAAGGGAGTTAGAGAGGCCATAGAGCCAAACTCCTTCTGGTAGTGCCGGATGACTTAGCAAGGGCCAATGGCCACAAGTCACAGCTTGGATAGTTAGGTTGGGCACAGGGATGAACTTTTACACCAGGAGGGTGGTGCAGAGCTAGGGCACGTCACCCAGGGAGGGTCTCCGTCCGAGGAGGCTTCAAGGACCTGACCAGCCAAAGCGTGGCTCGTCTCAGTTCCTGTTGGCGAGAGTCTCCCTCGGAAGGGGAGGGCAGACAGAGACGGACGCCCTGCGGCCCCCGGCAGCCAGCCTGCCCCTGAAGCCACAGAGCCACGGCGCAGGGCAGGCAGGGCGCTGGCTCACATCGCCGTTGAGTCAGCGCTGAGGGATGAGGTTGGCTGTGGGTTTCACTCTTCCCAGCGCTCCCTCTGTGTCAATGTCTGCGCTCAGACATGAGATAACATCCCTGCCCAGGGCTGGTCTTTGCTCTGAAGCCCAGGCCAGAGCTTACCGGCTGGTTATGTTTGGTTCGGCGGTGGAGCCGGGGCTGTGAGCCTGCCTGTCCCGGCAAACGCCAGCCTGGGTAGCTTGCCTTGCAGTTTTAATCTGCCAGCTGCCTCTCAGGTCCTTCTTGGGCAAAACCTGCACATTGTGGTGCCTTCCCAGGGTCCTGCTGTGCCTACCACAGGCTTTAAACCAGGAGTAAATTCTACTTACATCCAGCTGAAGTCTTCCCGAGCGGGCTGGAGGGACGCTAAGTGACCTCCGTGTGACGGTGGTCAGGCCCCACAGAGGCAGTGCCCAGCGTTTCCCTGGCTGCGGGCGTTCAGCGCACAGGGTAGCAGGAGCTACACCCGGCCGAGGGATCTCCCCCATGCCAACTGGGAAAGCTGCCGCCGCGTCTCCGCAGGGTAGGGATCCGCGTCTTTGTTCCCTGCAGGGATCGTTGCCGTGCGTTCGCCCACAGCTGTGCCTGAGGCAGCCCTGGGCAAGACGTGACCCGCGCACCTCCCGCCGAGCCTGTGCAGCTCAAGGTGACCTTGTCAAAGGGTAATGGCCTTTCCGGGTCGGCTTGTGCGACCCAGAGAGCATCGCTCTGCTTGTCATCTTCCGTGGCGCTCCAGATTGGCCGGTGCGACAGGTCACTCTGCACAGCTTCCCTCTGGAGCTGCTCGCTGTAACCCAGGCACTTTGCTTTTTGGTGGTCTGGTGAAAACTCTTCACCCAGTCTGCATGAGCAGCGTGGAGTAGGGAGGAGCTTTGGTATTTTACTATTTTATTTTATTTTATTTTATTTATTTTATTTTATTTTATTTTATTTTATTTGACTTTATTTTATTTTATTTGACTTTATTTTATTTTATTTTATTTGACTTTATTTTAATTTGATTCTGATTCTTTTTTGCTGAGGCTACTTTTCCCTACTCTGATACATATGAGCATAAATAACATTCATAAAGCTTCTTCCTATAGCTGGAGCACGGCAAAGAAGGGAAAAAGATGTAGGTCTGACCTCGCAGGACGTGTCTGCGTGTAAAACGCAGGGTAGGTGCTGGTGGTTTGCAGGCCTGTAGCCCCAGGCTCGGCGTGGAGGTAAGCGAGCAAGCAAGTGTCTCCCCGGGGTGGCAGTCCCGTGAGCCCCTGCTCTCCTCTCAGCCCACAGCCTAACAGCGCCTCTAACTTTAATAAAGCAAAGATGGAAGAGATTATTAAATGGTAGCTAATAAACAAAGTGACATGCACGAAGCCTGGTAATATCATATTGCTCTTAAAGAAAATATGAAAAATAGTAATCATGGCCATTGTTATTACTATCTTGTACTTCACCATGGCTAAACTATCCATCATGCCGATAAGGCTGAAAGGAAAACTCGGCAATATAAGATGCATATATCACAGGGCAGCCAGTCCCGCGGCTGCCTGTGCTGCACCCAGTCTGCACTGGGGCTGCGGTTCCTCCTCTGCATCGTGGGACCATCAGGTAAATCGGAGCAGGACGAGCCCGTCGGCGTAGCCACCGGGAGCAGAAGGTCAGCACGGAAATAGCTGTTCTGCAACAGCCGGCGCGGAGACCTGGGCAACGAGGTGATGTGGGCTGGGGATTACTTTGGGGTATCAATGCACCGAAAACACATTGCTGTGAGCTGGAAAGGGCTCCAGAGGCAGACGGAGGGAAGAAAGCAGATTGATGTGGTATGGGAAATCAGCTAGAAGTGTGGTACCACTGCTAACTTTGCATGGCAGGCTGAACAGTCAGTTTTACGGGAGAAGAGTCTCGCCCTAGAGAAATTATACTTGACGGTTCAATTGTATGCCCAGAGAATGAGAGTTACCGAAGCCAGGGAACGGGACGGAGAGCTGCACAGGCTGTGCAAAGTTGCCCTCACAGCCCTCGCTGGCCAAGGGCTGTTCTCTGTAGTTTGCTCTTCAGTTCTTGTCCTGCCTGGGTTATTCAGTGCAGGCAACACCTTTATTTTGGAGACTGCTCCATGCTCTTACTCTTGGGAGCTCAGTCCCAGGTCTTCTCCACGTGGTTTCCTTTGGTCGCTCCATTCACACTCTCTGCCAAGGAGTGGCCAGACAAGAGATGGACCCTGGAGGAGACTCCTTGGGAGCGTATGGGGCTGCAAAGCTGCTCAGGTGCTCCTGTGCTGTGTGCCCTGTCCCTGGCAGCACCTGAATTTTGCTACGGGAGCGGGTGCTCCTACAGCCCCTCTCCCAGAGCCTCCCGCTGAGGCTGGGCTGGGGAGTCCCACCCCGATGATGTGGGTGGCTTTGGGTGCGCTGCGGAAGCTCTCTCCACAGGCTGTCTTCTGCTGGGAGTGAGGAAGGATTATTTATTTCCCATATTGTGCTACCAGGGGAAAAAAATCACGACTACACGTGTAGCGAGCAGGCGGCAGAGCACAGCGCTGGCTGTTACTATTGCCAGTTACCCCCTCCGCTCGCTCAGGGGCCTACGGACATCAGAGCATGGCTGCTGAAACGAAATGTGGTCAAACCTGGGCCATAAATCACGGGCAGGCCACAGAGTGCTGCGCAAAGGCTGCCCCTGGGGATTAGGTCGACCTTGTCACGCCAGCACTGTAGCAGGGACGGTCTTCTGCCCAGGGACCCCGCTGGGCTGGGTCACGCTCTGTGTCCCGGGTGGCCCCGTGCAAACACGTCCTGTGGCAGCGGCAGCCGAGCAGAGCCCACAGAATGGCTCTCCACATCTTTCCCTTCCCTGTCTCTCTCCATCGGGGCTCGTCTTCCGTGCTGCCCTGCCACAGCTGCAGCTGGCCCTGTCTCTGGCCGTTGGGGGTCTCAGGAGGAGATGGTGCACCTCCTGGGAGAGAGGTGTTTTGGACTGCAGTGGCACACGTTGATAAAACACAGGGAAAATGTAAAGAAAGGCCTTGGGAATGGCCCAAAGCAAACTGCTGTGTTGCGGTGCCTCTCGGATGGTGGCACAATGGCGCTGCGTGACGCCAGGGTCATCCCCAGTTTACACCAGGACAATGCCCACCCCAGGGCATGGCCAGGGCATGAGGGTCAGTCGGGAGCACAACGTGACCAAGCTGCCTTCCGACCTCTGAAGCGGGGTACGCGGATGGGGTGGCGGGGGGCGGGGAGAGAGGGGCTTTGCCAGGCTGCCCGGCTCTGGAAATCTCCGGCACCACTGTCTCCAGGGCTGCTGCTCATGAAAAGTAACCGTACACAACAACCGCCAAGGGCTGGGGCTGTCCCTGGGCAGCTCAGGCCGGGTTGTTTGCTCACTCCCCAGCCCTCGCACATCCTTATGTCCTCCTTTCTTGTCTCGTTCCCATTCTTATATGCTCCTGGCAGGCCAGCGGAGCTGCTGCTGCAGCAGACATAGGGACACTGCTGCCACCTGCACAGCCCCGGGCCCCTCGCAGGTGCCTGTGGGGACGGGGAGCACCATGACTCACAGGAGCTGGCCCTATGGCGGGGTAGGTCCCCATCAGCTGCCACTGGCCAGCTCAGGCCATGCCTTTCTCCCCCATACAGCAGGTTTTCGGCGCCGGCCGCCCCCCCAGGGATATCCAGCCGGTCCCCCTCAGGCAGCGACAAAGGCAATTACCGTGCTGCCGAGCTCCCCCGGACGGCCACTGAGACACTTACCTGAAATTAGCTGCGGCCAGCGCGTCGCAGAGGTGAACGCGGTTGCGATTATGAATGCACTTCTTGTTTGTCTTTTCAGTGCCGAAATCCTGTCAGCGAGGAGAAGCGATAATAACATGCTATTAAGTTCTTTCTGGATAATGTAATTCAGGAGTCAGGAGGCAGTTTGGTCATTTATGCCTTTGAAAAGCTCAGAATAATTTTCAGTGTCATTATCTTCCATTTTAAAGAGCCCGTTTCAAACATCAATAGCCCCTCTCCTCACCACCTCCCCCTTGCTTGTGTGGTTTTCTCCCACATTTTGTTCCTGTTTGCTGTGAGTTTTCAGGGATTTGGGGTTTGTTTCCAGTCATTCATACACCCTGAAACACACAGCCCATCCAGCCCGTTCTTGCTCCCTTTCTCTTTTTATAGTGGGTTTGGGAACGCGTTGCTCTTTTATTCAGCATCTCCAAGTTGTGGTTGGTGAAGCAGCCGCTTGCGAGGCTGGGAAGCGCCGCTCGGGCCTCGGCGGTGACAGGAAGGTGAACGTCATGTGGATTTGGGTCTGCAGGGAAGGAGCAGGACCTCGGGGGTTCACGGCAGCGTGTGTCCCCCTGGGGCCAGCTGGCAGGTGAGGAGGGCCACCTTGAAAGCCCAGCAGCCTTGGGGAAGGGGGGCTGTGTGGGGGCACTGTGCACGCTGGAGGTTTCGGTTGCATTGGGATGCCCCGGGAGCGAGCTGTGATGCCCCAGGAGCAAGCGGCGCCGGCCAGGCCATGGCGCAGACATGGTGCTGGGGAGCCCGTGCAGCCTGGCCACCGCGGTACAACCAGCCACCCTGCTCCGGACCACCGCTCCCTCCATCTCTCTGGGCACGGCAGCAGTCGATGAGTTACATGCAGAGCTCGATGCATCATTATGTTTTTTGCTCATGCTTTTGTTAAGTGTGTGCTTCAGTGTAAGCGGTTAATGGATATTTTTGCCCTGAAATAGCCCCCAGGATAGGGAGCAGAGAGGCTCCTCAGCAGATGCAACTTCAACACCAGCTTACACTGCAGGCATGAAAACAGACAGATGTCTCCGAGTGAATGCAGCAAAAATTATTATCCAGAACTGGGGCAGGAAAACAATCGGGCTCCTCTCCTGCATGCACAGAGCATGGCTGAAGAGGAGAATTTTATTCATTAAGTTAATTGGCAACGATCCCTGAAATGTCAGCCTTGGCCTTAAGTTCGTTTCCAGGCTTGGAGAGCATCCTGGCCCTTCTGTTTTTGAAAGAGGAAGGTATGTGGCTCCTTCCATTTTTTATGTGCTGGCACTGCCAATGTTTTAGTGCAAATAGGAGGGATAATGCCCTTTCATTTGCTGTCTTCTTCCTTCAGATGGGGGAAATGGGATCTCCCAAGCAGAGTGCAGAAAATCCGCAGGGAGCAGGCAAGAGTCGCATCCATCATTAAGCCTGGTTCATATAGTTTGGCAGCTTCTGAAGGAACTGGCGGGCACTCACGTGCCAGCAAAGTCAGCAGTGGAGTCAGGCTATGACCTGGCACGAGCTTATTTGCGGAGAGGGTGTGGGAAGACTTGCACAGAGAGCAGGCTCATTGGCCTCGCTCTGCCTAGAGGATGCAGGAGCATTAGCGGCACAGTGTGGCTTCATTACAGAGCCGGCCCAGCATCGTTAGCATAGAGGATACAGTCTCCTTGGGACAGGTGTAAAGAGGGATGAGGATGCTCTTTCCTTCGTGAGAGATGGAGAGGCCTTTTAAACACTTTTGGCAGTCCGGGACATTAACGCACAGTTCAGTGCTGGCCAACGATGCCAGGAAGGGAATCCACACGATAGCAGACGGGGTGCAATGGATGCATCTGCTCCCAGACAGCCATGGCCTCCATCTGCACGGAGGCCACGGGAACAGAGACCTGCCACTGATCCAGCTGTTGCTGGGCTGTGCCTGCCTCCATCGCCTGCCAAAGCCCCGCTCTGTGCCCAGCTCCAAGCGCCTTTCTCAGTGCAGAGGCGGATTAAATGTGTTTCCCGTGGCCTGGGGAATTTACATGGTTTCTCCCATGAAGGTTTTCTGGTGCATGGTATTTTAGCTCACGCTGCAATCTCTCCCGCAGTGGGGACGCTCAGAGAGTGCTCTCTCCTCTATCCACCTACCTATTTTCATTAAATCTAAAGGACTTTCCTTATCTCTGGGATCTCTATGCCTCTCTCTTAGTTGAAACTGGAGAAGGATTTGAATAAATGCCTGTCAGGAGGGAACTGGTAGAGGGTCAGACAGCCCAGTCCCTCCTCTCAGGGCAGCTTGATGGGATAAGCTGTCTGCCCTTAAAAAACTGACTAACAAGGGAAACATAAAGGAAGGAAGGGAAAGAAAAGATAGTGAAAAGCAGAGGAAACTGGACTTCTTAAATGGCTCGTTATATCAGCCAGATCTCCGTTCTCCCTGCCAGCAGCCTGGCCATCTTAGCCCCACTCCCAGCAAGGAGCCTGCATCTCGCTTTTTGGCCTCTCTTCTTGCATATTTTTCCCACTTGCAACCGGTTTTCCCAGCCTGAGTTTTTCCCCAGTTTCTGCTGCACTGACAGCCCGTGTGCTATCACCTCGTGGCACAGCTGGCCGGTGCTACGGGCACGGCAAACGGGGCACAGGGAGGGAACGCCACCCGGCACGGGGCACGCAGCTTCCCTTCGGTCTGTGCTTTAGCCACGGGGCAGGTGTTGCCCCATCTCAGCTGCATGAAACTGGTAGGGCCGTGCCCAGCTGCCCAGAGCAGACTGCGTGGTGCATCCATGTGCCGAGACATTCCCCTCTTGCTTTACTTGCTGGGCCCTGCCTTTGAAACCCACTCTGCAGCAGTGATGTTTCTGTCACTCTTGGTTTGCCTCTCCAAGACATCTTGGTGGGCTGAAGGAGGCCTGGCTGTGGTTTGGGCCATATTGTGAAGATGTTGAAGTTGCTTGTCAATGGACCTTATTGCAGAGGGATGTTTGGTGTGTTTTAGATCACTCCAAAGATCAATAGTTTGGTCTTAAACAGACCTCAGCTCAGCCTGGGCAGGTGGCTGGGATGGACGCAGTAGTCGGGCTGAAGGCGTTTTGGCATGGTATGTTGAGAGCCAGGTCTGCGGTGGCATAACTGGGCCAGGAGGTGCCATCCCACACTTTGTGAGAGGATGGCCTGGGCTCTGTGTGCAGAGGGGCTGTTAGCAGGCAGAAGGAGAGGCTGTGGTAACCACGGCGGGCTGCAGCCCATCAGCCAGCCTGCAGGAGCACCAGCTCTGGCAGGGAGGTCCGGCAGCACTGCAAGAACAGGGCTCAAGGCGCTCACGGCGGGTGGGCTCAGCATGGGCACAATGTTCAGCCTCAGCTCACTTTCTCATTTGCTTCAGGTAATAACACTGTGCGGGGTCCATAAGTCATCTGAAAACCCTACCTGGCTCTTGGTAAGCAGAGTTCCCCCTTCTGATTTAAAGGGAGGTCTCTGCAGTGTGAGAGCAAGCAAAATGTCTCCTGAAGGCTAGTTCATTCCTGGGCTCTTCTTCTGGCCACCTCCTGAGATTTGAGGCTATGGAGCTGCTCATATGAGCACGCACATGTGTGCTCATGTCGATGTGCTCATGTCCACCTGTGCTGGCTGGAACACTGAACTCCAGCCCCTGCTGGTTTTGCTCCCGGTGCGCTGCGTTCTCCACGCTCCACCGGCCCGGCAGCCAGAGAGACCTTCCAGCACGAGTGCCAAAGGACTGCATCAGACCCCTGGGTGGCAGCTGGCCATTCGGTTGATGGATTATCCACTCCGAACACGAGACAGTAATCTTCAGAGGAACAGACCCAGCGAAAGTGGCAGAGTTAATCGCTTTGAGCATGGACAGCGGTCGGAGAAGGAGACGGTGGGCAACTCTAAGAGAGAGCAGTGTGGTTTGGAGGGGAAGAAGAGCAAAAGGGAAAATAAAAGCATAGAGCAAAAAGTCAAGGGCTCTTGCTTGGCTAGGGACAGAAGGGGACTGGGTGTTTTACAGCAGGACGGGACTCAGCCTCCACCAGCACCCTCATTTTGTCATTGATTTCTCACATGTTCAATGGAAAACAGCTGCCCAGAATCTCTCCACAGTGGGAGAGCGCAGCCTCTGCCCAGAAATAAATGCCACATGGTTACAAATGGGAACAGTGGAGAGCAGAGAGTGCTGTTTGATCTCTGCCCCCATTGCCTCTACTGGGATGGCAAGGAGAAGTGCTCAGGAGGTATTTTATGCCTTACAGATTCAAACAACAGATTCTGCTGGAGACTATACTTAGAAGCGGGAGAATTTAACTTACAAAGGCAGCTCTGTGATACTACACTATTCACAGAAAGATGTTTTTGAACTCCACACTACATTACTGCAGGGAAGCCATTCTGGGCTTCACACCGAACCAACTACACATTGGGCAGAGGGTTTTGTCACTTTTCTGTACATCTTCAGCTGGGTCAATGAGTATATTACCCACTATCACCAAATCTTAATGGGTTATCTCTAGGCTCCTACCGGCCTACACAGTATCTCTCTTTCCACAGAAGTGCTTTGATATATATGGATTAAAAGTGTTATAAGTGCTGGGTATTAATGCCTCAGTTAAAAAATGTATAACTAGTGTCAAGAGACAGGATATGTTTATATTGCTAAGGCATGTGTCAATGGATGATCCCACTACACATAGTCTTTCAAGTCATTTTTCATATGTTTGACCATGGAAGGACGTGATGTGGCATGGGGGTTTTGCAAGTTTTGGGGTGGAGTCAGGACCCCTAAAGAGAGAGCCTCGTAAGCACCACTGTTTGGTCTTTTATTGATGTCAGTTCAAGGGGAAATCCACACTGGCCCTGGGCTGAGGTCCCCAACAGAGCCCTCGTAGGATCTTCACTACCTCTGCTCCAGGGCTGCGTGTCTAGAGAAAATGCGTAGGCTATTTCCAGGCACAGATCTCCTAGTTCTCCTTTGCTGGAAGGACAAACCGCACTCCCTGAACATCCAGCATTACACAGACTGAAGGGCAATGGTGATGTCTGGATGGAAAGTCATTACAATATTAACACTAGTCATAATTAAAAGCTGCCACTTCTAACATATAACTAGAATCTTAATGGCCAGATTAGACCAATGCTCCATCTAGTCCAGACTGCAGCCTCCAAAAGTAGTTCATCCAGGTCGGCCCAGGGAGAGGTGGAAAAGCCACACAAATGGACAATACTTAAGACTTGCAGCTAGAGAAGTTTCTTCCTACTCCATACTTCTGTTTATAGCAGGTCTAAACTTTTAACAAGAAAGTTTCTGTCTCTTCTGTTGACGTACAAATATATTATGTATATATTTATATATAATGCAACTGCGCCTGTTTTCAATAATTACTGAGTACCTTGAAACCGTTATCTTTATAACCAGTGCAGGGCACAGTGACTAACCAATTGACAGTGTCTATCCGGGCCCAGCCCTTCTTGTGACACAACAGTGGCAAAGACTGAGTCACAGTGGTCACCGGGGTGTCCTGTCCAAGCTCTCCTGGTCATATGAGTCACCTGGCTCCGTCACATCACCAGATCATCTTGGGCACTTGAGTTATGTGGGCTAGAGTTGAATCACCAAGACCACATGAGGCATCGCAGTTCCCAAGATCAGTTTGGTTGCTCCAGTAAACTGCAGGTAAACTCCAAGGATAGCCTTTTAAAATACAGTAAAGGTATGTTCCATCTTTAATATTTAATCAGAGCAATTAGTGTTTGGGTTTGTTTTCTTCCACTCAAAATGATGCTGCCTGTGACCATCACATCAGTAAGCTGGGCTTGAAGAACCTCTCCTGTCCCCTTCCACACATTGGCCTGGTTTTTGGGCTGTAGAAAGGACAGTTGGGAAGCCAGAGAAAAGACATTGCTGGTCACTATGGAAGAAGGAATAGCTTGACGAGAGGAAATTCTGGCTGTTGTGGCTTTTGGAAAAGGAGTCAAGAACAAGGGCTGCAAGGATTTTGGCCGAAGAATTTGGAGGAGGCAGAGTGGAGGGCCTTGAGGTGGAGACAAATGGACAGGATATGATGGTGGAGGATTCTTCCATGGTATAAAGTCTCAGACTTTATATGTGGGGTGGAGAGGGGCTGGACCCTTCTATTGATCACCACTGCCTGGTGGGCCTGCAGTGCTGGGGGAACGTGGAGGCTGCTGGGGGCAGGGTCTTGTGGGGACACCTCTAGTCCCAAGCTGAAAGAAGACAAGAAAACTTTTGATGTGATTCAGAGAGCAGCCTTGGGGGTACACCACAAACCCACCCTGCAGGGATCCCCCTTGGGATGACAAGATATTCCCTACCCTGGCCTCTCCGCCCTCCTCCTGAAGCTGCCAGCAGGGAGGACACCTGATGTGGCAGCACCTGATCTGAATTTCTGCCTTGGGAGACCCCAGCCCTGTGCTTGCCAGGCAGTATTGACTGCATGCTCTTTTCTAAATACATATTTTGCAGTTTTCCTCTGCTAGTGAGATCACCTGACAGTACCCATCGCTTGAGGGGGACAATTTTTGAATAGGTAAAACACAATGGATAAAGAGCATCCTGGTTCCAAGCACTTGTTAAAGGGGCTTAAAACCCCCAACCACAGCAGTCTCTGGGGTGCAACATGACTCAGTGTCTTTGGTGACATCACTGGTGACTAAAGAAAGGTTTTTCCCAAGCAGCAGAAAGCTTAACCCTTGATTTACAACAAGGGCTGATGTATTAATACCAGCGGTATTTCTCTTTTGCTGCTGCCAGGGTGTGGTACAGATCGGTGAAGAGTAACTATACCTCTTCCTGCTGGGCTGAGGGGAAGAGATACACGGGGGATGCTAAAAGCTGTCCTGCCATTACAGATGGGACAAAATGGGAGGCTGGCCAGCTTCCACTCATAATAATCAGGAGCTCGTTAAGGATTCTAATCAGGCAGAAATATTTTCCCGTCAGCTCATTACAAGCTGTAACAAGGTTGCAGCTCTGGGTCCTGACTGCCTTTTTTTCTTGCTGGAGGTAACGGGTGCATCTGCTGAAGGCTTTGGTGGCTCGTTTGGTGTGACACATGGGTGATGTGGAGAAGGAAGGGGAGAAAGGGGCAGAGCCAGGAGCAGTGAGGTTGCTGCAAGGAGGGGGTGTGTTTTGCCTGGTTCCCTGGAGAAAGGCAAGTATTTCTGTGCTTCTCTGTCTGGGAAAAAGTGAAGGGAAGGGTGTTTAAGGAAAGTCTTGCTCCTGGAGATGGTGGTGGTTTTTGAATGCATGATAGTGTATCTCTCTGTGGACTTCTTTATAAGCCTGACAATGAGTAAAGGAGGGGACCTTCATCCTGGGATGGTGTGTGATGGCAGCTGAGGGTAGGTGGGAGAAGGTGTGAGCGCAAGGCAGTGCTGAGGATTTTGGAGAGTGTTGTGTTCTGTGGAGGTCTCTACCTGCCTGTTTTCCTCCTGGCCCCATGTCAGCGAGGACAGCTTTGACTTTGTGCATGAGTGCATTGCTCACATGGCCTCAAAACATTGCTGCCTGTTGGCTCATCAGCGCCTCTGTTTTGCTTCCTGGACTTCGATGGGATTTAGCCACGTGAGGAGAAGCTCGAAGTAGAAAAGTTGCTGGGAGACTCAAAGCATAAACCATGTTTTATTAAGCAGGAATTGACACTTTTGCTGAGGCTAATACTAGGTCTTATTGACTGACCAAAGCTGCTGAGCCTATTGACCCTGAGAGGCTGCTCTTAAATATGGAGACCTGTGGCAGGCTGTATTTATTACGAAGATAACCCGTGCTTTTGTTAATCCCCTGCCCCGTGTCAGCTACTCAATAACCTCAGATTCCTCTGGATCTCCAAAACTGTCTATCTGCTGAGACAAACATCATCCTTTCCTCCCATCAATGGCAAAGGTTGTCATCAAGGTGGAAGCCAAGAGCTTTTGTGAAGTGACAGAGATTTGTGGCAAAACTGTTTTGGGAGGGAGACGAAGTTCTGTAAATTCACCACCTGCTTTGCTGTCAAGAAGCTAAATAACAGCTTTTGCTTGTGCAGACCCTTCAAAGCAGTCCTGGCTTTTTCAGGTTCTGTAGAAAACCCATGCTGCGTCCCTTCCTGGGCTCCTCTGTGCCTGGTGCTGTGTGGCCACTGGGGCTGGAGATGCTGTAACAAATGGGGCAGATGTTTCTCTTAGCTGTAAGGACCCTCTAGAAAGTTGAGGAACAAACAATGTCAGAGGGGCAATATCCAAGATGGAAGGAGCATAAGTAAGGCTAGGGTGCTGCTATCCAAGAAGAGTTTGTAAATAGAGAGGAATTGTTGAAGATAAGCTAGAAAAGCACCCTTGGGCTCTATGGCTAGCTCTCCCTTCCTGCAGAGTCAGGAGAAGCATCTGCTGGATGCTGTTAGCATATAGTGGTGCGTCTCTCTGGGCTGTATAATCCTCCCAGTAGCCTTTGTTGAGGCTGGATAGTTATAGCTGTAGACAGACAGGATTGAAGGCGCATTCTCTACCTCTTGCACTATTTTTCTGTCTGTCTTCCCAGGTCACAACATGTAAGACAAAAGCCACTTAGGAATTAAAGTAATGGTAGTCTGATTTGGTATCTAGGTACTGGCTAGCAGAAGCTTTCAAGGAAAAAGACACTTGGAGTCTGTTTGTGTTGGGGCATTAAATTAGATTTACTTTAATTTGGGCAGAAGAATGTTAAGTACAAAAATTAAAACACACAAGTAATCAGCATCTGAGGTTTCAGGAAGCAATTCATTCAGTAATTCCAGAGTGAGCTTGCTGGTTTTAAGGTTCTTGGGTGTGTTCTTAGTTTTTGTGCTTCTGGCAGTCTTCCAACTGCTATCTCTATGCTACATTGCTCCACACCTGGATTGACCTGCCTTTATAATGTGTCCTTGACATCCAGTCAAGGTGGTTTCGAAGCAGAAACACTTCCATTAAAATGCTGGTGGGAAACCCAAGGCTCTCTTTCTAGTGCTAATACTAGTGAGTTTGTATCCTTCACTAATGTGGCTGTGCCTTTGTGCGCCCATCTGAGCCCCTTCAGAGTCCCTGTATGTGCGTGCCCTCTCTGGAGATCCTTGTTCGCAATACTGGGTGCATGTGTTGGAGCAGTCGCAGAGGAGAGGTGCTAACAGGGCTGGTGTCCAGTCTGAGCCTGGTGAAGGGCCTGAAGACTGGGAACCAAACCAGACTTTCTGGTAGCACTCCTGCTGCTTGCCCTTATTCTCAGGCTACCTTTCCCTGTGAACGGTGCCGTTTCTCCACCCAAGTGCGAGCAGGCAGAGAGCTTGGTGTAGCGATGATGGAAGCCCTTGTGCACGTGACGGGATTTAGCCAGGAAGCTCTCCGGTACTTGTATGAAATCCCCTCTGCCCTGATCTGGAGGGTACCCAAGGAGCCATGCAGCCAAGCCGTGCTGAGATGGCTGCGCAGTACAGCTCTTCCAGCCGGCAGCCTGCGCAGGCTGTGGAAAGGAGCATGATGAGTAATTATGTGCTGTGTTACAACACAGCTACACAGGGAGGTTTAAATGGCTCTTTCCAGCTACTGCCTGGTTGCTGCTGTGTTAACAGGAGCAAGGATCCTCTCCCTTGGCATTCAAACTCCCTTCCCCCACATGCACACTACAGCATTTGTAGCAGAGACTTAAGCTTTGAGCTAATTTTACTGCTATTTTTGCAGTCTTCTACCTTCACTGTCATCTCTGTCCTTCCTTTCCCAAACCGTCATGCCTGCTATCCATCCGTCTATCGCAGCCCCTTGCCTCCTGCTCAGGATGTCAGCATTAGGGCATTAAAAGGCAAGTGCATCGCTTGGCACACACAGTTTTTGTAACAGCAGATAGAACAAGGGAAAGCCACAGAAAAGGCACATTGGCTCCGTTTCATTAATGCACTTGGCTTTAGGAAAGATAAGACTTCTCGTGAAGCAAATGGTATAAATCAGGCTACAGAGATGCTTCGAATGCGTGGAGATCTTCAGGCTTTTAACTTTGGAGCATCTACTGCTGCAGACTTTTTTTTTTTTTTTTTCAGTATGCTTCAGAATGGTCCCCAAAAGGGGTTTGAAGGAAAAACTAGGGCTTCACTTTGGACTATAACCATCTCCCACCAGTGTACTCAGCGTTTCCTTTCACTTTTGTATCAGCTGGGAAAAGGGTGGGAAAAATGAAGTAAGTTGGTAAAATAGCCTGGCTTGGTTTCTACACCGAGATCCTCTGTTTCCAGAAGTACTACGGTAGCCTTTTCCAGCATAAGTCACTGACTGCAGGTAGTGCGTGTCCACTTAGTAATGTGTGAGTGGCTGCCCATCTCCATGTCCTCACCCATCAGCTGAGCCACGCAACCAGTCTTTGCTTCAGGTGGTGGTGGGGGCGAGTAACCTGGAATTGACTTGCCTGTCTGGGCCTAGGGTCCAGATCAGGAGGGAAAGGCAGGATTGATACCATAATAAGTGAAAGAACAACCACTGAACGGTTAGCATAGAGCCTGGAGTTGGGCACTGGATTGGGAAGATGGAGGCAGGGAAAAATCGGTATGGTTTTGGACACGGTAAATCCATCTTAACACAGGTTTAAGAAAGTGAAGTTGGATTGGGATTTTTTTGTGGAGGACTAACAGAGAATTGCGCAGCCTTGGAGAGGGCCAAGATCATACGGTGTGGAAGTAAACACCTATTTTTGTTACAAAAAGGTTGAACAGTTCATCCCAGCCTTCTAGTCTCCTGGCAACAGTGAAGAACAGACCATACTGGGACCACTATTTTAATCAACCTAATTGCAGGTCCTTTCTCTCCTCCCCCCGCAATCAGCCTCCTGGGAGATGGAAAATCCTTTCGAGCACGTCATCTAAAGGACTTGGAGACTCTCTAGTTTGCCACACTGCAGTTACATGTTGCTCAGATCTGTGCAGTACTCATGTTTCATATTTCTTGCCTGGAAACAAGGCATTACTTTTTTTGGGTGGGGGGGGGCTTGCATATTTTTCACAGATACATTAAAATTAATTTGTTGTTCTCACTTCACTAAAAAAAAAATCTGGTTGGATATTACCTAAAAATAGGAATGCTTTAGTTCTGACCGGTTTCATTGACTACCTCTCTGCCTGCCCATCACATTCAGAAGGTCTCTCTACCTCTTGCTCCTGTCCATTCTCTAGAAGTGCTTTCTTGCCTATGCAGATATGCAAAACAATAAATGTTTTGTGTACAAACATATGATGATAAGAAACATCTACTCCGATCATGAAAAACATCACCTATTTTCAGCCTTCTTAAAAAAAAAAAAAAAGTCTGTTCTTCTAATACTTTATCAGGGAAGTTAGTTTTATCCTCACCTTCTCAAACTCCTGGACTTTTGAAGCCACCTGGGCTGCCCTTCCAGCATGGGCAATGAGAGAATTCAGCCCTAGTGCTAAGTGGCAAAACACTGCACAGTGGGAAATTCTGGCATCTGGCATGATAACGTGAACAAGCTCAGAAGCGCATGGCTACACCAACAAACTGGTGTAAGGGCTGGCAAGAAGGTGCCTCAGTTCAGTATAATATAATTGCTGTGCTTAGTGCAAAGGAACCAGGGCATCTCTTTGCCCCTTGCACTGTTTCACTGTCTCTATCTATTGGCCCCAAAAGACAAAAATCACTGTTTTGTACTTTTCTCCTTGAAACTGTATACACAGTATTAAGTGAACAAAACCCACTGCTCTACCTTGCTGCCCTGTGATAGTGATATAACACCGGTCCCAATGTCAGCTGGCGTGACACATCAGAGGCTTCCCCTTCTTGTTTCTTCTTCTTCAGAGCACCTGAAAACAGTTAGGAAGACTTCTGCCCATTCTTTTCTGGTTATGCAATTTTTCCACTTTCTTCAAAGGATCGACCTCCAATTTGTCCTTATCAGACAGGTGACCCGAACTGCATGCTCACCCCTAGCAGTGGCTCTTCCACGGTCACCACGGGGAAAGCCTCTGCTCCCAGGCATGAAAGGAGACTTGTGTTTCCACAGCTGGTACCACAGCACCCCTTGCCCATAGGAAACCTGCCCAAGAAACAGGTAGGAGGACCCAGCACTGAGAAGAGCAGTTGCTGGAGGTTCATGGTGCCCGTGTGGGCATCCCGCCGTGCCAGGCGTGCTGGGAGCACTGGGTGCCAGGGGAAGCTCCCCTGCCCCTCTGCAAGTGTGCTCTGAAGCGCTGAGCAGTATCTTAAGCTCTGCTGTGAACCTTGATCGAGGAAATTTGGCAGGCACTGGGGGAGGCTGATGCAGTTGGTTCTTCCCCCCCCCCCCCTCAGGTCTAGTGCTGTAGCTCAGCAAAGGCCTGGCTGTCGGAGCCGGGAGCAGCGCGCAGTCCTCACATGGGCACCAAATAAAACACCTGGTGCTGCTCAATGGCTTCTCAATTCCCGTTGTATTGTTGTTTCAGGAATCATACTTTCTTCCTTCATTTGTATCTTTGCCCTCGCTACCCCTTTTCTTTTTAAAAAATCCACTGAGCGATTAGATTTGCAAATGAACGGGCAGGGAAGTGACAACAAAAGGGAGCTGGAGCTGAGGAGCGCAGGTATAATTACTGTAATTAACTCAAGCAGCAGGGGCACAGCTAGCGATGGGAGCATCGCTCGGAGATGCTGTGGGCGAGAGATGGGCGAGGAAGGATGGCCAGCCGCAGAGATCGTCCTCCACCCCGCGGGTCCCCGCTGCCCGCCCGAGCGCGTTGATCAGAAAAGCGTAATTGTGCCCTGCCCCTGCAGCAGAGCCGCTCGGAGGGGCTGCACGGACCCGCATCTCCCCAGATGAGGCGCGGTGGGAGCTCATTCTGTCTCGTACCAAAATTACTTCGACCCTAAGGGGTCGCCCCGAGCCCTCGTTTCTCTTTGATCCCCGGGAGCGAGGGGTGCTCAGCGTGGGGCAGGATTAGCCCCTTGCCAGGCAGGCAGAGCCTGAGCGCTGGGGGGAAAACCCTGCAGCAGCTGAGGCCTTGCAGGAGGAGCTGGGGCAACTGGGACCAGCCGACAGCTTCTCTCAAAAGGTCTTTAGCGTCAAAATACATTACTCATTGACTTTGCTAGGTGCTGGTCTGGGACTTTATGGTTGATCTAAGAAATGGCATTAATTATCCTCATCACTGGGAGACTGAACAGGGAGCATGACCTTGGAGAAAGTTGCCATGGGTCCATACGGACACACATCTATGGCATGGGAGGGGGTGGTTCATGCACTCCTGATCATCGTAACACCAGAAAAGTTTTACGATCACTTAAGAAGGAAAAGGTAGGTCTTTGTCTGCTCTACTTCTGCTAATTACTGTCCTGTGGTGACTTTTTCTTCTCCTGGTAGTATACACATCCATAAGTCGTGTCCTGTTCAGCTTGGGAGCGCTGCAGGGCACAGTGTCCCCAGCACTCACTCCCTCACCATTCCCAAGGGCGTGCTCTGCCCTCCAGCAGGACTGCCTGGCGTCTGCCTGCCCAGCGGGTCCTGCAACAGCTCTGGCTCTTGGCAGAAGGGCTTCTCCTCTTCTCATAAAGAGGCAGGGGGTTGATTTCAAACACGGGTGCTGCAAACATTAGTTACCATTGGTCCTATGCTTGGAGTCTGAGACTGATACTGGTTTTAGGGTTTTATAACCTTTTTAGGTGTGACCTTAGTTTATTGGGTGAGTGCGTGAGATTTAATGTATAAGGAGTTTCCACAGGAGAAATGTTAAAACAACCTCCCCCAGAACCTCTTTATTTTGAGGACTGCACAGACCGGTGAGCCTGGGATATAAACACTTTTCTTAGCCGGAGCTCCTGAGCGAGGAAGGCATGTGCAGTGAGCCGCGGGGCTCTGTGGCTCCGTAGTCACCCCTAGGAACAGTCACGCAGGCTTGTTAGAAGAGGACTGCGCTTTTGTTGCTGAAAGATTAATGTCTCAAGCTCTGCTCCACATAGAGTTGAGAGTACCTAAACGTGTGCCTGGCTTGCTTAGAAAATAGATTTGCCGAAGCTGGGTAGGGACTGGTGTGTGTGTTTTGCTGCACTGTAAAAACTTCAAAACTCTCCCTGTTCATTGTGGAAAATATCTGATACAAGGGAAGGGGAATGGAGAATTCTCTCTTTAAATTTGCTGCTACTGATCAAAAAAGCTATAGGAAATAGGATTGGAAGGGACTTTGAGGGATCAGCTAGTCCATCTCCTTGCCCCAGGCATGTTCAGCTGCACCTCCTTTGCCCTTGACAACATTTTGACTGAGCTCTGGGCAATCTATTCCAGTGTTTCCCTATTCTTAATAGATTAACCCAAATCTTCCTTGCTGAAGTTGAACTTATTGACTCTTATTCACCATGGGCATGGAAAACAGATTATTCTTTTCCCTGTAGCAGCTGTTCAGATATTTGAAAACTGTTACGGTGTCTTCCCCCAGTCATCTTTTCTTTATCCAGACATCCTCTGTGCTCTTGGCCACAGATTCTAAATGTTTGACCACTCCCATTCTTCTCTCCTGGGCTGTCTCCAATGGGTCTGTGTCTGAGAGTGGGAAACCCAACACTGGACATAATCCTCCAGGGAAAAACCTACATCTGTCTGTCAGACTAACCTTAGTGTCCCCATATGATACTTGCTTGTCCTGTGGTGGTGAGACATGTTTTTTTACTGCTTTTCAGCTTGTGATGCACAGCAACTTCCAGACCCCATTCTGCAGAATTGCCACCTAGCCGGCTGTTCCTTTTTCTGTATTTATGAAGTTGATTATTCCTGCTTAAGTCTAATTATATGAATATGTCCTGGTTGAATTTCATCTTGTGTTCTCAGATCATTTGTCCAATTTGCTGTGATTGTCTTGTATTCTATTTCTGACCTCCAGCGTATTCAGTCCCTCCCAGCTTGATGTCATCTGCAGATTTAATAAGTATACTCTTTATTCCATTATCCAAGTCATTAATAGAAACACTGACTAGTGCTGGACCCTCCGACGAACACCTGTATGATCCACTCAATGCATCTTTCATCTCGCAATGAAATAATGATAACTATTTTCAAGAAATGTTTTTCTAACAAAATGTTATTATCCCACAGTAGGTTCACCTAGACAATCTTTTCTTGAATGTCATGAGTCACATGTCAAAATGTCAAAAGCTTCACTACAGTCGAGACATAGCACCCGCTGCCTCCCAAACCATGTTACTCTGTTGGAAAAGGAAACTAGATCACTGTGACTAGAGCCGCTCTTGCAAATCCATATTGGCTGTTATGCTTCTTTTAAGAGTAACTTCTACTTTAGGTTCAGGGCCTGTTGTGTTGAAAGGATGTGGCTTAGCACTTTAAACCAATAGGTCTCAGCAGCTTCAGTATGCTCATAAAATCTGCTTCATGCTTGGAGGTAGTTACTAGTTATATTATTTATATTGAAGGGAAGGCTAAGTCCCAGGAAGTCCCGTTGACCTGACCAGTCACATGCAAAGAAGGTTGAACCTAAGAACCGACCCAAGGAAACTTGTCCGTAGGTCCCAGTCCAAAAACGTAACTTGGGTGAGCCAGGATGCATGCCCTAATAGTGCGCGTGGGCAGCACAATCCTGCAGCAGCATCAGCAGCTTTCTTCAGAGATGCAGGCACCAAATGGGGCTGGTTGTGGCAACCAACCCCACCCGTGCTGGGCATTGGGCCACCTAAGAGGCACCATGTAGGGGCAGTGCCTAAAAGAAACAGCGTAAGCATAGTCCCATACTCCCTAAAGGAACAACTTACATCCTAATCCAGGGATGGGGATCGTGTCGTGCATCCCAGTTGCTCAGAAGTATCCTGGGCTGAGAGTTTGGGCAGGCACCTTGCTCCAGACATGTCCTCCTTCCCTGTGCATGTCCTGCTGCTGCCTTTGGTGGCCTGTGGCCCTGTCCCCTCTGCCTTGCCTGAGGGAGACGTGGGTACCATCTCTCTGCCTCGGGTGAGGAGTGGTACTTCAGACCACTGGCTCTCTGGACTGAGCACTGGCACACCCAGGAGTGTCACCGAGCACCCTGGCTGCGTGCTAACCCCAGCCTGTTGGATTGGGTTCCTCGCCGTCTTCTGCAAACACGGGCATTTAAATGCTGTATGTTCAGCAGACAACTGTCAGGGAATCTCAAATTGCAATTGTCTATCTCTCTTGTTGCTGGGATAATTGGATGGTAAAAAGCAGAAATGCTGATTCCCCCACCCCACCAATAAGTGCATTTAAGTATTTTTAGCAAGCAAATGTGCCAACATGCAGAAGCTACTAAATATAGAAAGTCTCAGCTTTTTTTTGCCTTTTTTTTTTTTTTTTTCCTTTTCTTGAAATCTTATTGATGAGAACTCTGCCTCATGTACTTAGGAAAGAAATGAAGCAATTCAACAGCAATACATATTTTTTTCCAGTTTGGGGAAAATCTTTTTTTCTGACCCATTAATTCCCAGCTGTATTCCAACATCACACTGGGCAGTGTTAGTGTGACTGAAGGGACTCTTTCATTTTAAAGTTAAGGTTTTCAGTTTCTCAGCTCTGCCAAGGAAAGACTCACCTGTCACTGCACCATGTTGTGAGTGGGTGGGAGCTGGATGGAAAATTCAGGAGAAAGGGACGAAAAAAAAAATCATAACAACCAACATGTAGAATGCTCTCTTAGTCATCCTGGGGTTTGTCCCCTTCGTGCCTGTCCCTTGTCCATTTTTATATCTGAAGCCCTCACGCTGAAGTCAAGCCTTCACGAATATGTGTAGGATCAAGGGGCTCAGACTGGAGCTTTTCAGGGCAACGATTCCCTAATTAGATGCTTGAAAAACTCATAGCACACTTTTAGAAATAATTAGAAAAATAAAGGCTGATGCAAATTTGTGATAAAATGGTGTGACTCATCAAAATGTCATCAAATTACATGCAAAAACGTTATCCTGCTGCTTCTTAAATTGACTTTAAGTCCAGTAAATATCCTGTAAGTCATGGGTGCTGCTGGAGCATATAACAGTGCCAGTAGAATTGGGATGCGTGTTTCCTGCTACGATAGATCAGGTGGCCACAACAGATCTAGTTTTCTTGTGGCTTATACTGTTACAAATTGAGAGTACTTGGGAAGTAGAGAACAGGTGCTCTGTTACAAAGAGGAGAGCATCTGGCCATGGATACCAAAGACCTGCTTCCTTATGACTTATACTTTTTTTCCCCAGATGTTTCTAATGTTGGCGTGTTGCTTAAGGCCAGAGCCCTTAAGGCAAGGCTGGAGAAAGGTATTTCAAAACTGTGAAGCGTTGCCCTTTTTGGAGATATCTGAATGTAGAAGGAACTTCTAGAGGTGCTTTTAGAAGCTTTCCCAGCTTGCTAGGGAGGTGGGAGCTGGATGTGGGTGTGAGCAATTGAGCCTTATTTCCCTTCTGTACTGAAAACACCTTCCCTGGCCGGGCATAGACCTACCAGCAAAGAACAAAATATTAACCGGGAAATGCGGAAGGCAGTAGAGCCTTCTCTCTTTTCACTTGCTGGTGTGCAGCACCCTGGCCACATGCAACCGCTTGGGCCATACCTCTGTCAGAGCTGCACCTATTCTTGGTGCAATGCAAGACAGTGCAGTCAAGGCCCTGCTGCCTGGGAAGCTCTGCACAGATCTGTGTAGAGATCCTCCGTAGGATGCAGCCATCTTCTGCTTGTGTGTGTGTGGGGGGGCTCAGTGGTTACAGGGCAGAAGTGCTTCAAAGAAAATGATCGATGAGCACTTGGGTTTACACTTGTTCTCAGCCAGGTTCAACTTGCTGCCTTCTGTGACGTACACCTCAGAGGGGACATCCCTGGGGAATGGGTTCAAACAAAATCAGAGGGAGACCAGGTATCAGCATGGAACAGAATCTGGGGGTCCATCATAGTGGTTTTGCACAATTGCTGGCCAAAAAACTACTATTCAGAGAGCTGGAGTTTGAACTTTGTTGTGACACTTGTCCATAGCACCACTCTCCTGTCTGGGTTCCTTGCTGGGTGATAATACTGCTGAATTCACATTTCAGCATGTCCCTTCATAGAAACTTGGCTTCTCTCCGCTATGCATTTGCCTGTTTTCATGAAACTTGTGAAAATATAATACCAGATGGAGATGTAGCCATGTCGAAGATTTAGTTGAAATTTGCCCACAAACTTAAAAGCTCTGGGGAGGTGGGGGAGGCGGGAGGAATGGCAGGCTGCTGTAGTTGCAAGCAGGTATATTTATGTGCACCAGGCTTCCCCGGGAAGGAGGCTCTGCAAAGCCTTAGTGCGCTTAGCAGAAAGTCCCAAGCAGGTTCTTCCTTGCTCTTGCTGTTAGTTCCCAGAGGGTGCTTACAGTTTGCCTGCTTGGGAGACCCTGGGGATGGAGTCTTCTCCTGCTGTCAACTTTTGCAGGGACTCCTGTCTCGACATACCTCCATGGCCTGCATGCTCTCCTTTCCCTAGTGTCCTGGTTTGAGGTAAAACAGGACCAATTTTGTTCAGTAGCTTCGCTTCTTAGCTGGGCCTCTTTTAACTACTGAAATTAACAGCATATTGTGCAGACAATGTTCACTCTCTCAGAGTGATAAGACCGATGTTTATAGCTGATGTCCAGACATGGTATGCAGGGAGGCTCTTGCTTACACTTATTGTTCTAACACCCAAGGCCAACCAGCTGTGTTATTTGCCACGTTGGAGGGTCGGAAGCGGAAAAGCATAATGGGGTCCCACCTGCGGGGAGGAGCGGACAGGGCAGGTGACCCAAAACTGACCAACAGCGTATTCCATCCCATCTGCCTCATGCTCAGTATAAAAGCTGACGGAGCAAAGGGTCAGCCCTTCTTTTTCGCCCTTCTTTCTTTTTGCCTTCTTGCTTCAATGGCTGATGTCTGAGGAGGACTCTGTCTGTTCGTCTGCCTTTGGACCCGATCCTGAATCCAGATCCGGAATCCAGTTCCCGTCCGTCACTGAGTCCAGCCTGGGACTGCCCCAGTGCCAGCCAGTGTCGTGATTGTCATCTTGGGAGCTTGATACGGTTTTGTATATTTCTCATTATTTCCTTTTATTTTATTATTAATACTTCATTAAAGTAGTTTAGATCCTTCTAAACTCATAAGTCTCTTTTTCCTCCTCTGCCTCTCTCTTTGAAGAGGGGTAGAGGGGAGCATCTGTCGGTCCCATCTGGGGTCCCCTATGTCCCCAGTGGCCGATTTGGCCTAAACCACGACACCTAGCCATCATGTCCTCTTTCCTTCCCTGTGTCGCTCTTTCTTCTCTCCTTCCAACAATCCCTTGTTTGTCTTTCCCTCTCTGCCCCCTCTTGCCACTTCTTCCTCCCCTCTTACAAAAAGCTGGCTTGGGGAGCAGCAGAGAGGGTTAAGCCTGCAAGGTCTCACGGCTGCAAAAGTGTTGGTGGCCTAATGCGTGGTAAAGTGCCTTTTTGGCATGCAGAGCTGTGAGCAGCCCCCCTCTCCCCCTTCTCCTCCTCAGGCTCTGCGCCAGTGGGCAAGCATTTGCAAAGCAAAATTACAGAGCTCTCTGGGTAATGATCTGCCCGTTCTGTACAGCAGGTGGCTGGAGGCTGAAGCCACACCACTCCCTCTCAGCTCTGTTCCCATGTACATCAGAAAGAGACGGCTATTCCTCCCTTACAGCTGCTTCCAGCCGACAGAGGCCAGGGAAGTCACTCTCCCAACAGGAGGATGCCATGGGGGTGATCCTCTCTCTGCAAACAGCTGCAGTGGGCTCTGACCAGAAAGGCCAGATTCAAATGCCAGCCACGTGCACGGGCAGAAAGGAGACGGCATCTTCGCTCTGACTCGTACAACATGGCTGTGCAAGAGAGCAGCTTCCCTTCCCACCTGCCTATTTCTCTCTGGCGTTAGGGGCAGAGATGGGGAATTGGGATGTATTGCACAGGACACTTGTAAAACCCCTGTAAGTTAGAGCCTGTGAGCCATACACTGACTGCAGGGACTCATCAATCTCTGCTAGCGTTGCTGGGGAGGGGTTTGGAGGCTCTCTTGACTTTCCTGAAAAGCTTCAGCATAGCCTACAGTGCTCACTTCTCATCATAACTGCTTAACCTCTTGCGTCTATCTGTATTTCCTCTGCCATTCGCTTACCCACAGAAAGGCTCGGCAGGTGTGTACACAGCCCCCAAGCTCACCCGCGAACAGGCTAATCCTAGCTGTGCTCCATCCATGCGATTCCCCCTCTCCCCTTCCCTCCATACTGCTGCTGAAGGTTTTCTATACTGGTGCTATCCTGCTTTCCCTTCCTGCCCTGCCAAACCCTTCCTGTAGCAGCAGCAACAATACAGCAACCTGCAGGATTCCCTTTCACTGTTTTGGGAAGCGTAGTCATTTTACACCAGTAGGAGGGAAAGAACGTTAGACCCCAGGCAAAGAGCACCCCTAAGCATGTCAGATACGCTTTCTTTTGGCTCCTGGGAATAAGCTGAGAATTAGGAAGATGAAACTGTTTCTCTTTTACGCTGTTAGGAAGGATGGGTGCTGTATGCTGTTCTGGATAAGAACCCAACCTGGATCTCTATACCCATTTTATCCTCTGAGGCTCTTGACACTCTCTCCTCCCAGAAGGAATCCCGCTAGGAACCCCTTATCCACATTCATCTTGCAAAATAAATATTTAATAAACAAAGCCAAATACTGTTAAAGGGCATTCTGAGACATTAAGTTATTCCCCTAAGCAACAGAACAAACAAAGCAACTTCATTAGCAGTAATATATAACGTAGTGCCTGAGTGTCTGCCTTTGGGCAAAAGAACGGGGCTTGCTCAGGGAAGCCAGGGTTGCTGGGGACTGGGATGGACCGAATTACCCTCGCAAGGATGGAGCATCTCCTTGAGGAGGACTTCAGCCTGGTCCCTGCAGAAAACCTGTGTGGCCACAGAAGTGACACGTAAATCTGGAGTCCCAGCTTCATAGACTCCCAAAGGCAGTTGGTGCATCCAGAGGAAAATACGCGAATGCTGCCGTCCCGGAGTGGCTGCCTCTGGGGCTCCAGGTTACTTCTTATGCTTTTTTGGCTCCCACATGAAATCAAAACCCAGTGAGCAATAACTTCACACCAGCAGACAGAGGAAGACAGGATGAAATGGGGGATAACAGGAGTGTGGATTGTAGTGAAAAAGAAGTGAGGAGAAAAAAAGACCACAGGGAGGGGATGAGCCTAGGGGACAGAAATCTGTGAGTTACGACCTCTTGCTAGTTTCCCTCCAGGAGTTTAGTTCTTTTTAATGCAGTGTGGGTCCTGTAAGAAATCATGTATGATAGAGCACATCTCTATATAAGACTGGTGCATGAAGTACTTTAAACTTTGTTATAATCTGATAAAATGTTACATGTATTGAAATATTTTGCCTGTCTCTTGTATCTTCTCCCTGGTGATCTTAAAGCACATTGCGAGCTTTCCATTCATGAAGTTTCCCAGCATCTTTGTAGGTCAGGCTTATCTCTGGTTTACAGATAGCAAAATTTAAACTAAAAGTTCAAATGACTAAGCTGAGAAAGTGACCCAGCATCCCAGGCCCCAGCAATGCTGGTTAACTTGAAGCCTGTCCATCGAGGCAGTCCCCTGTGCAGCTGTACAGGAGGGGCAGTGGCTTGTGCAGAGCCCAGGGAAGAGGTGAGGAAGAGGAGGCTTGTGGTACTCCCTGCTAGCAAACACCGCTACCTTGTATTTGTGCCAGCATCTCGTAGGAGAGCTTCATTGACTGGCGTGGGGCTGACTCCAGCGCAGATCCAGCCACGTGAGCAGTCCCCAGAGGGAGTTGTTAAGTGTTTAGGACATGGCCACTTTGGGCTTTGAAGTCTGTGGCTGTGCTCAGGGCAGGTCCCTCATCGCTGGGGCTGCCCGAACTGGCTCTGGCTCCTCCAGCCCTTCTCCAGTCCATTTGTTCCTGTCATCTCTGCATCGCTCAGCCCAGAAACGCTGCTGCCAGGGAGCGGGGTGCCTGCACGCGCTGCCTTGTTGGTGGCAGCAAGGCAAGGGGGCCGTGGCCGGTGCTCGTTTTGCTCTTAGCACTATCACCCTGCGGAGGAAATATTGCAGCACTGGTGTAGAGAGGTCTGTCTCCCTCGACATGTGATGTACCTCTGGCAGATGAAAATGTGGTACTTTCAACACAAGAACAGACGAAGCCGGGGATGGGTAATTCAGTCCCTTTGGACCCCTCCCCTATCTCTATCTCTGTTTTGAGAGCGGCGGCTTCTCTGCCTCTCTCTTGCTGCTGGACAGCCCTGTCACAGCCTGTTAAATCAGCAGCATCTTGCAGCACTGCCCTGGTGCTCCCTGTGCTCCCTCGTGCCGGCGGACTGTGTGCGTGTGCGCTGGAAAAGGACTGAGGGTACTGGGGCCAGATGCCTGTCCCAGGAGACTGTTCCTGACTAGCTTGGCCAGGCTGGGCCAACAGCGGTGGTTTGGTGGTGACCCCTGAGGGCAGCGAGTGGGTTGTTTGCAGTCCTGTTCCTGGGTCACCTCATCTCAGAGATTGCCACCTCCAGCCCCCCTCAGCCCTTGCCTGAACTGCTCCCCTCATTGCTAGGCTACTGGTAGAGAGCAGCAACGTGGGGCTTGCTGCAACGCTGCTCTTGTGGTCTGAGATCAGACAGGCTTCCTGCACCCAGGGAGCTCCTACTGCTGACTTGGCGCTCGGATCTTTTCTGTGCCCAAAGAGAGAAGGCAGGATTGGATTTTGATCTCAGATACAGCTGCACTGAGCCAGAACCATTGGTGTTTGGTAAGCCAGAGCTGGCGCGGGTCCTTAGGGCTATCAAAGCAATACAATTTCACCAGTGTCAAATTCTCCTCAAAACTAAAGATGTTCCCACCCCCTGGGAGGACGCGCTGCAGAGCCAAATCAGTCTGGCTTGGAAATGTGTACTCAGTCTGGATCCCGGTCCTCTCCTCTGACTGCTCTGCAGCACGCTCTCCCGAAAGTGATTCTTCTCAATCCCCAGCACATGTGCCACTGAATAAGGAACAGGAGATGCTGCCAGAGTTCACACTGAGTGCCACAGGGATCTAGAATAAATACTGCCATGTAATAGATTTTTATCCACTGCCTTGCCGTAATCCCCATCTGAATCCCTTCCAAATTGCAGTCAGGCGGCTGTTTGTACAAGTCAAACATTGATTCAGCTGCTCTCGAAAGGGATTCGGGGAGCGCAGGCTGGAGGGAGCGCTAGCCAGGGAGCTGGAACAATGGGATTTACTTCTTATGTGCCAAAGGGTTAAACTCTTTCCACAGTGCCCAGCACCAGAGTATCTCCCCTTTCCACACACAAGCAGGAGGTATTCACAGAAAGGATAATTGCTTAAGCAGTGAGCCTGGCACCTGGAGGAGCTCTGGTGTCCCTGCTGGGCAGGGCTGCGGAGGGCAGGATCGCAGCTGCCCATGGCTGGCTTGTAGGGGCTGCTGGCTGGGAGACCCCCTTGCAGTGCTGGGTAATCACCAGCTCCTCTGCAGTCAGAGCAAACCATGGTTTCCTCAGCATCCCGGATAGGGCATATGGGGCTTTGCTTCCCGGGTTGTAGCTGGAGCTTCAAATACTCCCTGCCTAAACCCGTGGCTAGGATTGCTCTTCTTCCTAGGGGTGCTGGGTGGCACGGGCATGGCCTGGGGCCCAGCACACGGGGTCTCTCCCAGGTTTCCTTAGCCCATCTCAGAGCACCTGTGTGAAGGGAAGGAGTCCAGAAAAAGTCCTGGCGTCCTGGGTAGTGACTACCAGCACTGCTGTGCTCACACTATCTGGCTTTCTTGGTATCTGCAAGGATTTTTCTCAGGGACAGACCTTTCAACCCCTCACTGTGCTTTATTTCTACTTCATTTCCTGCTTCCTCAATGGGCTTCAGCATTGTGCCCTTCTCTTTGCCTGGCACTTCCCTGTCATTGGCAGGGTCAAAGCACAGGGCTGTCACAGACATGGAAGGCCTTGGTCCTTGGGATTGAGACAGTTTTGGGCAGCTCATACAGGGGTACACGTGCTGTGGTTCAGGCCAGCTCCTCACAGCAATTCCTGAACGCCGAGCAGCCAGGACCGGGACTGTTTTGCTCTACCAGTGGTGACTTCTGCAGGGCTCAGCTTCCTGCAGAGTGCTTCCATGCCTATGCCACGCTCAAGAGCAAGTGAGGAAATCCAGCAGAGCCAGTTGCAGGCTGAATAAGCATATCCCACTTCCATGGACTGGGACAGGCTGGAAAGAAGAGTTGTGGTGGATTATAGGTCAGTGGGGTAGAGGACAGTTCTTGGCCTGTGCTTTGTACAGCACTGAGCCCAGAATTTAGTCATTAGTGAGTAATTTTACAAATCCTCTTTCCTTTTTGCTTGCTCCAGATGGCCATGCCTGCAACTTACAATGGTCCTGCTGGTGCTGGATTAGCTATGCAGCATCTCCAGCAGGTGAAGAGCTTGGTGGAGATGTTCTTCAAGGTCCCCATGGTTCATACATGATTTGTGAGCACAAAGATCTTGGGGACCATGCTACACGGTCCTAGGCACTGCAGCCTCAGGTCAGCAGCCACTGCTGCTGCCTGCAGCAGAGCAAAATGCTCAAGACAAAGGTAAGCAGGAGGGAAGGATGCAAAGTCCCTGAATGACTGCTGAACGTTTCTTCAGAGATGAGGGCTAGATAACTAGCAATGATGGTCTGCTGGAGCAGGGCAAAGAAATTTCCCTGGCAGTTGATCACCAACAGACGAATCAGAGAGGGTCAGACTAACCAAAGCCAGATCTGAGCAAAATCTCAAGTTTAGCCTAGGAGGAGCGTTGAGCTATCAGTGAAATGGCTAAAGAGTTTCTTTGTGGGGTATTTAGGCTCATTTCCACACCTGCAGCAAACAGGCAGGATTATGGTGCCAGCCAGAGTGGTTGCAGTTTTTGGCTCCTATTTGGCCTGAACTTCACAGAACAAGTTGAAATTCATTGAGGGAGAGGAAACAAATTAATCAACTGATTCACAGAGAATCCTGCTGCAACCAGACTGGCCACAGACGCAGGGTCATCTCAGGTTGGGGATGGGGAGGAACGGGGCTGCCCACTCTCCAGGAGAGTGAGAGCAAGAGGCTTAAGGCTCCTCAGTGCTAGAGAAAGTAACGGAGTGCCCTGGAGCTCACAGCCCTGCTTGAAAATGATGGAGGCTGACAGATCTGGGATTAATCTAAAGGTTTCAGCTCTCTGAGCACCGAGTGGAAATTCGCCTGGAAACCACAGCGCAGGAGCTAGGATGACGAAAGCACAAACTGGAAGGGGGGAGGTGGAGGCACGCGTGGGTCAGATACTGCCTGATTATGCACAAAGGCTAGAGCCCATGTCTCTTGCTCTCCCAGGCATGTGTCTGGGTGGGGAGGAAAGGCATTCAATACTAATAAGAGCATTAAAAAATAGGCCACTTTTTTGTGGTTTTTTTTGTACGTTAGGCAGACTCTGCTGCGGGTGCAGCTTTGCATTGCTAATTAGGCGTAAAGGCAAAGCTACACTTTTAATGCTCAGCACTCCCGATTGTACCTGGCCACACTCTTGGAGCAGCCGGGTGTTTGACTGGGTCAGGCAGCCTGTACAAATGCTACAAGCTGTGGTTTTGCCTGTGCAGGTATTTGTAGGCGCTAGACTGCTTGTGCAGGATGGGAAGGGAGAGTGGGAGGCTGGCTCAGAGCTGGAGCCAAGGTGTGCTTTGCAGATGCAGACTTGGACTTCCCTTGTTCAGTTTGTCTAGGTGCATAAAGGAAAGACTACCTCCTGCCTGTGGCTTTCCTGTGAGGCTAGGATGCGGATCTGTTGTGCAGTCCTGGATGCGGAAGACCAGGGCAATCCTTTTCATCTGACTCAGCACCCATTAAAAGTGCTGCTTTAGCCTACAGAGTTATGGGGATGTACCAACCTTCCTACTACATCCAGGTGCAGTCTGCAAGGAAGGATGTTATAGGGACATGCGTATGCTCCCCCCTTGCCCATAGCCTTCAGCAAAGGCTGATGAAAGTCTTTTCTCAGTGCAAGAAACCCACAAATTCTCGTACATCCCACACTACGCAAGCCTGAGTATTAGCACAGCTGTCATGATACTTAGCCACATCTGCACGTTCATGCCTTCGTATCCGATTCCAATACAACAATACCATCACCCCTGTTGCTCACATCAAAGGACTGAATGCATCACAGTGCACAGTCTTAACTCCTTTCAGTTAGCTTGCTCTGTAAATACATAACCCACAGTGAGTGGGCATCTGTAATATATACCTGTGTACGGTTCTGCTAAGCGCTGTGGATGGGATTGCTGATCTAATTATTTTAAAGTCACTGGCCTACATCTTCTGCGGCAGGTATAAATCAGTGCAGCACAGTGGTATTACCAGGTTATGCTAGGTGAGGATCCAGCCCATAATGTTAATCTATATAGAAACCTGTTTGTCTTTCTGGAAAGTGGATGTATTTTGAGTGTTCAATCAAATTGGCATTCTTATCCAGGTTTCTACATGGTATAATTGTAATTTCAAGATTATAATTGTTATTAAATTATTAAATAATGTAGTAGTGGAAGGTTAGTTTAAGGTTGCGGTGTGATTTTTATCTCTTTGATGTGATATTGTTGAACTGAAATCAGCATGGTAATATGTCCCAGTGCTGGGACATATTGGACAAACTGGATAGGTAGCAGACATGAATGAACACAGGCACGGTTTCAGACAAACCAGCCAAATCTGAACACATGTCCTCTTCTAAGAAAGGAGTTTAGGAGAAATAATTTTCAGCTCCGTGATCCACACACCCAGTCATTATCACAGACATTATGATGGTCTCTCCCTGCTTGTATTTTAGAAAAGCTCAAAGGCTGAATTGCAATAGAGTCGTTGCTAATTCAGAGTAAGTGGGCGACACTGCAGCTGGTGTCTGTTTGCCCATCTGATATATGAATAGCAATCGATTTGGATTTTTTCTCTAAACACGATGTGACATTGAGTATGAGATCATTGCCAAGGCTCCATGAAGAATTATGCTTGGTTTCACTAGAAGACCGATGCAGCTTGGTCACCCTATTAATGGGTGAAGCATACAGTCCCCTCCAGCCTGGGGAGTTATTTTGCCATGGGCATCTTCCTCTGTATTTAGCTTCAGAAACTATAATGACTTGTAGCAAAAACCTGAAATAAGCGCTCCCGTTCTGATTCCTGTACTAGATGAATTTCCAATAAATTTATGCTAATATTAATTCTGGGTTTATTTTATGACCTTCTTTTTGTTCTTAGATTTAACCTCCTGTAACACCTTATCTCTTCTTCAGAGAGTCTGCCAAGATTTGGGGATGATTGTCTTTTTATTCTGCCATCATATAGTTATTATGTATAATGTATCATTAGTTAATGGTAATATTATTAATTGCTCTCACAAACATCTTGTAGCATGGGTTCACCAACTGAGCTTTACAGCTATTGCAACCTTGTTTTATTTTAATTTATAAATCAGCTCCTTCAGTCCCATCATCATTGATTGCTGTTTCTTGAAGTCTTTTCTAAGCTGTTAATCGCATTCTGGGACTGAGGTGTGGGGAGAAGCCCTTTTCACGATCAAGTTGACAGCAAGTCTGCTGCTTTGAGATCTTAGGAGACAAAGCACCACGTGAGTGCTACATACTGTTGGGAACATCAGAGAAGTAACTGAAACAGCACTGTGGTTTGTGTTTATTCTCTCTCAGTGGTGTCTGCATTAAAGCACTTCCTTCACAAGTGATGACAAATTCGTTCTCTGCTGCAAGCTCAGCCTGAAGGCAGGAGGCCAGTGTGTGATCGAAAACACAGAGTTTCTCAGAGCGATACATTGCCTTTTCTTTCTCACAGCACACAGTTTTGAGGAGGAAATTCTTTGGCTTGATGTATAAGTACTGGAGACAGAGTCAGTGATGCTGGAAAGAATTCAGGGGTGGGAGGGAGGTAAAAGGGCTTGGATGAATCAATAACAAACTTGAATATTTGATCAAAACATGAAGTGACACGCATGCCTCCTTCCCCTTCCTGCTGCTGTCTGTGCCAGGCTTGGATGAAGCTTGAGGAAGTTGGGGAGTTAAATCTTTTTTAGCACGACTTTGCAACTCTATACTATCTCCACATATGGAGATAGAGTGTGCCAGTCCCTAGGACAATGTGACGTGACAAGTGAAGAGACAGAAGACCTCTAAACCTCATGTAAGAGACGATGTGCAATTTCTGTCGTTCTGTTCCAGCATGTGTGGAGCAAGCTGTCCTGCAGACAGGCTCTCCAGCAGCGCAATGACAGAGCTCAGGTTTGGCTGGGTCTCGTTTTCTTCTGCACTTGCTCCACATTAGTTTGGAAAAAAGCTGGGCTGCTGAGACCCAAGTTTTGGTGTGTTTCTTCAGCCCACTGCTGCTGTTTCAATATTCGCCTTCCTTGCTTAGCTGCTTCTGTGTCTCCCACCATGGGTGGTTAGAGCCTGACACTGCTTCCCTGCCCTCTGCCAGGCCTGATGCTCTGCGGCAGGACTTCTGGTGCTGCCTCTTCCAGGCCGAGCTGGAGATAACAGCAATGTGTTGGATCTTTCCCATCCAGTCCCTGCCAGGGTGACAAAGGCAGCACTTACAGCAAATTTTGGCTCTTGCAATACATGAAGCTCTGCAAAGTTGGGATGGTACTCGTGAGAAAAGCAGTAATGTGCATCGATAGCAAAAAGGGCTGTCACCTCAGGCCCTTGGCCGGCTGGATGTCTGCTTGCTGGCGTGAGGTCACTGTTGAATTTTGAAGATGTGTTTTTCCACATAGATTTGAGAGCTGCTATAATGCTCTAGACTCAGAGTTTTGGCATTGTGCTACTAATGCCATGATTTTGCATTATCAATGTGGTAGAAATTAATTTGTGACACTGCAATGGAATTAAAAACAGAAGAAACCGGGTGCAACTTAGCCACGGTGTACCCAACTTTTGACAGCAGGCTTCGATTCCTTCAAGGCACGGCTTCCAGTGGAAGCTCCCCTGGGCTTACACCTATCTCTGAGGCAAAGTCTGGAAAATATTCCACTGAGGCACTGAACACAGCAGCAGTTTATACAGAGCTTGGGAAAGGTTTTCTAGCTATGGAAATGCCCTGGTGGTTGCAGTCAAAAATCTAATGATTGTAAGTGCCGACAAAAGCTGGCTGAGATCGAGTCCCCAGGTCTAACATTATACTCCAAAGAAGTTTGAATCTATCTTTATTTTGGCCCCAGGAGAACTAATCTGCGGGATGTCTCTGAGTCCACACTGTGGCCCCAATCACTCCTTGCTGTGGGAGTACAGCAAGCGGAGAGCGAAGAAGTCATTACCTGCTTGTACCTTGGTGCCCTGTTCTGCCACCACCATTGCTCCTGTCTGAGCATCACTGGTGTGAGCCTGTAGCAGAGGCTTTTGTTGATTGATTTGAGGTGAGAAAAAATACTCCGTCCCTGGCTGTGTGAGTGCATGAGGGCACCCAGCTGTCACCAGGTGTTCAGACAATAAATCACCTGCATTTACTCCCTGGATGAGTCTGTAAAGCTGGAAGTGCAACAGCAGGCCATGTCAGTGATGGAGAGTCACCCACAAATATGGATGCAATGGGAGCACCATGTCAAGGTTTCTCCTTGAGCTGTAGTAACATCCGAACCAATGTGTGGAAAGGTGCTAAATGGAGAGGAGAATCTATCATATTTGTGGCTGGTGCAGCTGATGTCTCCAACGTAGGGGATGTGCTGGAGTTGGCTGTAGCTAAGGTTCTCCAGAGTTTGATGTGTTTGGCAGATGTGAGTTTGCATCTGTATTTGGGAAGCTCAGCAGAGGTGGCAGTGGTGCAGAGTGTAGGAGCCACTGTTTGCAGCCACTGCCTTCTCAAGAGCCTTTGAAATTGAAGCCAATGAGCCAAGCATCATAGGAAAAATCTAGGACTTTTCATCTTCATAGCAGTTCAGAAATATCACCCAAATAAATCTCCCTACATTGTTGGACCCCATGCTTGCCTCTGCTGTCCAACGGGTATTTTCCCTCTGTGCATGCCTGGGTTTCCCTATTTGTCCAGTGGCGAGACTAAGACACTGTCTTTAGCATGAAGGACTTTAAGAGCCCTGTATTAAATGCTCAGCATTATTGTTATTTATTGAGACTCATCTGATGATAGGCAGGGATGAAAATTAAGAGGATAAATATGACAAAATTAAAACCCAGCCAACAGTTTCACTTAATTAGCTCATGATACCTACTAGGCAAGGAAAAGCAGTCTTTTTCAAAGGCTTCTCCTTGAGTAGAATTTCTTTCTGATATGTTGTAATACAGCCATACACAGGATGAAATCAGCTGCTTCTTTGGCTGACGTCTCATCTCGGGGCTTTCTGGAAAAAAATGTTGTCATTTATATTAACTTGGATAGTAAAATTTGCCTTTTGTGTTTATTAGAACTTAACCAATTTGGGCATCTCTAACCAATGAGCATTGTTTTTCCTATTTATTTGGTGGGGAAACTGAGGCACAAAGTGGAGAAATGACACCCCCAGCATTACCCACTGAGTCACTGTCACTGTTCTGATCAGCATTGTGGATTCTTCACCTTCCAAGTCATCAGAAAATTAATCCTTGTTTTATACTCCAGGACAGTTTTGACTTAGTGACATTCAGCCATTTAGCTATCAAAGATCTGAGCAAGAATTTAGCAGAACACTGAAAGGTGTTATTACCTATCCGGATAATGGAAATATTTGCAGTCACAGTATATTAAAAATATGCACTGGTTAGCTGTTGTTTGGTGTCAAGAAAGAATTTCCTGACAGGTAACTTATTAAATAGTTATTCTTTACTTGGTGATTGAAGTTTCCTCTGAAGCATTTGGTACTTAAGAACACTGAAGATATGAATAAGATGGACCAAATGACCCATTAGATATGAAGATTCCTGTTTTTTCTTTAATGCAGGGGTGCTGCCTATAAAATGAACCTCTCCAACATGTAATATGTTGTCATAATTTTGGTCACTCTACTTGCTAAAGTCTTTGAAGCTTACAGTTTTGTATTAAAGATAAGAATGCTGGTTTCTGGTCCATTTATACCATTATGTGTTTTCCTGAGCCAGACTTGCAGCCTTGCAGGGGTGGGGTGTAAGTATAGTCAGTCGTGCCTTGGGGCAGGGGGGATCTATTATGCAACCCTTGAAGTCTCCCTTCCAGACCTATTTTCTGTGATTGTGATGCACATGCACCTTGGAGGAGTAACCGACCCGCAGCTCCATGGCACTGTCTCTACCAACCCTTCCCTTGGCGCCTTCTTTCTAGATGCAAAGCCCTCATCCATTCTCTACCCTGGTCTGTAGCGCTCTAATTCTCCATAAGCGTCTGCAAAATCACTGCCATGGGAATAGCCGCCGCCTGTTCCCCTGGCATAGCTGTGTCCCCTGCCCTATGGTAGGGCACCCCACAGCCAGAAGGAAGATGCTCCAGAAGCAGCGTCAGCTTTTTTTCTGCTGCTGAGCTGCGCTCCAGCTCCCCTTCCCTGCTTGCTGCTGGCGAGGTAGCAATTATGCTCCCATCGATCCCTCCTCTCCAGGAATCGCCCCACGCGCACCAGCCCACTGTCACAATCAATAGCCCAGCCCTCGTGCAGAGACGGCGAGGGGGCCAAAGAGGCAATTTGCTCACTGGACAGGTTACGATGAAATGATATTGTGTCAGGAGGTGAAGTGGCAGAGTGGCTGGCACTAAAGATTTCCCTCTGTGGCCACAGGGGAAGCTAGGGCTGGATGAAATTTAAAGTCAGGCTCAATAGCTGCTGCTTAGATCCTGCTGGAGATAAAGTGTAACTGAAAGAAAGTGGGGAAATGATTGTTTAGGAAACAAAAAGTGATGTGGGCCTTTAAACCCATCACTTCAAAATCGTTCTGACTGGGAAGGAAAGGAGGAGATAAAATACCTTTCATTTGTGATCTCTAGCTGGCAGGAATTAAATGCATACAGGGTTCATTCTGGACAAAACTCAGGGCTTCCAACAGCCAAGCTCAATCAATTAGTTTATTAGTAAAAGACAAATATGGCATTCAAGAAAAGGAGGCACCCGCCTTGACAGTCCCTGCTGTCATCCTGTGTTACAGGCATATTACAAATTAGGCAATCAAAGGTACCACTTAGATTTTCTGCCAATTTTTGACAGACAAGGCAAGGGGAGTTTCAAGACTTCTCTGAAATGTTTTTATCTTGTTTTGAGTAGCCCCTTGATGTTGTATCTCAAATGAAATGAGTAAATAGCCTTATGCTTGTTATTCCCTGATGCAAAGCTCATGTTTGATACGCGATAGTCATCTTTCCCATGTAAAGTATGTTACAGTCTTCGGCTTTGTTGAGCGTAAGCAGAGGGCACTGTGGGTGCTGCTTAGCTCAAGGACCTTGGTGCCCATACTGCCCATTTGCACCCCCTGCCCTCTTCCCAACATACATCAAATACTTAGAAATACATACAATTACTTAGAAACATGATACTGATCTCTATCATGGAATCTGTGTTAATATGTTTATACAGAAATAAAACAGAGCTTAGTGTAAGCATCGAAACCACTGATAACAAGGTCTTCAGTCAAAGGCGGGTTCACAGGAAAAGAAGGCTTAGTGGTTAGACCTGGGAAGCTGCCTGAAGACTCCTGCTGCTGCCAGCTACACTTCTCACACGCTTTGCCACACCAGGCACAGTATTTAGGCCAGATTTTTCAGAAGTGCCCAGTTATTTGGAGTGCCTCATTAGTGATAACTAACATGTGGAGCACCTGCAGATGCCCCTCCATCAGCAGGACCTAGCCAGGATCTGCACATCTGCTCATCAAGTCAGCTTGCAGTTAGGCATCTCACAGTTATAATGGAGGCTTTCTGCTTTCAGCGCCTCTCAGTTTCCACCTCTGTGAAATGGAGGCAACGCTGCAGGAGATGAACAGCTTAGTGGGAAGCCTCCAGGCCAGAATAGCCTGTTCACACTACATGGCAGCAGGGAAACCTTTGGTGACTTTGTACTCCTAAGGAAACCTGGGTCTTAGGTGCTGTCACAGGCTGCTCGCTCCTGCTGTGCAGCTAAGCCCTTGCAGTTTCCTGCAGCCTCCACCCATCCCATGGTTTCTACGGGACAATGCTCTGAGGCCCGGCACAACACAGGGATGGTCCCTGGTGCTGCTGTCGAGAAGGTCCCTGGGTGTTGGAAAGCAGTTTGTGGCCAGCCCAAATGCGCGCTGCGCAAAAGGCCCCTGGATGCCTTCTGCTAGCTCTACGGCTTCCAGATTAATAGTGCTCCACAGTCATCCTGTGCAAATGCAACACAGGGCTGCTTGCCCCTTTGTGAATAAATGGGGGCAGCGTGTTTGAGCTGGGCACGGCAATGCAGGGAGCAATTCCCTGGCAAGCAGAGAACTCTTGGCTTCCCCTGGCTCTGCAGAGGGAGAGGGCGAAGCATGATCCACCCTCTCTGTGCTGTACAGCTCCCATCTCTGCCAGTCTAATGGTGCTTATTTGTCACCACGGAAGGGAAAACCCAGCCATGTGCAAGCCCGACATCTGCTCGGCGGGCTGCCTCTGCTTGGCACTCGCCAGCAGGCAGCACGACACTGTTTGCTGGACCCCGCGCCGCTCGCCCTGGGTGCTTTGCAGCAGCACTGGCCGCAGTGCAATAAGGGTCAGGGCTGCTCGTGCCCCTCGCCAGCGGGCTCAGAACTGCTGCATCCCAGCCTAAAGCAAAGCCTCCGGGTGGCTGCGTAGGGATGTGAGCAGGGACTGGCAAGCTGAGGCCAGGGGGCTCTGCCAGGGCACGTCTCCTCCCCGTCCATAGGGGATAGGAGGAGCTGCGCAGAGTGGGCTGGTAGCTGATGGGCATTTGGCTGTATTTCCAAGGGTGCGCTATGAGAATTTGGATGATGCGTCTCTCTTTCTGTGGGGCAGCTCCTACCTGGAAATGCATTTGAGAAGGCATTTGAAGATTTCTTAATTATTGTCCTTCTTCACAGTGCAAATGGACCTGACTCAAATCCCTAAATGCCAACACTTTTTGGGTACTGATTAAGCTCTGGGTGTGATACTAATGTCTCCTCCTCTCCAAAACACTGTGGTTATGTTAAGCCGTAGCATAGCCCTGCCTGGGGGCAAGGGGCAAAAGGAATGGGTTCGTGTGCAAGGAAGGAAAGCTCTGCCCCAACCATGGTGCAGCATCAGCCCCATCGATGCAGGGCATCCATGGGGAGCAGGTGTCCCCTGCTTGAACTGAAGATCCCATGCCTCTTATCTGTGTTTGTGCAGTGATGAGGGCTTTCCACTAGAGAGAGACATGAGTACACACAGAAAACCTGTTTGCTATTTGTATCACACAGTCCACCTGGCCAACATGGTGCAAAAAGGAATGGTTGGAGCTGATCATGAAAGGAGCTTTTTCCCACGCTAAAATTCTTAATTATCTTTTCTGAATGACGCTTGTCTTCAAGACTTTTGGGTTTTGACAAAGAAAATCGTCATATATTTTCATTCTTGCTTTAAAAAAAATATTGGTTTTAATTCTTTCAGTAGAGGCCAAAATATATTCAAATATTGAACAGTCTTACAAATAGTCAAGAAACTTGCCAAAAATATTTTTATTAGAAATATATTTCTAGAGAAAATTTTCAGCTGGTTGCTGTTTATCTGACAGGGAAGTGGATATTACCCAGGCAAAAACTGGTAATTCTCATGTGTCTTTTTGTCTCCATAGACAAAAACCCAATTCAGTGACCTCTGAAATATGAACACCTGTGGGAGGACCATGGTGACAATTGAACACAACATGTTTTAAGAGCAGAAGTGAAGAATAGCTTCCTTAGTTGAAAATCCCAGGGAAAGAGAAATGGGGCAAAGAACAGTGGTGTCAATATTTCTATATTTATGTGTCATGCCTTAATCCTTGCAGGCATCCAGGCGTGTGCTTTGCACACCAGAGGGAGCTGGTCCTTTCAGCTGTTTCTTACCAGAAGACCCGCACAGCCAGCAGATCCAAACCTTCTTGGTGTGGTGTTGCAGCAGTGCCCACCTGGAGGTAAGAGCACTGTTGAGTGAGATGCCTTTAGCACTTGATATATTGTTATATGTATACAGTGTAGGTTTTCCTTTGGGGTCACTTGCAGCTATGAGTGCGGAGGGTGCATAGTAGCTAATGCTGCTTTGCCTGGGATTTCTGGTGAGCGTACAGCTCAGGGTGGCAGCGCTGTGAGTCACGCAATTTCTTCTATTTTTGGGTCCTGTTTTTGAATGCTTTCCCCAGTGGTATATGGGTGGCTGAAGGAAACACACACATGCACACTTCACATACTGCAAATAGAAAGTCTGCATTTAAAGGCCTCCTGTTGCTTTCTTGCAGACCCTGCAAAGCTTCAATCTGCTAGGCTTAATAAACGCACTCTCCTGGGGTGTTGCTCACTGGGAACAGATGGTCCCATGGGGGACAGATGGCCCCAGAGCTGGGAACTTCCAGGGGCTTTTGGTGGGAGATGGGATCCCACCCTTTACCTCAAAGACCGTTCGTAAAGGTGCAGTGAGAGCATGCTCCTCTGGTACTTTTCTAATCCCATGAAAAATCCCTCTTTGTTGTCATCAGGTGTGAGTGGGTAGGTCACCGTCATAGCCCATGCTGAAGCAGGGGGTTCCAACATAGAGGCAGTGTCCTCCTTTCTGCTGGACATAGAAGAAATCTGAGGAGTGAAGAAGGAAAAAGGTGAAACACATAAAGACCATGAACGTGGGGCCTTTTTCTTTGGTACCTCCCAAAAGGCTTCTTGCCCCCAAATATGCCTCCTGCATTACCCAGGGTAAGACCTTTGTGGATCTCCATCACAACTGGAGACTGGGGTGTAAATGCAAGGCTTTAAGAGTATGTTGTGAGTCAACGTGGATCTGAACAAGTCTCTTTTTGATATTCGCTCTTAAGTTACAGCCCCAGCTTTGCTCTGTCTTATCACCTTGGAGAACAGAGGTGCAGGATTTAACTGATCCCATCACCATCAGCAACAATTCCTGGAAATGAATCACTGCCTCTGTGATCGTTTCCTGGATCCTTTCCGTAGAACATCTGATATCTCAAAGAGATGTCTTTTGCATTTCTGTTTATCTGCCCTGGAGCTGTTATGATCATAGTAGCTGCTGGATTCATAACACCGGGGACAGAAAGCCTGGCCGCGTCCTGCCCAAGGCACCCCCTCTCCTCCTCTACACTGGTTTCCTGTAGCCTTTTCTCCAGGCATATAGCCTAGACCTAACAAGGTTGTTAAGCTCCCAGTTCCTATTTGTTCTTAATTTTCCTTTTGAAAACTAGCCCTAGGCTAGTGCGGTTCTCTCAGAACCCACAATCCTTTGTAACACCAACTTTTTGTTTGCTCCAGCTTGAAGCCCAGCCTTCCCATGGGGAGATAATACCACACATAGGGGACTAACTGTTGAGAGGTAATATAGTTGGGAATTTTTACCTCAGAGTCATGTTTTAGTGTAGATCACTTTCTCCCTTTGTAATACCTCTCCGGACCTCCTAATAAACCCCTCTCTCCACTTGTTTATGGACTCTCATTCTGTTTCAGAAATCTGGTAAATGCAGAAGCCTTTAGACAGAAAATGTAGACTAAAAGCTGCTCTAAACCAATGTTTCTTCCCTCTTCTTTGTAAGCCCTGTGCACATTAAATGAAACTTATATGCTTCTTGAAGCTGCCTGTGTTATTATTGGAACTGATGCACATTCACTCCAACCAATCTATTTTTATTTGAACCACTTACGCTGTATGAAACCAAGCATAATAACTACAGTCAATATAGATATATTTGTTTTTATTTAAACTCCTAAGTGTGCTAAAAGCAATAAATGCTTTTCCCCCTGAAAAACCAATATATACGTATAACAGGCAGAAAATGTATGTATCCGTCAAAGCAGGAGTGACCGGTGGCCCAGGGGGCCGCTCCCGAAACCCACCGCGCTGTCACCCACGCAGGCGGCTGCGGGGGGGCCGGGGGCTGCCGAGGCCCGGAGGGGGCAGGAGGGGAGTGGGTCTGCGGGGGCTGGCGGCTCCCCTCAGGGCCGCCCGGCTCTGCGGGAAGGGAAAGGGCAGGGTGGCCTGTCGCTAAGGGCTCAGCAGAGGGGCCGGTGGCAGTGCCGCCTGCGGCGCGTGGGCCTCGGCCTGCGGCCTGCTGGGCCATGGGGCAGGAGGCGGCCGCTCCCCAGGGCGTGGTGGGGCTGCAGGGCGCCCCCTGTGGGTGGGGGCCGGCACTGCCCCATACCGGTCGCAGCCGGTGCCAGCTGGTTCCAGCTGGTTCTGACCAGCGCCGCGGCAGCGCCAGGGCAGGATGAGGCTTGGCCCTGAGGGGAGGTGGTGGCGTCTCTGCGGCAGCCTGAGGGGACTTTGTGGCACCTCTGTGAAAGCATGTTTTAGAAAGGGCGGTAAGCGCCATGCTAAGGGATCAAGGAGGCCAGAGCAGGAGGGGAGAGGAGGCTGGAGGCAGAGACCACCACGCTGGAGTAGGCAGGATGAGGAGAGCAGCAGCGGAGGCGGCCAGCCAGGCTGGGGCCGGGAGGTATGGCTCTGAAGGGGCTGCTGCTGCTGCTGCTGCTGTTGGAGGAGGCACAAGGCACTGGCCCCATTTTCCTATGCTACCCCTGGGCTCAGGGGCGGTCCCTGTCACGGAGACAGAGTGTACTCTGCCTCCATGGGTGCGGAGGGGATCGAGGCGCAGAATGTAAGGAATAAAGGTTTGGCAGATGCAAGGAGTGTTTTCCCTGTGTGCCTTTGTGTTTGTTTCAGTACCAGAATCAATAATTAGAACATTGTTCATTGACAGTAAATTACATTGATTGAACACTGCCCCTCCCCCCGCAAAATGAGTAAACTGTTTTTGCCCACAACACCAAAATGCCTCTATCAGTGGATAGAAATTACCTACTTTGAGGGTGGGTTTTTACCCGCAGACATGGGAAATGGGCAGTTAACAGGAATCTTCCTTCTGCTCTGATAGGAACTGCCCTTTTGCTTTTGTTCATCAGGCAGCTTGTCACTTTTCATCATCAAGACATGAATACGTAGGAGAAGAACTTCAAGAACGATCAAAATGGCTGATCAAGGTTGGAGGGACTACTCCAGGTAAAAGGAGTACTATTACTCCAAGGTGATCTGTGTCTATCCTGGTTCCTTTTGAAATGCAAGGTCACATCTTCTAGCCTGACCACACACCTCATCAATTTCCACTTGTGCAAATTACAAGCAACTGCTTTTTGTATTTTTCCTCCAGGACCCTATAATATGACAAAGTCAGGAAATGATGCGATCTGATGAGTAACCATGGCTGGGTCTTCTGTGTTCTGCAGCTCCTCCTAGAGCCCACAGACCATCACCTGTTTTTCCCTCCACTTACATGTGTTTTTTCTGTCAGAGTAGTCCCCTCTTCTTGTAACAGCTTTGTTATGCCTACTCTTATACAAAAAAGATTCAAAATCTCCAGTTTAGTTATTCTGTTCCAATGCCCCTAGGCAGCATTGATGCTCATTACCAGGCCCTCATTAAACACATTGAATTGTGAATGGCATGTTTCCAGTTGTGTGGCCTTTGTTGGGCTTTTAAATAGTTGTTGTAACAAGAAAGCTTTTGGGGCATTTCAGTTGGCCAACAGCTGTGGTGTGTCTGTATCCTGAATGCCACATGTTTTTGGTTTGTTACGTGACTTCTGTATTGCCTGGAACTGCTTTCCAGTGGCCCAGTCCAGGCAAGTGTGTATGGATGGTTCACATTAGTTGGTGTGTGGCATCAAGCAATGCACCAACAGTTTTCATTCAATGCAGTTTCTAGATTTTTAGCATGTACCACTCTTTCTAAGACAGATGTGCATATTCATCTGCTGGAAGAAAGCAAGCAAGTTCAGTGTTGCTGGGTGAGCCTGCAGGTAGCATTTATGAGCTATATTACTCTAAGCACTAAATTTACACTTTGCCTGCTTCACATGTGCTTTAGAAAACAATATGCAGTGGACTGTCATTCCTAGCAGTCTGGGTTCCTAGAGTGGGTGGCTTGTGCCACATTCTGGCTTACAGGAAGTTGTTTAGAAGCTTTAAAAAGTGAGAGAGACTCATGTGCATGCTAGACAGGTTGGTGTATAAATAGGGTTTGGTAGTAATCAAAGACCTAGAGAGCATCAACTTTAACGTGGGTTTGGTTTGGATGAAACCTTTTGTTTAGAGAGCAGGTTTGTTTAGATAACAGTACCTATGATGGCTGTGTACTTGATCTTTGAGCCATTGTATAACTATTAAGTAGCATAAGTACAAGTATACTTCTTGTGGTGAGCTGTTTTATCCTCTGTCATTAACCACCTTCTTTTTGTGTAGTTTGAGGCAAAATTGTTTTCTGCTAGGGCTGATACCATCACATGTGGGCACTTGGAGTTTGGAATATACCAACAGTTACAGTAGGCAGCTGCACATGTGACTTGCCATCATGGTGCTGAGCAAACCAGAGACACTGTTCTCTCCCCTTTCCCTGAGAAGCTGAATTTCTGGTCTGTCACCCACCTTAGCACAGAGTGAGACTGTATGTTTAAGCTAGTGGCTCTGGTGAGGGTTTCCATCCTTACTATGTCCCCACAAGAAATATGAGTGGCATGTGCCAAGGCAAGCCTTCGCCCAGCTGTTATTGTAAACTTCGTCAGAATGAATGGAGTCACCTGATTGAGCGGTGCCTCATCCTGTTTCCAGTGTGTCAAAGCCTTCACAAACTGCAGTGCACTGTGGTAACTTTGTTGTTCATGTTAGCAAAAGTCAAGGGCTGAATAGACCTCGCTGCTCATTCTGAAGGGTTTCTATTGCCATGAAGAAAATTAGATGGTCTTTTGCACACTGCTTGTGGTCTACAGAGAAGTTTTCAAGTAGCAGAGGCCATCCCGCTGCCCTGGAATCATAATTCCTCCCCTGCCTCTGCTGTTTGCTGCTAGTGTGCGTGTGAGTCTCTGAGGGCAGTTCTCTGCTGTCTGGGGTGCTGGGCGCAGAGCCACGACAAGCACAGCTGGCCTGTGCTGCTTGGTCTGGGGCAGAGAAGAGCTCCGTGGAGAGCGTGGCTCCAGTTTGACAGCAGGGCACTGCAGCCCAGCTCATAAGCCCTCCCCGCCAGCTGGGCATGTGAACCTGTGCTCAGTGCCAGGGTGGACATGGTTTTTTTTCTGGTTGTGCAAGGTGCTGTGCTGTGCAAGGCTGTGCAAGGATGCTTTAGTCTCTGCCTCAGGTGTCTCAGGTTTACAATGAAGTAGATACTAAAATAACTGGTATAATATAGATGGATAATATGACAATAACAACAACCAACAGGGGATGTTTGGAGGCTAAATTCATGTCTGGAAAACGTGCTGTAAGGACCTAAAGATGGAAGAGCATTATGGCTATTATTGATATTGCAGTAATATCTCAGAGGTCTCATTTTGGGAGCTGAGTGCCACTCTGCTAAGCTCTCTCTATGCACACAAGAGAAAGATAGTCCCTACCCCAAACACTTTTCAAAAGAACAAAATGACAGTTCCCAACATGTGGCTATTAATGCAAAAATGGGGGAGAGGACAAAGTAAGAGTAAAATGATAAAATTTGGCATAATAATCTGCAGTTGTGACACACCCACTCCCCTGCCATTGCCATGTGTTAAAATCCAGCAGTGGTTTATAATATTACTGAGTAACTGTCTTCTTACAGACCAGATATTCTTCTCCCCTTCTGCCTTTCCTGAAAGGAAAGGGTTGTACCCGGCGTGCCACTGGACCTGTGCTCAGAAAAGACCCCCGAAAGATCGGGAGGAACTCAGACCATTAGTGTTGGTACTCAGAGCTCATTGATCCAGGAGCGTGTATTCAGGCAGGCTTCAGACCCCAGTACCTCCCAGTTAATCCATTTAGCATTGTGTTTGCATGCTTGCTGAGGTATTCAAAGGGCCTTTATGAAAAGGAGGATTTCTCCGTAGTGAACGGAAACAAACAAGATAAAAAGGCAGAGATAAGCAAACAGACAGGATTTCAATCCTAACCTCCATTTAAACTGAGTGGCTGTCGATACTAATAACATAAAGGCAGCAGTGAAGTGTGGCTGACACACGCCAGGTAGAGAATGCTCAGAGACATCTGAAAATCCCATCAGAAATTGCAATGGCAAACGTAATCAGCATGTCTGGAATTGTCTTAATTCATTGGTTTTATATTGTCTTGAGAAGCTGGCAGAGATCCTCTGCACATAGCTGGTGCTGGCACAACTGTGTCCTTTTTCAGTCCTCTTACCCCTTCTTGGTAGTCTATAAATGGAGGTAGGGGGTGATGCTAATGCAAGGTGTTCCTGTCCGTGGATATAGGTGTGAACCACTTTCTCAGTGTACTGGGGATTCAGGACTTGTTGAAATCGCAGACCCTACATGTTAATCCTGCATGCTAGAAGAATTCAGTATTGATCTGACTAAAAGTGATGTGATGCAGATCAGGGGATCTGCATTATCAGAGCGGTGTGGAGGCCTGTGGCTGGGCTGGCCGGTGGCAACGTAGGCTGGGAAACGTACCTAAATGTATGGGGAGACACAGCAGAGAGGTGAGTGATGCTGTTAGTCGCAACCGAGGGTGGCTGAACTTCCTGTGCGTTAGCAGTGCCTGTGTAGGACCGTGCCCAAATGTAGATACAGCACAGTGAGGAGCAGAAAACCAACAGGTAGGAGGTCAGATCTGAGAAATCAGTTACAAAGGGAATGCAGAAGCCCAAGCTGCAGCTTAATATATCCACAAGTGTGCATTTAGCAGGCAGTGGTTGATGACAACATAGGGATTTGGGGGCTCCACAGTAAATTTCCAAAGCCATTTGCACAGTAGATTAGTGCGTGACCCAGGAAATCAATAGACAAAAAGTGTGTTTTAAGCTGAAGCTGGCTAACAGGTACAAAATCACAGTAAATGGATGCAGAATGACTAGTGACCACCTGCGGCTGACACCGAAAACGGACTGTTTCACACAGATGCAGTTTGAGCTACACTCTAATGCCTGTACAAATGCATCTGGTGGAATTGCAGCAGGGCTACATGTTTCTGACGGGGCTTTGGCAACGGAGGGGGAGTCTCTGCTGGAATATTTGGTGGGATTTGAAGTAGTGGTGGTGGGAGTACCTCGAGAGCTCAGAGTGCAGGGGAGTGCCAATCAGGGTGCTGGCCCTATGCAGGGAGGGGCAGCACCACAAAACATCAGCTGTAAGGAGACGTGATTTGATTTCATGAACTCATCCACAGAACTATGGGGCCAATATGACTCCTAAAATACAAACACTAGAGGGAAATACATTAACAGTGACTAAAATAAAAGCTGAGCTGGGAGTAAACCACAGACCCAGCTGTCACAGAGCAGCGGTTGCTGGCCATTAAGCCGAGAGCACAGTATACAGCACTCAAGTGAATGGGCATTGCTAAGCCAGAGGCTCCTGAGTAGTTCTGGAGAACATCTGCTGCTTCCAGTCGGGTTTACTAGCTCAACGTCAGTGTTGGCACTGCTAACACCACCTCCAGAGCTGGTAAAGAAAAGAGGAGGCAGCACCGCAACACCAAGCCAGGTAGAGAAGCAAGGTGGATGAATGACACAGGTTGGAGGGGGAGGGAAAAGAGAAGACAGCTGTGACAATAGTTGAATTAGGATAAAAGGGCTGAGGACGTCGACCAAGCAGATGCAGAGTATTACTTGATTTCTAAATGAAGCTCAGCTGCAGAAAATGCTGTTCTTGAGTGATCAGGAGCTACTGCTGTAGCCTGGATTCACAGGCAAGGAGGACTGGTGAGAGTAGTAAGCAGATTTGCTATGAAATACCTGGGTGGAGCTGGAGACAAGCCCTGGGTGAGCAAGGCCAGGCAGAAAGAGGCTGGAATAAGGAAAATAAAATAAAATGGGATGCTGACAAGAGACTACAGACCATCTTTCCAGATAATTTCTAGACCTGGATGATCCATGGCCATGCTGGTGTTGCAATATCAAGTGAACTGCTGATCTTGCTTCCCTGAGGAATGGCCAAAGCTGGAATAACTCAGCAGCCCTGTGCTGGTGAGTTTGTTTTCATTTCAAACAATAATGATAATATTTCCCTCCTCCTGCTGCCCTTTTTTTCTCAAGTGTTTAGAGTCGGTATTTCTGCTATAACTAGGTCAGGGAACCTAAGTAGGTCACGGTGACTCTCTAAACGTGGCAGATCTAGAAGCAAAGCTAGGGAGAGAAGACCTGACTGTGTGTAAACAAAAGGCAGCAAACTGGGCCTAGTGGGAGTGACAACCCCAGGGTGAAGTGGGGAGAGCCTGCTGAGCACCTGCATGGGAACTGAGGAGAGAAAGCGAGGTGTGGGGCAGGGAACGGGGGCTGAGAGAGCAAGAGCATTGGGGAATGGAGTACAGCTGAAGGGAAGAGGAAGGCAGGGAATGGGATTACAGCCGTGGGCAAGAGGAGACCAGAGAAAGGTGTTAGGGCTAAAGGGTTAGGAAGAGAGGGGTTAAGGCTGAGGAGTTGGAGAGCAAAGAGATGTGTAGGTGGGAGCAGCTGGGAATGGGCTTGCATTGAGGGCAGAAGGTGACAGGAGGTGGGGAAAAAGGCTTATATGGTGAAGTGCATCTGAGAGACAGCAGGGACAATGTTTAACCAGAGAATGAAAAGTGGTAGATCAGGGAGAGAGGGAGGTGGTATTCGTGTAGCACGAAGCTGCCAATCCCAGCAAAGACCAAGGTGAAGCCATCATTGTGTACCTTCCCTTGTCTCTAGGAAGGGTGAGCATGTTGAAGGCAAGATCACAAAAGAAAAAGGAGCTGTGACTCTGCTTGTGCTTGTACTTAATTTTGCAGGGGCGTTGCTCACTTCGGTTTCAAAGCTCTGACTCCCATCCAAAGTTTGGTGTTCTTTCACTGGAGTCATCAAAGTCTGTTTCCCTCGAATGTGAAGAAAAATGAAGCTGCAGCAATAGGAAGAGCTATTTACACCAGAGGGAGACACCCCCAGGATTTGAAAGTTAATCACTTTTATGTGCCTAATTTCGGGTCTTTGTCACACAATGCCTTGCATGTTTGGGGTTGGCAGGTTGAAAATGATGCATGCTCCCCATGCTGCCCTGCGGGACCCCTCAAACTAATGTTCCATGGAAATGCAGAGACTTTGTTTCACCATCTGCAGCATCTCCCTCCTTTTATCACAGTGCAAGTGTTTTCATGGTTGCAAAATTGGTGCATCCATGCAGGGTGCCTCTGCTGCGCGGGGGCATTTTGGGTCTGTTTCACATGTTTGGGAATGCTTCTTTCTGAACTGAGCAGGACGCTGCGTTGTGTCGTATCTGGTGGTTTCTCAGGCAGTGTACGCCTGTGTTCAGCCTTGCTTCCACAGCTCCTCTCTTGTTAATGTTTAGGCTGTCCCATTATGGTATGCATACTGGTGCTCAGAGGAGAATTGGAGTAGCAGCCTGCAGGGAGGGATGTCCCATTTTATTATTACTGTTAAGTCATGGCTGTAAGATCCGCTGGGGTAGTGTCAGCAGTGGGGCAGCCAGAACAGTTATTTGTGGCTTGTGTGCCGAGATCTGCTTACTCGCCCCTACTGCGAGCCCTTACTCGCAGTACTTACTTCCATAGTTCCCCTACCAATACTGAAAGTATTTTAGTTGTCTTCTTCCATGGATGTTATTAGTTCTGACCTAGCTGCTGATCTAGTCTTACTGGATTTAGCTTTTTCTAGTTGTTTTGGGTAGCTGTTACATGGAGTCCTATAGAAATTTGCCTCTTAGGGCAAAGAGCAGTGGATTCAGAGGAGAAGGAAGACAGACAAATAGGAAATACTTGTTGGGGGGGTGGGGGGAATGGGTGTGTTCCCTAATGATATCAGCCTGGTGAGCCTTTCTTCACTTTCTCGTTAGCAGTGATGTTGCTGTGAAGGGGGTATGCAGCTTTGATTCTAGTAGCAAAATCCACTGATCACCTTTGGGCCATTGGCAGTTCTTGTCTGTAAGATCTCTCAAGTTATCTGTGTATAGGCACTGTAAACAGATACAATCGGTTGGAGTCAGTGTGCAGTGGTTACATAGAACTGATAGGGATACAGTGCTGTACTGCTGAGATATTAATAAAAATGTCTGAGGTTATCCTCCTGTACCAGCATATACATCCTCCAAGAACGGGGCAAGAAGAACTTTAGGGATATTGACTTTGTTTTTGTTTTGTTTAACCAAAATCTCTATGTGAATGCAGGAGCAAGACAGGGCAGCAGCATGTACTTTTCACTGGCAGTAAAGCAGAGTTTTGTCTATGGACCGTCTGCAATATTCAGACAAGAATAGAGGGTGAATTTGGATGTCTCATTTGGGGATGCTTTTTAGGATGAAGTAAGTCTTTAGGGTGATCCAAACTTGATTGTATTTCCAAAGCTGTAATTTGATGACACCCTCTAGTGACCAGGTTAAGAGCATTAAGCAACAGTTAAAAAAAAAAAAAAAAAAACAACAACAAAAAAAAGTCTAGGAACATAAAAATGTGGGGTTTTTTTTCCCAGTTATTTCAGAGCAATAAATGCATTGTTTCAAGGTAAAAATTTTCCTCAATACTCTAATTTACAAGGAAAATTGAACTATGGTTGTTAAAATCCCCTTTGGTCTATAATTTATAACCATTTGATTTGATCTTTACTCCAGGTACTTCTCCTGACCATGAATGCTTATATTGCTCTAAAAAAACCAAAACAAATACCCACTTATTCTTCCATATATTTTGTCTGATGAAACACTATGAAATTGTGTAGAAACTGGGTTGTAATATGAAAAGCTGAGCTATGCAGGTGAAGCCGGGAATTAATGCCACAACTTTGTGAATCGAGGTTTTTTTTTTTAATACAAACACAAATTTTGTGAAATCGGTAGAAATTGCCAGAACCGTGGTGACAGCATTTATTATTATTAGTCCAACTATTATTGTTATCGTCAGAGTTAAGCTTTACCCACCTGCTTTCTTCTGTGCACACATTAAGAACAAGGGCCACTCTGGGACTTCACAGCAGAGTTCAGGCAACACCAAAGCAGTGCAGCTACATGCATTAGACACGAGGAAGATTCGATGCTGAGATGAGGCAGGCACCTGGGATTAATGATGGGAAGGGCCACTAAAATCCATCATGGTGCTGATACCTCTCGAAAAGCAGCTCCAACATTCAAGGAATTGCAGAATACTGTTGTGCTTTGCCTGTTTGTTCTGAAATCAAAGATGGAGCTGGGACCCAGGTGGTGCAGGTGTCCGCCTGGGTGAGTTTCTTCCTTTCTCTCCCAGCTCTCCACCATTTCTTTTACTTGCTCCTCTCTTGGCGCCTTCAAAAGCACCTCCTGCCTGCTCAGTGCTGCTTTCATAGAGCTCAGCCCTGTGCTGCTCCCTGGCCATCTTCCTGACAGCCTATTGCTTTCCTGAGGAGACTTTATGGGTTACAGTGCCCCTACATTTCCCCTCCAGTTCTGTGGAGACAGTGGGGAATATGTGCTGTGTCACTTCTAGCTTCAAAAAAAACACAAGAAGGAGGACCCACGTAACTACCAGCTAAGATGATTGTTTCCTTTTGAAAGCCTCAGGGTAGAAAGCTTTTTAGGGAGAGACAGGAAGGAAACATGTTACATGCATGGAAAGGGATAAATCTGATCATACGTATCAGCGGGAAGCATCTGCAAATGAAAGAAGAGAAGGGAGGTCAAAAGAGGGTGCTTAGCAGTAGTTTGCATAGCAAGTGAGAAGACAAGAAGGTGCAGATACATACTTATTAAACTGTAACCCTGACACAATCTGTAGCACTACTAAGATCTTTAATCTGTCAACAAGCCTCGTGTTAAATTGGAAGGAGATCTCCATGACTGCGTTTTATGACTTCTGCACATTAAACATGGTGTTAATGTCAGATCTTCCCCTGGACTAGTAGTATGTCCAATAGAAGAAGCCTACAAGGGCATCTTATACAAGATGTTGAAGAGGCGTTTCATAGCTTTTCAGGTAGATTCTGTGTTGCTTTCCTGTTTCCTTGATCTCTGATATTTAGCTGATTCTCTGAAATTTATCCAATTCTTCCTACAGATGAACTGAACTTCTTGCATGCAGTTTATCTCCTGTAATACACACATTCCTACAGAGTGCTTTATGGTATGCAGGGAGTCTGATCTTCGCTGTGCTAGCAGGGCAGAAAGATTTTGTGTTCTGGGCCTTGACCTGCAGCTCTGGAGATCTGCATTTAATTTTCAGCTCTGCCACATACTTCCCAAGTGATCTTGTGCAAGTCATTTATTCTCTCAGCATTTAATTATCACCCTTTTGCAGATGAGAAGTTGACACTTCTCTGCCTTCCAGAGAGTAATGTGAGGATAAATTCATCAACCTTCATGTTCTGCTGTGAACAATGGGAGTTCACTGAGGCAAAGTCCAACAGGGGAGATGAGGCAACATAGGGAACAAAGCAAGGATGAAGTCCATTTTAGCTAGTTAGGAAGCTATCCTGTATGAGCAGAGTGTATGATGTCTTGCAGGATTTTACATCAATCCTCTGAGTGTGCAGTGCTGTGACTTTATTATCCTATCCTTCTGTATAGTACAGTGTCAAAACTGGGGGATGGGGGATCACGAGGTTCCTTGTTCTCTTTTAGTAAGCAGTCATCAGATGGCTCATTCGCTTATGTCACTCTTTATGTAGCTCCTGCCTTTTCATTCCTGTAGCTGGTCTGAGTCAAGCATGGAAAATGGTCATTTACTGAGATTGTGCAATATGGATTGGATTGCAAATAGGAAACAAAGGTGTAAAGCAGCAAAATGCTCTCTTGGAGAGAGAATGTTCCATGTCAGTCTATGTTGTCATTGTGCTTTATTGTCCTAGAACATCTGAGTATTTCTACTCTCACTGCCAAAGGACTTCAGCTGTGTGGGACTTCTCTAGCATTTCCTGGGGAGATGGCTTTCATTCTTACGGGTGACAGTGGTGGATCTGGATTGCGTGAACAGGCAGCTTGACCTGGGGGTGAAGTTGTTATTAACAAGTAGGTGCAATTCAGAGAAGTAGGACTTCCTGCTGAGGTGCTGGAGTCAGTTGCCTGTGTATCTCCTGAATCACTGTGGTTAGTCACCAGCAGTATCCATCTTCCAGTCACTAAATGAGCACCGTAGAGACTTGACAGTCCAGATAGTGTCTCCCTTGACTGGTTTCAGCTGAAGACTTCCAAGAGCCACAGAGGACTAGTTGCCCCTTTTTCCTTCATAGCTGTTCCTGCAAGTAAGAAATTCAAGCATGTTGATTGGTCTTTTGCAGCTGTTGCTCTGCCTATGTTCAGAAAGGTGGATTTCAAGTAACTTGTTCATCCTGCTCCTTCAAGAGCAGGTGACCAGCCTTCTGTGTGGCTAGTGCATGAGCTCAAGCTTGAAGTCATTTGGAATGCCATGTTACATATGGCAGTTGGCTTCTTTTCTGGTATGGATGAAGGGAATTGCTTGCCCCCAGCATAGCAAAATACTATCAGACAGACCTGGACTAAGTTTTGTTTTGTTGCCCACAACTTTAAGGAAAGCTAAATGGAGTTCCAGCATTTTGGAACGTCATATTGCAAGACAGACCTCTCCTCTCTTAATGGAGGTTACAGACTGTGCGGATGGAAAATATTAATAAGATCTACACTTCATTATTTTTATTATTTTTCCAGTACTGAAAAGCTACCTTTCCTGCTGCTGCTTAATACTGGATTTTTATTTTTTTTTTAAAAAAAAAGCACCTAGGTAATTGATTTAAATGCAGAATGAAGTTCTCTTGCTTTGCAACTTCAGGAAATATAGGTAGTCTGTTTGGATGTGCGCATTTTTAGATCTTTTGGAAGCCTTCTGTCTGTGAGATTCAGGATTGTATAAGATGATATTGTATCTTGGCTATCAGGATGTGAATATCGGGCTATTCAGGATGTGAAGTGGAAAAAGGAATAGAGATTTTGGGGCCCAGATTTTTGAATATTAAAGTGGCTAACTGTAATCTGTTTCAGTTTGAATAAAATACCTGTATATCCTTAAGATTTGGGATCTAGTTGGGGGAAGAGAGTTTGGGTTTTTGTTGGTTTGTTTTTTTCCTGTCCCAGTGGCATTTTAAAATCTTGTGGGTAAAGGATTCTCTGTTCCTGGATTCCTGATCTGAGCAGACCCCAACCAGCAATTGCCTTCCCAGCACTTCTAAGGTTAGGATGCATTCCAGGAAAAGCAAGCAGCCTGTGAGAAGCAGATGCTGTCTTCACTTCATCTTCATCCTGGTTTCTCTGGAGTAATGTTGGAGGGGTATAAAACATGTTTCCTATTAGAAGAAAATGTGTTGTAAAGAAGGAAGACTGAGTAAATATACAATAAAGAGATGTATAAAAGTGTCTTTGAGAGACAATTCATGGCTCTGTTAGTATCACAAGGAGATTTTTGTCTTGGGTTTCTATAGGCCCCTGCTGTAGTTCAGGGAATGACTGTGATGCTAAGCCTTACCTTTAAACCCCATGCCGAAAACAAACAGCCAGCATGTTCTCAGCCTATTCAGCATCTCTGTTAAATAAGGGAGGTGTGCTGTGGATATTAGAGGTTTGGCACACACATGGTACTGCTGTCACCAGGAGAGGGTATTTATAAAATGTGCTATGGAGCAAATATGGCATTGCTGCTAATAGTGAAACAGCCCGAACAAAATGCCTTTGGAACTCATGTGAGCTACGTCAGGAATGAAAATGCAAGACCTTTCATCAAAAGATTTCATGGTGGGGGATGGACATACCCCTCCTCTTCCTGCAGTGCGGGTCAGGTCACAGGGGTGGGTAGAGCTGATCCTTAGGCACCCGTAAGAAAACTTGGCAACAGGAAGTGAAGGGAAGTCACATGCTTAGCAGAAACTTCAAGGGCAGGCTCAGGAGACAGAATGTAATTACTCAATTTGGATTTTAGCCATGACACTGAGTTAACCCTCAGAGCAAGTATGATTTTATTTATCTCTTCCCCATCCTGAGAGTTCCTAAGATTAGAGCTAGGCACTGAGAACCCTATATTTAATTTTCTTGATAAGCTTTTTCGATGACCTGCATTCTCGTAATATCTGAGCCTTACGAACATGTCTAATATCACCTCTGTGAGGCTGGGAAGTACTTTCCCAGCTGCCTCTTCACGTCTAGAAGTGGTCTCTGAGAGTACAAGACTGGGGAGATTTGGTTTGTTCCTTGCACTGGGGATTACAGTTTTAGTTGCTGTCCTTTTCCCCAAGGAAAGGGCATAAATATCCAGGTTGGTAAACAATTGGTAATTTAATGACCCTCAAAAGACTCAGTGGGAAACAGGACATTTCCCCTCGTTGCTGTCTGTGCTCGTGGTGAGTGCAGAGATCAGGCAGAACAAGGGGCCAGTCGCTGTATATTTTATGAACAAAATATCAAGTTTGTTCTGGTATGGGGTATTGTATGTTAGGCAGCTGGCCTGTCCCCTCTTCCTCCTGTCTGGCAGTAGGATTCTCTGCTCAGGTAGGTTTTCCTGTTATGTGAGCCCTACCTGTGGAGTGCACGTGGAAAGCCTGTGCTTCCTTTCACCCCAGTGTTGCTTTTTGATGAAAGAGAGGAGATACGCTTGCCCTTGTTTTTCAGACTATTTCCTGCAGAAGAGCTGCACAGCTTCTCTGTGGCCTGCTGTTGGCCCAAGGCCCTGTGATCATAGAAATAACTAGATAGGTGGTGGCTCAGAATAAAAAGAAAAGGTATATGAGCTGGGGATGCAGAAATCCCTCTCTGTTCCACCCCCAAGTAATATTTTTATATATATAGCAATCCAGAGTACAGTTATTCCTCTTGCCTTTCCCTGTCATAGGAATGGACAACAAGTAAGGCTGTAAATAAGGACACACTTCAGGGTGCATAAAGTTGAGTTCAAAGTGCTCCACAGCAGACTTCCGTACCCAGGAAGATTTAGACCCATGCAGGCACAGAACTCTCTGTGACTTAAGTGGAAGGAAAGATGACCGTACTGTGAAGTCTGGTGAGATCACAGATCAGCTATGACCTGAGCCACCTCTCTCATCAGGGAGCGATCAGGCCAGTGAGTGAGGGCAGGCTGGGATACACTATCAAGCAACAGAACCTAGACCCGTAGGTCAGGTTTGCCTGTTGAAATAACCCAACGACGCACTGCGGAGTTATTCGCAGTGTCTCTGCGATGCAGCCCAGCCAGCGCACAACGCGGAGTAAATCCCAGTTACAGAAAGGGCGCTTACTGGCGGGAGCCTGCCTGTTCGGGCCGAGCCGCGGAGAGCGGCACCGAGCAGCGCGGCGAGGGGCGCCGCCGGTAGCCCGGTCGCGTTCAGCACCACGGAGAGCGGCCGGCCCAGCCTTACGCGGCAGCGCGGGATGACGTGCGTGTTACTTTAAGCCACGAGATGCTTCTTTAAACTCGTTGTATGCCAAGTGCTTGCCGAAACCCCACCTGTTTGAAGAGAATTGCAAAAAATTTCGAAGTTCTTTACAGGAGCACTCAGAAAAAAAAAAAAAAAAGGGGGGGCGGGAGGGGCATAACCCCCATTTTTAAAAAGGGGGGAAAAAGGAAGATCTGGGGAGCTACAGGCCAGTCGGTTTCACCTTTGTGCCCGGCAAGATCATGGGGCAGATCCTTCTGGAAACTGTACTAAGGCACTTAGAAAATAAGGAGGTGATTGGTGACAGCCAATGTGACTTCACTAAAGGCAAATCGTGTCTGACAAATTTGGTGGCCTTCTACGATGGGGATACAGCCTTGGTAGATAAGGGAAGAGCAACTGATGTCATCCGCCTGGACTTGTGCAAAGCATTTGGCGCTGTCCCATGCAACATCCTTGTCTCTAAATTGGAGAGATGTGGATTTGACGGATGGACCACTTGGTGGATCACACTATGATTCTATGAAAATGGAAAGTTTAACAGTCAGTACTTGGGCAGCACTTTTCCTGCAAGGGTATCCAAGCACTTTATGAATATTTATGAAGCCAGCTGCAAAACCAATCATCCCTTTATAATTGAGGTGGATTTCATTATCCTTTTCTAGCTGGGGAAACTGAGGCAGATAAGGATAATATGGTTTTCCTCAGCCTATTCAGTGAGCCAGTGTCAAACCCAGGACATAACAACCATGACCTTTTTGCTGTCACTAATACAAAGCCATACAGCTCCTATAGCTCTTCCCATTTCCTTCTCTAAACTACCATTCACTTAACTGATCTAGGTTGGTAAAGGATTTTCCAGCTAGCCTAATTATAGTAATTCTCACCTACTGCCCTTCTGTATGCTGAGGATGGCTGCTGTTTTCAAAAGGATAAGAGTCACTAGCCTTATTTCAAATGCACATCGGTACATGTGTGGTGCTGGGTTTGTTATTCTTATTCTTGAAAATGTTAATTTGCAGTAACATCTTGCACCCTTAATGCTTAGAAATATATAAATACGTGTGCTATTTTGCACTCAATTGTCAGGCATGTCCCATGCTGTTTTGTTGTTCCCTGGACAGGTGGAGACAGAGCAGTTAGGCACTGACGGCTTCTGTCTGGTGAGCTGGCTCTTGATTGACTGATTAGCTTCTTTGTATGGCAGGCGCTTCTCTCGGCTCCATCATTAAAGATGCATCATAACCCCTTGCAAGAGCCTTTTTTTTTTTTTTTTTTTTTCCTTAGATAGAGGGAAAGAGGAGGAGTAACTTTGAAGGTTTTACAGTAGGTAAACTCTTGTTAATATGGGTGGTCTTTAGAAATGGAGTGTAGCCAGGCTTCTGGCTCCAAAACTGCCAAAGAGCCCACAGCATGCAAAACTGGTGCATGTATCTATAAGTAACTTACTTGGAAAAAGAAAATTAAAAAAATTGACAGTCAGGCTAGTAACTCATATGTCTCCTTAAAAGATTTTTCACATATAGTGTACCATTAATTTTTGTTTGCAGAAGCTATTGTTAGTATTAAATAGTTAACCTTTGTAAAATACATGGGAAGGGGTTGGAGAGGTGATTTTACAGTTGGATAAGATGAGGCTCAGGGAAGGCGGCTGGTTTATAGACATGGCTGCAGGTGTCTGGACTGTCAAGTTCCAGTTCTCAGTCATTTCAGCTTGACACCAAACCATGGTTTCCTTCCAGAGGTAGGAGACAAGACCCAGGAGATGACCCCAATTCTCTGTCAGTGCTGGTATCTGATGTGGCTTCTTTCCCTTTTGCTGTTGATAATGCTATGAAAGTCCCTTATCTAATATGTTGTCTGCCTGGAGAAGTGATACTGGTGTGTACAAGTGTGAACTTAAATGGGTATGCTGGTATAACTTCATTGTTTGTTTATAAGATAACTTTTCACAGGTCAGCTTGCATCGCTTTGGAAGGAGCTTAAGCTAAGGAATACAAAAAAAAAAGCTTCTATTCTGCAGCAAGCATCTACACAGGGAATTATAACACTTGCTTGTTTAAAAAGATTTCTGAAGTTGTACTGATAAGCCCAGTAAAACTCTGTTTCAGACAAAACCTAGAATAATTCACCCGGGATGCAGCACTTTGCATCATCTTTGCAGATACTGTGATGAACTTAGAGATGACGTGGGGGCTTCTGCAGTGGTGATCAGTAGTGCCACAAATAGGTTGAGCTACAGTCCTAGGATTGTGCCTGGCAAAAAGGTACGAGATAATAAATGTCTTCTGTCTGCAGGTCAATATCTTAACAGTCAGCTGTGGTTTGTAGCTGGATAGGGGAAGGATGGGGTCTTGTGTCGCTGTGAATTTGCCTATGTATAGGGTGATTGTAAGCATGCTTTATATGATCACTGTGACGCCTTGTGTAGAGTTGAGCACAGTCTGTTCAAGACACTGCAGTTCATTTGTGACTGACACTCGCCTAGCTGTGTTTGGGTTGTAAAAGTCCCCTCGACTTAACCCCTGGGGCCTCTTGCTGAGACAGTGACAGGCTAGGCAGAACTTTGTTAATAAGAACCTGTTGGAAACCTTCTCTTTTACTAAGATTGTAATATGAAACGTAGCAACTGCAGACCTGGCGGGTCTTCTGATTCTATTTCTGCCCTTCAGTTGCAGGATCAGTTCCCATAAGATTCTGACTTCTGTTTACAAGAGGCCAATGCTGAGAGGCACCGCCTTATTGTTTAACCAGGTACACCCAGTTCGCATCCTGATCCTAGGTCTGAAGAGTACAAAGCGTCAGTGCCTCCAATGATAAGTATGGGCATCCAAACAGTATTTTGCCTGACAGAAATCTGCTTGTTACAGAAACTTAATCGTCATTCTGTGTTAAGTCTGCATAAGGATTTGCATATCTTTCTGCATGATGGGAATCAGGTCTACTCAGGCATTTAGACATCAACATAGGGAGCTTTGTTGGGTTCTATACGTGGTCCAAATCTAAGTCTGTGAAGTTGTATTTTAAAATTGTAGAAGATAACCTGTCACTTCAGATATCTGCAGAGCTCTCCATTGAGAGCTGGACATTAAGCATAGATCCATCCTGGGATGTAGTGTGATGTCTGGTTTAGTAGAAGTGTGGAGAGCTGAGAGAAAGCAATAATTCAACAGAGCTTAACATTGGTTCCTTTTTAATTATAAGCCATGTTGATTGGCTTCTAAGAATGTTTTATTAAGTCATCTTCAGTCAGGGGAATATTGATGGCAATGGACTGTTGTGGAGCTGTATTTGTGGTGGTGTGAGAGGTGCGCTGTGGGAGGGCTGTGAAGGCTACTCTATTTTTGGGATATAAAATTGCAGTGCAAGGAGGAATGGATGGCACCTTGCTGTGAAATAATATAATTCATACCCATTTTTTTACAGTATTGCCCTTTGAATGGGCAGTGACATGGCAGCCTTGTCTATAGGCAGCTGCCCAACCTTTGCTCATCCATGTTCAGTGCAGAGTTTCAGCTCTGTTAGGAATCGTTTGCATGCAGCAGACCTCGTTCTCTCTGAGTTGCATTGGTGCAGTGCCAGTCAGCTTGGGGAGGAAAGGCAAACCTGCTAACTGGAGCTTTTGCTTGTTTACTGTGTATTTTTATCTCCCCTTCAATCTTTTTTCTTATTTATTTATTTATTTAAATATTTGATGTCAGTGCATTTATTTTTATGACAAATGATTTTTTCATTCCAGAAACAGAAAGCAATAGAGATGCCAGCATCACGGGGGCATCTGTTCTCTACTTTTAATTAGTCTTTTTCCCCCACTCACTTCCAGCCCATATACAGAGATGCATGACTTTTTTTTTTTTTTTTAAAAAAAACAACCAAACAAAAAAACCTCCAACCCCTACCTGTGTCGTACATTACAATGTACGTATCTGGGTGTTATGCCAAAGACAGGCCACCCATGAGGTCTTAAGCACTGCTAAAAGATAAACCGCATGCAAAGGCTTTTATTTATTCCCAAGGGTCAAAGTCTGTGTTCAGTGACGTGTGCCCTTAGGGAAGATTGTTGCTTTTTCCTTAAAGTGCGGAACACCTTCATGCAGATTAATCATGAATCTGTTACTTTGGTTGCCATATTACAACTCCCACCCTTTGTTTTCTGTCATGAAATGCCATGTCCCCTTCCCCTGTGAGCTTTTTTTTTTCTTGGTTGGAAGACCTGATGTGCCACCTTTCACCCTCAATGCCTTCAAACAGGATCATATCTCAGAGACTTCAAAGGGATCTAGGAGTACTCAGTACCTTCTAGGACTGACTGAGGCATTTATTTATTCTGGATGTGATGGATTGCGTCTATCCCGGATGCCTTTATGCTTAGTACTGTAAGTTCAGGGCTGAATTGGTTGATAGAATGAAGGAAGGAATCCACTGGGACCTGTAGTCAGTAGTCATAGCCAGTTTTTGATGGGAGCCTTACACCAATTTCAAGGAAAGGAAGAATGAAATACCTACAGCAGGAGAAGGAAGCATGAAAGTTGGGCCATGAAACCATAACAGGGTATCATGAGTTTAATTTGAGCAGGGAAATAGACAGATGTAATGGCCCTCAGTTTATGCCAATGGTGAAATTTATGAGGCTCTGAAAGGGCATCAGAAGGGGGAGGTAGTAAGTGTTGTATTGCATGGGAGTTTAAGTGAGGCAGCAATGGCACCAACAAATAGATCATGGGGAATAATCCTGTTCTGATTGTGAGGGGAAGGGATGAACTATCACCTTAGCTGATCTTTCTCCCCTGTAACTCTCATGTGGATACGACACTTTGAAGTGCTGAAAATATCCATCAATATCCATTGAAGCCTGTGATAACTAAAGGCATGGATCATTCTGCAGCTAGTGGTATTGCTTCTGTGGATTTGAAGCATCTCTCTGTTCTCTGCCTCACATACAGCTCACTTTTCTGCATCTTTCAGCACTCCACATGTTTTGCTTGCCTCACTCTCTGCTTAACAGCTGCTGCATTATATCCATCCGTGGACACTTAAAAGATGCTATGGAAATGTATTGCTTGCCTTCAGCAATAGCGGCGGTTGGCCAGTTGCGTTGTTCCCCTAGCCCATCAGCGCCAGCGCTGTGGTGCTTGTGTTTGCTGGACTGTTCCTTCTGAGTGTACGGAGGTGAACACATGTTCCGTATTAATCTTCATTTCAATGAAGTTGTTTTAGTTCATGCTTTATTGCAGCGCTTTGTAATAATGCATCTGTAATGGCAGCCCTTGGGGCAGCAGTCGCATGTGGCAGGCTGAGTGCCTGAACTGCTCCTGAGAATGACTCCAATCACACAGAATGAGGCACTCCCTGGTGCACCATCTGAATTTATAATACCAATTTATATGGTGCCCTAAAGCAAGCTTTGTATTTGCTCTGGGACACAGAGGCCAGGCTATAGAAGGGGAACTGCTCTCCATTTTTTTGCTGTCCCTTTTTCGAATATATGCATTTGTCTAGCTTTCCAACTTGCCTGTCTTGAAGCCTAGACTGAGCTCAGGAAATGCAAGAACGTGCCTTGATACACAGTGATGAGTGCAGAATCTGTTACCGGACAAAACATGCCTGCTGCCAGTCTCACAGCCTCAGTCAGCACCTTTCACTGGGTCTGGAGAGGAGACGTGGAAGGACACAGTCCTGCAAGCAGCGTAGGGCAGAACCTTGGCTGCTAGTTCATTATAGTCATGCTTGTGTGGTTCGGAGCCAGTACGGGCTTGACCTCCTTTGAGAAAACAGGTGATGAGACCCAAGCCACTTAGGGTTGGGTTTTCAAAACTCAGTTAGGGTTGGGTTTTTCAAGATAGGTACCCAGTAGGATTTTCGGAAAATACTTAAATAGTGCGTATATCTAGTGCCTATTAACTTTGAAAAAGGAGCATATAGAGCTTTAAAGGTCAAAAGCAATGCTTTAAGCTTGCCCTGGAGATATGCCGCACCTATCATTAAACACAGGCTAAAAGGCTTTTGTCAAAAATAGCGTTCACTAAGTGGAAAGAAGGTATGTTTTGCTCTTTTTGGCTCCCTGGAGGATTTTGCTTATGCTAGAAAATTCTCACCCCCCCAGTGTTTTATAGTAGCAGGGAGAGACTTTTTCCCCCTTACCTCAGTTTTATTGGAGTCCTGTTTGGGGTTCTTCATCTCACCTAAAATCTTCAAGTTATAGACTCATACAAAACAAAGACGTTTATCATCATCTGATTGTGAATGAGAAGTACTTCCTCACATGGACAGAACAAACTTTGACGGCGCTGTGTTTGTCTGGCATGTGGGTAGAGAAAATAACACACTGTTTCATTTTATTGTGTTTGTCCAAAATAATGCATAAGGTTTTAAAATGAGATAGCCAAATCTTCCTTATCTGGAGAGGTTCCCAACTGATCAGTTAGTTACAAAAAGATGCCTGCAAGCGTCTTTCAGGAGCTCATGGGATAAAAGAAATTCTGCCTGGGAAACTTACACTTCAGTGCTGTGGAGCATATCTGAGTTTAGTCATGAGATGGGTGCTGTAGTGGGTGTGAGGGGGCTGCTTTCGGAGAGAAAGAGAGGACAGCCTGTCTTGTCATGTGCTGATGCCATTGTTCTGCACTGATGTCCTTATTCCACCTGCTCTTGTTGGCTGAGGGAGGGTTACTGTCTTGTGTGGCTAAGTGGCCGGCTAGAGGTAAGTGTTTGATGTGAGACTGCTGAAGAACGAACACAAGACTGGATACAAAACCGCAGACTATCTGTGTTTCCTACATTGTTAGGAGTGTTATCTAGTGGTTACTGCAGGAAATGTGTCTATTTTGTACCACTGGTCTTCAGCAATCAAGGTGTCTGTACTTCAGGGCCACTGAAGAGATCAAGGGCAAAGTGGAAATAATATTTAATCTTACTTGAGGAGTCGCTGGAGCTCTTCAAGGAGTAGTTCCTCTGGATGCATTGGCTGAACACTTGATTAAAGAGAGGTTTATCTATCACTCATGTTAAATCTAGCTTTTCTGATTGTAGGTCTTTCCATGCACTTCCTCTTTTAGTACTCATCAGTTCCTATTCTTACCCAACCCTGCTGATGGATGAGCAGGTATGACATAGTATTTGTTGCTAGGAAAGCACACTGTGATGTCATTGGTTCATTTTCATGGCTCCATCTGAAGATTCAGAAGCAAGAAGAGGAGGCAGGGTTCAAGTGGAAGAGGTAGTAAACAATAAGGATTTGCTGAGTCTTAGCGCAGAGGGGGCTGATGAAATCTCAGAAACTGGAGTGATCCCACAGAGTTAGAAGACTCAAGAAGCAAGAAAGGATGGAGTTCAAAAGTGGTGGAAATACTTGGAAGGCTGTGTGTGAACTCTGAACTGTGGCTTTGGTTTTGACCTTTTCACTGAATGCTACCTGCTGCTTGTAGAAGTGGTACTCTTCCTTTTGGGCCAGCACTGAGTCGGGATCACAGTGGGATTGTTGACAATGAGAGATGGTAATGGATGTTTGTCTGTCTTAGAGTGTCTGTCTTAGAATGAGGTGTAGATATGTGTCTTGATACCTGGTAGGGGAGGTCATAAAGCCAAGGTGACAACCATCAAATTTCATATTGCTGGCTGAAAGAACATACTTTTTTTTTTTTTCCCGTCCCTTGCATGCTTAAGTGTGCACACACATCTGTCTCATCTGTTGCTGTTGTGCTTATGTATTCCTAAATATAAATACACATACAAGACACCCTCTTACAAAGATACTTTTAAAGACAGTGGAAAACACTGAGAGTTGGAGAAGGGCTTGTGTCACTTTTTCCCCAAATATATTAGTTGATGTAATAAAACATACTCCCTTTCTCTACATGCCTTGCCCTGAATGTGCTCCTACAGCATTTGCACACACCCCATTCTTACTTAAGCCCTCTTATCCACTCCTCCTACAAGGAACCCTCTCATCTGAATGGGTTCACCCTTACACACCTGGGTACACACATCAGGTTTTTTGGCACATGCTCTCCCATTCATACACTGCCACACACTAAAATGTGTGTCTGTATAGTTCCTGTCCCCTGTACACTCAGCTAAACAAAGCGGTGCTCAGAAGTTCACTTCCTGTATACACTGTAGAATTTCTCTGTAGCTATTAAATAAATGTGATGGGACACATGAAGAGGAGGAGGTCTGTGAATCAAGAATAAACAGATATGTCCTGCAAGTGGCCAGAATAACTTTGGAGGCTGAACCTCCTGCTGGAGTGAAAAATGACGTTTACAGGAGAAGGGCTTAGAACTAATCCTCTGAAATGATGGTAAAGGGAGTTCTGACCAGGTGCTGTCATGATTGCTCTTTTCCCATCTCTGTTATTTCTTATTATTGTAATGAGTTTTGCTCTCTTAAGTAGGGTAAGGTCACCAGTGAGATAAGATCAGCTTCATTTGGCACAACCAAGATGATCTGATCACAGTTTGGACTGCAGCTTCTGAATTCACCTTGGGTATTAACTTCTGGGCAAAAAGACACTGAAAGTGCTAACATGGCAAAAAAAAAAAAAAAAAAAAAAAAGCCAGAGAGATAAATTGCATTCTTGCCTTGTTGCACAGACTTCTCTGCCACTGTTTCAATGGCAAATTCCCCTTGAGCCTCATTTCCATTAAACAGTACCATACAAATGCTTGATTTTAAGGATTTGGTGAATACCATTCAGAGAACCAAAGGAAAAAGCCCAGGCGACTGTAGTCTATGGGACAATATCACAGTGCAGCCTCTCCCCATCCCCTGCTGCCATACTTGGGGCATTAGTTTAGGTGGAATCTTCTAGATCTTGTGTTACAGCATTTGGACATCCTGGTGTGATGGACGATGCCTCTAACTCCTGCCTGTTCTGTCCTCCGAGCCTTTTCCAGGCTCTGATCCCTCTCTGTCGTCACCCCTGCTCAACAGAAAGGGAGGCTGGGGGGACGGGGACCAGGAACTGATGATAATGGCACACGCAGTTTCTACTGCATCAGGGAGTTGGGTAGCTCCTGTGAGCCGGCTCACTCCTCTAGCAGGATGTAAGCAAAAGCTATGTCTTGTGGGTACTACAGCTGCTGCCCTGAATTAGCAAGCCCAGCTCTCGGAGCAGAGTAAGTACCTGGAAAACGAACGGTTCCGCTTTGCAATTTATTGACAATTGCACCGACTGAATTACCCCAGTTTGTTGACAGCGTTATGTCTTTTAGTTAAGACAAGCACATGCGCTCGGTAAAGTTTTGGAAATTTATTCTAAAGGAGCAAACAGAAGATAACACGTCTATGCCTGTGTATGCTTGCCTTTGCCTGTTCCCCCCGGTGGTGGGAGCAGAGAGCGCAGTGCCTGTGTCGGGAGGGAGTGGCCAGGTGCCCAGGTGTATCATTCTGTGCCACTTCTAATTTACAAGGCACCTTGGAACGGGAACTGGCTGTTTTCTTAATGAAGACACCAGAAAAGGCTGATGTATCTCCTGATCATCTAATAGATGGGGACAAAATACTTTATCTAGAGCATGTCATACATTTTTAAAAGTCTCACCACAATGCCAGTGGCATATGCAGGGGAGGGGAGCAGTATTAGAGGGGGGTGGTGTGAACCTCACTGTGGTAACGTTTTTTTTTACCTCCCTCTCCATATACCTTCTTTGCAAACTGCAGGGCTAGAGCTAGAGATGTGAAAGAAAGAATTAGAGGAATTAGTCAGAAAAATCCACTCCCCTATTAAGCAATTTGAGTATTGTTTGCTGGACAAAGAACTTCTCCTTGTACTGCACTGCTTTCCTCTTGCCTCTGTTTTGCTCCACGCCCCAGCAAAGATGTCTTGCAACCTTAAAGAAACTTCCCTGCTCTTCTAATATTTTCTCACTATGCTCTACCTATTTATAAAATGATGTCTGCTATTTTGGTGCCTAACTGTAACAATTTTTCAGAAGCAGAGGTCTATGTGTCCGAGTTTTGCACAGTAAGATTTTTTCAAAGTAGTTGTTCTCTTCCTTGGTTCATACATAGCACTCCGAATAGAAGCTCCTCGGTTAGATGAAGTCTCCTATCCCCCTTTCTGAATTGCAAGCATTTCATATGTGAGGGTCCTAGTTTTTTGTTTGGGTTTTTTTTTGAGTTGAAAGAACAGTGTGTGGATGAAAACTAGCTTGTTTTCCCCAAATCTTCTTGAGCTTGCTCGTGATTTAGCTGGCTATAAGCTGCCATTGCTAGTTTGTTTTTTCTCTGGGGTTACGTGCTGTTTTCTGTCTGCCAAACTGAAGAGGTTTAGCTCGGAACTAGAAGTGGAGACTGTGCTGTTGTCATTGATTTTACATGGAAGGTACTCTGGTGATAGGCAGCCGGATCAAAATATGATGCAAGTATGTACGTGGTCTTAGAAGACCTTGGAGAGTGAAGGGCCAGAGTTGGTGCAGTTTCAGATGACTACCTCATCAAATCATTACTTTGATAAACTGCAAGCTACAAAATGCTAGATTGCCAGAACTATCAGCAGGGGAAGAAAGGTACTAGAAGCCAGATTTTATTGCTAGTTGCACATTTTAAATCTGGAGTTAACTATTGAAGTAAACGAAGTAATACCTGATTTTCTTCACAGTAATTGAGACCAGGATCTAATCCCATGCCCTGAGGAGGGATTGATAGTTCTCACTGCTGTTATGTTGTCCATATAAAACAGGGAGCTTAACAATAACCTGCCTCTGCACAGACATCTAAAGGGATAAATTCTTGCTCTTGGGATGCTGATTTCGAGTCAGGAAGATGCCTCTTTGCTGGACCATTGTCACCTTGTTGAAATAGGTCTCCATTATCCTCTCAGTGCATGTATCTGAATTTGTTAGGGGATGCGAAGGACTGTGTTTTCCAGAGAAACTTCCCAGGGGGCTCCTAATACTACTTGAAACTATTATTTAGTGTTTCTGTGTGGCTGTTATCCACCTCAGACACAGCTGCATTTTGATAGTGGGAAAAGTAATCAATATGTACTGTATAAAATAATTATTATTTATAATTTATCGAGTGCTGTGAGTAGGCTGTCTGCTCTGCAAAATGTAGAAAAAGACAAAAACCTTTGAATGCTTGATCAGAAAGGGAAGGAAAGGCAAATAGCTTTCCAGTCTGTCCCTAGGGCAAATGCATTTCTAGGTGTCTGGCATTGCAGTATGAGCATCGTACACGAATTTTACAAGATCATAGGGTCTCGAGAAAGGAGCCAGAAGGTTTGATTTCTCACTTTGGGTTTTGTGTGCTCTTCACGTGTGTAATGTTCCTGCCTGCTAGTCTTCTTTGAGGTGAATTTTCAGCATGATAACACATTAAAAATCTCCACATAGATGTTCACCACAGAAGGTACTCCGAATAATGTTGTTTACTGTGCTAAGTGCTAGTGGTGATAAAATGATAAATCACAATATTTAGGGTATACACTCTGAATGAAGTGAACCCAGCGCAGTCAATGGTGTCCGTTGCATTGTCTCTACAAGTCAGGAAATGAGTGGATAAAAAGTTTGAGATTTGTGTAAGATCACAAGGAAACTTAGTGGCTGGTTTGCATGAAACGGGCAGTGTATAAATTGACTTGAAATACCCAGTGGGTTTGGATCAAACTCTGAGCTAGAAGGGGAAAAAAAAAATCTTTGTGAACTTTAAGGGTTTTGGGGCGATCACGGAGGTGATCGTCTGCGGAAGGCGCTACCTCCCGCTCGGATGGCAGGTCCCTGCTTGCTCGGGTGGGGTTGGTAGACCCTAGAAGGTAACAAGAAGCGGTATCTCCCCGCTCCGCTTGCCTGGGACCAGAGGGGCAAACCCGCCGGCCGGCGGAGGCAGCGCGCCGGGCAGGAGACGCCGAAGGAGCCGGAGGCAGAAACAAAACCTCCAACCTTTTTCCCGGGAGGAGAAGCCCGGCGGAGCGTTGCTGCCCCTTACCCGGGGGCCGTACCCGCTGCCGAGGCCGGGCGCACCGTGTCGGGGGACCGGGGGCGCGGGCCCGCGGTCTCTTTAAAAGCCGGGGCCGGGCGGGGCCGGGCCGGGCGGGCGCGGCGGCAGGGGGCGGCGGCGGCGGCGGCGTGCGCGGGGCTCGGGCTGCTCCGGCACCGCGGCGCGCTCAGCCCTGCGCAGCTCCGCCCGCGGCCGCCCGCGGCTCGCTCGGCTCGGCACGGCACGGCACGGCTTGGCTCGGTTCGGCCAGCCCAGCCCAGCCCAGCCTCCCCGGGACCCCCGCGGCTGGGGCCACGCTGGAGCCCCCTGCCCCGCAGCGGAGGCGAGCCGCGAGTTGGCGCGGCGGCCGGCGTCCACCCGGCTGCGGAGGTGAGAGGGGGGCGGCGGGCGGGGGGCGGCACGGCACGGCACGGCTCAGCACGACACGGCACGGCACGGATCGGCGGGGGCTACCCGCCCGGCGGGCGCTGGGCGCCGCCGCTCCGGAGCTTCGCGGGCGGGTTTCTCTTAACCCCCCTCACGACAACTATTTTGGATCGTTTTATCCTTCTGCCCGTTCCCCGCTGCCCCGGCGGGGCTGGGCGCTGCCCGCCCGGGCGGAGTGGGCGCGCACCGACCCCCCGGGACGCTCGGGCCCCGGCTCCTTTTGCCCGACTTTTTGGGAAATCGCAGTTCCCACGGCGGGGCTTTTCGGAGTGGAAAATGGGGGGGCCTCGCGAAACAGAAGAAGACACTACGCTGAGTTACAGCAGGCAGACGCTTAGAGCCTGCTATTTCACTAAAGCTTAAGGATTTCTTTAAAAAAATATTGAGGAAAGAAGAGAGGCTGAAGATCAAAGTTTTTTTTTTTTTTTTTTCTTTAATATTTTTTTCGTCTTCCAAGTCTTCGGATCTATTACAGTAGCGCCTTTCCTCCCCGCCTTCCATTTGTTTGTATTAATGATTTAGTAGCCGTCTTGCCTGAAAACTTCCACCGTGAGCGACTGCTGTGGGTTTTCAGGCAGTGAGTGACCTTAAAGGTTGGTTCAATGCTTTCTTCGTGCAAGATGTATGTGAAATAAGCAGTGTGTGTGGGTTTCTTTTTTTTTCCCCTTTTTCTGTCAAAAAAATCCACCTGCTTTATAATTTAAAAGGAAACATCATTCAGTCAGGGAGTGATGTAATTCTCCTACCTAAGGGCACTGACTCTGGTGCTTTGCAGGTGACTTGTCTTTTGCTTACTCTTTAAATTTATTTTAATTGCAGTCTTTTGTAGCTAGGAAGTGACATATTTAACCAGTGCTCTTTGAGGATGCATTTTGTTAAATTTGAAATCTTTCTATTTCAATTTTTTTTTTCTGATTTCTCCCCCCTCTCAAAGAAAACAATAAAAAACATTAGACATGAGATCAGCGGCAGAAAAACCAAAGGATCAGGGAGGCAGAACCCAGGCTAAAAACACCGAATCATTTATAAAAAGGACACTTTCAACCTTTCGCTTTTCCAAGCTGTCTTTCCACCTTTCCATTGTCAAACTGTTCAACGCTTCGTTGCAAATAGTTTTAAGAATTTTTTTCTGGTTTTCCTAAATATTAATTGTTCCTCCTGTATTTTTTACTGCACGCAATTGTTCCGTGATAAGCACGCAGCCCTCCTAAAAAGGTGAATATTGAAACAACCGCTCACCAATACCTGCTTATTGCATATTTTGAGGGGCTATTTTTTGAGGGGACGAACTCTTAACCAGACCGGTGAAAAGTCGAAGAGAGATGTTGAGTAGGTGGGGGAAAAATTGATCACAAAAGGTTTTGTTTGCTGTGATGGTACAGTCAGTTATTAATTGTAACGTGAACCAGAAGGGTGTTACGTCTGGCACTGGTTTAAGTTAAAATGGTCATCGGTGTTAAGGTGGGCAAGTTTATCTAAGGGTTAGTAGTATTTTAGGGGGGAGGAGGTTGCAAAGATTATTGCTTTTGGTTTTGGGACTGGACGCACTTTATCAGCTGAACGAACTAGATTATTGTATAGACATAATTTTCCATTTCTCTATCAGTTTCATTTTGGTCTTTGGCAGTTTTTTAAACATTCATGTCTCTCTAACAAAGTATCTGTTTTTTGGGAGTAGGGAGGTGCAGGTGGGGACATTGGAAGTTTGGGGATAACGGGAGCAACAGGACTATTTATTTATTTAAAAAAAAAAAGAAGTTAGGAGGTGAGGATTCTCTTTCTGGAGCATTCGGGCACCTTCCGATGGGGTACGTCTCTAGGCTTTTAATTATTTATTTCAATTTTGTCCTTTAAAAAATGAAGTAGAGCGAAACCAAAATGAAACGAAATAAAATTAGAGTAAGCGTTGGAAAATAAATAAATAAAGGCAAGGAACGGCTAAAAGCCCAAAACTTGATTTCATCATCCTGGTGGTGATGGCTTCTCGATAGAAGCGATATCTGCCGATATCACCCCTGTTCCATGGCTGTAGCCTGGCCTCATTTTACGCTGCGTTTCCAGTGAACATGTTGACGTGCTGCTGCTTATATAAGGGGAAGAACAAATTCAAGCGGATTAGTGCTTGGGATTTTGAGATCGGCTACCCAGATCGTGTTGTGGGTTTTTTTTCCTTTCCTTGGGGGAGCTGATGGGGGAAGGCTGGAGAATGATGGGAGGGGGTGAAATCGGGATGTGTGGTTGGGGGAAGATGGGGGTGATGCGGGGAGCAGCTTATTCGCATAATGTCTGCGCTGCGTCCCTTTTTCTTTTCTTTTTATAAAACCCATTATCTCTAAAAACACGTTATTCTTAAGCCTGGTCTAAAAAAAAAAAAAATAGTGGGAGGGGTTATCATAGCGAGGGGGTTTGGTATGGGAGTCATTAGACCCACTGCTGCAAAACCAAGATACAGAAATCCATCTGCACCAACATTTCGGGGGGAGGGAGGGCGTAGAGAAGGGGGAAGGGATGGATTGTCTATCTTGGATTAGCGAAGTGGAGCTTTGTATTCTTCGTTTTCCTCCCCATTTTCTGCCATTTCCCCCCATCCCCCCCATCCGCACACCCGCTTTCCTCCTCCCAGCCCCCACCCCCCTGAAGGTTTCTCGTCCCTTGACGAGAAAATTCTGTGTTACATCCTGATGGCTCTGCGGCTTTTTTTTAGTGCATCACAACAGTGGCACGATGACCTTTGCTTCATGCCACACAGATTCGGGTTCCCAATAGGACTGTGACCACAGCTTGGGCACACATGCACACAGTCATACACCCATAGTCACGTACCTAGGACAGGCCGTGATTTAATTCTGATTTTTGCATGTGTGTCTTTGTGTGTGCGTGCGTGCGGCTGATAAACATTGGCAGAGGGTAGGGAACGCAGTAAATGCCAAAGGCACGTCCATCCATTTCGCCAGCCCATCTTGCCGTTCTCTTTTCCTGGACATTGTGTCACACATCATGAGATTTTGTGTCGGGGAGGGGTGTGCCCTATGTGGATGGTGGGGGCCTGGGGGTTGGAGTGAGCGTATGTGTACTGGGGAGGGAGGGATTGGGCGGAGGGGGGGGGAAATGGACCTGACGATGCTAATAACATTATTTTGGTCAAATGAACGTCTGGTGATAATGATTCAGTGTAACCATCCGTGAAATACATGCTTGCGACACACTGGAATAAAGGTTACTCCAGGGAGCTCCGGCAGAGCCAGGCATGCTCGGGGGAGTGAGCTGTCCCCTTGATGGGGGAAACAAAATTCATAAGCACCCCAGGCCCCCTCCCTTCCCAACGCCTCCTTGCATGTCCGAGCTGGAGGGCATTGCGATGGAGAGAGGGGATGGGCTGCGCTGGAGCCAGGACCAAACAAAGCCTTCCCGCCTCATCTTCCCATGCCATCCTCCCTTGCCCTCTTTGAGCTTATCTGTGCCGTTGATCCAGATGATTCGGGAATATCGCCATTTCCATGCAGTCCCTGCTGGAGGGTGGTGAATTGAGGGGGGCGGGGGGGGGAAGCTCCTTGTGTTTCTGTTGTAGGATGTGCAGGAGAGCCACGGCTTTTCAGGTCTGAGTAGAGCAGGGAAAAGGCTCGGGGATACACAGCAAAGGGAGATGAGAGTCTTTTCCTCCATCCCTCCCTCCCTTCCTTCTTTTCCCCCAGCTAGAACGTGGGGAAGGGTCCGGCAAGCCTCAGCAGGTGGCTGCGGGTAGCTGGTGCGCAGGGGTGGGAGAGCTGAGGCAGTGAAAGGGAGGCTTTTCCTAGGTTTCAGGCAGGTCAGAACCCTCTCCAAGGCTCGCAGACCTGTTCAGCACCCTCCTTCTCGGGGTGTGAAGGATCGCCTTGCTTGGTCATGGGCTGCTCGCACCCAGGCAGAGGGGAGCTGGGAGAGGAAGGCGCTCTTGCGGTTCCACCAGCTGCTGCTTCTCATCTCCTGCGTGTGGCTGCGCCTGCTCCGAGGTCTTCATGTTTCTGGATCTTTCCACTTCATGGAGCAATTGAAAAAGCTGAATAAATAGATCTGTCCAGGGCTATTGCTGTTGGCTTTTTGCTTTTCTCCTTTGTCTCTGACCTTGAGGTGCAATGGCAAACTACAGCCAGGAAGATGGGGCAGGGGTGGGTCCAGTGCCCCATACTGTTGGTGTGGGTGATGTTCAGAGAGATACCAGTTTCCCCCGCTCCCCTGCTTTGTGCTCTCCAGAGCCAATCAGCTCTGCTGCCCAGCTTCACTAGTAGTTACTTGTTGATCTCTCCCTGCCCTCCCCTTTGCCCCAGTCACTTCAGAAATGGTGGTTGTGCTGCAGCTCCTGTGCTCATAGGCCAGCCGTGACTGCTGTTGAAGATGATGCAGCAGGTGCTGCAGAGCCCATGTGCCTGTTTCCCCCTGGAGATTGCCTCCCTGGTACCCTGCAGGGTGAAGGTGGGCCCTGGTTTTATGGTTCCTCCATTTCCCCAGTGGTTAAGGTACTAGTGTGCTCTCGTGGCACAGTGAGCCTTCGTTTATGAATTGTTTGTTAGCAGGAATAGGAAAGGTTGGAAAAAAGCATTATTGTAGGCAAACTTCACTGATTGCAATGTGAGTTTTGTAGCTCAGCAGTCCCTGACTGTGGTGCTTTGTCCTTCCTTGAGCTTGCACAGCCAACGGAGCAGAGCAAAGTTCACATAGCACTGAAACTTACTCCTGACCCTGATCCTTGAAGTGAAAGGGGAACTCAGTTCCTGCAGAGTGTTCAGAGGGTGGGAGGTGGTGCCAGGAGTAGTTTGTGGTAGCAATGATGGTGGATTTTAAGACGTGAGTCCTTATGCAAAAAGGAAATAAGTATGCCTCCTCCCTCCCTTACTTTGCTCCCTCTTCAAGCCAGTTACCAAGCCATCAGATGTGGGCAACTCTTACTCTTTTTGTGTTAGGACTGGATTTAAACCCTCAACCTAGAGGACACCGTCAAACTCCACAAGGTCTTCTGGCTCTTGTCTGGTACATTCCTGGGAAGGGAGAATTTTGTCCCTTTGTTGTTGTAGCAGCAGTGGTGGATCTACTGAACTTCTTGCTTTTGTTTTCTGCAGCCTCCTCCAGGGCTCTTGAGTTTACCTGTCTCAAGAAGTGGAGTGTATTTTTCTCCCTTGATCTGTTTTCCCTTGCCCTCTCCTCAACTCTGTGCTCTGGGGATGTGAAGGTGGATGTCTGGGTACTGGCTGAGCTCTGATAATGCTGTATGGAGAATAAGGACATACAGTGGTCTGGCCAAGAACAAACTGAAGGAGCCAGAAGCTTTGTGATGACCAAAAGCCAGGGTAAGAGATGGCCTCTGATGATCATTCAAGAGACATGGTGTTTAATTTAAAAACAAAATGCATCTAACTTTATCTGCACCTGCCCCCACCAGCACGAAGAGGAGACAGTCTTTATTTTGGGACTATTGCCAGTGCAGCTGGAGCCAGAAATTACCCAAATTTTGGTTGAGCTTTGGAAATTTTTGTCAGCTCTCTTCTCCCCCTCATCCCCCTCTTCCAGTTAATAGCAGATTCTGTCAGTCTAGCAGAGTTGACTCTTAATTTGTACAGCAAGCAGTGAGGAAGATATTTTGCATTTAGGAAACCAAGACACTAGAGGGATTGGTAGCGTCTTGAAACCAGCACACTACATAATCTTGGGTCAGGTCATTTGCTTTTTCTTTTCTTTCACACATGGGCATAGACAAAGGCAATTCATGTGTATAAAGGACCCTGAGAATAAAAGATGGTGTTTTAACCTCTCACTGCCAATCCAAACAGCCAGACCACGACATGTTTGTGGAAAGGCAGCACGGGTGAAGTTTGTTCTGCCTGTCTCCTTGTTGTGGGCAGTGGATGGCATTTTTAGTGCTCTGCGTTTGTACCTTTTTTTTTTTTTTTGCATGGAAAAGTTGACTTTGGGTTGGACTAGCCTGAGTATGTTTTTTCTGAGGTCTAGTAATGATGAAGTGAGGTATCTCTGTAGTGGCTGAAAAGTTGAGCAATAAGGCTCCTAGTGGAAATATGCCGGTGGTGGTGGAAGATCCTCCATTCTTCCTTAGTGGAAGGTAGGGATACAATTTCTCTTGTTGCCATTCACAGAAAAAGGTGCTCTCTGAGCACTGTGGACAGTTGTTGGGAACCGTATACCACAAGACCAGCTTGACAGAGTCCTCTGTCTGGGCTAAAGCCTGCAGCCTCTTGGGACTCTGGGCTGCTGCAGGCATTGCTATGTGGCTTTGCAGAGGGTGGTGGAGCTGCGGCCACAGCCATCAGAAGTTCAGCTCTGTCTGAAATGTAGCCCCTTGCTACAGAGCAGATTAGCCCTTCATCTGCCTTGCTTCCCCATGTCTCTTAGAGCTTTTTCCTAGTCTCTCACAGCCCTGTGCCTGAATTCTTTCCCAGGCACGCTCCCTTGACTGTTTCTTGTCTGCTGGCAGCAGGAGTGAGCCAGGGTGTTGGTAAGGGGATGTCAGGGATGAGGGGGGCTCTGTCACCATACCTGTCGTCTCTCAGCAGTGTGCTTAGCTCCTGTCCTTTCCAAATTCCTTTCCTCTGCCCTTGATGGTGAGGGACAGCTTATTTTGAACACAATCTGCTTGTGTCATTCCCGGCCCTGCCGCTTGTCATCCATCACATCACGGGAACTAATTAACACTAGTAGCTTTGGATTCTGGGAATGACAGTGCTGGGATAGTAGACTCTTTTCAAACATCCTGATGTGTCCCTTCATAACTAGGGCAGCCCAGCCCAGGAGTTCATGGACTTCATTGTCTCTTGCCTGCTGCACCAACCGTGTAGTAAGGGTGCCTGTGTGTTTAGCAGGGACGGCACCCGAGGCCTAGGCCTGCCTCATAATGCCCTTGACAGTGTGCTGCAGCATCCCCTGCATCCAAGTACCTCCCAGCAGCCGGATGAGAGCCAAGGAATGGGATAGAATAATAATTGATGAGGATGGGGGGAGGTATGATGTAAACCTTTTGAAGCTGCCGGTAGTTTCTCTACTGCCTTTGGGTACGTATAGCTGCGCGTAGTCCCAGAATCTGTTCATAAGTTTGACCCTGGGAGCATCCTCTGCTTGGGGCAAAGCATACTGTCCTGTTTCCGCTGCACTGCTGATCCTATTGCCGTGTTGCTGGGGGATGTCATCAGGGGAATCACTGTGCTGCTCCCCTGGGGATGGCAGGATTAAAGGTGAGGCATTGGTCATACTGTGAGGCTACCCAGAGAACATTGCTCCCCTTCTCCCTCTACTTTGTGTCTTTCCTGCTGTTGTGAACCACTTCTAAGGAGGGGAAGAATCCCATGGGGATGGAAAGGAAGGTAACTAAGCAAGAGGATGGTGTTTGCTGGCAGCTGAAGGAGGATGAGGAGAGGAAGAACTCTCCAGCCGGGTAACTGTCTGATGGGACCAGCTGCATCTGCAGAGCAGGGAGGTGCTGGCTTCGTTTCAGTCTGCTGTTGCAGCCCATTTTTTTTTTTTCCAATAATGTGTTAATTAAACATTGATTTCAGGGGAAAAAGGAATCTGCTTGAACTGCAGAAAATAAATGGAGTGTGGAGGAATGGGATCTGGTGAGGGGTGTGTGGAAGGACCTTCTGTCAGCTATCTTCATGACCAGTCATGGAGGGAAGCAAGGAAAGCGCTGGAGAAAAGGAGAAAAAGCTGTTCACCTTAAGTTTAGAGTCCTTCACTCGTCTTAAGGGGGAATCTTTTTCCTTCTGTAAATGCACAGTTTTCAACTGATGTGTGCTAAGGAATTATCAGGTAGCCAACTGTATTTTCTTACAAAATATAAATAGCAAAATACTTCATTTTTATTAAAAAACAAAATGGAAGAGAGATTTTTTTTTCAAGGCATGTTAGCATTTGAGAGACTTTCTGTTCAGTTTGGCACTCTCCTGATTTTTTTACTCTTGTAGTTACTGTTGTATCTATAAATTAATTAAGCTGTGATGCAAGTTAATGCACCAGTCACCATGGTGTACTTGCTGTCGTTACTTGCAGATATCTAGTAGCTCAACTGACCTTCTTTTACTGCATGTGGATAAGTCACTCACTGAACATGGTACATGTGCACATTTTACATTTTCTCTTCTGGTCCTCAGAGCACTGGAAGGTGAGACAAGATTGTGATATCTCCCTCCCTTGCTTCATTGAACTGTCTTCTGTTCATTAGACTGGAAGAGCCAGTGGGAGGCTATGCTGCCCTCCTTTTGTGCTTCCAGGTGTTAGGGATGGGTAGGGAAGATAACAGTCCTTGCTTTAGTCGGAGATCTTGTCTGGAATAAACCTCTCTGCTGATATAAGCAATATATTCTTATGGCAATAAACAGTTTGATTTGAATTATTTTGACCACTGTGCTTTCTGTCTTCTCTAGTTCTGGGAAATAATGGAAAGGAGGGAATAACCTGTCTGACCTTTCTGAGCATTGTGTAAGTCTGAATTAAAGTGATCCCGCAAATATCTTGGTCAGTTCATGCAATAAGCGAAATGGCAGCATTGTCCTGAGAAGGAACTCATCCTGGCTGCTAAATTCCTTTCTGTACCATCTGCAATATTGGACTACAGAAGGATCTGCGTCATGACACATTTTAAAAGGAACAGGTTAAGCTATGGAGCAACTATTTTCCAGGAAGATTTTTGACTTCTTGATGGCTGATGAAACCCACCGAATCACAGAATGGTTGAGGTTGGAAGGGACCTTTGGAGGTAATCTGATCCACCCGCTGCTCAAACATGGCCACATGGAAAGGGTGACCGCACCCAGACAGCTTTTGAATATCTTCAAGGAGGTGCCTCTCTGGGCAACCTGTGCGAGGGCTTGGTCACCCTAACAATAAAAAACAGTGTTTCCTGATGTTCAGATGACCTCCTGTGTTTCAGTTGGTCCTGTCACTGGGCACCACTGAAAAGACCCTGGCTCTGTCATCTTTGCAGCCTCCCTTCAGGTATTTATGTACATTGATAAGTCGTCCGTCCCCGTCGCCTGCCCCCCCCCCCACCGAGTCTTTTCTCCTCCAGGCTAAACAATCCCAGCTCTCCTAGCCTTTCCTCATATGAGAGGTGCTTTTTAATCCTGTTCATGGGCCTTTTGTTGGACTTTCCCCCGTTAAGTCCAATTTCTGTCTTGTACTGGAGGGCCCAGAACTGCACACAGTACTACAGGTTTGGCATCACCAGTGCTGAGTAGAGGGGAAGGATCCCCTTCCTCAACCTGCTGGCAACACTCCTAATGCAGCCCAGGGTACTAGTAGCCTTCTCTCGTGCAAGGGTAACATTGCTGGCTGATGTTCAAACTTGGTGTCCACAATGACTCCCTTGTCCTTTTCTGCAAAGCTACTTTTCAGCCAGGTGGCACTCAGCATGTACTGATGCATGACCCAAGAACATCACTACAGTGGTATGGAGCCGTCAGTAGAGCAGGCAGGGTGGTCCTTAAGTATTAAACTTAAGAAGCAGAACTCTGGAGTTCTTTCCCAGAATGTGTCAAACCGGTTTTTCATACTAGTCATCACTTTCTCCATCCACTGAAAATTCAAAATTATCATTTGTAAAGCATTATGAGTTCCTTGAAAGGAAGGCTTCATGTATCTGAGAATAGAATAGAATCGTTCCAGTTGGAAGGGATGTACAGCGATCATGTAGTCCAACTGCTTGACCACTTCAGGGCAGACCAAAAGTTGAAGGATACTATTAAGGGTGTTGTTCAAATGCCTCTGACGGGCGTGGGGAATTTACACCCCCTTTAGAAACCTGTTGAGTATTTGGTCACCCTCTCTGTAAAGAAGTGTTTCTGAACCTCCCCCTGATGCATCTTTGAACCATTCCTATGTGTCTTCTCGCTGAATAGCAGAGAGAAGAGATCAGCACCTCCCTCTCTACTCCTCAGGAACAGGTAGGAGAGCAATGAGGTTGCCTCTCAGCCTCCTTTTCTCCAAACTAGACAAGCCCAAAGTCCTTTGCTGCTCCTCATAGGACATTCCCTCCAGCCCTTTCACCAGCTTTGTTGCCCAGTGCTGGATGCATTCAAGTACCTTAATGTCCTTCTTAATTTGTGGGAGAGAGAAATTCCAGTTTCTTTAATTGCTCTGTTACTATGGCTGGTTACACACTGCAATCTTTTTGTAGACTATGAAGAAAAGAAAATTTAAATTATTGATAGTTTTGACTTTTTTTGGGGGACAGACATGGGGAATGCAAGAATCCTGTGGTGGGACTAAGGAAAACCTCAAGGGACTCTGTATGCCTGATAATGCATTGAAGTCCTGGAATCAAAATCTGCTGGCTTGTCTGGTCAGCTCATGCAGCGCTTTGAAAGAGGGTATGATACAATATAAATGCAGATATATGCATCTAAAATACCTGCTACATATCTGGGAATCAAATGTTAAGGGCTGTATGGGAAAATATAAGGAAACAAATTGATCCTTGATGTAATTTCATGTGTCAGTAATGAAATACATATTGGGGGTGTATCTAACAACAGTGGACCAAAAGGCATAATTTTGTTGAGCCAGGTCTTAAAGATTTAACTTGATATAATTAATTTTTTAAATGTGTCCCCTGTCTTCCTTGTTGGTTGATATGAGCCAGTTAATGAGTTTCTAGCAGCTCTGTTTGGTACTAGCTTGGGTCATAGAATGGCGTGGTGCCTGGGATGTTTCAGTGCTTCTTTGGCAGCGGATTGTAATTTCATTGAATAAATGTATTTTACGAGTCTAGGATGAGCTACTGTTTGTTTACTAAGGCTACAGTGTATCAGGTAGAAATGCAGAGTGAAAAGGGAGTAACAAATTGATAGCCTTTGATAAGACAGTAACTCTATTAAGAAGTTTGCCTGAACACAGCAGTTGTTCATTCCATGCTCTCTTTGTTGCCGGTGTGTAACATGAGGCAGGAAGTTGATCTGCTTTTTTGGCACAACACAGGTCATATACCTACTAAACTGGAAAATGGTTTGAATTCGATAAGAAGAAATTTATTAATGACAAATGAAAAGTACTGCACTTGAGAAGGTGAAATCAAATGCCTACATGTAAAATGGGGGATAACAAGCCAGGCAACAGAACTGCAGAAAAGGATCTGGGAGGCACTACAGTGAGTCAGAGACTGAATGTGAGTCAACAATGTGGTGACATTGCAAAAAAGCAAATCTCATTTTAGGGTATATTTAAACAGGAATGTCACGTGTAGCACACAGGCAGTAGTTTTTCTACTCTATCAGCCGCTGCTGAAGCCACAGCAGAGCACGGTGCCCAGTGTGAGCAGGAATGGTGAAAGGAGATGAGAGGGCAGCCAGAGCAGCAAGCGCCACCTATGAGGAGAGGCTCCAAGAACCTGGTTTAGTCTAGAGAGAAGATTGATGAGGCACATAAAAAGTCTTCCAATATTTAAAAGCTTGTTTTAAGAAGGCAATGATTAATTGTTCTGTGTCCACTGGGGATAGGACAAGAAGTAATCAGCTTAATTTGTAGCAAGGAAGATGTGGAGATAGGTGCTAGGAAAACCTTTGTGAGTATTTGGACAGTTAAGCATGAAAACAGCTTCCTGAGAGAGGTTGTAGTGCCCTCGTCACAGGAAATTTTAAGAGGCAGAGACACCAGATTTTTCTAGGTTCTTCTATTACAGTTTTGACTGGTTCAGAAGGGGAATGGGCTGCCTGAACTCCAGATGTCTGCTCCCAACAACTCTTGCTCTCCCTGAAAGGCACGCTTCTCCACTCACTAGCTGTTGCAGTGGGAGCGTGGGGAGGCAGGGCCAGAGCGAAACAGTCCCTCTGCAAGTGCCCCTGCAGCACCTTCCATACTCCTGGCGTGATGCGGTTTTACAGCGCGTCTCCCAAAAACGGCCTGAGGGAGCTTGTGCATTCGGCAGTGTCACATTAGCATCCAGCACTGTAAGCCTTTCTATTTCTGCAGATAACAAGCAGAGGGTTGGCCCAGCTGTCTGCATCCTCGTAAGTAGGAAATGGAAGTTATTTGAGACTCTTATCCTGGTTACTGATTAATTTACACTGGGAAGATTTGGAGATATGATTTGGAGATGGAAAAGAAGACTTACACTTCTGCTTTCACCTGTTAAAAAAACGCTGCAGGTTTTAGCGTGTCACGGTTGCTACAGGATGATTTTTCTGTGCTCTTCCATCAAATGTGGTGGACAAGGGCAAAGGATTTTCCTCTCTGCGACATCTTTACTCTGCTTTAGGCAACTGGAAGAAGTGTGGATTAGGCATTGCAAGGAGGTGCATTAGTACCCTGTGGACTTGAGAAAAGGGAGCCTAACACCTGGTTCAGTAAGGACATATACGCAGTACCTGTGAAAGGGGCTCATGGCAGTTCCAGAGAGGAGGATGTTACTCAGGGAATGAGGCTTTTCTTCCCTGAGGGTTCAGCAAAACCTTTCAGTGGCTACAAGAAAGTAATCCAAGACATACTATGCGGAGTGTTACTTATATCTTTTTTTCCTGAATCTTAGCTCTACACAAACAGCCTGTCTGGAGCCAGTTGAGCCTAGAAATGAATTTCTGAGCATCTCCAGTGAAGAGAAACTGGTTTCCCCTAAACAAACCTTCTCAGAGAAGGAAGTTTCTTCCTTTTGGTTTAACAGAACATCCAGAATGTATGCTTGTTGAACTTGGACAATATTGAGCTTGGCTACTACGTGTGTGCACATTCTAGAACATAACCATTTTCTGTTGCCTTACATAAACTTGTAACTGCAGGCTCCTGCCATTCTTCAGAGTAAGTGGAGGATGAAGGTATTATTACTTCTTGGCACTAGAAGTGAGTCAGGGTTGACACACAAAAGTAGGAGGCAACAGTTTGTGTGTAGGAAGCTTGTTCTGTCCAAGGAAAATCTAAGGGTTATATGCAGGGTGTTAGTCCTGCTGCACTGCAAGGCTGGTATCTTCTTCTGGAGCTGAGTTCACACACACTCACCATTTGGAGCATATGGGAAGCTCAGCAGATTCAGGCCTCAAGGGGTGACTGGTGAAATGGTCGAAGGTAGGTTGGGATGTAATTATTTGTTTATGAGCCCCTGTATTGTACCAAGTAATAATTGTTTATGAACACTGCTGTGAAGTCAGGAGGGAAACATTCCAACCCAAGGAGATAGTAAGATAGAACCTAATTATTGTTGTTATTATTATCTCTGCCTATTGTGGTAGCACCTACACAATCCTCGTTCAAACGCTGGGCAAAAAATGTTCCCTGCCCCAAAGAGCTAGCAAGCTAAGGATGAGACAGGAGACAACAGATGGACACAAATAACTGGGGGAGTACGGAAAAACAAAGATTGGTCAGCAGGATGGGTGGTATGATAGCATGTTGACAGCTTAGCTGTTGTCAAGCTTTCTGTAGGCATGTGGCAAAGGATTACAACAATAATTCAAGCTGCGGCCTTTGCTTCGGTGTTTTTGTGTGTGCATCTTCCATCTGTTTTATTTAAACAGCTTAATTCTCACTTGATGAGGTTTTTCTGTTTCAAAACTTCCCATCGTTCATCTGATGTAGGTAAGGAGACACACTGGTCCAGCAATGAAGTGTCCACTGCAGTTTTTAAGGGAAACTGTAGTTTTTTTATTATGGAAAGAGAATGACAGAGTAAGCACAGAATTTTGATGCTGTGTGTTTCAAAGGATGCTGGGAAAAGACTGACAGATGTCAGCAGGATGAATATTCAAAGTAAGTGGCATAACGCAAGAGATTTGTTGGTTGAAGCTGTGCCTTACCAAGGTGATGCAAAAACTATCTAATGCCATTCATAGGCAACAGTTTTGTTCGTACAGGTTATGTTCTTAGTGCTGTATATTGGTGAATGCAAGAGTGCCTGAAAGTGTGGAGGGCTCTGATTCAGCTGCATGATGAGCAGTTGTTCCAGATGTGTGGCTGTACCATGCTGCTGGGGAACTTGGGCATACTTGGCCTTAGGGGCTCTGCCTGTGCCAGTGGCTGCATTCACACGTGTGTCTTGTTTTGGGTGTTACCTTGAGAGTGTCACAAAATGCAGGATAGACATCAGGTAGTTTTAGGGTGTCCTTCTTTCTGAATTTGAATCGTATCAGGTAACTTGGTGTGGTGCTGTGATGTCCTCTCTCTTTTACTGTGTGGTTTGTTATCATCATACAGTATGCCAACATCAGGCATGTTGTAAATGTGCCTCGTATTAACCCTTATGTTGCCAACACCCATCTCCCACTTTGGGCAGCTATACCATTTATTGTTCAGCAGCCCAGAAGTGATCATGGGACATTAGATGCAGCTGCATGTTTTACAGCATGTGTATAATGGTGAGTAGTTAAAATGATCTGAAACTTAAAGCTTGAACTGTCCGATCAAGTCTTATTTAAGTTATTCTGGGTGAAGTGGTTGCCAGGAGTCCTCCAATACAGACAAACTGCCGAATTATGGGACCATTAGTGCTAGAATACACTTTTTTGGGCAAGTGTTTATGGATAAGGGTTGGCTGTGTTGGGGTTTATTCCTGACTCTACTACAGAATTCTGTGTACCTTTGGAAACAAGTAATTAAAAGCACTGTGGTTTTTGGCTAGTAATGTCTCCGTGCTTCAGTTTGTCCTTTATGCTCACTTAATGGATGGTGAGGTTTCATAGTTGCTTGTAGAGTTTTTAGGTTCGGAGCTGAAGAGTACGGAGAATGAGGAACAAATATTCAGCTCTTCTTGAGCTGAACATACCCAGCTCTCCCAGCTTCTTTTCATATCATGCTCTGGCCCCGAACCATCAGGATGGTTCTTGCAGTGGTGAAAGCTAATCATATACTGAACTGTGTTGGCGGTAGCATGTCAAGGGGTGGGATTATTTCTCCATACTCGGCACTTGTGGGATCACATCTGCTTACTGTGCCCAGTTCTGGGCTCCCCAGTACAAGAAAGACATTGAAAAAACACAGCAAGTCCAGCAAAGAACCCCTAAGGATCATCGGTAGTAACTGGCTGCCATTGGGTTGTTGTACCACTGACCACTATCTTTGAGTGCAGTGGTCCAGTCACTTTTCCATGTGCTTTGCAGTACATCCATCTGGTTCTAGCTGTCTGTAAATCACGGAATCATAGAATATCTTGAGTTGGAAGTTACCCATAAGGATCATCGAGTCCAACTCTGCTCCTCACAGGACTACCTAAAACTAAACCATATGACTAAGAGCATTATCCAGCTGCTCCTCGAACTCTGGCAGGCTTGGTGTCCTGACCATTTCCCTGGGGAGCCTGTTCCAGTGACCAACCACCCCCTCAGTGAAGAATCTTTTCCTAATGTCCACTCTGAACTTCCTCTGACACAGCTACATACCATTGTTTACAATTATACTATTGGAGACTCTTTCAAAAGCTGTGCTCTCCTTTTCTTCGTTGGGCCTGTCATCTCATCACAGAAGGCAATGTGGCTGATTTTTTTCCCTTGGTAAATTCATGCTGGCTGTTCCAAGTCACCTTCTGGTGATTCGTGTGTCTGGAAAAGGATTCCAGGAGGATTTGCTGCATAACCTTCCTTGGGACTAATGTTACGCTGGCCAGTCTATAATTCCCTGAATCTTCTTCCTTCTTGCTCTTTTTGAAGACAGGTGCGATATTTACCTATTTCCAGTCATCAGGAGCCTCTTCCAATCACCGTGACCTTTCCAATGTGACCAAGAGTGACCTCACAGTGACATCAGCCATTGTTGCATCCCTCAGTGCTGTTGGGGCATCTTTTCTGGTCCCAGGAACTTGAGCACGCCCAGTTTGCTTAAACGGTCCCTAACGCAGTTTTCCTCTGCTGTGGGTAGTTTTTCAGTCCCGTGGATACTTCCTCTGGTCACATAGAACAGGAGGGCTGAGAAGAGTCCTTGACAGTGAAGACCAAGGTTAAAAAAGGCTTTGAGGATCTAAGTGTTTTCCTTTTACCACTAGTCCCATATCCCATTCAGCTTTGGGCCCACAGTTTCCTTAGTCATCCTCTTGCTACCAGTGTGCATTTAGAAGCCCTTCTCGCTGTCTTTCACGTTTTGTGATTTTTCAAGTTTTTCTAGTTTTCGTCCTCACATGCCAAGGCAGAGTTTCAGTATTCCTCCTGGGGAGCACACCCGCACTTTCACCTTCCATTCACTTCCTTTTGTGTTTGAGCTCTGTCAGGAGTTTCACATTCAGCTGCCTGCTTCTTTCTACACTAGGTTGGCTTCCCACACATTGAATTGGACTGTTCTTGTGCTTTGAGGAGTTTGTTCTTTAAGATAACCAGGTCTCCTGGGACCCTTTGCTAGATTATCCCATGTAAGTGCTCAGTGAATGATTTCTTAAAGCTCTCCAGTGATTCTTCTGTCACCATAATTGTGCTTGGAAAATAGTTCTGTTTGTAAACTGATTTATATGTCATTTCAGATTTGGTTGTTCTCTGTAATTTTTGTCTCTTTCCATGTTAAAAACATTATACCTCTCCTCTCTATTTCCATGTAAGTCTTTTCTGTCTGCTTTGTAGCTTCTTTTTGTCGGACTCTGTCCGGATGTTTTCATGAGCTTTATTTGATGGGGGTTTTTTGTTTATTGTTTTTTTTCTCTTCATTTTTTTCCCTAATGCCTCCCTTCTTTATACTGTCAGAGGTACACAATCAAATGGAAAGGGCAGGAGGCACTTTTTTTTTTCATTCTGCCATTATTTCATGACAAAAGCAAATTGCTATCCCTTCTTCTTATCTCTAAAATGGGTCTCAAATTCAATAGAAGGAGTTTAAATTCTTTTTGTTGAAGATCATAGACAACAGACTGATTTATTTAATCACATTTAGTACACTCTTCATCTTAAGATTGGTTTGAGATTCTATCCCAAAGTGTTCTGTCAGCTTAAGGTTGTCAAACTTATCAGCAGATGCCGCCAGCCTTCAAAATTCTGTATTGTGCACCTGTATTGGGTTTACGTGGCAAGGTTTTGGTAGTGGTGGGGGCTGTGAGGGTGGCTTTTGTGAGAAGCTGCTAGAAGCTTCCCCGGTGTCTGATAGAGCCAATGCCAGCCTGCTCCAAGATGGACCCACCTCTTGCCAAGGCTGAGCCCATCAGCGGTGGTGGTAGTGTCTCTGGAATAACATATTTAAGAAGGGGGAAAAAAACGCCAATGGGGCAACAACAGCAGAAGAGAGGAATTAGAATATGTGAGAACAACAACTCTGCAGACACCAAGGTCAGTGAAGAAGGAGGGGCAGGGGGTGGTCCAGGCACCAAAGCAGAGATTCCCCTGCAGCCTGTGGTGAAGACCATGGTGAGGCAGGTTGTCCCCCTGCAGCCCATGGAGGTTAACAGTGGAGCAGATATCCACCTGCAGCCTGTGGAGGACCCCATGCCAGAGCAGGTGGATGCCTGAAGGAGGCTGTGACCCTGTGGGAAGGCCCTGCTGGAGCAGGCTTCTGGCAGGACCTGTGGACCCGTGGAGAGAGGAGCCCACGCTGGAGCAGGTTTGCTGGCAGGACTTGTGACCCCACGGGGGACCCATGCAGTCTGTTCCTGAAGGACTGCACCTCATGGAAGGGACCCACACTGGAGCAGTTTGTGGAGAACTGTAGCTTGTGGGAAGAAGTCACATTGGAGAAGTTTGTGGAGGACTCTCCCATGGGAGGGACCCCACACTGGAGTAGGGGAAGAGTGTGAGGAGTCCTCCCCCTGAGAAGGAAGGAGCAGCAGGAGCAACATGTGATGAACTGACCGCAACCCCAAATCCCCATCCCCCTGTGTGGCTCGGGAGGAGAAAGTAGAGAATTCAGGAGTGAAGTTGAGCCCAGGGTAGAAGGGAGGGTTAGGGGGAAGGTGTTTTAAGATTTGTTTTTTATTTCTTGTTACCCTACTCTGACTTCTTATTGGCAATACATTAAATTAATTTCGCTGAGTTGTCTCTTTTACCCATGATGGTCTCTCCCTGTCCTTATCCCGACCTACGAGCCTTTTGTTATATTTTCTCTCCTGTCCAGCTGAGGAGGGGAGTGATAGAGTGGCTTTGGTGGGCACCTGGCATCCAGCCAGTCAACCCACCACAGCACCGTGTACCTTAATCCTCAGATTTTTAATAATATTGCTGTTGAAAATCCAGTGATACTGTGGGCTAACTAGAGATTAATTGCCAAGACCCTGGTGATCACCACGTATTTAGAAACTGAACTAATCAAGTTACGTATTCCGTGTAACAGTGCTGCCAGCCCTTCACAGAGATTCTGTGCCATTGCTCAAAAGAGTAAAGACACAGGTTCCTTGTTTCACTCCTCTCCCCCCGCTCCCAACCCTCCCGTGATTAAAAGAATGGGCATTTATTAATACTCCAGTTGTCCAGACTCTGTGGAGAAAAATCCAACTTTATATTGTAACTGTATGGAGAGGAGTCTAGTTATAGTGACTATTAATCTTTTTAATTATATTACTGTATTCCCCCGTCATACACAAGAATCTTGTTGTGTGTGGTGTTGTCCAAATGTAGAACAAAAAGTTTTCATTCTAAGTGATTTGTGTCTCTAAAGCATGCCCCTCTGTTGCCTCTAATAAAGATATCTTTCTGTAATTGATTGAGCTTCAAGTACTGCACCTAGACAGAATGTTGTGGAAGACTGTAACCTGCAGGAAGAAGTGAGGGAGGTGAGTACTTGTTGGTATGCTAGCAGCACCCAGTATGATACCAAATTCCTGTGTGCCTTTCCAGTTCAGGTGTGTGTTGCAAGGGGCAGAGAGCGAGAGCTCAATTTAGAGAAGTTTCTAGATCAGAAAATTACTTGTACCTTCAGACAAGTCTTTTCTGGAATGAATAAGGCTGGAGAGGGGTATTCTGAGTGCTGTGGAAAGGTGCTATGACAAGGAATTTAAAGGTGGTATCTGGGAATGCACACAATAAGAAAATAGTGGTTAAACCCCTTAATTAATTTTGTCTGTATACTGTGCTTTCCCTTGTACTCCTTTTCCTGTGCTAGATGGTTATGGTGAATAGTGGCAGTACGTGGTGTGCACCTGCGCATCTGTCTGTAAGGTCTGGTTTTATAGTAGCCTTGCAGTGAGGGAAGAGAGGACAGGCGGGACAGCCTTTGCTTTACATCTCTGCTGAAGTCAACCACACAGTACTGATTCTAATGCCATTGGTGTTGTGTCTAATCTCAAACGTGAGCAGACATAGGGCTTAGTAAATTGATGACCTCACTGTCTTCCCATCTTTCTGTCCTGATAACTAGATGGCTAAGAGGCTCAGGCAGTGATAAAGCTGGAAAACTCAAGCTCACCTAAATAAAGCTTGCATTTTGGGTGGCTTAGTATGATTAATTTCTTCCCTGAAGTTCTGGCTTCAAATCCTGGTGAGACCATAACTGAAAAAGGCATGTGAAGGTCTTCAGTTATTTCCTGTTTGGTGTTTATCTCTATGGCGGAAGTAGCCCAGGAAATTTGATGTATGGCAGGCCGAGAAGAATCAAGACTATTTTGAGGAAGCGTTGTGGGAGAAGATGGGTCATGGGCTGTTTGGCACAGAGCTCTCCCATACTTTCCCAAAAGCCAAGTAGGCATGTTCTCAGACACCTGCAAAGATTGCACATTTGCATGCCCTGGTTGTGCACCCTCCCTGAACTCTCTGCCCCTGTGCAAAGATGGCACTTGCTGGCTCCTGCTGTGATAATATCTGCTGGCTTCTGCCTGTACCCAGCACAAGTGAAGCCCCTTGTAGAGCTGAGGCTCATGCTGGCTGTGACAGTGTTTTCATAAGGCTCAAACTTTTATTCTCCACCTCGTTCCTTTGAACTCTGCCCACCGCTCTGTGAATACTAACACCAGCCTATAAATTATCCAGCAGGGCTCTGGCACTTTAGCAGCCTGTGTTTTCAGTGGCGTGCATGCATAATCGATCCGGGATACTGCCTCTGCTTTTAACTCGGGCGTTTGCAGAGACCTTAGACTTCCAGAGTTTTCAATCACAGCTGCCTGCACGTTCATTCACTTCTCTGCCTGCCTTCTCCTCTGCCACCCACATGCACACCTTTGCATGTGGCTGGGTAGCATGTCGTGTCACAGTGTAACCTACCGTAAGTCCGGGGGTGATGCTATAGGCAACCTTCCTATGAGGTGCAGGAGCAACAGGTCACTGCAAGCAACTTTCACGTAGAATATCGTGCGTCAGACTTTGAAAGGCTCCATCCTGACTCACTACTTGGGGGTTGGGGTGTGTGTGTGTCTTTGTCTGCTGCTGTGCCTTATTGGTCAGCCTCCTGAGCAGGTGCTACTCTCCTTTTCTTCTCTCATTTTCCAGGTGAAATCCTTAGCATCATAAATACTGCCCCTGTGACTCATTGCTCTTAGCTTCTTTAAGCAGCTGGAACGTTGCCTTACACAGTTGCCTGCTGACTGCGTGTAGAGTTTGAACTCTGAAGAGGTAAACGGCTGCTCTGGTGTTTGGCTGCTGGGGTTGACACCTCTTCCCTTGTAACTTGTTGGTGTCCTCACTTATCTCTGTCCACAGCCAAAATGTCTAAGCTGAATCTTTTTTCTCTTATGTTTTTAGGGGTAAGTTGACCCAGAACAGTCAGCCCAAACCTTTGTCTGAACTTCAAATGCAGTCAGCCTTGATTATCAAGGTTTGACTTATCTCTTCCAATCACTTCTTAGTAAGCCACCCTCTTAACACTGGTGCATCATCACGCACCCTTGCGAAAAGGTTTGGTAATTGCTTTGTATATGAGCAGTCAGTTCCCAGTGAAAGATTGTGCTATTTGAGAGGAGGAGCAGACAGAGTATGGGTTTGGCATGTGTGTGATTGGGAACTGGCAGTGCTGGGCCTCAAAGGAGCCAATGGGGAAAATTAAAGGAGTCCAATAAATGATTTAACTGTAGAGGTACTGTAGATGTGGTTGGGGCTAACAGCATAGATGACAGTCTGGTAGCAAAAGAAGCCAAAGGAATTGGGTGGAGAATAGGTAAGAAAAAGGAAGTTTTAAGAGCAAGAGAGAAAAACATTAAGAAAATTACCAAGCTTTTGGTGAGGCAAAAGGATATAGGGGAGTAGGAGAGGCTGGGAGGGAGAAGCACTGGAAAAAAAGTTTGAGTGACAAGAGAGAATAAAGAGAGCAGAAGGCAGCTTTCTGGTTTATGAAGTGTACATCTAACATCATGTGTGTGCTGACCCCACTGACATCTGCACAAACTGCACAAGAGCCTGACAGACTTGGCACGGAAAGGGAGAGGGGAGAGCCGAGAGGTAGCACTGGAGGGGGTGTCTGGAAGGAGCCAGGTGGGGAAGGAGTCAATCTCTGGGAAGGGAAAGAATGTCAGGCAGTGGGTTGGACGTGGGGGAAGCGTGGGGAAATGCGGAAGGGAAAAAATTAAGTGATGAGACTCCTTTTGAGGAGGAACAAAATCCCAAAAGAAAATGCAATGCTTTTAATATTTTTATTCTTTGATGTAAAAAACAACCCCCAAAACATTCAACGTGCCTTCCCCCTAGGTGTGTGATTGGAGAGGTAGGTTGCAGAATGAATCATAGATGTCTCATGTTTCTAGGGTAGAGTGTGGGAAAAAGCAGATCTCATGCTTTACTGAAATAAGAAAAAAGAGACCGTAGACAGTATTGACACTGTCTGCTGAATGTTGAATATGTTTTTGTGCCTGATGGGAAATGTGTGTTTATTTGAGGCAGAGGATTTTCAGTGCGTGTGTGTTGTTTAAGGAGTGCCCAGCAGCTTCATTTTACTTAGCTGAAAAAAGAAGTACTCTCCTTGGGCTCGCTTGCTAATATTTGAATTTCTGCAGTTACATTTCCATATGTATTTTTCCTTCTCTGTTTGTATGGGTCTAATCCAGATCAACTAACAGGGGATCTGACTGCTTACAAGACAAACAGTGTAACTGACTTGACACAAAATGCTGTCACATGCATGGAGTAAGCATTTAGGTGAAAAGCATTTTCCCTTCTAATCCTTCAGTTCTATTAATCTTAGGTGTTGCTTGTAAAATAGCAAATAAAAATGTACTCAAATACAAAAATCTTTTTTTTTTTTAATTGGTAGTATCCTTTAATGGAATATAATTTTCCAATGACAACTTATTTTAGTATCCAAGACAAATAGCAAGAAAGCTTTGTAGGTTTCTGTTGTGAATTTTAAATGTGCTTAAAACCAGTGTAAGATCTGTTTAAAAACAAGTGCAAGTTTCTAAATTTTAAAGCCTGCTAGGCCAATTTTTTTTATTCAATGCCATTTTTTTATTCAATTATTATCAGCTGCCTTGATCCCAGTCAGGTTTTTTTTTTTTGTTTTGTTTCTTGGGTTTTGGTTTTTTTTTTAATACCAAAAATCTATGTCCATGGTGAAAAGGTTTGAGGAATCATATCATTTTGGACCACTGAAATTATTGGGCAGGCTAATAATTCATAGTGAGGAGAAACATGTGAATCAGCTGCTTAGAAGATTGCAGGCAATGAAAAACATGGAAAGGCATTGTGAAGAAATGAGGAGGATTCAGGTTTGTATGGGATAAGGGGATGATGTTCCTTCTTTCATCTACTTTTCAAGTAGTACAGTCTGACCAAGTTCCTGGGAAGCACTTGACATGCAGCTGGCAACTGGAAGGACAAAGCATGGATGTATGGATTGGGGAGGGAGGATATTGTGGACACAGCCCCAAGTATGGACTCCAGATACCATTTTTATGGTGTTACTCCTTCCTTTTGCAGCTCTCTTGTGGGATGTCTGTTGCAGCCAGTCCTGCCTCTCTTTCCTGGGGCTGACTGCATCTGCTCTTGGTTCATTTCCTTCTCTGGGGGAAACTGGAGTCAGCAAAAGATTTGTGCTGGCCCTTGCCCCTTTTCTTCTGGATGCCACTGCTTTTCAAAGTCCCTTATCACGTTTTCTTTGGTTAAAACTAGGAACAAAAAACACACCTTCCATCAAATGGCCAGCCTGAGGCTAGAATCTGTAATTGTGTATCCTCATCCCTCCCTGGCTTCTCTGGTTGGAGAGGTAGAGGCTTGTGCTTACCCTTGTAAGAGCCCGGCTTTCTCTGCTTGGTGTTGTAGTGGAAGGTGTCTTGGGGAGCTGATGTTGGCTGATAATGCCTGCTGGTTGTGATGAGGAGGTAGAGACTTGCTTTGTGGGAGTTGGTATGGGACTGGGAAAGGAGTGAGGACCGGCAACTCTGCTGAGGATCATAGGGAAGCACAAAGTTGGAATGCCTTGGAAATGGTGTGTATGATGCAATTTCTTAGTCTGTGCAACAATTCTGTAAATTTAGAAGATAAGAGCTACCTGTGATCCCTCCTCTCTCTTCTCTGATGAGGGAGGAGACGAAGTTGAGCATGCAAGGGAACACTGTACGTGCAGATTAAGACCTTGAAGACACCAGTGAGCATGTAAGTATGTTGAAAGAAATGAGGCTTACAAAACCAAGAAATGTGTTCTCAAAGCCAGACTATGGGAAGACTTGAGAGCACACTATCTTCTTCAGCTGAGAGTGCTTTGTCATATCTAGTGGGACTTTTCTGTGCAAAGTAGTTGATGAGGATCCCCAGCCTCTCCCTAGCAATTGAGATTTTTTTTTTTTTTATAGTAATTAGCACTCTGCTGTCTTATTCTTCTCTGATTTAGTAGGCATGGTTTGTTTTCACCCTGTTCCCCATCCCATTTTCTTCTATATTGCCCCTTCCTTCTGCATGAACAAAACCCAATGTGAAGCAATGAAGGCAGTACGAGTCTCTCTTCTGGAGACAGCAGGTGTTTGCTGTATTCTGACAGGGAGGGCTCATGCAGAGTTACTGGTTCACACATCGTGCTGGTGGCTTAAAGAATTAACATCTGACCATCCCAGAGGAGGAGGAACAGGGCATGCCTTTTTGCCAGCAGTGCAGCTTCTTTTGCGTTGGTAATGGCTAGATGAGGTGGACTTCAGCTGAGCATGTCTCCTGTTTATTCGAGAGACAGGGGAGACACTTTGGGTTTGTCTGAGCTCTCCTTGGGTGTCAGCTGTTGAAATATATGGTGGTGAATTACACACATGCAAGATGTATGAAGTTGAACTAGATACTTCTTGTTGTATTGTTCTCTGGTTTCCATGTTTTTCTCTTTAGCCAAATGTTTCCTTTTGCTGACGTCTGCACTGCCTGTAGCATGTTCTCCTCATCTGAGGCTCAAATGACACTTGTTTTTTGGCACCTGCACCAAGACAAAGACATTTTGCTTCCACTGGGGGACTATGGTGCAACAATTTACTGGGAGTAATGAAGTCAGACTGTGTGAGAAGAAAACATACAATCCTCCCTTCGGTTCCTGTGAGATGTATCATCTAAAGGAGTATATGAAGAGCCAGCAGAGCCCTTCATAGTAAAAGCCACGCGGGAGCGTGCCACCCTCAAAAGCAGAAAGAAGCTGCTTCCTTGCCATCTGCTGGGGTTTTTCATGTTCCCGCTGTCATGCTTGTAGTCTTTCATCTGTTCAAGGTTTTAAAAACTTTTTCCACCTGGTCTTTCTGCTGTGGGCACAGCGCCAAAGGGCACACCTGATTAGTGTACAGGGTCACCCCAGGAGACCTCAGTTAAGATCGAATCCAAGTCCCAGGCACAGCGTATTTGATGAGTTGTGCTTTTAGCTAAGGGGCTTTTTTCCCCCATCTCACAAAATAGCTCTCACAGATTGGTGTGACTGATGATGTCCACTCAAGAGAAGCAAATAGTTTGAAGTCAAACAGGTTGGCCATGGATAGAAGCAGAAGCGTTTTGGGATGGAGCCAGACAGTGAAATAGAAAAGCTTCAGGTTGAGTCTGCCATCAGTTAAGGGCCTGGGAGCTGTGGGTCAGCACAGCTTCCTTTTGAATTGTAGACCTTGATTTTCATTGTGGTGTTGTGGCCTAATTTACGTTGTTACGGCCCATGTTGTGTGTCACCTTGCCCAACCTGCCTTCACTGGGTATGCCTCATTTCCCAGCCTTTTTAATCGTATCGAGAGCTGCCTTCATCTCAAACTGACCTGCAGTCTTTATGGACAACAAATAGAGGAGGGTGGAGTAGTGATGGTGAAATTGGGCAGCGTGAGCCAAGCCTCTTAAATAGAGGGGAAAGAGTGTGTTTCCTTGGGCTGAGCTGCTGTTTTGCTTTTTTTCGTACTGCTCACTCCTTCCATGACAGTCCTCTGTGGTGTTGTCTCTTTTAATCCTTGTGCAGCAAAGGTTTAATGTTAACGCTGTGTGTGAGGAAGGACTCCCCCGCTGGCACAGGAAAAGAATCATTTAATAAAAAAGTAATCATTGATCAGTGGCTCCAATCTGTCAAAGGTCACTTATCGATCCATCTCTCATTGTGAGTCAGGCCCCTCTGTGTTAATGACCTAATTCCGCCCAAATAACAGAGAAAACTTACCTGGGAAGTGGTGCTAGGAAACCCTGCCTCTTACAGGAATGTCATGCTAGGGGAAAAAAAAAAAAAAGCCTTTCAGTAATCTCAGCTATCCATGCTTTAAAGTGGTCCCAGTCCTCCTTGGTTTTGTACATTTGCTATCTCAAGGAAACCAAATGTTGCGAGGATCATGGAGGTTAAATGTTCTTTTGCTGTCGGGGAAGTCTCTTCACGCCAGAACTGAAGTACAGTAACAGGAGTAATGCAGAGGAAGGTAAGACACTTGTGAAGCTGTAATTGTTCCACTTGTACCCTAATTTAGTTAGAAGTAAGGACAAATATGAGAGAAGGCTCCCAAATATCATCAAATTTTGTTAAGTGTCTGGCAAGCATTCCTCTTCCCTTCTGGCCCTCTAATATGAGCTGTAGGAGGGCATACAATGAGATGCTAAAGATGTCACATTTTTTGAGTGGTTACAGAGAAATTGAAGAGCAGCATGTAATCCACTCACTGCAAGGGACCGCATTCAGCAGCACTTCTCATATGATATCCCATTGGAAACCTCCTGAGATGTAAAAATCCTATGGGCCTCAACTAGTTGTGGTCCTTGTTGGAAGATTATGTTTTATAGCATTCTCTGCAAATCCCATGCAGATGCTGGTTGCCAAAGGCTGCTGCACCTGGATGAGAGCATTCCTGCTTGCCATGTCTCTCGCTTGTACCCCTATTCCTATACAGTGCAAAAATACATAATCCAGTCTTTTGCATAGAGTCTTTTTATAGGCATACTAAAAGTGGCATTAAAATTATAGGACTTAATTATATCCTTTGCTGCAAATGCTGCTACATGTAATATTCATATTATTCTAGAGTGCATGTGCACAGGTAAGGTGGGTAGCTCAAAAAGGCTGCAGCCTGCAGTGCGCATCTGAATGGAAACAGCAAGAGCAACCCAGGCCAGAAGGGGCTGTGGCATAAATTGACAGCAGTGGAAACTAAGATGACATTTCATGACATGATGTTGTAAAGTTAATTAGAGTTAACCAGGTTTTTATGTCTTTATCTACAATCACAGTTTCTGAAACAGGACGCAGAGGGTTGATGTGAACCAGAACAGGAGGGTGCTGGACTGGAGATGAAGAGTGCGAGTTTCTGTGGCAGTTTGCAATCTGCTGTGGTGTAGGCATCTCTTGAGGCTTTGTCCTGTGCCCCCAAATCTCAACAGAACACAGGAGTTCATGTGTCTTTTGGAAATGCCCCAGATTAAACTTCAGGAAAAAAGAGCAGCTCAAAATTCCATTTTCAGGGCTTGTTGGTATCTTTGATTATAAAACATCCCCTCCTTTAAGCATCTAATAAACAATTTAGGATAAAAAAAGTACTTTTTAGCCTTACCGAAATCAATGAAAATTGCTTCTGACTTCAGTAGACCTGAATATTACTTTATTTCCCCTAATTCTTTGGATGACGTTCACCTTCTTCCCCCTCAAAAATGTAGACTCTCTACACTAGAACTGTGTGTGTCTGAGAAGAACAACAGTAACTGAGGGAGGATCTATCATCTGTTGCAACCGTGACTTCTGGCCTTGCCTGTTGTCTTGATGGAGTAACGAACATCTGTGCTTTGTTTCTTTGCACCCTCGTGGCTGCTTTGCTCTTAGATATTTAGCTTCTGAAGCATTTCTCCTCGAATGACATACACCTCATTGGAATTTCCCAAGACATGTTGTGCAATAAATATATTGATAGTCTCTGCAGGCAGGTACAGTTTGTACATTTGTATTTCACCGTGTGCAGTGAGTAAGTGGAGGTCTCCTGATTTTCTACTTGTCTCTTGTGGAGAGCGGGTATTGTGTGGCACCTCTCTGATATTCCACAAGGGACTAAGCTCTCAAATATCTGGTAGTGTGTGACAAGTGCCTCTGTGTGTGTCTGTTTGGGGTCTCTTCAAGCAGACGTGTAGAGTTACAGAAAGGCTATAAATTTCTTTGGGGATTTCATTGTGAGCTGCTGGAGCGATTAATGAATAGCAGCAGGGTGCTATGTGGGTGTTTGCTCCAAGGCTGTCTCTGATTATACAGGACAAGGACTTGCACTTTTTCACACAGAAGAAAACGAAACAGTAGTATTTTTCTTGGGGATTTTTTTTTTTTTCTCTTTTAGAGTGAACACGCTGACTTAGAGAAGAGGAGTGCAGCTCCTCTCTGATGCGTGGGTGTCAGCTGAAGCCTGTACTACTGAGCTACTCAGTGCTGTGGTTCACCGCAGACTAGATAGGTAAAGAAAGACTTCGGAGAAGGAGATTTCTGCTCTGGCCCTTCTCAGGGTACATTATTTTCCGTGGTTATTGATGGTCTTGTAACTCTCAAGTGGCAGAGCAGAGTGGAGTCCTTAAGTGTGTTATGAAAGGCCATCCCAATAACTGTTGTAACTAAACGTACCAAGAGCTGGTCCCTCTTAAACCCAGTTAAAAGCAAAACCTGTTTTTAGTTTTGAATTGACAACTTTGTGGTTTGGCTAGGTTTTCACTTAAGGTCCTGGAGTGACCAGGGTGGCTGGCTATGCCATGGAAGACAACTGGTTTGGAAGATGGCAGAGGGGCAGGCCTGGGAGTGGAAAAGAAACTTAATACTTTTTATTCTGACAGTTGAGGGGAAGAGGAAAGAGCAAACGAATTCCATGGCCTACAGCACAGAGAGCACAGAAATGTGGATATAAAGTGGTTTGTGGGGTGTGTGACATGAAGGAATGCTTACTCTATTTCCTGATGGGCTTTTTACTGCTGGTACCCAGCTCTGGGGTTCAGGGTCTCCTCCAGTGGTGGAGGATAATGTTCATCCTCACAGCATCTGATGTAGGCCAAGAAGTAATACTCGTAGAGTTGCCTTAGCAGTACCATCAACTATCAACACAATAATATGGGGTTCTGCAATGATACCCTGGCAGGCAAGGGAAAGAGGAAACAACTGTAACCTTTTCCTTTTTTAAATTGGAAGATGTGGGCAGATAGTTTGTTAGCTACACAGTATAACCATTGGTAAATGGGGAATAGGATCCACTTTGGACCGCTTTGGACCGCTGAATTATACCTATAATACAACTTATGACACACAGTTCAGCATTGCAAATTGGATAGAATTAAATATGTGGCACAAACACCCTGTCCCAGTTCGTTTTGAAAGAACAGTTGTTGCCATAAACTAAGTAGAACTCATCCCATTGCTAAGATACATTTTTTAAATTTCGTGTTGCATTCTTTAAAGACTTTTTATATGCATTTTAACAAAAAGTGCCCCAAACTAATCAAAGGACATCTTTAAAATGTCCTGGCCTGTGTCATGACCCATGATCATGGAAGTGTCAGCCTTAATAGATTTTATCATTTCCCTTCTGGTAAAACCAAGAACTGGGTGTTTGGTTTAGCCCCTTTCCTGGAAGTTGAAGAGTTAAATTTTGTGATGCACAATCAATTGCTTTAGATTAATGTATAAGGTAGTCAGCTTGGTCTGATTGGTCACCATCCTTGTGGGTTGCTGTTAGCTTATGAAGAATATGAGGTATCCTCCTTTGTCTTAGCCTTTCATGATTATGAGCTGAATTAAATTGGATTATTTGCTGTTGACCAAGAACATAGACCTGTGAATCCCTCAGGAGATGGGTGCTGTCTCGGTAAGCCACAGTGCCTTAACTGAGTGTCTATGCCCCTAATATATTACTCAAATCTCATACTCCTTCCATCCAGCACTGTATCTTCTCCAGTATTTTTCCTTGCTTATAGTAAGAGATTTTTGAATCAGAGACTTAGTACAAACAAGCTGTGATTGACCTTTTAATCCAAAACAAGCTTGCATGTTTCCAATATGAAGAGACAGCAGACAAGCCTCTGGCTCGAGGCAGAAGATGGAGAAGAAAGGGAGGGATAAATATCAGAGGAAGTAGGAATAAAGAACATGGCCTTGCTATGTGGAGCAGAGAAAAAAACCAAACTTCTGCTTGCTTTGTCAATAATGTCTGACATGTTGCAAGACACTTTGTAGTGGGAGTCTCTGTTCAGGAGGAGGAGGAATGTGCCTGGTTTATTTATAGACCATAATATTTGTTGTTGTGCAGGTTTTAGATACTCTCTCTCATCTGAAGATAAGATCCCCAAAGTTCTTTTCAGACTTGGCATCTGTTCAGCCACATAGAGGACTTGTGTGGATGTAAAGTCTGCTGTAGGAGTCAGCTCTCCGTTGGGGTAAATGCGTTCTCTTTGGTTACCTGTAGAGAAGGAAGGTTTGAATTTCATCTGGGAGTTCAAAATAAAGGTGCACTGAATTAGTGTCATCTGTGTGTTCCGGCCCCTTGCCCATCCCTGATTGTTTTGCCCACTCTCATCCACATTAGAGACTGCACCTTCTCTGAGAGTATTTTCTAGAGGAAGCTCAATGATCACTGTACTCTTTTTTTTTTTTTTTTTTTTTTTTTTTTAAGGGATTCAATGTATTTTGTCCCTGGAGTCAGGCAGTCAGCAAGGCTGACTGGTTGAAGAGCATGCCAGATGAACATGTGGAGGGCAGTTGGAAAGATGGAGCATAATTGCAGGAGGTGAAATGTGGGTGAGGCAGGGATTGTGCCTTGCCTGTTCCTGTGGAAGGGCTTCTAAAAGTTGTAGTTATGATTTTGCTTTGAAAGTTGTCTGAAAGACTGCAACTGCACAGTGTGTCCATGCTTTCTTAGGATAAGTGCTTTTTGACCCTTATCCTCATGTTAAACTATGTTTACTATATTTACTTTGCACCTTTGACTTCTAGTGGTGTGTTCTTTTATCTAGGGACCAACGTTTCTCCTGATCATATTAAATGATGACAAAGAAATGCAAAAAACAAGTGCTGTGGAGGTGTCCTTGGGCTCTTACAAAATACAGATCAGACATTTTGGAGTTTACATTTCACCTTTGCATGAGCCCTAGGTCAGGCTGTGTTTCCTGGCTAGGAAAATATTTGAGATCTAAATCAGCTGTAGGGTTCTAAGTGCTGAGTGAATGGGAGTAGAATTTCAGGTTTTCTGTTGATGCTTGTATCATTTTTACCTTGCCTTGTGGTCCATGGATTTTAAGGCCAGAAGTGGCCATTATAATGATCTACTCCAGTTGCCTGTGTAATGGGGGAAGCTGTATGACCTACAGCATACGCTCATATACGGTGAAGCTATTTTGGAAACTTAAAACGTTCTTGGGAACAGTACGCTGGGGACTGTTTCTCTCCCCCCGCCATCTTTCAGCTTCATCTTAAATTCTTTCTAATATTATTGGCCCTCTGGGGCTCAGACTGTGCCTTGTCGTGTGTTTTTTACAATATTTACCCCTTGAGCAGGGTAGGGACAACAGGACTGCAGAGGACCTCCTGAGTCCTCTATGACATGCAGCTGTATATCTTCGAAAGAAAATAAAACCCTATTAGTTTTGTGATGTCTGCTTCTTTTCGGCTTGTTAGAAATGCTATTTTAATTCATAGTATACACTTACTTATAGCCAGTTTATACACCTTTGTTCTGGTGTCAGTATTGCTCTTCAGCTTAAATCTCTCTTCTTCCCTGTCCTCAAAGTATTTATAGACAGTAGTCATTTCTCTTGGCCTTTGTCTTGTTAGGCTGAAAGTGCCATGTTGTCTTAGTCTGTTATTGTGAAATAGGCTCTGGGTTGTCTGGTTCATCCTTGGGGGCTATTCTTGAAACTTGCTTAGTCTGGCTTCCTCCTTCGCGAGCATGTGCTATTTCAGAGCAGGCCCTAACCCAGTGTCTAGCATGATGGTTGGAGGCAAGCTTCAGACGTGTTAGGGCCCTCTGCGTACTGCTGTAAGTCAACTCATTGCCAGGATTTGTGTGCAGATTCAACCTGTCAGGACTCAGCACAGAACCCCCTTGCATTTTAAATCTCTGCACAAACTGTTTTAGCTTATGTGGTGTTTACAAAGCAGAAGGATCTGATTTGCATGGCATGGATGGTGGATGTTTGTCCTTGTGACAACGTGGACTCAATTCCTGCTCCAGAGGCATTGGTGGGATTTCCCTCAGCCCCCATAGATTGAGGGCAAGTCAGATTTAATTCAGAAGTCTCATGCTGCCGCTTCCTATTAATGCACCCTATGTTAAGCATCTACCTAATGTAATTGCACAGCCAAATTGATTTATGAGGTTAAATAATCAGATAGAAAATACTCTTAGTACAGAACAGGTACTCCTTTAACATAATTGAGGGTTAACAGGGTTTTTTTGATAATATGTGATCTGAACACATCTTGCTTTTCCCGAGAACATTGTATAGTTGTATGTGATACTTCACATATGAACCTAGAACATACCTCAGATAAAGATATGTGTGAAATGGGCTACATGTAAATGCACTTCTAGTGTGAGATTAAAATATACATATCGAACTATTTGAATCTTGTGTTGATAATGAAGAATTAATATCATGAGAATGAAGCCCCATAATACAAGGGGAAAAGGTTAGTGACCTGTTATACCACTTTAGACACACACAAATCTATGGGGACCGGATGAGATCCACCCAAGGGTACTGATGGAGCTGGCAAATGTGCTCACAAAGCTACTTTCCCATCGTTTACCAGCAGTCCTGGCTAAACGGGGAGGTCCCAGTTGACTGGAAGTTAGCAAACATGATGCCCCATCTACAAGAAGGGCCAGAGGGAGGATCCGGGGAAACTACAGGCCTGGTTAGACTGACCCTGATGCGGGGATGGTTATGGAGCACATCATCTTGAGTGCTGTCATGCGGCACGTGCAGGACAACAAGATGATCAGGCCCCAGTCAGCATAGGTTTATGAAAGGCAGGTCCTGCTTGACTAACCTGGTCTCCTTCTATGACAAGATGACCTGCTTAATGGATGAGGGAAATGCTGTGGATGTTGTCAAAGGCTTTACTAAAATCTAGGTAGACATCTTTTCCCACAGCATTTTCCTGGAGAAACTGGCCTGCTCATGGCTTGGACAGGTTTACTGGTTCTCTGGGTAAAAAACTAGCTGGATGTTTGGGCCCAAAGAGTGGTGGTGAATGGAGTTAAATCCAGTTGGCAGCTGGTCACAAGTGGTGTTCCCCAGGGCTCAGTATTGGGACCAGTTCTCTTTAAAGTCTTTATCAACGACCTGGATGAAGGGATCGAGTGCACCCTCAGTAAGTTTGCAGATGACACCAAGTTGAGCAGGAATGTTGATTGGCTTGAGGGTAGGAATGGTCTATAGAGGGATTTGGACAGGCTGGATTGATGGGCCGAGGCCAATGGTATGAGGTTCAACAAGGCCCAGTGCCATGTCCTGCACTTGTGTCACAATGACCCCATGCAGTGCTACAGGCTTGGGGAAGAGTGGCTGGAAAGCTGTCTGACAGAAAAGGACCTGGGGGTGTTGGTCAACAGCCAGCTGAATATGGCCTGTCAGTGTGCCCAGGTGGCTAAGAAGGCCAATAGCATCCTGGCTTGCATCAGAAATAGTGTGGCAGGACTGCATAAGTGATCGTCCCCCTGTACTCAGTGCTGGTGAGGCCAAATCTTGAATACTGTGTTCAGTTTTGCGCCACTCACTACAAGAATGACACTGAGGTCCTGGAGAGTGTTCAGAGAAGGGCAACGAAGCTGGTGAGGGGTCTAGAGAGCAAGTCTTCTGAGGAGCGGCTGAGGGAACTGGGGTTGTTTAGCCTGGAGAAGAGGAGGCTGAAGGGAGACCTTACCAATCTCTACAACTACCTGAAAGAAGGGTGTGGCAATGTGGGGGTCGGTCTCTTCTCCCAAGTAACAAGTGACAGGACAAGAGGAAATGGCCTCAGGTTGTGCCAGGGGAGGTTCAGATTGAATATTATGAAAAATTTCTTCACCAAAAGGGTTATGAAACATTGGAACAGGCTGCCCAGGGCAGTGATACAGTCACCATCCTTGGAGGTGTTTAAAAGACATGTAGATGTGGCGCTTGAGGACATAGTTTAGTGGTGGACTTGGCAGTGTTGGATTTATTGTTGGACTTGATGATCTTTTCCAACTTAAAGGTCTTTTCCAACTTAAATGATTCTATGAATCTATGGCTCTATAATCCCATTGTGTGTAAATACCACCTTATAGTGTGATAATAGAGAATTTAAGTACCCCAAAGTCCAGAAATTGAGAGTTTCTGTTCCCATAACACTAATAAACTCTCTTCTCTGTATGGTGTGTTTTAAGCCATAATTACGATAAAATCCACAGGAAAACACAAAATCTTACGTCTGTACTTGGGGCTAAATCATGGTTATAGTGGGAACTGGATGTTCATAATCTCTGAATTTTACACAATTAAATACTCGACATAATAAGTACATTTGCATTGTGTATGGCGTAATTGTAAAATAAGAGACCTGCAAGGAAAACGTTACTTATAGCATGCTGTGGTTGCTTTTCTTAGTGTTGTGTTTAATGGTTTCTGTGTTTGAGTTTGAAACTTAGATGAATGAAGAGGTGCCAGGACACTATGACACGAGTCTCATCCCTCAGCAAATGCGTGTCGCCATATTGTCCTTTTATCCTTAAGAGAGGAAGAGGGGCTTTTACAATAGAAGGTTCTCCAGCTGAGCAGGACAAAGGTATATAGTGAATTCAAGTGGTTAGAAGCTGAAATAGACAAATTTGGACTAGAAATAAGGTGCCCATCTTTAGCAAACTATGATAATTAGGCCCTGAAAAAATATTCCAGCAGTTGTTATGAACCTCTCTCCATTAATAGAAATCTTTAAGACAGGGTTGGATTCCCCCCCCCCCCCCCGCCCCCCCCCCGCTTCAAAAAGAAATTAATTCAGAGAAGTTCTCAGGCCAGATGACCCCTAGGGATGTTCTCTGGCTTCATAATTTGTGAATCCTCCATGAGTCATATTCCAACCTTGGTTATACAAAAAAGATGATCTTTGAGAGAAACAGAAAACTGTTTTCTTCCACACAGTCCCTGTATTACACTGGGAGTCACAAAAAAATTTCTGTGACTCGCATTCCTATCTATAAATTGCATTTAGTGTATTTTTCCTTATATAGGTGTAGAGAACTGAGATGCTTCTGTGCAGAGATGCTTGGGATCTATAGGGCTGTGTCCATCCAAGTCCTGCTGGGTGGTTTTTTTTCCCTCAGATGTTTGCAAGTAGGATTCGGAGAGACTCATCTCTCTGGTCTTGAATAGTAATGGCTCATCTACCAAAATACGGTAGGGCAGAGGTAAATTGGATCACTGCATCTTTTGATTGCCCACATTTCTGGCATCTGTCTGTGGAGCCAAGGGAGAGGATGACCCTGGCCGACACAACTGCTCTTTGATGCTTACTTCATCTGTAAAGGGCTGTGTTCAGCAATGCCAGGCTGACTGCAAACAGAAACGGAGCGGGGAAGAATCCCTCTGTTTCTGGGTGTATTTTTCTAGATGATTCAAGCTCCCTAATTGCCAGTTCGGCACATTGTATCTGAGGGTATAATGGAAGCTGAGGATTGAAGTGGCAGGAATGCTGGAGATGGTAGGGTGGTAAATGGGACTCAAGGCTATTGATAATTTCTCTGACCAGTGCTTGAGATCATCTTCACTCCTGCCCTCTCTCTGGGAAGATGGCATACACATTGAAAGTCACCATGGCCCCTTAAAATGTGCGCACACAGAATTCATGATCATTGAGTCCTGTGACATGGGCAGTAAAAAGCTTCTGCCAGAACATGGTAGGGCAGAGCTAGTTTACATTTTTGCCACATCATGGATATTCAGTTCCTCCTTGCTCCTTTTCCTGTCTACTGCATGTGCAGGGGAAGTTCCTTAGTCCCTTTTGGCCCTGGGGTTGCCCTTCCCCAGCTGCATACTGCACAGCACGCTCAGCCTGCCACCGTGCACCATCAGCTTTTCAGGAGCTAATTGGATAAACCCTGCTCTAGAGCCCATTGAACTTGCCTGTAACAGTGCTTAATTAAAGTGCAGAAAGTTTGAAGAGATAGCAAGTTAAGGCTTAATGCAATAACGAAATGGCACTATTCCACCATCTGCTTCCTTCAAGACGTTAATTGCTTCCTCATATTTGTTTGTTTTAATTAGGAAAGAACCTTGATTAAAATGGAATGAGGATGGGTAAGGCTAGAGGAATGAAAGGCTGGGAGGAGAGGAAGAGGGGAGTGCAGGAGAGGGAGAAAGAAATGGGAAGATGAAGGTTTTGACCATGCTGCTCGTGCTGATCAGCAGCTCTAGAACAGCCAACTAAGAATGAATATTTTGGCACTTGTGGGTACACCTTGGACAAGCAGTGTAGTGTTGTGTTACTGAGAAACTCAGTCATAAAAGATGAAAGGAACAAGTTAAAAAAGCAAAAGCGTTTTTCATGGAGCAGTCTTTGTTATAACTCCTTCTTACCCACTTCTGCAGAATCTTCTCTGATTGTGCATCGTGACTGCAGCACTTTGGGTTTTTTTCGGTCTTGAGTAATAACCCACGTGGAAGAAAAGGTGACCAGACTTTCCCCATGTTCACATCTTTTTTCCTCTCCCTTGAACTACTATCTGCCTGCATTAAGTTCACCTTGGAAAGACTTCAATTTCTTATGAGCAGCTTCAGATAAAAGCATTTTCTAATGATTGATAACCATGTCTGCTTGAAGAATAATGTCAGCAATTTTCTGAGTAGATGATCGATAAAAGAAAAACTTAAAAAATAATTAAAAAATGCACTCCCCCCATATTCCTAAATAGTGGCTTTTGGCTGAAACTTCAGGCATAGGAGCTTAGAAACTTTTAATTGGATTCATCCGACTTACCTTTGTCTCTCCTTTTTCTGTTTCTTTTTCTCCATGTCTTTTTTTCCCCCCTTCCCTTTCCCCTTTTTAGCCCTCTTGAGAGTGAAGTCTGATTTCCCAAGCAAGTATAAATGTAATTAAAGTCAAACACAGCTCTTAAAAAAGGGAAGCAACTAATTTCTTTTCTGGGCCACTGGTATTGTGGACAGATCTTGATAATGGAAAAGCACCAACCTGGGAGCATGAAATGGGGATATTGGAGTCATTGAAATAATAAAATGCTTAATAGCATGATGAGTAAAAATGCTTGTTTTACAGGAGGACTATAGGCCTTGTGTTATTCTGTTCTCACCTTTTCTTCCCCGCCCTGGTCTCTGACAGAGGCTGTAGCTTTGACATACCCAAACCTGCCTTGTCCCAGGGACTCTCTTTTTTGATTTGCCACTTAAGATTTTTTTTTTTTTTTTTTTAAATTCTCTTTTACTAGTGGAAAAGTAGTTTCATTCCCCCTGTGGCAAGCTTAAGAAAGCTTGTGGTCACAGAAAAATCTTAAACTTACTTTATCTTTTACCTAAAAATAGAAAAAAATCCCCAAACCAAAACGCTCACCTCATCACCTTGAATGGATTGGTGAATGTTTTCTTTGGTAACTGTGGAAAATGTGTATGTTTTACATTGCAGGCCCATGCCCTTAGCTTAGCTCCCACCTGTAGCACTGACTACTTTGTTTTTTGCTCTTCTTGAGATTTCATCAGTATGACACTACCTTTGCAGCAGGCTAACGTATATGTATAAACAACTATTATACAACATGTATGGACAAATATTTTGTGTCTGGGAGGTTTAGTACAAGGATGGGAGTATGGCTTTTCACCTGTTGATCTCTGGTTCAAAATCAAGTGCTTTAATTTTGTCCTTTAAATATAGTGTAATTGTTCCCTTGGGGCAGGATAGGAGACTCACTGGATCAATTCTAATCACATAGCTTAGCATTATGCACTTGAATACCTCCGAGATGTAAGCTATAAGAGAACCAAATGAGAACCCAGGTTAGTAGGGACTGCAGCATCCAGAGTGAATGGTATGCTGGGGTGTCTTGGGTTTTTCTTTGGATGCCTCCTATTCCAAAATTAATTTGGTTTCTTTTTGAATTGTAAAACTCATCAAGATTTCAACTCAATATGATACAATTATGAGCTCCATGCAGTTGTGGTTATCCTGCCTCGAAGTAGTATGGAAAAAGCTCACGAGACCTTCAGTGATATCTCTATGAAGAGTCTTGGGAGGACTGGGACTCCTCAGCTTGTGAGAAGAGGGTTAGGGCAGGGACTGATGTAAAAACCACAGTGGTCTGGAGAAGGGGGACGTTGCCTTCAGTTCCTGGGTTATAGCCAAGGCTGAAGTGGAGAGGAGAGGGGTGGCTTTACTAAGAGCGTGTGAATGTGTGTTTAGGTGCTGAGAAGCAGGATGTAAAATGGCTGAGCAAGAGGCAGACTTCCACTCTGGGAATGGGCAGTATGAGACGGCGCTGAAGCAAGAATCTGGTGAGGAGGAAGAGAGGGAGCATGCGCCAGCCCCTCTTAATGTGAAGTTATTGCAATAAAGACAGGCTGATTTCAACGTGCAGGGTCTTGTGTTTTGAGTGTGGAAGTACTGACAGAGGGTGTGCGCTGGCTGATGTGACTACAGGCACCAGTATCCAGCTGGTGTCTTGGGGGAAAAACCTTCACCAGGAGAATTTTCTCAGCTTAGTGTTGTGGTGTCTGTTGGGGATGAATGTCTGGAGAGGAAGACGTCCCTGTGGGATTTGGGATTCTTAGCTTTTATGGGTGTGAAGATTAAGGGAAGTTTGTTCTTGAAGTCTGTGAAATCAATTGAATCAGTGTGGTGGGGTTGTTTTTTGTTGTTTTGTTGTGTTTTTTTTTTCTCCACCGGTGCTGCTTAAACCATTTTTCTGACTTTATTGCTAATACCTACCTAAATAGCAAATATTCTGCTCAACAACTCTATTGCCTTCCTCCTCTCCTCAATCATGCACTCTTGCCTCTATGGTACTGTTACCTCAGACATTATTTTCTTCATCATGAAACAGCCTGCAGTCCTGTGGTTTAAAATCAACTAGTTGTGCAGTGAATGGCAGGTGTAGTTTGGTACAGTTGCAATCTTAATCTCTCCCACTAGTAGGAAAAAGCTATTGGGAATAGATATTTTAGGAGATATACTTTTAATGCCTCTAATTCTGATGCCCTGGACGAGCAGTGTTTGTCATATTGAAGCTGTACAGGATTCTCTTGGGAGACATCCGACAGCAAGCCAACAGTGAGCTGTAGTCCAAGACAACAGACGGGCTCAGTGCTGCAGTGTAACTATATACCTTTTATTGACATGTATTTTTTAACAGGTAACTGTTTCTAGCCTGTGTTTGTGAGGTAATTGGAAGACCGCAGTAGACTGATGGGTTTGCCATATCTTTTCCTCTTTCCATTTAATTCTGTAGGAAATCCTACGTTAGAGATTCTGTAAAAGCAGCTTACAGTGATGTATGTCTTCCTTTTCTTGTAAACTGTGGAGGCAGTTTTACTTTTTGCAGTAGTACATACTGCACGTGTTTGAAAACCAGCTGCTTTGAAAGCAGCTTTTCATTTTTTTAAAACAGTGTTTGTAATTAAATGTAGCTAAAACCTTATATTTTCTCATAAGCCTAACTTAAATATACAGGTATGTACTTCATAGCTTTTTCGCTTTATTTAGATCTTAATTAAATGTGTAGAGGGATTTGCTCCTGTTAGATGCATGTCTTTTTAACTTGCCTTTATTTTTGACTTTTAAAAGCCCCAAAAAAGTGGAGGAACACACACCAGTCTATAATGCAAGCTTAAATATTTGTACTTAGCTGATCCTTAGCACTGGGAAGCACAGCATACAAGAAGCCTGCCTGACTTTACACCTTTCCCTTTCTCTGAGCCTTTCAGGTGGTTTAGATGACCACTGGTGAAAAATGGAGTTAAATATACCCATTTTTTCCCTATATGGTTGACTGCCTGTTTTTGGAGCACCAGAGATGAGTTCTCCCTTAGGGAGGTTTGGGGGGAAAAAGAGGGGTTGCAGATCTCCTGACAGCAGTGCATAAACTGTGGGCTGTGATTCCCATTTAAAACATGGAGTGGCCAATGTACAGATTGACTCGATTTGTATTTAAATGGGGAAGGTGAGTGCCCCGGTTCCCCACGTTGTGTCACTGGAGGCAGGTATCATGTGGCTGGGCATGGCAGTCCCTGGGGAGGTGCAGACCATGTCAGCTCTCCACAACTGGTGCGGCGGAGCTCGGGGGAACCTGTTGTGCTGTGAAAGGCTGTCTGGTGCTGGTGGAATGACAGGGTGGCTGGAAGTGGGTTAGGAGTTGAGGCAGATGAAGGCTTCCCCCCTCCCCGCCACTGCCCTGCCTTTCTCCCTGCCTGCTGAGTAAGCCTGCACCTTTTTGGGGCTGAGCCATCAAGAGTAACAAAAGAGAATCTGCTACGTTTTATAGATGCATCTTTCCTTGCTTAATTTGAAAGGAGACTATTAATGTCATAGGAAAATAGGTTGCTCTTATGTTAGCTTGTCTTTCAAGTGGGTTGAGCACTTTACAATCACTAATTAAACTTTACAATGTGGCTGCTGTAGTCCTAGCTATATCCCCTGAAAGAGCACTTTGCCTAAAGCCATGTGAACAGGTCATGAGCCGCCTTCTTTTGACTAATGCATGTACCCTGACTGCTAGAACATGAATCTTACTGTATGAGGAACTACTGAGCAGCAAAAGATTGGCAGCCGATAACTAGGTACCATAGATAAAATGAGTTAAATTAATGTATGATGAAGTTACACAGGGGAGAAGTTTGGCCTAGAATCTGGCAACTGGCAGGTTGCAGGAACCATCTGTTGCCCGTGGTACCAAGTAATCATTTTCCTTAGTTACTTCAAAATCTCAGTTACTCAACGCAATTTGGAAACAGAAGTTCTGCCAGGTTATTACAAGCACTTCAGGTATCTTCCTTTTAAGTGCTGATTAGAAAAGCTTTTCCCTCCATTTCTCCCAGACTTATTTTTGTACTCATGACAGGTGTGGGGTGGGAGACTGGAGTGCTCAGTCTACCCAGGAATGAGTGCTCTCGCTAGTGAATTTTTTTTCCACCCACATGTTTTAGCTATATCCTAGGCAGAGTGTCTCCTTAGGTGTTTTACTGGTTGTTGTTTCCTTACTTGCCTTACTGGTGGACAGTAGAAGAATCGTTGTTGCTCCTGGTGAGGGGCTTTGTGGTGTTTAACTTAGAAACTGGGGCCAATCCTGCAGTATTTCTCATTGGCTTCCAGTTTGCTATCAGCTAGCAAAAGCTTTATGTGGAAGAAGGAGATGCGAGTTGGTGCCAAAGAGGAGCGAGATCCATCACTGCCTCATCACTGATTTCTGGAGCTACGCAGAACTTCCCAGCCAGATGCTGAGCTGAGCACAGGGCTTGGTATAAAGGGGAAAAAGTGGGTGCCGGTAGCAAGAAATGCTCATAATGTTTTTGTCGAAATAATGGCTTTTCAGACTGTGAAAACAATGTTAGCAGAAAGGATGTATTATTCAGAATGTTCAGAATTTTTTGTTGAAAGGGACGGAAATACATTTAAAATTGATTTGAAATGAAAAGTTATGCAATTGCTAGGAATGAAGCTATTTATATAGCAGTCTCATTTTTCCCACTTTTCCTATTGTATGCTCCTTTCCCAGAAGAAATAAAAAGAAACAGCAAATAGTGACTGGAAGTTACTATAACCAAAGCCAGGTAAATTAGAATGTTTCATTTTTTAATTAAAAACAGTAAATTCAGTGAAAATGCCTCAATATAATAAATGTTTCTTCATTTTTACTAGTGGCTTTCATAGCAAACAATTGTCCTTTGTCAGCTGTATTGCTAACTGTACGGAGAGTCATATTTAGTCCAGCAAAGCACAAAATATGTCCCGTGCAGATGCTGTGCAGAGATATTCCCTGACCCGCTATTGCATCTGTACCCTGAGAGATTCTGTCCTGGGGAGTTGCAGGAATTCAAGTCTTTTCCTCACTTTTTCTTTTTTTTTTTTTCTTTCCTATTTTTAAAATATGTGAGTTTGAATCCTGGCTTGAGCAGGTCGAGTTGGGATTTTGAATTCGCAGCCCAGTCACTCAGAATGTCAATTGTCTTCCAGGGCACTGCACTGTGAGTCCCAAGGCTGGAAGCTCTTTAAAAGACCATCTGACTTTTAAAGGAACATTTGCAGAAGAATATATATCTTTTTAGGTCTTTCTAAATCTACCAAGTGTGATTGATTTATCAATATGTAGCAACTAATGCTGAAATAAAGAGACCTGTCTTCTCCAGTGGTGTTAAAATGCTCCATTAGAAAATTTGAAATAATTTCTAGAGGTGTTAATTTCCATAATGCTGCTAGTTAGTGTGTGTTTTTTTTTTTTCTCCTGGGCTCACATGAGGTATTAAGCTGGCTGACAGGCTTTCTGCTTCCTAGGCCTGTGGCCCTGGCACAGTGCTGCCCAGTGTGGGGTTTTCGGCAACGAGTTTTAATACAGGGAGAGAGTAGAAGAGTGCTGGTGTAGTGTTGCTGCTCTGTTTCTCAGGTGCTGAAGGGTTATTCCCTGTTACACTGTTTCCTAGTGTTTTTATCCAGGTTCATTTTAAACTGGATCAGGCAAGTGTGCTCTCCCCCCACCTTCCTGCAGTCATGCCCAAGTACTTCTGACAGCCCAGAATGCGCGCTCTGGACTCCTCTGGTTTTAGCTAATGTCTGCCTCTTTGTCACCCTACGTGTACGATGATTCCTCTTACGCTTTGCTACATGTGCTCATTCTCTGCCTTTTTGACTACTTGTGTTTTACTTACTCTGGGAAATGTCATTAACCTCATCATTAGGTGGTTCCCTGAAATAAACAGATGAATCCTTTATACTTGAATTTTGTAAAAATCCTTTTGTTTTGCACATCTTAATGTTTCTTTCTACATTTCACAGTAACAAGTCTCTGAGGAAAAGGCATAACTAGAGAGAAGACTTATAGGACAAAATAGTGTGAAACACAGAAATACAATCCAGGAAGATGTACATGAATTAAAAACCAATAATGAAACCTCTGTCCCATGCGTAATTCCTCCCACTCTCTGGGCTCTTGGGCTCACAGGGCTTTTAAGCCTAAATTGGTCTGATCAACAGCCTTCCTTTCAAAAGAGACTCTGTTGTAAGCACTGTATTTCTGCTTTGAGGGTCCCTAGGGCTTGGGAGCCTAGGTAGCCTTTACCAGAGCTCTCTCCGTCCTTGGTTGTGAGGCCACTGCTGCGGCAGAGCGGCAGGTTTATTATTCCAGCCTTGCCAGCAGGTTGTCTGGATTAGGAGAAGGATTGGTTGGTGCACACTGACAGGTCACCATGTAGTGCTGCAGGCACAGGCCAGGCAAAATGACTCCTTGCAAGTACAGTGTGCCTAGTGTATTTCTTACCTGTCCCATAATTGCTGGTTAGTTTAGAAACTGGCCCCTATCGTGCAAAGCTACAAGCCATTTCCTTGATGATCTGGAAAGTTTTCAATATCCTGAGCCATTTAAAGTATTATCCTTTCCCAGCCAAGGCTTTGACGCTTAAAGATTTTTGCTAGCAGTCTATCTTGGCAAAGATTTCTGCTTCCATTCTCCAGCACGCTAGAACGGAGAAACCTATCTATGCATAACTTCTTGTCATGTCTCCCCAATAACCCTTAGGTAGAAGTGGAGAGGGGAATGAGGTGGAGTGAATTTTGGCAGGAATTGTGTATATCAGAAGATGAAAAGAGTAGAGAGCTGGAAGAACACAGTAATTTCTCATGGCAGGGGATTCCCAGCCTGCTGTTGCTTATATACCCACAAAAAGCAACGTGTTTCTGGAGCTAGTGGTAAGGGAGGAACGTGGTTCATAAAGCAGACAGCTAATCTAACAGTGGCTGTAGACTGTTTAGTGCTTACCAGGTCACCAGTGTCTTTGCTCCCTCATGCTGCTCAGCACCAGTCGCTGCGAGAGCTGTGTGAACATGCATCCCTCACACTTCAATTCCGATGTTTAACGGGGCTCCCTGAAAGGCATTCCTATTTGGCCGTAAGCAGAGCATCAGCTATTTAAGGAGCTTAGGAACCGAGCTCAATGTTCCGTACACTGGGGAAAGTTTATCACACCTGTTTACTGGGTTTGGGTGTTCATGTTTGCTTTGTGGGAAGCTGAGTAGAAATTTTTGCACGAGATTGTGAGGTTGCAATAAAACATAGAGAGTGCTGCATGTTACATAATGGGAAAATCCACTGTAAATTTCCAGATGTCCATGGGCCCTTTATTTCCTGTTTAAGTGGATTCTGCTTATCTTCCCATGAGCCCACAGACTATTGGGAATGACCTAAATGAATTACTGACTATACTAATGACAGGGAAATCTGGTCAGGTGCAGTGTACCTCTCTGTGTGTGTTACCTTTTTAGTAAAATAACCAAACTGATTGTGTCTGTCTCCCCTCTCTCTAATATACTATCACAACATTTAAAAACACGCAAACTTCTCTGACTTACTGGAAATGAGGTTCAGGAGTGTAAAAATGTGTTGAACAAAGTACTAGTTAACTGTGATCTGTAAGTGAAGGAAAGAATAAGTTTAACCTATGCTCTTATTCTAGTCTTTCTGGTAGTCCTTTAATGCTTTTTTTTTTTCCCCCTTTCTTTTTAATTTTTTTTTCAAGGAACTACTGTACGCTAGCTGGAATCTAGAGGCATTTTAGTGCTAGCTCAAGTACAGAAAATCGCGATTATTAATGTGTACATGAGCAGTGCCTGGGAGCTCTATTCTTGACTGTGTTGTGCTAGATTCTGTCAAACAGAAAAGAAACTGTTCTGTGCTCATGAAGAACTTAAAAAAAAAAATGCTTATGAAAGGAAGAAGCAGATGGATAGACAGACAGATAGGAAAAGCAAGTTGTTACTGGTTGGTGTGCCAGCCATTAGTTTTATTTGGTTGTTGCTTTTTATGCTCTGTACCTTTTTCTAAAGCTAAGCAGGTGATAAAACAGTGCAACAGTGACTTTTTTTCCTCTTCTTGCTTCAAAGTTGTGAGCCCCTAACACTCCAACTGTGTCTCTCCTCTGAGGAGTGTCTAATACTAGTCTGCCTCTGCAGTATCAAATATGTTTTGGGGGAAAAGTAAGCCCATTCCAGGCTCTTAGTCTTAGGAAAATCTTCTTGGAAGCAGCCTTATTTTCAAGCATTGATGACATCCTCAAACTTCAATTTTCAGTAACAATAAGCACATTTTTTAAATACTTGTTTTTTATTAAAAGAAAGTGGAAATACAATGTATGTGTCAGCTACGGGATCTGGAAGAAGTTTTGCTGTTTATCAGTAACACCAGCACTGTTAATTCACAGAATTCCCTGCTAACATTCCCTGCTGTGATGTTTTCATTTGATATATTAGGATCTGGTAGAATAAACAACGCTACTGATCTGTCCAGGCTTCTTGGTGGCAGAAAGGAGAGAATGCAGGGGATGGAGGCAGACCAGCTACGGAAAGAGTAAAATAAATGATAATGATTCAGAGCTCTCCAACTGTTGAACTTCAAAGTCTTTAGAAAAGCCAGGTATTCTTCATTCTCTTTTAACGATGGTGGAATTGAGGGAAGGCCAGTGTTCCCAGCACAGCTGCCATGGGAATTACAATAAAAGCTGTTGAGTTTTGCAGAAATAGCTCTCCTGGTTAGTACCAGCTCAGAGATGGGGGAGTCTGGTTTCTCCTGCGTGGCAGTACAGAGCAATAACTGCTCAGCTGCTGCCAACGCTTCCTTTTAGCTAGTCCTTGTTAGTGGAGAGTTTGTGGTAATGGGAGTAATTAACACACTGGGAGTCATTTCTGTGTCCTGGAAGGGAACAGAAAGCCATCAGAGCAGCCCCAGACATGATTGCTCTGCAGGGTTATTTTCTCTCTCTCTTTCTTTCTTTTCCATTGTGCTTGGGTTTTGATTTTTCTTCTTTGTGTTAAGAAAGCTGGAGAGCTGAAATGGTCTGTAAATTGCATTCATGCTGAGCTTGGGCTAGGTAGGCTAGTTAAAGGTCACTCTCGTGGTCTACATGGCCTCCTCTCATGGGGTGGGGAGAGTGTTTAAGAAGGGAGTCACACTGCCCCTTGTGGCTTTTTTAACCCTCTTCTTCCAATGTAGATTTGAAGAGCTCTGGTTCTGAATTAAGTTTGTTTAAATAGGCCCGGGAGGTGAGAACCTTGAAGGGTAATTATGATAAAATATTAACTCTTCCAGTTGCCAGATGGCTTCCCAGCCTAACAGCTCTGAAGTGTAAGGCTGTGCTGCCATGGTCCCGTGCTGCTTGTTGAACGGAGCACATTACTAGCTTGCTCATATCCCTTCTGAGGCTGCTGGTGGCATTTCAGCTGTGTGTCTTGTGAGTGCATGTGAGCTCAGCTTCCCATGCATAAGTACCTAGTTTGGGTATTACACAGCGTTTCTGGAGGTGAACTCCAAGAGCAGACTTGTCATAAACAGTCGTTCTTGCTCTCCCTGTGTGAGAACTGGGGACAGGGAGAAGGGCAATGGGCTTAATCTGTCTGATTGCAAACCACAGGCCCAGGGACCAGGAAACCAACCAACCAACCACCTACCTACAGATCACAACTGACTGTGTGTGCATGTACACGTGTATGTCCTAATCCACTGTAGGGGAGCAAACACAAAGTAATTCTAGCTTTTTAGTCTAGCTTTTTTATTTTCTTTTTCTTTTAAGAGGACACTCTTGGTTTGCAACCTAGATCTCCCTGAATAGTAGCATCTCCTTTTCTTGCTTTTTTTGCTTTGATACAGGTTTTTTTGCCACTGTCCCCTAGGGAGCTCTGTGCTGAATTCAGATAAGGAGAATTGAGCAATTCCATATCTACTTTCAAGAATGGAAAAGCTAAGCCTGCAAGATATATCAGTGGTGGGAAGAACAAATGAACATAGGAGAATGCGTCTTCTCCTAGGGCTTGGGGTGGGGCAAAGGCACATGCGGTTCTTACAGTGATGTGAGAGACTGGCATGAATACTATATATATCCCTGGAAACAATCCAGAGGAGGTCACGAAGTGCTGCGTGTCACCCCCAATCCCCAGTTTTAAGATGCCGGCCTTCATGCCCACGTGTCTCTACATCCAGGATAAAGCCCTACATTTCTGTTTCCTCTTCCGCTTCTCTCCATGCAGCCAGTCATGTAAGATGCTGCATCCCATGAAATTCTGCCAACTTCCGCAGGACCTGGGTGTGTTTGCAAGGCAAAGCCCCCATCTTCAACTGCACTTCCAGCCTCTTCACTAAGGAGAGCCCATCTTGCCTTACCCCGACCCCTGTGAGCGGTGTAGTGCTACTAAACTTTCCCTGGGTGATAGAATCATAGACTATCTGTCCACTTCTGTCTTCAGCCTAGTTCTTTCAGCTCAGCTCCACTGACACCACCCCGGAGTCCTCTCCGTTCCAGCAAGGGGATAATGCTAGTGTCCAGATTTATAGCCGAGATGCAAATGCTGCTAGAGAAATTAAAAACTAAATTAATCCATGTGGTTTTCTCTCATCTCTTGAATTTCAAAGCCTCTATGTCCCCTCTCAGTTCTCTGTAAGCATCTCACCATGCTTCCTTGCTGAGGAGGCTGTGTGATGGGAGGATTTTTATGTTCCTTTTTTTTCCCCAGCAACAGTAGCAACTCACAGTTTTCACATCTGCATTTTTCATCAGACTTTTTTTTTTTTTTTTGGTTATTTTTTTCCCCCTTCATTTTTAGCCACAATTCAGCTGGGGATAGACAGGGCAGAAAGATTTCTGCTTAAGAGATAGGAGTCTCTGCGGCGACCCACACTGAAGGCATGAGCCAAAAGGAGCCCATTGCTCACTAGAGAACTGGATGAGTGAAGACAGACTGAATAAATACTATGAATTCCCCTTTTCTCTGCCACTGGCAAGCTTGGCGTTTAATATCAGTTATTGATTGTGAATCTCACTGAAGCATTTTGAGAAGCATATGTCATAGAGGAGTGATCTGATTGCTGTGCTTTGGGCTGACTGTGGGAACACACATGCACACAGAGCCAAATTAGGGTCCTGTTTACCCCTTCCTAAAACACTTCTGGTTCATTAGGGCCTGGGGAATATAGCAAACCATTGGATTTTGCTTTTTTTTTTTTTTTTAACCATGAAGGCAAAGACAAGGGGGAGTTCACATGGAGTATAAATACATGGATCCTAGGTGACCAATGTATATTTTTCCCTCCACACGAAGTATAACATAATGAGTAGTTTCGGTTGTGGAAGGGGGTGGCAGGCAGGGGGACTGTAAAGCCTTCCCATCAGTGTGTCGGTGGGATTTTGTCCAGTGTCCTTTAGTGGAATAACAGGACTTACAGGCTTGCACTGGGCTGCAGTGGCAGGGGTTTGTGAGGGAAGCCATCCTGTCCTTGGCTTCATCTAACTCTGTTATTCTTTCTGCACTAGGAATTGTTGAAAATTACACTGTCAAATACAAAAAAGTCCATCCCCAAGCAATTAGGAGCCAGAGAGGGAGGTAGTGGAGGAGGGAGGGCAGGGAGTGACAAACCCATCCCCTGCAACCTTCCTCTGCGGTTGGGTAAATAAGCTGCGGAGCAGCACTGTGCCCAGCTTTCACCCTCTTTCCTAAGCAGGTGTGTTGCGGACGTTTGCAAAGATATTAACCCTGCATACAGAGTGTGCCAGTCAGTAATTATGGAAATTAGTTGGCAATTAGATAATGTCATTCACTCTCTGCATACAGCTGATAAGCAGTTGAGAGCCACTCCAAAGCAAGGGTGAGACCCTCTCCATGGGCTGCTGAGCAGATGGCTCTGACCTGGCATTAATAGGCTGCTCTCAAGTTTGGGAAGGTGGGTGGTGGTTGGGTAACACTTGCCCACGGCACTGCGGCGGGCCTGCCTCCCTTCCCCAGCTTGGGAAATCGTGCAGCTCTACCAGCCCTGTGAGTGGGACGTTTCAATAGTGCAAGTGGGTGTGTTTCCTACAGTGGGTTTTGCGTGTGTGAGATGCTCAGCCGTCTGTTCAGCGTGCAGGTTCCTCGCTTTCTCAGCTCTCCGGCAGGCCAGGGAGGTGGTACAGGTGGCTGGAGGTGTGATGGAGGTAGCTTGCTGGCTCCCTCATTCCTTCAGGGTAGCAAGTATTTAAAATGTTCTCCTAAGACCTCGTCTAGTGGTTTGTTGAAGGGCTAATCATATCACACTAGCTCTCTTGTTTTGTGTTGCTAAATCATGTTAAGCCAAAAATATAACACAAAGTATTTTGTTATGTTGCTTTTCCATGTGAGCAATAGGTGGAATTGGCATGAGGGTGTTGCTAATTCATGACTGGAAGAGGCAGTGTCCATCACGAAGTCTCTTTTGTCAGATGTGTTCATGCAATGACAAAGTTTGAGATTTCTCAGAGATAAAATATATAAGAAAATACCATGGGATTCTGTAGTTATTGTCCCAAACTGTAATGTATTGCTATGGTAGCAGTGTGCTGTATGAGGCTGCTAAGGTAGTACTTACGCTAAAAATAAAATGGTAAGAGCAGAAAATTATTTGTTCTCAGTGTGTCTTAGAGGATCATTGTGGGAAATGGGTGAGGCACAGATTTGTTGTGTCAGGACTTACTCTCTCAATGTTGGGATTTAGATCCTGGCCACTGCTAAAAAGGACACTGGGTCTTCTGAGTTTTTCTTGAAGACCCTGCTACTGTGCAGCGAGATTTGCTCTCACAGGCTGAACTGTATGAGACGCAAAACTGGAATAGCGGGAAGTGCCATGGGTCAGGACTGATGGGTGCTGAGCTTCAGATGGCCCCAGCCTGCTAGTGGCTGGGTGCAGGCAGCCTTCCCAAAACCTGAGCTGCAGTGTCTAAAAGGCAGTGAAGCAACCAGAAGTGACACCTGTATTTCATGTTGTTTGTGTCTTCTTCCTCTTCTGAAATAGAACTGGCAATGTGTTCTTTCAAAATAGTTAGAAAGGGATTACCTTGGCATCTCTTAAAACAGGGATTGCCTTGGCTTCCCTCAGTCAACAATGCTACTCCTGTTTAACCATTTCTGCCCGGTTTCCCTTGTTAACTGTGGCCTTTGTCCTCTCCTAATGAACATGTATCAATGTTACAGAAATCTGTACCACAGAGGTAGCCTGCTCCCTTTACTACACCTTTGAAATATCCCAAGGATTGAAGCAACCCATGGAGACAGATTTCTTTGTGCGTGTAAAACACAGTTTGAGCAGCCTGGGGTTGGGAGAGATGGGTAGGCTTTTTGGACAGGTGTTTGGGCTGTACATGGACATACGTGTCTTTTTTGTGGTTATCTATAGAGTGTTCACACCTGTTGCTGCGATTTATAGCATCTTTTACTGGTTCTCAGAGAATTAGTCTTCTAAAACAGGGAGAGAAGAGTAGTACGGCTGAGGGCTACTTCTGGTGTAGATGGTGCAACCCACCCTGCCCAGGAGAATTGAAAGCTGCAGCGAGAGCCCCTCTGCACTGGGGTGGTTGGTGCCACGCTGGGCTTGCCTCCCTCCCCAGCTCAGGCTGAGCAGAGCTGTCTGATGGAGCAGTGACTTTTGCTATGGTGGTGCTAAATGTTCCAGGGAACTGTGAGCTGCTGGGAGCACATTGCTGGCTAATTTACACACATTATTATATTCCTATTCCCATCTCATCAATAATTCCAGGCTTGGGTCATCACTTTCTCTCTTACCTCCCTCTCAGTCTATTCTCCTTCTCCATAAATCATGGGCTATTTTAGTGGAGCCACTAGGGAGCACAGAGGAGAAAGGTAAGTGGACAAGAGCCACATAATTTCCCACCCCAATTTTTTTCAAAGGCCCCCAAAAACCCCATAGACTGAGCCAACATCGTGATTATTGGGAAGACAGATGATTTAAGCATTTGGATCTGTGGTTTTTCTCATTTTACACCTCTCCTAACACCTCCTTTTTCCTCCTTCCATTCTCCTGAGCCAAGCTGTTAATAATTAAAAGGAATTATCTTCCCTCTGGTTTTGACTTGATTTTATTTGTGTTTATAGCAGTTTAGCTAACAAGCTCCACTCAGGCAGCTGCAGGGAACAGGCCTGGTTTCCACCGGGCACTGGAAGCTCACGTTTCTCTCCAACTTGCAGCTTTTCTTTTAATTGATCCCTTTTGTTTTCTAAGTGACTTGTTTTTCGTGCTGGCTAAATTTGCCAGACTGACAGCCCTGGAGACTTACAGCTTCTGCAGGTCCCTGGGACAGGTAGGGCACAGAGGCTTGTGACTGTGTGAGCTCTCCCCTCCGTTGCCTAGTGATTCTCCTCCAGCTGAACCTCTGCCCTTACCAAACAGAAACTTTTCTGCACTGTCCATTTCTGCAGTGTCTGTGGGCCTTCCCCTTCGGAGCAATGTGGGCAGTGGGGTTGAAAGGCATCTGCTGGGAGCAACAGCAGCCCCAGAAACTCTCATTGTCCACAGCACAAAACACTTTCCCGAGCAAATACTGTCTCACAATATTTGTGATTCAATTTGTGAAATCTCTGTTCATGCTGGCTTCTGGGAGGTTGAAGGCCTTGATTCTCATCATCTCCTTTTCTGCTTTGTATCTGTGCTAATGTTAGCCATTCCCAGAGCTGTTCTCATGCCCAACCCATCTCTGTGAACATATGCCTGTGTTAATGGAAAACTTACTTTCATTTTAAGCAGGATTTTCAAAGAATGAGCCTAGCTTTGTGCTGTCTTTACTTGTCATCTTAAAACATCCTCCTACCCCAGGCATACAGTCACCCACGTGCAAATAGGCAGAGGTGAATTAAATCCCAGTGTTAACAGGTGTAACTGCTGATCACTGAAGGCAGTTGGAATTGCTCGCTGTTAGCTAGGGGTGAATTTGGCCTTTTTGCTAAACCACTAGACCAGGGTAAGTGGTTAAGTGCTTAGACAGTTCTTATCATCTAAGCTACAAGTTTCCTATCATCTAAGCTGCAGGTTGCCATATGTGATTTGCATAGCACATGTTTCCAGGTTGCAAAGGTCCCTGTTAGAGTCTCTGAAGTGTGCACAACATGTAAAGTAAAAGCAGCTATTGCATGACAGGCTGACAGCAAGGTTGTCTTCTCTAATGCTTGCTTGGTGTGCTAGGAAGCATAATGAAAGCAGTGGAATGGGAAGTTTGGATAATGGCGCCTCTTGCCCTGTATCAGCTCTTATACTCTAAGGAACCCTGGTCTTTGCCTTAAGGATTTTCATTGAGACGTGATTGTTACTGGGGAAGCTTTAGCACCATTTGTCTCAGTAAAGTCAATGAGATTGCATCAGTCAAAGGAGTTAAATAATTTGGTGTATTTTTACATTGGTCAACACTGTAGTGTGTGCAGATCACGCAGTGAGTTCTCTATTTGGTCCTCTTTGTTTTGAGGACATAGATGTCCTTGCTGCTTTGGAGGACTGTTTAGCCAACTGTAGGCACGAAGAAGTGGCCAGATTATCAAGAAACGTAAACGAGTTACTGGATAAGATATTAATAAGCTTCATGGTAAAGATATGTTGAGTAGTAGGACTAACTTCTTCCTTTCTTTTCTTCTCTTGACCCCCCAGGTCCTGCAAGCTCTGTGAGTGCCAAGCAGTGAATTATGGGCTGGGTAGCCACCACTGCATCATGAAGATTGACTTTATTTTTGCCCTCTCGAGGATCACGTGCTTTATGAATTCACTCTCTCCTCCATCTCGCTGCCGCCTCCATCAATATTGTCATCATTTCTAGGAAAACAGAATTCGAGGCTTGGGCTTCAGCTTCGCCTTTCCTTCCTCCCTGGAACAACCAGTGTCACCTTTGTGTTCTACCAAAACAAACCACTGTGGTTATTTTGCCCTCCACAAAAGTACACCGGCTGGAAGAGTCACTTCATATACCATGTACTTCTGAGATAAAAGCCTCTGAATCCTAAAGGATAATTGAGATCTTTCCTTGGGGAGGAGACATTTCCTCTTGGTCACGTGCACTTGCTATCTCACTTTCCACTTACTCTCCCTCTCTCTCGGTCACTTTCTGTGCTCTCCTCCTCTTCCTGTTGGATTTAACATTTGGTGTTGACTGCTGGCGTTCTCTTCCCAGTAGTGTGGCTTTTGTTTTCCTCCTAGGGAAGAGAAGATTCTTGAAACAATGGGCTTCACTCTGCACTCCATCTACTTCACCTTGAAGGTGAGTTTGCTGCTGTGCTCCTTGCTGGGTCTCTGTTTGGGTCTGGAGTTCATGGGCATCCCCAACCAGTGGGCCCGCTACCTCCGCTGGGACGCCAGCACTAGGAGCGAACTCAGCTTCCAGTTCAAGACCAACGTCTCTGCTGGGCTGCTCCTCTACTTTGATGATGGTGGTGTCTGTGACTTTCTCTGTCTGTCCCTCGTTGATGGGCGCATCCAGCTCCAGTTCAGTGTGGACTGTGCGGAGACTACAGTTATCACAGACAAGCAGGTCAATGACAGCAACTGGCACTTCCTGATGGTCAGCCGCAATCACCTTCGGACGGTGCTAGTGCTGGATGGTGAAGCCAAGCCGGGCGAGGTGCGTCCACAACGCCAATATATGAATATTGTCAGTGACCTTTTTGTTGGTGGAGTCCCATTGGACATCCGTCCTGCTGCCTTGACCCTTGATGGTGTTCTGAGCGAGCCTCCCTTTCAAGGATTTATCCTGGATCTGAAATACGGCAATTCTGAGCCACAGCTCCTGGGCAGTCAAGGGGTCCGACTGGAAATGGAAGGGCTCTGCGCAGAAAACCCCTGTGAAAATGGTGGCACTTGCTTCCTTCTGGATGGCGAGCCACACTGTGACTGCTCAGCCACTGGATATGCTGGCAAGCTGTGTTCTGAAGGTAAGAGAATACTTCCCTCCTTCCCATTCATCTTTACATAATCCAAAGAGTTAATCTGTCACTCAGCAGGGCTACGACTGAGCTCTTATCCGTGCTGGTAGCTATCAGAGGAATTAAAGTTCTGCCATTCTTTTTCCAGCTGGAACTAATGAAGTGGGAGTAGATGGAGAGCATGAGCAATTGCCTTTCTGAAAGCATGCTGCATTTGTAGCATGGATAGACTTTCTCCAGCAACTTATTAATAAGGGTAGAGAACATAAATTGGTAAATACAGAAGTACCCTATGTTTGCGTTGGTAAAAGCAGCAGTAAGAAGTTACCTTAGCTATTTGGGTGAATTCCACTACCCTGTGTCCCTGAGAACTGAGTGAAGTGTCAGTAAACAGGGGCCATGTATGTACAGCTAACATAACTGATTGACAGGACATGGCAAAAGTTAGGCCATCTTTGATGTTAGCTGCTGGTAGTCTGTGGAAGCCCCATGCTCTCCCTCAATTGCTTGCATGCTAATTGCTAAATGGCACCTTGATTGTTTTAGCATCCTTGATTAGATTGCTTTGGAATCTGCTGAACAATCTTACTTGGTCTTGCAAAGAGAAGAGGAATTTGAGTGTTTCTACACTGTTTCATACTCTCTTTTAAAATTTGAGTCCAGAGGTTTTAAGTCATGCAAACCACACAATGAAGTGTATTTCCTTGGTCTTTAGCAGTGTAATGGTAACGAACTCTGTATGTGCCAGAGACTTAAGTAAGTGGACTGGTAATCCCAGTGTGAATTTGAGAATCTCATCACAGCATTTTTTATGACATTTAGTTTTAAACGCAACAGTTTGAGCTTAAGCCAAAGATGAAAACTGGACGAGAAGTGTCCAATCTCAAGGGAAAAAACCCACTGAAATTTTGTCAAAATGGAAATACTTGCAATAATATCTTATCACAACCAGCATTTGTTTACTTCTTTTGGCAATGAAAATAGATTAACCGGAATTTCATATGTAGAATGTGAGAAGTGCTGAAAATAAAGTCCCTATACTGTTGATATGTAAGCAAAAAGCCATACAGAAATAATATGTCAATACAGCTCTATGCTTACAGCGTAGATGGAGAAGCAAACATGTTTTTATAGGAAGGGAAGGTTTGGAAAATAAACATAACATCCATATGTCCATTCATTTTAAGGTGCTATTAATGATAACAGAAAATTTGTCATTATATTCAAATATTACAGTAACAGTACGTGACCACTAGATAGGAGGTGTGGGCCTGTGAAGTGCTGAACACCAGAATTCTTCCTGACTACTGGCTCTTCACTGATCAGGTCCAAACCAATAATGAGCCAGAACTATCTTCGGTGCTTGAACCATGAGTTATGTGAAGCTGGAGAGGCTGCTGGGTGTGACCAGGCACTTCAGTAGCTGGGCTTCTGGGCCTGATCCTCATACGCTTGCAGAACAAACACACCTCATGTCTAAATGCCAATTTTGGGTGATGGAAGATTGCAAGAGCCACACAGGCATGTGGACTCTGAAAAATAAAGATATAAGCCTCTTTCTACTGCTGGGCTAATGGATCCAGACTCCACAGGGAGCTGCTCAAGACATCAACAGCACATGGTTTTCGGTGAACGTCTTGAGAATATACTGTAAGTGAGCAAGGCTTCCATGTACCTGTGGGGCTATCATGAGAGCTCTAACCAGGGCTCGGGTGGTGGAATTTCTGCATTTCCAGGGTGGGTGGAACAATTTGAAATCCGTCTTCTAATGAATCCAGGGATATTTCTGTTGTAGACATCACGGATCAAGCAGTGCTATTGTTACCTTTTGAAGCCATGCGTCACCATTGCTGTTTGTTTCCTATAGTGATTCATCAGTTTCCAGCCCAACCTTCTATTAAGGGTGAGCAAAGAAGTTTGTCACGATGTACCTTTTCTAGTAAATCTTTTTAACTCACTGTTGGCTGTGATCTGTTCACTCACACATAAGATGCTGTGCAGAGAACTTTTCCAATGGAACAAATGCAGAGATTTCCACAAACAGTCATTACCTTGTCCGGTTCTTCAGTTTCCTCTTGTATTACTTCATGGTGTATATTTGGTTTATGTTAGAATTTTATAATCAGCCTTGTTTTCTCACTCTGTTATGCTGCAGCAGTGGTGATTTCTGTGTGTTAAATGCTGTCATCCAAAAATGTTACAGTGTCTGTGCAGATTGTGAAAAGAAGGGAGAAAAACAGAAGAGAAGCTGTTTAGTAAGTGGAAAGAAGCAGACAAAGAAAAGTGGCAAGGAAACAAAATAGGAACCAGTTTAAGTATAATTTCCTTTTTACCTGACTTGGAAAAATGTAGCAAACTTTAAAGATGCTCTCTTTCAGTTCCGTAAGTGTGGCATAACATCCACGGATGAACAGTAGGATGTGGTAGGAACAGCAGAACTGGATGCAGGCGCTCCCTGCCTGTGGCTTGATTGGCCATTAACTAACTTGTATTTTCTTTGTTTGCTTTTTTTCCCAAGAGATTGAGATGGTTTTTGGCAGAACTGTTCCCTTTTGTTTTGTTTCCTTATCCTGCCTCTGGATATTTGCAGATATAACATGGTTACTTTATTCCCATTTTTTTTAATTTTTTTTAATTTTTATTATTTTTTTTTTATTTTATTTTTTAAAAAGGTGTTGCTCTTTCAACTGGATATCAACAACTCCCTTTTTGGAGAGGATCCTTAACTCCATTACAGTATTTACTAGTCTGTAGTCTGTGTGCATGTTTTCATTTCGTCACTGGAGCTGGCTCTTTTACTGGGAACTGATGGGATCCAATCAATAACAACTTCTGTTTGAACAGCTAAATGCAATATGTACATTTTTAATAATGAGTTCTCTTGACAGTGTCCAGGCCATTACTTGGCTATTGACGGATACCTGTGTCTGCAGATGGTAAAACCCTCAGCAAACTCATTTATACTGTGGCCAGAGAAACAAGAAAGAAATAGAGAGGAATCTGCTGATCCTGTACTGTGATGGAACGAAGCTCCATTTACAGCATTAGGGGTTACTGTAACGCAAAGTGTAGTTCCAGTTACGGTGAACCTCACCAGAGAACAATCGTTCCATACTGAGACAAAACTGTAAATCCTGTCCAGAATGTGCCCCCGATGTGCAGAAAGATTTTTGGCACTTAATGTGCACCCAGAGAGAGTTACTAGGATTGTGTATGGCATAGTAGCTACAAGCCCAGATGGGCAGCTGAGCTGGTCATTGCTGGTCAATGAGAAGTACGATTTCTGTGCATGAGTGTATACAGCGGGAGTGCAAATGTGTGCACACTTTGGAAGGTTTGGCTGTTTTGAATAAAATGTGATACTATTTTTATTGCAGTTGGAGTAAACTCATTCATTGAATCTGACAGCTCTGTAGGGTACAAAGGATGGCTGATTTGAGTAGCAATTAATTTGTATGTTTCTGGGCAATGGTGGCATTAGACATGAAAGCTGAAGTCAGAGACACCTTCCCCTCTAATAAACCTCATCAGTCTCTGGGATCAGACTGCTGCCAAGAGAATGAGCTTCCTGTAGAATTTGAGCAGCACAGATACATTCATGTCGCTGGAAAAAAAAAAAATCCACCAAAAAACAACAAAACCTTCCCCATGCAAATTTTGAAAACTGTGCTGCTGTGGCAGCCAGATGAGCATCTTCATATCTGCTCATTCAGGATCACGCTGTCTTCCTTAGTCTGCAAGAAATTCTCTCTTCCTCCGGCACCGCGGTGCAGAGAGCGAGTTCACTAATGTGGACAGTGTGACTGTATGTACCAGAGTATTTTGGCCCAAGACCTCACCCCTCTCCCTAGGCCCCTTCTGGACTTTGTGAGGAAAGGTGAACAGAAGACGTGCTTAGAAATGACATTAACTCTGCTTGTAGTTGCAGAACCAAGACGTTGATGTGATCACCAGCTTCACAAAGCACCATGCTGAAGCCTTTGTGTTGCCTGCAGGGGCTGTTTCTAAACGAAGCCTGAATAGGGGCCTGATTGCACCTCTTCCCTTGATTACAGAGCAAGATTTCCTGGGGATGCTGCCTGCTGAATGACAGAGGAGCCCGTTGCTCTGTAATTATCACACTTTTAACTGCAGCGGGAACAGATTTTTCTATAGCCCCTCAGCTTCGTTTAAAGAGACAAGTTACTGCAGGATTTATCCTCCACCTGCACCTTCGGAGCAGCCCAGTTTTGGCTGCATCTAAAGGGACTGCCTAGCCTCACTTGCAATCTCCGTATCTCCCTGCCAGTCACCCCAAACTTCGTAATACTAAGGACTAATTTGGCACTTTGCCATGAGCCTGATGGGTGCACTTAATTTGCATATGCATTTACATACATTTTTTAATCAGAAACAAATGAACACGACCATAATATTTGCTTCCACTTGCATATTCCTTGATAGATGAATATAAATTGGTTGTTGTTGAATTCACCAGCAATAAACAGCTGCAGACCCTCCATTTGGTCTTGTGTTCTGCTATTCTAGAGGACAGCAGGCAGTTCTGGGACACACTTTTAGAGGCCCAGATCTTCACTCAGTACTGCAAAACTCTAAAATTGATGGTCACCAAGGACTATGGAGTAAATATTGCAAAGGGCAAATCTGCTGTTTTATGCCACTTCTTATGCTGCAGCTCTAGCCATTGGGCAGAAGGCTGGTAAGAACTCTGCTTATTACTTAGTTTTGCAGCAATTTTTTTTTTCCCCAATCTCTTTCTCTTGCTCATTCTTCCTGGTTTAAGTTCCTTTGGTTGTATTTAAAATAGCAATCTCTTTCCAGTCTGGTTGTAATTTTTTTGATGCATTGCCAGATGAGCACCAGAGAAAGATGATGTGTTAAGATATTAATTAATGTTTATAAAGTGCTTTGAAACTCCAAAGTGCAGTTTAAGCACCATTTGTTATTCTCAATAATAAATATTAAAACTGAGCGGGAACTGCGGAGTTTCAATCTAGATCCTACATACCCCTTCCCAGCAATGGCCTAGGAACCATCTCCCTTCACTACGCGTGCCCTGCCTGCAGCCCCAGAGCTGGCTGGATTTGTTTCATATCCTCCCCTGCTTTTAATGCAGGGGAGCCACAGGGAGATTACAGGCCCCTGTATGGAGCATGCCATTGATTCAAACAGTCTAGCTGCAATACACGCTGACAGCTATATTCTTCTTGTTTCACTCTTCTGTATTATAGATGACCATGAGGCTACAATCCTTTTCTGCTTGATTGCAGATCAGCTGCAGCCCTCAGGCAGCAGACAAGTTTATAGCCCACAGTTAGGCAAAGTTTGGACATCTCCTCTGCTGAAATGAAGCAAATTGTGGTTGGGTACAAAGGAGATCATCATTTGGTGTGAGGTAGAACTGGTGAAGACAGAAAAAATTGTAGGCAAGAAGGAGGTGGGACTCGGGGAAAAAAAACCAGTATCAAAATGTTACTCTATGAAAGAGTAAGCCATAGGTCACATAGGCTGTTTACAGCAGCTGTTCCGTCTTGGTTTTACCTGCCTGATAGTATAAAGGAACAGTTCTTGGTTGTCACAAAGAGTAGATTTGAATGGGCTGACTGAGCTTCTGGAGGACTAAATATAGCTGGAGTCTGGACACCAGCTTCCTTTATCAGCCCATAGACCAGCCTGCTGGTCCTGCTTTGTCCCAAAGTGTGCACAGCTAAACTGGAATTTTTGGGCATTACTAAACAATGTTTTAAATAAAAGTAACTAATAATAATTATGAAAGTGAGCAGAGCCAGAAATTTCTCTTTCCAACTTAAGGTCAGGAGATAATTTGATTTCAGAAGGAAGGTTTATTTTCCTTTGGTTTTGCTCTTAGAAAAAAAAAGGGGGGGGGGGGGTGGGGACGGGACACGGTGGGGGACAGACTTGATCTATTATTGCTGTCCAGGCTTCTGCTGAGCTAGGCAGCCTGTCATGGAGGTCAATCAGCAGTAAATATAGCCACGAGCAAGACAACACATGCTGTAGCCTTGCTTTCATCCTTATTCCGGAGTGGAGGTGTGCAGGTCATTTGCCACAGGGTAATTTTTGTTGGGTTTTGGTGGAAAATGGAGGGAGATAATCCTCCCAGATACCTTGAGGATGCTGGAAATGGCACAACGAAGCTACAAGGAAAGAAGCGGAGGAGGAACACATCTGTCCGGCAAACTCTGGCAGTACTAAGAGAAGATGAGCGTCTGCACGTCGACCTCAGCACTGAGTGCTCCCAGGTGTGGGAGAAGGTGGTAATCCATGTGATGAACTGGTAGAGTGGCCACCTCTCCTGGCCGACTCCTGATTTCACTTTACCTCATGTTCTTTTGCTGACCCACTTTGAACTTCATGGATAGCAAAGCTTCTTTCTCTCCCTATAGAAAGCAAGGCAACTGCCGTGTTATTGCTGTCCAGCGACAGCAATGTGACTTCTGGGTGTATGTGTGTATCTCTCCTTCATTGCAGACAGGCTCACTGCCATTGTAAACCTACCCTGCAGAGCAAAGCATTTGCCCTTTCTCCATCTGTGAATGGGTCCAGGAGCTGACAGCTGGGTGCAAAACAGCCCAAGGGCTGAGAGACACAGGTATGGGGATGTAGGGAGGACTGTGGATGTCACAGACTACTCAAAGCAGAACTGGTTTGTATTTGAATATATTTGCTCTGAACTGGGGCTGTGACCTGAGTACACTGCATTAACTTTCTGTGGTGCCAACAGCGTTGCCAATCATGCTGTTTTCAGCTGTCTGGGTCCTGCCTGCATGTACACTTGCTCACCTCATTATCCTGTGAATAGACCAAGGTATAAAGTGTAAAGAAAGTGGACTGGGGCAGCAGAACTTGGATGCTCCTGTCATTAGAGTGTTAGCACTTAAAAGACTAATTTTCTTGTCTGCGCAGGCTTCGTGTGTCCCCCGGTTGATTTGCTGGCAGACTAAAAGACTCAAGATTGAATCAGCTGACCTTTCTTTGCAGGGGATATGTACCTGGTTACCCTCTGTGTCCATTTTTCCATATCTGGAACGTGTAGCCAGTGAGGCTTCCTGTGCTCCAGGTATTAAGAATCCCATATGCTTCTGCATGACAGTGATAGAGGCATATAAATATCTTAGCAGGACAAGTAAATGATGATAATTCATGAGCATTGAGGAGGATGACCTGGTTTGATTGTCAGTTTTCCAGCTAGGCTAACAGTTAGAAATTAAGGTGTCTTTCCTTGTTAAGTGGTCATCTTTGAGGAGTGTTCCTCAAGTTTCTTTTCAACTGAAATCTCCCAGTTTCCTACCGCTGTGTGCAGTGTCGCACTATGAGTGCTTGGACCCTTCCCAGGCAGGCGGGAGTTGTCCTGGTGAAGACAGAGCCCAAGCAGCGGCGTAGCCTCTTCCCTGTTGGGTGACACGGAGCAGATGCTGCGCTGCAGAGTGCGAATAGGAGCAATGGGAGAAGGATAGCTTTTTACACTTTTTTTTTTTTTTTTTTTTTTTTTAATATCTGTCCCCCAAATACCCTCTGTCATAAACCTCCAACACTCATCAGATGCTTTTCCTTGTGCGGTGACCCACCTCTGACTACCTGTCTGCACTGGCGCTCTCCCTGCTGTGGCTGCTGGTTCCAGCCTGCCCCTGTCACCCTCCATGCTTAGGACTTGCCTCGACCTTGCGCTGTCATGGAGAGCAAAGAGTGTATAAAAGGCTACTAGAGCAGAATGGCAGAGTTTGCACTTCCTCTGTTCCTGTATGAATCATTGCATAAAAAGCAGGACAACAGAGGAGAAAGCCCTCTGGGCTGTTTTTGAGTGTCTAGCCCAAAGCTGGCAAGTGTTTTGTGGTTCTAAGGCATTGAAAGGGTAAGTAAAATCTTTCTTTTCCTGTTAACTCTTGTCAACACAACTTTAACTGGTTATTAGACGCAGCAGGTGTATTTGTAGCTGGTCTGCATTTTGCAATGTAGGCCAAGGAGGAAAGGGGTACTCGGCTCTCAGGATTTTGTTCTGAGGTGTGATCTTCCTCCTCTTACTCATGGAATTTGACCACTAAAGTAACCTGAGTGAATGTAATGGACTGGGTTTGACTCTGAGTATTTGACATAGACCTTTATCCGAAAGGAAGAAGCAATTCATTGGTAGATGTAGAAATCTGAGCTGTAGGTTAAAACCAGGCTTCAATCTCTAATGCTGCTGGCAGGTCCCAGAGTTAGCTTGCCTGCTGCATTTATTCAGAAGCCTTTCTCAGACTGTGTAGTCTCTTGGGTGGATTTTCATTTCTTCTCAGTTTGTTGCCTTAGTACTTGAGAAAAATGACACTGTCTGAGTTTTCCAAACCTCTGGTGTGTCTGTGCAGGCATGTGTTTGATTTTCTGGTCTTTCCTGCTGCTCTGTCCTGCCAGCTTGGCTTTCAGGGCCAGAGTGCTTCTCAGTACCTTTCTCCTCAAGGTAATACAGGAGAAATCCTTGAAGCTAAAGGCAGGTTTGTCCACTGAGACTGGTCAGAAACCACAGCTGAGGCAGAGAGAGCTGGCAGAGATGAGCGAGGCTTGTGTTGTGATCTGCAAATTTCATAGCTCAGTGGCGTTTGCAGCTAAATTCCTTAAGCTCCTTTCTGTATGTGGCTGAAATATATTGCTTATATTCCCCAAAGAGGTTTTTTTTTTTTTAAATGAGGAAGAAGTGTACGGAATCATTCCTTAATGAATTGCTGTTAAAAAGAGAAGGGGAAAAAAGAAAAAGGTGAGGCTTGTGAAGAGGAAAGAAGATTAAATTGCTTGTTTAGAACCACCTAAGTAGCAAAAATTTCTGTGCTTTTCCTTCTGTCTTTTGCCCTTTCCTCTGTGGCTCCTATGAGAGCTACCCTGGGACTCAGTGTGGAAAGAGGCAGGGGACTGCGCAAAGGGACCACCCTGTATGATGCCTGCCTGACCTCTGCTGTAGTTGGAGTTCTGTGTAGGTCCTCGTTATTCACATAGCTTTGACTTTTAAGGAAGATAACAGGAGATCAATGAACATAAAAAAAGTATGGATTGGATATATTGCCATCATGAAGGAGTAGTGTTGTTACATGTCTCAGAATAATCAGAGTTAGAGGTACGTCTACATTAATGTCAAAGATGAGGCACAACTCATACAGGCATAACTAACTGAAAATTTGCCAGCTCAGGTACTGGTAGCTGAGTGATTATGACAGCTTAGAAGGTAGTCATATGATAGTAATATGGCTATAGGTTTATTACTGGGTAGAAGACCCTCTGAGAAAATATTGGATGCTTCAGAAAATGGCAAAATCCTTTCTTCAGAGTTCCTCTAGTGGGCGCTGAGCTGTTGGAGAACTGATTTTTTTTTTTTTTTTTTTTTTTTTTTTTTTTTTTTTTTTTTTTACTTTTGTCGTTGAAAATAAAAAATAAACATTAGGGCTTCAGTGATCACATTGCAAATTAGGTTACTGGCTTAGCTGTCTGGTCCTAAATTCTCTGTTTTCCTTCATTAGTTAAGCTGAAATGCTCAACTGTGTCTCAACTGTAGCAATGAACACTTCTACAACAAATTCCCAAACCTACTGGTTTTGAACAGATATGAGACCTATATACCTATACACTTTATCTCTACTTCACATCTTACACATAAACGTATCTGCAAGGCAGTCTGTTTTTTCACTGCCCTATCTTGTGGCATGTTCAAATGAAAGATGTGTGAAGCAACATTTTGACCAGCTAAGACACATCTGAATAAGACAGCTTGGAAATGTTTTCCGTGTGAGAAATGGTGGTTTCGTTCAAATCAAAATATTTAGGAAAAAAATACTGATTTTGATGACAGTCTGCAGAAAAAGCAATATATTTTTGTTTTGTAGAATTTCTGGATTCTGACTTTGTTTAAAATGTAATCTATATCAATTGCAGATATATTTCTAGCTTATTTTATTACTTACTGACATTATCGTCCCTAATACGGACCTACTACTGATGAGCTGTAATATATCACAAAAATGTTGAAGTGTTTTAAGAAAGGGGCATATGCTCCCACACTGACTAAAAAGCTCTAATGAAAACCCGTGGACTCAACCCCACTGCGCTATGACTGTGGGAACTGTTCAGCCCAGAAGTGGAGGCAAAAGGAGACCTAAGCACAGGATAGACTTGACCAGAGAGGAGAACAGATTTCCATCTCGCAGAGAGCAAGTGGAGCCTGGAGCACAGGTAGGGCGATGAGTCAGATCGATGCCCTTTGAAACCTCCCAGGAGGGAAGAGTGGCGTGAAGCACTGTTATCATTTAAGTTCATTGGAAGTGACAGATCTGTAGGTACTGCTGTTTGTCAAGAGCTCCAGCAAAGGAAGGGCCCAAGGAATGATCTTGGGTGGACAGGACTTCGTTAGGTTATTCCCCATTTGACTTCTCAGATGCGCCAGTATCATCAAACAGTGCAGTCTCTGCACAGTGACAGGAAAGTCAGCAAGGCTGCATATATTAAAGAAGAACCACAGCTGCTGATTTGAGAGTCTGGGATTGCCAGCAGTGTGGTCTTTAGCTTTTTAGTGTGTTGGATTGAACCTAAGTAGTTTGCAGTGTAGCTGGACCTGAGGACTGGACGGTGGGCATTCCCGAAGAAGAGCATAACAAATACCTCTTTGTGGCAAGAAATGCTTTTTGAAATGCAGCCAGCCCAAGCTGAGATTTGGGCTTGATGAGCAAGGCTCTGCCTATGAAAATCACTTGGGAACTGCACTAGCATGGCATGACAGCCATTCTTGAGCTCTGGGATCTTTTCCCTGTCAATGCGCTGCCAGTGTGGTGACTCCCAGTTTGCCTGAGGCAAAAGATAGCTAAACCAAAGTACTAAGTAACAGATCCTCTATCTCTGGAGAACAATTGGCTGTGATTTCAGACCTCATTTGTCAATGGTGTTTAATTATAGCCCTGCTACCACTTACAGTGGAGGTCACTGCTCTGTTGTAGGTCTATTTAATACTCCCTCTGGCCTTAAAAATCTATGAATCTATATCCCACTATTTTGGGGCATTTGTAACAGTCCCCACTGGTTTTCCTCCAGAGCTGAAATTGCTTACTCTTGGTTACTTGACAAAATGTTGTTGTTGGAAAGCTGACTAAAACAATTTAAGCCACTTTTCAGGTCTGGGAGTGAAACAGAATGTAGGTTTCATCTGTTTTAGTTTCTAGCCTTACACTTGCCCCGTTGTTTTCTCCCTGTGAACGGCTGGCTGACTGTGCTGCAGTGTGGGTACATGAACTTGCAGATACAGTGTCATTAATGAGCTGTCCTGTAGAAAATACATCAAATGTACAGATCGTTGTATAAAATGTTTTCTTGAATGTAAATAGTATTCAACTTACAATTAACCACACAAACCAAGTGCTGTTTAGTCAGGCAAAGCCTTCGTTCATACTGATGAAAAATGTGGTTAACTAAGAACTAAGCCCAAATCTATTTAGATTTGTTGATCTTGTCAGTTTAAAAAAATTACTACTTTTAAGTCCCATTTTGAAAAATGATTAAGGCACCTTGGAGCCTTGTGACTGGTTTGGGCTTCTATATGGTAATTTCGATCATTTTACCTTCGTATGGTATTTATTTCCATCCTTTTTCACCTCTAAAGATTTGGCCCAAAGAACACATTTCTATTTGAGATTCTTTTCTTGCCTGTGTTTGCCTTTAATACTTTTAATGATATGATACTGAACTAAAAGCAAGGCCATTCAAATGTTCTTTTTTTTAAAACTGAGTGAAGAAGGAAAATTAATTGCAAAAATCCTGCTTTAATGTGATGTTAAAGTTGTGAATTTCAGAATTAAATGGTAGTACCTGCTACAATCAAAATGCCACATGGCATCCATTCAAATGTGCTTCAGGCATCCTGCACTTGAATTGTGTGCAAGGCAGGAAAATAAAAGAGCTAAAACGCTGTCAGGTTAATAATAAATTGTGCATACATGTGGCACATTTCATCAGAGTATTCCTAAGCATCTCACAACTACTGATAAATCAGTCAGCCTTCACATCACTCTACCACACTGTGAAATGCATGTTATCTCCATTTTACTGATGGCAAAACTGAGAGGCAAGCAGAATGTGAATTATTGAAGGGTGTCGAGTCAGAAGCTGCCTGAGGTGGGATTGGAATCCAGAATGCTAAATCCTAAGTATTAAACAATATAGTAGTTTATCTAGTTTTATCCAAGTGTGCTAGAAAAGCCACAAAATACTGTGGTTTACATTGAATGTGAAGCTAAAAATGGGGCTTACGATTTTTGGGATTCTTTTAGAATTTCAATTGATTGAAATTCAAAGAAAGATCTCTTTCTGTTCTTTCTAGTGGACTTGATTGTTTATATCCAAGAAGTTCTGCCATTTGTGGCTGTTGTTGCATAACTTTGTCAGCTGAAATCATCTTGAACCAACTTGTTCCCTACCTTTTGCTAGTGTGCTGCACTATTTGGGCTATGCTTTATGGATTCCTCTGCTTAGTGTTGGTTTATAGTCAGCAATGAGGAAAAATAGATTTGTGACAATAAAAGTTTTAGCTGGTTTTGCCTATCTGTGGTTCACGTGCACTTCAATATAACTTTTCAAAACAGGGAAGACAAGATCCAGTTCCTTCAAGTGTTTCCAGCAGAAAGAGGTTTATGGTTTCACCAAAAATACCAAAATGAAACAGTAATTCCAGGTCTTTGAATGCTTTACTGAACATCCCCTTGGATGGAAGGTGACAGGAGAAAAGTCTAATGGGGTCTTATGTGGTCCCCTCCCCTTTGCATTTCTGCAAACTTGCCAAAGTGATGATCGCAAGAGCATCTTCCTGCCCTAGTGTTCATTGTCAATATAGTGTCGTAGTTTAGGCTGAATTGGCTACTGGGGACATGGATCAGCCCAGATAGGACCATCAGGTGCCCTCCTCTACCCCTCTTCTAAGAGGGGTGAGACAGTGAGTTTTACTGGAAACTTTGCTCCAGAGTGGAGTGACTCCAGCAAATCACTGAAGGCAGGACTCTTATGTGCTGGGCTTCCAGCTGAGAGATAGGTTTGACTTTACAGAAGGTTGGTCATATGGGATGGAGATAGAGGAGTTTTTGATTGGACTATTTTGTTTTGTTTGGTTATTTTGAAAGAAGTTCTTATGGAAAATCAAATTCCTGAAAAGACCTGGGCTTTTTATCTCTGCTCTCTTTGAGCAGTTTAAAAAGAACATTTTAGAAGAGTTCTTTGTTCTGTGTTCATTGCCAAAAAGTCTTCTCCTTTAGACACTGAAAATGGTTCTGGTATGTCCCTTTTCTAGCGTTAGGCTTGAAAACAAAGTTGCCAGGCAAACAACAGGCACCCAAGTGAGCAGAAAGTTCTGCATGGAATGAAGATGGTGGCAGATGGGGCAAGATAACCTTGTGCTTATTCTGGAAACAGTAGCATAATGAGAAAACTTGAGTAGAGGCTCTTCAGCCCAAACGTGCTCTCTTATTTTCTGTGTAATCATGAGGTGCTGCATTTAACCGTAGTGTCCTCCAACAGATACTCTGTTTAACTGCATAGCATACAAGACTGTGAGTAGGAGTCCTCCAATCAGGGGTAACTAACCAGTTCTGACCTGGCGTTTATTATAGAAGCTGTTTAAATTAAGTTATTAGAAGCTGTAAGCATTACTTATGGATTATTTTAGTGCAGTGCACAACAGAATTTAATTGTTGGTGCTGTGAAGCAGCACATCACTGGAATTCCTTCAGGTCTGTAATAAAACTCATCAGCAGAACTAGGCCAGAAAGAAACAGATCTAAACTAACGGGCAATGCTAAAATCAGGAGTGACATTTGTTGGTAGTGCTGTCAAAGTGGATCCCAAGATACTCGCAGAAAAGAGAGTGGCCAGTCCAGACTGAGATGTATTGCTAGAGCTATTAGCTCCACGATAGATGGTTGGAGAGTGGTGCCCAGACCTGTGACTGTATGGATCTTTTCCTTAAGTCTTTCTGGCAGTCTTTCATAGTCCAAACCACACCTAAACACCACCATTTCAGCTGTTCCTTCTTTAGAGCAGAAGTATGATGAGTCGATTTTTGTAGCTGCTTGTGGCTCTAGTGCTTTTTACTGCTTTTCCTCAAGCCTAATTATCCCATCCAGGCTTCACCCTGGCTCTGTTGGGCTCCTCACTCTGTTGGGAGTAGGAAGGAAGCAGATAGCACTCTGACTTTGGGACTAATCCTTGTTCCTCTTGGCCCCAACCCTAACGTGGTAGAAGGAGGAGGCTGATTTCAGGAAGGGGAGGTGGAGTGAGAGAGATGACAGATGATGTGAGGAGAAAGCAGAACTGTCAAGATGATCACAGCTGGCAGAGGAAGAGTCTCCCAGTTGTGACTGTCCAGGCCAGCTTTTGCATGCTGGCACTGGGAGGCAAAGCAGTCTCACTGAGGCAAAGGTACGGGAGGCTGGGGGCTGGGCTCTGCAACTGGAGAAAAAGAAATCGAGTCAGCAAGGGAGAACCCAGCCATGCTGTGTGTTTGAGGTGGGAAGGCTGGAAAACTGATCAGCTTTCGAGGCACTCAGTTGGAAGGTAGAGCTGTACTGTCACATTTGCCTCCTAGTATTTGTCTTCAACGAAGTGAAGTATCAACATCTTCTGAGGATCTATTCCATGAGCATCTGCTGGGAGGACTCTAAATCTCCCTCCTTTTGATGTTTGATTCCCTTGCTGGAATTGGCTACCTGATGCTAGAGACATACTGCTCACTCCTTCCTAGCCCTCATCAAATGTGTCCCAAGAATCTTGTCAGAATGATGCAGCAATGCATGAATCTCTATTTTCCTACAACATTTATCTTTCTTTTTCTCATTCCTCTGCTCTTGGCTTTGGGGACTGAAGTCTTCTAGGTCTTCAGATGTTACTTATGGATCCTATTGGGCCCACACGTTCCACATATATGAAATTAAAGGAGTTGTAAGAGCTTTTGAGTCTCCCTTTCCTTTAATAGGATGACGTAAAGGAGCTGTGACCTTCTTTTATTTCCCTCCAGGCCTTATGACAGAGAACTAGATGGTGGAAAATGGCTAACACACTCAAACTAATTTCTGAGAAAATACTCATCTCTGTGATCTCCTAGACCATTTGCAACGAATTGCTTCTGTCTGTCTGAACTGACTCTTCCTGACCCCTTTGGGATTCAAAGCCCTGCCAGCTTTAACCGCTCTGTATTTTCCAGGATTGATCATTATATGGGGTGGACACAACAGGCATCTCTTCTGTGTGTGGGAATCTCAGAAAGGAGCAGATGCTAGATTGTCACTCTCCACAAGAATGTGTAAATTGCAAGACATGAGGTAAAAGCTCCATCTGCTGGAACAGTCCTTGAAGGCCCTGTTGGAGACAAGCTCCATCCTTCTGCTCTCAAATGAGGTGGCTTCATTAAGGGTCTCCTATATCAGATAGGAAAGCAAAGGCTAGCATGGAAAAGATAGCAGGCAGAAAGCAGCCAGAGCTGATATTACTCATGTGCTGAGGCAGCAGCACCAAGGCTGTCTTGATCATCATTGGTACTGGGGCCGGGTGCTGTATTTCAAAGGTGATGCCAAGGTCCTGCCTCCAACCTTGTCAGGGATAGCACAAAGTTGACCAGTATCCAGCAAACCAATGATAATCTGTATGTCATGAGACTGCACGCTGCTGAGCGATCTGGAGTCCGTAAGAAGGTGGTCTGCACTGCATTTGAGACAATGGAAAATATCTTTCTCCATTGGTATGGAGAAAGACTCTGAAGAGTAAGATCTAGTGACAAAGCAGTACTAACGCTCACTACCAAAGGTCCTGTTATATCCTTGTCATCTGCTGAAGTAGTATCATGCAACCCGGGGTATATTAAGGTGCTATTAAGTGCTCAGAAGTTATTCTTAAGAGTTTCAGAGACTCTGGAGATCAAGATATCAAGTATAGCCTACAGGATGTGAGGTGGTACAACCAAAATTACTATAGTAATAAACCATATTTTGACCATACCAGAGCTCTTTGCCAGCATCAGTTGAATAATACCCAGTGCTAAACGAGTAGAGAAGGGATACCAGTTCTTCCTGTGGGACTGAATATGTCTATAGTCATTAGTTCTGGCAACATGTGATTTCTTTATAGGAGCATCATGCATTTCCTGAAGGAGATCCTGCAGGACATAAAATTGTAAGGAACAGTCAAAACCAAATGTGACTCTGAAGAACCACTGAAAGGTGGCAGCATGGCATTGACCATATTTTTGAGAGACGTGTTTAGACATTGTTAAAGAGGGGATTGGCCAAGGTGGTCTTGCGGATGGTCCTGGACATCCCAAACACTATGGCTATGTCTACTATGGTGGCAAGGTGTCACCATGGAATATTAGATATCAGAGGTTCAAAGAGGCCCAGATCAACCCTGAAGGCTTTCACGTGAGACTTTATAGGTGTAGTATAGGATAGAACAGCATGTTCTGAAATACTAGAAGGCCCAACTAGTGCTTTCTAGGGTTTTGGGTTTTGTCATTGAATTACAGTTCTGAGATTGATAGATTTTACTTTCTTAGCAACCTGAATATCATGCCAAGAAGTTTAGTGAGATGTTGGAGGATAACAGTAGTCTTCTTCCCTAATAATACAGCCCCCCCACATTATACACCTGCAAATTTGCTGTGGTGATTAGGAGTACTTTCAGAGTTTAGTGAATAAATCTTTGGAGACAGCCTCACCTCTTTTGTAGATCATGGTATGGCTATAGCTGTTTTACCAGTTTAATCTTTTATATTTTCTTCCCCATTCTTTTTTAGGGTATCCCTCGTAAGAAAGTTTGCCCCCGATAGAAGTGGGTGTTGCTTTCTCTGGGAGACATACAGGAGATTATGTAGGAGTGAAGAAGCAGCTTTTGCTCATGTTATATTACACCAAATGATAAGGCAGGTTGTTTGCCTCTTCTAGGTCTGAAGGAACCTAGCAGATGCATACATACTGTCTTCTGTTGAAAATTTAGGATAGTAAAGTGGACCTTTATCCATTGACATCTCCAAGCCCAAGATTGGCTCGCAGCTCTTGCATACCATCACCCGGTCTGTAGGATGTACCTTGGAGTGGTGCTGTTGACCTCAGTGTTCTTGATGCAAGGCCTGCTTTTTTCCCCTGTCTCTTGTCATGTTATTGTGGGGGGTTCATCAAGCATTCAGCATTTGGAGTAGGTAGACGCTACAGCAGTTAATCTTTCACCTATAGCAAGCAGTTAAGTTCATGGACATCATGACTGATGGGCAATATCCTCTTCTTGGATAGTTTCTTTTTCTCTAGTCATTTACAAGTGGGCATTAAACTGTATTACACTGGTAAGAAGGAATCAGTGCCTCTCAAATGTTGGTGTGCAGAACTGATGCTATTTGTTAGGCTTCACCTCTGGCCTTTTGGAGCATGGCTGAAGTCAATATATTCTGTGTAGGCACCATAAAAGCAAGGGATCACATGTTTCCACCTCACCTTTTTATCACTAATCCTGGAGAAAGAGTGTTCCTTATTGTCCTCCCGACAGTGACAATGGTCATGACCATTCTAGGGCAATATTACTGTAAGGCACAGATAGCTCAAGTGGGTATCTGCAGTGGTGAGTAATGTGCTTTCAGAAGGAGATGAAGCTACAGTAATGTCCTGGAATAGAAAGTTGTCAGGCTGCTCTGCATAGTGTTTCTGCCTGTTTTACAGACTTCTGTTGTGGCGTGACTGTTAAGCAATATGTCCATATAATGTTACATTATATGAACAGCCAGGGAGATGTACTTAATTGTTGTCTCCCTGGGAAATCATCAGGATCTGGATCTAGTGTTATTAGCCCTGTTACTCTACGCCTCCAAGCTGGCAAGCTTGCTCACCAGACTTCTGATATCTAGCAACTGGTGGCTGCTGAAAAAGTCCTTATAAATGTTCTTCTATACATTCTGTTAATACAGATATTTCATGACAGACTTGTTTACAAGGGAAGATACCATGTGCTCCATCTGCTGCTCCATATACTGCCTGTGCTAGGTTTCTATTGGCTTAATTTTGCAACTGTGTAGTTTTCTATTGCTTCTCCATATATACTGCCTAATATCCAGGATTAGGTGGTACGGAGCTATGATTTTCCTGATCACCTTTTACCAAATGGCAGTATTTGGGTTGTCATACCTGTCTTAATGTCCCACTGGACCCCATCCTTTTTCCATCTCATGTGGATGTATACCAGAATGACCTGCAGATAATGTTCCTAGTTGAGTGGCTGCTATGTATGACAGTATGTATGACAGTGAGTGGTTGAATATGAGTACCAGTTTGCTTACAGATTCAGGAGATTGTCATACAACCCAAGTTCTCATCCAGGAGGAGTTACTTCTCAGAGTATGAGTTTTAAGTAGGAGCTGCTTAAAGCTACCTGAACCTGTGCAAGCCCCTGGTAAAAAGATGGCTCCTACCTGCTGCCCTTGCAACATGCTGGATTAATATTAAATTCTTGGGGTTCACCTTGTAACAGTATCAGCATATCACATACTGATGCAGTTACATCCAATCTTGTATTCTGTTTTAAATTCAGTACTAACAGTATTAGTAATCCTTCACGATCTCCATTATACTCACTTTTTTTCATTAGAGACTTAACTTCTGCTTGAAGCCTCAATGTCTGTCTTCTAAAGTTTGATTTGAAGTAGCATTAGACTGTACTATCTTTGAATGTTTCTTCTTGTGAATGTCCTCTAATACAAAGACTCATCTTCAGCTCCTTCAGCTGTATCATGCAGCCTTCAGTTGCAAAAAGATGGTCCATGACTCCATACCTGAAACTCCAACTTCTTTCCTACTGTGTTCTTGAAGTTCTTTTCAAATCATTATCTGTGCTGTTCCTCTTCTTAAAGTTGCATTCCTCTGTGAAAGGGAAAGGAATACATCTCTTGGACCACCTCCTTGTGTATTTTGACTATATCCAGCCCATCCATGGTACACCTTTCTGAATCACTTAGGGATTATATCTAGCTCTCACTAAATGAATGGGCTGTTTTGGGTATCCAGGCACACTTCACCAACTGTTGCATAGTCTTCCATCCTTGAGGACATTAAAAACCTGGCTAGTGAAAGTCCTGAGCAACCTGCTGTAGTTTGACCCAGAGGGAGCTGGGGAGTCCAAAGAGATGGTCTCGAGAGGTACTGTCAAACCTCAACTACTTTGTGATTCTGTGGTTCTGTGAACTCAGAAGCAGATGGTTAGTGCCTTTTTCTGCAGCACGTTGTGAGGTGGCAATACAGAATGATCCATTTTCTACTCTTGTTAAACGCTATGTCTTTGACAAGGCAGCTAGGTCAGATGCCTGTTCAGGAATACCATCCTTCAGTTGCTCCTTGATATAGTTGAAATACTTTTCTCCTTCAGTCCTGGAGGGATACTGTTTTCCAGTCATTTCCAGTGGGATCCACACTGACGTATTCTTGAAGAAGAGAACAAGTATTACCCTTTAGTAATTAGAGGTAATAGAAAAAAAGGTACAGTCCCTTTTCCAAATCCCTCAGCAATAGTGCTTATGACCATCACTGAAATCCAAAGATGAATTGCATCTCTGCTCCCTAATGGTTATTATTTTATTTCAGGGCTGTGTCTCCCTAGTCAAGGAAGTTTTTATTAGTTCTTCAAGTATGGGACTGATTACTTACCTGGCAGTGAATAAGGCTCTGCAAGATGTAATCAGAATAAGCTGAACAGCTTTCCCTGGTTCATGTTGCAGTTATGGGCCCTGAATTGTTTGAGAAATAAGAGAGAACCGTGGCTTTCCATGACCTCATCACACACATGGAGGTACAAACACCCTGGGACAGCCCGACATATGCTGCTGGTCCTAACACCTTCTTTTTCCATGCTTTTGATGCATGAACACTTAGAGCTGAATCCCAGCTGGTGAGGAATAACAGTTCCTGGAGGAAAGGTTTTTTACTCATGCAACAAGCACCTGGTGGAAATTTTCTTATTCCACCCTGACATTATGGCACAGCTCAGCTGCAAAGAGGTTGCATTTAGAAATAAGAGACTAAATTGTATTCTTTCTGTGGTTAAGACCCAGGTGAGGTATCAATTAGTGCTAGTGTTTGACAGTCGTCTTGGTGCTGGGATTGTGCTTTCTCAGTTTATACAGTGCTCAACACATTTGTGTACTGTTGGAAGCCAATTACTATGATGGTGGCTTTTCTGGATTCAGAAATCAGCTAGGATATGAATTGAATGCTCCACTCATCTGCTTTCACTTAGGTCGTGGAAGGACTGCTAGCTGGGAATAACTTCAATCTTTATTGACATACAGTGGATTTGAACTGATGGTTTGGAGGTGAAAAGCTTCATACTGCTCAGCAGTGTCTTTTGTATAACAGATGTGAGAAAATGAGCATGGAAGCTATTTATTGCACACACTCCTTTTCACAGATTTAAGAAAGAGTCAAACTTTTACAACATTTTTTTCAAAACCAAAAAGATGTACAGGTCTTTTCCCTACACCTTTTCTGGCTGTTTTCTGTTGTCTTCTGTTGTTCTGGTTGTGAGCTTATGTGTATTATGTTAACACATTAATCAAAAGTATTTTGGACTGTGTATAAAAAAAAACAATCGCAAAATTCTTCTGCGTGCAAGTGCTGTTAATTTTAGGGGCCTGATCCTAGTCCATTCAATGAAGAGAGACATCTGCTGAATTCAGTGGGTACAAGGTCCTGCCCTGCCCTGTGATTATGCACTTGGGTCTGCATCTGCATGGATCTCGCTGCAGGCAGGAGGTCTACATTTAGACATTCACACAAGAAAATTTAGTGTTTTGAAAGATGCAGAATGCAGCTGTTTCCCATCATTATGTTTCACATTTACTTAAGTCAGCAGTTACTCTTTTCCAAGCAGCGCCTTTCAACAATAAACAAGGCAAATGCTTCCAATAGAACCTCTTGATGACTTCTATTTAATTTAAATATATATATTGCAGCAGCAAATACAGCAATAACATGGAATATAAAACCCACTAACACATACTCTAAAAATGATATGTAGGTGTAGGAGGGAGAGAAGAAGAAGATGCGTTTCTTCTGATTACTTATGCTGTATTTAGGGTGGTTATTGTAAGTTGGAGGAGCATGCACTATATATTCTTATGTGTAATAAATAGAGTTCTCACTTTACAGGCACACTGGAACTCCATCCTAATTAGAATTGGAGTGAATGAATCAATAATTAGTTGATGCTTACTTATACCAAACCCAGAGGCACTCTAAGTGCATTATACATACCAAGTAAATTTCAAGATCACGGCTTTATTTTCAAATCAGTAGGCAATTCAGGGAGAGGAGTGTTTAGAACAGGAGACTGTGAGTGGCTCCTTGGCCAGAGAGACCTACGGAAGCACAAAAAACCACCTGATGGCACCAGGTGACTCGCTGGCACAGTGGCGGCCTTTTCTGAGGAGTCTTTCCCTTAGAGCTGTTCCACACTCGGGAGCGGGTGGGTGAAAAAGAGAGTGAGAGAGAGCATGCAGGGATTTTTCTGGACCTCGATAAGAAGGCTCAACACCAGATGGTGTAATAAAATAGACATTTTAATAAGATATACAAAAAAGAGGAATATTGCTTTCATGCAGCATCAGATGGACCTTGGATGGATTCTCCTCCTTCCTATGCTGTAGTGCCTTTTATTTTGTGTAGCAAACAGAATCAGGTATCTTCTGATGAGTTGTGAGGTTATCTCTGTCATAACACCCACCAGGACACACCATAGGCCAGCACAGGGCACTCCAGCAGGTTCCCATGCAGTGGCTACACCTGCTAACGTACGGGCTTCCCAAGCCCTAAGTAGAAGGCCCAACAGGGCAGACATGACTTGATCAAGATCACCAACTCCTCAAATACAACGTCTTCCACAAGGCTCCCAATACAGAACTGAGTTACAAATTAATCCAGTCTGAATCCTGTAATAAACCTAGATTTGATTCCATATTAGCTGTAATCAGTATTGAGAAAGAAAGTGGGAGTTTTATTTCCCCTCCCCCTGCTTTTTTTCAAGAAGAGATGTATAATCTCAGGAATCTTAGGGAGCTGTGTAACATTGTATGAGTTGGATTCAGTGGTGAAATGCTAATAATTCTACTTAGACCTTCCAACAAAGAGGTACCATGATGTTGAGGATGCAATATCTGGGCTACTGGGTGGAGCCTGCTAGAGCTCCCTTTTAACGTGGAAAATGCCACCTCTTGATTTCTGTGGGACATCTGTGTGCCTTGTGGATGGATGTACTATGCCATTTCTGTCTTGGGATGCTGTGATGCAGCACAAGGAGTGTTGGCATATGGCACTAGTAAGTGCCAGGCGTAACCAGGCAAAGGAGTGTTCCTTGCCCTCCAAGGCTACAAAAGCTGCTGCTTCTTCAGAACTCAGGTGGTGGCCTCTAAGGCCAGTGGTACAGCATGTCCTCCCTACTGTGGCCTGGCACACAGGCGTGCTGTGAGCAGGGAAGGGCTCAGACAGCACAGAGCTCAACTGGTGGAGCAACATCTCTCTTCCTGTCTCACGTAAGATTAGGTTGGCAGCAGAAATGGGGATGGGGAGTTTTCCTCCTTGCAGGTTTCCCCCTTGTTCTGCAGGCCCTGATCCTTTTTAGAGCAGGCTGGGTAGGAGTCAGCAATGCTGACAATGAGAGTCAGGTGGGTTTGGAGAAGGGCCCCCTTCCTCTCCCTCCACCCTTGCCTGACTAGGCTAGTCACAGCCTTCTGTGGCTCCAGCTCTGCTTCTTCAGATTGCTCTGAGGGGAATATTAGCATCCTCTAATAACTCTGTCAGACTTATCGAGGGATTTGTTTTATTAATTCCAAGACTGGGTACAGCAAATAGATTATAGCTTGGGCCACTTCATAGGCTTAATGAGCCCTTTCTGTGCTTACTTATCACTTTTTTTCCAAATCTCCTTGTGTTAACTCCTTTTTCTGCTCTTTGTGTTACTATTTATTGAATATCCTCAGTGCTGTATATGTCACAGGGAATATGCCCAAAGTTCATTCCCGTCCATCATTTTTTGGATGATAAGAGAGAAATGGAGGCAGCACAATTTGCAATGGATTTGGGGGTAGTAAATGCCTTTGGTAGCTGTCATGGTGATGGTCTGAGAACAAGACAAAGCTGAACATACTCAGCATGGGTGCAGGTTCTTGCTCAACAGGAGGAGAGGTGCACTCTTTCTGTGGCGTATGGTGGGTAATGCCTTGGTTTCCAGTCTCTGTGTCAGTCTTGCAGGTGATGCAGACACAGGTGAAACACCACGGGCCTGATTTCCATACTTTAAGCAGATAGAGAGCCTGCAATGAAACTAGATTTAGCTTCTTGGGTTGCATGGCTAGTTCACTTTAGTGTAAGCCACAAGACTGCTCAAAAATAGATTAATTTTTGTGGTGGTCAGCGTGGGAAAGTCCACTGTTGTGCATCATCATCAGCAAGCTCCCTGTTGTCTTTTGGGCCTGATAACCTTCCAGCATTATTGCTTTTGTTGGATCTGAGAGATCTGAGAAGTAGCTATGTTGGTGAATCCAGGGAAGGCATTCCTGGTGGGGAGAGTATTTCATTTAGGGGGATCCATCCAGTTGCCATTCCTTCCTGATGCCCAAATCAATTAAAATAGGAAGGCTGTTGGAGAGAAACTGGCTCCTCTATCCCTAAGATCTGTTGTGTGAGTCACCTCCAACCTACAAGAACGTCTCTTGCTACAATATGATGCAGCCACTGAAGTGTCACATTGGTTGATTTAGTCCTTGTTAAAAGTCAAGAGAAAATTTGGCTTGTAATGGGAACTGTTTAACTACAAATGTAGTTAGAACATGAGGAAGCAGCTGTCAATGGGAATGTAACTCTCTTGTTTTTGAAAGGCTTTGCAAAGTGTGAGGCTTTCTCACCTTGAAGGGAAATCTGAATGAGGACAGGAGTTTCCAGCCGTAAGTGTTTGCGTGGAGGTATGTACAGAGATGCCTAGGTAATGTTACAGAAGTGTGAAAAAACAGGCAGAAATATAAGAAATGTATGCTTTTAGAAGGTCATAGGTTCTTGTTTCATCTAAGCTGGGAGGGGAAGAGAAATCGTCTTCCTTTTTTTACCACTGAAGATGACCTATGAAAATGCAAAATCAACTTTCTATGTAACCCTGCCACTGCTCCTAATATATGAATGGTTTTTAAATAGTAGTCCCAAATATTGTAGCTAAAGGCAGGAAAGTCATTTAGTCCCCTTTTTTCCTGTGAGTGGCCGCTTAGGTGGAAAAAGCTTTGGCACTCTAGTACATAACATGCTGAACCATATGGTGGCTTTTGCTGTTTGCATGGAACATTGAATGACAGATTGTAGTGTTTGTGGAGGGGACTGTGTACTGAACGTACGTAACTTGGGCTCACGCTATCAGAGTGTCCATGTTTTCCTATGACATGCTTTTTTGTCCTCTGGTATCTATTCCTCCTTCACAGGAGCTATAGCTTGTTCTTGGCCCAAGTGTTGCAAGTGAATTCTAGGGCAGATGTGTGTGTGATACTGCTAAACAGAAAGAGAAGCGGTGGTCTGGATCTGCACCAGGCCCTGGTGAGCAACAAGAATCCCCAGAGAGGCAGAGTGCTCTTAGGCTGATTTGTTCAAGCACAGTCTGTATTTCTTATTCATAAACTTGTCAACCTGTGTTTCTGACAGGAATAGCAGCTTTGTTCTCTTTGGATTTTTGGCCAGATTGAGTAGAACAGTATGCCCCTAGGGGAGGGACAGGCTTCTGATGGGTTTAGACCTGTGCTAAAATATACTAGTTACACTAACAGCCTGGTACAACTAACCCGAGGATAAAATTCAAAACTCGTACTGCTGTAGATAACTTAGATGTCTTTGCACTGTAGGCACAGAATGGCTGCCATATGCAGAGGGTCTCAGTGGACCAGCACCCTTCAGTTTAGAAAAGATGTGGCTAAAGCAGGAGGTGAGGTAGATAGTGATAATCGAGTGCTGTGGTGATGCTGAATACAGAATGTTTATTCATAATCTTTTATAAAGCAACAGGTAGGGGATGCCCAATGCAATATATTCAGCTGTGGGTTTTAAATGAACAAATGAAAATACTGTTTCACACTGCATCAATGCTAGTTCTAGAAGAGACCAGACAAATTAAAGGAGGGAAAAGTCCATCAAGGCTGTTGAACTTTTTGATCATGATGCAACCTCCACCAGTCTCTCATTGCTGGAAGCTGTTAATAGGGGTACTGTGAATTTTCTCAGTTCCTTTGACTCTTCCCTGAGCACCTGCACTTGGCTGCTGTCAGAGGCTCGGCCTTGGGGTCTGCCCTGCTCCATTACTGAAGCTCTTAACTTGTGATGCCTGGCAGCTGTTACAGACGGGATTGTCTGGGGAGAGTGCGTTTTGAATTAGAATAATAAAAACGTAGCAAATGAGATTGGAAAAGATCTCAAGGGCCAGCTAGTCTTTCCAAGACAAGATCAGGTGTATCTGAAAAATTAATGAGAAATACTTGTCTAGTCTTTTCTTAACAGTCCTCAATGCTGGTGGCTAACTCCCAGTAGTCAAGCTATTCCAGAGCCTCACTACCCTGTTGCTACCAAATTTTTCTAACATGAAACTAAAACTTCCTGTTCTGCATCATATGTTTCTTCTCATTCTATCTATGGTGAATATGGAGGACACTTTGTATTTTTCTGCTTTCACCTGCCCTTCAGAAGTTACACAGTTATGTATCTTCGTGTACTCCATGAGGCTGTGAACACAACTGGTGGAATGGAGGTGTACAGGGGTGCTGTGCAAAATAGCAGGGAACAAATCCTGCGTTTCCTCCAGTGCCCAGGCACCTAGGATGAAATAGAAAGAAACTACATCCTGGAGTGCTCAGGCAATGTATCTAGGCAGTTTAAGTGCAGATCAACAGATTGTTTGGAGGACACTGAGTAATTAAATCCCGGTTGGATTTTTGCTAGTAGTAGTCTACAGAACTATTGACTTTTTCCTCAGCTATACAGCCAGGGCCCCGAGGAATGTACATGAGCATATTTGTTGGGATGTGTGGGAGAGGATGGTACTTTCACTGAAAGCTGTGCAAGCAGCTTTATCTAAGAATAGTAATGATATAGAGTTAATTAGAGGGATTATTATTAATTCATTTCTCTAAGATTTTGTTTTGTTTTGTTTGTTTTAGCAAAGGGTCTGCTTCTTTAAAGGGTCTATATTTTTCAGTGGATACAGGATCCACTCAAACTTCATACACTTTAGAGGGTGGCATACTTAGGCACATGTCAGTCAACCTCACATTTGACCCTGTGGAGGGGGCAGGCTGCCCACGACATTAATGCACACAGGATGGAGAAGAGCATTGGAGGCATCAAATCGCTGTTAATCATTCAGATAAGATTTGAAGTCAAATCTCTTCACCTCATTTAAATCAGAAGTGCTTTAAAATCATATGGCACTTTTAGTAGAATCAGCCAAGTTTCATTCTGCCTCTTTAAGTAGTTCTTGTTGTTCTAACTCTGACATGCTAAACTGCTGTATGGCTTTCCTATAAGCTGTTAAACATCTGTCTCTCTCACTTCAGAGCTGGCTGCATTTCAGTACTGGATGAATGATTCCTATATTCACAGCTAATAAATGCTTTGGGATCCCAAGTATTAGCTGTGCAAAGGCACAGTACCACAAATGTCTGCAATTCTATGCAACATATCAAGTGAGTACTATTCCCGAGAGATTGAAGCCTAAGAGATCCCATAGGACAAAGGACACAGAGAAATGTAATTGATTGTAATGAACTTGTTTGTGTATGTGTCACCACTTGTCTCTACTGAATAAAATCAGAAATGTTCAACACTCCATTAACATAAATTACAGGGTCCTATTCTTCTGGAGCGAGACAATAAGGCCTACACCTGCTAGTGCTATGAAGTTCTTCGTGATCCCAGTGTGTAGCTCAGTGACAGACATCATAGACTCGAGTGGTCTTGGATTTGTTTCAGTATCCTAGTTGTTTAGGAAATTAAACAGAATTGGTCAAATTTACTTCTGTGGCAATTCCATTGGAATCAGTGGAAAGATACCAGGGATGGAGCCTACTACCAGAGTAAGACAAAAGATATTAAGTAAATATGAGGGATGAAACCATGACACTGTCAAAGTGTCATGTCTTTTATGAATTTACTGGAGCCAAGATTTTAACCTCGTTAACCATAAATACAACAATCTTCAAGGTGCATATTTCCTCTGTGAGCATGGGCACTACAGGGATGTTGTGCTAGCGCTTGGAATTGATCTCATTACAGAGCCGGTCTTTACCCAAGCAAATTGTTGTTAAAGGCTGTTTATACAATGTAAATGGTATTTCTTTTTATGTTGCTGTAACCCTCCCAGGTGGCTTTGAACCACTGTGTCCTAAAGAGAAGGACAAGGAGTCTGTACAGTTTTGTGCCAGCAACACTGGTCCCCAACAGCTTGGTGCAGGAGGTGAAGTAAGACCAGATGTTTACCTTTACCTTAACAGATCAGGAGACCACTTGCCAAATCAGCATCTGGAATTAACACTTTGTTTGATGAAGAATCAAATTGATGAAGACTTTGCTCATGGCAGTTTGAGGAGTTTCCAGCTCTGCCAAAATGCAGCTCTTCATCCTATTATTAAAATGTTGCATCAGAGCTCAGTTAAGAGGAAATCACCGGGTTCTGAGTCACCAGCATCTCTTACTACCACACCACAGGCATCCAGGCTGGCTCATCATCTTTTGAATCATTTCACAGGCTGCCATAAACGCATCAATCTCTGAACTGTTTCATATATATCAGTGAGTCAAAGTGACTGAGAGTTCCCGACCAGTCATGCTCCTGCCAGTGAAATTTTACCTATATCCATTTTCTGTGTTTGCAGCATGATGAGATCCAAATCTGCTTTAGAAAAGCCTTTTTAGGTGCTGGTAACTGAATGAGCTTCAGAATAAGGTCATTTTCCTGTCTGAAGGCAGGATCTCCTCTTATTTGGGAGTGGGTCTCCTATGACAAAAAGATGCCTTTAAGTGTTATAACTTTTGCCCTTCTCCTCTCCCCAGTTTCTGCCTGCTCCCTAGTCTGCTCCATGCACTGGTGTTCAGAGAGAGGGTAACCAGAGAGCCCTGGAGGGGGATCCCGGAGAGTTTGAGGGACTTGTAGTACAAGGCAGTGCTGTTCTCTTCCAGGTGCTTATTTCCACTTAACCTAGGATTAACTTCCACTTAACCTGATGGCTGGTTTGTGTTGTGTGAATTCAGTCAGTGGCTCTCAGTTTAGCTGGCAGAAGACACGTGTCCACAGCCCATCAAAGGGGAAGACAAGACAGAGTGGGCCATGGAGAGGGGAACGAAAGCAGGTCTCTTCAGGTCAAGGTGATGTTTACTGGTAGGGCCTGGTGTGCATAGAAAGTCTGTGCTGTCCTTGTCTTCCAGTTGGAAACAGATGTGCACTCTCATGACACCTTCCCTTATTGCTAAACAACTTCTTAAAAATGTTAGAATTAAAAATACCTCAGATGTTTCCTCTACAGGCATGGGGATGATCTGAGCTACAATAATGTTTGCTTTGTTCCTCCCGTTCCCCTTCATCCTCCTCCTTCTCTTTCCACCCCACCCAGATGGCTGGGTCTGCACCAGACAAAGGCAGCAGCCCTGCTGATCCCTCTTTCAACCCAGCTATTAGCATCAAAGAACAAAAGCAAACAGCACCGGCTTGCGGCTCAGCCCTTTACAAAGGCGCAATAAATGGACTCTTGTGTATAGGATAAAGCAAACTGCCTTTTCTTTGGTTAGGAGGCAGACCTTTCTGTGTTTGAAGTGCTCTGAGCTGGAGAAAGTGGAGAAGCCTCCATCTGCAGGGCTGTAAGTCCCGTGGTCACTGGGCTTTTTGTTAGCCATGGGTTCTGCGTGCTCCCTGGGGAACACTGTACCTGTGGCAGGTAGGATGTCCCTATGGGGGGAAGAAGGTAGTACTGATGAAAGAGGAAGAAAGTGGGGACACGTTTTAAACAGTCCTTTTAAAAACAAACTGGGAAAACACGAAGAGAATTTGAGAGAACATCTCAGATGACAGGGGCTGAAGGAGGGTGAACTCCGCTCCCCACACCTGGTCATTCTGCCTGGTTGCTGTCTCTGTCTTTTACCTTTCTTGAGGCATTAGATTTCTTCTAATTGTGGAGCCACTAGCCGTAAGGTACTGCATCAGAGGTTTCTTGTTAAGGTTCCCTTTTGTCAATATATGCAACCACAGTTTTAATTGTGCACCACAGTGGTGTTTATTGTAGGGTCTTTTTGTGAGGACTGACTGCCTATATGCCATTTTTGTCTTCGCAAAGAAAGCAGTGCTTTCTCATGTGTGTTTTAAAATAAGAAACAAGTACTTTCACCTTTTGAAAATCAGCATTTGCCAGCAGATACCACATGGGGGGGTGTCTGCGATACAGGAAACTCCCGTTGTATTTAGTATGGGAAGTAACACTAATGACCTGGGCTTCCACAAAGGTAGATACCGCAAAAGTGTCACAGAGGTGCAAACAGTGACTTTTTGTGTATACAGTGTATACACAGCTAGTGTATACAGCAGGTGTGTTGGGTGGAGACTTTCCAAAAAAGATACATCAAAAAGAAAGCTAAGAGTAAAACCAGTCAGGATTGGGGATGCCTGCTCTCAGGGACATTGGGGGGAAAAAAAAAGTGTAAATGGAAATCCCCTTGCTGTCTGCCCCCTGTTACTTTCCATTGAGAAACTACACTTTAAAGATGCCTGAGTAGCTCTTAACACTTCATTGTTCTCCTTTTTCTAACAGCTTCATGACCTGTTTAATTCACACACAGTTAAATAAGTATTATCTGAAGCAGTGTATCAGTTACAGCCCACTGCCTCTTATTTGCTTAATGTGTTTATCCCTTGCTCACCCTTGGTTAGCTTTTTCCTTTGCCCGTTTTATTCCCTAAACAGCCCGCAGATTTCCTCCTGTAGCACAGACAGCCTGGTGAGGCTGCCGGCTGTTCCTGCGCTCCTGAGGTAGCCTGGGCTGCAGCCGTGCCCGCTCCTCTGTCAGGTGTGCGGGGAGGCTGAAAGGATAGCATGGATCTAGAGTTTTGTACATGCTTAGGATAGGCTTTGGGGCAGCTGCTGGATTATCAGAAAAAAATTTGCAGTACCTTATGATGCTCCCTTCCTCCTCTTCTGAAATGTGTGATCATCTTCTCTGACTGCCCCTGGTTTTCCCAAGCAACCCCTCAACTCGAGTCCTAGCTGTGGACTTGTAAATTCTTTGGCATTGTGCTCACATTCTGCAGTTGTGTTTAAGTCTCTGCTCCTTCCTTCTGCCCCTGCTCTCACCTCCTTTCGCCTTCCATCTTCAGTGTATGCATTGCTACCTGACACTTGTTTTCTTTTCCTACCTAAAAATAATTACTTTCAGGCAAACTTTCAGTGTTCTTCCAGGCTGGTATGCCAAGACACCAGTTCTTAGTTACAATTACGTCTTAAAAGAGGAAAGGCAACAAATAACACTCATCAGATCTGACATATAAGTTTAGTAGAAGCTAAGGAAATTAAATGAGTTGATGCAACAGTCCCTCCCTTCTTTGTGCATTGTTTTATTTGGGTTATTACCTCCTTAGGGAAGGATGGCTTGATATATGTGTGATGTACCACGGGGACTTTTCCTGAAATGATCCTGGAGCCATTACAAAGTGATAAACAAACAAGCAAGAGAAAGTGATAAACAAAAAGCAGCAGAAAGTGTTAAACAAAAAGCAATGTGCACAGGAATCACTCACCACTGAAATGCAAGTGTCTTGGGAAGACAACTGGCACCGGTTTCGTGGCAACACAGCTGGTTTGAGTAGGAAGGGGGAATAACGATGGAAATTGGAGGGGATATTTGGGGAAAAATACATTCTTAGACCTTGGTGTGTGGCCAAAGCACCCAGCATGTCATGCTCCTAGACTTGTGGCAGAAGTGGTCTGGGGGCTGTAGTAGTCCAAATCGTTAATGTATTGCTTTGAAGCCTTATTTGAAAGATGATACCTGCAGCAGCACAACTCCTGGCCAAGGTACAGGGCTCCAGGGAAGAATGCTACCTATGGATCTGGCCCCACTGTTTCCTCAAGCAAGTTCATTTTTTTTTGTTCTTTGGAGGACTACCTTGGAAGGAAAATATTAATCTAGCCTAATCCCATGAGATTTCAGGGGTTCCTCCGTCATGGTGTTATGATAAGTGTAGCTATTCAGACCAAGACTAAACTTGGGATACTAAAAAAGGTATGAGAGGCATTTTTTTTAAAGTGCATTCTCTGGGGTTGGTGCGCTCTGCCCAAAACAGACTCTCCATTCAAAGATATGCCTTTTCTGCGATCGATACTATCACATAGTCTTGCTCCTCAATTTGTAAAGGACTAATTTATTCTGGGATTTATGTGATTGATTCTGAAAAGCGCTCTTATGTCACAAAGAGAAAAAAAGTACTGAATGCCATTTGGTCTGAATTCAGCATCTTGTGAAAAGACAACATGTGGGATGTGCAAGCCTCTGGCACTCCTCTCCCACCCCTGCTGCTGTCTGCAATGAAGGATGTTGTTTTGGGAATGATGGGCAGGAGGAATGAAAAGGGATGGGCTGTCTTCTAGACTTTGGGACTATGTTGAGTGTCTTGCACCTGGTCATAAATTCACATGGCCCCTCGTAAAAGGGGAGCAGGTTATTTTCTTTTTTCTGGAAACTTGCTTGAATTTATGTGCAATAGAAACGTACTGTAGGCAGGTTGTTTTTTGTTTCTTTCTTTTGCATTTGTGTGTGAAAAACAGTAGAATATTTTAACCAATATTCTTACAGGAACTGATGTGGCTTGGTTCTATCTGATTCCAGGAACTCTCTCTCCGGACAGATATGATGGTGGATTCACTTTTACATGCACAGCGGAGAGGGATCCAGTACCTCCTCCCTTGCATGGCTGGATGCTTGGCTGCAGATGGGTGGCCTTCAAACAAACCTAATTACTTCTGGTTTTGCATGAAATTGATTTCCATGCAAGGATGCTGAATTGCTGTGTGCATCTCTAATGGCTTTTCTCTCTTCTCTCTCTCTCTTTTCCTTTTCTCCCTTCTGCTTGCCATGAAAACACCTCAACAGATGTCAATCATATTCCAGGTAAGTGTTGCTTTTGCTGAGCTGAAAGGCTGCTCTTTAAGGAGTGGTGATGGGCAGTTACCAGCAGCAGAAATCTCATCCTGATTCCTGAGACCGTACAGAACAAAACTTCGTACTGGACATCACAGGGTCTGGATTGCAGAGTCTTTGCTAAAAGAAGGGCTTCATAGTAGCAAAGGTCACAAACTTCCCTCTTCAGAGATTACATTGCGTTGGTCAGTTAAAGGGATGTTTTCTGAATGAAAATGACGTTAACAATTGTTGATTGTATTGTTAATTACCTGGCACTGAACATTGCATTATATACAGTTTATTTCTGATACATCTGTGTGTAGTCTGGCATACAAATTTAGTTCAGTCATTTTCCTTCTCCTACTGCAGTCTACTCCATTTGCTAGTCCCACTGATAACCTGTTGAGTTTCACTTCCACTAACAAAGGGTGGGGTTTTTTTGTTGTTTATTTTTAGGTTTTAAAAACCAGTGAATACCTTTCTGGCCAAATGTGAATGTGTAATCTTATTTAGGTATCAAAACTTTAATTCCTGACAGGGCACAAATGATTCATTTAAAAGGCAAAACGAATGTGTGTTTTATGTCCTTGTTCATTTGGAGAGTTCTTCCACAAGGAAGTGTTTTACTGCAGAGAACTCCAAACCTCCCTCGCCAGATTGCTCTCTCATTGCTGAAAGGATCTGAGTTCCCCAACTTCAGCTACAAGGGTTAATCAAAGTAGACCACCTTACGCTGCAGTCCACATCCTGTTGCCACTGAAGCTTAAGAAACTAATTTTTACCTCACGCTCAGGCAGCTCCACCTGGTTTATCATTATGTGAAATGGAAATGAGAGCCCAGGGAAGCAGCTGGCATCGCCTTGGCTGGAGCAGGATGATGGGAGAGTCGAGGCTCTTTTCCTTCTCAGCTTTCTGCGTAACTTTTGCTAAACCCAACCTGGACCTGGAATGAGTTCTCCATTCAATTTGCTTCTTTTCTACACTTGGATAATCAGATTTTGTGAAGCACTTCAGAGACGCAGTGAGGGCCAGCCACTCGGGTAATTTCCCTGCATATTTAGCCTCTTGGATTCTCTCGTCAACCCCCTTTTTGTTCGGCTGAGGTCCTTTGCATTCTGTGCGCGTCTCAGCTGGCAACAATGGGGATGGAAGTGGCCAAATGGCAAATGTTCCCTGGCATGGCTTGGAAAGAAAGGCTTTGTCAACTGTAACGTTGAATCTTTCCAGTGACCCATGGGGCTGAACACGTACATTCTCTGCCCCAGTCTGAGGTGTCCAGGAACTCCTGTCTCCTCTCATCTTGGCAGGATATGACAGGGCATGCACCAAGGGCTCGGGGTCACAAGTCTCTCCACCACGTCCTGAAGCTGTTGGTGTCTGTGGCAGAGGAGGATGGTTGAATTGGAAAGGCATGGTCTTGCTATGTTCTACCAGTAGGACTCACGATATTATGCCACAAACAAGTGTTGCTGTGAACAACATCAGGGCCATCTCCAAGGTGTGTGCAGTCTCCAGGTCATGACAGCATCACTAGTAGGGGCCCAAGCAGAGGTGGCAGAACCAGGACATGCTGCTGTTACTGTGGGCACCCTGGAGCAGTCCGTCCTTCTGCTCTCTGAATGGGCTCTTCTGCCCCACTGCCCTCTTATTCTCATAATTTATATGGTTGGATGTGCATTTTTTATTCTCCCCATCGCTCATACACGTGTTCTTGTTCTCAGGACTGCTGTGTGCTTTCTCACGTGGATTTCTAGTCACACGTGAATGCTCTTTTCCATGTGCTCTCGCACTCATCTGTATGTTTTCAGTCTGACAATTACCCACACCTCATTATTGGGCTCTGCAACTGTTTAATTCTAGGCAGCCTAATCCCTCTGCTCAGCTGCATTTGCTGGCATTGCTGCGTGACTGGGCAGTGACGTGGACCACCGGCAGGGTTTGGGCGTGCACTTCCCCTCTGCCTGGCTGTGCAGAGACTTTCTTCCTATTTGGCCATCCAGCTATCTGTATTGTGAGGACAGAGCCCCGGGCACCTGTCAAAATGGTGACTTTAACCATCCACTGTTTGCAAGACAAATTAGGGATTTTATAAGCTAATGGTAACCGTTTACCCACAGGCAGCAGAAGGGCTGTAAAGAACCCATAGATTAACTGAGTATTTTTTATTGTTGAATAGACTGGTTAGAGCTAATTCCCCAGGAAGAGAAGATACATAGTATGAGCTTTCCCTGGCTGTGAGGTCTCTGCTTGTGAAGAAGGGGTACTCTGGCAACAGGAGCTGGTGTGCTACACTCCTTTCAAGAGCCAACTGAAGATCCCGTCTGGCTTATTTCACAAATGCAAGGAGTTTGTCAGAAGTTAGCCCAGCTGCCCTGCAGATATTATGTCCCCAGTTACAAAATAACACCACCACATTGTAAGCAGCAAAGTCAAGTATTTAGAACAGGGCCCTGGAGTTGGGACTGTCGCTGTCTGTACTCAGCTGGGTCACTGGCTCGCTGTGTCATATAGAGGAGAAATAACTTCTCCTTTTAGTACTTCAGTTTTCCTTTTTGGGGTTAAAGCCACAGCCTCACCTCACCTTCACAACATGCTTAGAGATCTTGGGCTGAACATTATGGAGGTTAAGAGCCTTATTACAGAGGTTAAGTGCCTTGGGTGGGGAGTGGTGTGCAGCACAGACCAGAATGGATGCCTCAGTCACCTCTGCACAATGTTTGCCCCTTTCTTTGCACCTTCTACTCTTTGCCACTAGTCTAACTTCTGAAAGACAAATTGTTGGGAAAAGACCAGTAGATGAAGGAGCAAGTGATATGCTCCTGTCTCACTTAGGTTTTTTTACTGGAAGAATATATGCAGGAGAAAGAACTAAATGTGGGTCGTTGATATTATGGTGACTGGTACTGACACCTGGGGGTTATTGAAGTTTAAATGGTACTTTTCCTATTCATGCCACGTTTATCCCCTTTGTGGGAGAGATCTTCAGATATTCATGGGGAGGAGGCTAAGAGATGAAGTTCTGGGCATTTTGCTGTCATGATTTTACTGCTGACTAGAGTTTGCACGTAACTGAATGGACACAACCCAGTAGAAATGACCTAGTTAGTTGGGGCCCTGAGGAAAAATTAGTCCTTGTTTGCCTGAACAACTCCTTCATAAGGATACAGAGATCCTTGAAGGCACAAGCATACAAGCACTTTTTTGATCCAGGTCTTTAGTCTTTCAAACTCCATCTTTTAATGCTTCTTTCCTTTCTTCATCTCAGGGCTGCTGTTTTAGTCTGTCTCCCTAACTCCATGTCATAGGGTCATTTAAGCAGTCCCTGTATGCTGGCTTCTGCTCCCTTGAAAGTGAACTCTGCTTCTGGGCATGAAAATGTGTGAATTGTGTTTCAGCCCATCTGAAGTTTCCTGTTTGTAGAAGGTCAGAGTAAGAATTCACCCACGCCATTTCTTCAGTGCCACTCACATGAGTGTTTGAAAGTGGTTTGTTCAGGCTTATGTCCTTCTTCATAGGTGCCACAGTTGTTTTCATTCTTGCATGCCCTTTGCACAGGCACTGTCCCCAAATTGGATTCTCTTGCACTGAGACCTGAATGTTTTTCAACTCCATGCGCACCCATTTGCAACAATATGGCAGTAGTGATCACTGGGGTCAGAGCAAGAATTCTTCTAGCCCAGAAGCCTCTTTTTATGAAAGTAGATGCTTTGGAAGAAGTTGAAGAAACTACATTAGCGTTGGTCTTGTCCTGATATACCTTCATGGTTTCTGGTAGTCACTGTTTTAAGGACTTCCTGACCTGATACTGCATCCAGGTTGTGGTGTTGTACAGTCATTGATGGACATCTTTTCTCTGGACATGTCCAGTCTTTGTTTTTCTTAATCCACTTGTATTTTTTAACTCCACAGTATCCTGTGGTAACAAGTCCCATTGTTTAATAGTTCAAATGTGGAAAGTACTTTCTTTGAGTTGTTTTTATACCCATTACTTGAAAATTTAGTTCAGTGACTCCTACTCCTTGTGTTCTGACAAACAGGAAAAAAGTATTCCCTGTTCACCTGCTTTCTATTATTGGGGATTTTACCTCTATCACATATATTGTCACAGATGTCTTTTCCAAGCTGAAGAAGTCTATTCCATGCCTAACAGTTTTTCTTTTCCCAACTAGTGCACCTATGTGATCAGGTGCTCTGATTTGTAGTGATACTCATCTTATGGGTCAGCCATAAAATGCATTCACCCTCCGGTCTTGCTACCTGCATACATTCTCTTGTGCGTGGCCATCTTTGTGAACACTTGCATGTTTATTTTCATGCTTTCAAACACCACCATGTTTGTAGCCCTCCCTATTTGAATACTTCTAGGAATATGCTATGTGCAATGTCAGATACCGTTTCTGCCGTGAGGGAAAGGAGATAGTATGATTTGATCAGTATTTCTGCCCATAGATGTTGGGGTAAATGACTTTCTGTATGGCTTCTACCTCGTGTTCTTATTCCTTTGATCACTCAGAGTATGTGCCACTCACCCTGACTCATTGCCCCCAATAATGACAAAACCTATCCCAGAATTACATAGCAGAGGAAGCAGAAGGGATGGAGAAGAGGAACTAGCACAGCTGTTGTGTGTAATTGGATTGGAAGTGGGCCTCCGGCTACAATAACAAAACTGCACTCCCGGCTGGCCTCACTGCTGGGGCCTGCGAGAAGCCCCTTGGCTGTTGTGCATATCATGGTTGAGTCAAACAAAAATGACTGCTCCCCAGCCTGTGCCACTGCTTTGCCCAGTTAGAAAAAATGGGCACCATGTATGCCAGCAGCCAAGAAATCAGGTCATCCTCTTGGCAAAGCTGACCTGTCTAGCAGGGAAAAGGTCTGAACTAGGTCTCAGAATGATTTTTCCTCTTCATCCATTCTTCACGTCTCTCAAGACAAGGGTTTTGCTTCTTCCTCTGAGTCCTATCCTTTGGCCCTGCTGGAATGCCCTCTTTTTGGTACGTGGGGACTCTTAGGGAGTCTTTCTTGGTCTTTGGGTTTTAGGAAACCTAAAGATGCCTATTTTAAGAAGGACCACGTGGGAGATGGGGGACTTGTCAGCTGTCCTCCCTAACTAGAAAAGGAAACTGCTGATGGAGCTGGGGTAGGAGGCTCGGAGGAGGAAAAAGCCTATTTCTTAAGGAAGTACTAGTTTTAGGAAATTAGGAAAGGAGGTGTAAACATAGAATCATAGAAAGGTTTGGGTTGGAAGGGACCTTTAAAGGTCATCTAATCCAACCCCCTGCAATGAGCAGGGACATCTTCAACTAGATCAGGTTGCTCAGAGCCCCATCCAGCCTGACCTTGAATGTTTCCAGGGATGGGGCATCTATCACCTCTCTGGGCAACCTGTGCCAGTGTTTCACCACCCTCATTGTAAAAAATTTCTTCCTTATATCTAGTCTAAATCCACTCTCTTTTAGTTTAAAGCCATTACTCCTTGTCCTGTTGCAACAGGCCCTGCTAAAAAGTTTTTCCCCATCTTTCTTATTAGCCTCCATTAGACATTGGAAGGCTGCTATAAGGTCTCCCCAGAGCCTTCTTTTCTCTAGGCTGAATAACCCCAACTCTCTCAGCCTTTACTCATAGGAGAGGTGCTCCATCCCTCTGATCATGTTTGTGGCACTCCTCTGGATACGCTCCAACAGGTCCATGTCTTTCCTGTGCTGAGAACTCCAGAGCTGGATGCAGTACTCCAGGTGGGGTCTCACCAGAATGAAGTAGAGGGGCAGAATCACCTCCCTTAACCTGCTGGCCACACTTCTTTTGATGCAGCCCAGGATATGCTTGGCTTTCTGGGCTGTGAGTGCACATTGTCGGCTCATGTTCAGTTTTTCATCCACCAGTACCCCCAAGTCTTTCTCCTCAGGGCTGCTCTCAATCCCTTCATCCCCTGATCTGTATTGATACCAGGGGTTGCCCCAACCCACGTGCAGGACCTTGCACTTGGCCTTGTTGAACCTCATGAGATTCACACATGCCCACTTCTCAAGCTTGTCCAGGTCCCTGTGGATGGCATCCTGTCCCTCAGGCGTGTCAGCCACACCACTCAGCTTGGTGTCATCTGCAAACTTGCTGAGGGTGAAACAGCAGACTCCATCACTTATCCGAATGCTTTTCTCTGCAGTAGTTGTCATTTTATTTTTGGAAGAATCCCTGGTTTCCATTATTTCTTTCTTCAACTCTGCTGTAAAGGATTTGCATGCATATCCTGGACCAGAGGGCACGATGCTCTGCTGCAGACATACATTGCAGCTGGCCCTGTTATTGTTTGAGTGGGTCATGGAGCCTGATACCCAGGAAAGGATCCTCTGTGGGCAAGCCTGCCCCTGGGGAGAGCGAGGCTGCTGCTGCTGCCTGGCAATCTCTCTTCCCATTCATTAAGAGGTTTTGGGCTAATCATCTGGCAGCATCATTAAAAGGGAAATACTGAGGCAGCCCGCCTTAACAGAGCAATTCAGCAGTGCACGCACACCCACGCACACGTGCACACCCCCAGAGCATTGGGCCAGTAATATGGGACAGGCTATAATTAACTAGATGAAGGAGTCCATCTTCCTTTGTTGCTGCAATCAGTTGTCACTCTCAGCTGTGTTTTGTGCTCTCACCACTTTCTTAGGTTTTGTGGCTTTTATTTTTTAAGTGCTAAGTACCTAAATGTGGTGCTGGGGGGAGGGGCAGTGGGAGCGAGGTTCAAACTACCTCCAAGGTTTCCTTCATTTTCTCCTCCACCTTGAAGGTTGCCCCTAATAAATCCTTAAAGATGAGGACTGCTGTTTAACTGCATTGCTCTTTCATATCATTGTACTCTGAAGCTACTTTTTAAAATGTCCTTCTGGCTTCATAAGAATCCCGTGTTGGGCCTTGATACTTTGTACAATTAGAGCCACTTAATTTTACTGTTTTGATATAGAAAGCAGATGGTTTACAATTTTTTAAAAATTGAAAACTTACTTTGAGATCAAGGGGGATTAATATTAACCTTTAAGAAAATGATACTGATTTGGTAGTAGGTTAAAGAAATATCAAAATAAGTCACAGACCTAAATAGGAAGAGTCAGGTGGGACAGGCATAAACCATGGCCAGAGAGCCGAGTTTATGTGTCTGTCTGCTCTTAGCAATGGACACATTATTTTAATAACAAACCAATGTTCTGAAGAAGCAGGCCACTTTCTCTTCACATTACTGCTAAAAGTCGGAAGAAGCTGGGGCTCCAGAAGCTGAACACAAGCAGATGCTTATCATTATCTAAGAAACCTGTTGAGAGCCATCTTCTGAAGCCACATGTTTGTCTTTACTCTTACTCATGTTTGAAGTTCAGGAACAGCAAGTCACCAGATTCCTGACTTTGACATTTTTTGCAGGCAGATAAGCTATTTATTCTGAGGTTTTCCTAAACCTTTTCCAGAGCACTTGCTACCCACCATTTTTGTTCAGCAACAGTTGTGCCCAGCCAGTAGATTATTATAAGAATGACTAGATTGGTTTAGAAAAAGCACACAACCCCTTGACCATTGCAGCTCATGCAGGTTTGTGTGTTTTTACCCCTTCTACACTGGCTGAGTTTGCAGCTCTGAGGGGTTAATCAGTGTTTCTTGTTGAACAAATTTAAGATTAAAAGGAAAGCATATTTCACCTGTATTTAGGTGGAAACTCAGATTTTCTTACAGGGTTCCCCTGGAATGTGATGGCTATTGGCACAAGCAATGGTAGTATATGTGAATAATGTGGTTCGGGGCCTGGTGAGTTCATTTAGCATCCCGAGCCTGCTGAAAGCTTTGCTGGCCTTTATGGTTGATGCCCAAATAGCATGGTGATAGGTGTCCCCCGTGTTCTGGCACAATCTGGTCTAGTTTGCAGGTCTGAACAATTCTCACACCTCTTGTGTTGGTTTGTTGGATGCCCTGTTAGATTACTGTAGTCCAATAACAAGTGCTACACCATGTCACCTTCAGATGACTTTGACTTTTATGATTTGAAAATTGTTTTAGTGTCTTGTCATGTCTTGAAACTGATGTAAAGGTGAGACAATGATGTCAGTTCACGTTTTCCGTGTTGATTTTACTGTGACTAATTTGGGGCCTTTGTTACACGTTCTGCAAATGTCACAGATTTTAGATCTCAATGGTTGAAGGTCTTGGTTGTTAATGATGTTTTGTTGGAGATGATAAATACACTTATTTTCACTCCTACTTTAAATTGTGAGTGAGGAAAAATTTCAGATGAAAAAAGCTGATATGTTACTTCTTTATTTATATTATTATTCTATCTAACAATGAATCTGGAATTCTGTTAGTGTTCTCTTTGTTAAAACAAGGTTCTGTGTTGATGGACAACTTAAAGGGATAATATGGGTTTTTTGCTGTATCTCCAAGTCCACCTTCCTTTTTCTTCCTGTTTTAGAAAGGAAAAAGTAGCATTTGCACGCGGTAGCATTATTTTTCATTAATCTCCCTACTTCTGCTGTCCAGTTGGGACTAGAAGATCAAGAGGTACCTACAATACTGCAACTGCTGTTGTATTTCACATTTGTCAAAAAACATGGAGTCAGAAGGCAGAGTTGCAGGCATTTGAACCAAGGCCAAACCAGGCACCAGAATGGTGGGTACATCTGGGGAGTGCGCTCACTCCTGGACTGCAGGCAAAGGGCTCTGGGCTCCAACTGGCTGATGCCTCAAACCAGGACAGCATGACAGATAGGGCACGCAGCATTGGCCTTTTGGGGGTAAGGACAAAAGGGGTGTTGACATTCCTGACATTTTGAGATTTTTGTAGGTCCTCTGTGGATTGTGGAGAGAGAAGGCATCTTCTTATGGTGTGATTCAGGGTGTTTAATGCAGGCTCTTGCTTTGAACCTTCTCTGGAGGTTTCTTTTTGTCAGTGTCCCGTCTCCCCAGGCGGATGAGGCCCCTGCCATCCCGAGCAGCTGCACCTGCTGGTGCTGTGCCTCTTAGCCATGGCTTTCCTTCCCTGCGGTGTACAAGGGCTGAGGGCTTGGGACCCTCTCTCTGCTCTTAGTCTGATGTCCCCTACCTGTTCAGCCAGCTTCAGCTGCACGTCACACTGCCACATTCTTGTCTTTTCTCCTTTTTCACCATTGCTACAGGGTCTCTGTGCTTTGTAGGCCCTAACAATTATACTTTTGTCTTCTCGTCTTTTGCTGTGCCTTTTACAGTGACTTTAAAGTGCCCATTTGGACAGACCTAAGATTTGCCTATCAAGAATGACGGGCCATAAACAGAGACACAAACTCAACCCGCTCTTCTAGCAGAGCAAAATGATTCAGTGAAATTATATCTTGTAATTTAGACCAGAAATATGTTCTACAGTATCAAATCTGCTATGTTTATTTATAGCTAAAAAACCTAAAAAAAATCTAAACCTATGTTGTGTTTCTGATTATTTTTCTAAATCCACAATAATCTTCAAGAACATTAAGATATTTGCATTCCTTAGACTGTACAGTTATTAATCCCCTTATCTGGCTTGGAGTTCTCTGTGGGTGAACATATTCTTGGGATGATCTGGATTTTAGATTTCTCCAGTAGACACAAAGGAAAAATATAAAAGAGAGAGAAATAAACAAATTCAAACTCAGCATGCTGCTTGTTGAAAATTCTCATTCTAATAAATTCATTTGACCTCTCAGTCTCCGTGAAATTAAAAAAGTCACAGCCCTGTTTGATTAACAAACTGACTTAAGATAGGGTGTATATGTTTGTGTGTGTGTATCAAAATCCCTGCCATACTAAGTGCTGTGAGGGGTAGGAGATATGGAGAAGGAATCAATCTAAGGGAAGGAGGTCAGGGATCCAAGTAGAAAAGGGGTCACTCATAGCTTGAGTGGGTAGGACTTGATTTTTGTATATGTTAGTTCTGTGAAATCATGTGTCACAAAATTAACTAACGGGTCAGTTGATGCTTAATGGATTGGGCATGAATATATATAGTAGTATCTAAATGATATTTGTATGAATACAGTCGTACAGTAAACATAGTTGAAAATTGGGGCTAGAAATGGATTTTAATTGAAACAAACAAGGTTTATGCCAGAAAGAGTTATCGGACAGAGACTGGAGCAGCCCGAGTGACCACCACAGGCCTATCTATGGAGCTGACGGTGACTGGCACTTCTGCGGGGAGCTATGCTGCTTTCTGGCTTTACCTTGAATTATGAAACCAAAGGGTAGCTTTAGCTATAGAGCTGAAATTATGAATTATGAAACCAAAGGATAGCTTTAGCTATAGAGCTAAAATTATGAAATTGTGAATTATGAAACCAAAGAGTAGCTTCAGCTATAGAGCCATAAAGTAACACACTGCCCTCTGTAGTCGAATCCCCAGGTCTTCCCAGAAAGGAAATGGAGTAGATTACAGGTAATTTTTTTAGTCCTTGCCAGGTCTGGTGTACTGGTATATAATTAGTAAGTGTGAGCAGTGTTGATCGACTCCTAAAAATACATGCTGAAGCCACCATGTTCAAGAATGAGGATAACTGTGTGTGTGTGTGTATGCATTTAGCCCAGATATTTCCTCTGAAGAAGATGTGGTGGGATCATGGCCTCCCTTTCACTGACCACTGCAGCCTTGAATTTTAAATCTTTAGCTGAGGAGAAGTTATTTCTATAGCTCTCCAGAGGAGCAAATGCTCCCTGCAAAGCCCTGTTGCAGACCTTGGCTTTCCTAGCCCATTTCCTACACCGGTGTGCAGTGCCTCTGGAGTCACTCCCCAAGGGATATGATGAACCTCAAACACAGTTCTGCAACTACCAGCAGGTTTTTTTTTCCCTGTGACAGACGCTTTCCTGCTCAGTGTGGAAAGCAACACCTGCATATGTGTGTGCCCTGTGTGCTACGCCCATACTTGATCTAGTTCAAGTATGCGAGCTCCAATCCTGAGAGGCATTGGACTGTGACCAGAGTGCATGGATATTGCTGCTTCTTTTTCTGTTTTGTTCTTTTTTTCTTACTTCCTCTTTGTCTTTCTCTCTCTCTCTCTCTCAAAGGCCTCTCACACCTGATGATGGGTGAACAAGGTAAGTCCTTTGACTTTCTCTTTGTTTCAGTCACTGATCATGAAAGAGCTTTGTCCCTGCTGCTTTTCTGAGCTGAGCTTTGCATGACAAAAGCAACTAAGCCTACTGGGTGCCAGTCAAGCCATTTGCATTTTTGCCTCTGTGTCCCATGAGCCGTGGCTACTTGTCAGCCTGGGACCAGGTGCCCAGGAGGGAGCATGAAACGACTCCAAGGACAGTAAAGAGGTATGCTTCCCCCTTCCATGCAGCCCACCAACTATTTTATCTTGCAATTTCTTTCTTGTTGTGCCAGCTGTAATGACTCCCACTTCTGCCTGGTAAATGTAGACCTCAATGTTGGTCTTTACTTTTAAGAGTGCAATTATTACAAAAAATATGTTAATAGCCCTCATGGCATGATCCTAACTCATTATGAATCCTGAGGAAAATTGCATATAATGACCTGTAAGTCCTGTGTCTGCAATTTAAAATATTTAAATATGCACAGAGCAAAATGGTTTAGAAAAAGAACAGGCCCAACCCCAGGTTAGGCTACAAATGGGATCTAGGCCTGTATCAGAGTTCATATTTTAGTGTCTCGGCCTGGATTGTGGTATAGATCCATTGGCTGTGACATGACGAGATCATTAGTCCCATTTTGCACTATGGAAGCAAGAAGCTGGTGAGGAGAGGCAAGGTGGGGAGAGGGCTGATTCTCTTTTCCTCTGACAGCGTTAGTGTCTTGCTGACATGGATATGCAGGGAAGGGTTAGCAGCGCTAGTGATGTATTCCAGACTTGCGAATGCAAGAGTGAAATGGTTGAAGACTTAATGCAAGGTGTGTGCGCATGGTGCACTAGGAAGACCAGGCCAACTGTTTGTGTGTGGGGAAAAAATGTGAGTTTTGACTCTAAAGCCTGATGAGGCTTTCCTAGACTAGGTGTACACAATAGTGGTTTTGCCATTAAGTGAACATGTATCTGAGGTTAGATGGTTCAGAGTGAAGCCTGTGAAGGTTCAAGATTAATTAGGTACTTGAATAAAAGAGACATAGTTTCTATATATCTCAGTAAAATGTAGAGAGGCTTAGGACATAACCAGGTTTGATTCTGTAGTTCAAGGCAGATGACTGCTCTGAGGTTGTGAAAGCTTAGGAAACAATCAGAGGCGAAGATGGGGCTCACTCTTCAGTTTCTGTACTGCTTAGCATCCCTTTGTGGTGGGAAAGCAGGGCTCTTTATGAGCGCATGTCAAGACCATGGTGTTTGGCACATGGAGCATCTGGCTAAGCTCTGGGAAGCACTGAGCTGCTTCTGTAACCCCACCTACTGTTCCCCGGGCTGATGGCTCAAAGGTGAAGAAGCATCCAGCAGATAGGTCCCTTCAGCATGTCCTAGTCACCCAGGATGCAGCTGAATATGGCAAGCCGTTGGTAGTGGAAGGATGATGGCATGTTGGGAGTGATAAGGACAGTGAACTTTCATGGCCACTTTCAATCTCAATAACACTGAATATATGTTTGTAGTAGTCTGTGATTTAGCACTGGATAATATAAGCAGATGCACTTGGCCATTTAAATTACAAGTTGCAACCCAGCTGGCTCTTGAAGACTTGCATGACCTATTCAGGCCTGTATGATTGTCATCAGCCCTTTCTTGGCTGGCAAAAAAAATGTGGAAACTATTGGCTTCTGGCAACTTTAGCCACCCTTATTATCCATGACGCATCAGGCTTCTCTTTTCTTGCCAACCAACTCACGGATACTCCCTTTTGATAAATATTTACTCTCTATAAAAATATGATGGATATAAAATATGTAAATGTATATGTGTGAGTAAATATGCAATGTCAACATTATATACAAATACATTAGCTCTGGTAGGTGAAATGTGTTTAGCAAATATATTACCATGAGATTTATTTCTTTGCTGTCCTACTCTGTTGTTTCCCTTGCTGTTTTGAATTTGACGTGGAATGAGGCATATCACTGGTGTGCTATTGCATGAGGGTTTGCATTTCTCAGTAGAAAATCAAATTAAAGCCAAAAGGCTTAACCAGGCAGTTGCTGGTTGTACTGTCAGTTGTTTAAGCCTTGCTTAGTGCTTTAGTTGTGGTGTGTCTCTTGCTTTTCCCTTGACATTGTGTTTTGTTGGGTTTGGCTGCTACATAAATACGCTCATTTTCTTGTTTTCTAAGTATGGCCAGTGACATAGTTTTCTATTTTTTATGCTTCCTCCTTCTCTTCTCTTTTGCCTCCTCCATGACGGACACCCCTCTTGTTCCTCCTCTTAAATGGACGCACACCTTCCTGTCTGTAGGTAGAAGTAAAGGTAGAGATTGCATTCTTTCTAAGACTTCATTGCTTGTAAAATCTTTGTTTGTCAATGGAAAAAACGTTTTCTTATGAATGTGATTCATATTGGAACTTAATGCCTTGACTTTTAAAAGTCTTTTAACAATCTTTTGTTTTATATTGAATTATGGAAGAAATATTTATGAAGGTGAATGCTTTGAGGCCTTCTTAACAGATGTTATTTTCTCCCTGTTCGCACTAAGTATGGGCTGCACAGTGTTGGGCTGTCTGTAGCTGGTGACACTGGGGTGCAAAGGGACCATCAGTTCAGCCGAAGACAGAGCCAGATGCCAGTGAGCTGGTACTGCCGACTCTCTTGCACTGGAGTGATGCCACTGCTGGGAATTTTGACACTGGTGTTGGTGGGAGCAGGACCTGGGCTTGTCCAGTACACTTCAACAATGGAGGTCCTTTGAGCTATCATTTCTCTCCCCAGCTCTGCTTCCCATCCTCTCTGTTAGGGAAGAGGTGTTTTTCAAATAGAAATTGGGTTGCAAAAAGCTGCAGAGGAAACAGAAGTGATCAACGCTGCTAAACAGAGGTCCGTTTCCTCTGCAGCTCACTACAGCACAGGGCATGGAAGGCTGCTCTGGGGCTCCAGCTTGCTCTTCAGCAGTTCACACCTATCTTTAGCATGCAGAGGGCAGTCATCCATCCCTAATCAAAACTGTCAAAAAGGCAAAATGCTGCAAACCTGCTGTGAGTCTCCAGTTGGAGTGGAGGGAAAGGTGAAGATTAATTGATAAATTATAAGCACTGCTCAAGGAAAATCCATTTCTTTGTCCTATTTTCCAATGAGATAGAGAGATTAAAAGGTTTTATTATGCTGAGGCTTACTCCTTTTCAATAAATACACTGCTAAAGAATCTGATCTATTGATCAGCATGATTTGAACACATTGGAGGATGTTGGGTGTGTCCATGCCAATAAGACACTGGGGGATGAAATGATTAATTGCACTACTATGAATTTGGGAGGATAGGAGAGCTCAGAGGATTTGTTCATAATAAGTTTTCTTTGAGGCACAAGCGGTCTCTGCCCAGTGATCACTCCTCCTGTAATACCTGAATTCTAGGGAGCACAATGGCATATTAAACACTTTAAACAGGAAGGTGTGGTATTGTTGGATTCTCTGTGATGGGGTGCATCATGTAATCAATATTATTTGTTCTGTTTTGAGGTTGAAAAAATATTCCAATAGTTATTTTCATAGCTTTTCTATTTTATCCAATGTTGGGCAGTGAACGATAATACATAAGCTGTATTCAGAGCTATCTTCTAGCAAGAGGTGAACATCAGAACGTAATAATCACATATACACACTGTAAAAAGTGTGAGAACCTAAGGTTCTAAGCACACCATAGAAAATGTTACTGTGTCTCAACACAGCTGCCAATAATTGAGTTGGCTAAGGTATGGCTCAGTGTGATATAAGGGTCGGTGTAGATCAGGGTGAGTCTTGTATGGTGTGATGTTAGCTTATGTTGCTCCCTTCTTTTCTCAGGTGGCATTTGTGCTGCAGGCCAGTCTGTGCAGGACTAAACTGAAAGTCTTTTCTGAAGCAAAACTCCCAGTTGAGCCTGTAGGAATAAGCTTTATAATATATAGTCCACAATTAATTCATATGCACTGAAACTTAATTTATTGTGTCATTGACTGAAAATATTGTTTCACTTCCCAGCTATGTGTGTTTTTTAGCTCTAGTTATAGCAAGTGACTTCATCAGAGAACCATCACTCTGTATAAAAAATGGTATTGCCTTCAGAGGGCTCAAGTGGTGTAATTTTGAACCCACACATAGCCTTCAGCTCACAGAGAAGGTGGGACCAGATGCCTTAGTGATTGTACCTGGAAGGTTCATATTTTTTGGCACTCTTGTAGTTTTTAGTAAAATCTGGCAGCCACTCTGTCTCATGCCATGTATGTAGCCAAAGGACATGATGTATTTGATTTCATAAAACCTCTTCACAATGTATGGCAGTCTGTGACCTTGCATTCATCATTTGAAACAAGTCTTTCATTAGTTGCTTTCACTGTAGTAAATAGGCTTCTTCTGTATCTGTCCTTTTTAAGAAGTTCAGGAGATTTTATTTTATTTTTTGTAAGTTCCTGGAAAGATGAAGAAGATGAAGTGGAGGTGTTCTGGGGTAATGGCTGATGGCTGGAGTAGTTGAGATATGGAAAAGCACTTGGGTACCACTTGCATTTTAACCTGAACTGAATATATATGCATTGTTTGTGTTTTTATTAGGCGTATGGAACTGGTCGCAGAGACAAGGTACACGTATGATGAGCAGGGAGAACTTTTATTTAGTTTGGCATGAATTGCTGAATACGACTTCTCTTCTGGAGAGAAATTGACAATTAAGGAACAATTATATTGAGTTTATTTCCCTAACACTCCCCCACAAGTAAATGATACCAAAGGAGATCATAAATATCCAACTCTAATTTGCTATTGAACTGGAGTTAATGTGTAGTCACGTTCTTCCATATCATTTGTTCTCTTGACAGCCTTTCTTAAGGAAATGATAATTTGCCTTTTTGCTTCTTTTCACCATTCTTTTATAGATGTAGTGGGTTTTTTTAATCATCACTCTTGGTTTGGATCTGGCTTCTATTGAGGTTTGTGCCTCCAGTGGAAATTGGCTGTATTCCTGGTGGGACTCTGCTGTTTTTGGTGAATGAAGTTTGGTGTCTTCTTGAAGGCAATAGCAAAATTCACATTGAATTTAGTGGGCCAAGATTCACCCAAAGAACTGAAGAGTCCCAAACATCCCCTCTGACACAAAGAACGACAGTGAGGTGTGGCTGGTTTCTGGGTGTGCACAGGGCACCTCCGTAGCGCCCGTGCAGTTGGCAGCCTGCTGCTTCTCCTCTGAGGCACTGGGCTCCTTCCTCCCATCAGGAGCTGTGCTTGGGATGGAAAACTGCACAGCTGCACACTCATTTTCACCATGAAGCAGGTTTTTTCTCCGTTCTCAGAGAGAAATGAGAGAGTACTTACATATTTCATAGGTGGGACATTTTTTAATGCACGTTGTGTAGACCAAAGGCAACTGACAAATTCCCCGTGTAGTTCTCAGCATTGCAAAATCAGATTATCTCCCTTGGTCCTAACTGCCCTTAACCCAAGTAGGTCTTTTAAGTCTTGTGATGTTCAGCATTGCTCTCAGTGAGCAGTGTGAGGCTGTTATTTCTTTCAATTGTTCAATAATATTGACCAGGAGGTAATGGCACAGAAAAAAGGAAATAGCATTTGTGGACTCAGATAGAAGGAAATGACTGGACCTTACTGATCTGGAAAATAATTTTGTGTTCTTCTTCACCAGTAATACCATTAGGATTTCAGAGCGATGTGAATAAGTCCATCTGAGTGGCCAAGAGTTTATGCAAATGTTGAAGTGAAACATCAGTAACAAATTAAATCATTTGTGCTCTGTAAATATCTAATTATACAAGGAGAAAAACAACACTACATTCATCTTGTCGGCCTTGGCAGTGGTTTTTAAGCTCTGCTTTGCCCTGTGAAATATCTTAATATTTGGGTTTAAAATGTGAGTATTGCATGGTTTTGGTTTCTACACTTACAGTCCTTTCCTTAGTGCTTTTAAAATATGTGTGGTATTGGGTTTGTTTTCCTGCATTATTATAAGGATGGTGGCTTTCAGTTTTTGCTTTCCTCTTAATGACTGCTTAAAAAATAAAGCACTTTATTTTATGGTTAGCAAGTACCCAATCTGTAAAACTGTTTTGATAGAATCAAGACCCCTTGAATGTAGATGCCATTCTTCTGGAAAAATTTTTTGTAAGCAAATTTTTGCTGCTGGTTTCATATTTTATTTAGGGAAGAAACAAATATTTTAATGTAATTCTTATGTCTAATTAGAGATGATTGGTAGTTGATGAATTTCAAATGTAAGATATTGGGGGACATTTCTGTAAGGCATTCATCCTATTTCTTTATATTCCAGAGGTGATGACATTTTCTGAAATTTGGTGAATGAAGTCACTTAAGTGTTGAATAGCAGCTAACGCAAAGGAATAGATTTATAAACATTCATCTTTTACCGCTCTTCGTAATATACGTATGAAGGCACACAAATGAGACATTAAATAGGACGTTTCTGGTAAACTATTTTTTGTCTGAGCATATGTGTTTACAAATAACGTGTATGCGTAAAATATTTAATAATGTGTTAAGTATTTTGTGTTTTATAGGTAATTTATTTTTTCTTACATGCTTTCTTTCTGCTTTATTTTAAAACTGTGTCTTTCTAACGTGTGAATAAACAGCTGATTCTTCATTGGCTTTCATTTTTATTAAGAAGAATGATTCCTGTGAGAGTTAAAGGCGTTGTGGTCGTGTTGTGTGTAAACAGGAGCTAAAATATTGTCTTCTTAGGCTGTATTGTAGTCTTCTGTTTTCGATGAGGCTCAGGTTTCACTCTGCCCAAAGACAGTATTTAATTGATATCATTGAAAGGCTTTTTTCCCCTTCCTCTATTTTCTTCATTTGAGGTATTCAGTGGTGTGTAGAGATGCAGAGGCAGCAAAACAGGCCATATGCTTTGTAAAAGGCAGACTAATAGCACTTTTGATGGACATCTGATTTTTAAAGTGCTGTATCTTTCATTAAAATTTACATGTAAAGTAAGGGCAAGCACAGTGACATGAAAGCTAATGCAAGTTGCCCATCTTGACATAATAACAATCACAAGAAACTGGAGATCCCAGATGGCAGCTTGGCCTTTGCCATCCTTTTAATAAGCTACTAACTGCTAATTATTGCACTCTTATGGGCAAGTTAATTTACTGTTGACTCTTAAAGAGACATTGTGCCTTTTCCTGGCATTTAGGTTTTTCAGTTTAGATTTGAGTGTGTTTTTTCCCTGCAGATTGGAGTCCTTCCAACGGACAGTAACAAAGAGGCAAAGAAGCAGAGAGGGAAATGGAACATAATAAGCAATGTTTTCTTTGATAATAGCAGAATATAGGATTGTGGGTTTTTCTAGGGCATGGGTTTAGAGCTGAAAGGAACATCAGCATGTATATTAGATCCAGGATTTAGGTTTTGTATTTCAAAGAAAGCCCTTACTGCAGAGTTAGTATTATTGTTATAAATAAACAGAACGTCTTTCCCTTAAATAATTGAAGCTTGAGATTCTGAAAATGAGATAAACTAGAAATAGAAAATCAAAATTACATGTTCATTTCTGTTGCGAGGGATGATTTGCATGCAAAATTTTAAGTCACAATTCTGAAAGCTAAAACGTCCACTGTATTTTTGAAAAATTCTTAATTTTAATGTTACTTACCTGGTTGTCATAATACCGCGAAGCAGCGTTATCTGTAAAACACACAATTTTTTTTAAGTGATCTTTTTCTTCTTCCAGTTAAAAGGGACATTTGGTAATGAGACCAGTCAGGGAGAAGTTTTGATCTCAGAACCTATTTAGGAATGAAGGAACAGCTGCAGTTTAAATGGACTCTAATTGTCACAGTTAATGCTGTTTTGTGAATGCATGATTCTCTGTGATAACGTTTGGGAGGAGTGATGGTGGGTAATAGCTTATTTCCTGGGCTTTATGGTAATGCAGCAAAGTGGTGATAATGCCATCAGGAACTGAAATAGACCCCTGTCACAGACATCAGCCCTGCAAAAATATGAAACCCAGTGAAATAGGGGAGTTTCCTGTTTTAAGGCTCATTGTGGCCTTTTGTGGACGAGAGTGATAACATTATGGTATTGAACAGTTTAGAAAGTATGTGCTGCGTAAGCTGGATCTTACACATTGAGACTAAGCACTTAGATACAGCAGCCTTATTTGCAGTGCTTTACCAGATAGTAAATATTTTGACTAGAGATTAGTGGATAACATGCCATACAAATGGTTGTAAACTACTACTGTGAAGAAGGTCATGCTTTCTCCAGTTGTCTGATATAACTTACCCAGTATTGTCTGTGTCAGTTATTAAGTTATGTCTAACCGTGTGTGATTTTTCCCCACATCAGTATTCTGTTTTTTGATTCTGGTTTCTGATTTCTGATTCTGACTGGCACAATTGCTAGTTGCTGATCTTCCTCTGACACCCACCACCTTTCATTTCTTTGGCCATACTCACCTCTTTCATGGAGCTAGAGCTCCTTCTCATGCTGGCTTTCATTTCCACATTTGTTTCAAGAGCCTTCATAGTTTTGAGTGCACGTATCCAAACAGAGATCAGTACTGATCTATGAAGTAAGGGAAGGTAATAGAAAATACCACTAAAGAGAGCAAGGAATGAGGCGTGAATCCAGCACTCACAGGCTGTAGCATATTCATTTGTTTTCAAAGCCTTTTTGTTTTGAAATTTATGTTACAGATGACTTACCCTACAAGTTGCTGTGCTTAAAGTACTGTGTTCCCTAAACAGTGGGTGAAGCCCAAGGCACCATTAAAGGTGTTTTGCACCTGGGAATGTGTTGTGCACCTGCAAGGATAAAGTCCCCAAATTCTGTTTTAGCAGGATTTTCTGCAAGATGTTGATCTTGTACTAGATATGCTTTATATACCGAGAGGTTTGATGTAGTGGTATCAAGAGCCATATTCTTCACTGCACTGCAAGGATTTTGTTCTGGTACAACTGATATCGAAGCAGAGGAAATGCACTGATGTAAAAGAAATAGTGCAGCGAAGAATCTGGCTCTGAGGCTGTTCCAACACTAACCGCAGGGATTCTCACTAAATGATGGCCTTAGTTCTCCTCTTGTTAAAGTAAAAGACTGCAAAGCATTTAATAGAATCTGTCCTTTACTGGCGCTGCTTTGTGGGGAAAGGCTTTAAACAGAACTGGTACTTTGAGAATTTGTGTACACAGTTGTCACCATTAAAAAAGTCAGTAGCATTTGCCAAGCAGTACCACACCGTGGTGCCTGAGATATCGCTTTCTCTCCTACAGTAGAGCAAGAAGAATGTATGTAGTATATGTAGGTAAGTGTTTACGATTTGATTCTGTCAATTGCATGCATTTTAATTGAGCTTTTCTCTCAAATCACAGTTTGATTGGGGAACTGCTTATGGGTCAGATTATCTCTAAAGCAAAACACAGTTCCTTTTAATTGAGCAAATTCTTTTTACTGAAGACTCTAAAAAACCATTTCAGTATTTGTTCTAAAATCATATGGCTCTGTGATTGTTAGTTGTTAGTGGTGGTAAGAAAAATGTATAATTTGAATGTTAAAATAATTGTATTTTAAAAGGAGCTGTGGTCTTATTAGGTACGGTGGAGTTGTATTAAGCCAGTGTTATAAAGCACACACCTTTATTCCCCCTAATTACTGGTATATTAATAATGACCAGGTTGATGATGAATGTGCTGATCACCAGCTGGGATCAGACAATTACATTTGATTATGTAAAGAGTTAGTTGCTATAAGCCTTGAAATATTAAAACTTGGCTAGAATAAATATCACTGAAGAACCTTTGTCTTTTATGTGTGTATTCAGCTGCCAGTTCTCTGAGCAATTCTTGGTTCGCTCGGTAATGTTGGGAATCAAACTGTGAACAGTTATTTTCCAGCCCTGTGAATGTTGATAAAAGGATCTTGCATAGCTGTTGGCTTGTCCTGCGAGGGGAGAGCACATTGCTGCATCGCAGCACAGGGATTACAGGCTCTCGCTTAGCTCTGCATTAAAGATGTTGCAAGCTTTCATAAAACCCAGGGCAGCACCTAGCATCGCTGTGCATTTGCATTTCCCAGCTCTGACGAAGGGCACACACGTTTCAGGCACCAGTGCCTTGCAGGACTGGCCAGCCCCGTCATCCAAATACTACATTTATCTGACTGTTTTCAACTGCACATATTTATTTTGGGTAGTCTTACTCCACAGACAGTCTCAATGAAGTCTGTAGGCATGTGGGGCAAGCTGCTCTCTACATCTGTTTTTTATCCCTCAGTTTACCAAATTATTTTTTTCCCTAGAGTTTGTTCAGTTCATAAATATCCATTGATTTATCTTTCCTCTGATGCTAAATTGCTGAAAAGACACATAACTTTTGTTATTTGTCTGCTGGAATACTGTCATAAAGAACACTTTCTGGCATTGATCATCTGCAGTTTGAACAGAATAACATTTTTGCCACAACGTGACAGACCGTTTATGCCAGACTGTGGAAAAATTCTTTTCCTAAAGTTGGAAAAATCAGAATGTACAGATCGTAAGGCGCTCTTTAAAAATGACTTGCTATACTTAAGGTACTCAATTCCAGGCTTAGCATTGCAATTTTTCAGTCAATTTTATATTACTAGATACGATACTGGAGACATCATTAGTAATTTTTCTTTGCTACATTCTTGTACTTTATTTGTTCTGTCTATTGACTCCATCTTTAAAACAGATGTATTTGAAGAGAAATCTGTGGACACTTCATTTCCTGCCGTGCTGCACTGTATGTCCATAATGGAATGAATGTATTATGTGGTGGATGCGCTTATTGTATTGTTAGCCAGAAGTATGACTTTTTTTCTGTTAGTGCCAGTTCCCTTTGACTTCCCAAATACCGATTTTTTTGCTTTTCCTTTGGTTGGGGGGAAGGGAAGAGTGGAGAGATAATCTCTGATTTCCTTTCTTTTGTCTCCTAAGGTACTTCTGTTTAAACCAGTGTAGTTTTCTTACTAATTTTCTCCTTCAGGTGTTTGCTATCAATCTGCTGGGTTAAACTTTGTGCTATTCCATCAGGCAAGTTTGGTAAATGTTGATCAGTGCATGAAATCAGTTCTTAAATGGTTGCAAAATTGCCTTCCTTCAGACTGTTTTGATCACAAGGGCTTTCAAGTGTCAAAGTCATTTGGAGAACTAGATAGATAAAATGCATGAGCACTAAGCTTTTTCCAGGATAGAATAAATAAATGTGTTTTCTACTGTGTGCTCTGCCTTTGATAGTGATTTGTTAAAAGGGAAAAAAAGAAAGGCAATGATATTAAATATTTACAAGAGTGATTTAGTTGTGTAATCTTGTGCTATGCATCCCTGTTTAATAGTGAAATCAGCTACTGTTGGAGTAAATGCCATTAAACTGGTGGTGCTGTGAAGGTCACTGCCTATACAATGTCAAAGCAATTTATAGAGAATAATGATTTTTGTCGGCTTTCCAATGTGCCAACCTCCCTCCTTTTTGTCTCCTTTTCCAAAAATAACCAAAAAGAAATTTATTTCAGGAATCACTTTCTCTCTGAATCTTCTCCCATCTGACTGATTGGGGAGCTTGAAACCTCTTTACAAGTTTTCCTATTGATGTGCTCAGTGGATAGACACCGATTCCCTTCTTTCCGGTCTTGAGCTCGTTACAGCTCTATTTGCTGGGATTTCCGGTTGGCCATTTCTCAGCAGTTCATTTTAAGAGATACTGAATTACGGCCTCTGCTCTTATGAGTGGTTGCTTTTCTCTCCTGTGCTATTTCCAGCCCTATCTGTCTGTGATTCTCCTGAAAAATACTTTTTTGTGTGCTGATTGTTTGTCATCAGCAGTGTGCATGTAGCATGTTGACATCCCACCAGCCTCCTGTCCTGATAAGTGTCTTATAAATGCTTGGAGTACATTCCTAAATAGCGGTGTACTTAATGGAGAGGCCTCGGATGTGAGAGTTGTGTTCTTCGCCCCACAACTGGCTTTCTCTGTGAATTGTCGGGGCCTTTGTGCCTCTGCGGCAGTGGAGTGGGGACAAAAGCCCTTCACCACCGCACAAGGAGGCTGCTGCATTGACGCTTACAGTGTGTCCTGAAAACAATACGCATTGAGTACAAAGCATTATCATTCAGCTTCACATCCGTCCAGTAAGAAGGTTAATTATTTGTTTTCCTTGTTTTACAGTTGAATAAGCAGAAGCACAGAGAGATGGAGAGAGCTGGAGTAGAACAGGCAATAAATGCCAGAGTTCTCTTGTCCATTCCTGTTTCTGTAGGCACCAGTGCAATCTGTCTTATAAACCACCAAATAACTTGCTTGTTCTACCAAGGACTCTCCCAATTAGATTCCACTTGCTAAAGCAATTCTCTACGAAGATAAAAACCGTATTTATCTACTGATAAACGCGTACATGACCGTAGAAATAGCAATCATATTTTACAAAGGGAACAACACATATTCTCTGAGACAAAAATCTACAGAATGAAAAAACCCACAATGCAGAGATGTCCTAATTCTACTATGTAAGAAGTTTGCTCGGAAAGTACATGAGTGCACAGAGACAAGGTGGGTTTCTCTGTGAAGGCAGGAATTTTAAGGACAAATGGAAAAGAAAAGGTACTTAAATGGTCAAGGGGTGGAAATGTTTTTTTTTCAGTTATGAGGAAGAAGAATGGATGTACAGCATCAGCAGTGGAAAGAGGGGGCAAATGAAATGAATGAGAACAGTAGTAGAAACATACATACTCTTATCTGGGAGGAATGTCCCAGATAAAGTGGTGGGAGAGGAATCCACCATGAACACCAACCTTCTGGACAGAATGAGGTGGGAAGATATCCTTACATATTATTGTTTTCTGAATATTAGGCAGCTAGGTATTACTGTTGGTAACTTATTTTGGTTCTTTGATTTTTGTGCCATCTCATTCCACAATGCACACAGAAGACTAAAGCCTTCATTTACTGACATGGCTTTTCATGGCCTTCTCCTCCAGGCCCATTAGTGGACCTTTTATCTGTTGTGAAAGAGGCTAGTTCAGCAGGGTGTCTTGAATGGATGTGTATGTGCATGGTTAATTCAGGCCTTGTGATTTCCTTTAGTGTGTTTTATCTGGTTCTTTGTCTCTTTTTATGCAAGTCTATGATTAGTATTGAGTTTTTCCCAGAATGCTGGCAATTATCTCACAGGTGAAAGGATTAAGAAGGAGCAGTGAGAATTACATTGGGATTAAATAAGACTGCCTTTGGAGTGTGTTTGTGGATGTTTTTTTTTTTTCTCTAAGCAAAGAGAGAGAAGAGAGAAGCCAGCTCAGCCTTCAGGTCTCTCTAGGGAGGAAAGTAATACCCTTGAATATGGAAAAGTAGCATCTCAGCTTGGGAGGAGGTCATGCTGAGAAAGGAAAGGTAATGTGAAGGCACAAGATTTAAAGTCCTCAGTTCAGTTCTTGGTTGCTCTGATTTTGCTTCAGGCTGTTCTGATTGCCAACAGTGAACCTCAGCTTGTCCATGTGTGAAATGGAAGCAGTGATAACTTTCCTGTCTTATGTTGCATGAAACTAAATTAATTACTCTGTAAGTGTGCTAGGTTTTTTGGGTAGTAAATACAAAAGAAGAGGATGGAGTATTCTTCTTATGCCCCATGCTGTGGTCACACGTCCAACTACATGATGTCAGATGTGGTTAGTGGTGGGTTATTTCTGTCCCTCTATTACGTGTCTCTCTGTGTAATGAGTGGGGCAGACACAATGCTGGTAGAAACGTGGGCCTCCGTCCCTTTTTGGGATGAGAAGAGGAACTTCCCCATGGGACTGGCAGACCATGTATCCCAGACTCTGGAGGAACAATACAGCTTGCAGGCTCGAGCCTGCAATCTCTCGATGGCTCGAGCCATGCCACACCTTATCTACAAACTGGCTTGAAGACTGGCCTGTGCCCGTACATGGCCGGCAGATGTCACCGCTGACGGGACCCTAGACTTTGGGCTGCAGTCCTGGGCAGAGTTTAGTTCACTTTTAGCCCTGTTCTTCACCTCTCCTGACTGTGGCACCACTTGTGTTTGCAGTTGCAGCACTGCCTGAAGACAAAGAAGTTGTGCTTTGGTGCTGAGAAAGCAAATAGTGCCGGGAAACAGGAGAGGGGTGACAGGAATGGGGCAAAAGCTCCATCAGGTGCCCTTCTGAGTCTGTGTGTGATGGGAGCGGTGGCACGCGGGGTCCATGCTAACCTCAGTATTGCTGGAGAGGCTCGGGTGTTTCTCAGTAAGATATAGCACCCCTGCTTTCAAGTGAAATAGAGCTTTTACCCTGAGGGCAGTTTATTTTTCATAGAATAGTTTGGGTTGGAAGGGACCTTTAAAGGTCATCTAGTCCAACCCCCCTGCAGTGAGCAGGGACATCTTCAACTAGATCAGGTTGCTCAGAACTCCTTCCAACCTGACCTTGAATGTTTCCAGGGATGGGGCATCTACCACCTCTCTGGGCAATCTGTGCCAGAGTTTCACCACCCTCATTGTAAAAAATTTATTCCTTTTATCTACTCTGAATCTACGCTCCTTTAGCTTAAAACCATTACTGACTGTCCTATCACTACAGGCCCTACTTAAATGTCTGTCCCCAAGACTAATTAGTTGCAGCTTGAACTAGTCAAAGGAACAGACTGGAAGGATGTTCTCTATTCCTACACAGGGTAGCTGAAGCCAGAGACTGGCAAGTTACCTTTTGGTGTGCTGGCTTTCCACCTTGGGGCTGTGTCACCTCTGAACCTGCTGCCTGCTCCCCACTGTGCGGCTTCCAGCTTCTGGGAGTCATTGCTGGCTGCTCACCAGGCAGCAGCCGTGGCAGCAACGACTGTCAGGCACCTAACCTATTCTGCCCTGGTGTGACATCCTCTTCAGAGATGTGGCCAGGACAGAAACTTTTCTTGTCCTGCCCTTGCTACTGCTCTCTCTTTGTGTTTTCCCACTGTATGTGCTGTCCCCATTCACTCAAGCCTTTCAGCGCTGTCCTTAGGGGAATACAAACACAACAGTGACTATGGCTGTATGGTCTTTACCCTCTGTGTTACGTGTACCAAGAAAGGGCCAGTTAATGTTGTCATTGCTTTTGTGATAAGTATTGGGCACATCATGACTTTACTCATTTTACTCTGGTTCTAAGTTGGAGTGTTTTTCCCCTTCTGTCTTTTAATGTCAGGCATCAGTAAGATGAGCTGTAAGTGGAAATGGGGAGACTGTGCCCTGTTGAGTCCACACAAAGAATTTGGATGGAGTTATTGCGTGGGCATTCCTGCATGCTTTTTTGAGCTCTCTGATATTTGTTCTTTACCCCTTCACATAATTCAGTTAACATTAATCTTTTACTCTTATAATGCAGATTTGTTGGCTTTGATTAGAGTGTGTTTGGCTGATGGGGCACCTTGGGGACAGAGCAGAGAGTTCCCAGAGCTTTGGCCATGTTGAATATGAACTTGTAGAAGTTATAAATAACAATTTTCCATGAGAGTTTCAATATCCTGATACTACTGTTCCATAATGATTGCCTAAGCCTCTGTTCTCTTTCCATCTGGTGATCATTATTTCTGTTATATTTTTTATTCGGATTTTATTCTTAGTATGTCAGTTTGTTTTACCTTGTTTGTATTGATGGATAGCTGTGATTCAAAAATCTATCCTGTTCCAAGGATATTTTTGTCAGAATAACCCTCGGTATCTTTCCATCTCAAATATCTATGCCAAACACATTTTTAAGTGTCTCCTTATGTTACCCTGCCTGAGTGACTGGATTTGGAGCTGTAGTACAGCTGTTTTGTCTTGCCCCACAGCTCCACCGCAAAAACCTTGATTTTGATTTACTTGGACTTGCCATGCCCAATAATGCAACTAAGGGTCCCCCTGGCACCCTGATCTAGGGCATTGATTCCATCCTGCTGCTGGGACTCAGAGTTGGGTTAGTGCATCTCACTCTGAACCTTCAGCAAGTCGAGTTTGGTGGGACAGCAGAGCTAGAAACAAGACACGCTGGTAGAGCTGTGAACAGCAGGTACTGTGTAGTCACTCAGAGCCCTAAGTATTTCCTACTTAACACAAGAAGACAGCGAAGGACAGAGATTACCTAGTTTTCCATAGAGCCAGGGTGAACTACTGGTGCCAGGAACAAGCCCAGGGGCTCAAATTTCTGAGCAGAGCAGCACAGAGAGCTACGGAGTTGAGTGCGCTTTCAGTTGAACATGCAAGGTACAGCAAGTCACATCGAAGCCATGTTTAGAAGTGGGCCTAAGCAGTGATCAATGATATTATTCTTAGACAATACAGAATTTGCTTCTGTTGCATTTTCTGAGTCTTTCACAGACAAACAATATTAATTAAAAAGTCCCTACTGCATTTGAGACACTTGCCAAGAAATGGGGAGATTAACTTTCATTGTACATGGAGGTTTCACTTTGTTAACAGAGTGCTTTAGAGAAAGGGGAAAACACTGGAAGAACAAAACTGATTCAAGAGTCTCATTACAAGATTATCTGTCTTTTTACTGAGCTGCGTATTTATTACATGGCAAGGCTCTAGTTACAGGCCAGTGATTACCTGGGTTCAGGTGTTTACCTGGCGGCTTCTGGGATGCCACATAAACAGCTGTAAATAGAGCCAGTTATTCAATCCACTCATAAAGAAGTTTGATTGTAGGCCTCCAGTCTTTCCAGGGTACAATGTCTGAGCCAAAGCGGGCAGCAGGCTGTCCTGCCAGCCGACAGAGCTCTCTGCTGGTGTTATTACTGCTGCCACTACTGGAAATGTTTAGAAGTGTTAATATGAATTTTCAACAGGGACAAAACAAAAGGGGCTGGGGGCGGTTGGCACAGTGGGGATGGGGCAGGGAGAGTCAGAGTCTCCTTTTTTATCCACTCACAGTACCCCTTGCTGTCAAGTGTTGGCACGGTGGGCTGCTCAGGGAGGGAAAGTGCCAGTTCCTCTTGTTCTGTTGCAAGGCTCTGGGGGTTTATATTGCCCCCTTTCTAACCCTTTCCCCCTACCTTGCTGGCATTACTTCAAAGAAAGAGCTTTAAGCACACCTTTCCTATTATAATTTCTAGTGTGTGAGACTGAAGTCCACAAGATATCTTTGTGTTGTATAGGATGATGAAATATGTAAAAATTAGCCAAACCCACAGGCAGTGGGATCATCAGTCTTTTGTTCTGTAGGGCTGTCAAACCTTTTTGGATTTGCCTAATAGTTGTGGTGCATTGTGTGTATGTCTCAGCTATATTACCAATAATGTAACCATCATAAAATAAGCTCTAGTCTTCGGCTGCTCTTGTTTCTTCTGGTCCTGTATATTATACTTAGAATAATAAAAACCTATGGCAGCTTTTCAACAGTTAGATGCCGTGTATAGCTAAATTCTAGTCCTTCCCCAAACAATTCAATGAATTAACTTTCAAACTGTTTCTTAAAAGCCTTATCAGCCTCTAATAAAATAATGAAAGCAATATTAAGAATAATGAATCTGTAACTATACAGAGTAACAGAACCATAAGCAATCATCAGCGGCATTTAATAAACAAAACTCATAGAAGACATTTGATTACTTTTGGACTGAGTTACAAAATTAATGGATGAAAGGAAGGCAGTGGTTGTGATATATCTAGACTTCAATGTGTTATTTCACAAAAAGCCCTATATAATCTTACTTGGAAAAAAACAATTAAAATTTGGCTTTAACTTGAAGAGTTTTCTAAAATAAATTAGCAATACAAAATGCAACAGCATTTTCATGAACTGGGAAGGCTAGACAAATTGGAAGTTACTGTCATTTCTGTCTAGCGCTTTTCTCAGTGATCACAAAGAGGGGAAGAAATGACATATTAATGAAATGTGTAGATTTGACTAGAATGGGAAGAATTGCAATCATCAGTGTGGATGGAAAACAGCGTAAATGTTGCATAAGTGCCATGACATCCTTCATAAAGCAGTAGGTGGATAATTCATCTGTAAAGAGATCTGATAAGCTGCACCTAGACTAAACTGTTAAGGGCCTTAAATACTGTAGGGTGGAGATATGTCAAACAATTTGTAAGAATTTTGAAAGGGCTTGATGATTAAGATCATGCATGGCTTGATTATGAGGGAACAGTGAAAGACCTAGTATGTATAGCTAAACTTCACGTTGAGAAAGTGGCAAGATATGAAACAAAAGCCATTTCCAAGCATAGACAGAGCATAGATGCACAGAAGAAAAAAGAATTATCCTGGTGTTGACTCAGAGGAATTACCCAGAAGGGGTGCCAATCAATCGTACAAAGATGTTCTAGGTCCAGTATCAAGAGTGAACATCTTAACAATGAGAACTATAGCATTAGCTTATAGAGTTGTCGTGATTTAGGCACTTGGTTTTTACCAAGTGAAAATATGTGAGCCACTGAGTTTTGACAATTGTATTGAAAATAAATCAAATGAAGTTCCTATTCCAGGGAGCCAGTCTTTTCCTTCCTCACCTAGTGGACAGGAGATGGTGACTTAAAGGAGGATAACTTAAGGCTTTGCCCTTCTTCAAAGCTCAAATGTACCATAATATAGACATATAGATATCCTTCATTTTCCAGAGGGCCTTTATCTGCTCGGCATTGAAATCCTTTGTGCGTTGCTCTAGTTGATGTCTGTATCTCTGAGGGAGCAATAATCTGTTGTATCAGCTAGCAATATAAAAATAGTCCAGCAAATGCAAACAAAATGTTTTCATAAAGGAAACTGGATGGTTTGCCATAACTACATTAGTGCTAATGCACTACCAGGTCTCTTTTTTCTTTATCCATGTGTTAATTTTGTTCTTCAGTTTCCCCATCTCTTCTAGCTTAATTACCCTCCCCAGACTGGAGGCTGCTGCTGCCTTTTGGCTTCATTACCAGCTTTCATTTTCATTAAGAACCTTGCGCTAATGGACTGTTATAAAATACAGTCATCACTGGCAGGTGTTGCCAAATGACTCTCAGCATGATGGCATTTCTGTGCAATGGAGCAAACAGTCTGGACATTGGATTTGTGGAGCATCCAAGGGCTTGGGATAGAAGGCAAAGAGAGAAAAGTTTGGTGAATCAGTACAAAGAAGCCCTCAAATGTTCACATGAATGATGATGGAAAAAGAGCACCATGAGCAGTGGGCTTGTTCTGAGACCTCCAATAGTGCCAGCATCTGCTCAGGTTGCAAACATCACAGAACAGCTTCCCAAACAGCTCTGTAGTAGTGGTGGAGTACCAGTAGTATTTAGTATCACAAAATACTAATCCTTATAGCCTTCCAGTTTAGAAGGGAATGAAAATCTGAATAGCACCTCACTGACTGAGTGAAATCATATACCAAAATAAACTTTGTGGCTTATGTCATCCAACATTAGTAAAGGGAATGAATATTTCTACTGCAGAGATATTGGTCATAGTTGCCTTTGTGTGTCCTCTGAACCATGGAGTGATGTTGGAACAAATATTCATCAGGAATGAGCAAGGACTTTTTGTATTGTCCTTCAAGGAGTTGATTGTTCCAGTCAAAATAACTAGAGGCATATCCCAGAAAAAATACTGTCATATTTTGACCCTTAAGAGGGGAATAAGAGTGTTTCAGCACTGAGGAACTGTAATAAAGTGTCATTATTCTGTACTGATCTGAAGTCGCTTAACTTTTGTTATTGTCTTCCAAAAGACCATAAAAGCTCTCCAGTTATGCACCAAAGCAAGTACTGAGCAGGGGGACGTGATGCCTCCACTTGCAAATAAGCAAATGGTCCATTTTGCATATTCTTTTCTGACTTCTTTTGGATTTGCTTATGCTTCCCATTTGTCCTTTTCTTTCTTACCAAATCCAAGTTTCATGCCAGAGAGTGACAGCATGGTTTCACTTGCTGAGAAGTGACTTTCTTTTATCAGTTCTTATTTGTGCTTTCTTAAGGCACTGCTCCCCTGCAGTAGAAAGTCTTTTTTGCAGGTGGACCGATCTCACAGAGTAGGCAAGGAGCACTTGATCTGACTGGCTGTAGGATATGCATTTTGGCTGAGTGTAAGAAGGTGTACTTTCATCTAATTCTTGACCTTTTATCAGTCCTTGGGCCACTTCTGAGAAAGAATGGCTTTTCACAGGCCAGTGCAGTTAGTCTGCTGCTGTTACTGGAAGAGTGTAGTGTCCATATTGACACACGATACATGGCCAAATTCAGTAGCTCTTCCTTAAGCAGAACTTTTACTGATTGTGTGGCAGATGGGATTTTTCTTACTGCTTACTATGCCACATCATTCAGATGAGACCTTTCAGAATAAGGGAAAATGTGTTTCATTGCGGGGCCTGGATCATGTGGTGGAGGGAGAAGACCTTCTGGAGTGCACAGTGGGGCTAGCAGAAGAAGATGACTTCAGTAGGCAGGGGCTTTGCAGCACAATATGGCTGTGGGATAATCCTGGCAGGAGTAAGCAAAGAGCCAGATCAGAGGCGGTGGAAGGATAGACTTTTTCCCAGGGAACCTGTTAGATCTGTGGACGGTGTGCTGCAACCCAGAAGATTATGAAACTGCGTGTTGAAAGTGGGGGGCAGGGGGAAGAAAAGGCCCCCAGCAAAGGCAAAGCAGGTAACTTTAAACCTCTTTTTTTCTAGTCTGCCCTATGTCCTTGCTTTTCTCTTTCTCCATCTTAAAAATATAATTGGCTTAGTTCTGAATATAAAGCGCTTGTGGTCCTGCTCACTGCATGCACAAGCCTTGGCTGATCTACCTTTAAGCTCTGATCACATCAAAATCCTGTAACAACTTGAAGGAGACTTTTGGAGTGAGTACAGTGTGTGATGCTGGCATGTGATCACCCGAGTGCCATCCCTGCGGGTGAAAATATTTGACTGTAGGCTCTGCTGGTGTTGTGTGACTCCTGCTCTTTGCAGCACTGGGTAATACCAGAAACTTTCTGGTCACCTGAGATGCCCTGTGGAGGTACAGCTGCTGGACTTCCCTTCTGCCTTTAACCCTGTCTGACATTATCTGTGTGTCATTATTTTCTAGGCTGAAGTGGCTGCAGCCAAAGGCTCATTTTCTATCTTTTATTTAAGCAGATCTCATAGGAAATGTCAGTGTTTTACAATAAGGGGAAATTGCTCCTGGTTAGAAGCAAGGATAATGTAAATAGGTATAAATCTCTCTCCCCTTTCCTCCAGTAATTCTGTCTAGGTCACATTGTAGAGCTTTGCCAGTACATGCTTAACTGTGACCCTGTGTTTCTTCTGTGTCTTTTCCTTGTACTTGCATAGATGTTGTGTATGTCTGGAGGATTCTGCTTGTAAGTGATCAAAGTTAAACGTGTGCAGAAACTGGAGCTCAAATCACTTCAAAGTGGATTAGGCTAAATAATGAGAATACATCGCTGGAGAATAATCTTATAGTGAACAGCAGGTGGTTTGGGGCAGAACATAAGTTGCTGTAACCTGATAAGACACAGGGAAAGGTGTGAAAGACCATTCTAGTGTCGAATATTATTTGTTAACACTGTTGCTTTTATATTCTGTCATTTTTCCATGGCTTTTTTGTTCTTCTGTCAGGTTTTTTAGTGCTAGGAAGGATTTTGTACTAGGAAGTTTCTCAGTACAGATGAGTCCTTTCTCCTGATCCTGGCTCTTCTATTATGTTTGAGTTAGAATAGTAGAAAAGTGAGAGGCCAGTACTCCTTGCTCTCTCACTGGCACTTCCCATCTGTGAGTCAGATTTCTTTGCCAGTATTGATTTGTGTTCCCATAATCACTGTGTGATTTAGGGAATAATTAGTGTCTTGTCTTCCGAGGGGAGGAGGATGAATAGGGTCCCTTAGGGAGTTAGTAGCACAGGAGGGTATAAACCCCAGATATTCTTGTCTATTTTGCGACATTAATACCATGTGTACTTGAAACATGAGATTTAACTATTCATCAGGAATGGGGTTGAGTTTGGTCTGATAGGTTTAAAAAAGCCCTATGATGGGCAGAGCCATTATCTTCCTCCAGAAGGTGATTTACTTGTTATTGCTGGGCTGTGACTCAGGCCTTTCCTTCTGAAGGGATAAATCATTCCTAGCAGAGTAAATGTCACATGGAGATGTATCGGTGACTCCAGAAAAAGTTGCCCTTTAACAGCTTCCTGGTAACATTTCCCTCGCAGCGCTTGGGTAAATGCAATGACAAAATAAAGGGAGCATCTATCCCCTTCTTCTGCCCCTCTTCATCACAGCCTGTCAGTCCCACCTCGGGGCCATTGCATCTTAAGGGGAATGACTCAGACCACTGGCAGAGCAGATAATGCCAAGCCAAAAGGAGATTGTGCGGCATATAAATCTCAGGCCTTGGGACAGGAGCTGACTGGGACCTCACTGCGTAATCACAGAGGCCATGCTCTGTGGTGGACTACATCAAGACAACTTTCTTGGAGTTCAGGGGACTAACACTAATTAACACCAAAGAAGAATCTTCTTGATGGATGAAGGGAGTATGGAGCAGGTAGTGCAGGGAAGGTGGGAAGGTCACAAGGTGGAAAGCCGCAAGTATTGATGAATCTTATGCTTAGGTTTATGGTTGTGAGCAGAGAAATTATCTGTCTCAAAATTCTTTCATGTACCATCCTTATCACTGTAATAATGTCTGATTCTTTTATGGCAGTGGACTTATATGGAAGGATCTGGCTAGATCAGGGAATTGAAAATGGGATCTTTACACGTTCTCATGCAGGCCATCACTATGAATACGGTTACCTTGGCTGGCAATGACTGACTACTCTTTCCTTCTGACAGCCAAATGAAGTAGTGGATTTTAGTCCTGCTGTGAACAGGAAGGGATAAGTGTTCTCACTGTAAGGCCTCACCTTCTTCCCTGTGGTTACTTCAGGGAGGCTTAGGCACCGCATGGCTCACTGTTTCTCCTTTTTTTTTTCTAGGTCTCTGAGAAGGCAAGGGTAGACCTATTAAATACAGGCAAGTTCCAGCTTGAGGAAACCACATCAGTTCTTTGCTCTGAAATCTGCAAAAACGAGCAGCCAAAGGCATATCATTAAGGACGAGCACTTGTAGATGAGTTGTGTAAATATATGAATAGGTACTATGGTGACAGATGTTGCTGCAGAACTCCAAAGTTGATCCCTACACAGGCCTTGATATATCTTTCAAGGTGCAGACCAAAACCGGGTCACGTGAAGCTTTAGAGTAATGTGAATATGTTGAGGCCAAATATAGAGGAGGTGTTAGCATAGCAACATGCTTAATGAGATTGATCATCAGTGGGATTTTGCAGGGAGAAGGGAGAATAGTTCAGAGTTGTGAGAAAATGCTGCTGAATTACTATCCAGGGAAGAGAGACTTTCTTGATTTACTGTCTGAAGAAAAAAGGCTCCCATGGGTGTGAGTGCTGCCACACAGCTGTTCAGATAACAAAAGTGTCGTAAGAGAATAAAAGTAGTTATAGGCATTTATTGTCTGACTGTACTTCAGTTTCCAAAAATGGAACAAATTTCTAGTTGTAATATTAAACACCTTTCCTAACACCAAATGGAGTTTACTGCCAAAATGTTGCCAGCATAGCAACTGGGAAAATAACTTGAATGCAGAGGTGTTTTAAACAGTTGCATGCCCAAAAATATCCTTTTTTGAACTCTGCAAGGCAGACCCTACAAGAAATAGAAGAGTAGACCTGGACACTCTACCTACAAAATGTTCTTTCCTTGGATCTAGATGGTGACTTTTAGATTTGTGCAGCTCTAGGGATTTCAGCTGAGTAGAGTAACTTCTAGAGTTGACTATTGCATCCTCTATTTTCAGAATTCCTCAGAGTTTTGATGCTGGGGACTAGCAGCAGAAGTCAGTGAAAGAGGAGAGCGAGCGATTTTTCTTGGGAACCTTGAGTAACACCCCTTGAAGGTAGTGTTATTGCTGCAGTAAATTTGTGAGGTTCAAAATTTCCCCCATCTTTCAGACTCTTTATGATGTCCTAGCTGAATTAGCGAGGCCTGTATCTTTCTGTTTCCTCTGCTGCTATAGCTTAGATGTTCCCCTCCTTCTCTTCCTCTGGTCCTGGAACTGCTGGCACAAGAGCGTTTCCCTGACCAGCTCCTGTACTTGGAGCAGTCTTAAGTGTTTCAGTTGCCTATTTCCTTTCATCACTCTTCAACTCTGGCTGTTGTATTTTATTACTCAAAACTTGTCTTCAAAGTAGAGGTGGTATGAAAGAGAGGACAGAAAGTCTTGTTGCGTTGATAAAATCTTAGACACCATCTCCTTTTTTTGCTCTCTGGTAAGAATCCAGAAAAAAGCAGAAACATTTAATAAGTAAACTAGATACTAAACTAAGTTTGTAAAGAGAAATGGGAATCATAGGAGTTAAGAATCTGTGAAAACACCTCATCCATCTCCCTGCCAGTGCACTACTGCTTCATATGGCATAAAGTGAAAATAGTAGTGTCCTTATAATACCCTTTCTGCTGGTGTAGGTTATCACGTGAAAAAGAAATGTTTGTGTGTGTGTGTGCGCACGCAGGCAGCTGGCTCGTTCGGTGCTTAAGTATTCATTGGCAACTGCTGTCATTGTTCCTCATTTTATTAGCTTTTGCCAAGTAGTTCCACTTTTACTAAGGGCAGCAAGGTTTATGGCAGCGATATTTCTTACAGTGTCAGAGATAAAATATCAGGCTAATAACAGACTCTCTGGTAATGTAAATCGCAAAGGGGAAGCAATCTTGTTTTGAAGAAGTCCTGCTTGGGAGTGTTAAGTTTTCTGTTGGAGAAGCAGGCTGTGGAATTTGGTACACTTCGTGCTTTCTAGGAAGACAAATGATTTCTCTTAAGTGATGGGGGTGGAGGGGGGGAGAGATCTAATTTCAGTTACTATTTTCCTTGCTAGATAATAACTCAGACTCTCTCATACCTAGGGCCTCATCCTAAGAGGAACTAAGCACCCAGGACTTCACTGGTGTTAGAAGGAGTTTGAGTTTGAGATGTTTGGTCTCCTGCTGAATGAAACCCCTGCAAACAAATGCTTTCCAAACAGGCTTTCTCTTGTGGAAGGGAGAGGTAGGGAAAGGAAACAAAATTATTCTCCCTAGTCCACTTCCTTTCCCTTTTTGTTATCTCTAAAAAGTTTTTTATGCAAGATGAAGCAAATCTCCTCCCTTTGGCCTCATGCAGAACAGGACCTCCCAAAGTTAAGCGAAGATGGGGAAGCGGTGGTAATATATTTGTTTTCTGGGGGAAAAGGCATTGATTCTATCTACCCTGAAGTTGTGTGTGTCTGCCCATAGCTAGGCTGCAAAACAAGATCTTTTTTGAGGAGTGGAGGTCTGGGTTAATTTCTGCTAGGACACCCTACACCTTGTCTCAGTTGTTCCATGGTCTTTTAACTTGATTATTCTGAAGACTTCCCTAGGATAACACATACATCTACAGGATAACATATAAATACATAGCATACAATATCTATTGTGCTTTGGATGTATACATGTTCTGGGGCACTTGGAGAAGCTGCTGTCCGTCATACCACTGTCAGGATCACATTAATGTGGAACCTGAAATTTGGTGTTGCATGAAAAGCTGGGCCTGAACAGAAAAAAATAAAGGACAGAGTATCTTATAGCAGCACAGAAGTAATTACAAGCTGATGGGCTGAGCACCTTCATTTGGAAGCACTGTCAAATTTGAGAGGGAGAAGAAGGTAAAATCCATTGCAGAAGGCAGTCTGAAGAGCACTCTGCCTCATCTTGGCAGGAGCACAGGCCTGAGTTTTTAGAACATTAAAACAATGATGAAATTAGGCCACAGATTCTACTAATTCAGCCCTGATCAGCTTCCCCACTTCTAGTAACAATTAAATGCTTATCTCTTCGTTTCACATGCATTAAATTAATCAGCCATGAGCTAAAAATAATACAGTGCTTAGGCTGAGACCCACCGCATTTTTCTTGTAGCTTGGACCTCTGCTGGTTCAGTACATGTGCAGAGGACTGAGAATATCTGTGGCAAAAGCCAGCGTGGTATTTCTTTAAACAAATGTAACACCCTATTACTCAGTTGTGCCACTTCAGTGAGAGGTCACTGGAGGAGGGGCGATGTTGTGGTACAATATTCAGCTAGGCAAATTGTGATGATGTATGTTTCAGCAGTGCTTGCGTATTAAGCTAGGTACTATCCATCTGCTCAGTAAGAGAAAATCCTTGAACTAAAACCTGTAAAGCCACAGAGCAAATAGGGTTTGGAAGAGGAGAAAGGCAGGTCGTTAAGAGATACAGAAAAGAAAAGGGGTACAACTTGTCTGTCCCAACATGTATCCCAACCACTTGATGAGCTTCTGTCTCAGGACCACTGAAAAAACATCTGCTGAAGTCAAACAGATTTGATGGTAAATGTGATTCAGGACTACGTTCTTCTAAGGCATAGCTGTATGTTCTGGTGGAGGCAATCATACCTGACTTTGTAATCTGAGTCATCCAGATGTGAGGATTTTCTTTGGTGTTTTAGAATGGTACCAAATAGGACTTGACACTTGATGCTCAGGAGTTGCATTTGACTTTTTAGTGTAGCATCACACCTGAGTTAAGGTGACCACACTGTTTCTTGTCCAGAACTGGCTCACATCTAGCCAGCTCAGAGCATGGACAGAGCCACCTTACAGTTGCCTGGTGATGACTAGGTAGATGTGTCCTCAGTTTCTAGTGGCTTTGTCCCTCCTTGTGTGGCCACACGCACAGTTTTAGAGATGGCTAAGATGTCTTTTGGGTGTAGGTGTTAGATCTGGACTTTCCAGAGTTATCATAGTACCAAATCTGTCACTTTTACTTTTCATATAGCTTTGGGCTTGTCTCACAACCACCGCCTTGGTTTTTTGCTTTTTTTGCTGGTAAGGTGGAAATAATACACGCACTCTGGGATGCTGTGAGGATTAATTTGCTTCCAGAGAACCACTATGCACAGCTATGAGGATCTGTACATAAAAAGAATAGTTAGTAAATTGTTTTTTTGGTGAAGCACCTTGGTGCTTCAAGACACCAAGGTGTTTTGAAGCACCATGTTAGTTTTAAATTACAGTATTTGTTATCATTCCTTGTCATCCTTTTCCTAAAGAAGAGCCAGCACTAGAAATTCGGGAGGTGAAGTGTTGCAATTAAGATGTATCAAAATACTATTGTGACACCCAAGCCTGGAAGTTGCAGGTCAGATCACAGAGCCTCTGCAGAGATAAGTGTGGGACTCAAAAGCAGAGATGAAAGAGACCATGTCCCAAAAGGCTCACCATTTTATTTACTGTGTATTTACACTGCACACAGACTTCTGCCACATGTCTGAGTCAGGCTTGGGTTTTCCTTACCCCAGGACATAGCCTCTTCTTAATGTTAGTGTAGGCTATCTCATTTGAAATGGTTTTGGAAAAGTGTTCAGTGTACATACAGTCATATATATCTCAGAAACTAACCTACCATAATTTTGGATGCTATAAAATTAATGACAAAGATAAAACTATGTGCAACAGTAAGTGTTGAAGTGTACTATGTAGGAGTGTGGGTCAGGGAAGCTTACCCAGCTCTGTCTGCCTCTGTGGTATTGCCCTTTCAATTTTAGGTACCTTACAACTACTATAAAGGAGTAGTTTTGCTTAGTGCTTTTTCCTCCTGATCAGAAATAATGCTACTACCTTCAATAGTATGTTGCTGTTTGTGCTCCCAGGGAACCAATCTGCTGTGATTTACATCTGTGAAATACAGAGTAAAGCTGATGGAGCTGCTGTTTAAATGAGAGGAAACTCAGCCTCTGCATTTTCCAGGGGAGAAAAAAGTGACAACAGTGCTGTTTTCCATATGAAACATATATAGGTCTGTTGGAAGTGCCTGTTGAAGAGCTGATTTGTATGCAATGGGCTAAGTTGGGTTTGAGGATAAGAGAAATTCCAAACGATAAATTCAGGGTAGAGTCAATCAGAGTTGGAGGACATCAGTTAAGGTTTGGCACAGCCCCCCCATGTGTTAAGAGTACCCTGGCTGCCACCATTGGGCAAGAACAAGGACTTTACTGATAGGTAGTGGTGACGGATGGCCTCAGGGAGTTCATGTAGCACAAGTAGTAATGTGATCTAGAGTGCACATTACAAGCAATTACAATTTGAATAAGTTATCAATGGAAGGAGGTAGAGGACTGGAAAGCAGCATTATTAACCCCCTGAAGTTATGTTCACAGCATTTTGAAAAAGTTTATGTATTGCTATGAATTACAATCATGGTGACAAATGCCAGCACCCAGAGAGTTTGTGGTCACAGTCTCTCTAGCAGGCAGAGCTTTATCAGAACAATTCAGAGCAACAAACCATATATACTTAAAATAAAAGGAATGAGGAAGATGAAGCGTAAAACTCTGGACAGGGACAAACCTCGTGATAAATCCTGCCTCAGGTTTTCTTATTGTGTTCTTTGGCTTTGCTGTCTCATGAAACAAACATTTCTGGTGCTATCTATCCCATCTTGTGCTGTGATACGGTTATTTAATTCCAGTTGAAATGAATGCACAGGGGTAAAAAGCTGGGGGAAAAGCTTAGTGACAAAATATTGGTCCCAATCAGTGTTACATCTTCAGGAGGAGCAACAGGGAAGGCACCAACCAGTAGGTAAAACATTAATGATGGCTTTGCACCACCTTTGTGCCTCCAGGTTTTGGAACATCTTGGGCAAGGAGGGGTGCAAGACTGCCTTGTGTAGCTTCGATCTATGACCTGCTCACTTTGGGTGGTCTGTTAATTGCGGTTCAACCCAGGAGCCATGTCCTCTATTCTCTTCTGTGCCTTCATTGGTGTATTGCTTGCTACAGCTTGTGAAAGGGCAGCAGAGCGACACGTGCATTATTTACATCCCCCAGTGTTCTGACTCTCCCCCATTTTCTCTTTATGTCGTAGGAAGTCCATAGCAGGGCTAAAGTAGAGATGATCAAAATATCCTGCAAAATATGTTTTTGACAAATTTCTTTAATGAAAGTCAGTTTCTCTCAAGGGGAGGGGAGTGAACCTGAAAAAAAAATCTATTAGCAGTCTAAATTTAAATACTTAATTTTGTTTTGCTAGTAGCTGCCTGCAAAGACACCTGATATATTTCAGTGATCAAAACATTTCTCTGAAGTTTTGACATTTTTCAAAATTTCAAACAATTAAATAAAGCCAGAAAAATCACTGTGTTTATGACAAGATCTGCTCTAAAACAGATGGCAAAATCTGTCCTGGTGATTTCGCAGAATCATAGAATCGCCCAGGTTGGAAGGGACCTTGGAAGATGATCTGATCTTTGTTAGGCTTTTTCCTTCCCCAAGTTTACTCAGAACTAGTGCCCAGCAGGTAATGCCCTGCTAAATGTACCATGAATGGCCATTACGTATTTCAAAGGAGGCCCTTTTTACTTATAATCACGAAAAATCCAGTGGTTTTTTTCTAGAAGTCTTGGAGTTTTCACCTCATAGTCTTAATTAATTTCCAACTCAGGTGATTCAGTTGCCGTTCTGCATTTCCCCTACTGTTTCAATTGATTACAATTCAGTCTGTATGCCTGTCTTAAATATTCTGCAGTGTGCATTTAAGCAGCCTCTACGCTATAACAGAAGTGGCTGTGTGTCAGTGATGGGAACAGCGATTTAATAGTTTGTAAATAAGATGCTTGGAGATCCCTGGCATGAAAGTTGATAGGTAAAGACAGTGCTGTGTAATTATTGTTTAGTAGCAAAAACCTTATTATCTAAGTTTAGACTTAGATCATCTCAAGATTTGTTTGTTTCTGCCAGTTTCCCAAATCTCTGATTCTCTCTTTGGCATCCTAAGCTGTTATACTTGCGAACAGTGTGGCTGAGAACCCTTAATGATATGTTATTTAATTTGTAAAATAGTATATTTACATTTATTTGGAATGCAGTTTCTTTTTCTTGCTGTCTAAAGGGAGAAGCTAAGGAAGTAACTCCTTTATCTTCCTTTTTTTCTTTCACAATGAAGTCCCAGGATTCACTGCACAAAGTGTGCCTGGGGGAGAAACTGAGGCCTGTTTTTGTACCAACATAGGAAGATTTTTCTCTGGGTTATTACCTGTTGAATAATAACTTCTATCTCGTCATGGACAGGGTATGTCTGAGTTTACCCTTCTGTAAAAGAGATATGGCAATAGCTGCCTTATGGGGATATTTATATTTGTTATTGTTTATTGTTTCCACAACACTGCAGGTGTGTAATCTGCTTTTCTTGCAATTAGAAAACAAAATCAGTGACTTGAAGAGTTGTCATCGATCTGACATATGAGAAATCTGCGGATATGACTTCCAGGAAAGATATTTTATTTGTTTTCATTGAGGTTAAGCAGTACAGGGGTGTGTGTGTGTAAAACTTCATTTTTAAAGAAATTGGCGTGGATTTGTGAGGGGTAGACTCAGACACTGCCCCCTGCACTGTGGGGAATCAGAGCTGCTGGCGCAGTGACCGTACAGCTCTCGCGGCTCTTCTCTGCAGCCCTGCGTTCAGAGGGCCCAGCTGCCACCTCTGAGACACCACTGCTGTGGGACATCATTTGCAACTACAGTATCGCGTGCATGGCCATAGATTTGTGACATTAATTAGAAAACACTGAGTAACGCATTTTTTCCTGAAAATGGTTTGTAAGGCCTCTGAGATTCTCGGCCACAGGCGCTACAGCGAGGAGGAACGTTGTTCTCCTGGTGGGCTTGGTCTGGTGGAGTCACTGAAGAAGAAGCCGGCTCAGATGCTGCAGCATGAGACGAGGAGGCATTGCAACTAAGCCAGCTCTGTGTGCGGTCAACATGCAGAGGACAAACCAGCAGCCGATGCATTAACCGAGAACAAGTTCATTCAGATTAAAAAAACGTTAATGATCACTTTTGAAACATTGAGAGCCTATGAGGGACCACCTGCCTGGAATGAGCATTTACCATATGGTGCCTTTGGAAGCTAATATTGATTCTCATTATTTTAAACGATTACAAACATTGCAGGTGTTTTGTAATAATCTCTATTGTCTAATTAGAACACTCTCTAAACTAGCTCATTCTGCCTGCTAACGAATATTGATTTGAACAGCTGAGTTTGCCTTGTATGAGTGATGGGAGTGTGCTAGCTGACACTTCATACTCTCTTTTGCTGACTGATTAATCCAGGAAGAAGAGACTAGAGCTGAGTGAGTAGATGTCCTGATTCACCCAGAGGTCTAATCAGCCTTGCCAGGAGGACCTACAGCTTGCACCAGAATTTTCTGGTTAAGGAAAGCATTGCTATACTTACAAAATTTTATTTTTTGTCTCGTGGAGATTGAAAAAAAGAAGGAAAAAAATAGTGGCAGTCATTGCAGAAAAGTTAAGCCACACGGAAATATTTATATAGGAATGGGATACTTGAGTTGGCACATTTCTGTCATTCCTGACCGAGAGTCATTATTTCTGTCATTGCTGATACACCGTCATTTCTTGGAAAGTACTGGAGAAACCTCATGAGCAAATAGCCCTGGTGAAGACCACTAACAGAGGTAATGAAAGGGCTTTTCTTCCCTTCTCTTTTGTAGTTGATCCACTTCTGACAATGTGGATACAAATGATCAACATAGACTAAAAGAAAGGCTTAAAGGCTACTGGAGAAACTGGAAATATTTTTTTTTTGGTGAAATTTAAGTGGGTAAATGTGAGAAAAATGTTGGAGTAACCTGAAGAGACTCCTTTATCTATTTTCCCTTATGTAAGTTTGCTGCTTGTTAATGCGGGCAGTTTCCTTCCATGAATAAGATGATACCTGCATTTCCAGCAGGAAGAGAATGCATATACTCTGAGCTCTTTGGCTTTTTGGCCTCCCTAGTTCATAAGGAGTTAGAAATGCAGCATTCTCACGTCTTAAAAAGATTTATGATAAAGGTGGATGTAGATGACTATTAGTGTTTGTGGGCTTCTGGAAGTTCAGCATGAAAATTCAAACTTTAAGTGTCAGAGATGAGTAGATATGGAGGCATCTAAAAGATAAGAGGGTAGGGACATAATTTGGTTATGACCTTTCTTTCTCTACAGGTTTATGTATTTCACTGATTATTATAGTATCAGAGAGCAGTGTAGGCTGTTAAGCTGTTGCTTTTTTGAGGTCTTGGAGTGTAATGGGCACATATTCTCCCCCTCATCTGCTTTGAGAGGTGCATTTTCACAGCATGATAGAAATGTACACCAAAAAATGATTGATGTTCATATTTTCAGAGCTGCCAAGTGTTGTTCTTATGCCTGCTATGATACGTGCATTTTTGATGGGTCTTTCACGGTTTCCTCTGTGTCAGAGAAGACGTCAAGAGGAAAAATGAGTAAGTTACTGCTCCATAAATTAGCATGTTGCCTAGGGTTTGGGGTACTGTCCAGTCTCGTCTATACTGCTTTTTTCATCCGATTTTAATAACCATTTCTGAGTGTCTGGTAAACATCATTGTATTTATGGAGGGGTGTGTATTCCATAGGGGAAAAAACTAAATGCAAGACTGCCTATATCAGGTGAAACAGAATGCGGAAGAGAATCTTGTTCTCTGATAAAAACTGACCAGTGGTTCATTTAATTTGCCGGTTTGCTTCTCAGGTAAGGAAAGCCTTAAGAGTCACCTGTGTACCAGGATATCTAGTGTCTCTAGCTGTTAGGCAGAAGGGTGCACTGAGAGCCAAGAATCTGTGTTGCTGCCCACGGCTGACTTGCCAGAAGTAAGTAAAAAAGGTGAGGACCTGGCACCGAATTGTTGATGTCTCCCATGTTGTACACAATTCAGTAGTAACTGAAGTAACTGCAGTGAAAGAGGCACGTAAATGTCAAAGATGTGCATTTAAATCTAATAGTGCTACCTGATAAGGAAGAAAATGAAATTATGGTAAGTATGTAAGTAAGTATAGTAAGCCCTTAACTACAGTGTACGTGCTTGTTTTTAGTTGTATTTTTAGTGGTTTTCTTTTCATTGATGGAACAGGGTTAGGCGGTTGGTTAGAGGGAGTTTGAAGGACCTGAAGAATGAGGAAGATTTTGTCTCAGTCCTAGAGAGCAGAAGAACCTGCCTAAGCTCCAGAAAAGGTTGAAACTCAATTTGATAAACTTACCTTTCTGGACAAACAGGCTTATTCCCTAGATGCGTGATGTTGGCACACCTAACAGACCAGATGCTGCAGGACATTGCTAACATGTTATGGTGCCATTCATCTCCAGGCATTTGTTTCATTCTAGACTAGCTCAACAGGAAATAGAGGATGGTTCTCACTAATGGATGTTTGGTGACATCCTTTAGGTTAGTGATCAGTTTGCAGGATTTCAGTTCTTATTTTTGAGCTGCAAATTGATTACTGTTTTTCAGGCTGCTTGGCAAACCCAGCAGAAGGGCCAAGATCAGCCTGAGAAAACATGGAACTGTTCACATTTTTCTGAAAGTAAATCACTTTTTCTCCTACTATTTTAAAGACTTTTGGGAGGATGGAGAGTGTATGAAACTTGCTTTGTTGCTACTATAGCACTTAATTTACTACCTTAGCTAAATCTGTGCATATTTTTAAATTTTAAGTTTATAGTTGCATCCCGTTTGTTAGCAAAAGAATGAATTCATTCATATAATGCAAATTCCTTAATTCCTTGTATGGCGCTGCACAAAACTCAATAGTTATACCTGTTCTGGAAGTTTTGTACTCTGTCTTTTGCCTCTTACTGCAGGAAGGATGACAAATTCTGTTGTTCTGAAAAACTAATGAACAACCAAATCAGAACTTCAGCTTGAAATCCGGTTCAGGTTTGTCCTGAGGTTGGGAAAGCATGAATGCTTTTCATCTGTTATCCTGAGTCTCTGCATGCATGGATCCTAGCCAAAAAGGCTTTTTGCTTGGTATTTTTTAATTGACTTGATATAGCAAGTTCAGGGAATTTCCTCTCTGTTATAATCAGGTCTGTTCTCAGGAAATTCCCAGCCTGATTTTTGCACAGTATGGAGGATTTCAGCTGCATAAGTGGAAAAAATGATCTCCTCTTCTCTCTTCTTCTGTTGCTTCAAAAATGTCAGTGTCGTTTCAGAAGAGGGAAATTGATAAAGCTGTCATTCGGTTATTCCCTGCATTGCTTTAATGACTGTCATGATTATCCTGTTAATTAACAGCATTGTAGTTAAAAGCTCCAAATCTGACTCCATCATGAAGTCCTAAAAGGCAGCTACTTCACAAGTTTGGCAGTAGAGTACTACTTAAGATACATGTGATATTATGTAGGTGAAAAAGTCGGGCAGTGTTTTATGCCCTGGACTGGCATTAAGAACATGACTGATAGAGCCAGGGACGACTGCTGTTTTCTCTTGGGTGTGAGGGTTTTTCTTGTTTTGGGACCTGGAGGAAAGGGCAGTCAAAATCACTGTGTAGGTGTACCTGGAAAGGGAAATGTGAGAGACAGATTTTCTTGTCTTCAGTGGTTTCCAGTGATAAAATCTGATGTGATACAGTATATTTTTAGCTTTTATTCAGGGTCTGAAATCCTGAAAACTAAGAACCCAGATGGTCAAGAGCAGTTTTTAAGCTGCTATTTGGAGTTAGATGCAAAACCACACAAGGCACTTTGAGCTGGTGGCTTCATAGAGACAAAGGCTTTTCCAGATCCGTGCTCTGGACAGGAGTCACTGTGAGGTGAAGCTGAGAGCGACTCTTGTGGAAGGAGATCCTCAAACCAAAAAACCTGCAGTACAAATGCATGACTTTTATATTTATATGTGCCAGGCAAGAGGGATGGAAACAACAGCTTTTGCTGTGGGTGATGGCTTTATTAAAAAACTATGCAAGAAATATGAGAAATGGGGCCACCACTTTCATTGCTGCAAGACAAAAACTGATTGTGGAGGTGACTGAAACTGTAAAATGCAGCTTTCCTCCCAGATGGGCTGCTTAGTAGTATTCTCTTGCCCAGGACAACATGTAACACAGTGCCCAGTAGAAAGGTGTGGGCACACACTGATGCTGTTGTTTGTGGGTGTATATTATACTTTCATTTGGCTTTGGCTTCTGAGACACAATCCTCCTCATCTCCTTGCCAGCCTCCTCCATTTTCCTTTATCATCCTTTGTTATTAGACTAAAAACTAGAAGAGAATATCCATATAAATAAGCTCCCAATCAGAAAAAGCTGTAAATTAATGCCTGTCATATCATACCTATCCCCCCCATCCCAACTCAGGGGAACCCTGTCTGTCTCTGGCTCAGATTAGGTTTCAATTCTGGACATTTGATAAACCCCCGTCATGGCGTTTGTTGTTGTGCGAGACCGTACTATGGGAGAACATGTTTGAAATTTGCTCCAAGAAGAGGGAGATGACTGGCCTTATTTTGGGTGACGGACAGAAAGTGGGCTTTGATGGAGCAGGGCTGTTGCAGGCAGGTCCTGCCAGAGGTGCCAGTGTAGCAGCCGGGCCATGTGAGGGCTCCAAGCATGGGCACGGGGGCCAGCCCGCCCTGGCAATGTGGCTGAGGCAGGCTTGGCTCCACACATCTGTGGCTCCATTTCAGTGCTGCTTTGATAGCCACAGACTTTTACAAAACACTCCACTCAAAGGGGGAAATTAGTGTCACGGGGACTGTTTTCTTTATGGGAAAAGACTCGGTTGGATGGAGCAGCCAATAAAGATGTTAATGTATTTTCTCAGTGCATAACCCACATATTTCAGCTCCCTGGATGGGGTCTTTATTTCTGAGGTGAATGACTGAGGAACACTTAACTCATAGCTTCCAGGGGATTGGGAAAGTGCAAGGTTTTCTGGAAGGTGAGATGTTCCATTTTTAAGATCTAATGTTAACTTTTTGGGGTGTGACTCTGGCTGGGTGAATAAAAAAGCATTACTTTCACAGACGGGAAGATTTCTCCCTGCCCAAGCTGTTGAGCCTATTGATATAGCACTCAGTTATATCGCTGTCAAGGTTTATGTTTACTCTCACTGTTGTAACATGTCCCTCATTACTTGGACCTTTGACCTAATTCAACCTTTGCTTTTTTATTATTATATTATTATCATCATTTTTAGGAGAATTAGGCTCTGGTAACCGGTCTGTGATGAACTGAACTGGAGATGGATTAGAACCTCTCTGTCTAGACCTGATGAGAAGTGTAGCCTCTGTCCCTTGCCAATCACATCTTTTCCCTCTTGTGAGGAGCAGAAGTTCCGCTTCTATTGCTAAGAGCACAATGCTGATGTCCAAACTTTATAGATATTACATATGCCTTGTTTATTATTGGAGAAAATGAAATGTCAGCCTGTAAGATTATCCTGTAGTTTTCCCTTACCTTCCCTATGTATTTGTTGCAAGTGATTTCTAAAGTGGTTGGAACTGCTAGTCTGTACTTGCAGTACTTGCCCAGGTGGCCAAGAAGGCCAAGGGCATCCTGGCTTGTATCAGAAATAGTGTGGTGAGCTGGACTAGGGAAGTGATCATCCCCCTGTACTCAGCACTGGTGAGACCCCACCTCGAGTACTGTGTTCAGTTTTGGGCCCCTCACTACAAGAAGGACATTGAGGTGTTGGAGCGTGTCCAGAGAAGGGCAGTGATGCTGGTGAGGGGTCTGGAGGACAAGTGTTATGAGGAATGACTGAGGGAACTGGGGTTGTTTAGCCTGGAGAAGAGGAGGCTGAGGGGAGACCTTATCAATCTCTACAACTACCTGAAAGGAGGTTGTAGAGGGGTGGGGGCTGACCTCTTCTCCCTAGTCACAAGTGATAGAATGAGAGGAAATGGGTTCAAGTTATGCCAGGCAAGGTTTAGATTGGATATTAGGAATTTTTTTTTCACTGAAAGGGTTATCAAACATTGGAATAGGCTGCCCAGGGACGTGGTGGATTCGCCATCCCTGGAGGTGTTTAAAAAAAGGGTGGACGTGGTAATTGGGGACATGGTTTAGAAGTGGTTTTGTCAGGTTAGGTTAATGGTTGGACTTGATGATCTTAAAGGTCCCTTTCAACCTCAACAATTCTATGATTCTATAATTACAACTACTGCACTCTGGTACACTTAGCATGAGAAGCTGGGGAGGTTCTCATGAGATGGCAAAGGACTGTTCATTACTGTCTTAGGTGAGGTCTGAGAGTCAAGAATAGGGCTATGTCTGGTTAAGAATGCCAGGTGAACCAACTTGTATTGTTTTGTCCCAGCATCCTGAAAAAAATGGTATAATAGCTCAGTCATGTGGTGCCTAGACTGACTCTTACTATGAGGCGGGGCTTGATACAATTGGTGACCAACCCATACTGTGGAGCAGGCACACATCACTGAGGGGAGGCTATTGGAGCTGTGGAAAGGGATTGTCTTCATTTTGGCTGATTTGTAGTATGGGAGGGCAGCCATAGCTGGGACTTGTAGGGCATTCTGTACTCAGGTTAGGTTTAGGGTTTATAAGTCTCTTGGCTATGATTACGCAGGGATTCAAGGGGTTCTCCCAGACTAAAATGAGGGTTGGAGCTAGTAGAGGTCTGTTGGAACTGGACACTGGTATTGGGGGTATGTTTTGCCTTTTAGACTTTCTAAGGGTGAGAACTGCAGGTGTTATCTGTGTCAGGGTTCCGAGTGCACTAATAAGCCTTAACTGCCCGGATGACCCTCACCTGTGGCCCACACCTGTGGGCCCAGGAGCTCCATTTAAGCTCAGCCCTGGGCTTTCAGTCTTTGTTTGAGCTATGCTGGAGAAGGACTGCTGATCTTTAGGTTAGCTACAGCTATGCCAGTGCCTTGCCATAGAGCCCTGTGATCTGGACCTCAACTTGTAGACTTGCTTCCTGGCTTTGGTTACCTGGCTTGATTTTTGGCCTAGCCTCATCACCATGGCTGTGCCTGGCAATTGCCAGACCTCATCCTAGCTTTGACTTATGGAGTAGCTTCACAATTTGTCTGTGGAACTGCCTCATTGCCATGATACTGCCTTCTGGTCTGGACTCTTGGTCGGATGTGGCTGCCATCTCCAGGTATTTCTTGTTTACGTGCTGTGGGATAGGCCCTGGCCAGTAAGGCTCTGGTCTGGCTGATTGTGTTATTTCCCTCAGCTCCCATCCCTTAGGGAGTGGCTGTCCTGCAGTGCTCCCTGACACTGAGTCAGGAATTACAGGAACCTTTGGTTTACTGTTAAAATTATCATCTTCAGCATTTCCTGGGATAAGGTTGGAATTGTGATTACCAGAAGGCAGAATTTAGGATTGAGACCTTGTCATGGTTTAGGTGACTATTAATTTCAGTAGTTAGAAGAGGCCTAGCTAAGAAGTAAAGTTACTGAACAAAATTGATCTTGTTTTACCTCAAACCAGGACAGACCTATAAGGCTGTCCGGGGCCAAGTGAAGGGGGTAATCTGCAAGGTTTTGGAGCTATAAGTAGCATTACAGACCGTTGTAAGGCCCAGGCTAGAGCGAGAGAAGTGCTCTGGAGCACTGCTGCCTTCCCGAAAGGGCTGTACAGGATGTTTTGAGATTTTGATCTGAAGGGTTTCCTAGAGTAGACACAGTTGCCTGCATTGATTTGCTGGGTTTGGGACCCCAGAAGTTTGGTTCTTTAGGTTTGGGACCCCAGGAAAAATTTCAAGAAGAGTAGGAGCATAGAAGCCCACAGGCAGGGTAGCAAAGCTTTTTTTTTTTTTTTTAATGGTTTAGATTCCAGGCTGAATTTAAGCTTGAGGCCAGGAGGTGTTGTTAGGCTAGGTCAATTATACTCACATTTTCCATCTTGTGTGCCTAGGGTAAGATATCTTGATTCCTGAACTCTTTCCTTGCTGCTCTAGTTAACTACTAAGTAATGAAGCAAGGTAAGAACTGGGGAACTGAAGTGTAGCTTTTATTTTGCTGCCAGTTTGCTATATGACTGTAAGTTGCTTATCTCTAACTTTTGTGAATTCTTTCTCTTTAGATAGCGAACTAGAGGGATGGTAGATGTCACTTTTGTGTTTATACTGCACCTCTGCCCAGTGAGATGGAGAATATTGTGGACTGCTCTGAGAGTTACTGTGATACATGTAAGAAAAGAATACAGCAGTAGTAAGGAATTGATAATATTGCTGGTGTATTGCTGTGGAGACCCGCTCTCTAAGAATCCAGCTATAATAAACTAACTTATTTTGTGGTACTGGATGTTGGCCAGACTTGAATTGGCAACTATGTGGTAAGAAGGATAAGAATACAAAACTGGCTGCTGAATGAGATACTCCTAGGACTGAATTTCCTGTCTACCTGAGTATCCGTCTTACTGTTTGAGCCTACCTGGACTAGAAGAGGTCTGTCTGAGCTGGGCAGAGTTTGGGTGGGAGGAGAAGCGAGCTGACCTTGGCTTGCCCACAGCACCTTCAACTGGTTTCTCCCTGTCATCAGTGTGTTTGGTCTTCATGCTGTTAGCAGTGCTTGAACATCTATCTGTACATATGCAGTATCCTGGGGAAACTATTGAGACAATCTTATTTACTGCTGTGGAGACTGGAAGCACATCAAATGCCTCACTGGCCTTTGCAGCTGATTTAATGGGAGGCAGCAGCCACTTTTTTCCGGTTTCTTACTGCTCTTTTATGCACACTGGTAGCTGAGAGGGCTTGCTTGAGGAACAGGAAGGTCTAATCCCCTGTTTGTCCCTGGATCTTCCAGTGTTTCCTCCTGGCTGCTGGTTAGCGGGAAGCCAGGAAGTCATGGATCAGGGAAAGACTGGTCTAGTTCCCATGTTAAAGGAGAAGTGTCGCTAAGTGGGTAACTCTTCCAGTTAACTGGAAGCAGCTGCTCCAATAAGGGGACTCTACTGGAAGCATCGTTTTTCCCTGCTTCTACTTACTCTGGCTAGTGCTATATAATTGCTGCAGTACTGGCCCTTACGTGTAGTGGGAAGAAGTTATTTCTGAGAATCAATCCTTCAGCTTGCTGTTGTCCTGCTCGGCTGCTGTTCTTGCAGAAATGCCTCTCTTTCTCCCCCTTGAGTCACCCATGTCTGTACACGATGCTTACAGGAAGCTTACTTGTAAATACATCTTCTGTACGTTGGCAATGGGTTCAGGCAGGAGTGGCTTGGTACCAATGATTCTCCTGACATACCACTGACCAGATCTGTTGTACACTGTGTCCCTGCACTTAAACAATCCTCTTGCCTAGGCTTAGCTTTTGGATTTCTTGTACTAGAAAGACTGTTGTGATGGCAGCCTGGCACCATTTCAGCAGAAAGACGAGTCTAGATATAACTTGCATCATGAATGAAATGAATATGGTGTGTGTCAATCTAACTCCTAGTTTGTGTTGATTTTTATTTTCTGTTCCAAACTATTACCTCTTTGTTTACAAGCACAATAGCTATACAACCTGTGTGACTCTCTGCCATTAGATATAATTATCGCTGAGTGCTTAGCATGTTAAAACAAAGTGTTGTCCATAAATCGCCATTGGGTAACTAGATCTCTGGAACAAATTCTCAGAGCATAGTTTTCTGGCTGTAGAAATATGTGGCTTCTGTTCATCCCTACCTGCTCCTATATATCTCTTTGATAAAGCTTTCCCTCTGGTCTTTTCTGTGGTCTTCCTAGAATGTGGGTTGCAATCTTTGACAAGCAGCAGCAAAGTTGTCCCTAGTTAAAAAAAAAAAAAAAAAAATACTTGTTTCCTCTGTGGGATTTGCAGTAGTTGAGGACTCAAAGTCCAGTAGTCATGGGTAATCAACGTGAGGGAAAGCAGACAAGGAGTTACTTTTTATGTTTTTTAGAAATGTTGCCTCTGTGAAACGCCTATGTGAGCAGACAGTGTATCACCTGAATTTGAAATTCAGCAGTGAAATTCCTTTTCAGAGAGGGACAAAATGATTTGGTTACCTTTTAATCCACAGAATAAGACAGCAAGAATAGTTAATGGAGAAGGAGCCTACATTGTGCTGCTTCTTGGAAGATCACTCGAGATAAATACTATTCATTTGGCAGTCCGGTTTTGAAAGAACTGCAGTGCTAGAAAATGGGAGAAAGAATGTGCAGGGAATTTGAAAATGAGATAGTCCCCAACTCCTGCAGAACTGGCTGAATAGGAACGATAAGAAAAAGGAATGGACTACCTGCTTGTATTGAACAGCCTATGTGAAAAACTAAAGCAAGCAAGCTAGCTGCCCTTGATAAAATCAAGATTGGCAGCTTACAGAGCCAGGATGATGTTTGTTGCTTAGTGTTTGTAGCTTAACAAAACTCAATAGGTTTTTGAAATATGCCTGCATTTAAAGTTTGGGTTTGCTTTTTTGGTTGTTTTGTTATTTCTGAATGAAATGGAATTAAGCAGTGAAACTTTTAAAGCGGTGACAGCTACAGAAGGATTGCATCAGGGACATATAGAGCTGGAAGGACTTCCTTGAGCATCTGCCTTCTTCCAACCGCTTGTAATTCAATCATGGCTGAAGTTCAGAGGGTTTGGGACCTTTAACTTGAAAAATCAAGTGTGGTGTTCTGGGGCCCGGAAAATGGGCATGGGAATCGCCTGAGAAGTATGTTTGAGAGGTTCTTGGACAGATTCTCAGGAAAGGGTCTTGTAGAAATCTAAGTACTCTTTCCTTTCTAATCAGGTCTTGCGTTTCCATCACAGTACTGAATTCACATTCAGTTTCCTAGTCAAAAGGTCTTGGTAAACTTCTCGGGCTTTGAGTGAGGCATGAGGTTGCAGAGAATGGTGGTTGAGTAAGTCTCTGGTGTAAGTAAGTAGGAAGAGTTGGCATGAAGAGACATGTAATGAAGTGGCTAGAGATAGATTTAGAAGTGGAAAAAGACAACATGGTGGACAGAAATGAACTGGTAAGGTGAGAGAATAAAATAGTCACTGCAACATATGCATGAAAAGGTGCACTGTATTATTTTTGAGCAAAGAAAAGTTGAATGAAGTGGGGACAGAGTTAAAACAAAAGCAGGAGTAGTTGTATGTTTACTAACTAGGAAGCTGGATGATGTTACAACTGTGTATAGCTATGGCTTGTTTCATTTCAACTATGATGAGTAGAGGTAAGCCTTGTCACATAGGAATTAATCTGAACCAGTAAATATTCTTAGCCCTGGATAACGGTTAAGTATACGAACAGGAGAGGAAGGCTCTTGGCTCTTCCACCCCTTTAAGGAAATGCAATTCAGTGAGTACAACTAGGACTGTGGGTGTCACTGGCCCTTCTGGAGGTGGGAATGCAAAGCATGGAGAGATTAAAGACAGCTGTCAAAAGTAGCTGCAAACCTGTATCTTCACTGTGATGTGACCAGTGGAGCTTCTTTGGGAGTTTTTTGTGTGGTGACCGAGTAATCATATTTCCAAACTCAGTTGCTGGATTATGTGGATAATTAATACCTTTAAGCTTCAGGGCTAATGTGGTTCAGATCAGAAACACAAAATGAAGCCATTTGAAAACAGTAAAAACTTAAATATTGGACTTAGTGACTTGCTTCCTGTCACTAACCAACTGTGACAGTTTGGAGCAAAGCACAAAAATCCCAACTCCTTTTACTTTGCTACGTGCATTTTGATCTGCTTGTGTTATTCCAAGAGAGAAGGTCTTGTGACCAACAGAACCAGGGATGGTTGATGGACTTGTATGTCTACAACCCTATATTAATTATCCTTGGAAGTGGAAGGTTTGTACAGTCCTTTGTGATAAAGAACTCTTCCTTCCCCTGTCTTGGCCATTTTGGGATCAAAAAGAAAAATAAGTGAGTTGACCAGAATGTGACAGCATTCTCTTCCACTCAAAAATAATAGCACTTTAAGTTAACAAATAGATATTTAGCTCCTGGTAACTTTGAATATTCCAGTTGCCATAACAACATGCTGAGACTGTGGCATATTTTACTTCACGTGCTTTTAAAGAACTTTATGAGCCATGACCAGAAAATTCCATCAGGATTAAAAGCAAACAAAAGTGAAAACACACAGTTATTAGGTTCATAGCAGCCCACAGCTTATGGAAAACCTAGGAAATGGAGGATATGTGTTCTGTGCTCAGATGGAAGTGGCTGCACTGAAGAGCACACGCAAGGTATTTTGTTGTGCTGGTAATGCTGTTGCCCATAGAAGCAGTAAGACTTTGGAGGCTCTGTGCCAGAGGAAAACCACCTCATTTGTGGAAACCCTCGCCTCCCTGGCCTGGCTCGCAAAAAGAACGGGGGGGGGGGGAAATGTTGGTGACTCCTAAATCTGAGAGGTTTTTTTTTTTTTGCTTTCATCCCACTGAGAAATTCTGCTGGTTTGGGTTTAGAGCTTGAGAGCGGGACCACTAACCATCCTGCCAGCTGGACCAGACTGAAAGCTTCATATACTCTCTGTATGGTCAGAAGGGCAGCTACCACAATGGAGACATAGAACATGTTAGAACAGCAGTCTGGACATTGTGTGTCCCATACCTTGAATGCAGAATTTGGGCTCTTGCACTAGCAAAACTGCCTTGCTCATCATCTTATGTGAATTGGTATAACCTAGTCTGCCTTGATTTCACCAGCTGAAAATTTAGCTGACGTTTTCCTAGATCTTCTGTTAGAGATGGTGACCTTAAAAACACTACCTGAAAAAAAAACCAACAAAATGATGCCAGCCTGGCTGAAAGAGCCATTTTCAGCAGAATGGGACTGTCTCATTTGTGTGACCAGTGGTTGAACTTCAAATGATTCAGTTCAGTGGTCAGCACTGTTGGCCTTCCCACTGCTGACCACTTTAGCAGAATGACCTGCTCTGAAGAAGCGTATCCCACAATCTGAAATTTCCCCCCTGTCTCCTCACTGCTAAAAGATGCTATCGTTATCTACTCAGTTGCCAAAGTATAGCTTGCTCCCTCTCAGTTTCTTTGATGGACTTTCTTACTGTCAGTTCAGAAGTCTGTGACACTTGGAAAATATTTGGACAGCACAAAAGAGTGGATTTTTTTCAATCAAAATAAGTAGCACAGAATAGTCATTGTGTCATCTGCATGTGTGGTTGTGTGGTCTCCTTTTTTTAGAAAGGAATTTCTTATCAAAAGTTGTGTGACATGATAAATCACATTTTTAGTGCAGTGGTATTTCGAATTTTCTGTCTTAGAAAAAAGTGTGTTTATTTTGAAGTTTTCTGGAGGTTGTTAAATTTATTTGTAAGTATAATTACTCTGATTTTATTTAATTTCTTTTGGAAAGGAATATATTTAAATTTGTGTAACTTAGACCATGATGCATTCAAGTAGTGTGAAGACTGAGGCAAGATTTGATTTAGGACTGGTTTGTTTGTTTGTTAAAGTGAATGTACATGTAATTCCGTGTCCATTACCATCATTAACTTCACTAGGCTTTGGGCTGGGGTTTTATGACACACAGCAAAAAATCTTTAGAGATTGTAGTTCTTCCTGTATCCAAATAATCTAACAGGCAAGATTAGCAAGCAAAGATCTGTCCTGACCTGTTAGTAGTATGCAGTGCTCTGACAGATGTTTCCCACCTTAGCAGTAAAAAGTACAGCGTATTACGAGTAAACTTCCAGTCAGAGCTGTTGTTTTCAGTGTTATGTGTGTTGGTTTTTGGATCTGGCCCTTCCTATTATGCAACAATTTAACATAAATATTTTACAAGCTGAGACTGTTTAACTTTGGTCTGTCTTAGACTGAAGACCTCCTTAGGGTATTCAAACAGCCCGCTGAAATGTTTTAAATTCAGAGTACTTAGCCATACAGTATATCATCTATGTAGTTCTCCAAATGCTATACGAGACCTGGATTTTTTTGGCGAGTTCTTTTGGACAAGCAAAAACATTAGGGATAGGGTGAATGCTTTCAATTGCAAAAATTTTTGCCAATTATGTGTTGAATTTGGGCAGTTTCTTTCATCATTCAGACAGTGCTTGTAGCAGATAATTGCTTGCCAATCTTTTTTCTGCTCAGCTTCACAAATGAAAACCATCTCCAGTTGAACTGATAAGGAGTGGGGTGGGGAAAGAAAGGAACTCTTCTACAGTCACACAGGAATAGTGTTCCCTGCTCTTATTTTGAATGTGTCAGTGGGTCAGATGTATTTCTGACATAAATAAACTGGTAATGGTGAGAGTGCTGTTGTAAAGGAGTGCTAGGGTTGTCCTGCCTTGCTGCCTCTGGCTTGTCTAGCAGGTGCCCACTGTGTTGGTTCTGCTGTGTCATTCGTGTTCCTACTCCTGCTAGCACAGGAGAACTTGAAACAATTTTTTGTTAAGAACCAGGCATTTTGGAGGAAATATTGTTTAGTATTGCAGATGCAGCTGAGGGTGTGATGTATGGATAAGAGCTCAGTGCTGTATACAACCAGAATGAGAAGATGATCCACACATAAGGAGTTGACAATGGGAGTTGGAAATAAACTTGACGCCCATAGGATAAATCTAGGGATGGGGTGTATAGTATTTGGCTGGAGGTGTGGCTGTGCTTCTCTTGTCTTTGCCTTCCTGATGGAAACCAGCCAGCTCTTTTCTTTTAGAATTGGTCAGGATGCAAATCCCTCTTTCGCTGGTGATGAACAAGTGAAGGTGCTGCTTCACGTGCTTGTCAATGGTAAAATGGACAGAAACAGGGAAGAAGCCAGTACGGGATAGGCAGCCGGGTCTTTGTAATATACTATTAAAAGTAATGCCATGCAATTTCCTGTCCCCTTCATCTGCATCTTCTTGCTGCCATCTCTGCCACAAAGTCGGTGACTATTACAATTTGGTCCTTCCATTTCTGATACATCATCTACATGAGTACAGTTCTTGGCTGTGGTGAGATGCCAAGGCCTGACTCGCCAAGCCTCAGAGCGTGCAGAAGTCTGGGACTAGCTTTTCCATAGCTATCAGGAGGTCAACCAGCAGCATATTGCTGGATTTGGGCTTGCCTTAGGCACAAGAAACACAGTCAAACCCTATGTTTGGACAAATAACTCTATGGCTTCCTATGCCTTCAGTAATATGTTGTAGGGCTACATGTTTTTTGTTTTAAAAATCTCCAGCTATTGCTTTCTCAAAGTAGAGCACTTGCAGAGCTTTCATGTAATCTGGTCATTGTTTCAGATAAAACAGAGATCTTGTTTGGCTCACACAATTTTCCTGCATCACACAAGCTTTCCACGTGCTATGAAATTATCTTCTGATATCAGCTCTCTTTTTAATGTCTTTCCCTGCCTTGTTGGTATGCAGCCCTGTAGTTGCGTCTTCAGATACATAGAGACTTTCAATATGTAGAATTTAAGGAACTACAGGATTTAGGTCACATGTATATTGCCTATACCCTTAGTTATTCAAGAAAAGCGTAACAGGTGATGGATCAGTAATTCAGAATAACTTTGGAAGCAAAATCTAAAATTAGTTTTTTCTTCTTTCCTGTGCTAAAGTTATAAGAAAGAGAAAACCAGCAATTTTCAGGCAAAGTATTACATTCTGAAAATCAAATATGATATGGTGGCAGTGGATTTATGGGATTATGGCTACCATCTCTGTCTCCCTCCATGTTGCTTTCCAACCATTATCCAGATGCCTTTCTTTAAAGAACCCATTCTTCATTGGAAATTAAGATTTTTGTTCATCTCGAATAAAAATATCCTATTTTCTCCTTTCTAGATCAAAGGAGGAGAGAAATTGGTAAGGATGGGAGGTAGAGACCATGTTATGCTGTTTCATATAAAATACTAAGAGAAAGGAAAGTTGTGGTTACAATAACAGGAGATCTGTTAACCAAATGCGAGACCCTTCACTTTTAGGGCACTCAGATCGACTTCAATCCAGCTCGTGTCTGACGGAAGTGAGCAGCTCTGGTGCTGGCGATGGAGATATGCAGCATTTTACATTCCAGCCTGTCCCTTGTTTAAGCACCTGGCTGGCTGAGGAATTAGGGTATGGTTTATAAGCTCTTGGAGATAGTCCTATTTAAAACAAGGCCCAAAGCAGCTCTGTGGTCACAAAATTATCTGAAATTATATTGTGGTCACTGCTTTTTGACTCGTAAGAAATAGATTGGGTGTCTATGTGTGCATACGGGTGTTGAATGGGCTCTTTGATTTATTGGCTATTGTACAAGCTCCTTGCTGAGTTTTTCCACAGGATCAGACCCCAGGCTGACATCTGGATGAGACAATAACATTTGTAGATGACCAACAGCACTGACGTAGGAACATTGCTTGGAAGAATGTTATTGCCGTTAAGTGGGTGGAGTATTGGACTGGGAAGAGGGAGATGATCTTTCATCCATCATGTGAATTAGGTGACTCTAGAGACCTTTGGATTGAATCTTCATATAATTACATGTTCTATCAAGTACCTGAATTAAAAGCTTGCTCATAACACATGTATTATCTGCTGGTTTGACCACCTCTTTGGCTGCTGCTGAATCCTCCCACTGGTATTCCTGTTTCCAAAGCACTAGTCTTAGCCTGTCAGAGCTCTGGGATCAGTATAATGGCTGTTGCATAAAAAAAAATGAGGAACTGCCTTTTTTGTTTCGGTTACTTTGGGTTCCCCTCCAAGTAACTTAAAATGGTCTTCTCCTCTCAAGTTTCCCTACAGGTGAGAAGATCCCACTACTAAGACTTCTGTTAAACAATTGTCTGGCTGATACGTAAAAACAATTTTACTAAATAGTGCCTCTGGGTAGATGCTGCAGGGATGCGCTTTCAGTGTGCTGCAGCTGCACAGCAAAGGAGATGCTTGTTGGATGTTTTAGTTTGCAAGATGAGACTGGTGACTTGTTCTGGCCTTCTTAAATTGATGCGATGGATTCTGGAGGGCTGCATGGGTGAAAGTGTGTGCCAGTGTACCAAACCAATAAATCCTATGTGGTTTATTTCTTCTCCCTCCCCAAAATCCAGGCTTTCAACTTCTAGGAACATTTGCTCTTGCATGAATGGAATCAAGGTCATTGTAGGAAAAAATAACCACGTGTCTGATTTTTCTTGGTGTTACGGTGTGACTTACTGACTTAATTTGACTACAACGTGTTACTCAAGATGGTTCTCTATGCAAAAAAGCTTCCTCCCTTTGGTGTGCTGCTTGGGGGAAGACAGATGCTTCATACTGCTGTAGATATGAACAGAAGACATGTCGTAAGGCTGAGCTTGCCATTCACCCAGTTATGCCTAGTCTGTATGGGAGCTTGCTGATCTGATCTCAGGTGACTCAAACAATGGAATTTCTAACATGTTCTGTAGAAAGACTTCCCATTTCAATAGCTCTTCCTGTAGCAAAGGTATCCTTATTTTGAAACTTGAGTTTCCTTTTTTTATTTTTCTCTCTGCTTGTAGAAAAATTAGTTATAAATGACACAGCAAAACCCAAATTATGTAGCCTTGTTAGGACTTTTGCGGAAGAGTTGGACACAACCTGTTTGTTTTGGCTTTTAAGGAGACTTTTGTGTTTAGAATGGAACTGTGGAGGTCTGGTCATGATTTCAGGGCTTTATTTATCTGTGTAACAAAACCAAGTTAAAAAGGGATCATTTTCGTATTAAAAACCAGTACATTTGGCATGTAACTAAATATATATATATTTATAAAAACCTCAAAAAATCCTCCATAACACTAAGAAAATAACCCGCAGACTCTTAAATTGTCAAATGAGGAACAAACTACATCTATTTTAAGCCTTCATGAAGGATTTTTTTTGGTGCGTTATATCAGTAAGAAATGTTTTAAACTGAGAAATTTTAAAGACTTTTTGAATGGGTTTCAAGCACACTCTTTAAGAAATTTTACTTGTAGCCTTCCTTCTGGCTCTTGAGAAATTTGAATATATTTAACATTATAGTACTATGGTGGTTTGTTTTTCTCTTAGCTCTACACTGGCTGAATTTAAAATCTGTGTCATCAAACAGTTCTGTAGTACTACTGCTCAGAGTGTTTGTATTTCATCTTCTTCCTTTAAAAATATATCCAGTGGCATAATGCTGCTCTGTGTTTTGGCAGACGTCCTTTTCTAATAATTTCTAACATTTGCTTTGACACCAACCCCCCCCCCCCCCCCCGCCCCGCCTCTTCCCCTTCTTTGGCATTTAAACTGTAAACCTGGAGGCACTTTCCAGCTTTCAGGTCTGGTTGTGACCACGGGGCACTTGCTGACTGTGTGCTGGGCTGCGGCCAGGGTGAGCAGCCTTCTCTCCATGTGGTCTGGTTTCCACCGAGCAGAAACTCATAGGCGTATAGTGGAAGTGCTGTGTGCCCCAGTAAGGGACTAGGGCTGTCTGTTGCGTGCATAACGCGTGGAACCTCCCCTGCGGCTATAGCTACGGTTCCACGAAGTCCTAGCTGCTCTCTCCTGCCACACTTTCATTCTTTCTGTGATCAATACTAAATCTATATGCAAAGGGGTGTCAGTGTGTGTATATTTCTGTGGCTGTACATGAAAATACATAGTAATTCCTTGAGTAGTTCTCAAGTGTGGTGGGTTTTCATATACACACTTGTATAGAGAGAGATGTGTATGTATATATAAATACACATACATATATAAATAAACAAAAGCTGATGCTTTTCTCTTTATTTTCCTTCTCAAATCAAGTAGAGCTCTTCAACAACATAGGATAATCCGCAAGGAGGAAAGTTTAAAGCAACAGGAAGTAGGAAGGGTCAGGGGAAGGAAAAGGATAGAGGAAAATTTAAATACTTGGAGACAATACATGTATCTTTTTGATTTGAAAAGAAATGGGAGCTAAATTCAAACCAGCCCTTTTCTGGCTTTGAATTACATGGATATAGCCTTTCCAACATGTTTTCACTTATTGCTTGGTTTCAGTCCTTGGACCCTCTATTCACAAAAATGCAACTAATGCGTCATCTCTGGGTTGGTGTGTTTAGTTATGTGCGAAAGAGTGTCAGTAGGCATAATCCCTACGTTAGGGGAATAGAGGGAAGACTGGAGCAAGAGAAGTAGCAGACAAAAAGTTGTTGAAAGTGTAAGTCAACAGAAGAACAGAGGTTAATCTGCTCTGAAGGTAGGTATCTTCTTCCTTCCATACCCAGCCCCTGGAGGTTAGTGGTAGCCTGGGTGCACAGGCTATGCAATGTTGTCTGCTTTTTTCCGGGATTAGGGAGGGCGTCAGCTTCAGGACTTCAGCTTGGGTCTTGCTGTTTTCTGGGTGTATTTTTTTTTTCTTCCTCTTTGCCTCTCTTCCCCTCTTTTCCTCAGGACTGGACTGATGAAGGTATTTTGGGATATTTTAGGCATTTATGTAAGTGAGGTAAAATCTATTCTGTGGGTTTAATATATATTGAGTTAGCTCAGTGGCTTCTCGTGAAAGCAAGAGATCTTTTTTTCCTGTGTATTTCCTCATTGACCCCTCTTTATCCCTCCCAGCAAGAGGCAGTGCTGGAGGTCCTAACAGTAATTCACTGCTTCACCTTCTCCCCACTCCTCTGTTATTTTGGTAGTTACCTTTATGGAGGAGAAAGCAGACAGGTAGCTACAAATTGTGGATGCAGGCAGCAGAAGTCAATAAGGCGGCAGGCAGGGAGTGAGATTGAGGAAGGCAGCTGTAGATTTCTTTGCTTATTTCTTCTGAGTTTTTCAGAACTTGTGTGATTCACTCTTGTCAGATACTATTTTGAGCCAAGCAGAGATGAACACATTCCCATAGTGAACAAAAAAGGCTGTCTGCATTCTTACTTTTTTCCTTGAAACTCTTGAGCCTTCATTTTTAGCAGATCCTTTAGTGATAAGGTATGAATGGGAGATGGTGGAGGTGGGAGAAATTCTCTGCTATTCCTACAATGAGGTGCTCCACTGAAAGCCTGTAAAACAGGGAAAGGCAAACAGGCATCCTAAAACGTGCATAAACTGAGGAAGAAAATGATTTAGTTGTGTGGGTTTTTTTTTTGTGCAACTGAAAGTAAAGTATTGGTAACAGGAATGCCTGGACAAAGAAGAATTCATCTGAATATCAGTCAGAATTGTCTTAATTTTTATAATGGTTGAATCTAAATGCATCTTGGAAGGGAATCAATAAAAATTCAGCTGCTTGATGCCTTTAAAATCAAGCCTAGAGAAAAGCGCTGGTCAGTAACTTGTATGCACCAATCCTGTCCTAGCCCTGACATTAACTGAATTAACCTTATGGACATTTTCTGTCCTTAATTCCCAGACATCTAGTATTACTACCTGTTTTAACTTTCTAAACGGTGTCTGAGAATTTGTTTTACTGAATGTATATGATTTGGGTATGATTTGTTTCTGTTGTCTAGAAGCTTTCTTGATCTGTCTGCTCTGATTTGCTGTGGGGAGGGAGCAATTGTTTATGTTAATTTGCTGTACAGAAAGTGAGGAGGGGATGAAGAAAAATCGAGGTTTCATTTTTGCTTTCTCAGTGTTGAAATCTTGGAAAATAAGAAAAGTTAGCCTTTTATGTCATACTTACAGAAGCAATAAGATAAGCTGGAGGTGGAGAAGGTCTCTTCAGTCATCCTCAGGGCAGGAAGCCCAAAAGATTTTCTTGGAGTACTGGGCCTTTAGGGACAGGCAGTGCCAAAGAGCAGAAGGGTAACACTGTCGTGCAGGAGAATTGGCTCACTGCTTTGCTCCTGCCCAATTGGATTACCTGCTTACTCATCCGTTCTCCTGAGCAGATGTCAGAGCAAGAAGGTGACAGAGGAATTCATTAATACTGCAGGAGGTCAGTAAGCTTGCGTGGGAGAAGCTGAAAGGAATAAGAGATCCTCTATGTGAGTATGTACAGACACGTGCCCGTCTCTGCCCTCCCCTGGGCCCAGTGGAATTTGCTTTTAGAAGCAATTACAGCAAGCCTGCTCTCTCCATAGAGAGCACTGGCGTTGCTCCCTCCTCTGCTGTGGGATCATGTGGCTGACAGCTTGCATCACCCCAAGAGCTTGACAAGAGTGCAGGGAACCAGAGGCAATGTGTATCCTGTAGGTGCCTCAAAGGTGCTTATTTTAGAGTTGCCAGACAAGCAGTTGCTTGTAGAGAGCACAAGTGTTAATCCTCCCGATGGGGAGCGAAGAAGCTGTATTCCTGTAGGGACTGAAATCTGCTATAGCTAATGCAGAGAGGCACTTGCTACAAGGAGGAACAGTCTTCCTCTGCCGTTCCATCTCTGAGCAGCAAGGATGCGAAAGCTCTGTACAGCTAGGCAAAATTTGAGTTTTACAGAGATCTGGTGTGGAGGTTTGGAATGGAGCGTTCATCTCTCTGTGGCTACCCAGTGGTTCATTTTAACCACTCATGAGAAGAATTGGGTTATCACCTGGCTGGGAGACGGAATGTGTTGCCTTTTTGTTTTTTTTGTCTCTCCCTGTAGCATGATCTGTGGGAAGAAGACAACATCATTAGCTCAGTCTTCCGAGTCCTTTATGAGGTATTGCTAGTTTCTTATTTACAGTGGCAACAAAATGAGAAGTCTGTTTTGACTGTCTTCCAATGGATTTCAGCCCAGAAGTTTACAAGTAAGCAGTCTCCTCTTTCTGGGGGAAGAGATATTAATAGAGAGGGTATGTATTACAATCCTCCAGGAATTGGTTTCCCTTGGCTGGATTGCTAGAGGATATGGAGCTGCTAGACACTGTGGGCAAAGGGGACTATTGGGAAACCTTTAGGGAAATTCTGAACACTACAAAAAGATGTTTTAATAAAGTTGCTGAAGGCTTGGAAGGATGTGATGTAGGAATAGGAAACTGAGCACAGCAATATATATTTAAATACCAGAAAACCCTTTGCAAGCAATGAGACCTGTTTTGTTACTAAGGAGCGAGCTGCTTAATCCATCTGAAACTGAGATGAAATAACCAGCAAAGCCAACGGGAGTAGGCCAGAGGGGCTGGTACTGAGAGTATTGGCTAGGTGGTCAAATAAGTCTTCTCTGATCATTTGCACGGGTCTAGTGGTTGTGTGAAGTGCTTCACTGAATTACGCAGAGAATTCTTATTTTACGAGTCAGTGTGGACAAGTCAGTGCTCAGGTAGGATGGGGATGCAAAAGGGTGCTGCTCTGAGACTGTCAGTTGACTGAGTGAATGTGTATGTCAGATAGAGGAACAAACTAGTTGGGGACTTGAAGGCAGTATAAGCCACATCCATGCAACATTGCCTCTCTAAAGAGCCAGCCAGCTGGGTTAAAACCAGATTTAGCTCAGGTGGAAGACTACAGCAATGCCGCAATCTGTTTCCTGTCCCAGACTGGTATCTCCACAAGATGTGACGCTGTGCTATGCAGAAGTCCTACTCTCTTCAGAGGTAATTTAGGGCGCTCTCTACTGTATTCCAGTGCATGCAGTAGCTATGCCTGGTAATGTCACACCAGGAAGAGCCCAGGTAAGGAATAAACTGCTGTGTACTGTGAGCATCTGCCCACGTGCACACACATGGAGCCAAAGCGTGTTTTTCAGAGGTGGGCTAGCTGCCCATTCAGTTCTGCACTTGTGAGAGTCTCATTCAAGAGAATGCAAGATTGGAGAGAGGGAACTGAAGTTTCGATACTACTTTTGTGGTAGACAACTGCAGAAATTTGTGTGAGTTTTAAATTATATGTTGAGGAATGAGGCATCTAGACCCCCTTCTGAGGCATCAGTAGTTCAACCAGGCAAAACACATTGTTAAGGAGATGTCAGAGAAGATAATTTAGCCCCTCTTCTGCCCCCAATAACACTCATTTACCCTGTGTGTCGAATTCAGATAGCAGGGCAAGTCACACCCAGCAACTCTTGCAAATCACTTCTAGTACATATTTTAAGTGACAATGTTGTATTTTATTGCTGAATTACTATTTTTCCAGTAGTCACTAATGTATGTCTTCAGGTTTTGGTTGCTTTGGTGCAGCTTGATGGTACGTAGATGCCTCGAACTGCTGCCTAGGTGTGCCTATCCTGTAGGTCCATAAAGGCCTTGTGTTTCCCAGGAATGAGATGTCATACCAGTGAAGCACCTGAGAAATGAACTCGAGATGGGAGCCTTTCATTACGCTGCCTAGGGGACCAGATGGAGCAACTGATGAGTCAAGTTTAAATGGCGAAGCATGTGAGCTTGGCTGCGGGTTGACGGAGGGTGGGTATGTGAACTCTGCCTGGTACTTCAAGGGCACTCCCACCAACAATCTATCATTCCTTTTAGGCAAGGCTCCTTGTCAGCAAGCAGGGATGGTGCCTAGTGGGGAAGCAGGAGATGTGCTGTTGCCTATGTGCCCTTTAGGAACACAACCCATCTGTCTGGAGCACCCCAGCAGATCTCCTGCCATTTGTGAGTGAATGGGACCAAAAGACCTTGTCAACATAGCAAGTCTTCACTGATTTTTTTTTTTATTATTTTTTTTGAGATGCTCATACCATAGTGTTTAGGCCATTGCCTGTGCAGGCAAGCAGTAGCAATAACAGGCACTGCTGCTTTCTGTGAGGTTGAAGTGTGTTGCACATTTAAAAGCGGGGGTTATATTGTGCCTACCTTCTATACAGAAGCTGCTCAGCAGTTTCCCTGTCTCTTGCAAACTTTTTATAGACAGAGAAGAGTTTTTTCCAGGGAAGGGGATGATATATTCAATGGGGTATAAGAGGATGAATGAGAAACCAGCAAGAGAGGGGGAAATTAAAAAAAAAAAAAAAAGCAAAAACCACCCAAAAAACCAACCACTTTGTAGCGACTATTCCATGCAGCAATACTTGTAGTACTGATGAAGGTTGGATTGCCCATATCTTGAAGTACTGGTCTTGGGCATCAAGTGTCATGCTCTTATACTCAGTGTAATGTCCTTTCTTGGTGTTCAGTGCTCTTCAGAACAGAAGCTTGCAGAGTGGAGTGGCACTGCTCAGGCCGGGCACAGCCCTGATGCGCGAGTGAAGTGCATGGTCCCTCCTGCAGCAGGAGACGGGTCACTGCTCCATGTGGCAGCTGGCTTTTCTACTTTTTCATACATGGTTTTCTTCAGTGTCTCACAGCCTGCACAACAGGCTATATTGGAGAATGGAGCACCTTGTTTTACATAAACACGAGTGACTCCTTTCTTGCCTACAAGCTATGCCCAGGACCTGCCTTTCTCCCTGCAGGACTCTCCTGGCTCCCTGTGCATCTTCTGTGCAGGGTGGGGTGCTTGCTGCTGCAAGGTACACCCAACATGGGAGGTGTCCCCTGTGAAAGGGCCATTTGTGGGAATCTAAGTTAAGGACCACGAGGGAAGAAAACCCAGAAAAATTACCATATTGTGAAGCTCAGAGGAAAGGATTGGGAAGGAGGTTGCTATTGTACAAATTAAATGAGGGGGGGAAAAAAAATCCCTCCACTGCTGTATTTTGAACTCCTTTATGTTTCAGAGTTCTTTCTTGTCTTGAAATAAGGTGGGTGTGATAATGCTATTTTCTTTTGTTGTGTGTTGGTTAACAACTTATCACTGTATCATAGCTATTAGATTAACCTCCGCTCACCAGCGGAGGCCTGAGAATTGCTCCATAGACCCCTGAGATGTTAAAAGAAATAAGAAGTTACTTCTAGAGATGAACTAGGGGAGTACAGTCTTGGGGCTTCACCAGTTAAGGAGGCGTTACAAAGATAGGCCATTGAAGCAAATGATAAAATGTTAAATTCTGATCCTTAGAGAACTTGTGTGCCTGGGAGCTGAGCACCAAGAGCAATTTAATCTTTTACTGCTACATCAAGGAAGAAAATCAGAGACTGGCCCTGGCACAAGGGAAAAATCAGCTCCAGGGAAGAAATCAATTTATTATTGAATAAATGAAAAGATTGCAGTACTCATTGCAACTATGCCTTAATGGACATACCACAATTGTTCTTAAGCATCTTTCATCTTGAAAGATCCCGAAGTGCTTTCAGAATTGTGTGGACAGGAGGATTTATTTAGCTTGCAACTGATGTTTTGTCATTTAACAGCACGCTAATTCCACTTATGCAGTTAAGGACAGGAATGAAGAAAAATTTCCCATCTGATTGAAACTTCAAAGGAAATAATTACTGATGTTGGAAAGCAGCCCAGATATCTGAACTAACTTTGTTGCTCATGAGATCTTTAAAAAAACATATTGGGAAAGCCCTCACTTCTTGTCTGCTCCGGGGGTGTCCTCTCCAGTGACACTGCAGCCTCTAGTAATTGCAATCAATGTAGCGTGAGGTTAGAGAACTGACTGATACCAAGTTACCCCATTTGCTTACTGCAGCAGGGTATTTCCACACAAAGGTATTGCTTTATTACCGATTGAGGGAAACGCTTCTAGAAATTTTCAGCTCTTCCTGCAGAAACCTGAGCTCTGGAGGTGACCCACCCAAGAACAACGTTAACACCTGTAGCTGTAGTGAGTATTTCCAGCACTGTTTTGAAGGGAATTGCGTGAAGCAAGCCATTTTCCTATTCCATTCTAAGTGTAATCACAGAATGGTCAGGGTTGGAAGGGACCTTTGGAGATCATCTAGCCCAACCCCCCTGCCACAGCAGGTTGCACAGGACGGTGTCCAGGCGTGTTTTGAATGTCTCCAGTGTGGGAGACTCCACAACCTCTCTGGGCAGCCTGTGCCAGTGCTCTGCCACCCTCAGAGTAAAGAAGTTCCTCCTCATGTTAAGATGGAACTTCCTATGTCCCAGTTTGTGCCCGTTACTTCTTGTTCTGTCACTGGGCACCACTGAAAAAGGACTCTTCTCATCTACCTGGCACCCTCCCTTTAAGTATTTGTAAGTATTGATAAGATCCCCCCTGAGTCTTCTTTTTTCTAGACTAAAAAGCCCCAAGTCCCTGAGCCTTTCCTCATAAGAAAGATGCTCCAGTCCCCTAATCATTTTAGTAGCCCTTTGCTGGACACTTTCCAGCAGTTCCCTGTCCTTCTTGAACCGGGGAGCCCAGAACTGGACACAGTACTCCAGATGCAGCCTCACCAGGGCAGAGTAGAGGGGGAGGATGACCTCCCTCGACCTGCTGGCCACACTCTTCTTGATGCACCCCAGGATGTCATTGGCCTTCTTGGCCACCAGGGCACATTGCTGGCTCATGGTCATCCTGTTGTCCACCAGCACTCCCAGGTCCCTTTCCACAGAGCTGCTCTCCAGGAGGTCAGCCCCCACCCTGTACTGATGCATGGGGTTATTCCTCCCCAGATGCAGTACCCTACACTTGCCTTTGTTGAATTTCATCAGGTTTTTCTCTGCCCAACTCTCCAGCCTGTCCAGGTCACGCTGTACGGCGGCACAGCCTTCCGGCGTGTCAGCAGCTCCTTCCAGTTTTGTGTCATCAGCAAACTTGCTGATGGTACACTCTATCCCTTCATCCAGGTCATTGATGAATATATTGAACAGGACTGGACCCAGTACTGACCCCTGGGGAACACCACTAGTTACTGGCCTCCAACTGGACTCTGCACCGCTAACCACAACCCTCTGAGCTCTATCGTTCAACCACTGTTCAATCCACCCCACTGTCCATTCATCTAACCCACACTTCCTAAGCTTGCCTGTGAGGATGATGTGGGAGACAGTGTCAAAAGCCTTGCTGAAGTCAAGGTAGACAACATCCACTGCCCTCCTTTCATCCACCCATCCAGTCACGCCATCATAGAAGGCTATCAGATCAGTCAGACGTGACTTCCCTTGGTGAATCCATGTTGACTACTTCTGATAATCTTCTTTTCCTCCAGATGCTTGGAGATGACCCCCAGAATGAGCTGTTCCATCATCTTTCCAGGGATGGAGGTGAGGCTGACCGGCCTGTAGTTTCCCGGGTCATCCTTCTTGCCCTTTTTGAAGACTGGAGTGACATTGGCTTTCCTCCAGTCCTCAGGCACCTCACCTCTTCTCCAACACTTATCCTACACTTAAGTCTGTGTAACTCGAATGGGAGAAATAATCTGTGTCTCAATTCAGTCAACAAGGAAACCTAGAATAGCAAAAAGAGATGGCATTTGTTGCCCACAAATCTGGCAAGTATGGTAGAAAGAACTGATGAGGATGGTCTTCAGAAGGGGAGGGTCCCACTGACTAATTATTTATGAGGATAGATTTGTTAATGATTTGGAACCACTGAAGTGATGTGGATATTTATAACTGAAGCTTGAGGGGAGAACGATTGGACTGTGGTCCCATGGAGAGTCCATATTTGAAGCCACCTTTGTCCTCTCTGGCTCATCAGACTTCTACTCTAGAACATTGACAGTGGCTCCCAAATTATTATATTGCAGTCTTGCACATATGGCATGATTGTAGTTTAGTGTTTAAAAAAAAACCAAAACAACAAGATGGAACAAAAATCCTTCATCAGCAACTCTTTCAGATTTCACTAGGAGGAACTGCATTGCTCTGAACTGTAGTGACTGCAGCTTTATTTTTGAGACGTGCTAAACCTCTCTGCCAATCACATGGTAATTCACAGTCAGATCCAGCAGTAGCACTCAACCAGAAGCTTGTCAGATAATGTCCTTTAAAGCAGTACCTGCATGTGATGGGGCTTCCAGTTTGTTCTCTTTCATTCCTCTTGTAATAAATAGTGGCATTCCTGAGGCAATTGTGCTGTGCTCAAGATCCATTTGTTTCTCCTAAAATGTTTAAATGCAATAATTTTAAATCTGCATATTATATTAACACATGGAAAGACAGCAAACAAGCTGCCAGGAGGCTTCTGGGATTTCTTCCATCCTCAAACTGACAGGGTTTGTTTAAATTGGATCTGTAATGGCAACAGACATGAGTTTGCATAGACACGTTTTACTCTCCTAAGGAATAATAAATAGGCAGCAGTGTCATACATGCAGATTCCAACAGGGAGCTTTCAAGGTTGACCTCCAGGGCTCCCTTACTTGTGGCTGATGAAGTTGTCAGAATTTCTCAGGGGAGGCACAGCCTCACAGTTGCTTAGATGGGGAGAGATGCCACCACCCAGTGTGCAGGAAGCTGCCTTGGAGTTTGTTTTGGATTATTCTCATGTGGAAGTCTATGTGATCAGCCCTTTGTCAGCGTGCGCCTCCTGCTTCCCTCTTGTCCTCCTTTTGATCTTCCTCTTCTATCCTGTCATCTTACTTTTATTTGGGATTGCAAAATAACCCCACTGTTGAACCGTGATGTGACCCAAATGATCTTACATAATCGGGTTTCTGGCTGGCCAGTGGGACTTAGCTACAAAATCATGAAATCCAGATCATTGTAACCCTCTCTCACAGACCTGTTGTGCTTTATGCAGCATGTAAAGAATACACACAGAGTCTAAATGGACTACATAATGTTTATTTATAGGAAGAACTTTTGCCCCAAGTTGCAATTGACACACTGTGTGATGCTTCTGAAAGTTGGTGTCGATACATGTATCTAGTCCACAGTTGCCTTAAACTGTATTTCACCAATGGACAGAAACTTCTGCAAAGGCTGGTCCTATGCCAGTGGCTTACCACAGAGAGACAGAAATGGAGGCGGAGTCCGATGCCCCCCGGAGCCTCAATGAACAGCAAGGTTCAGCGGTATGGAGGCAATTATAAAATAAATGATGAGGAAGGATGAAGCAAACCAATTAAGGTAGTTTGTGCTAATGTAAACCATCTATATTCACAGCTCCTTTGTATGGTGCCTATTTGGTGTATAAGATAGAATGATAGCTCATGTGACTTTCTGTATTTATCAGTGTGGTGGGTTGACCTTGGCTGGAGGCCAGGTGCCCACCAAACTGCTCTATCACTCCCCTCCTTAGCAGGACGGGGCAGGGGGGAGAAAATAAGATGGAGAAAACCTCATGGATCAAGATAAAGGCAGTTGAATAAAGCAAAAGCAAAGGCTGTGTGTTGGGAGCAAAGGAAAACAAAAGATTTATTTTCTACTTCCCATCAGCAGGCGATATCCAGCCACTTCCTGGGAAGTAGGGCTTCAATATGTGTAGTGGTTTTTCTGGAAGACAAACGTCATACTAACAAATGCCTTCCCCCTCCCCTCCTGTCTTTTAGCTTTTATTGCTGAGGAGATGTCATATGGTATGGAATATCCTTTTGATCAGTTTGGGTCAGCTGTCCTGGCTATGTCCCCTCCCAAGATCTTGCACACCCCCAGCCTACTGGGTGAGGCGGGGGGAATGTTGGAGAGACAGCCTTGATGCTGTGCGAGCACTGCTCAGCAGTAGCTAACACTGGTGTGTTGCTAACACCTTTTCTAGCTACCAATACAAAGCACAGCACCGTGAGGGCTACTATGAGGAAAACTAGCTCCATCTCAGCTAGACCCAATACCATCAGAGGTGAAATCCTGGCCATGCTGACCTCAGGGGGAATTTTGCTTTCAAAGCAGTGGCCCTAGCTAAGTCATTCCAGTTTACCTACGCATAACAGGTAAAATCTCAAGCATTCAGTTTATCTGCCTGCTGATGCATTTTGTAGAAATGCTAAAAATCCCAGCATCCTAGAGAGAAATGTATGTAGGTTCTGCAGGGGCCACTGATGTAGGCGTTCTTCAGTTGCAAAAGCAATTTTGCTGGCTGAGCCTGCAGTCTGGGGCAAGTCGCTTGACTCGTACGTGTAGTGTGGGAGTCATGACAATGAGATGCTGTATTTCACAAATATGTTGCAAGTTCTAATGTAATGTAGTATGCAGAGCAGTCTGAGAGGAAATATGGGGCTCAAGAAGGGGCAAGTCATGGCTGTATTAACAAACAGATTGCAACTTACGTCATCTACCTATTTGAATTACTTAACAAACCTTATATATAGGAGAATCAGTGTCATCGATGGCACATATTAGATTCAGATTCGTTTTATATAGCTTAGTACATGTATTAAAGAAAAAAAACATATATACTTGACATGTTGTGGAAAAATCTGTTGTAGCTAAACCATTATTATTTGAACTGAAATGTGGTTACAATCCCAGAGTTATGTAGGGTTTTATGAATAGGCAACGGGCTCTTTAAAGTGAACTCTTATAACATTTCTCATAACCAACAGATTAGAAGAACTCTACACCCACAGAAGAAGAGTGAGCAAAAATAACCTTGTTTTTTGTTGGTGATAACTTAAAGCACTGAGAAGTGTCATGGTTTGGATACCCTTGGAGGATGGACGTCTTCTGTATCTGTGTATTCTGTATCTTCTGCTCTGTGGCCATCTCAGCTGGCCGTGTTCTAAGATGACTTTTGACAAAAAAAATAAATAAATCTTGCTTCCAACCCCAGATTGGGGAATGAATCGTAAGGAGTTTGCAAAGAAAGTGATAGAAGTCCTTTGATTATTGCTTTGATTTGTTTCTGAAGGAAATAAATTTCTGAAAGTGTTTGTCAAGGGTAGGGGACGTTAGTAGTCATTTGCCATTTAGAGAAATAGGCTGGCTAGTCTCTCTGCTGTTGAAACTTTTCCACAGATGAGACAAATCTTCTTTTCCTTCTAGCAAACAGTTATTTCAGCCATAAAGAAACACTGTACTTTATTTCCAGGATGATGTTTACTCTGCAGAAGGAGTAAATATACGTAAGATAAAAATTGAGAGTAAGATGATATATGGTAGACAAACCCAACAATGTTGTGAAAGAAATAACATCTTAGCATTGAGATCAAGATGTGGTTGCAGGAGGAGTCATAATTTTGAAATCCTTTGCTTGGGTGTGATTAAAATCTTGACAATAATTAACTTTGGGGCTCTTTTTGCCCTGTTTTCCATTGTGCTTTGTTTTAGAGTAAACTGGGATCATGTATTTCTAAGTTGCCTGTTCTCACTTCTGATAAAAGTTTCAGTTGTGTGAATACTAAAGGCTCTCAACTCCGCTGCTCTGCCTTTATCTCATGATTCATTGTATGAGAAGGTGGATGCTACATGACTGTTTCAGGTAGGGGCTTTTAAAACAGTGAAGAATTCACTGTTACCAAAGATAACATGAGCTCAAAACAACCTGACACAGGCATGCTCTAGAGGCTAAACACAGTGGTGGCATATATTTTGTAAATATTCCTAGATCCATGGATTCTGTTTTTGAGTTGTGGCTCATTTTTTGCATTAAAAAATCCAAATACGTTTTCACTCATGTTATGCTTAAAAAAGCCATGTTGGATGATTACTCAAAAGCAGGTTTTCCCTAGAGAACTATAAGCATATGAAAAGTAGAAACTTATCCACACTAGCTATTATTTCATTTCTTCAGAGGGTTTAGAGGCATTCTGCATCCATTCCTAAGTGAAATTATGCAGAGGAGAACTTGAAGAGAATTTTACCAGAATTTTTTTGCACTTTGATAAACTTTTCCAAGGGAAGAGAGAGAAATCCCATTACTATTGCGTTCTAAAGTGAGTCTTGACAAGGCAGTAGCATAGCAAATATTTGTGAGGATAGAGTCCTCTGCTTGGAAGCTAGAGCTGAGTGAGCTTTTCCATGGTTGTTTCTGCACCTTTTGATCTAAATGCTTATTTGAGAGTCTCTTCCTCCTGTGCATGTGTTATCTGGCAGACTTCTTACAGGGTCCAGAACTATTCTTGTCAAGTGAAGCGACCCCTCCTTATCCTCACCACTCTGGCAGGCTTAAGTATCACACAAAAGACTTTCTAGCCCGCATCCTGAAGAAAAGAAAATGTGAAAAGCAAGTATCTTGCACCATGACCTTCTGTCACAGCCAGGACTTAGGGATATGCCCAGCTAGAAATAAGCATATAGCTTCAGCAGAAATGCTGCTTACATACTACTATGACCATAGTTTACTGAGAGCCTGGACCTTGTTTAGTTGATGAGTTGGGTGCAAAAGAGCATAACACACACGTGGGTATCTTACAGCAACGGAAGCAGCAGGCTGAGGTGCAGATCACTAGTTGTGTCTTAGCTGCACTGGTAGTGTAGGGTGGGGAGACTTTTTTTTTTTCCTATTTGCCAGAGATTTTTATCTGCAGTATGAATCCTTGGTATCCAAAGTGGGTGCCAGTGTTGAGGCAGTGAGAGGCTGCTTTCCAGATGGTCAGATGGTAGCAGTGGTAGTGAGAAAGACAAAGAAAGCAACCACTTAGGGTTGTTATTTTGGATAGCATTGAGGAAGGGGGAATTGTTTTTTTCATTGATCCAGTAGATGTGACTTGGACTCCAGAGACCTGGGGGTTGTGTTCACATCTCCATAACTAACTTGCAGTGCATCTTGAGAGAATTTCTTCCTGCGTCTTTCTGTTTCTGTATCCCTTCCCGTAGAACAGAGATAACCATTGTATAAGACACTTAGGCCATTCAGTTTTGCAATCATGTCACTGATTTTCTACCAGTGCAACTGCTAAAAGCATTAGACTTACGCCAGCATCAGAGTGAAGTAATGCTCTGATGATTCAGGCCATTAAGGTTTTAAGCTTTCTGTAAAAACACTAAGTATGGTGATTATCTGGGGCTTGGATCTGGACACTGAATAAAATGCAAATGTAACATCCAGGACGGATGTGTAATGTCCATTGCTGGATGTTTCCTCCAGAGAAGGGGGAGCCAGAGAGGAGGATGCAGGGGTAGTGCTTGTGATTTGATTTTTAGCCTTGAATGTTATGCCTCCCTGAACCCACTTAGCAGAAACTTCTTAAAAATAGTACTCTGTTCATTGCTACTCTTGCTTGTTTTCAGGTTACATTATTGCAGGCTCACGTAGCTTGGTGTACCGAGCTAATTGTGTGGATCTTCTGAATGCTGTAAACATTGTGGCTTTATCGCTATTTAGGAGAGAAGTTTGGTCCTCTGTCCATGATCATAGAATCATAGAGTGGTTTAGGTTGGAAGGGACCTTGAAGATCATCGAGTTCCAACCCCCCTGCCATAGGCAGGGACACCTCTCACTAGACCAGGTTGCCCAAGGCCACGTCCAGCCTGGCCTTGAACACCTCCAGGGATGGGGCTTCAACAACCTCTCTGGGCAACCTGTTCCAGTGCCTCACCACCCTCACAGTGAAAAACTTCTTCCTAATGTTTAATCTAAACCTGCCCTCTTCCAGCTTAAAGCCGTTCCCCCTCGTCCTGTCACTACATGCCCGTGTAAAAAGTCCTTCCCCAGCTCTCCTGTAGGCCCCCTTTAGGTACTGAAAGGCTGCTATAAGGTCTCCCTGGAGCCTTCTCTTCTCCAGGCTGAACAGCCTCAACTCTCTCAGCCTCTCCTCATAGGAGAGGTGCTCCATCCCTCTGATCATCCTCGTGGCTCTCCTCTGGACATGCTCCAGCAGGTTCATGTCCTTCTTATGTTGGTGACTCCAGAGCTGGATGCAGTACTCCAGGTGGTGTCTCACGAGAGCGGAGTAGAGGGGCAGAATCACCTCCTTTTACCTGCTGGCCATGCATGATGCATTAGATACTTAATTATGTAGCTATACCCTTTACTTGTAGAAATAGCTGAGTGCAATGTGCTGAGCAGCATGTTACCGTGTGAAGAGAGTCACTGTGCCTTTGTTTAGGAGGGGAACAAGGCACCAAGATGGAATAGTGCTTCCCTGTGCCCAGTGATGTAGTGGCTCAGTCTATGGCCATAAATTGTTTTAAACTATTTTATCTTAAAATGCCTTCTCTGAATAATAATTTTGAGGATATTTAGTCATACGATTAAAAGGGGCACCCTTTGGGTGCAGGAGGATGTTATCTCATTTGTGCACAGGCTTCAGGAGGTGGTGTGGCTCAGGAGATAAAGCCGCAGGCTATTCCCCTGAGGCTCTGTGCCGTTTGGCCTCCCTTGTTTCAGAGTGCTGGGGGTTTGGAGCCTGACAGCGAGGTGCCTGGGGCTGGAGGATGGCAGTGCTCTACTAGCAGCAATGCTGAAAAGAAATCTGCTCCTGCAGGCAAGGGGAGGGGGCAGGAATGGATCAGAAATCTGCACAAGCAAGTGCCCAGGGAGAGCTGTTGCTGTCTGAAGGGCCTGGCACTCTTTCCCAGCACTGCTCCAGAAAGGGCTCGCATCTCATTCATTATATACCGTCAACTTCCCTCTGTTACGCTGTTGGTGGTTTTGGTAAATCACACAAAATGCAGGGTGTGTGTCAATTAATGAACTAAAGCTTTTCATGTTCGGGGAGGATAAATGCATGTGTAGGGTGTATCACTATTTGTTTTGGTACCATTTCCACCTGCAGGAGGCTCAGGGTGGAAGAGGGCTTCCTTTGAAACACCTATCGCTTTGTAATCTGATTAATGGTGTATTTAATGGCTCCTGGGAAGAAAAGTCCTCTCGCGGAGGCTGTCAGAAAAGCTAGGTTATGTACATCAAACCTTAAGTCTTTTACAGAGCTTAAAAAAAAAATAAAAATAAAAAATAGTGCTCCCTCTGATGTGTGGGTGGCAGAGGTATCTACTTTTGGAGAAGATCCTGAATTCTCCTCCCTGCTGTTTCTGTGAAATCTTAACTGACCGTGTTATGTGGTGTTGAAACAGCTGGCGAGTCTGAATTGATGGTGCAATTGCTGATACTTTTTTTAAATTGTATTTAATCTCTACTTCTTTAGCGGAATCTACAGTATTTGCCGCCTCTTGAAACTCCTTTTGCATTTAGTCCATTGTGTTCAATTATTTTGTCTTCTCCACTGCAGCAGAAATAACGGGTGGAGAGACGTCGCTGACTGTGGGTGCTTTGCAGTTTGTGGAGACCTGCGCAGCACTGAGAAGTGAAAAGGGTTTCTAGTGCTTTGCAGTCAGTAGGTCTATGCTTGATCCTATAAAGGGGCTTTACTGGTCCAGCTGCCTAGAAAGGACAGTGAATGTTTTCCACCTTTGTACAAATAGGATTCTGGCTGTTAATTTTTCCATCTTTCTCTGGAGCAGTGCAGATTAGATTCAGTTAGTGATAGGCCCGGTGCAGCCTACAGGCTATTGGTGCTCCCATTGTCACTGCATTATCCCAGATGCCTGATTTCATGTCCCCTTCACAATGTCAGGATTAAAGCAATTGCCAGTTTTGGGGAGAGAAAATTCAGTTTCTCTGGTCAGATTATACGGCTTTTTTTTTTTTTTTTTTTTTTTGATCGCCTTCCACTCTGGAAACGGGCATGGTTTGTTTTAGAAGATTATAGGAGGCTTCTCTTTAACATATTCTCTGTCTGAGAGAGGTGGGGTGGTGGGGGTGTCTTCAATCTCTGCTCTTCTTGCGTCTGCAGTTTTTTGGAAGTGGCTTGCTGTAAGGTGTTTGAAGTGTTGTGTGGCCCAGGATGTTTGGGCATGAGTGTAATTGGTGTCCTGGGAAGCTTAAGCTACGTGCTTGTTGAAACGTATGGTTGGATGCATTGCAGGACCTGGACTCAGTGACCCAGGTGAAAGCTTCCAGTATTTCTAAAAGAATAAGAAGGATTGTTCATGTCTGTCTTAATCTTAACTTGTTTTAGAGTTACTAGTTCCAGGTTTGTCTCTTGTCATTTTTCAGTGTATTGAACCAAGGAAAATGTTGGTTAACAATTCTACCTGCTGGAATGTGCAGTGGGAATTAACCTTTTCCTTTTGCTGTGTTCTTAATGCAATGGTATCTGAGCTAGTTTGAGATGGTTCAAAGCCTAGCGTTACCTTCTGCTTCCCATCCCTCTGACTTGCCCTGGGGAAGGTGCCTGAAATTATATTTCTCCTCGGCCTTTCACTGAAATGAATACTGGGGCTAGTGCTGTATGTGTGTGTATGTACACTCGTGTGTGTATGTTGGCAGGTGGGCTGGAAGAGACGGTGAAGCCCGGTGACAGGGTATGTGAAGTCTGCCTGCACTACCTTTGTAGTCCCATGTTGTTGACCCCTGATAATGATGCAGCCTCCAGCCCTCTCTGCATGAAGTCATACACAGGCATTTAAAAATGTTTTTGCTTTCACTAGTCACCCTCTCAAAGTTTTTCTCAGGTTGAATATTCCATTAACTGTTTCAGGGGTGATTTTCTACAGTATTCTGTATGCCGTCGATGACAAAACATTCAGAAGCTGGTGTTTGTTGCTTTTGAATGACAAGGGCAGTAGTGGGACAGGATTTCTATAGAAGTGGAGAGCTGCAGATATGCTGATCAGGGTGGTACTGGTCACTGCAGGCATGGGACACAGCCTTGTAGATGCTTGGGCATACATTGGTGTTGACTGAAGGTGCCCCTGGGGCATAATTCTGTGGATGTAGTCAGTGGTGAATTTTGGGACGATCCTTTGGAGGCAGGTATATATGCTTCACAAGACTGTTTGTATACTCCACACCTGAGGGCCTTGCTCCAGGAAGCTTACAGCTTTGTTGAGCCTTGGAGATAGCACTTCTCCTCGGACCTGGAGAGACAGGACTGATGTAGGCAGTAGGACTCAGCAGAAACTTGTCACTGCCGTACTGTCTGGTATGCATCATTAGTTACAGGAAATCCAGTGTGATGTGAGAGCTGGAAAATGTGGAGAGGGCCTGGCAGAGCTTAGTTCTAAGCCCACCGACCTCCACCTGAGAGCATGTGCCCATGTGCACAGTGCTTCTTCTGCTGCGACTTTATGTAACACATTTGCAGGACTTCATTTTCCACTAGATTGAAAGCAAAGCCACTGTTGATTTTCTCCAAAAAGATCTATTTGAAAGTGCAATTGCCTGGAATTACATGGTGGCAGTGAGAGGCCAGACCTTGCTGTAAATAACTTTCTTCTCAGCCAAACACATTGAGCTCTGCCATCTACTGCTTTTTCTCTTTAGATGATTTCAATTGAAGGGAGGGTTTTTTGGTATTTTTCTTTTATGTTTTGTTTATTCTTGTCAGGAGCTGATTCTCATTTTCCTAGCTTTCCTGCTCTTGCCAAATGACATGATTATGGTGGACAAGGCAGCTCCCCCTTCACAGTAAAATTTCTGTGTGTTTTTATAGCACAAAGCTGCATTAGGACTGATGTACCTTTTGCCAGTGAATGTACCTCTGCTGCTGCCCTGTGTGTGCTGGTGCTTTGTCTGTCACTACTGTGCCAGTGGGCAACGGCAACACATAGGTTTTTGGTGGTGATTAGCATCTTCATACCAGTGAGTGATGGTATCGTGGCAATGTGGGCTTGTGTTATTAAATGAGAGCATAATACCATTCACACCACTGTCCAGCATCAGTTTTTCAATTTAATCTGAGCTGTGAGATGGCCCTCCTGTCAGTGGAACATTTTCTTCATAGCCCTAACGTATCTTTATATTAAAACTCATATTCCTTATTGAAGCCATTAGTCTTCAGCAGTGGGTCTTTAGCCTGGATCAGAAGGTGGTCTTATGATCTCCCCGTTGTGGTGGCTAAATGGGAGCAGAGCTGTTTTAGCTGTTGGCACCTGTACAGTATAGCAGTCAATTTTGGCTTTTAAAAATAGTGTGTTTATGGAAAAAGTAGACTCTTGTAATGGAGAGCTTAATCTCTAACCTAACTGATCGTGCTAGCGATCAGTATTGTTAGGAAAGAGGGCAATGAGTGTGTCAAGGAAGGAAAGGGGCAGGGGTAGGGCTGAGTATTGCTGTACAGGGTAAGGGGGGCACATGGAGTAAGGGAAACATGACTCAATGGCAGTGTGTGGCAGCAGGGAGGCTGTGCCTGTAGGGATGGGACAGAAATAGGTGTGAAAGTAGACCAAGAGAGGAGAGTGGGGGGTAATTTGCGAGGGAGTATCATGATGTTGGTAAACTGAAGTTTTTAAGTATCTAATCGTTTTATTTCTCTCTTTAGCAATAGAGTGTACCCTTTCTGGTTCAATGTTCCTTTTCTCTGCAAATGTACACATCCATCACATCTCCTCAACATCACTGTTTGCTTTTTTGTTTTGTTTGTTTTTAAGCTACCTGACTCTTAATACCGACTAATTTCTTTATTCCTGCAATTTCCTGATCTTTGCCAGTATTTTTCTTTCTCACCCATTAAGTTATGGTGCCCAGAATGTGTTTAAGATAGGAGTTGTCATAGATCGATACTGGGAGGGGCTTTTGTTTGCCTTGGTCATTTATGTATGTATCACACATTGACTTTTTCTTTCTAGTTTATTGTGCTACAGGTTCCTCTTCACTTTGCTCCATCCACGAACTTCTGTTACCCTCAAGTGACTGTTATTCAGTGGGAAGCAAGCAGGTAGACTGTGAACCTGATACACAGCCCCTCTGAAACTCGGTGTTAGTGTTCTTGCTCACACAGAAACACTGCTGGTGCTAGGCAAGTGGCGTTGCCATCATCCTGTGCAGATAGGGCTGGCTTACCCGAGTGCAGAGGGAAAGGGTTCAAGCAAATTCCAGCTCCTGGCCTACGCTGTACAAAAAAGGGTCAGGGCCCAGAGCCAACTAGACTTGGTTTCATCAGGAAGGTGAGTCATCTAGCTTCCAAGAATAGCAGGGAAAAAGGAGGAGAGACACAGCTGCAGGCGAGGTGGGAGGAGGCAGCGGTGCTTCCAGTATGTTAATGAAGTTCTATCTATGAGTACAAATTCAGTCCACCTGTGCTGTGCTTGCACTTTCATTTCCCCATGAATCAGCTTGATCTCTACCTGCTGCTGCTGTGCCGGCCTTGGGAGCCCCAAAGGACCAGGGTTCATTCAGAGGAATAAATGATGGGAGACTGTGATTTCTTGGCCTGGATGGTGCCTCAGCCTCCTGAGCTTTGCTCCCTTGGGAGTCCCTTGCCAGTGGTGCTCAGTAGTCTGGCAGTGACACCATCTGGCATCAGACGAAGCAAGGGTTGGGTTTATAAATATATATTTTTTTCTTTTGTACACAGCCAGTGTACAATTTTATTAAATTCCCAAATGACCTGCAACAGAAAAAGCTTCCTCCTTGAGGTCTCACTCAGTAAAAGGTGGAGCCAGTTTTTCGTCTATGCCTGTGCATGTGATTTGAGGGGCAAGTATGCAGATGGTTTTGCAGCTCCCTGTTAAAGCAGGCTGAGGACCATCCTAGTCTGTATTGCAGCTAAATGTCCCTCGCAAACAGCGAAGAGCATCTGTGTTTAAGAATACCTGCTCCATTTTCCTTCCTGTTACTACCCTTGTCACTCTGTACAGCTTTTGTTGGAAATGGCATCGTTACCTGCAACCTCCTGGGCTTTCTTGCTAGGAAGTTCTTTTGTGCCTTGGTATGGTAATTCTGTAGCTCTTGTGCACCTGAAAGGCCAAATGTGCTGGAGTAATCAGATTTCGCGATTCTCCCTCAGTGCTTGAGAAGGCCGATGCCAAGTCTCATGATGAGGCATTTTTGACACAGGCCTACAGAGAAGACCTGGTTATGTGGAGGGTTTGTGCCACTAGGCTGCAAGGAAGGAATATGTTTTCCAGTAGCAGGTCACTTGGAAGCATGGTCCTTGCTTACAGGTCAGGGCTGTGGCCTTGCTTCTCCTTGCCGGCCTCATGTGCTGGTGGGTGATAAGCTGGCTGGCAGGTCTGTTGAGCTGACCCAGCTGCATCTGGCTTGTGAATAAAGTGGGAAGAGGAATAGGAATATCTGATTTGTGTAGCTCTTCTAACGTATCTTTCTGTGGGTATTTAAAAAAGAAAAATCCTCTGCCAGACTGGACATTCTTATTTGTACAAGAATGTAGTCAAGTGAAGGAGGGCCTAGTTCGGACAGTTTTGCTGTAGTGGATCCAGGTTTGTTCCTGGCTCCATTGCTGAAAATGATCCAAGGCAAGATGCTTAACCAAAATTTTGAATGCCTGCTTTGATATTTTGGACTAATGCCTGTTCCCTCTCTATTAGTCCCATCTGATACAGCATAGTCCCATTCTCTTTCTGTTCCCTCCTGTACATTTTTGGTAGGTGCCTTAATCACATGTTGGTGACAAGCAATCAAGAGTGAATGTCGAAATGAAGCTCTTACTAAGTATTCTGGAAAATATCAGCTATCAGGTGTTCAAACTGTACTTTCCTCGCGTGCAAAAGGGGTGAGTTTTGCCATTGTCACAGCTCACCTGCCTCCAGCTGAGCCAAGGGCAAAGAAGTAGACCACACATGGATTCTGGAAAGTGAAGTTGATTACATTTTTTTTTTTTAAATCTCTCATTTTTTATAATCTGCCATGTTACTAATAACATGGGCTGATTTTTGTTTTTAATATCTGATTTCTATCTTCACTGCATTCCCTTAACCTTTCCTCAGAGATTTTATTTTCTAAACCTTTGATGGATTTTGCTGCCCTCCTGCTGATGTTTTTCATTTATTGGAGGAGAATAAAATAATAATTATAATAATAAACCCCGCTGTTTTGCTGGAGGCAATTTGCTGGTTGAGGTTTTCATGTGAACCCAGCCCTCTTAATCCTAGCAAACAGGATTCTCCTCCTAATCTCTAATCCCTGAGTACTTTAGCTATTAATCTTGAGAAGCGTTTTCCCCTCCCCATCTGAGATTAACCTGAGAGTGGTTACCCATGGTTACTGGCCCCTTTTTTGCTCTTGCTTTCCCGTGAGGTTTGGAGACTCAGGGAGACGAGTGTCAAATTCTGGGCCTTTCATCTTGGTGTATTCGGTTTCTGGGCTTTTGGACGCCTTCTTTCATCTGACTGGTTTGATGGATCCTTGTTTAGCAGGAAAAATATAGACAACTTGTCATTGCTTGGCAGCTTCCACCCAATCACAGACAAGAGCATCTGAATCTCTGTTTTTCTTTCAGTGGAATAGGGAGACAGAATGTATTTTGGCTTCACAAAAGCGAAATTTAAGAGAAAAAAAAAAAAAGTTGTGTGAAACAAAGGAACCCTTAAAGTGTTTGTCTCCCTTCAGTCCTTCTCCTTTAGACAACAATTTTCTTCCCCTATGTTTGCTTTTTGGGAATTGTAGTGTGAAATTCTGTTTTCTGCTACAATTTTTTTTCCTTCTGAATGTGTCAGGCTGTTACTTTATTTCCTGCGTGTTCTTATTTACAGGCTTTGAGTGCTCTTTGCTGGCTTGCTCTTGAGGTTCTGCTTGTGGAGCCGGCCTGTCAGCTTGGGATTCCTGTTGCTGCTTGGGACTCGTATTTCTGTTCTCCTGCATAGTCTGGGTCACATATGCTACTCCTAAACTGGTATTTCTGGAGGTTTTGGATGGGCTGCCCACTGCTAACAAATCAACAGGTGTTTGTGCGCTGAGCTACATGCTATGGGTTGTTACTGTAGAGCTGTATCATGGATCCAGAAGGATTTGGTCTAGTGGATCTTCTCCCCTGTTAAATTCATACCCTCTGCCCATGCCTGACTGTTCCTTACAGTGTATTTTGGGGGGAGCCATTTCTGAATGTATTCATACTCTCCTAAATGTGAGCTCAAAGCTGCTCTTGAGACCAAACTTGCTTGCTTTGCAAGAAAGCAGTTTTGTGAGCAAACTTCAGGTGTGTCTTCCTGAGAGCCTCCCAGGTGTCACCATGGTTGCAGACAGCTTTCATGAATGCCATTGGCAGTTGTCAAGGCAGCAATCTTGGGCTGGAGTGAGGGTGGGCTATGGATATGACTGCTGGTGGGACTGCTGAACAGCATGAAATCTCCTAAGTGAGAGGGATGCAAGCCACTAACTGAGGACACTGTTCTGTAGCCCTCACCATTGGTAAACGTTGCCTGACTCTTTTCCAGCTTGCTTTTTTTTTTTGTTTGCTGAGATTTATCCAATAATTTCTGATTTTACTTTCTTTCACTGTTAATTCAAAATGTAACAAAAGTCTTTGGTTCCTGAGTCCTAGTTTTGCCCTTCTGATTAATATAGCTGCTAAGCATAGAAGTTGGTACAACTGCTTCTGAAAGGTTTGTTGGTAATTTCTGTTGCCATATGCTGCCAGAAGAGAAAAGGGAAGTCCCTGCTTTGTGCTAGCCAGAGGAAAGCAAAGGGGAGCATGAATGCAGCAGAAAGAGGCAAGCTGGGAGTAAGAGTCCTAGCTTTGGAATCACAGGTAGCTTTGAAGTTGTGGGGAAAGATTAGAAAAGATCAGGGTATTTCTTCATTACAGCAATAGGGCAAGGTTTTAAACTCATTATGGTTCTGGTTTTGGTGATTTGACTTAGAAGCACTGGGTAAATTAAGTGTACATTTCCCCCAAGTTCTTGTGCCCCTTCTTATGTCCTTGTCCCAGGTAAACATCTCAAATTCACTGCATATTTTTAAAGCAAGAATTCAAGATTGTAATAATTTTTTCCTCTGTGGCACACATAGTTCCAAAGTGTTTTACAAGGCATTTATGCAGGAGTCCTCTTTTCATACCTGAAAGACCATGTCACCCCCAAGTGGAAAGAACACACTGTGCACTGCAGCAATACGGAGGGAGAAGAAGCTTTTGCTCATTGTAAATGCTTGAGGGCCTTCGTGCTTAAACATAAATGCAGAACCCATCTTCTGTAACATCACGGTGCTCTCTAGCACTGCATGGAGGTGATTTGTGGCACCTTCTCGGAAGGAAGAGTGCTCTCTCCTGAGTCACCTCAGTCTTGTCCTGCTGATACATACGCTATCTTTAGAGCTGTCCTGTTTGACTTACTATTTTGTCCTCTCTTTTAAGAGGTAATGACAAAATAGGGTCTTTCTTAATTTTAAGGATGCTTGTAATTTGTTTTTGGTAAACAATGATTGGGAATGATGATGGAATTGATTTTTAGTTTGAGCAAGCAGGTTTTGTCTCATGGTCATCTTCCTGAGGATGGACAGACTGTCGTGTCATGTTTCTCCCAATTCTGTTGCTGCTTCTTTTCTCCTCTTTGGTGGTCTGGAACAGGAAGCTTCTCTGTTCAGCTTGTTGCTCACTGCCAGAGTATGTGCAGGTATTTCCTGGTGTGATGAGAATACAGAACCCTAGCAATCTTGTGTAGCTGTCAGAAGGGTAGGTGAAGGTTGAAAAGGAATATGGGAAGCCCCCTATGAGCTGGTTTGTACTCCGCTGTGTAGGAAGTCAGGTGCCAGTCAAAGGCCTAGAAGATGATCAGGTTTCTTTTACCTCCTCTGTGGCAGAATCTGTGCAGCCCAGTGCTCTCCAGTACAGCAGGCACTGGGACAGAGCACAGAGGTATCGTCTGTGCTGGGGCAGGTGCGTGGCGATCAAGCTGTGACTTGAGTTTGTTAGCAGGCAGAAGAGGAACAATGTGTGCTGCCCAAAGATGTAAAAATGGTTTGAGTCCAAAACGGAGTAGTTTCCTATTCCCTTTGCTCTCTTTTTGAATTGACTGTAGTTTCTAGTTCTAAATGCTATTCCTGAAGAAAATATATTGCTGACCGTGGTGGGACTGTTTTCTGCTATTTCATTCCACTGCCATGCAGTGTCTCTGTCCAGCTGTGTCTCTTGAAAGATCCTTTGATCACGAAGAAGCATTAGCAGTAACAGAACAGGGATATGACTTAACAAAAATGCTGTTTCTTGTCATCAGTCTTGCACCAGACACACCCCAATTACTTCATCTGTCTCTCCTTGTCTTTTGCATTGGCTAACAGAATTTGTTTACCTTAAGAAAAAATAAAACAGTAAAAATAAAAGCATATTTATTTCATTTTTAACTTTGCAGTTTGACAAGGAGTGTGTGGCAAGATAAGAATGAAATCAACCTTTCAGTATGTCCATTCCCTCTAAGTCAGTGGCCTCCCTTGTGAAATAGGTGTAACTGAGCTACGTCTTTTGAGGACTGCAGCCAAATTGGGGTCCAGGGGGAGTCAGAGAAGGGTTTTGTAATTTACTTCGCTGAGAGTTAAGTAGTTGTAGCATTTGGGCCAGTGTATTTGTCTGGTGCTTGGCTATATTTAGGGACGTACAAAGTCAGGCTGGAAATCTCAAGGTAACTTGCTTTTCCCCTTCATGCTGCTGTTCTAAATAATTTCAGGTTTTTTTCAGTAATGTGTGTGAGAATACATTTGAAGATGTTAGGTATGGCATATCCCATATGCATCGTTTTGGGGTGTGTGTGTATATATATATAGCAGCACAGCTGAGCCCTGCCCACATCATGTGTGGATGTGCCAGGGCGGGAAGGGTTAGTCCTGGGAGAGGAGCAGGAGCACTTCCCTTGCAGTAAAGATGCTTGGCTGCCCCTGCCTCCAGCTGGGAGCTGAGGCAGGTCTCAATGATGGGGACTCATGGGGCTTCCCCAGTGCCACCTTTGCCCAGAGGCCAGGCATTACAAACTCTTGCTCTTCCAGATCATGGTGTCCAGGTGATGACTATCCATGAAGACCAATTCTGAAAGCTTTTTTTGTCTTTGTTTTCTGTCCTGCCTTGGTTGTCTTTGGCAGGCAGGCTCAGGTAGCTTACTTTTATGACATTGTGGGACCAAACAGATTGTAGCAGGAGCTGTATGTGACACTCCAGTGAGCTGTCGGTGCTTAGCAGTGATTAGCTTTTTTAAAGACCCTTTTCTTTATCTGCTGGGGATTTTAATTTTTCCCTCTCATTGCTTTGCTTCTTATTGATTTAAAGGGAAAAAAAAAAGAGCCAAAGCCCTGTTTGGTAATAGAATATTGATGAGAAGGCTGGGGAAAGAGAGAGGGATGGTGGAAGTCTTTGTTCCTGTTCGACAAAAGATGGAGAATACAGGGGAAGAAATGTGAATGTGTATGGGGAGGAGGAAGGGGGAAGAGAAGAAAGAGTTATTTAAAATCACAGCTAGGAAATCACTCTTCCAGTCTACGTGGCTGCAGCGAGATCAATTTTCAATTTTGGTTTCCCTGCCTTTTGTGTTTTGAGACACTTGCATGCCGCTGGAGATGGGGGATCTGCCAGCAACTGTTTGTTTAAAACAAATTGTCAGTAGGTATTTTTTTCAGATGAACTGCTCCCTGGATCAATTTAACATGCTGTAAGGAGAAAGAGGGGAGAACCACGAGGCCCTGCTCTCCTCCACAGTCACATTTACACCAGCGCAACTCCAGCCACGTCCATGGTTTTACTTCTCAGCTCAGTGAGGTGTGAGGGGCGAATCGAGCAGGCCCTTGTTTCATAGATCCATTTAGTGTCACATGAGGTGTTGAGTGTGAAAGAGTAAATGCGCCAGACACAGTTGAATGGCTTGATTTTAAGCAACCATGCAGTGTCAGTGCTTCGTATCTCTGCAGGATCTTGGATTAACAATAGACTCGCTCTTTTATCTGTAGTTTAGTGTACGGCAATACAGGATCAACTGCTATTGATAATCAAACCAAAGACTCTGCTGTGTAAATCAGTGTTGCTCATTTCATCGAGCACATACAGATGAAGATTTGGCTTAGAAAGTTTAAATCATTGCTTGATACAAATGTTATTATCTTGGCTGCTTCTTCAAACCAATAATGAATATGAAAAGCAAAAAACATCCTTTTCCCACCCCAATCAATTTCTATAGAAACTTTTCTATTAAAAAAAAAAATAGTTTGTGTTGAAATGTGGAGAGTGAGGGATAACCATTTGCACTCCTGACCAATTAAATCTGTTTGTTTTGGTTGTTGGTTTTTTTTTTTAAACAGACACAAATTTGGAACCTCATGGAAAAAAAAATTGGAAAAATTGCCATTCGCTCAACACAATATGGAGAGGTAGATTCAAAGGAGGCTGAGTTTAAAACACAAAATTATATATTCTAACATTTTACTCCTTTCAGCACCTTTAATGAAGGCTGTACTTGAAACTAAATAATTGGGTGGGGATGTTGTCTTGGAATAAAATGACTGAATATTTTTAGGTCAATATTCAGATTTTCACGTACAGAGTGGGTAAGTAGTTCCTCCTAATAGTCGTAGCAATTGCCAGCACAAGTCACTTCAAAGCTACTCAACTGTCTTTTGCACATAGAACTGTAATAATTTTGCAGGGGCAATTCTGAAAACTTTGGTCTGTAATTTCAGACACAAAAGTCGGAGTTGTACCCTGAAAAAATATTGCTATTGGTTTATGTAATCCCATTTTCAAGATAAATTTAAGCAAGAAGCAATGAAAACACCTCATGATTAATGTTTCTATAAATCCGTCCCTTCAGCCTATTCATCCTTCATATCGCTCATCTTTGAACTCTCGCTTTTGACATCGCATTATCTAATTGGCACATACTTAATGATTGTATTGCACGGGTGCGAAACTCGTGACTGTACGGAGGGCTGTCCGTGTCCTGCACGGCTCCTGTGTTTGTGGACATAGAGTAGGACCGGGTCTTTAGCCAGTGTGAGAGCTCCCCGGGGCGGGGGGTGCGGGGAGGCAGCACAGTGGCTCTGTGTCCCCTGGCAGTGCCTGGGAAAGCCAGGCTGGCTGCTACTGGGGCTGAATTCAGTGCACGTGGGCTATTGCCACAACAGGGTGGCCCTTGCCAGGAGTCGTGTGCTCCTCAGCATCTGCTCTGGTGTGCCTGGCAGCCATGAGAGCAGCAGGCTGTCTTTGCAGGGCTTGTCTCTGTCTCGTCATCCTTTCCCTTCCGCCTGTGGGCAGGAACTGCCTTTTGAATTTCCGTTTTCTCTGTAGTGGTAAGAAGACTTAGGTTGGTTCGTGTTACCACTCTCCGTTGGTTGCAGGGAGATTGTTTAGTCTTTTTGTGCCTATTATCAGAAACAGACCAGATGTCCCAAAAATGTTACTGAGAGACTAAGCTGTCTGGAGAAAATACCATCTTTTTGTTCCTCTTTGACTGGTGCCTATCCTGACAGGGTACAGGCCAAAAGGTGTGACAAATGACGTTTTCCCCATCCTTTTGTTCTTAATTTTCAGGAGATGCTGGTGAATTTTTGATGAAAATTTATTTAGCATCTGCCGTGGGCCAGGTACAGGTTCTGCAAATCCAGTTATTTGCATCTCTGTCAACATATGTCAGTCTTTTATTTATATCTCCTCTGGATGCTTTGAGTTCAGTGGAAGGTGTGTTTCTGCCAGTGCGACACTACCCTAAGCATTCCCTTTCTGCTCTAGTCTGAGGTGCCCACAGAGCTCTGCTGATGCTTGGCAGTGCTATGCAAGGATAAAGGGAGAAGGAAATACAGTTTATGTCTGTGATAGATAACAAAAGAAGGTGGAGTAGCTTGCACAGACTTTAAGGAGGCGATAATAGACAGGATAGTAAGAAACTTCTAAAGGTGCCAGGAGTAAAATCTTAGCTCACCTGGCCTCAATAATAAAAAGTTCTCTGAGTTCACTTGTATTGGGATTTTACCCAACTAGTATGAAAGGACGTAGGCCAAGTACTGGAGACTTGTGTTTTGGAGTTCAGTTTTTTGACAAGTTTGATAAATGTGAAGGGAGTGGGGGGAGTGATGGGGAGAGAATCTGGAGTTCTGTGATGGCCACCTTTCTTTCTGTAGTATGTGATGAACTTGGCCAAAGATGCCTAAATAGCTGCAGCTATTTTGACTGCTTTGGTGTCTTAACCTTCTGCTATCTCTGAGCTGCTTTTGGCTGTGTGCCTTCTCCCCAGCCGACGAGGGTGTTCTTGTCTGATTAGGAGAAAAGGTGTTCGACACGGTTGAATTACTCCTTGTTTGAGACTGTCCTTTGTCCATGATAATTTGCAAGCTCTGGCTGCCCCCTGTTCATTTCTTTCTCTCCCCTTTTCTTATATTCTCATCTCTCTCGTGTGTTAATTTCCGTAGGATAAAGGGACTGCAGCTCTGCATTTGAGGGCAAAGTTTTGCCAGGAGATCTGCTCAACTAGTTAAAACTGGTGCTGGGTATGAGCTTAGCTAGTATATGGTTTGCTGTTTGGATCTTTTCAGGTCTTTGTGCTGAGGAGCAATGCATTTTTGGTCAGTAGCTGGTCAGGGAACCTCTAAGAAGAGATGATAATTCAGGAGAATGGTTTGAATTACTTCATGCTAGAAATAAATGATAGTTTTGGGAGTTAATAATTCTGGACTTGCTGTGCTATGTGTGAGAAATCACTGAAGTTTGGATTATAGAGGAACTCACAAGGTGTGGGCTCCAAAACATTCTCCTGAAGTTGAAAAAGTGATGAGATGTGAAAGTTTCACTGGGGCATAGAGCCTGTTACATTGCATCGGAAACAGTATGGATGGTAAAGATGCAGCTGAGGCTGAGCTCATGTATGCCAGCGCAGGTTCTACTGTTGGTTTGGAGCTGTGGACAGGTCACTTTGGGCACTGTTTGCAGTGGCAGTCACTGATTGTGTTTGGGCAGGTTGTGTTTTTGGCCTTCAGCTAAAGTGTTCCCTGCACATCCCCTCCCACTTCCCCCATATAAAGAGCACCAGCAGTTGTCAGTGAAGTCAAGACAGAACGCACAAAATTGGCACCAGAAATTGCCTGAGCAAGTATAGATAGATATACCTGATAGCAGTAGGTATTGTACCTACATGGAGGAGCTGTGTAAACCATTTGCTAGGGAGGATCATTTTAAGATTAAATCTATGAGTAGAGGTGATAATCACATTGCCAGTGAGTTTTATTGTTATTCCAGTTGATTACTGTTCATAACAAGGATGAATTAATGAAGGGAAAACAAGCCACTGTACAGAAAATGCATCATGCTGGTATGCACTATCCTCTCTGTGTATATTTCTGCAGTCTACTGCTTTATATTTTGATTACGTGTCCTTTGGAACAAAGACTGTCTTAATATGTTTTTTTGTGTGATGCCTGGCTTATAGCTGCATGCCTTGGTAATGCCAAAAATAGGAAAGGTGTCCGTGTGCACTGCTGCCACGGACACAGCCGGGTGTATCGGCTGTACGGTGGGAGCATCTCTGTAATCAGAGTCCTCAGTTTTTGTCTCCATAATGGGATAAAGGCTCTGGGAGGGGAAAGACCTGAGCTGACAGGGTTCTCTCTTTTACCACGTTGTTTCTTCACGGACACAAGGCTCTTAAGTGAGAAATTTAGCGCGTAGTTGGCCTGCTGTTCCCATGTCTCATTCTCGCTGTCGGCACAGTGCTGGCTGAGAGCCTGGCTGTTCCTCTCACCTCAATTTTTTTTTTCTTTTTTTTTTTTCTCTCCTTGCTGAGCTTACTCATTCTCTTTGTTCCTATTTTAAGGAAGTAGTGGCTCACAGGGAACACCGGTCCCTCACTCAGAGGCTTTTGCTTTGCAACACCAGTGACGGCTCCAAGTTGGCAGGCAGAGGGGAGGGCTTCTCGGCTATGACCTTCAAAATGGCAGACGGCAGCGGGTATGACATATTTCTCCTCTTCCAGTGGCCGCTCGCCTCCCTCCTGTGCTCTCCCTTAACCTACTGAGGTTTGAGAGGCGAGAGCTGAGGCTGCTCCTTGCCGTGGGAGTCTCTGGAGAGCAGCGCTGAGGCGGAACCATCGAGCCTGAGCTGGGAGGAAAATAAAGTGAGGGAGCGGAGTCACAGCCTGCAAAGCAAGCACCACTGCCACCATTCGCTTGCTGGAAAGTAAATAGAGGAGAAAACCAAGGGCAATTGCTTTATGAGTGAGGATGGGAGGGAGAGGGACAGATGGAGAAAATGAAGAATGGGCAGAGAAAGCGAAATTGAGATAGCGTGGGAGGGCAGAGAAAAGGTGAAGAAAATAGGAATGAAAGGGAGCATTGGCTCCTTTCTGGGAGACAAGAAACAAGGAAATTTTCAAGAGGTCTTGCAATGGCTATGGGGGAAAATCTGTTGTTGTCCTGTTTGTGCAGTAGCTATTTTCCCCTCTCCCAAAGATGCTCTTTTGATCCTGCATATCTGGGATAAATCCACTCCAGCAGCTGCTTAAGATCTCTTACTAGCACAGCCTGCTACTCTGGTACAGTAGAAAACTTAATGATGATGAGAAGATCCAGTTACAAGGGTCAATGACTGATGCTCTGATTTGACTAAGTGGGAAAAGAGTGACAGTTTTGTCATCACAGTTCAGCCTTTTCTTGATGGGTATTTTCTAGGAGGGGTCAGGGAGTTCCATCTTAAGACGGCTCCTGCCTTTTGTCCTTGTGTTATTCACCATTTGCTCTACAGACAAGAAATAAGTTTTCCTTAGAACTGGACTGTGGAGCTGAAAGACTGGTCAGCTAAAAGCAATTTCATCCTGTGCATCTAGTGGCAGAAAAAGGGCCACTGGGGTGCATATGGGTCAGCTATTCTGTGTGGTCACCCCCAGAAAAGGGCCATAAATTTTCTCTTCACTATCATGTGCTACCCAGCTGGCTTTGTATTTCTATGCACATGGCTCAGCTGGACATATCTCGCCTTTTTGCTTCCTTTTTTGGATGAACGGCTACTTATGTTCTGATTCTCACTTCCCTGCTGCTGCGCTTTTGAGAGGATGGATTATCATGTCTTATACTATTGACTGATGAATTCTGTTTCTTCATAAAATAGTCAAATACAAATTGGAGAGTAAGTTCACAACTACAATGTCATTTTTACAGGTTAAATCCCATTGTGTTAATTCAACATGTTGGGCAGAGTGCAGGAAATGGTAGGTATCTCAAAAAACTGGATGGTCTTTGTAGGCGAGTCATTAATGAGGACTTCAGTACTCTTGAACTTTGTTCCTAGTTTCTCCACAGACTTGCTGTCAGACCTCAAACCAGAAATAGTCAGTGACTTTGGATACTTTGGGCTTGATCTTTGGTTCCTGCATGGCTTTGACTCTTCTTTGTTGTATGTTGAGTGCTGTTAAAATTGAGTCCTAACTGTCTTACATTGGACAACTCTGAAACAAAGCATCTAAAGTAAGCATTACACGGGAAAATTTGGTTGAAGGTACTCTCTGCTTAGTTTGCTTATCTGTTCAGTGAAAGGAAGGACTCTTCAGCTAAATTAATTGTTTTTTGGATGTCTTAAGAAGACTAGTTAGTTTGGGATAGACATAGTTAATTACTCTTACAACTGGATGCATTGTTTAGTGTGAGAAGAAATCTGGATGTGGCTCATGGAGGGGAGATAAGGCTATACTCTCGATGGCAGTGAGACTACAAAAGATCATCAAAGCGTGAAAAAGGCATAGATTTGATGGTATATAAAGGTAAGGCAAGTGGAAAAGAATGTATCTAAAAACCACTCCAAGCAGCACCATCTCTTCCCCCAACAGAAAGGGACCTGTGCAAACCTAGTGCCTGATCGGAGACGGGGAATAGATTCGATTCCTGTTTTGTCTGTCAATGCAGCGTATTTCGGACTCAAGACCGCTCTTCATATGTGTGTCTTTCTTCACTCACTGGGAATAGCAGCAGAGAGTACATGTCAGCAAGTCTGTGTTTCTTTGCTGTCTGTGAGAATTGCAAGTTAAAGTATTTATTATTTTTTAGTTAGGTGTCTCAACTGCTGACAATCAAGGAATCATGGTGTTTTCTTGGGACTTTTCAAATCTGTATTTTCTGATTCTACATGGAGCAGGAGTGCTTGATGGTATAGTGAAAATTCAGTTAACAGTTTTTAAAATCTTGCATTGTTTGTCTTTTGTTTCTTGTCAAATTTGTACGATAGACAACTTCCACTTTGGCTTTTTTGTGAAAAAGAGCTTTAATTGGGTAATGGTGACTTCAGTTCTGTAGTAGTGTTGTCTGGATTTCAACTGCTGATGTAGTTGTGTGATCTTCTGTTGCCATCACTGGTCTTCTGAATTGCGGTTTCTTCTCTCTTCCACCTCAATACTGAGACATACTGGAGAATTAAAAATAGTTAACAAATTCCATAAAATGAATTCCAAACTGACTTAGAGAACAGACCATAAATAATACAAACATAGAATAATAATGGAGCAGCAGCTGGCAGAAGGCATGAGAGTAAGTGAGCAAAAAGTGGATTTTGGAGAAAAAAGATTCTTCTTTCAAATAAAAGGAAGTATTTTAAAGTGGGATCAATTACCCAGTATTTTTCTCTTCCTTTTTTTTTTTTTTTTATTTCTGGCACTGCTCTGTGGGTTAAATTGTCAGTGAGCAAGGGGGAGCAGGAGGGTAGAGTCTGTGCTTCTCTGAGTGATTTGCTAAGCCTCTTAATGCATTTATTCCTCTCCTCATGGTCATTAATAGATTCATTATTTAGACAGGGAAATAGGTGCCCAGGCGTTCCTCTAGCCGGTTATTCCTTTTTCATCTGGAAGAAAGCTTTTTATTAAAAATCACTTTCTGGTGTAGGGAGAGGCCTGGGAGAAGCAAGAGACCTGAGCTGGGGCAGGGGGTGCGAGGTGAAGAGCAGAGGGTGGGAAAGGTGGCCCAGCAGATGCACTGATTAGGTTTTCTTTGCTAAGAAGAAAGGCAACCTCTGATAGCTGCCCTGTATTCTCGTTGTGAGAATGGACTTTTTTTCATTACTTGCTTGTCAGATAAAATGAACGTGTATGTGTGCGTGGGGAGAGGCTGAAATTAATTACTGCCAGCAAATGAAGCATATGGAAGCTTGTCTTGATGTTACAGTGGTTGTGAATTAGTGCAGAAAAAACAGTGGAAAAGCAAACACTGGAACGCTGTATTTGGATCAGAGCTAGCTCTGTACTGGCTTATTAATGTCCCCCCAGACCCAAACCTACTTTCTCAGGTATATTGAGGGTCTCCTAATTACACTTGTATTTTCTCTTTGCCGTTGGGATTCATAAGATAAGGATAGCATCACAGTCCAGATCATTGTTGCTGTTTCCACTGGTGGTCCCCCAGTTGGGTGAGAGGTGCCCCAACATAAGTGGCATGACAGAGAATTTGGGGTAAATGCTCAGCTTCACAACTGTGCAGAAAGAAAAAATTCTCAGCAATGTTGATGGCATTGTTATTTTAACATACACTTACTAAAACCATCTCTGCATTTCTTCTGTCTCAAAAGAGAGGAGTTAAATATGGGACCATAAAAGCGTAGCTTTCTCCTGTTGGAGCAAACGTCTGAGCTGCCACTGATTCCAGGGAAGTAGAATGGGGGCTAATGGGGTAAAGATTATTGAAGTTCACTTCTGAGAGCTGCTTGGCAGCTGTGGGCCACCTGAAATCCTTGTTGACTTTAATGAAAGTTGTATAGTCTTAACACAACTGAGGGCTTGAATGTTGCACCTGAAGCAACTGTTTGTCCCAATTAGAAAGATGCTTAACTAATGCAAGCCTGCTGAGGTCTTGAGTTAACATTATGTGTTGGCAGGTCTTAGCAAAATTTCCTTACAGAAGCATTTTGTCCCCATTGAGCAGAATTAACGTCTCTGTTAAACAGTAGTTATTACCATTTAAGTATTACTGGCTTAAATCAGTTCCTTGTGGAATCCAGTAGGTAAACATGCTTCCTTGGGGAAGCGTGTCCCAGTTCAGTGGATTACAGAGCAAATGATATCCAGTGTAGTGCAGCAGTGAAACTGAAGTAGCTTCTGCTGATGCATTTACAGGGTTTCAGCCTCATGTCTTCTGAACTAAAAAGTCATGAGCTACACTGGTACAGTGGAGATTGTTTTAGTTAAAGGTGTCAGCAGTTGTAAAACAGTCACACAATTAAATTTTGGTATATGGATTGTTAAAACAAATCCTGATGCACCTCTTGAATTTTGTGTAATCTAGGGTCAGACTGTGTTCTGATCGTAAAATTTTTCATTCCAGAATTGAGGGCTTTGCTGTTACTGAGTCTTGAAAAATGCATCTGTCAAAAGCCAAGGCAAAACCAATTTCCACATACAACATCCAATAAGGTATTGGAGGCAAGAAGGCTTCAGTGACTTGCCTTCAGCCTGGAAGTAAAACTGAGTTCTTTGACTTAGACATTGCAACTTCTTTAACAGTAATTATTTACTTTTCTGTCCTGGCCAAAATTGCACCTTTAGCACCTCCCTGTCTTGGTGCTTCTCTGCCCTCCTTCTAAACTCAATGCAGAACCCTTCTCTGCCGTACTGTGAACGCTTACATACTGTAGCTGTGCAGCTACTGTGTCTCACAGCACGTGGAAAAGGTAGTATTCAGTGATATTGAAGCTTTATATCAATTTCAAAATGCCTTAGAATCCACCAGTGCAGAAGGAGTTACAGAAGTACAAATTATGCTTTTTCCTCAGCTTCTGTGTTAGATTGAGCAGAACGTACTATTCACAGCTTCTGGAGTTCAGTAGCGTGTGCCTGGGTGTTAAGGGATAAAGAGTCAGTGTCACCTCATCGAGTGCCCCTAGGATGATCCTGTATTCAAACTTCACCACCTTCTTTCATTTACCAACATATTTTTGGGTGGAAGAGGGGGAATGGCGAGTTCTTCAAAACACTCACTGTCTCATGGCTTTACTTGGACTTTGCTTCTCACCATGGGGCAAAATTATGCCTGAACCTCTGAAACACCTGAGCCTCTGCTATGGGAAAAAGTAAGGGAGATGTGGCTGTGTTGTGGGGGAAGAAGTGGAGGAGAGAAGCTGGGCTTCCTCAAGCTTCTAAACTGGTCAGATTTCTTGTCTTGGAATCCCAGGTGGCGGGAATGAGGTTGTGAAGGGAGGAGGAGGTTGGCTGTGCAAGTTTACAGACCTTCTGTGGATAGGTTGCCTCTCAGTAAGCCAGTATGAGGAACCTAGATATTAAATATTAGACTAAGAGCTGCTCCTTCTTAAAAACAAGCCACTCTGTCCCAGTCTCTTGCAGTATAATTTATCTGATGTCCAGTACAGGGAGCCCTGGCTTTAGCAAGTGTTTTTTCATGGCATTGCTGTCTCTGCACACATAACCACCCAGATGAGATGGCAAGGCTGTTCTGGCTGCATGGAGTTGTATCCTGCGGGGCATCGGTGATTCATCTCCCAGGGTGCAGAGGGAGTGGTATGTATTGTCATTCGAGCACATCACCTTTGGGGAAAAAGTTCTTTCTAAGTGACAGTGCTTAAAATTGCAAGCTCCAAGTGTGTATAGCGGGAGTCTTGCAGGTGGCAATAGAAACCGCTAACCAGGATCATCTAGTTCCTTATCACCTGGTTACCAGCTCCGCCACAGCTAGAGGAAGAGATGCTTCCTCGCTCTGTGACTAAGGTTACTTATCTCTGCAATGGGCATAATAATATTGGCTGGCCTGCCACAGGAGGTGGGAGAATCTATACCATGTTTTGAGGCAAGTAAGTGCGAAATATTGCGACTTGTCTGGAAATACTCCATTTGATTCAAGACATACAACATCGAGCTGCATATCTTTAGATGATGACTGCTCAGAAATTAAATGGAGTGTGATACACTGCTGTGAGATGATAAATGCCAGGAATTCAGCCCTGAGTAGGTGAGGACAGGTGGGTGAAAGTGGGATAGAGTTGCTGATAAAAGCTATGTTATCTCTGGAAGCCTTGGTGGGCAAGGTTATCAGAGGAATATGAGTGAATATATTAATCTGTGGCTAGAGGGCAACAACAGGAGCAAGGGAGAGGAAGGGGTCTCCCACTTAGAGGAAGCTATACCACAGCATATTCTAGAGTAAACTGGTAGATTACAGATTCTTGATCTACTTTAAACTAGTATGGGAAGGGGCTGCTCCTGCGGTACTGGAATTCTTTAGTGTCCCAACTTCTGTCTCAAGCTCTGCACGCGGTTCCTTCCTCAAAGTTCCAGCCCCTTCGTGAAAGCCCTGGTTATGCAGCATTGGTTTCGGCTGTAAATTTCCCATAGTCCAAATACCCTCTTGTACTGTGTGCATGTAAGTTTATAAACATCTTCACAAAATGCTTTTCCTAGAGTCTTTACTGCCTTTCCTAGAATCTTTCTGCATTAGCAACCTTTAGTCTGGGCATCCCCGCCATGTTGCTTTAAGGATGCAGATGTTTTTTAATAATGCTTGCTGGCCTTTGATGGCTTATGGGCTCTGAGTATTTGTTCTGCCTTAAAATCTCCAATAAGCTGAACTCCATAGTTAATTGACTTAACCCTTAATATTCCAAACAAACCTTACAGATTGAAATCCAAATGTTACATAAAAGGCAACGAAAACTACTAACTTGAGTGATGCTTCCCAGAATGTGCTTTGGGAAAAACGGACAAAAACACTTTATAGTGCAAGACTTGCAATGGGAAGTGCAGGATGAACAGCGTCTGCAACTTGATCTGAATATGATTTGGGCATCCCAAGTGCTTGGGTCTCAAGCTTAGCTCAGTGTAAATCCAAAAATCCTTTTTCTCCGTAAAGAGCTTGAGCCAGACTTCCCCTCGGGGGAGGGATATTCTGAATGCAACGCTTTAATACTTCCTTTCCTAGCAGGAGACCTGAGGTAGAGAGCTGACATGCAGAAAGGGGTGTTAATGATACTTTTCTTAATCTCTTGAAAGTATTGCTCTTGGTTTTCTTTCACTCCTGGAATGGCATGCAGCCCTCTCTTTTCCTGTCCACTTCAGCAGACCTGAGGAGCAGCTTGCTCAGGTACTATATCTCTTTCTTGAAATGTTTGCAAACAAACCCCAAATCATACAATCATTGCCTAGTTTCATGATTTGTTGTCTTTTTTCAGTGGGTGGTTGTCTGAATTCAGAAGTGTTTTCTGGGCACTTGGCCTGACTCTCAGTTTTGCATCCAAATTGGGTGGAATTCGTAGCCCCTTTGTTCTGGCGTGAAACTTGGCCGATGCAGCAGAGTTTTGCTGTGAGTTCTGGAGCCCATGTTGTGTTTTGACTGGAAGGAATTAGTCTGATTAAGCTGATTCTTTATTCATGCAAACACACAAAATTGCCACAGCTCGTACCAATCAATTACCAGTTTGTTTGTCTGCCCATCACCATTGTGTTAGTGTGCAAGTGGTACAGGCTTTGTTCTTTCCTCCCTTGTGTGTCACTGCCTACAGCAGCGCCCCACTCCTCAGCTTCTACCCCTGCTTTGCGCAGGTAAAAATGACGGTGTAAGCCCTTCGTCAAGGGAGAGTGGAGCTTCTCTTCTTCCTTTGCTTTGCTTTTCTTGCCCACTCTCCCTGCAGGGTGTCCAGGCACATATAACAACACATCCTTGCTACCATGCTATTCATTCTGCAGCAGCTGCTGGTTTGACCCAGCAAGCTCCTGATCTTGGAGGCTGTGACCCCCCTCTCGGATGTGGAGTGGACAGCAGTGCCAAGTCTCCCAGGGTGTGTTTGAAAATGGGTAGAGCCTTGAAAACCAGCAGTAAAGGCTTTCTCCATTCCCAGCGACGTTTCACCTCCCTTCCTCCCCACAGCAAACAAATTGTATTGACAGACAAAAGTAGGATTATGGTGAGGAGATTTGCAAGACAACAGGATTATGGAAGCTAAAACAAGCAAACATTGAGATTATGTTTCGGGAGTGGGCAGGATGGGCTTGGGGGAGGAAGGGGACAGCACGGGAGCAGTAACTGGGCTGTGGTGCTGGTCTGACACAGTGGTGGTGAGGCAGCAGGAAAGAGGATTTAACGTATTTTAGGACAGAAGCAAGCAAAGTAATTTCTCCCTGTAAACTCTGGTGGATGGGAACCTTGTAGATTTGCATTACTGTTCTCAATTTTTGCTTTTTGTGAGTCTGGGAACAAAGAGGTAGAGTGGAGAGGCTGGCCTAAACCTGTGAGTCCTGAAAGCCCCCCTGCTCACCAGGGCAGGATAGGCACCAGCTGTCAGCTGATCCAAGCTGAGATCAGCTGTGACCTAATTATTGGCCTCTTAAACCTGCATTATTCCTTTCATTTTCCAGCTCATTGACGTTGTATAGAGAGAGGGTGAAAGAAGGTAGAAAAAAAGAGTTATTGATAATCCACTTCCTATGTGTCTGCCACTCAGCCAGGGTCATGGCTGGATGGCCTCCATCAAGGAGAATGAGGGTGGGCTTTTAACCCCTTCTGCTCCCCTGTGGGAGGAAGACAGCTTTGTGCATTTGGGGGAATGGAAGCTTACAACAATTTGAAATAAAACATCAGTGTGCTCTAGGTCAGAAGGGTTTTGTAGTTCTTGTTTGCTCTGAGGCGCGAGGAATCAGGCAGTTGATAACCTATGAAAGGAAGGAATGAACAGCAAACACCCATCACCCCCCTGGCACACAGGCAGGTAGAGTCATGCCTGACGGGTTCATAATCCTATTGGTTGGGAAGGCATTATGTGTGTGCATTTTGCAGTGTTCAGTAGACAAAGCACTTGCACTATAGACATGTTTTGGCCTTTTTAAGGTTGACATACATGTATGAGAATGCTTTGCTTGGGCAACAGGACGGTACCAACCCAGTCAGTGTGACCTTGGATACAAATAACATACCAGCTCATAACCTTTCAGTGCATCTGGCTGCTGGTGAGAGCAGCTTGGCAGCCTTGATTCACCCATCCAGGATGTGATTGCCACTGTTACTACCTGCCTTGCGGGTAGTTAAAACAATCAGTTGCAAGAATGGGAAAAGATCCAATACCGGTGGCTAAGGTTGTGTTGGGCTGGGTGTGTGGCACAGCACGGTGGGAGCGGAAGAGCAGCAAAGGTCTGCTTTCTGGCTATGGTGGCAGGGCCTAGGGAAGCCAAATGTCGTGGCTCTGGCAGGTCAGTGCAGAACGAAAGAAGGAGATGGTGAGGGATGAGCAGATTGTGCCAAACTATCAATTTTTCCATAAAAATCCACTTTCCAACTGCCAAATCTCTGTGCATCTTCCTCCAATAACTGATAATGCCCACCAATCAAATGACCTCCTTGGTGATTAAAGTGTCTGTCTCCTGTTCGCTGATTTGTCGCCAACCCAATCTTTCAGGCTTTTAAACCCTCCTACAATGCTTTCTAGTTAGCATATGTTCTCTAAGTCTGCACTTGCCAAGATCCACTCACAAATGCTTGTTTGCTGCTTTATTCAGCAATATAGGTGCCCTGCACTTTCTGCTGTTTCTGACATTCAAACCTGCTGCTAAAGAAGGGAGGGTGGGGAGACTGAGCGAGGAGAACTCCCCTATTGTATTATACTCTCTAATCCAGCCAAATTGTTGAGACTGGCTGTAAATTGCTAGGATAATTGACCTTCAGTCTTTTGAAATACACTTCTGGGAGTGAAATACATTTGACTTCCTTTTTTTTTTCTTTTTTTTCCTGTTTGAAGCCTCTTGCAGCCTTTCCAAAGCATCTTCTCACAAATTTTAATCAATAACCTAGTCAGTGGTAAGCCTGAGTCTATCACATCTATTACCTTGATGGCAGTGGTACTGGAAGCTCCTATTCCTTCACTTTTGACATCAAAGCTAACAGCATGGAAGGAAAAAAACCAAACAAACAAACCAAACCCGACCCCAAAAAAACAAACCAGAAAGATTAAAATTGAATTGGGATGGTTTTAAAAAGTGAGCACTTCCAAGCCTGATCAAATCTATTACAGTTATTTATTATTGACTGACTACTCATTGCATGTTCAAGGCTGTGTGATACGCACAGCAGCTATAGCTACTACCTCTAGAGCCTCAGCTTTTAGGTCAGAGTTGCACGCTGTAAGTCAGGAGTGTGCAGCATGTGCTTAGGATGCAAATGTTGACAGGTGCTGACCACCTGGGAAGGAGCTCATGGCATCAGCATTTCTTTTCTGTCAATATATATGCATCATTCTTTACTGTGGCCCTTTTTGTGGTATTTCTGTTGTGACTGTTGCCTGTTGCTTGTGTCTTAATGAAAAGTGTAAATCTCTTGGTAAAAGTGACCTGCGTACCTAGGATCTCCTAGCAGAAATGATTTAAAAAAAAAACCAAAATAACAAGAGGCCCTTGCATAAGGGACATGGTGGGAGGTGCATAGTCTCATTGCTTATGTATTGAGTAGGAATTAGAGCAGTTAATATCTATTCCTGAGTTTTTTGTTATTTACGAGCATTTTTTTGTTAGTAACAGCAAAGGCAACAGTGGTGTTGCTTATCTTCCTTGGGTGTTCATAAACTAAATGATTCTGACACTAAATGGTTGTAGGATCTTAGCCAAGTTACTCGCCATCCCTATGCCTTAGTTTCAGGGGTAATTGTTTCCAAAACTTGATTAAGCTTATAGTGTTCAAGTGCTGCGAGATCTTCAGAATATGCACCTTGTTAATTCTTCTTGGCTGTAAGATATATTGAGGAATAATCTAATAGATCCAGGCTGTGGAGCAACTGAAGAATCTTTGTCCCATTCCCATTTTGTGACTTGCACTTTTTTGCATTTAGGTGAATTATTTCCTTACACAAAGAAAAGAAAGCGAGGATAATGATGCTGCTAAAAAGCATTCTGAGATCCCTAAATGAGAGATGCAGCCTAAGTGCCAAATTGGTAGCATTGTTGTAACACATGCTGGAGAAACAGGCAGCCCTGAGTGAGTTCATCTCTTGCTGGGTAAGCCAATATGTTGTGATATGGTAAACAGCGTAGCACAGCTGGAAATACTTGCGTGGCCCTCATGGAGCCAGCCAGCCTGGTAATGTGTGAGAGGGACCGCTCAAGAAGGAGACTGGCCTGTGAATTCAGACTGAAATGAGATGTGGCCATGATAGCCTCAACCTACAGCACGAGTCTGTAGATATTCCTGGCGGTACCCTAGGGAGAAGAGGAGGCTTTGGAGGGGGGAGTAGCAGTTACAGCTGCAGTGCGTGGTCCTGGTGCTAACCCAGTGCAGTGCCCTAAAGGGTAAACTGTTTGCATAACAAGAGGTCTCCTGAGTCTGTTGCATAGGAGGTGCTATTTATCACCCCCAGCTGCAAGCAGCAACAACCTCTAATACAATGGAATGATGCCTCAGGCCAGTCTATACATTTATCAGCATATTAATAAATCATCATAAAAATAAAACAAGTTTATTGCTATTAAAAATTTACATGGAACGTTTGTCGTCTGTAAGCCCCTTTCTGTCCTCCTCCTTACCCTCTCATCACTGCTGACATGGATCAACCACCACAGAGATGGCTATGGGGGAGAGGGGATGTGCAACAGGTAAGGACTCCAGGCATCAGTTCAGGCAGCAGCCCAAATTGATGCCTGTTTGCCAGTTCATCCATGTGATAGGCATGGGATAGCTGGTTACCAGCATCTTGTGGTCAGGGATGCTGCACATCCCAGGGCTTTGTGAAAGCCAGAGGGAATGGGCCAGGGCACCACCACCCTCACGTTCCCATTTTAGAGGGCACTGGGGACAGAGGCAGGTAATGAGACTGTTGTGGCTGCCCTGGGTGACTGAAGAGTGCAGCATTTCTGCTTCTGGGCTACTGTGAGACTGTGCCGGCTGTGCTGCGGGGTTAGCGTAGCAGAGGATGATGCAGACCTGCTTCTGGGTGGGCCTGCCCACCTTGAGAGCAAGATGATATTTGGCTGGTTGAGTTGCTCAGCCACACGGCTGCGCTTTCAGGTCTTTTGCCACAGCCTGCCTGCTGTCACGTTCACGCCAGGGCCTGCAGGACTGCCATTTGCTATGATAACTTCCTTAGTGACCCTGGGTTGCTGTGTCGGGTGCAGGCAGTCTCGATGTGCTGGCTAGGTGTGTGATATCATTGTGGGGACTGGGTGCTTCTGCAGTGCTGGGTGACCTTTGATAGGTACTGGATTGCTTTCTGGGTCGTTGGACTCTCTTAAAACTGCAGGCCCTAAGAGAGGTCAGAGAGCATGTCTGAGGTGCAACTTCCCACTCATCTGGAAAAGATGGTGAGAGAGCTGCTTGTCTGACATTTCCAGCCAGATTTTTAGCTGCTTCTGAGCCTGGTAACCTAGCTTAATGGATCCTTGTTAGCTTTTGAGGCTGCAACTGGTATAGCAAAGGTTTTGCACTGGCTTTAACAGCAGTCTCTCATTTGTTTCCTCATACTGTTGTTGTTTTATGAGGGAAGCCGCCTGGGAGTTACAAGTCTCCCAAAGAATCCAGCTGTGATTTATGAATTGGCCATCAACAGTTATTATGTCAGCCACTGCATGCATCCATTCTAATAAATTTCCTGCATCTTCCTTAGCAGCTTGTTTTACTCCCCTTTATTGATACCATGGTCTTAACAAAAGCAGCACATCAATTACCGTAATTGCATTCTGCACTGCTGGAGATGTGGTCTGAGGACAGGTTGTGGAGCCTGGGTGGGGGATTAAGAGCTATTGAGAGGGCCTAAAGAGAGGAGAGCAGAGGTGCAGTTGATGCCCAGGTGGATTTCCCTTGATGCTTTCTATCCCTTTAACTCCAATGTCTTCCTAAGAAAGAGAAGGAGGTGAGATCATTGTAAGTGTGGCCCAAATGAATCTTACCTGCTGGGCTATCCCAGTTGTATATTATTGTAAAATATGAGATATTAATCAGGGTTTTGTACATTTTCTAACTGCCTTTTTTCCCTGTTTTATTTTTAAACTCTTTTAGTGATTGAAGCAGTGAATATGTATTTGATGGATGGATTATTCAATGGATAAGAAACTGGCTGAATGACTGCATCCAAAGAGTTGTAGTCAATGTCTCAATGTCCAAATGGAGATCAGTAACAAGCGTTGTCTCTCAGGGGTCTGTATTGGGACTGGTACTGTTCAATATCTTTGTTAACGATACAGACAGTAGGATTGAGTGCACCCACAGCCAGTTTGCAGGTGACACCCAGCTGAGTGGTGCAGTTGATTCACTAGAGGGAAGGGATGACATGCAGAATGGCCTTGATAGGCTTGAAGAGTAGGCCTGTGCTAAACTCCTGAAGTTCAACAAGGCCAAGTGCAAGGTCCTGCACCTGGGTTGAGGCAATCCCAAGCATCGATACTGACTGGGGAATGGATGGATTGAGAGCAGCCCTGGGAGAAGATCCTGGGGATATTGGTGGATGAAGAATTTGGCATGGATAAAGAGAAGTGTGGCCAGGAGGTCGAGGGAGGAGATTCTCTTCCTCAATTCCACTCTGGTGAGATGCCAACTGGAGTACTGCATCCAGCTCTGGGGTCCTCGGAACAAAACAGACAGGGATCTGGTAGAGCAGGCCCAGAGGAGGGCCATGAAAGCAGTCAGAGTGTTGGAACACCTCTTCTGTGAAGAAAGGCTGAGAGACCTGTGGTTCTTCAGCTTGGAGAAAAGAGGGTGACCTTATTGTGGCCTTTCAGTACTTAAAGGGGGGCTTATAAGAAAGATGGAGAGAGAATTTTTACTAGGGCCTGTAGTGACAGGACAAGGGGTAACAGTTTTAAACTACAAGTGGGTAGATTTAGGTTAGATGTAAGGAAGAAATTTTTTATGATGAGGGTGGTGAGACACTGGAACAGGTTTCCCAGAGAAATTGTGGATGCCACGTCATTGGAAGTGTTCAAGACCAGGTTGGATGGGTCTTTAAGTAACCTCATCTAGTGGAAGTTGTCCCTGCCCACAGCAGGGGCATTTGGCTAGATGGTATTTAAAGGTCCCTTCCGACTGAAACCTATCTATCATTCTGTGATAACCGAGGAGCAGATCACCTAGCTTTCTATTTCTGGTTCGGGAAAGGAGTTTGTGCATTAGTGTTTAAAGCACGGGATTTGGACACACAGCTGCTGGTTCTGCCACTGAGTCGCTCTGATCTCGGGAAAGCCCGTTAACCTGTCGCTCAGTTTTCTCACGCTTAAGTGGGGTAAGGCTGGTATTCACTAACTTCATAGAGCCTATTGAGATTTCCTGGTTGATGATGATTAAATTCTAGTCTCTTTACTACTCAGTTTGGGTTTTTTTTTTCAAACAGGATAAAGTTTTCTATAATGTGTATCTTTCTGTATGATATCTATAGGTAGAATGGCTACAATGTCCATATCCTGTATTGCTGGTGTGAAATGATGTTAGGATTTGTGTGTCCCTGTCTGGCATTTGATACCATATTTGCAGAAGACAGTTGTGTATCTACATTAGTTAGGCGTTTTATGGTTTGTTTTTCAGGTGAAGAGGTACATAGTACACAGATGATTAATTCACACTTGTTCTGTCTTCTCTACAACCCAAACTGAGTTTTGTTCACCTTCCTAAAGTGGAAGCTTTGCTTCGTGTATGAGAGTGTTATTTCTTTCTTATTTCTTTCTTATTTCTTTCTTTTTTCTTTCTTTTAATGGTAGACACTACAGGATTCTTTAGAGAAAGATGTGGCTGTGCTGATGGGGCTGACACCCTGTACTTGATTCATCCGGTTTGCTTCTTGATCAGAAGTGTTGCTGGTATAATTTGAGATGTATCAGTGTGATTTTTACTACTGGGCTCTCTTATTTCTTCTGAACCAGGGGTCGTGTATCAAAGTTGATTTTAACTATAGATGTGATTAAAGGTTGGATTTGTCACTTTTTTCTTTCATTAGTCATTATGGCAAATAGCAAATATATCAGCACAGCACTGTTCACACACTGGTGTCAAGCTGTGCATTTTCCAGCTCAAATGTCCATGAGCTGAATTTTACTTTATGCTTTTTCTGTGCTACTTTATATTACTCCCTTCCCTTGCGTACAGTATAGCAGTTTCCATATGCTTTCTCAGTCGTTATTAATCTTCTATCATCCATCTGTCATGTGTTTCTTCATTACTTTATCTGTGTGCTAAGCATGCACAAAGGCTCCAGTTAGCTTTGCATGTTGGGTTTATGTATGAAGTGGTGTATCTTCAAAGGCCATATCTGAACACATTCCAGTCTGCATATCCTTACGGTGTGACAGCCTTGCCTTAGCTGACAGAAGCAGACTGCCGCAGTTCTTGTTTCCTTAGCCCTGAGCTGTTACTTATTTCGGTCACAACTTCAGCATCCCATCCTTCAGCTGTAACAGCTAACAGCTTTTCCCAGGTCCCCATGCATCTTACCTAGCACCCAGTTATATCTGAGTTAGATCATAGCTGAGGTAAGTTTGCCGTAGCTCAGCACTCTGGGTTAGCCCTGCTACACAGTGAATCTAAATAATCCTTTTTTTGCAGTGGTACTGTTACTCCTCCAGCTGACTGAATTAATAGTACTCTCCATAATATTCCTTTGTGGATTAGACCCTCAGCACTACAACCATAGCCCTTCTGCTTTTATTCTTTATTTGTGGATTTATTCCCAGTTTTGTCCATGAAATGATCATTTAGTACATGAGCAATATGCTGATTTCCCCTTATGGTTATTGCATTTTCTGTTCATAAATCAGGAATTAATTTGTCTTTTTTGGGTCCCTTGGTGCCTTTCTGCTTAATAGCGAAGTGTATTTGGTCTGTGTTATCTAATGAAAAATAAGAATAACAGATAGTGAAAAGCGATGTCCCCAGCAACCTCTCATCCCCCTCAGAACCTGGGGGACCCTCTTTTTCTCCCTTTTCCATCCTGGAGACCCACTTGCATCTGTCACTTGCTGATAAGGGACTACTGTGCTGTTTGGTAGTTAAGAGATAGGCCAGGGCTGGAGGGGAGGAGGGTTTAGTTGTCAGTCACCTGGGATCCGTCTGCAGCCCTGCCACTAAATTGTTCTGTGACCTTCACCTCCTTGCATAGCAGAATAATTGAAATCAGATATAAAATAACTCTAACTGCTCCAGTCAGTCCGTTTAACTGCCAGTTCAATTTCACATTGCTGTGCTGTAATGCATATGCATTTTGCTTTATTAAGTTTGAAATGTCTTAAGTGCTTTTCTTTTTGTGGAGCCTAGTAGAAGTCCGTGTTGGGAAGATTACAGCAAACGTGTACTGCAAGAGCAGTGTAAAGGGCACAGTTCTTTCATCCCCAGTACTGTTTGTTTTGGAGATTACCAGCCAGAGATGCTCCTGCTGCATGAAGCACACTCTTTTCTTTCCCTTGAGCAAAGCGACTCTTCATGCAGCATTTGTGTCCCTGGCTGATCCAGGGCGCAGAAAGCTAGTGGCTAGATTCTGAGCTCGTTTTCGTGGGTCTTGCTCCTTTACCCTCACCGCTGTTACTTTAGAGAGAAGAAATCAGCCCCAGAACTGTAAATCCTGGATGGTCTCCAGCAAGGTAGGGCAGAGGAAAAAAAAAATATAATCTGAATTTTGAAGCCTTCTGCTTGAAGCTTCTCAGGGGGAGCAGTTCTCTTCAGGAAGGTGAAGGAAAGTGCATAGCTGCACAAGGAGGGAATGCAGCCAACACCAGGTTGCTCAAGAATGGTGATGGTAAGTGCGGTTTGGGATGCAAATGCTGGAATTGCTGGCAGGTAAATCCCCAAGCGCAGCTACCGAGCGCAACAGCTCTGTGGAAAACTCATGGCTGTTGTCCTCACTTCTGCAAGGGTTTTCCCTCCTCTTGAAAATATTCAGCCCTTTGGAGAAATATTTTTTTTGCAGGAGGGTGAAAGATGGGGAGAGACCTCCTGACTCTTTCCCTGCTGGGTTCCCGTGCTGATACACAAGCCCTGGCAGATGAGAGGCCAGCAGGGATCCTTTTTGTGTGTGAGGCTGCCGTTTGCCAGAGAGTATTTAATGCTGGGAATGCAGGGCTGGGTTCTGTGTTTTCGGGGCATGTTTGACATTTGTCTCTTGCTGTGTCATTTCCAGTCCCTTTTAGAGGGTTTGAATTTGCCAGTTTGTAGAGCATGTGGTGGGCTACAGGAGCTAAATAGTTAACCCTGCAGTGGTCTGGGTTCTCTTTGCCAGCTAGAGAGAAGAAAAAACAACAGCCTAAAACACTAGGAAACAGTTGTAAAATTCCCGTTTAAGCAGGCTTCCCTCTCCGTTGCTGAACCTCTTTGAACTCTCAGAAGTCATGTCTCACCCAGTGACATTAGCCCCCAAAACAGGCGGCTGTGGCAGTCTTGTCTGTACTGTGTTGGGGACTGGGGAGGGTGGAGGGAGAAGACAGGCACAGGAACAGAGCCGCGTTTTCCCCTCTTGCTGGAGGGCATTATTGTCTAATAGGCACTTTAGTCAGATGTTTGCTAGATGAGAGTCGGGGGATCTTGCGATCTCTAGGGAGAATTCATGCAAAGCTGTAGACTATAAAAATGGCCCTGGGCGAGTGAGTTTCTAGAGATAACACTGTCAGTTTTATTGGGAAATTAAAAATTAAAAGGCAGATAGATCATGCTGCTTAAATATACCCTGCCATTTGTCCCTCTCGGCCTTATAGACAATTTAAAGAGAGAATACTAAAACACAAAAGCTACCCAAAGAGCCTTTTACAACATTTGTTTAAGGTCTGTATTTCACTGGCTGTGGACACCTGTCCTTTGTTCCTGGTTCATTCAGTTGTTGATCTATTTTCTGTAGTAGTTCAAGATATTTTTTTGCCTTAGCATCAAAGGATAAAGCAATATATTCAGCACTTACATTATTTACGTGTGCGTGTGTGTGAGGGGTAAATGTAGTTGTTTCTTTAATACAAACTCAGTGCTATTTTTTCAGTATGGAAGCTGGAATAAGTGGACAGAATGATATACCTCCACAATTTAGAGGTATTGTACACTTTAAACTCTGAACATGATTTTGTAGCTAATATTTATAGTTAGCATTAGGTAGCCCTGGTAAGCCCCAGCCACCTGGCAACGTGGCAATCTGGACTTCTGGAATGTGGGTCTGATTAAGTCAGTCTTTGCATTAGGTTTTGCACATGTAGGACGCAAATTGCATGATCTGTCTTGAAGCAATGAAGTTCAGAGCAGTTTTCAAACTAGTACATATTTGGAAATTGTTAAACATGCGTATATTAGGTATGGGAAAGGCCTCAGTACATTTAGGGAGATGGGAGAACTAGAAACTGAGTGGGTTTAAAAATATGGTAGTATTTGTTTAGGAAATGTTCATAGGTTTGTAGGGAAATGCCTCATACAGAGGAAAAAAAAGCTCAGAGCTGTTCATAGAAATGCACTGTTGTAATAGAGCCCTCCAGTTTGCCTGCAGCAGCAGGGGAAGGGAGCGAAGCCTCCTTTGCTGGTGGGATGTGCTGGTTGGGAAGTTGGCTTGGGCTGCCTTACCCAAGGTGCGGTGGCCCAGGTCAGGGGGTGGGGAGGGGGACGTCAAGTGCTGCAGGGGGTCGAGGTTGCTGGGGGGAGTTCTGGGTGTGCGGGCTGTGCTGTGCATGTGTGGGGGAGAGGGGAAGCTCCAAGACTGTAGAGGGGGGTCAGAGTGTCTGAACTGTGTGGGGGGGCAGCACTGGGATGGTGGACGACTGCTGCATTTTTAGGATCCATGCCATATGAAGTAAGGGTGACTATACCCTACATGGGGTTGGTTGATGGACTTGGTACTTGAATCAAGATTGCATTTGCAGAGCTGCACGAAGGAAGCATCTCGACTGCTTGTTGCCTGCAATGACCTTACTTAGTGTTAGGAGCTGCTCGCTTTTGTGAGTGATATAGAAGCTCCACCATATATGCTGTGTGATATTTTCCAGGTCCCAGACTAAGCCTATTTCTCAGGCAGTAACAGCTTTATGCTGCAAGAAGATGACAATGAGGATAATCCCAGTCAGGCACCATCTTCTGTAGTGACAGTGACCAAGTATGTCAGCTTGGAGAGGACTGGGGAGACGCAGAGATGTTTCTCTCTCCCCAGCGCAGCTCCTTGCCCTCTCTCATCAGTGCACGGACTACTGCTGTCTCACAGCCTGTCTTACACAGGACAACACAATTACCCCGTGCTTACAGCCTTACAGGATCTTTAATTTGCTGGCAGGGAAAGTGATGATGCTACAGGTTGATTCTGTTTTATGTGATCGGAGGAAAATACCTTATTTAAATAAGCAACTATTTTTGTTACAAACAAACCTGTCACGCTCAAATAAGCAATGCTGTCACTAAATCCCTCCACTAGTTGCCTGCTAGAGGCAAAACGTTGGCCACCAGGATAGGGTATCAAGACTCAGGGGTATTGGTGGTCAGAAAATTTTCCAGCATTTTAAGTGGTAATGCCTTAAAGTGTCTTGTGTCAAACCTTAAAAGATGTTAGCCTAACTGGCTTAGTGGCCTTCTCTGATGAACAGCTATCCGTCCTGTCCTTGCTGCTCTTTGATAGCATAGTATTATGTCACCAGTAATGAACTGGAGTATTTAAAAGTCTGAATGTGACTGCTAGGGAAGGCAGCTGTGTCATTACCCCCATTTTGAAAGTGAGACATAGGAGTTGAGGTGACACGGCAAGGGTTTTGGGGTAGCTGTGAGACATGGGACAGAATCCAGACCTCCTTGTTCCCAGGCATATAGGGTCCTTTGGTTTTGTGCTCCTGGGACAATAACTTAAAAACCATCAATTGCAACAGGTGGCAAAATTGTTCTTTTTCAGCCTTGATACGAGGAGGAATGGTGAATAGGCTGTCACTGTTGTATGACCGGGAGGTGCAGTAATTCGGTGTCTGTTTATGACAGACTTTAAGTCATGACTGTGTGTTCTATCAGGTGTACTATACCTAACCCTATGTCTGAATTGGTTTCTCTTTTGTGCCTTAGAAGAAAACTGTTACCGTAAACGTGATTATAGTTAGCTTAAAAAAAAAAATCACCATTACATCGAGCAGATGGACTGAGAGGGTTCACACCTGATGGTGCTGGGTGGAACTGGCCCTGCCTGGCTGCAAGGGAGAGGGAGGAAGAAGTAAGGCTTGTATGTAATATGGTATTTTTTAATATTGAGATCAGTCATAGCGGGACTTGTCTTGCCTAATACTTATGGAGAAGATTATTTGATTTTTAAAGAAGCCTGGAAAGATAGTCCTGGGTGTTTTTGTTTAGGAGAAAGGAAAAATAAACAGAATGAACAAAACATTAGAAAATATCTTATCTTGTTTATAAGCAAATAAATACAATAGCAGAACACTGAATAGAAAAGTAGTTTCTCTCCATCTCCCAACTCCATAATCTGAGTACAATGGAGGACTTTGGAGTAGAAACAAAAGTATCTTGTGCTAGTAAACATGAATAGCAGTATGGGTAAATGGGTAAAATACAAGACTGGAGCTAGAGGAAAAGTTCTTATCTTTGTTCCATTGCAGGTATATGGTATGACCTCGGGGAAACCCTCCGTCAAGGCATGTGCCTCAAAGAAGGGCATTTGCTTGAGTGGAAGAAAAGCAAAACTTTATTGTGAGACCTCAATCATTTATATTTGTAAATTATTTTGAAGTTGTGGGATGGCAAGGTTATAGAAGCAGAGTTTTATTTATAAAATAGGGAAAAAAGTATTTTTTAAAAAATGTGTGGAGTTGACCTCTGAAGCTTATTGTGGAAGGATGCTATTAGAGCACAATTTGTGACAGTACTGTCACACGCCTTAGAAATGTGTGATGACTATGTGCGTACTTCACAGCTTTGGTCATTGAAAGTTAATTTCAGGTCATAACAAGCATGAGGAAGTTCTGTTACATTTACAATTAAATGCTGGTACATTTTATCTCTTTGTCTGTGAGAAATTGTCAACATCAAACAGGCTAGTCTGGGGAGAATGAGGAAGCATTGATCTTTTGGGTCTTATCAAATATGCAGACTAAAGTTGGGTGGGATGGAAAAGGGTTTCTTTATTAATGAACAACAGCAAAGATTTTTTTGTATTTCTGCTATGACCAAGACAGATCATCACTTCTCTGTTTTAATCAGAACACTAAAAATTTTTACCTAAAACAAACATCTGAAAACTTAGTGCAGGGCAACCTTCCACTAAATGGGGCCAGACTGGGGAAGGATTTTTGATGGAACGAGCACATGGAATAACCAAATGCTTTGTTCTGTGCTCGGTTCTGCTACATCAGGGCCTTTAATTCCTTTGCTTGTTTATTTTAGTGAGTGAAATGCTACAATTTTACTTTTTCTTTCCTATGTTAGTATTGCCCTCTACTGGATGAAATCGAAACTGCCCACCTGTGTTGGAAACCTGAGGTTGCTAGCAGATAATGTATCATCTCCTTTCACTGCTCTTTTGAGCCTTGGGCTGAGAGAGCGGGGAGATCAGAAGCCAACCCCACCGCTGACAGGAGTGATGACCGGACAGGGTATCCAGATTTGAGCTCCTAAATGGCTGCATGTTTGTGGCTATACAATCAACACATTTCCTGAGTGTTGGCAGCTCGGGCTACGTGAGGAATTGTACTTATTTCTCAAGGGTAACATTGCTCTTGTGCAGTGAGGAGAGCAACTTACAGCTGGTTAGAGTGAGATTTGGCAAGTGGGGGTGCTCGGGCTGAGTCAGAGGCTTAGGATGAAACAGGTCCTCAGTGGCCAAGTTTGAAAAATGAGAGCTGCTGAGAGCAGTGCAAGCTGATGAGACTCCTGAATGTTATCTTCTACAGCAGCCTTGCTCTTGGGACCTCATCAGGGACTTTAGGGTGAGATGTCTCAATCTCTTGGAAGAGCTAAGCACTAGGCTTATGTAGCTTAAACGTGAGTTGCTGCATGGATGATCACTTCTAACTCATCACTAGCCTAGTGCAAGATACAAAAAACCCCCACATTTCCAGCTCTGGGATCAGCCACTTTTGCATGCAGACCAAAACCAAGCGTTACAGTCTGCAGTATGGAAGCAACAAGCTGATTCTGGCCTAAGGGGCTTGGAGCTTCCAGAAAAGAAAGAAAGGAGACACAGGGGAGCAGCAACTCCACGGAGTTCAACCTAGAAAGGTGTTAAAAATTAACCACAACTTGCAGATAAAAGTCTATATTCCCAAATTCTAGGACATACATTTTTGCAAACAGTCACGTTTCGTATTTATCTCTTGGAATTCTGCCTTGTAGGTGTTCCCTGGGCCTGATGCCTTACTTTGCCTGCCACAGCCCATAGCTGTAAGGGATGTGGAACAGAGGAGTCTAGAGAGAGAGCCAGAGGATGAGTGTGTTCAATGAAAAGCACATTCAGACACGTCTCTGTACAAGGTTGAAAGCTCATGGTGGTCCCTCAGTGGATGTACTTGCTGTGGCCAAGTTTCTTTTACTGATGTGTCAGTTGCAGGAGCCTCAGTCCTCACACCTCTCTCCTGCGCAGGCTGTTTGGTTTGGCTACAGGAGATTGTACAGAGCAGCTTTGCATCGCTCCATGCGTTTGCGCGAGGAACCTGTACAGAGTTTCTCGGAGCACCTCCGCGGGCAGCATCCATAATAATTACGTTTAGCAAACTGCTCTGTCTGCTCACTGCTGGCCAAGCCCCAGCACCTGGTAGCGATGTGCGCGCTTTTACAGGTCCCTCGGGAGGGAGTACCCTTGGATTTACAAAAGTGCAGAGGGTTTACCTGTATTCGTTTTGGAGAACGCAGGGTTTTAATTTTACAAGTCATCAAATTACTAGAACATCACGGCACTATACATTCATATTTTAATTTAATATTAGTTTTTTGTCATTTTGGTGTTTGGTAGCCCGAAGATTTGGGCAATGTGTGTTACCAGTGCCCCCTCCCGGATGAGACCGGGCTTGTTCACAGCTGCCTGGCTCCTCCAGCGCTTCCCCTGAAGCGTGACCATGCCGAGCCATTGCTTCTGGAAAAACCTCCGCTCCTGCCTTCTCTGCCTGTTGCCAGGTGACCCTACCACACAATGACAAAATCCCAGGAATGATGCTTAATCGTTTTCATCAAGAGGGAATTTTCATAAATGCGAGGGTTTTTTTTTAATTTGTCCTCCTGTATAGAGGAGGCGAGCCAAGTGTCTGCTGTATTTATTCTGTTTCTGCTGCTCACAAACTAGGTAATAAAAAGGCCAAACAGTGCCTCATGTGATAGGAAAACCTGGAAGTGTCATAATTCTTAACCCTCTAAGGAAAGAGAGACTTGCGTTCCTATGACAGGCGACGCTTCATGAAACGCGCTGTGTGCCTCTGCTGTCCGTGCAGTGAAACCGAGGTGCGGGGAGAAGGAATTGCCTGAGCCAGATCTACCAGCAGATCTGCAGGAACAGACCTGGGTTCCTATTTCCCCCCTCTGTACCCTACAGACTGAATCCTGCTGCTTCAGTTTAGCAAAAACTACCAAAACGAATGGTAACAGAAATTGTTGGGATTTTGTCAAAGGTTTGATTTTGTGCGATCCTGGTCTCATACCCAATTATCGTGTCATTTGCAGCCTGTTACAGGTTTGTCTTTGCCTATGCCAGATGAATACTTGTCCCTATGTGCTTCTCCTGTCCTTCTCACTCTCCTGTTTCCTCTGTGTAGGATGTACTTTTTATTAGGATTTGGTTGCTTTTCATCAGTAGTAATAACTCCCGTCCTGGCGTGACAGCTGTTGAGCTGAAGTCTTTGTTTCCCTTGATAGGTGCCCAGATTGGGTCGTTTGCTGTTTGTTGTGTTTGGACAAATTTTATTTCTTGCATGTCTTACTGTTCAATAAATTGCAGCCACAGATTTCTGTCTTTAACAGGGCAATAAAGAATCCTTCACTCTCTGCAAGCCAATCTCCCATCATGGTCTCCTGTGGAAAATCTTTAGAGCTTATATGTGCATCATGCCTCAGAGGGAGCTATCAAACAAGACTTGGGGCCGTACTCTGAAGGGGTTTATTAACCTGACTGATGTGAATGAAGGCTGCAGGGTACTAAGGGACTTAGCTACTGAGGGTGGAGAGACGCTGTAGATAAGAACTGCTTATGGAAGGACGGTTCAGCAACAGGCTGATAAAGTTCCAACCATTTCACTCCCCTGTGAGTAATGGAACAACAAAAAATCGCTGTAGGAAAGTTCAGTTATTATTATGGCCTACGTTTCAGGAGCAGATTCTGGGGGTCCCGCTTCAGGAGGACAGTTTATGGTTCACTAGGTTATTTACAGCTGTTCATTGAAAGTTCTCCCCTTGAGCTGTAAATAACCCCTCCATCTGACAACTGCAAAGTAATAGTAGTGGGGGCAGATGAGAATTTCCTGGGAAATCCCTAGCGTGCTTGCCAGCCTTAGATGAGATGTGTGTGTATATATACGACATATATAACTTTCTCATAATAATGGAGACTGTGGTTTTTTTCAATGTGTCTTCTGTGGTATCTGATCTACCAGCAGATGGGAGTCTGTCAGCACAGCTCCTGCCACAGTTGTTAAAAGAAGATGAGTGCAGATGGGTCTCAAGGATAGTTATTTCCCTTTCATCATAGCAGGTCGTAGGAGACAACATTCTTCTTATCAAAGTGGCTGGCTGTTTTCCTGTGTTTGCCAATTGCTGTCTCATTCTCCTTTCTATGTTAGCAGAATTCAGGAACTATACCCCCCTTTCAAACACGTTGTTCTTTTTCTTTTATTATTATTATTTTTTATTTTATTTTAATTTTTTTCTCTAATTTCTTTCTTTTTTTTTTTTTTTTCCCTCTTTCCTTTTACTCCCCACTGCATCTAGTAAAAGAAAAGCTTCCTGGAGAATATAAAGCAGATTATCCGCAGAGATATAGATAAGCTAATGCATTATTTCATCTTTGAGGTGCTGGGCTTCACAGGCTATGCTAGTTCACTAAACGCAAGCTTGCACTTCTGATGTTTTGCACGTTGCTATGTAATTCATCAGTTGGCAGATGCTCAGGTTTCAGGTGCCTGAACTACACTAAATAGCAAGGATAGTTAAGCTCAAGATTAATTATCAAAGGCTTAAAGAGTGGGTCAGGTTTGGGTGCACTGGCAAAGTGCTTTCCAGAGTTTGAGGTTCAAAACAAAATGGCCTTTTGTTGTGCTGATCTCAGTTACTTTCCTCTAATTGGTCCCCCATCAGCTGCCCTACCAAGACATATCTGCAGAAATTCTGCTTACATTGACTATTGTAGTTTTATATTGAGAGCATCGTGGCATCCCTGCCGTGTAAAATGCTGCTGCTTGCCTCTGCTTTTAACACAGATTTCATTCTTAAAGGAAAGATGCCTCTAATTTATATTTTTCCATTAGAAGGAATAACTTCTTTGGTAGTCAGGGGGAACTATTGTATGTCCCCACGAGACAGCTGAATTTACTTTCTCTGCATCCAGCTATTTTTGCTGCTGTATCTGTTTCTAGTTTATTTTCTGCTGTCATTGTTTCCCCCCGTTTCCCTGTTTGGTATTTTTTTCCATCAAAATGAGAGACTGGGACAAGGCTGCAGTGGTGACTTGTGTCCACTCCATCCAATTGCTGCAGGAGTGAGAGCAGAGGAATCTTCCCTGTCATTAGTCTCTGATTTGCAGGAGTAACATCGCTGCTTTGTCCAGTCCTTGGAGTGCTGTACAGGTTGTTCTGGTGCTCGTGGCAGTGCGATGGCTAGTGAGGAAACTTGGGTAGTCCTGGGGAAGGAGGCACATCCACACCAGTAGCAGGGGCTGGGTCTTCTCTCCTCCTCTCTCAGCGTGTTGGAAGAGAAGCGTGTGTCTGGCTGAGGGCTCTAATTGTAATGGGCAGGATGTCTTCTGCCCCTAGCCAGGTGTCCAGCCTGTCACAGCAAATTCACTGCAGGCTGGCGTGAAGGGATTGGAGGGGAAAGCCAGCCAAGGTTTGCAGGCATGCAGCCACACAACCCCACTGCTGGGACTGGGAAGAAAACCCAGCAGGCCACTGGGGCTCATCGAGGAAGACCACGGCACCTGGTTATTCTTCATTCTGTGGGGAAAGGCCAAACAGCAGCAGCTGTAGTGAAGAGGTGATGTGCGGAGCTGAAGTGATATATGTATGTTTTGAATCATTGTGGTAAACAGTTGAATTCCTTCCTATAAGGGATGGGCCTGGGCAAAAGCTGCTGATTGTAAAGACCTCCTGATGTGTGTTTTACTTCCAGAGTTAAGCAAGTGTATAATAACCCATTTCTCTAACATCGACATCAGTTCTTCTGGCCTGTGTAGATGCAGTCTGTGGAGAATCCTGGAAATGGGCAGACAGGAAAGTCCCTGAGCAGCTGGCTCCTTAGGGCAGAGGCTTCTCTGGAAGCGACAGCCGCTGTCCTACTCTTTCCTCTGTGTGGCTTCTTTAGGGACCTTGGCGCTGCAGCCTGTCAGTCCATACCACAAGCTTTGCTCTTGCAAAGTAAGGGTGAAAAGAGTGTATGCGTGTGAGGAAATAACTGAGGTTCTGACCTTGGAGCAGGAAGAGAAGAGGAGAAGGAACTGAGAAGCTAGGGGATTGAATACCAAAGTTAATCTCTCTCCTTTCTAATAGCTTTGCACAGTGCCTGTCACCAGCCCCAACTGAGATTTATAGCTTCCCTTGCATTATTGGTTTACTTCGCTATTTAGAGTCTAAACAAGGCTGGGGAAGGTACGTGGCACTTTTCCCTATTGCTGGCAAACTTGTATCAATCAATTTAATTGAAGTTCTTGATAGAATCATTTATGTCAGGTAGTTTCCTTTTCCTTTCTTACCTCCTCCTTCTCACAGCCCAATACTTGGATTTCATTTACTGGGACTAATAATTATGTTCTCAGTGTCAATTTGGGGAGACTAAATCTGGGGATGGAACCTACAGGCAGTCCTGGGGTTAGGTGGCTGTTGCTGCTGATCCTGGGCAAAGCTGCTTTTTGCATTTGGCAGTTAAATGTTCTATCCACAGAAGAAAGGTTTGGTGGTGATTTATGACTTCAGCTAAACTGTAGCCTCTACTGAATATGCAAACAAGGATCTGCTTGTATTTGCTTTTAGACACAAAGCACAAAAAGCAGGCTTTAGGAGAGAAGGTGGAGAGACAGCGGCCTGGAGGGTACACCATAAGGAGGACCATACGTAACTTGAACTGCAGGTCAGTTTGGAAAGGATAGGAAGCAGTCATGAGAAGTTCAGAAGTGATATACAGAGCTAGGTATGGTGTGTCTAAATGTAAGTGCTCTCCATAAGATGGAAACCTAAGCTTATGGCTTAGTATGTGGGAGGTCTACCACCTGTGGCACTAGATAGAGGTGATTTGCCTTCCATGTGCATGTGCATATTTACAGTTATGGAGTCAATGTAGGTTGACTTCAACTGCCAGTGCTTCTAGACTGGTTTTTTTTTTTTTTTTTGGCCCTGTAAAACTGATGGTGGAATGATTTACTTTGAGTGGAATTGGGTGGATTGTTGTATAGTGCATCAAATTATTTGATTAATTCAGCCATTTTTACACTATGTGAATGACACAAACTTTGTGTGTTTTGATTTGATTTGAGTTGATTCATGAATGTTTGGAAAAGTTTGTTTGTTTGTTTAAGCTTATAGGATATGCACAGTTGTTAACTCAGACTCTGTGCTATCCATAGTGTGGCTGGTCCTATGAATAGCATAATGTTTCACGCTGTGATTTTGAATGTTTGTGGGTTTGCATTGACAAGTTAAGCAAATGCCAAGCATGCATACTTTGTGGGTACATTTCATAGCTTTGCAGTGCTGGTGCTTAGTGTATAGTGATCTTTCCCCAACACTTAGAGCTGTAAACCCACTTAGAAGACTATTGGAAAAAAAATGTGGATAAATGCTTTCAGTATATAAGGACATCACAGCCCAAACTGGACAGATTCAAGGTAGATGAGTGAAGAATAGTATTGTATAATTTGATGAGAGTTCTTCAGTGGATGCTAGGGGGCTCTTTAGCCATCTCTAAATGGCTTGAAGGAGAGGTGGAGGGAGTGTAACAAGCAGGTGAATCTATTGTGGGAACAGCAGGGTTTTGGACAGTAGCATGTTTGGAAGAGTTATGTTTCTGTTCTTGGCAGTAGCCTCAGTTACTCACCTGAGTGCAGATTCTATCAGGACCTGAGGTTTTTGGTATGTCCTTGTCCAGCTCCTTAGTCCTGCTGCTTCTTCTAGCCTAAGAGGACCCTGCCACATTTCTAGAAACTTCCCCTACTTAGCTTCACGCAGGTCCATCACATGACATTAATCACCTCTTGGGAACATAAAATGATTGAGAGAAATACTGAGAAAAGAGAAGAGGAGGGAGAGAGGAAATAAGGACGTGGAGTATTGGTAGTGGGGAGGGGGAGTTGGGATACTTGTTCCTGATTATATTTAAAGAGGAATCGTGAGTCTGATGATCTTTGCATTCTCAAGGCTTCTAATCCGCTTGCTTTAATCCTCTTACAGCATCTGCTCTATTGGACTTTTATCTGATCTCTCTGTCTCTCAAACAATCTGTCGAAGCTTCCCATGTTGCAGTCACTTTTGTCCCTTCCCTAGGGAGCTATCTGGCATCCTCTTGCTCAAATGGGGTCAACGAATTCTGGTTATTCTGGGGTCCTTGAGTCTAGTATGAAGTCATTTAAGACATGTCCTGGCTATTACCTTGAGTCATCTGGATTTGGTGCAGCACTGGCAATGGGAGCTGTGGGACTCCTAGTTGTTTCTGCGATATAAAAAATTTTACATTTGTGGTAAACCAAATTTTTGAGATTTGAAGCTGCAAAGAATGAGCTGTAAGCGTGATGGATCAATTGGGGTTTTATTTTTTTTTTATTTTTTTGTTTTCAGTGGTGACTAAAACTAAAATAACAGGTTTAGAGAGGATTGGTTTGGTTTAGTCTTCTCTGTTTATTAAACCACACGATGTAACTAGAGTGGTCGAACCACCCTATTTCCCAAATTCAAATTCTCTTGCAGAGACAATCATCAATGACTAGTAAAACCCAATACCATCATGTCAAGAACTGTTCTGTGTTTTGAGCTGGAGAGCTTTTGCAGGGAAACTCCAACAGCATCCTTAGAGAACCCCTCTACAGAGGACAGAGACACATCATAACTTTTAGGAACTGCATGCCTCTTGGTTGTGCAGAGGGAAGAGTTATTGGCAGACTCCTGGACATTTTAGGCTGTAATTATTATATCCTATAAGGTGTTTACAACTCTGTCTCAATTATGGGGTAAGATCAGGCCAGGTAGAAACAGCTGAGATGAGTATGAGCAATTTGAATAGAAACAGAGTTTTCTCTTTGATCTTTGAGCATCAGGGAACATGTCTCATGCTTTTGCGTGGGAGAGGCTAATTCCATGCCACAAACAAAATGGAGTCTCTTATGCCTCCCATAAAGCCCCCTTACCCAGGTGCTGGAAGACCAAACACATTCTTTCTGTGAAGTGTGAAAGAGAAGCATTTTAACTGAATACTTTACTGGACAGTTGGTGATCCCATAGAAAAGCAGTCAGCAACTTCTGGAAACGGTTTAACTCTTTAGAGTCGCATGAGGACCAAAGCCATTGTCAGTACCTTGATCTTTATCTGTCTTCACTTTGTGAAACAGAGTAGGCTACAGCAGCAAGCTATTTGGGGTAGTAAAATGTTCCAGGGCCTTGTGTTTGTGTTTTGGTTTCTGAGTTTTGTTTTGTTTTGGTTTTCTTTTTTAACAGAGCCTTGCATGCAATGAGGCAGAAGCTTTGCAGTTTGTCAAAGAATACAAAATCCACTTGGATATTGCTATTTTTGAGGACAAAAGCCTCACATGCCCAACATACACACAAGCTGCGGGACACAGATCCTGCTGGCTCTCAATAGCTTCTCCTTCTGGTCCTGCTGCCTCTCTGCCAGAGTGCCAATCCACTGACTTAATGAAGGCTAACAGTATAATTAATCACACACACCCGCAGCACAGTGGTTCATGAGACCTGAGTAAATGTGACAGCTGCTCTGAGGGAGAAAGGGGAAAAAAGCCTGCAATGATGACAAGAAGAAAAACAAGATCTTTGAAAAGAAACAGTCAAAGCAAAAAGGGAGAGATCAGCAAAGAGAAGAGCTGGGAGCCTTTATAAGCAAGGCAGAAAGCAGTCTCCCTCTGCTGTACTGCTGTAAAGGGCGTGAGATCCAGGAATCCACCCTGTCCCCAGACATTTCTGTTTTCAAATTCTCCTCCCTTTCCTGCTTCTGTTTCTATCCTTGGTCTCTCTTTTCTTCTAATTATCCTTGAGGGGTTTCCCTCATTTCTTTTTGTCTTGAATCCCTTCCTTTTTTTTTTTTTTTTGTTCCTTCTCTTTTTATCATGGTTGTGCTTTTGGCATTTCTCCAGGTGATGCATGGTCCTCTGGATCTTTTAGGTCTGATGGACAGTGTAAGAAGGCTTTGGTTAGAAGTGCTAGTTATACCTGGGGGGGATTTGAGTGTAGCTAGTTTAGTCTGGAGCTGATCAACAGGCTATCTTTTATTTCCTAAGATGCATGGACAGTGGAAGAATGCTGAACTTTGTTCTTGTCCCTGAATCTTATTCCCCCAATATTCTTCTTTATTCCTTGTGCTTGAAGTCTGTCTTTGGTATCCCCTGTGCACCTTGATTCTTTTCTGAGGATGATGGTATAGGAAAGTTCCTTCTCTACCCTCTTGTACAGCACAGAAGTCTGTGGTGTGATCCAAGTGGCCTTTGAGATCTGATATGGTGGATGCATTATTTGCTACAGCCTTGGAAACAGCCTCAAGCTGTAGAGGTGTAGTTAGAAGGGGAAGATCTGAAGTAACTGGTATTGTAAGTAAAAATTTGCAAGGCTTTCTTGTTTCTCTCCTTCTCCTTGCAAAGTAGTCTTGTACCTTCTTGAATTAGAACCATAGGGGTTAAGAAATTTTATGCACAACTAAGGTGTTACTTGGGGGCACATCAGCATCCATGGCAGTAGGTGGTCCAGATAGTTTTTGCACTCAAGATGCACATAGGTTTTTTGGGTCAGAAAAAGGCAGGAATGAAGATTCAAGAAGAGATTGTCTCTGATGGCCAGAATAGGGGTTGAAAGATATTAGCTGCATTCCTGATTTCATCTGTAACTGTCTGTATGAATTTGAGCAAATCACTTGATATCATCACAGCTGGGGGTAAGGAGAGAGACTCTCTGTTGCAGGTTAGCCTTACACAAAGTGCTGTTCTGGGAATTCCCTGTAACGCTGCATCAAGGGATAACTTCTGTTTCTCTCTTGACCCCCAGGGTGAGAGCAAGTGAGACACAGGAAGGTGTAATGCAGTGTACTGTGGAGAATTTGGGCTTTACGTATTCTTGCTTTAGGCTAAGGGATGTCTAGAATCTTGGGTACAAAAAAATTATATACGCCCCTGTGTTTGGAGACACATCCAGGGATTCCTATGCAGTCTTATAAAAAGATTTGGGAGCTTTGTGATAAACATCAGCAAATAAGACTTTGAGCTATATCCACAAAGGAAAATGATGTGACCTGGTGCCATCTAACTGCTTCTCAGGTGCTCAAATCCTCAATAGATCTTCCAAGTCCCGTCCGTTCCCCCCCCCCCCCCCCACCCCCCCCCCCCCACTGCCTGATGCTGGAGGTCATTAGGCTGCTGTGTTTTCTGTTTCCTGAAGTGCCTAAAGCTCGGTGCAGAGTTATTTGTCTTGACAGTGCTGCTCAGCACCAGTGTCTAGCTTGTGTCTGTCGGGATCCATAATCTTGGCACTTAAGCTAATAGCTGTTCCCAGGAGTACGGTACCAGACTGCACATGGAAAAGATGGGAGCCTCCCTTTCTGTCTGGCATCCTGGTGGCTGCAGCACATGTCCTGCCTGTGGGAGCCACTGGTTATGTAGCATTTCTCAGTCTGCTGTAGCCAGCAGGTAATTTTGCAATGGAAGGTATAACTCTTTCCACCCGTTACTGAAGACTTTCTTCTCTGCTTGAAGTAATTAAATATTCATGATGTTTGGGAGTAGAGTGAGAGCAAGCAACTGTACAAGCATGAACGTGGCTCTGTGGTTTAGCATAGGGATGCTCACTGGGCAAGGACCTCTCTCCACAGTGAGGAACCTCATAATGTCTGAATGCAGCAGATCCGCCCTTTGACACTCGACTCTTTCTGTACATCTGTGGGGGGGTTGGTGCCTAACTCAGGGTTGCAGCTTCCAGTAGAAGGCAGAGAGCTGAAGAGTGAGGGTTTGCAACACTGAGTTGTCCAGATCTGGCACTCCCACTTGCGATAGCACTGACTGGAGCCATGGTTGGAAGAGAGATTTGATTGCAGATACTGAATATAACTGTAGAAATTCCCTGGTTTATCAGAGACTGCATAGTGGTCCTGTTTCAGTAGCTCCCAGAGAGAGCAGGAACTTGAGAGTTTTTTTGGTAAAGGTGAATGCTGCTCTCAAATATTTACCTAATGACACCCATGCTGGGAAGGGTGGTTGAACTCTTATTTTACTTTCTTTTCCTTGCAAGGTATTATTACTTCTACTTTTTTTTTTCCTCGATTTTTCCTTTTTCTTTTTAAATGAGGCTGCAGTTATGTTGGTAATTAGCTACAAATTTTGCAGTGATAACAAAGAATAAGAAGGTTCGGGGGGAGGAGGTAGGTTGCTGATCTCTCCAGCACATCTGCAAGCCTGTTAATTTAATTAGAGCTGCACTGTATAAATATTGAACTTGTTTTAATTTCTTTTGCGATTCCTTTGGTTTTCAAAGAGCTCCCAGCTCCCGATTATCCTTTTTGCTCTTCTATATACTTAAGAACGAGGGGAATTAAAAAAATAAGAATTCACATCTCCTGAGTATAATCACATGGAAGAACTGTTGCTTCTTGCCTTCCTTCCCACTTTCTGTTTCAAATTAGTTTCTCTCAGGCCCTCTGTCGTGATATCAAATGAGGACTGTCTGCGTGCTTCCAGGGATGCGTCTTCCCATTCTTCTATCTTTGAATCCCGATGCTGGTGAGAACCAGCTTGGTGCAGGACTGCATGGAGGGTGAGCAGAGTGCTGCTTAGAGAAGCAGGAGGAGTGCCTTTGCCCATGGATGGCATGCAGAAGTATGATAGGAGGCCCCTCTGATACACAAGCCGGAGGAAGGGTGCTCAGAAACAAAGATGGATGTGCTAATGAGGACGTCTAGTGTGGGCAAAAATAAACACAGACCAGATACCAGAGAAGTTATTGGGAGCTGCTGTTTGACAAGTTGCCTGTTGAAGAGAGATTTCTGCCTAAAACACAGGCGTGGGTGGTCAGATCGAGACGAGGGGCTGTTTCTGTCCTGATGTGTTTTTGTTTGTTTGTTGTTTTTTTTTTTTTTTCTTTTGCCATAGGTGATCACTTATTGAACCATTGCCTTGGTTCCCCCAAGTACAACATGGTGACAGTAGCTATGGTGCCTGCGCTTGGGACTGGAGGGTTTAAGAGTTCAGTGGTGTGTAGTCAACGAGGATAACTATTTCTTGTGCTGTACCCTTGATGCTATGCTGTGCCTGGTTGCGCTGGGGTGGCTCTTGAAGGACTAATGTTGTGGGCCTCCATGGGTTGCCCAGCTCGAGGCCTGCCAGGCAGCCTGCAGTACTGAGCTCCTGTGGCTCTTCTGTCCCTGTGTGTTATCACGCTCTCTAGTTCACCCAGCAGGCCCTTGTCACTTCGCTTGCTCTGTGGGTGACACCCCACTGCCCTGTCCATGGCCATGGGCTCCAGCATCCTAGTGTGCAGGGACAGTGTGGAAGTGAGGTGATGGGCTTGGGAGTTGTCAGGATCTGGGGGACCAGTATAAGTGGGAAACTATCCTGGGCTTCTCCATTCTTAATGTAATGCAGCTCTTTGGCACCTGCGTTCCTCCAGTGGTTTGGAGGTGGTGAGACTGGTACTGTCCCCTTGGTGCAGGGGGAGATGGAAGGGCCTGGTGCTGACAGCCACCTTGGCAGAGGAGCGCTGACAGCATTCTTTTCTCTGAGACTGCGCACCAGTAAGGAGCTTGCAGAAAAAGCATAAATGCTGTCTGAATGCAAAAGAAATAAAGCCTTTTTTGGGGGTGATCTTAAGCTTTTGATTACAGTGTCTGCTATTAGAGGCTTTTTTATCTGTGTCTCCATAAAACAAGGGGAAGAAAAGGCACCCAGCTTCACTGTGGTACATTGATGTGACTTCTGTGGAAACTGTAAAGGGAAACTTGCTTAGTCTTTATTTCTTCTTCAGCATAGTTATATTTTGAGCTGTGAAAGCACAACGAAGCTACAGGTTTTGGGGTGAAGTTGCCACAGAAACAGCCAATTTTAGCATCTTGGAAAGCCTGGAGATACTCCAGTGGTAGGCATCCTCGCTGATGGTCAGGGAGCACTTTAGTGTCTAAGGGATGGTGGCTGTGGAGGGGGTGCAGGCTGCCAGGCTTGTCTGGCGAACTGTCATTGCTGCTGACAAGATATCTAGAAGGGACGTGGTTATGGCATTTCGTTGTTGAAAAGTAGCATTGTATTACATTGCATGCCATTTCTGTTATTCCAGTCCTGACGATGATCCAGCCCATCCTTATGATATTCTGGTCCTCCTTTGTATTAACAGTACCTCAGTACCTCCTACCTGAATGTCAGTAAATTTGTTTAGCAAATTCCTGTCCTGTGCCTAGTCAGATTAATGTAAGTACTAAGTGAGATGTGCTCTAAAGCTGAATCCTAAGCAGTGTTCTTACTGACTCGTTCCAACCCAAGAGCTCTCCTGCAAGCCACTCTGTTGTCATCACTGTTTTAACAAGGTTCCTACTTAGCTTTGGTTCTTCAGACATTGGCAAATGTCTGTCTTTTCTGATTTAACTCAGAATGACTATGATTATAAGAGAATACGTGTATTTGAATATCTTTTTAACAACTACGCATGTTGCTTTCTCAGGGTTTGGCATTGCCTATTAGTTCATTTCAGGACATACATAGAGTGGCTGAAATTTGCACAGTGGCTGTAGTTCTGAAGGATCTTCAGGGATGCGCATGGCAATTGTATATGCCTGTAACTGTGCCTGTGCCTCTTTGGTTGAGGAAAAAGAGGGAAGTGGCAGGATTAGTGTTTGAGAGCATGTTTACATCACTAGTGCAAATTTATGAGCTGGGGTTTGTGATGCTACGTGGAAGTGAAGTTTCGTGCAAATGTGAAAATAAACCTTTCAGTGTGTGGATGGGTGATTTCATGATAAGTTTATGTGAATGTGAAGCTGTTTGTGGAAGAATGTGTTTGTCAGCACACATATATATGCTTATGATGGGAGTCTTAGAGGGGTGTAATTTCATGCATTTGTATGTTATCCATAAGCTTAAATTCATGCACAGACAGAACAGAATTTCTTTTGGTTTGCTTTTGAATGTCAGTTTTTGTGACCAGCTGGTACAGCCATGAAAGCAGTGGTTGGCCAGACTGAGTGTTTACACAGCTTAATGAGAATGGCTCAAACTAGACCACCCGGCCTAAAATGCTATTTAATGGAGATAGGAAGCAGAGAGCTGGACAGCAAAGATCTCTGGTGCTTTGAGGCTACGGGAATGAGCAAGTGCTGCCTGCCCAGTTACAGGAGCATTATGTTTCCTTCAACATGACAAATGGTGCAGTGCCCCACACCGAGCCGATTGGAACTGAAGATGCTCATAGAGTTCCCAAACACTTGCTGGATTTTCCTGCAATACTGAAGTCATCATCTGCTTTCAGCCTCAGGCTCTTACAGAGCTGGTGGTGTAATATTTCCTGCCACGGTTTACTATAAAAGCCAGAATCAATGTTTCAGTCATTTCAATGGCCCAGGTAAGAACAAGAAGAGTTGCAGCGCTCTGGTTTATGCTTGCTGCTACAGGTGAGGAGTTGCGTCAGGTTTTCCTAAAAGAGGAGAGAAGTTGATGGCAGGTGCCAATCGTGAGATGAACATAAGAGTGGCCATACTGGCTCAGGGCAAGTATCGACATCCAACAGCATCCAAAAGTGGACGTCTGTGGGAGAGTATAAAAACAAGGCAGGCTGTATTACTTTTTGGTATACTTTCTGTCCAACACTCTCAGCCTCCAGCCAAGTGTTGGAGGGAAAAGGTCACGTATTGAGCCCTTTCCTCAGCACAGTAGGGTCCAGGGGACTAGATATCAGAAGAACCTCTTCTCTGCTCCTTTGTACTTGCTCCTCTAAAAGCCTCTGGCATTTTGCTGAGGAAAGGAAAGGACACTGTTGTCCGAGAAGAAATGTTTGTCATGCGCTCAGCTTTCCTGCCCTGTGTGGTATTGCTGTCTGAGGGACTCTTCACAAGGGGTAAATATGGGAGACAAAACATGAACATTATCCCTAAATTGTTATAGTCTTGGTTGCCACTGGCATGTGATATAACTGTGTCAGGAGCAGAAGAAATCCATGAATGGAGGCTGCTTTGTGGAAGCTAGGCATGGGAGCTGAAGCACTGGTCCCAGGAGTGAACCTGAACCTTCAGAGAGCAGCCTGAGGATGTCCTTCAGTCTGTGTCTGATGCGATGGAACTAACTCTTACGTTGCAGAGTGTGTGTGTGTGTGTGCATGTGGCAGTGGTGGAAGCTTGCAGGCTGACTATGCAGAAGACTTTAGGTGGTGAACGAGGGAGGGTTCAGCTTAGAATGCTGGTCTTTGTGCTGGGTACTCTGGGGTAAGAGTATGTAGGAAGGTTGATGAGCTAAAGAAGGGCTATTTGTTTCTGCCTTGTGAACTCAATCACCCTCACCTATCTTTCCTATAGCTTTGAAAATACAAATACTGCTCAAACTTTAAGGCTCTACATCTAGTGATAATAGTGAGGCCTATGAGAAGTCTTGAACTAGTCTTGATGACCCGCTATGCGATTTGATTCTTGCAAAAGCTGCTGAGACTCGTTGTTGCAACTAATAAATTGATAGGTTTGACAACCCACTCTCTTTTGGCAGCCTTGTGCGTGTTTGAATTTGGGAAGCAGCTTGAGGTATTTCTTGTAACAAATGCAATGGGACCATAACTAACGAAACAGAAGGCAGTAAAGGATAAATTGGTTTTAGTAGGTCTTTTATTCTAAAAATGAAGAGCTACCCATCGTGAATGGGGAGGGACTGCAGGTCAGATCAATGGGAACTGAATGCTGTCTTACTGCTGAGGGGATAAGTTGATATGAATCACAGAGGATTCAAAACTATCACAGGATTTTCTTTTCTGCTGTATTTGATCACTCTCTCTTGCTTCACAAGAAAGTGAGGAAGAGCCTAGAAGAACTTGAGACATATGTTAGCAGTAGACTTAAGGGACCACAAACTAGAAAGGATGAGATTTTTGTATTTTTTTCTGGATGTTATTCTGTTTAGTAAGATGACAGAGGGGTCTTACAGATACAAAATTTTATAGTGTAACAGCAACAACAGTTTACTACTTTATATTAGATCAGATTTCCGGAGATTTAATGTAAGCTTGGGGAGCTGGATGTTATTTCAAACTGGGACTCTTATCTGGAAATGATTCTCATATACCTTGGGTTGACTTGAAATGAGACTGAGTGTCCTCCTTAGCATGTACTTTGTAATGTGAAACTATCAAAGCCTTTATTTCTTGAAAACATTGCTTAGGTCGTATGGTCATCTCTCCTATCTATTTTTCAAATTGAAATATTCATTTCACACGAATAACCACTCAAAAATACTCACTAACTCAACTCAGCCCTTAACTTACTCCTCTGAGAAGACAAGCAACTGTTACTGCAAGCCCAGAAAGTGGAGACATCGGTATCTGGTGGGCTTGAAGAGTCTTCATCAAAAGATGTCTTGCCACAGTTCCTTCATAAACCACGTCTCAAACCATGGTTTTGAAGGAGTAAGTCTTTCTGAATGCATCAACTAACAACACTCACTGAAACTTTCTGTTTTAAAATGTGTACCTTTGCAGGGTTGTTGTACGTTAGATATTTATTCTAATTTTTTAAGAGGTAAACTCTAAGGGAGAGCAAAGTGCTTTAGTTGCAAGTAAATCATGGCAATCCTTACGCAACAGCTGTTTTTAAGGTGAGTGAACAAAAACTGTGAACAGATCAGTATAAGTTCTTACATTCTTAATGTACCATGGTTAGAGGAAAGCTTGTTGGCAACTCTTAAGACAAAGGGTTGATACACTGTAGAGATCTTGAGGCTGTTCCAGTGCGGGCAGTAATTTGGGTAACAAGCAGCATGCAAGATGTAAACAAACATCTCTGCCTTACACAGACACCTGATGTTCTCTAAACCAACACTAGCTTTTCTAAACTAGGCAGACATTCATAGTTCTTCCTGCCTTTCTTTTCCCAGCAGGAGTGGGGAATGTTTAATTCGAGCAAGTTAAAGCCAAAGAAAAAGGGTGGGCTGGAAGGAGAGGGAAGTTTGGAATGTGTCAGTGTGGTGATGGAGCAGTGGCATGGGTAATGGAGAAGCACATCAGACTCACACCTTGGCTTACCCTGTGTCTTGTGCTGAGCTTACCAGCAGGCTTTTCTTAAAGGAGTTTCTTTGGATCTGAGGTGAACCAAAAATGGAGGACGTCCTTTAATGGATTGATCACTGATGCCAGTGCTACTTTTTCCTCTCTGCTGAAGTTCATAGTGTTTGGTATCAAACGCATAGCAGAGGCTAATGACCTGCTTTCTAAGTTATATTGGGGTGGGGGAAAGGCTGCTATGATTTGAAAATTACCATTACCTTCCCAAATTTGGTTTGGTATTCCAAAGGAGTCTCTCCTTTCTTTCATGCTTGGGTCTTTCCACCACGTGCTCTTTCTTCTGTTTCTCCTTTCTTATTGCAAAATTTTTTTGTATCAGTAGTTTCCATGGTTTCATTTGGGCACGGGCATACATTGACTAGGTGGGGTGAGGAGTATGGACATAGGTTGGAGAGGTGAAGTGTCAGAGAAAAAATGTTTTATAAAATTATTAATTTAAAGCTGCAAAGGGCCTATGAGATCATTCCAGCTGCTGGCTCTCTATATATCATGAGCTGTAGATTTTTAATGACTTATGCTTGAATTGAGCCAAACCACCTCTGTGCATTTAACACATTTGTTCCCATTTTGATTTGAAAATGAGGCTTGTGTGTCTTATAATAATTACAGGTGGCTTATCTGGTGAGATATTCTTTACTACTTCTTGATTAAGAAGAAGAAAAGCCTTATTTTTTGAATTGAAAGCCTTATATATAAAGGATCATACCGACAGAAAGCTGTTGTGGTTGTAGTGGTTCTGCTGGAAAGTGGCATGTGGGGAGGGATGTTACCAGCACTGTGTGGTGGAGGATTAGCAGAGAGGTGCTCATACCCCATTCTGCCCGCGTTTGCTTTCTGCGTGAGCATTACAGAGCGATGGCCTAGCTTGGCAGCAGGGGGAGGGTGCCTGTTGGGCTCGAGTGCTGCAGATGCTTTGTAACATTTCAGCTCTTTGTTCTGTCTGAATAGAGCAAATAAGGCAGTCAGGCTAATTTGAGAAGATACTCGATTAGGCATGGAGTGTTTAATATTCTCCCTCGGTCCCTAGCTGCCGTAGAGCCTCCATTTTGCCTTCCCAGAGCTCCAAATGGAGCCTGCTGCTTTCCCTCTGCAGAAGTCCTGGGCTAGATGTGATATTTGATGGCAGACGGGCTGAAACAGTGAAGTTACACAAGCGGCAGGTTCTCTGGTGAATCCTCCTGCAAAGTGCTTGTCTCCCCAGGCCAGCCTGTGAGCTGCAGCGGGATGTGGTGTCGACGGCTAGCGGGCAGCCAAGGAGTCCGTGAGGACCGTCAGCATCTGGCATCAACCAAGCCAGAGGCAATGGTTTGTCAATTAATGTGTCAATTAATTGTGGTGAGCCCTTAGTGTGTCACCCTGTCCAGTTAAGTGGCCTTGCTGAGTAAACAAGGATTATTGTGCTCCGAGTTCTCGGCAACCTCTGCAGTTTTTGCAGTAGGTGAATGGCATGCTTAATTTGGTGCATGTTGATGTTGGGGATTCAAAGTGCCAGGCCAGTCACTTCCTCTGACGGCCGGACAGCCCTGCTTCCAGCCGCAGTGGCTGTCGGTATTCCTGTGCTGGCTGTCCCCGACGGAGCTGCCAGCCCGTCAGACAGCTGCTGGTACTTTAACCTTCTTATGCATCTCCGAAAACAGGAGTAACCATCACTTTGCAGGAGGGCCATGTAATGTTTAATGTTTGCTTGAGATGCTTAGGAGTGTCTAGGAGCAGCTCTCTAGTTGTAAACGCTTACAGTAAGTATACTAGTGAATATGTAAGAGTCAGTTGGTTTTGTAAGACCCAGAAAGCTTACTGTTTTGCACAGCAAGCATCCTTCTTCAGCTGTTCTTTTTATTTTTTATAAAAAACATGTTGAAGTACATCATATTTGATGCTGAAGTACATCATATTTGAGTGGAATAGAGGTAGAGGAATAAAAAGTTAATTTTGAAATAGATTTATTTTTCCTGATAATTAAGAAATAAAATTTCCCATGTGCTTAAGATTACACCTTTCAAATGAGACATTTGTTAGTGCTAGTGAAGCAAACAGTTTCCAGTACAGGGTATATATATATGTGACTGCATGTGTCCTTGTGGCAGAGCTCATAATGGAAGACATTTTCACTGTCTATTTTTACTGATAGGAAAGAGCTTCAATCAGTTCTGGAAATTTCCCTGTAGCCTGTTCTATCCAGCCAGAGCATTTTGCAGTGCTGTTGCATTGCCTGTAGCATTGCTGATCTTGCCTACTGAAAATAACTCAAATTGCTCCAAATTCTGCTTGTTTGTTGGGGTTTTCTTTGGTTTTTTTGAATTTTTTTTTTTTTTTTTAATTAAACACAAATATGTATACTAGATCACTCAAGATAGTCCTTGTGGCTAGCACCCATCAAAAACTCTTAGGTACACTTAGCTGGCATCTTCCATTTGCTGCTATTCAGTGTGTTGAAAAATGTAACTGTAAGAAATGGGTATGTGTGCACGTGCACCCACAGACAGGCTTGCACACCAAACAGAAATTTTGGTCTTTATTTTAAATAGTGATACGTGCAAACATCAGCAGCCTCATTTATTTCTCTTTTATAAGTAAAGCCTATCTAATCATTTTGAGCAAATTTAATAATTATGTTTAATGACTGAATTAGGGCTATAATTTAAGGAAAAAAGAGTTGATTCCTTAAAATGTTTGTCTTATCATTTAATTAAAAAGTAACTTCTTTCCCCCTCCTACACAGGCTAAATGAGCCCTATGTACTATCTCGGCGTCTTTGAAGTTAAGTGTCCTGTAGACACTCCACTTGCTAATATTGGGAAAGGAAGTAGAAGTGAGTTAGCGGAGATTAGCAGCATTTTTTTTGGCATTGTTATTCTGTAAGCAGGCAGTCATGACGAGAGCTGCATTTTCAGAGTGTGGGAGCACCTGGAGCTTTGCTTATTAATGACCTTCAAAAATTGTTAGATTTCTGAGTTTGGGCACCTAGTCTTTAAAAATGTTTGTACTATTTCTGTTCCTCTGTAGTGTTACTTCATACTACTCTCTCTCTAAAATACAATAATTGCATAGACTTAACTGGCAGGTACTCTGATCTTCTTGAATACATCTGCAAAGAAGTTTTATCAAATTCTGTTGTACTATCTGGATGTATTGCTTATTGGAAAGGCTGGGGTTTTAGTCACTGCTTCTACTCCCAATATTATGAAAAAGTATAAGAGATTCATCTACCATTTCCTTCTTGCTAAGAAGATGGTGTAATGCTAGTTATAGAGGAGAGACATGAATAATCCTTTCTAGCCCTGCTCTGGCTGCTGGCCTGGGCACCCAGACCCATCTGGAGCTACCTCACGAGTGAACCTGTGCCCAGCCCTGGAGAGAGGATAGCTGCTTGAATGGATGTGAAAGCATTCTCTCTGTTAACCAGATCATAAGTGCTTGACTCTGAAAGGCACTCTTCATTCAGAGGGAAATCTTTACTTATTTCATTGCCTCATTCCTTGTGTTGTGCTGGGATACCTTCCTGTCTTCATCTCCCCCATACCAAGGATTCTGGCAACTCTTCCTCCCATTCAGCCCGGAGTCTTCCTTTGAACGTCATCCCATGAGTTATCTCACTTCCCTGCCGTGCCGTGCTGCTTTGTCTCCGCTGTTCACTTTCACACACTGCTCTTGTCCTATAAAATCAGAGCTTCCATCTGTTTTATTATTCCGGGCAGTGAAGTCAGCAAAACCTGAAACAAAATAACAAAATGCAGCGCTGCCTTCCCAGAGGGAAGTGATGACATGCATGTTCGCACTGCTGCATGAGCGTCTTGGCCTTCAAGAACAGGTTCCAAAGAAACTCGTTGTTTCTTAGCAGTTCTGGCTTCTGTTGCGTGATGTTACCCAGGGACAGGCTTGAACCTTCACCTCAGGGTTTCTCTAAAGTCCCTAACTTTTACTGGAGACCTTGTCCCCTGAGAGCCAGGATGCTCATTACTGGAAGCCATTTGGTCCCGGTTTGTCTGGCTTGCACTGCTAGTAGCTCACCTAGTACAGCTCAGTTTGACAGTGTTCATTAGACCTTTATGGACCTAAGAAAGAGCTATCGGCAGGAAACAAGATTGGAAACCCTACAATGGCACACAGCAGAGTTAATAGTTGTCCTCCATCTGCAGCTGTTTGGAGTACTGTAAAGACTTCAGTGACCTAGGCAGGGGCTCTCTGATGATGGGCTGACTGATGCATGAATCGGTGTCTACAGCAATAAGGCCAAGGACTGGTCTTCTGTGCCCACTGCTCCCGTGAACCTCTAGCTGTCCTCTAGATGCAGCCGAGTCACGAAGTCATAGCTGTTTTTATTTTTTCAGTATCATTTGGGCAGGAAAAACAAATAGGGGAGGTTAAATGGCTTGTCTGTCATTGTGCATATCTTCAGTGAAGCTGGGAACAGAAGGCACATTTCCTAGCGTCCAGTTGTGGGCTTTAGAGGAAGGCCGTGGTTGTACAACCTACTTGTCAGACTTCAATTGGGACAGTGTGCTCTATTGCATGACTCTCTTCCTTTAAAGAATCTCTAAATTTGTTGAACTGATCTCAACTGTTCACTAAGTTCAGTGAGCTTTGGCTCACTGATAGACACTGCTGAGATTAAAATGAAGGTGAAAAAGGTGATGATGAGGAGGGACAAGTGGTGAGAGGCAGAGGGTGGCAGGAGGACCCTGTTTGGCCACAGACTTCACAAAGAGGTGTGGGGGAATGATATGTAATAAATGGCCAAAGCTTCAGTTGCAAATCTTCCTAAAGGCAGGAGGTTATTGGGAAGGAGGATGCTGAGGGAGGAGGAAGAATAACCTGCTAAGCTTGGCAGTCATGACTGTGTAAGCTGGTGTTTACTTAGCAGCTCCGTGTGGGTGGAGATGTAGGAAAGCGCCTCAGGTGGCTGGTGTCCTCATGTTGTTTTACCTGCTGCTGCTTTCTGTCTCCTGGTAAAAGGTAGGTTGGACCTGGGTTTACATTTAGGCCCAGGCCAACAGGATGTCATGGACAGCTCAATGGTGGCTGTGTATTAAAGAGGGTAGGGGGAGATGAGAACTGGGCATGAGCTTCATCACCCTTTCTATCATTAAACAAATCCTCCCTCATCCCCAGTAAGGAGCAAAGGCATTCCTGAAGCCTTAGTGTGGTAACATGTTAACAGGCACAGCTTCCTATGCAAAAGCAAACCTATAGGCATAACCCAGGGCAAAAAAAGACAACCGATGATAAACAAGCTCAGCTTAAAGGTGAGGATAGGAACATCCCCAGAATATCGGAAAACTTGCACTGAGTCGTCTGGAGTGGAAGAAAAGCCCAGATGACAGCAGGAGCTCTGAAGTTGCTGGTTACTGCCTAGCCTCCCGGGCCAGGTCTGTTCTGCTTCACCTGCTGCGGTGGCCGCAATACAGTGTGGTTGCGTATTTGTTCTGACTGGCAGCACCATGTAATTGCATTTGTGTTCAGTGACTATCAGTGTTTCCAACGTGTTTTTCTGAAAGGTCATCTCACGCCAGAAGAGACTTAATGCCATGGCCATCTCAGGTCTGTTGATTCTTTCTTGATGCTTCTTAGCCTTTCAGTAGGGGAGAAGAGAAAGCCAATCCTACCACTTACTTCTTCAAATAACGGTGTAGTGCAACCTCGTAGTGGTGTGCTTACTCGTTGCTTTTGAGCTGCTGGCTGTGAGAAACGCACAATCTGTACATTTTAATGGTAAGATTGATTCATGCAGAAATATGCTTGCTTTCATTCTTATCCCATATTATTTAAAAAAATGAAAAATTTAAACCAAATGAAAATCTGTTTCTTAGTGTCCCCTTGTGGCTTCCCCTGGTTCCTTCTGTCTGATGTTACAGGACTTCCATACTTCTTCTGGAGTGCCTGGTAGTTCCCTAGTTCCCCTCCTTCCTCAGTTGCTCTGTTTCTATTAGTGATCTCCCATAGCGATTCACTGAATGCACTTAAAGTTAATTTGCTAGGGTGTGCTTTGCATAGACCTAAAATGACTCTCACAGCTGGGAGAATCTTCAACATCCTGTGAAGTGAAGGCAATGAAAGGGCTGATACTAGTCAAACATACTGAAAGAGAAGTCTCTGTAAGGATGATTAGGGAGTAGAGTACAGATAAGTGGAAACAGGGAAAATTCATGGGTAATGGAAGCCAATCCCCCATGGCTTTAGGCTATCTTGATGTACAAGGATGCTCGCTTCTTCAATGGATGCAACTCTGGAGGCGAGAGGAAGCTCCCTCTCCAGGAGGGCTGCTTTCTTCAAAGTACTCTGGTGAGTTCATTTTAATTGTCCAGTCTATTTCTAGAGCCACATCAATCTAAAATGGTCTCACTGGGGAGGACTTCAGTTAGAGGGAAAAAAAAAAGTATATAGCTGTGATTAATTCTCTCTTCTTTTCCTCTCTTTGCCTTCCCTTCCTGCCAACATCAATCAGCACTTCCAAAAAAAAGGGGAAGAAGAGCTGGAAGCTACTGAAAAATAAGGTGGACAAATTTACACTGCACAGTGCACATGTTTGCATGTTTGCCCGCCACACCCTTTCCCTATTTCCCTGTGCAATTAACAGAGATTAAAACTAGGAAATATTTCTCTTACCAGCACCACTACAGCATGAGCCTGAAATAGCTGCTGAAATCACCCTAATTTGAAGTAGTCCTAGGGGATGGGGAATCAAGCAGGGGCTGCAGAAAGTAAGCTATGCTTCAAACTGCTACCTAAAACGTGTGGTTGTCTTCATGCTTCTGTAAAAGGACCTGCCTTGGGGGCATTTTCAAAACCATTCCTAAAATAACAGTAATTTCTGGGAACGTGACTGGCAAAGGGGCTTTTTATTCATTTAAAATAGAAGAACAAAGGAAAGGGATGAATAGAAGAGATTGAAGAGAATAAGGTGTGATTTTACTTGAATCTGTGTTTATAGGATGCCCAAGAGCATGGGCTGGGGTGCTGAGGACATGAACTTGTGCCTCAGTAAAGCCTCAGCAGCAATTTCAGCGATATCTCACTGTAGGACTAGAGGCTTTTCAGGTTCAAATGGGATGAGTTTGGTACTTGCAGAAGTGAAGAGCTTGTAATATTAACTGCAGATAGGGGAAAATATAGGCAGGCTGTCATGCTCAGACATATGCTTATATGCTCTTTCCCCACCTCTCACCATTTCCTGGGCTCCTACATACCCTGCTGTGCTACTGTACCTTGTTCCTGGTGGATGACTGCTCTGGAGTCAACTAAGGACTCTGTTGATCTGCCAGTGTATCTGAACCCCAGTCTTATCCCTTCCTTGTCTTCCATTTGTGTAACTCCACTTGGATCTCTGAGAAATATTGCTAACACACTTCCTTGCACTTCTGCTCCTGTAGGTGAGCTATCCAAGGCAAATGTCTTGAGGTAATCTGAGGGGTATTTTCTCTCCTGACTTTGGCCAATGCCACTACACTGATTTTGTTTCTGTCCTGTGTCAGATTTCCTGTGTAATCAGTGTCATTCCTGCTTTTGGATCTTGAGCTGAATGTCCCTGGAGAGAGATTTTTCCAGTCTTACAGTGCATTCCATGTGGTGTCAGGTTATGGTGGCAGAAATTGGTACTGACGGAGAGCTGATGTTGGCAAGGTGTCTTCTAACAGGGATCTCAAACATTATAATATTGTACTGGGACATGTGGAGCACCCTCTGCCCCTCATCCTCCTTCCCTGATTTTGAAATAGCCCGCCATGTCCTGGCAGCATATCCAAACACTGTGAACCACAGAGCAGAAACTGAATGTTTTGTTCAGGAGTACTTCAGTTTGGACCGGGAAAGGAGGGCAGGAGAAAAATGGCGATTCTGGCAGGGCTGGGTTTACAGAGAAGCTGGCCGCCTGCTTCGAATGGTAGCTTCTAATAGAAACTTCTGACCCATATCACTGAAGAATAAGAAAATAAAATGTTGAGCACTCGTTCACTGTTACAGATCCTTAAGTGACCAGGTAAATCATTTGTGAAAAGAGTTGCACACCTTCAATATCTGACATTGCAGTCTTTGGTTTTCATGTAGTTGTCTTGAATATCTTCTTGGGATACAGTTAACACATTCTCAGGACAAACCTCCCTTGATTTGTGAGACTACTGATTATTAAATAGGGGTGCGTCATATGAGAGATTTCTATCGTGTGCAATATTTCTGTCGTGCATCTTTGAAGTGCTGTGATCCAAGAGTTGACGAGCCTGCAGAGCGTTCCTCTTCTGTGTTATGTTGTGTATCAAGCTTTCCACCTGGAAATGCTAGTTGAGGGTCCATAGATTTCACTAGTTCTGCGTATTAGTTTAATGGACAAAATTGTTCCAGAATTCGGCCTGGGGTTTTGGTGGATGAAGGAATATACATTGTGTGCTACACAATGCAAAGGAATGACACCCTGCGCAGCAAGTCTGAGTTGGAAACAGTGGGAGGATAGAACTATCATTTGTTTGCCCTGTTCTTACTTATCCTTAGACACCCATTTATGGCTCACTGCAGGAGCAGCAATGCTAGGGTAGATGGACCTGTGGGTCTGACAAATCTCTCGAAGCTGAGGGCAGACAGCAGTGTAGACAGTCCCATCCTTCCAACTGGTGCATGTAAGCAGTCAGAACAGCCGTTCTCCTTGCTGCATTGGTAATGTGCTCAGCCTGCCGTGCAGTTGTTGCACCTCTTCTTCAGAAGAGATCCGTGGTTGCTCTTCTGAGACTTTGGAAAGCAAAGCAACTTGCACTTCGGCAAACCCTCTTTTAAAGTCCTAACTGTGAAATGAGGCATTTAGAAGTTTCTTATTTGTGTGTGGGGTTTTTTTTCTTTTTTTTTCTTTTTTTTTTTTTAAACAACGAGTGAATACTGATTGAGGAACAATTAGCTTGTAAGGGACAGGGGTCTTCTGTTGTTTCCTCTGTTAGCTTTGTGTGTATGTTTCCAGTTGTGCTCCCCCCACCCCACCCCTTCCTCTCAAGTTACAGCAATGAGGTGGGATCTGAAATCTCACTGTTTGATTGTATGTTTATGAATTTTGTTGTTGTTACGCTTTATTTGTATTGCTCTATTTCCTATTAGCTCCAGTCATGTGCTCTATCCCTTGTGCTTTGCTCTGCACACAGAACGGGCACCAAGAGCTTACCCCAAAGAGTCTAAGCTCAGTGGCTATCTAGAGGGAGAGAAACCAGTTCATTAGATCCACAAACCTTCACAAAATTTTTTTTTTTTTGATCCTGCAACTGAAAGCCATTAAGGGAGGGTGGAATATATGCCACAAGCTGATCTCCAAACTGGTTTCGTGTAAAGGCATGGCTGTTTAATGTTCAGAATTATAAGGTAGAGCAGAACCTTCTCGCTTGGCAGTATGTGCTGTGCAGTGCCACTTTGCTTGCTTGGGAGTGACTAGAATAGCTTCAGGAAAAATGCCTGCTGAGTCTCTTTGGTTAACCAGGGGACCTTTCCACACTGTGGATCTTCTCTTTAACTGAAAGGAACCTCCTTCTTTGGCCCATCCTGCTTCAGGGAAGCAAGGAGATACCAACTGCAGCTGTATGAAAGCAAACGGTCAATAACCTGAAACCAAGAATCTAATTCTTAAATCCAGAAATATCTCACTTCTCTTGGCTAGGGTTTCCCATTTTGCTCAAGACTGGTGATCAATATGCTGGCATGGATGGGTCTAATGGCTCAGAAACTCCACTTCACAGGATGTTTTCTGACAGCTTTTTCCAAAACAGCTTTTTAACCAGGGCTGTTCCTTCAGTGACACTGGGATGTTCACTAAGTAGCACAAGGTGCTTGGCTGTGATATGCATCCCAATCTTTGCCCTGCTATTCTGGCATAGAAAAACCATGTAGTTGAAGTAACTAATTGGTGCTCTTTTTATGAACTGTAACTTTCTAATTAAGCCCTCGCTTGAAGTGCGGCTGGTGTAACCTGTGTATTTATGGAATCTGCTGGATTCACTTCCCTTGCTGCTTGCCCACAATACCAGATCAGGTGGCTCAAGGGCACCAGTGCTCCTTCTGACTAAGGCAGCAAAAGACTGAGCAGCCAAACACTTCATAATTTCACTTGCGTGCCAAGGGTTTTTTCTCAGCTCTGGTATTCTGGCACCATCTCTGGATTCTCTTCCAGTTGAGAAGGAACTTCCCAGCTCTTCTTCTCAGAGGCCAGCAGGCAGAAGCAGATCAGGGTGCACAGGCTGCCACGCAGGGTTTGAGGAGAGCCTGGTTTCCAGCATCTCACGTGCTGGAATTTGACGTGTTGACATGGCAGGGAAGAAACAATTTTTTGCACAGTAGGAATGGCAAGAGGGGAGGACAAGCTGCTTCATGCAGGGCTGCATGATTTGCAGGAGGGAACAAGTACATGAGATCATAGCAGCCCTGAATATTTTTATGGGGGTGGTATTACTGGTGACATCAGGGAAGGGGTTAATTGCTTGCTGTGTCTGTCAGAGCTGCGGAGGGGGAAGGGGTGAGGAGGAGAAAGCTTCAGTTCTGTGAAAGTGGCTTTCTGCTTTGAGGCAGCAACAGTGATATTTCATGTCTTGTTTGGTGTCTCCCGCTTTTAAATGTCAGTCTCTGCAGCCAGCCTTATCTCCTGTAGCACATTTCAATTAGGTATTCCAAATCGTGCTCTGTTCTTCCAGGACAAATATGCCAGAGGTGATATTTACTGATGCAGCAGCATTTTAAATACTCCCTGCTTTCTTGTATATATTTTTTTTTTAAACCAAGTGAATGGCAGTTGATCCCTTAATAAGAATTGTATTTTTAATAATAATTTAATAATAATAGAAAATAGAAGAATTCTGGGGCCAGCACTGACTGCTAAGTGATTTTAATGAAGAGATTTTCTTTTCCCATGCTTTAGTTCAGCTTTGAAAGCTGTTAAGGTTAGCTCTTCATTGAAGCACTCCAATACCTTGTGTTTTCATGACAGTGTAAATGTCAATGTGTGTTTCCAGCCTTGTACAGAGGCTACTTGGGTGACAAAGTTGACAGGATAATACAACTAAAGTTTGCTCTTTAATTCAGTAACACGGACCCCTCTTTAAAATGAGGGTCCAAAGAAATGGGGTTAAACAGAGGTGGGGGTATTGAATTTTTGGGCGCCTAGGACCCAGGGTGTGAAGATGTTGGAAGGTGAGGGTGAGTTTTGGCAGTTGATTGTATTGGCGTGTCCATTTTAAACCTTGTAGCAGGGCCTGTGTAAATTGCATTACACCTCTGAAGAGAATTCCCAGGGCTGTTTTTAGCCACTTAAGGACTCAGGCATCAGGATAGGGGGACATGCTGAAGTGCAGCCCTGCAGGATCACAGAGAGCTGCTCAGTCCTGTCCTTTCTCCCTTTGCCAGGGCTTCAGGGCCTTGTGTCACTGATGCTCATTCTTCTGCTGCCTTCAGGCTCACCATGCAGCAGCTTCTTGTGGAGAAGAAGCCAGGTCCTGGATGAACAGAGCGGCACTGGTGTGGAAGGAAGGGGTACCTGTGCCCCATCAAGAGCCTGGGCACTCTCTTGGCACACCTGGAAGAGTGTCACCAACTTGAAATCCTCTGCTTCTGTCGCATGTCACAACTCATGATTTCCTTTCCTGGCTACATAAAGAACTTGGCTTTTCCTGATCTGTAAACTTCAGCAAGCATTATAAAATTGCACACATGTAGCTCTGGCCATTCCATCCACAGCACAGGGCTGCTGTATGCAACAGGAAGAATGCTACAGCATCATTCTTATTTTTATTTTTTTCCTTTTCTAATTTAGTTCAATTCATAGATCTTCCACTTACCTTGTACTACCGAGAACAATGTATACAAAACCCAAGATGCTTTGTCAGGTATTTTTATCCTCGGCTCTGCCCTTTTTCATTGTTTGGCTGCGGAAATACCTCAGTTGTTTCCCCAGATTGTCCATCGTAAATGCTGCAGACAACTAGGTGGGTAGCAAGACTGCTGTTCCATTAAATTTGTTTAAAATTTCAAAAACGTTCCCATTTAGCATTATTGGGAAGGAAAGAATTTATGTAATTTTTCACAAGAAGTGAGAGAGAAGCAGACGTGCTTGCCTGTGATGAAGTAGTGAGACACAGACGTATGCTCCACATGTTGAAAAAGCAAATTGCATTGTAATGACTCTCATACAGAGCACCGAAGTCTTGCATGACGTGGGGAAGGCGTTGGGCTTCAATCCTCACTGTACTGAATAAGCATGCTGAGTATTGGACTAGAAATTTTATGGTGAGATTTCATGTTGCGTTTAACAGGATCTGAAGGCTAATTAGTTCATGGCAGCCTTGTAACTGCCAGATCCTCTGCAGAGGAGGAAGGTGGAGATGTATGGTCAAAACTACAAGGAGTAACTCTTGGCAAGTCTGTATGAAACACTGTCTTAATTTTTCTCTCTGGTCTAAGAAGATATTTAATAACTAATTTTGCCAGGGGCAAGGCTGTCAGAGTTCCATCCTCGAGCACAGCTACTAAGCTCTAGTAGCATTATACTTCTAATATTCACCAAGAAGTTTTTTCTAATACAAGACTTGGCCTACGAAATGCGTCCTGGGTACCTGTGCTGTGCATCTGCTACATTTAAGTTCTTGTTCCAAAGCGTGAAGTCCTAGAGTTTCCTCACAGAAAACTGTAGAACCTGCCAAGTCATGTTTTCATAGCTTGGCAAACTGAGAAATGACAAAGTAGGTTCTCATAACATAAGGGATTGGGCAACTGTAGTCCTGGGTAGCTGATAATTCCTTTGCCTCCCTGAGCTGCTGTTTGGGCTCATAGAGGAAAGTAGTGAGCTCGTGATTTGCAGCGTGCTAAAGCCACGCTACAGGGGATGAACAGAAACTGCTGTTCTGTAGTAGCAGCTCAGTGTGTGGGAGCTGTTTTGGCAACTGTCAAACTTTCTAATTAGGTCCGAATTAGGCAAGGAGAGAGGGAGGAAACATGGCCAGCCTGTGTGATCTGTGGCGGTGCTCTCTCTAAACACAGCAGATGCATGTTTGTGCCAGTTAAAATATCTTTTCACCATCCTGGTCAAATACTGTGGATAACATCTTCAATGCCATATTAAATTTTTAAGGAGGCCTCAACGATACAGGTTTCCCAATGGAATGATTATTATTTATATGAAGACTGTTTTATAATTTCCTTAGAAATGTTAAATAGCTATTTAAGTTAAATGCAAATCCTACATTGGTGACTCCTGTGGTTATTTCACCTGCATAAGAATCTTGTATTAAGTTTAAATGGCAGCATAATGTTTTGCTTTGGTTGTGTGGGTATTTCCACAAACCTTTCTAGGGCTTAGCGGCTAGGTGCCTGACTAATCTGGTTGGCTTCTCTAGGTCTTATGTCCTGCCATCTTTAGGTTAAATTGCATTTATCTCTTGCTCAGTCCCACTGAAGCCTTGAAGAAATAATTTTTGTTCATACTTGGAAAAGGGAGAGAGAGATTTGAGAAAGAGAGCATGGGCAAGGGCAGCAGAACTAAATTCTGCCACTGCCTGTCTGAGACAAATCGTTAATGCTTCAGGTTTCCTGCTTTGTGAAAAAAGTTAATGGTGCTGCTTTCTGTAGTAAAATGCCATGAGGCCTTTGGGTGCAGAATAATGCAGACAATTGAGTATTGGCATTTGTTTGCATGGGCAGGTATATTTTTTGCAAAAAACCACGTAGGCTGTAAATAAACATCAATAAACTGGCTGTGCAGAGTGTCTTAGCTATTGCTTTCGCTGTTAATTCGGGTCTGCTTCATAGTCTAGCAGCCCTTGCATTTTCCAGCTAGTTGTAGACTGGGTTTTCAAACAAGCAGTGGTGATAAAACAGAACTGCTCATTATTTTCATAGCTCCTGCCTGCTTTTTTTTGGTCTTTTTGTTCGCATGTCAGTCCTAGTCTGTAAAACACAAACAGAGTTTGGAGGGGGTGGGGGGAAGTAATTACACTTCGCATCTGCCATTTCTCCTGACACAGAGCTGAACTTGCTAAACTCCCCTGAAGGTGGCTTACTTTATTCAGTAGATTTTCAAATCTATGTGAGTTTTATTTCTGGTCTCCTGATGGAAACCTTTTGTACTGGTAGAAGGTACTATTTGTGGTCTTTCTCTCATCTTCTTGAAGGCGCTGGTCGTGCCCAGTCTATCAGGCTGAGTAGATCCTGGCACAATTACTACTTCTGTGGATTTCCAATAAAGTGTAAAGTGCCAATGTGCTGCACAGTTTGACTTGTTGAACTCTGTAGCCCCAACCTGCACTGATTGCAGGGTTACAAGAGAAAACGCTGCAGTATTAATTAGCAAACCAAAATCCCAACCACTTGCCGGGAAGAAAAATAAAGCCGTATCTCTGGCAGGGCTTTGGGAGAAGTAGGGAATGGTTCAGGCTCTGTCACTGGCCTCTGGGATTGTTGTAGGGAAACTTTTCCCTTAACAGGCTTCAGAAATAATATTTCCTGTCCCTCAGTGAGATTATTAATCAGAATTTGTGATTATGTGCAAAAAAACATTCAAGACTGGATAGATGTGCAATATGTTTGTGCTTAAATTTATTCAGTAGAATTCCTCCATAGCTTTTTGTAAAAGCAGAAATGATGTCCAGTGCCCGCACTAACTTAAATCTTCATTAAAGCTTTTCTAACTCTTTAAATTGCCTTGGTTTCAAGGGAATCTGGGGCCTTTTTCCCCGCCTGTCATTCAGTGTTGAACAACTGACCCACAGGACCTTGCATAGCTTTGCTACAAATAGTGGGCAATATTTCAGCCAAGGGTACATAGGAGAAAGCATGTGACTAAGTTATAAAGTAGAAAAGAAAAGTGAGAGAGATACTCGGGGTTTAAACAAGCGCTTCCAGAGGTTAGCTTGGTTTTGGACAAGGCTTTGAGGGTTGGGTCCATTACTAAGCAGGTAAAATGTCTTCAGTTATATTACTATGTAGGAAATAGCATTATCAAACTCTTCTCATGGGATTTTATTATTTTTTGTGGGTTATCCCAAGTGTGTCCATCCTAGTACAGGAATTAGGACACCTAGTCCTTGTCCACAGAGCTTGAAAGGTCTGAAGCCAGACTCCTCCTCAGAGATGCTGAACTCCCTTAATTCCTGTTGCATACCTCTGCAAGTGCAGAAATAACATTACTGCGAATAAGCAGGAAACTCGGTTTCTTTTCAGTATAAAAACCCCAAACTCTGAAGGAATTAAGGTCATTGACCACCTCACTGGATCATGCTTTAGGTCGAGGTTCTGTACGATGGCCAAAATAGCAGCATATGGTCTTTCTAAGTGGTTCAGAAGTTGCTGTCCGCTTTCAGGGATGTTTGTGGTTTTGCTCATAAGAGAGACTGGAAGCCTGGCCTCAGCGGTACGGAAGACTCATGCTCTTTCCTGTAATTTGAAAGGAAAAGGTGCAGTGTCCAGTGTGACGCACTGCAAGGCCACCTGAGAGAGGTGCAAGGACTGTCTGTGCTGCAGGGGTGTGGAAGGGACGTGAATGTAATGAGCAGGGAAGTACGAGTACTGTGGAGATCCAAACACGTGCCAAGCAGAGCCATTAGGATCACTCCTTGTAATTTTTTGCCTCTGTTCCTTGTCTTGGTTCAATTCATCTTTAATGTCCTGAGGAATAGTGCTCCTAGAACCTCCTGAAGGAAACTGCTCTTTGTTTTCACTGAATTAACTTTTCCCCCTGTACAAGTGCAAACCCACAAATGAACCAAAGAGCAAGACCAGAACACAGTGATGGTTCTGGACCAGAATGATCCATCAGCCTCTTCAAGCATGTCAGAAGCTCACATCTAATGGCTGTCTAAGTTTAATATGGGGCAACGTAGTACTACTATCATAAATAGGAAGATTTTTGGGAACTTGAGCTAATGGCATTGGAGATTTTAGAGAAACTTATTTTAAAATCAAAAAATGTAAAAATATTCACTGTTGACCCAATATATTTTTTTTTGTCCAAAAAGCTACAAAAACAATTTTTTATAGAAAATCTGAATTCATTCCTTCAAAAATAAATATATTTTCACTAAAAATGTAGTTACTGCAGCGTACACGTGGCATGATATTGCCTCTAGAGCAACAGCTATTCGGAGGCTTCCTATCTTAGTGCTCTCTGACTGGCAGCCAGACAGCCATCTCTCTGATTCCCTGTGGCCAGTAACTCCCAGTCTGCACTACCTCTCTAGCCTGGAGCAGAGACTGCGATGTATCATAGAATATATGCTTCGGGAGTCTGTCGTTAAGACTGAACTTTTAAGGATCTGATTTCCAGTGATTTCCTCTGGCAGCAATTGGTAATATAAATACGTCAGTATTATAATTTTTGCCCAAAAAATCATTTTCCGAAGCTTAAAAATTCTATTTTCTGACAGGCTGTATGTACAGCATTAAGGTATTATCCTAAATCCACATCACTTCAGCTGCTCTTATGTCTGCTCCAGCTCCATCTAGTAACTCTACAAGATAATTCACCACTGAGTGAATGTGAAAATTACTTTTCAGGAATGCTTAGGAGAATTAATCTGAAGAGATGTGGTTATTTAGGACTTGTTTAGTTTGGTCCATAGTACTATCTGGTGCTACTTCATGTAGGCATCGATGACTGGTGGGCCAAGTTCACAGAGATTTGATCCACCCAGGGAGACAGGAGCCTTTGGTTTCTGCAAATTATGAAAGGGGTACAATAAACTAAAAAAGAAAAAAAAAACCCAAACAAACATCCCCAAACCAAACAAACACTTAAAAAAATAGTAAAATTCACTCACCTTTGACTAAATAGGGCACTGATGAATCAGTGCCTTTGAGTGGAGTTGCTCTTTCTCTGCGCTGATCTCTGCTGGCTGATAGATCAAGCTCATACAAATTCTCTGTCATCAGACAGAAAACCGTAATTGGGACTTGAGGACTTCTGCTGGGAATTATGCTTAGAGGGAACTGTTTGAGCATTTCTATGGAAGTGTAAATGTTTTTAAGGGGAGGTGGAGTGATTAGTGGCAGAACTAGGAAGACAAATCATCCTCTCTGCTCGCAAGGTCCTGCAGTGGTGAGAGCAGCCCTTCCCAATCAACGTGGGTGGATAACATAGGATCTGGAGATCCCAGTCCATAATTTCTATGGGATTATGATCGTTTTTAAGGATGAGCTAGTCAGTTGGGAAATGATTAGGCAACTTTTGTTCACATTTTCATTCTGAGCAAGTAATGATGATGTAGGAAAAGCTGTGAAGATAGGCAAGGTGCTGGCAGAAAAAGGGAGAGTTGTGGAGTGGGGAATGGTGGAGCTGAACTCAAGTGCTGAAAAGGTTAGTGGTAGTTCAGAGCCCTCAGAGTTGGCAGACCCTCCCAGTGCCACAAAAAAGCTAAATACATTAACTTCTCTGCTACTTGTCGTTATCTTTCTGTGATCTCACTTTGCATAGTAATTAACAAAGAGAGTCTTCCCTTTAAGCCTGGAAGTAACAGGGAGCCAAAACAGGCATGCTGCTGTGACCTGACATTCTCATTTGTCATATGGAGGAATATACAATAAATGTCAGTAGCAAAGGTAATGTTCATGAAAGAAAAATGTCGGTTTTCAATCTGGCGTGAAGACCATCAGATGTGGTACTTCTCATACAGACTGCTATCAAAATTAGTGTATTAGTAAAGCTGCTACAATTGACGTATAAAAGGGGAGCTGAAGATGGAGGTTCTCACTCCAACTACTGCATCTCCATTGGCAGTTGTCTTTTCTTACTTTGTACTTCTGCACATGTTTTAGAGGGTTTATTTGTATTTTCTAGAAATGCGCAAACACAGTTTAATAAGTACATGCTGTGACTGCAGCAGTTTCTGTTATCTGCCTAAATGCCTGGCCTTATTTTGCATACTGCTGTGCCTCTGGGGTTCGGTGTTACTCTGTGGCAGTGAGTTCCACAGTTTATTATTCATCATGTTAAAATATCCTGGTTTTCTTGCTCCTGCTACATGAAAGTGTGATGGATATGTGCTATATAACGCTTCATTGTTTCTTGTGCCTCTACTTTATCCTTCATTTTGGATAAAACAAGGATTTTCTGTATGGAAGTCATCTCTCCTGTCTCCATTTTTTTTTCTTATGCTTTTAAGTATCCTTTCTGTTTCTGCTGGTGCTTTCTAAAATTGAGTGACCAGATACTGAACATAATCTGAAGAAAACTGTTCTGTTGGTTAATGGGATTATGGTGGGGATGTGTGTGTGTGGTGCACCTGATGTGCGTGGGACCCTTGTCCTGTATGAAGGAATTCTAACACATCTTCAGGGTGAAAGCTTTCATGTTCTTTTGTAGTGATGATGTGGATGGACTAGATCAATATTCATTTATTCAGCCAGCAGCATAAAAGGTACAGTATCACAGAGAGTTAGGTGTTTTATTATTGGAAGACCCGAGTATCCAGAAAAACTCTTGTTTGTGAGCCAAAAAAAAAAAAAGAAAAAGCTTGCTGGGTCCCAGCTGGCGCATATTAGAAAACCTGTCAGACTTTTCCTCACAGCCCTTGCATTAGAGAAAAGAGCACCGGGAATGGAGGTCAGGACCACAGAGCATGGGCAGCACTGTGTGTAAGAAGCCTTCACCTGGCTTTATAAAGTGTGAGACGGATCAGAAATACCACGAATGGGTAACACGCGGAGAGAGTGCTCTCTTGTATTATTTTTGTCTGAAGTGCTCGTTCTCTCCTGAGTGATCGTTGCCGTATTGCTCCCATGATGAAGAGCCAGCCAAACAGCTCGGTGAGGTCCAAACACCTGATGCACTGGAGGGGATGGAGTATGTCTGCAGCAGAAATGGGTGAGAACTCAGATGAAAGCGCACGCATGCACGTGCACACACGCGCACTGAGCTGCTATTTCAGTTTGCAGTCAAGCAGTGCAGATTTGGTGTATTTATGCATTCCTGAATTGTGTATTTCTTCCGAGAAAATTTCCATAGTGCCTCTATCCTGCTTTTAGGGCCAAGCCCAGAGTGCATGTTAAAACCCATTTATTTTGTGCTGTGTTGGGCTTTGCCTCCTTGCACAGTCTGGTGCTCTGGGTTATGCACAATATGATTGATTTGTACACAGAAACTATAGGAGTATGTGCACCCCCACAAACACAATGACTCAATGTATAATTTAATGTAGCTCCAAAATTTGATAACCCTTTTAAATAATCAGTCTTTTTATCTGCTAAATCACATTACAGTATCCCAGCAGATGCAGTATGAGACTGGCATACATAATTTATTGCAGGCTTGATACGTATTGTATGTAATCGTATTAATTATTTATAACTTGCCTCTACCTACAGATGTATGTGCAATGAAGTTCTACTGCAGTGAAAGACATTTAATATAGGAAACGCGATATTATTTGATTAATCCTTCCCGAGAAGGACCAAGCTGCATCTACGGATAGTCTTGTGGCTAAAGGAGCATTCTGGGGCATGGAAAGATTTGCCTTTTTTCTGGCTATGTTGAAAGACCGTCTGCTTATGATTTGGGGCAAATCACTATCTTTGTATATTCCTTTTACTTCATGTGTGAATACTTTTACTGACCTTCAATGGCTCATGGGTAGCGTAAATTGTATGAAACTAGATTAATGAATATTTTAAAGCACATACAATATTCTAATTGGAAGGTGTTGTTGAAAGGCAGATGCCTTCAAAGAAAAAATGGATCCACTTCTAGCTAACTGCTCATAATCTGTCACATGAGATTAGGTAGCTTATTCCTTTTCAGCTCCCCAAAAGGTGATATTTTTTTTTAGAAGAGTTTTTATGCTCCAAATGTTCTTTTAGCTCTAGGGGGATATTTGAAACTATGGATCTTTCTCTTGCAATTGAAATGCCAGGAGAAATCAACTTGCATAGATAGTGGAAAGAATGGGAAAGCACAAATGATTAATACCTGCATTTCTCTGGTGAGGTTTAATGGCCTTTATTTGAGGGGGAGGGGCAGGGTGCAATTTAGGTGGTAAAATGAGCAGTATCCTAAGACGCACTGGGTGAAGATGATGCCAGCAGGAGGTTTTTGTATTAGTGGTGAATTCAGCTATCAGGCAATTTCTTCCTTTTGTTAGAAAAACATAATTCTAGTGGGTTTTGCATGAATGTTTCAATCTGAAATGCAATTGTAATTGTGTTATGAAGGCACACGCATCAGGTAGAGGCTTCTGGCAAACTGTGCAAACTCTGGTAGCATGGATTTCTGAGTTCCTGAGGAGTATGTAGGCTAGGTTAAGAGTTCTGGCTGAAACTTCCAGTGGTTGTAATTAAAAAAAGAATCTCAGCAGTCATAACAGATTTAAGAATGGGCAGCATGGACTGATGTTTGTTGCCTGTGGCAGCTGGGAAGGAGAAACACCGTGGTAGCCTTTTTTTGGAGGGAGAAGGTTCAGCAAGCAATTGAGCACCTCAGATGAAGACAGTTTGGATAAACACTGCCTACTATCCTTGAAACTCCCCTTCTCATTGTTTTTGAAGTATTTGCTTCTTGGTGATGTTGTCATGCAGCTTTTCAAAATAAATGCCCCAATTAAAACTCGGCAGCAGCTCCATGTGCTGAAATGCGGGAACCAGTAGCTGTCAGTCACGCAGCTAACAGTGGGCAGAAAGTGCATGTACATGTTTCTTGCAGCGTTTAGCTTGTTATAAGTTACTTAATTCAACTCTCTGCAAATGCCTGGAGAGAATAACGTAATTTAGGTAAGGAGAGAAAGTATCTCCTACCCTTCTACACAAAACTGATCCATAGCCTGCACATGACTCCTGCCACACTTTGCCTTATGCAGAAAAACCCACCATAACTGCTTCTTCTCCTTCTTCCCACTTCCTTAAATAAGCATGTTATCAATAGTTTGTGCTATAACACTGTAAAATTTTAGCTGATGCTTGTGTTTCACTGTTGCTTCTGATGGGGTAGAACTGCAAATAGTCTCATGTGCCACAATCCCTGCGCTGCTGATTATTAGGGAGATGCTCCTTTTCCATTAGCAGTGTCAGAGAATTGTCCTTTTCAAGCCTGTGGATGTTATTTCTGCTCTCACAGTTGCCCTAAGCTTCCAAGTGCTCACAGTGTGTAGTATTGATGAAATCCATGCAAATCTAAGTGATGAAATCTTTAGTGGTTGTAGTTTTGTTAACATATGCGTTTCTCGGAATACTTAGAAAATATTGAGAGTCAACTTAACAGGAGAGGATAAGAACTGCTGTTAGGTCAGTCTTCAGATCCTTGAAACAAGACAGTCCAGAAAAATCAGATGCACAAATGCTGAGATTTGGGTTTATTTGGGATTATTTTGTTTCTATAGTACATGTCATGTTAATATCTGACTGTACTTTGCAATCCAAATACTCAGTTATTAATTTTTCTGGATTTCATAAACATTTTATCTCTATTCTCTCCCCTTTTGTTTTTAAAGGAGAAGTTCTGTCTTGGACATCAGCTTCTTAAGCTTGTGGCATTATTTGTGTAGCTATATATAACAGATGCCATACTGGTCACTGAACTATGTGAAGATCTGTTACCAGCATTCTTGGCTTTTGGGCAGCAATTCAATATTCTTATACAAATTACCTGACTTTCTTTGCCTCATTTCACCTGCTTTGTTATCCCTTTGACCTCAGGCCAAATGTTTCCAAGGTGTCTGTTGATGGAAATCTCTTGTGTGAAATGAGAAAAGAGCAGAAGATACCTCTGAAGCAGATGTACTGAAATTTTTTTAATTTGACTGTGTTTTCCATGGCGCTTTTCCAGCTCTGCTTTTTGGATGACATTCATTCTTAGCGCCGGCACTGCTGAACTCGGATATCAGGGCACTTTCTGTGTTATGACACAGAGCAGCAGTTGGCACAGCTTCATTTCAAGACACATGTCCTTTCCAGGAATGCTCTGGCTGCCAACATGTGTGTTTGCTAAACAGTTGGCACACAGGGAATGTTGTAATGTACCAGATTTACTAGCGGAGGCAGGAAAGCAGCCATATGTCACAACGCAGACAGTGATATGCTGGCAGTACCAAATGAAGGTGTGGCAGAGTAGACCCCCAGGTCTATCCAGCAAGGGTCCTAAGCAGCAGATAGTCAGCCTGGAGGGGTGCACCAGTGAAGCCTGGTGAAACTGGGCAGCAGGAGCTATCAGAGACCACAGGCAGCTTTAGGACATTGGGCAGGCAATGCTGCTTGGACAGAAGCAGCAGTACATGCTGCCCCCTTCCAGTCTCTGTAAAGCAGAGTCATGTTAAGGATTGAGAGGGTTTTGCTACTGTGTTTTGCCTTAGAGAAGCCACAGGCCTGTATGTATAGGTTGAATGACCTAGCGCATGGTGATAATTAAATCACAAAACTTCAATTTGGAAAAGTCTGAGAAGATTGGAGTGGGACTGATGGTTGATGTTTTTGTGTGGCCTAAGGAATAGGAGAAGTTTGTATGTGTGGGAAGTGGCTGCCTGTGAAAGGCTGTCATTCTTGAGGATGGTCCATGATATGAGGAAGGTAATAACACACATACGTCCTCTCTGCTGTCTCTGGTGTCTGTGTTTGGTACAGCGTGAACCTGAACTGATGTAAGTGTAGACACATTGCTTGCTGCCCAAGCCTTAGAGAAAGATTATCTTGCTCCTGAGGGAGTGGGAAATTTTTGGGGCTCCCATGGTCGTGTTCCCTCTACAACTGCCAAAACCTTTCCAACAACCTTTTTTTTTTTGTTTGTTTCTTCTACTATTCCTCTCCCAACCTCTGATAGCCACCCCTTCCCCAAGTCAGCTTACAAGAGGATGGGAAACCCTGCCTCAATGCACTGTTCATTCAGGCTGCCTCGTACAGAAGGCTGTGTAAATGTTCACTAGAGGTGGTGTGGACTTCTGCTGGCCTTAGCATGACCGAAGGCTCCACAGAAATGTGGAGCTGTGCTTGGCCCTCAAATATATTACATAAATGTACAAAAAAAGGAGCTTTCTGTGTGACTGTGGTCAGGCTCAGTCATAACCCGAGTGTAGAAGAGCTCAAACCACGAACCACCTTGTTACTAGACTTTCAACACTAACATAGATGAGTGTCCTGTTTAATCCTCTTTATAGTCAATGGGAATAGTAACCTGGAGCCCTAATTGGTTAATCTCTGCTCTGACCATTTACATGAAACCATGTAAATTAATTTGCATAGGTAAATATCTCATTTTAAGGAGTTTGAGAAGGCTGGAAAGAAGTCAAGGGAATGTATATGAAAACATAACAGACCTGAGAGAAGATAGGCCAGTTGGGGCTTTTTCCGAAACTAAAACTTGATGTCAAAAACCAATAAAAACACATATGTTTTATGGACTGAATGATACATAGTTATATTATATATGTATTATAGGTATATATACCTATATATCGGTCAATTGATAATTAGACTGAGGGATTTACTGCACAGCAGGATTTAACTGAAAAACTTGGTAAAAATTTCCACAAGGTACTAGATATTTATAGAAATAACATGAATATCCTGCATATTTACGTACTTTTTTTTGAAGACTGAAAAGAATCAGTTCAGAGTTTAAAGTCAGCTCTTTTAGGATGATGAATAAAGTCTTCATAGCAATAAATAATCTTGTGTGCAACTACGTGGGAATCTTGTTCTCTCCTGCATCAGGGGCTGCTTGTCAGGACAGCTTGTGCAGAGGCAGAGGCAGGTGGAGATGACCATGCGAGCAGTTGGATGCTGCAGTGAGTTTGCAGCTCAGTGCCATATGACGGCATTGTTAAAGCATACCTTTTGTGATAGACAGAGGTCATAGCAGTTCTGTCAGCTGAGCTTTCCTCTGGCCATTTCAGAGCTGGTTTCAGCAGGAAGTTGCTCTTTGCAGAGTTCAGTCTCGGGGCCTCCCTTGTTCCCAGCACAGCTGTGACTCTCTAGACTAAAGTGAGCCACAGACCTGCATCTTTCATCTCATTAGTATTGCTTGCGTTTTGTGACCACCTTTAAAAACAACAGCGAAACCAGTCCTAGATGTCTGCAGTGCTTTAAACAATACATGCACACTGCAAATGTGTGGAGTCGTCATTGCTAAGGGATCGCTGTGTTTGTGCTGAATACTTTGTAAAGATTTATAATGGCTTCTTTATTTTTTAAAGGAATATAACAGCAGTATTTGCTGTACCTTGAGCAGAAACTCCATTAAGATTAAGATCTATAAGAAATGCAGGCTCTCTAAGACTCATGCAATGGTAATACTTGGGGATCTCTGAAATACGGTTGGTTAGGAAGGATTCTCATGTATGAGGCTGGATATTTGAGATTTCCAAGGTGAATAAGGGCGAAGGAGTGGGGTTCGGTTCTTGCAGTCTTGGCTCTGTACACATTTATGTGAGAGGTGTTGACCTGGTGTCTGAAACACCATTGTTTGCATTGCATTCAGAATTGCTCTTGGTGAAATGCTTCTCCTGAGACAGGAGGGTCACCTTATTACTGATTATTGTAACCGGGCTGTGAAATTGGGAAAACCTATTTATCAGGACATAACCTTTTGCTATTCAGTGTGTGAATGTTGCTCTGCGTTTCTTTACATTTTGGAGGCAGAAGATACTCATGTCGAGATCTTGCCTACCCTTTTTTAAATTGTGCTGTTTTATTTGCCTTTCCACAAACGCTAACTGCAGGCCATATATAATTTTCTGAACTCCCCTGTGTTTGCCATGGCAATCGGCTCCTCCGGCGGCGGGTACGGCGCGAGGCGAGAGGAGAGTGTTGAGGCATGCGAAGGCTGGATTGGCTGGAAGTGAGGTAATGCGATGCAGTGCAAATAGAGATGCAGGGACCAGGACGTATCCTGTCTGCGAGCCTCACTTGTTTCTGCCTGTAGGAACGGATGGGGCTATGCACATCTCTGGATGGTAGAGATGAACTTGCAGTTGCCAGGGTAGATCTGTAGTAAAGATTCTTCTGGCTGCTTATCTCAGAAATAGAGAAAACTTTAGACCTTCCCTCTTAGCGTTGCATAATTTCTTAGCTTTATTCTTGTTTTTAGAAGTTAGAGCAGCTGAGGGAAAAGGGTCACTTAGCTGGGAGGAATCACACAGGAGGGAAAAAGTGGTCAGAGCACAGGTTGAGGACATGCATATTGCAGATGGGTTCAAAAGAGGGAACGATTGCTTGACTGTTTTCATCAGGGAAGGATCTAGTTCAATGAAAAGGAGGAATTTCAACAGGTTTGTTTTTTTCTTTTTGTGTGTGTCACCCAAATGTAGGTAGAAAATAGTCTTGGGCTCCCACTATCCTGTAAAGGAGCACTCTTCTACATAATTAGAGGCTTTGAGTCTGCTTTGTCAAGTAGAGCATACTTACTGCATCCCTTGGCTGCAGGGCTGCCATTTTCTTTTCACTTCAGCTTCACAAGAGCAACCAGCTTGAGGGAACATTGTCCAATTGCCTGAGCTTGCTCAGGGGCCAAGGCGGCCGGCGGTGTGGGATGTGTGACACACAGCTAAGCAATTTTCATTCTATCCAAGAGAGGGCACATTAACAAGGTAATTATAGCACATTACTTCAGCAGGGACGCATCAATTTTAATCCTTGAAGCGTCCTAGTGAAGTAGATAAGTGAGTACTATTAGGCCCATTTTACAAAAGGAGAGACTGAATTAAAAGCTGAAATGATTTGTCAGTGGCAAAAGCTGTAATCTGTCTGAAGGGCAGGGACTAGAGGAGAAGGGCCTGATTCACAGACCCCAGCAGGGAAGCATTCCCACTTGGTTTTGGAGACCTCTCCATTAGCTTCAAGCCACACCACTCCAGCTGGAGCAGAGGGAAGGGGGGAACTGGATGCTTTGTTCATTACATTTTGCCACTCTATTTTTCTGCTGGCAAATTAATTGTAATGTTGTTGAAACTTGTTGATTTGAAATTATTGATGAATCTCTTCTAGTAGATAAACCCTGGTTTATGTATAGTTTGTAGACAGGTCATCACAAATACACAGAATTTGTACTGCTGCTAGAGACCTGGGTATATCTTTTTAGAGAAACAAAAAGTTGAAAAATGGTTCTCTTCTCATGGTGGAGACTTTAATTGTTTAATCAAAAAGACCACAACAGTTCGGAGTTTTGCTTTACCGAGAGGTGAAAGGGAGCCATTGTAAAAGACCGATTTTCATTGTTGTTGGTCTTAGTTAATATTTAATTTTTAAACTTTATTTTTCCAAATATTTACTTTATTAATTCTCAGCAGAATATTTTGGGAAAGAAACCCTAATTGAGGAGACTCTTGCAGCATGTTTATTCGCCTTTAGTTTCCTACATCATCAGGGCAAAATATTTAATGCGCAGTTTGTCTTCTGCTGCAAGTCAAACAATTTTGTATCACGGACCGAATGTCTGAGAGTAGACCGTGATTTCTCAGTCAAGTTGGCAGTATAATCTTATTAAAAACTCTGCTTGTAACTGGGCATGATATTTATTTACTTATTTATGGTCGCATAGGAGGATTAGCCCTTGTTTTACCTGTGTTTGGCTCGTAAAGGAACTAAACTTATTGTAGCTACAAGACATCAGTAGAGGATGTACCCTTCGCTTTGTCAGACTAAACATGAGCTTCTGCCCAGCGGTCCTAGACTTGCTGCTGCATTTGACACTTAGAATTTCATGGAGTAGCTGCTATTCAGCTTGTGTGAAACAAGTTGGGGGGGTGTCAGACCTGTTCCTGAAAGGCTGAAACCTGTACTGAAACCTTTGCCTTGGTCAATGCTTGGGTGCCAGTTGTTGCTAACATGCAGAGTGGAGACTGGCTGGCCTGTGGGGGTAGGATTCCTCCCTAACTCTTCGGCATGCTGGACACTTCTATGTGGGGGAGTATTTGAGGGGTCATGATCTGTTACTGTCATGACAACACCCTTAGAGCTGCAGAGGAACTTCAGCCTCCAGAGCTGCCATTCAGACCCACGGTCTCTTGCAGTATGTGATCTGCAAAGGCTGTGGGGATGTTCGCTGCAGCTACAGGAGCAGCACGAAAGGGTCAACCTTGAGCAGGGGACTTGGCCCCATATCATGAGGATGTATGCAGAAGAGCAACACAGCTGCCTGGGCGATTCCCCAAGCTCTGCTCCTAGATCATCCTTGCCCTGTGGCTAAAACAAGCACAAGTATCTGAGGTCTTTTACTGGAGACCTGAGTGGATCAGCTGCTTTTCTGAGTTTCATTCCAACATCTGAAAGCTCCTCTGTGAGAAGCTTGTTCATGGCTCACTGCGTCTTCAACCCGGTGTGACCCAAGCTTAGCTTCTAGTCCCACTTTTTCCTGTTTAAGCTGTGTGGGATCTCCCTTTGTTTTCTCAGAATGTCACAGTGTTGTCTTAGGACAGCGGTGACCTACTCATTTCAGTTACAAAATAAAATCAGATGTTAGGGTTGTACAAAGAAAAAACTGAAATACCCATGAAACCTAACATGGGATCATGACCCCTCTCCTTAAGATATCCAATGCTGTAGCCTCTGAACCTGTAGAGAGTGTTTGCTTAGCACTGCAAGGACGCTGTACAGGACATCATCTGTGAAGCCCAACATGTCCTCTATCCCAAATTTGTGTCTGTAAGGTCAGCAGGGGCTCATCATGCTGAAAGTGAGAAGCCCTTTATTATTAGCACATTTGAATCTTTTGGTTTTAGTTCAAGGAAGTCTTTTCCTCCATATTTCTTTGATGCTTTCTTGATCAGTTGTTCGAAAGATTCCTGTTTTTCGTAATTAGCTTAGATAAGGGTTATTTACTCAAGTGATACAGAGTCAAAGGTGGAATGGGAGCAGGATCCAGAAGACTGATTTTTCTGCTTTGTTGTGACGTGCGCTCTTATTTCTGGCATTTAGACCCCAATAAGCAGGTGCGTAGTTTGTGGAGAGTTTTTGTTTAATACTAAGCAAAACTAAGTGGCAATATTATTGCTTTGCAATGCTATGGGCAATTTACCTTACAACAGTTTTAAATGGCTCAATATCAGAGTCTTAATGTTAAGAAAGAGATGGTAAAGGGACTTAACCATGTCCATACATCAGGTTCATGATAGATTTAAGATGAGACATGACAGACCTCTTGTAAAAACTCAGATGTCTGAGATTTGGATTCGTGACTCAGACCTTCAGAGCTCTGCTCTCAGTGTCAGGTTGGTCTGTCTTCAGCAGTTGCGTATCAGATTGCAAATGTCTTGCCCAGTTTTTCTTTGAGCCTTTAAGTTGGGCATGCCTACTTTTTGTTCCAATACATTAGAATCTCTGAGGACTCCAAGGGTAATGCCTTTTACAGTTTGCAAATATTTTTGCTTTATTTACCATAAATAAATAGGGATTTTTATCTATTTTAATCCATGCCTGTTTTTTTGTCTTCCGTGATAAGCATATAGAAGTCTCATCTTGTTGAAATCTGCAAGTACTGAAATAACGGATACTGAGAATATTTTATTTTCCAGGTCTGTGGATTCAGTTCAGCCCCTGCTGTGCTATTAATATAGTGCTTTTCACCAGCTATAAAAATCAAAACAAATGCATATGAAACCATGTAAGATTCTGTTCCTCTTCTCTCTCTAATGGAGATTGAAATACCTGCAGCAAAACAGAATCACACCTGAGAGTCTGAGTTTGAATTAAACCCCAGAGTCTCCGACTGCTTTAATCTCCTGGTTATGTAAAATGCAGTTTAAATGGAGAGAAGCGTTTTTCCTTGTGTTGTGACAGTTCTGGACCTGGTCTGAACCTGCAGCTGCAGATAGTTGTGGGAGTGGATGAAGTTAATTGACAAGTCAGCTTGAAAACAAATGTTCTTTTAAGATTTGGAGGAGTTAAAGGACACAAGGAGAGGGGTGAAACGGTTCAGCTGTCCCCAGACTGTAATGAAAATAGCTAATGCATATTAAAAGGGTATTCTGAAGCCTGATAGCTGGAATAGCTCCATCATTTTGCATTTGTCGGCATAGCAGCTCTCAATTTGCTGGCAGCTTGCTGGGGATGGGAGTCGTGGGACTGGCCAGGCAGGGATCATTCTTACTGGTCAAAGTGGAAATGTATTGCAAACATGTAACTAAATGAGGGGTTCCTTTCCCAATGTGCAGTTCTGGAACATACTGCAGTACTTCTAGGTTTCCCTATCCCTCCACTTAGTTGCATCTTGCCTTTTCCTATAGGCTATATATTCTACTCAGGTTCTACATTTTATCCCTGGTTTATGCTGCCACTCAGAGGTTTGTATGAGGTCCCACTCAAGGCAACTAAGGTTAGGAGGTGACAAGTAGAAGATTCCTGAGGACACTGCAAATGGCCACTTTTTTCTATGGTATATGTTCCCTTGTATTGTTCCTCAAAAGTAGAGGAAAGGTAAAGGATCTTGTCGCAGTCTGAGGGTGGGGGGGTGAAGAATTGACTAATCTTGTCTCTTTATCACTCTACCTGTTAAACATAATTATTCTTGCTCTTACAGGGCTTCTAAATAGTCACAATTAGGAATTATGCTAATAAAGTCTGTTGTGACAGGAAAGCTCACTTCATTGCTTATGCTTCCTCATGACTGTATTTTAGTACTCTGCAAAACCTAATATCCCTTCCTGGGACATTATGGAATAAGAAAGGATAGGGAAGGAGAGGCTTGAGTGCCAAAAGCTTGCATCTGGAGGACCCAACCTCTTTTCCCAGCTCTGCAGTAGAAAGACTTGATGACCTTTGAACAGGCAAGGCGTGAGACATATTCAGCACCAAGCACATTGAGATCTGAAGATCTGTTCCTGAATAGTGGAAACTGGGGCCAAGTTTTTATAGAAAACTGGCTGTGATACTGGGTTCTGACCTTCTCAAATGTCTGCCCCTTGGACCTGCATTCTGATGAATTGAGCTGTCCCAGCTTCTGTTGGTATTTGCAGTATTGAAATATTCAAAGTAAGATCCTATTTTGATGTGCAGAAAGACATGCTGTTGGAAGAGTGATGTACACCATTCCCCCATCAGTAGTAGGAATCAGATTTAGGAGCACCATCACCAGGAGCACCAGCCCCTTGATGCTAGAGCTAAAGGGGCAGCTCTGTGAGTGCCATTGAAGAATGGCATACAGGAGGATGACAGTAAGAGAGTTGTTTCCTTATCACTGTACCGGTGTGCTGTAGACAGGCGAATTAAGGAGTGCCATTTTGCAAAGGTATGTGTTGGAAAGTATGGTGTTTCTCTTTCTTCTTCCACTGGATATTCGGATGTGTTTTATCACTTTGAACAAATTAAGTCATCCTTATATACTTTCAAATGTAGCTTTCTGGAGATGGGGGACTTAACTGTTATAGGCCTTAATATTCTTCCATGCAAAATGGAAAAGTTCCTATTAACCACGCAATTGAACCTGGATCTTGCTGCCTGGTCAATGCTGGGAAAGTCTTCTAAGAGTCCTAGGGGTGGCAGTAGGCAAACACAGGATAAAATAGTATAGTGGTTTAAAGATACCAGTGTCCAAGGATGCTGATTGTCTTGGATGTGACTGCCCTTTTAATGAATTTGTACTTTTTAGTCAATCAGCATTGCCAGTGAAATACAGGTGGCTTTGGTGACATACAGAGCATAGATTTTATCCTCAGCTATGTTGCCCTTTACTGCATGTGTGCAAAGGAATAGAGCCAAACATGACATACCTATTTTTCACTGACTGGACTCAAGGCAGTAGGCTGTAGAAAAGAAGATGATGGCTATTGTAGATTTTGTGAAGAGAGAGTAGGGAATATAAAGATGCAAAGAAATCAAAAGGTAGATATATCTCTTTTTCTTTCCCCAAAACTTAAGTGCTAGTTTTGTCTGCCAGAAAGCTTTCCACAAAGCATCCCTAGGGTGTTAGAAATCAATACTTTAGTTTAAAACTGTTGCTGAATAAATATTATCTGTCTGTAGCATCTCGCAGTTAGGTTCCTTTTACAGCTTTGTTGCCTTGTTTTGTTTCTTAGACATGGAGTTGTTGGGTGTGGGGAATGTGTTTAAAGGAATTCATTGCAAATTCCCTTGCTCTTCTGAATGCATTCCTTAACTTGAATAGGACAGGTTAGCAAATCTTGGAACCAGCCTGTTTGTACCATATAAACTAAGTCTAACCACAGACAGCATGACTCTAGAAACTCCTTGAAATGACCACGAAGTTGCTTGTGAGAGCACTGCAGCGTTAATTTCCCTCTTGCTTTCCCATTTGTCTCAAAGACTGCTCTGTCAATGTTCTTGTCATAATCTTTTGCTGACCAGAGATTACATTAAAACAAAATCTCCTCTTTAATCTTATGGCAAATTTCTTTCTTCCCTTCGGCTTCCCTGACTCATTGAACCCAAAACTAGTGTCATCGGTCCAACAGGCTAAAATTTTCATTAGCATTCATATTTTCAATCATCTAAATCAGCTGTTTGTTTCCGCTACTGTTTGCAAAATCCCCTCGGACTACAAAGAAGACTTTGATCAGACACGCTGAACTTAGGCATCCCCCGGAGAAAAAACAAGATCCTGCAAGTTGGATGGCAGTCTGGTGCTCAATGTGGTGCTTAAGATAGTTCCATATTCAAAAGCAAAAGGTCGTGAGAGTGGAGTGAAGCTAAAGGAAGGATTAGCATATAAGCAATTCAGGCAGGTTTTATTTTTTTTAAAACATGGCACAGTCAGAAATTTTGAAGAAACCACTAGTCAGCAAGATAAGAAAAGATGCATGAAGAGCTATGCTGGACAACTACTGTAGAGATGTGGAAGGGTAGCAGATGTCAATAGCAGGAAGGATTCACAGCATTGTACCATTTAAGTTACTCAAGGGATTTCTTTAGAATCTACTTTTAAAAGTTTTGTCAAGGATCAGAAGGCCCAAAGTATTGAAGTTACTTTACGCCTGAAAATATCAGAGTAAGAGGCTCTAATGAGAAAACGTCAAGGTATGGATACATCTCACTAGGAGATGAGGACTTGACTTGAGCATTAATATAATAAAGCCCTTTATTTTTACTGTCTCTTAACATGGAGCACGGGGTGGCTAGGCAGGGCTTGATAAACAGTGACCAGTGACCTTTAAATGGCATCTAAAAAATCAATAAATTAAGAAGGCTACTCCATGGTCAGGTGCTGGAATTGTCTGCACTAGCACTGGAAGAGAACACAATGGGTCATTGTAAGGGACGGCACTTTTTACAGTTATTAAAAAAGCATTTTCCTAGTTGAGCATTTATCAGTATTGTGACATTTAATTTGTGCGATGCTGGACAGCATGAACAATTGAGAAGAGTCAGACAAAGAAAAGCATTGGGAAAGCAAGGGGAGTGGAAAGGAGAGGAAAAATGGAAAAGACAAGGTGTCTCTTTAAGCTAAAAGGAAGCAGCAAAATAGTATTTTAATTTAAGAAAGCTCAGTGTTGCTCTGTTTCTGGTGTTGCTTTCCTATCATCTTAATTCAGTTTCACATGCATTGAGATTAAATAGCGAAGGAGATGGGACGCTCCACTGCAAATCAGAGCTGGGCCTGGGCAGCTTTGTATATTCTGCTTGGAACTTCTCAGCAAAGTTGTTTAAGTCTTTTTTCCATGGCAATCTGGAAGTTTGGGAGGAAGGGACAGGACAGAGTGGGATGGTTTGTGTTTTGAGAAACATGATCCGAGGATGGACTAAAAAGTTGTAAATCAGAATTCATGGCAAATGTAGATAACAAAACCACCTGAAGAGCAAGCTGTTTCCTGAAAAGCTGGGAGCTCTCAGAGTCTGACATCATCTCTGTATCGTAAATTCACCTTCAAGGAGTGAAAGTCCTCCAGGCATCTTTGTCCTTAATCATAAGCATCATACACCAAACAGTTCTTTTTGTTATTGTGATAGTTGAAGCAGAGGTGAGGCTTCCTGTGAGCTCAGAGTGTAATATTAGCATATTTCCGTCTGGTGGTAGGGAATTTTGAGACCCCGAAAGTGCACTTGGTACGTGTCTTAAGGCTGTGATTCTCTGCTTAGGCATCCTGTTATCATTGCCAGCTTGAGTGGGATTATTGGTTTTGTTTTCCAGTTTATCTGTTTAAGAGGCTCTATTTCAGCAAACCTACTGCTTGAGTATTCAGAAACTTACAGAGAAGCTGTGGCTCCGTTGTTCTGTGCCTGCATCCAACCTGTGGGATAAGCAGAGCTGTGCAAGTCAGCCTTTGATGGAGAGCTAGGGTGGACAGAGTTGGAATATGCCAGCAAGACCTTTATCATTGTAGTTTGGCACTGGACAAAGTACTATCCTGGCTGCTACAGGTGGGATAGTCTGGTTGTCTCTATTAATCAGCTGAGCATGGTTGGAATGTTTCCTGGCATTGAGGCTGGCCATTGCAGCATGGTCGGTCTGTGCTCATAAACATGCAAAACAGGATGTTTGTATTCAAACTGGATATGGGGTACGGTCATGGGATAGCCTAACTCCTGATCTGTACTGAGGAATTATTTGGAAGAGTGGTAGTTAAAATGAGAAAAATCATATCAGAGACTGTTCTAATAGTTTAAAAATGCAAACTACCGTGTTTCAAAGTCTGGGAGTGCACTCAGGCTCCATTTCATTTGTTAACATAGGTATAGTCTATCAGTTTGACTTTCACCGTGTCAATCTCCAGTGTTTCTAAAACCCTTCACAAGCCGTTAAGAGAACCAAGGCCCTCAAGGAGAGATAAACGTCTTACAGTAAGTGTAGGTAGACTGAAAATACTCCTATTGAAACTGGACTGCTCAGCTCTGGTGCTGTGCATTGTCAACACTTCAAGCAGGCAACTTTCCTTGTACTGGTGTGATTGTGATGCCACTGGAGAATGGGAGATAGGCGCTCCCAACCACTCCAGGTATGCTGCTGGTGGGTCTAAAGCAGCAGTATGAGAGACCAAATACAAGAGTCTGCTAGATGCAAGGTTTGGAGTTGCCACCACCATTAAGTAAATAGTGAAGGGAGAGCCTAGTGCATCTTTCCCCTAAGGAATCCTCGTATTAAGAAGTCAAGAAAAGGAAATGGGGTGTATTTCATGTGATTCCAATTTGCTGCGTAGCTGTCTCCTGCTCACTTCCCTGTAGGGAACATCCTTATATTAAAAGCAGGAAAATGGTGAATAAAGTTTTCTAGGTCTCAGCACCTGTGTGTGCCAGCAGCTTGCTGCATTAAACCTTGGTAGGAGAGAGGGACAAATCCTGTCTCGTTGTGCCTCAGGTTCCTGATTAGTATTTTAGGGATATTAATGCTCCTCAACCTGCTTTACATGGTCTTTGAGAGGCTTAGTTCATCATTGCTTCCAATAGCCTTAGAGATGCTGCTGCAGAGGTGCTAGAGAGAAGGGGGCGATTGCTATCATTATTACGGTATGGAGGGTGTAGGGAAGGGAGAAGGGCAGAGGGATGAAGGGGCAATCGCTGGAACCTGTGAAGGTCAAAGGACTGCGCATACGCTTGGCTGTCGGCCCCTCTGCATATTAACAGGGTGTTTGAAATGGCTGTCTTTGGTGCTTGCACGGGTGTGAGGGACCTGCCCTCCCCTTGCTTGTGTTCCTCCGCCGTTTCTGTCCTTCGCTCCCGCTGCTCTGCGGCACTTACTGCCTCCCCCCCATGCACGCACCCCTCTGCTCGCAGCCAGGTTGTCAAAAAACAAGCGGGTCTCCATGGTAACGGGGAGACAGCTGAAAAATGGCAGCTAAATGCAGCTGCCCCTCATTTAATATCGACTCTGGCACTGACAGAACAGATAATGGGCAATAACACACCATTATGCTGCGGGGAAATGAAATGCTTCAGCAGACGCCTGTCATGCTGCAGGGATTTATTTGTTACTGTACCAGCAGAGATTTCTCTCCCCTTCTGTCTATCACTTTCTGTCATTCCCTCTTCTTTTCCTCCTTCTTCTTTCCTTTTACTGCCTGTTTCTGCACTTGTCCCTTCTTTGCTTTCTCCTATTTCTCTCTTTTCCTTCTTCCTTGGTTTTCTCCTTTCCCCACCTCTTTTCTCTCTTATCTCCTCCGTCATGTTCTCTAACTCCTTTACAAGAGTTACACTGGATTTCTTGTTCCTGGTGTTGGAGTCTGCTGTGTCTGAGGCCTGAAAGCTCTGTGAAGCTCCAGGATTTTTGCTCCTTTCAGACCTTCCATTTTCTTTCTAGTTTAAACCTACTTCTCTCTTCTGTCTGTGTGCACACGTCAATATGAGTCTAGTAAGGATAAAGTTTGCTTGATGAGCTTTCAGGCAACATAATTCTGTGGGCTGAGTTTTAATTTGACAAGTACAACACAATGTAGTGAAACATTTTGGTGGAAATGTAGAGGAAAGTGCTAATGAAAGAGATGTTCTCCTACTTCTGGCACCAGAGTTCATGTGCTTTATTTATACCTGGTCACAGAGTGCCCAGAGGTTGGGTAGTTTGTATCTGAGTTGTGGATCATGTTGGTTTCTAAATGGTTCTGAACACCATCACTCTTTCACATCTTAATTATCCAGGGTTAGTTTCACTTTGTGATTGCTGTGGGGTTAGTTTTTCTAAATGTCCTGCTTGTGCAAATCTGAAATGTCGCAGAACCAGGGTCACTGATGCTAGCGAGGGGTCCTCTCTCAGGTCTAAGACCCTCCACAGATACAGCTTTGAACTAAGCAATGAACTTTCAGGTACCTGCCTCTTAGCTGGAATGAATCGAGGCCTGTGAAACTCGTTGCTTTGACTCTAAGGCTGCTCAGGCATCAGCAAAGGGCTGTCTGTATGGATGCAGTTCACACAGGCAAAAGCATGCTCTTTTCAGTGCAGCCTGTTTCCTCCACATCTTCATGCAAAGAGACATGAAATTCTCACAGACCTATGGTCATGTGGGTGTAGCTGCATCTGTATCAGTGACCTTTGCTGGTCATCAGCATCCAGGCATGCATTTGATGGGTAGAGTAGGGGAGCTATAACATTGTCTTCTCCGACAAAATGTACACCATCTGTGCAGTGTGCATTCCTAATCGCACAGTGTGGCAGAGCTCTGGCAGCTGCCCAGTCTCTACTTGCTGCAGTTAACATTGTAGCTATGTCCAGGATCACATTGCTTCATCCCTGCCTGATGTTGGTGTCCTGGAAAACCTGCGTGATGCAGAACCTGTTCGAGGTCTTGCTTGTGCCTGGAGGGCTTTATTGACCTAGGCATGCAAAGAGGTCATTTGGATACAGATGTCCTTTATAAATTCTCTTGTTAGTGTGCCTGGTCCCTTATCAAAACAAATCATACCAGCAGAGTTGTATTTTCTGCCAGTATAACGACGTCTGCACTCACGGTTTTGTTATTGTTGATAAGGTGATTACAGGAGATGTTGGATGGTTTTTTGTACACCCAACTGATATATCTGTGCCATTAAATCTTAAGGTAAGAGCAGGCCTGAATTCTCTAAGTGATGTATTTATACACATTGTGCCATATGGACCAGCAGTAGGATCATTCTTCTTTTCCCTAAGTGTGATGGAGTCAGCAAATCTAGCTAAGCAGATTCTTAGAAAGCGAGTTTCTCAATGCAATACTGTTTTAAGCAGTACAAATCTTACAGACATTCTTATTATTCTAGCATGGTGTTCCTCTAACCCAACCTTTAATAAAATACATTGATCCTGTCTTGGAAATCATCTAGATTTTTGGTACTAGGATAACTTCTGATCTAAAATTCCAGGGTTGCGGAGTATGTGCCCATTGCTTGGATCTTAGCAGTTTTCCAGAAACGTTTACATCTCTGGGTAAAATCTGTACGATGACTCCGAAGTTCTCTAAGCTAGCCAGCCCTTGCTGTGGTTAATGACAAATGAGTGTGGGAGGAATCTTTAATACAATAGCAGGTAAGATAATAAATGCTGGAGGAAAGGAGGTAATGAGAAAGAAGGAAAGATCCTTTTGACTTAGGTCCTTGCACACCATCGTATCTCTGCAAAGGAGCTTATTTAACTATAATATTTCCAGAATGTCAGTACATAGCCTACGCACCTGATTTTCTTTTTAATTACCACTTTGCTGCAAATGTAGAGCGTGTTCCTCAGAAGTCTCATTAGAACTCACACATGAAACAAACAACTTTGAGATGTCACAGCTTGATGTGCAGTTGATTGGTAAAATATCACCCATCCTCACTGATATTTTGGTTATGTTACAACAGACTTTGGGAATAGCTCTTGGGCAGCTATGGGTTTCCCAGTCTTTCACTGTTTTTCCCAGCATCTTTAAAATTGATCCCTGTTGTAAGATATTAAAACAGCGGAGAACTGATTTCCAAGGAGCTTAGTGGATTTTCTGCTTTAGGTTTCAAAGCAAGCAAGTTGGAGTCCAGAAATCCTTAATTGATGTCATTCCATCCCACCTCTCTGAAGCTAGGAGATTTTTAGATATAAAGCCTGTTCTGAGCTATCTCTCCACTATTGAAATGCCAGTGCGCTGACCCCCATTTCAACTGCCTGCCCTGCCAGCTTCTTGAGCCATGGTGCTTATTAATGAACTATGCAAACATGGAAGCGTCTGGGTTTTTCTTTTTCTTTTTCTTTTTTTCTTTTTCTTCCCCCCCCCCCCCCCCCCCCCTCTCCCAACAAACCTACAGTCATTATGTGCCATCGTGAGAGAGGAAACGGCTTGTTAAACAGAAAAGCCCTGATTTTTTTTTTTTTTTTTTTAATGAAGAATACCATCAGGAGCAGGCTATGATTAATACACATAATTGAAACAAATTGCAGCTAACTGCAGAAAAGCATCTCCCAGCTGTTGACAGAAGGAAATTGCTGACAGCCTTTTCCCATTCAATGAAGAAAAGAGAGAGGGGGAGAGAGAGAAAAAAGAACCTTGCCCAGCCCATGTAAATATGCAGCCACTGCTTGCGCATGCATGTTCAGAAGCACTCACGCAATCAACGTGCATGTGTGTCATCATGGATGTATCTGTTTACGTGTACAGACATGTGATGTGCAGGTGCAAACCCAACTTTTGCACGCATTTGTAATGACTGTACATCTATGTATGTAGGATCCTTGCATGTCTGCAGATCCCTGCTTTGCTGAACATACTGTGTGCCCACGCGCAGCGTGACAGTAATGTCAGTTTAATGAGAACTGCCCTGGAGGCACTATGTGCTCCACCGGAGAGAGGAGGCTCCAGCTGCGTGTGTGCTTGCACACGCGAAGTGGCATATTCATATATGAAAGAACAGAGTCCCTGTCTTCGACAGGCAGCCCTTCCTCTAACTTTACCTTTAGGAGGATAAGGCAGGCTCATTTTTGGCTTTTAAAATGTTTCCTATCACAACCCTGTTCTTTTGTCCCTCTCACCTTTTGTTTTTCATGCTCCCTATCCATCACTAACAGCCTAAATAGAAAACACTTTGATGCAGGAGACAAGTCTGAAGCTAGGAGAGTCATCGTTGATTGAAATGCCGTGCAGATGGCTAAGGGGCGTACATCAGAGCCTTGCCTGGTTTAAGTTGCTCTGGAGAGGAATTTCATATCCATAGTTCATTCAGTTGCTGGCTTCTGCTAAGACAATCAATGAGTGGGTTGCATTGATTGTTTTCTGATACAGGTTTGTCACGTATAGATCGCTTCTAACTGGCCCATCCAGTGATCTGTTCCCACGCAGCCATGTGGTTGTTCCAAAGCAGGCAACCCGTTGCACTGCATGGGCCACGGGAATGCTAGTGAGCAGACGGCAAAGTTAGAGACCTCCAGCAGATTGTTAGTAAGATCTAGCAAATTGGTTGGCAAAATCTGCGTTGAGGATGGTGCTCTAATATTTACTGAACATACTTTCTTCTGGTCATCTGTTGATTTCATAATCCGAGCTTCTATTGGCCACTTCATAAGGGCATTTTGACTTATTTAGAATCGAGCAGGAACATCAAGTATGAGTTATTTCCCACGTACCTGCCTTTAAACCTGATTGCTACGGTGTGATGCCAGATGGTAAAAAAAAATAGTTTTCCTGTTGTGATTCTGCCCATTGAAATAAAGCCATGAAGTCTGTTTGTAACCACATGCATATTGTAAGTGTTATAAAAATAACCTGCTTGAACCGGTCCCTAATCTGTTATTCCCCCTCCCTTTGTGCCGGTGTTCACTGTAAACACATCAATATGAAGCAGTAAGCAAACAAACATTCCTTTATCAGAGGTGTATGTCGATCCCAATGGAAGCTGAACAGCTCAGGCAGGCAGATGCAGCAGTAGGGAAATAACTGATAAACTCACATGCTGCAGGTTATGGATTGTGTTTATGAGTTAGTTAGGGTGAAAGAGGGCTGGAGCCATTGACATTTGAAGTACAACCTGGGAAACGGTGCGTTCATCTTTAGTATTGCCTAGGGAGTTTGGGAAGAGTCCCAGAACGTTTTCATGAAAAACCCGAGTGCTGAAAGAATTTAAAATAATACCAGGTGGAGGGTGCTGGAAGGGAGGTAGCTGACTCAGGCTATTGCCGTAAGAACAGATCACTCCAAGGCAAGCTAGGCTGTGAATTTACCTATTCCAAAACTACCGCGTGTGTACATTTGTAATTCTAAGGGAAAGCAAGCTAACCTAGCATATTCACATTGAGGTGTGAGCTGTCTTGCATTTACTGAAGGGTAAGGTGATGCATGTGGGCAGCTACCACGAAGTAGCTGATGCGATGTATTCTACACCCTTGCCTGTTGCACGGAAATGCAAGTGTCCGGCCTCTCAGTCAGGGTTGACGTGCAAAAGCCAAGTTTCCCGTTGCTGTAATTTCTTTCTGCCTCTTTAAACTCCCCTTGCAGCTAAGAAAGATCATCTACCCAACTGCATTTTAGTCCTCAGTGGTTATGCAATGTTGATGCAGAGCTATAGGCACAAGATCTGGTCTGCTCTAGAAGGGGCTGTGTTTATGTATTGGTTGTAGCAATTTCTCTCTTTTATAGAGATGAAAAAGCAGGCAGAGGTGCAGTCTGGAGGCTCCTATGCCTGCAGGGCTGCAGCACCTTAAAGGATAAGCAGGACTGGCCACGCTGCCCGTGTCCTTCATCACAGCCTGTTCTGACTGGCGCTTGCATGACTATCAGAAATTGCAGTTGGCTGATGATTACAATTCCCGTCAAGGATCATCTTTGTCTTTTGGGGCCTGGCAGCCTCAGTTCTGCCAAATGAAGCAATTTCAGCACATGCTTATAAACCACACTGTAATCACCCAGGACTAAAGGTACTTTATGGAGTTGCTACAGTTCTTGTAAGAGCCTGAAAATGAGTTCTTAATTCACTCCCATTGAGAAACAGAATTTTAGGGGCCAACAAACTTGTTCTACCAGATGCTATGAAATCCAAAGGTCAGCAGTAGCATTTGTCTGCTGATATCTCTGCAACTTGAAAACTTCTTTTCAAAACTAGCATTCCTTGTAGAGGCCATTCAAGGAGACGTTGCTGGTGAGGGGGGCACTAACTCTGTCTTACGGTTTATACATCACGGTATGGTCAAGCCAAGCAGATAGCAAAAGTTTGAAATCTAGCTAGTCATCTGTAGGGCAAAGAAACAGGAAAGTGACACTCTAGAAATGAGTCTAGACAGCAGCAGGGACAACTGTGATCATCTGTGGGCTGCAGATGGGGGGAGCTTAATGTTGTAAGTTGTCAAGTAACTGTACAAAAGCTTTCAGTATTGATATGTACTACGTGCAGTGAGTTCTCTTGCTCCTTTGCCCTCCCCAAGTAGTTGTTACGCAGTTTCCTTTTGTTTGTGGGATTGATGTATAGTTACAAGCAAGAAAAAGTTGTGTAAGATTGGGAAAAAAATAGTTAATTAAGCTGCTTTTTTTGGGGGGGGGGGGGTCCAGTTGCCTGAGTGTAAGGATAAAACTGCATATATATATATAGATAGATAGATCAATTATATTAATATAATTATATATAATTTCCTCCCTCTTATTTTTCTTAGCTCTGCAGAACCAACACAGTTCTGAGAAAATAGGTTATACCTTGTTCTGATACATATATTAACAGAATAGCTTTTAAAATTACAGTGTCAAGGCCAAAATCTTCCAGCAGTCCTCCTTCAGCAGCCCCATAAGAGATCGTAGCATTATGAAGGTACAAGTAGATCTTGGTCTACTAAAATTTTGTTGCTAGAGATAGCGTGCAAAAAGATCCCAGCTTGTCTGTGACTCCACAAAATAGTGGCAGACCTAGCAGTTACAGGGAAAAAACCCACTCATTTTTATTGGAACTGGACACTTTTTACCTGTCAAGAGACAATTGACCTGGAGGCTCTGGTGGTTACTTTGGTAAAGTCCATTTTCAGAATTGTCTTGTATTTTAAAAATAGAGATCCTTTCCACATAGCAGCGGCTTCAGTGGTCCTTCACCTTGGCCATATGCAAGGATTACATACACAAGGGTTTGCCCTGTGGATCTCAACCAAGACTGCCACCCCTCCTTCCTAAAACCTCTGACCAGCTTTCAGTTCCAAAAGGGCAAGACGGCAGTGGTGGTGGGTTAATGGAGTTGTTCAAGTGTGGGGAAAAGAGGGACAACACTTCGGTAAAACAGGGGTTGGAAAATATTTATAAAATATATAAGTCCCACTGGTGTTTAGATTAGAGTAAGTGTCTCTGCTATTTAAAACAAAACAAACTCTCAAACTCCCAAAACCACAGAAATCAAGACCTTCCAGGGTGAACTCATCTCCAGGAAAATACCAGCAGCACCTTTCTGAACTGAAAGAGAAACACATGTTTTTCAACAGTAGTTATAACACAAGGGCTGTGTCACATTTCCTGCAGGGAGATTTGAAAAGTCATTTTTACAGCAGCTGGGCTTTGCTTGTAGGAGTAGGCATTACATCAGTTCTGACCTTCTAGCAACAGGCTTACGAAAAATAACATGAACACAGATACCAGCATGATTGCTGTCTTACATCCAGCAGTATACCTTCACTGATTACCATAAAATTACTCCTAATTGTTATCAGGGCCAGTGGGTTCAGTTTAGCTTGTAGTACTGAAGAGAAGCACTGATTTGGCTGTTGGTTTTAAGGTTTTTTTTTAGTTAATATCCAGTGTTGATAACTTGTACATGGCTTTAATAAGATTATGCTACCCAGTAGCTTAAAGTAATGAAAACAGCTGGGCTCATTCTTGGTGCTGTCACATCAAGATATGAAAGTCATTTCATTGATGATATGACGTTACTAATTTTGAATGAACTGATAGAATAGCTGTGATCTGTTATTCCAAATAGCATAGATAATTTCAGAAATTTATGAAAATAGGTGAGCTGATGACTATTTTAAGAGATTTACAGTATATACTAAGCATGAATTTTTATTGCATTGATATAAATGCATATAGTATGTATATATCAAAAGGCAACATGGAAATAGCTAAGAAGCAATTACAGTCATGATTTAACTTTTTAAGTTGAATAAAAAAAAAGCCCACCATAACGAAATATTTATTTTCCAAATCTTTTTGGTTTGGTGGGGTTTGAAGGGATCTTGTATACTTCCAGTGATTAGCTGGAATACTTTTGCCTAAGTACCTTTTCTGTTCATCAGCATCTTTACCAGATGGAGATGCTAAACTGAAACATTTATTGCACTGCTGTTGAGCTTCCCCCACTCCCTGACCCCAGATGACTTTCTGTACCTCTTAACCCACTCTTATTTCTCAGTCTTGTCTGGCTTGCATGGGAAGTCTTCAAAAGCATGTTTAGTTTTCCAGAAGTGCCTAGATGAATTAGAGGCTCTGTCCAGATGACTTCCGTGGAACTTCTGGCAAACTTCTATCCTGCAGTTTCCTCGGTGTCATTTAGCTCCTATTCTGTACATATAGGGAGTTAGTAAAATGGAAGAGCGTGTCCCTTTTAGAGTCTCTGTTATTGCCATGCAATAATAGTAAAAAACCAAAATATTTGATAATAGTAGGCTGTGCTTTCTTTTGCACATACAGGGAGACTGCTGCACAGAAGATTGATGTCTACTTTTTCAAATTATCATGTGAATTTTGTGTGCCTAGGATGTGCTCTTGAAATTTGAGATACGTTGGTCTTGATCTTCAGGTGTGTTGGTGGCATGCATCTGTTATAGAAAATCATGTTAGTGAGGACAGACTTCAGAGAATGTAATGTGTATGGTTTGCCCAAGTCTTGCACTGAGCTAGTAGCAGAGCTGAGAACATGCAGATTTTCTCTGAGCCTTTCCTGGGCAGCAAATCCTTTGGACAACTGACTACACCATCCGCTTTCTGTTCGGGTGTTTGTGCCTCCCAAGAGAAGCAGTCTCCTGCTTACTTGGAACTGGAGTTGCAGTCTTCATGGGATGAGCCTCCTTGTCGTTATTAGAAGAGGCTATTCGATAGGTTTCATTATGTTAATGAATGTATTTATCTATATGCTGTTAGGAGCTAGTCCCACAACAGCAGAGGTATAGGATGCCAGGGTGATACTTGTGTTCACGTCCTCTGCTCTGTATGGTTTTGTTTTTAGTAAGGAACTTTGCTCCTTCTATCAGCTTTGCATATATTTACACAGACGTGTATTTATTTATGCATGGGCTTAATGTCATTATATACCTCACAAGAGTGTTACCTGTCCTCTCTTGTTTTCCTTTCCTTTCTTGTTTTACATGGGCCTTGTTTTTGCACATGGCTTTCCTACAGCCAAGCTGTAAAGAAGGTAATAAACTGCGTGCGTGGCAAAATAAGGTGGAATCAAACCCTTGTATAGCTGCTCTCTGTCATTTTTATGTGCATCACTCTCTCCCTTTTGTCTGTGGTGCTGTCTGTAACAGTGTAGTCTTCCCTTCCTTCAGCTTTGTTTTCAGCATTGTGTTAATTGTTTGTGGTGTATGGGTTTTTCAGCGGTGTGCAGTGGGAAAGGTCAGCTGTCAGAAACAGGCCTGTCCACAACTGATAAGGCATTCGAGAGATTGGATTTGACTCATTAAGCACCTTCCCTGTAGACATGGAGTCTGCTCTGCCGCAGAAAAAAACCTAAAGCAGGAAGGGGAAAAGCCCAGGATGAAGTTGGAGCATGCGCCAGAAACACTGGCACACCCTCCCTCTCGCCCCGGCGCGCAATGCCGGCGCTCGGTACGCTTCCACCACGCTTGCATCCTCACGCACCGTTGAATGTCTGTGCTTACACCCAGCAATTGTGTGCATTCACTCTTGTTATTTACACCGGGTCAAGACACATATTCATTTTCTCTGTGTACGTACGTGTGCATGTAAATCCTCATGTGTGGATACCCTGAAGTTCCAGGAGGAAGATGCATTTCATTCCTGCCCTCATATGTGCACTGTAAGGTGTACAAGGACGTTAATTCTCCCACATTTTACTTGTATGCGTGCACAGCCCCTCCCAGCTGGCTTTGTGTGTTTCTCACTCTCTTGTAAATCTCTTCACACTAATGCCTGCTTCCTTTCATGCTGTAACAAAGGGCACATCACCTCTTTATATGTGTATATTGTGTTTGTTCAGATGCACTTTATCTGCCTTTTCACAGAAATATGCTGTGCAGCTGTACTGCCTATACCTGCGTGTACATGTCCACTGCCCTGGTAAACACCCATGAACTTGCTGCTGTATAGACATAGCAGAAGCCTAGCCTGTTCCTCATTGCATACAAATGCACACGTTTTTGCTCCTAAATAATTACTGGCCGAAGCTGCTCTGCCAGCTCGTAACAGTCCCTTGCCTGTGGCTTTGTTTTGAGAAGAATCATTGTGCCTCAGATTGGGTTTGGATACTGCTTCTTGCATAAATGTTCTTAATGATGTCTCACAACGAGCATAAATGAAGGGCACCAGTAATGTTTGGCAGTGTATTTTGATACCGTGGCAGTACTGGGGTTCCACACGTACACACCCTCCACGAATACTAAAGCTGTGAGGAGCCAACATTACCGCAGTCTTTGTGATACCCATCTCATGCGCTGCTCTGCCTCGCTCTGCATCTCTCTTCCACCTCACTTTTGCTTTTCACCTTCCTTTGCTTCTCCCCTTTCCCATGGGCATGGCTTTCAGTACCGCTCACTGGTATCGCAAAGGATAATTTTGTGGATCATTATTGTTATTACGGTGATTAGCGTTAACTGTTTTTCTACTCACTCTTCACGCTGGAAGGATGCCCAAAGGGCTCCCTGCTCAACAGCAAGTGGGACGCCTGCCGGAAGGCTGCCGCTAACACACGCGCATGTGCATGCACAAGCACACGGCTTACACTGCTGCCTCTCTGCTCCTGACCGTCCATCCCCTTTCTTTGAGAGATTCCAGCAGTTTTCTAAAATAGTGCCCTTCAATGGAAGCAGAAATTTCTCCTCCCATTGGGCTCCTCAGATGTGCTTTTGTTCTGAAGGCACTTTTCAACTTTCTTTCTCTTGATGTTGGTGTAAATCTTTTTTGTTCATTCCTGCAGTCAGTCTTGGAAGGCTCCCACCAACAGTCCCCATGTTTTTTGCCAGGCATGACCAATCCTACCACATATGTATGGAAGACTGCGATAACTACCTAACGTTCTTCTCCCTAATGTTGTGGCTTTTTACTGAGGTCAGAAAGTTTGGGGAAGACCTTGTCTTCAGTATGGTAAGGAGGAAAAATGCCACAAGTGCATCCTGTTTGATAGGCTGAATACTAGTGCTCTTGAATCTACACCCAATAATAAACAGGTCTAAATATGTAGCATCAGGATTAGTAGTTGGTGTTTGACTTAAGGTTTTTAATAGGCTAGAAGAGTAAGGGTAGCATGAAACTGGGGATTGCAGCTGGCATACAGATTGCTGCTGAAGAACAGTAAATGAATATAAGGTGGTGAATATAACTTTGCTTGTTGGCATGCAAGTCGGTTCATTTTTTTTTAAAAAGCATGGTTTGTATAAAACAACACTTTTGTTCAACAGAGCATGTAAGATAAAAAGCTGGTGAATTAAGAGCTTAGCCGTAGACTTGCACGCTCCCCACTGTACTGTTGTGCGTGTTCTACACTGAAGGGCAGAGGGGCCAGGTAACAACCCAGCAGTAGAGCTATCTCCGGGAGAGCAAAGCTGGTGGATATGTTAAATCTTGAGGTTTATGTTCATGGTGCTGTGATGTTCTCTCTCTGGTCAGTTTGCACTTTGCTGAAGGTTCAGTCCGTAAGGAAGCATTTCTGCTGGGTGGTATGTTCAGAGACTGGCATCCTTATATTTTAGAATGATACTCCAGGAAAATAAGTAAACTAGAAGAAATGCAGAGCAAAATAAAAACATGAGAAAGAGTAAATACAGCAGCAATGGGAATTGTCCTCACCCATGCTCAGCAGTGAGGAATCTAGAGGTGTTCTTATGCCCACCGCACCATCATGGTATCTGAGCTCTTGACAAAATTAGGAGCAACACCTTGCCTTTCCTGCACCTTCTGGAGCTGGGAGTGAGAGTAGCAAAATCGTTCAGAGAAATGAAAAGAAAAAAGTATACTTTTTTCGTCCAAACAAATTGTGAATTTATATGAATATATCAAATTGTTTCAGGCAAATTAGTTTTTAAAATTGATTTATTCAGCATCATTCATTTCAAAATAAACATGTTTCATGCTTTTAGTTTAAAATGGAGCTGTAGTTTTTTTAAGAAATGTATTTTTAAGGAAGTGTAAACCAAAATTGTTAAATTTCATTTGGGGTTAAGCAAGACATTGTCACAGAATTGGTCTTTTTGTCTCTTTGGCCAGTTGACCAGAACAAGCACAGCTCTAAGTACGTACTGCCACAGGCAGATTGATGCTTGGAGTTTATTTTATGTTTGCTAATGGCAGAGAATGCAGCCTCACACACTGATACTGGTACAGTTGTTTGTACTTAGCAAACAACATAAAATAGGTGGAGAGAAGGATGCCCAGGACACTCTGTACACTGCATATATACTGGATTGGTACATGGCATCCACATCCTCACAGATGTGGAACTTTTCTTGTTTTGCAGAAAAGTTTTATTAAACTCATAGAGCGTTCTTTTCCCATAGGTCTCAAGGACTTAACCTATATTTTTGTTATCTTTGTAGTACAGATGGAGGCAGCCGAGGTTAATTAAGTGCCTCCGGTTGCACAGTAAATCAGTGGCAAAGTCGAGGATAAAATGCTCAGGTTCTGACTTCTACACCTGTAGTTTGTCATTTAGATCAATTTTGGTGAGCAATTTAAAAAATGATGTTACTAACCATATGCTGTAATCTTTTGTAGACATATGTCATCTTATTTATTCATTTTCATTATTGTAGTACTAATACTTCTGTCATCAAAGCATTTTAGCTAAAAGATTTTATGAATGCGTTTTTCAGCTATTTTATGTGGTATCAGAGCAAAGGATGCCGGTGGATGATTTCTGTAGTAAATGGTTCAGATTCTTCTTCAGACTGTTCTGTTTTCTGCTTCCCTTCAGAAAAAGGCAGAGAAGGTGGTTTAGAGAGTCAGTAGAGAATCTATGGATCATGTTATTGATGAATCCAGGTTTAAATAATCTCTGTCTATGCTGAATATGTGGACTAACTAGGAGATTTTCTGTGATACATCTAATATTTTTTCTCTCAGAAGAGATTTTGTTGAAAGGACAGTGGTTTAGTGGTGGTTTTGGCAGTGTTAGGTTGATGGTTGCACTTGATGATCTTAAAGGTCCCTTCCGACCTAGACAATTCTATGACAGCAATTTACTGTTGAGTGAAGAAGAGTCTTCCAAGGTTGAGAAGCAAAACAGTGTTTGATTTGTGTGAATTTTCATTTGTTTAGATGGCATGAACTCCACCTGTATATTTAATAGGTGCATATTCCAGAAATTTAAAGCAGTCGTGCTTCTAACAGACTATTAGCTCTATCACCGATATGTGAAAGTGATACATGGAAACTGCTTTATATGTTTTCCATTAGATAGTACATCTCAACTGTTTGAGGATCAGGAGCCCAGGGGGGATATTCCTCCTTTCTTTGGGTTAAAGATCGAGGCACTGTCATGTCCGATCCCTCCCTTTGCTCTCAGTCTTTGCTGTGCAGCAGCCCAAATTCATCAGGAGAGCTAAGTCACTTTACAGGGCTGGTGCTGGACCTTTTAGGCATGGTTTACAGTCCAGGGGGTCAGGGCCTCCTCTGTGTTGGAGCCAGGCTAAAGAGCCTCATCCAAGGATGCAGGCAGCAGCAAGCAGAGGTGGAACCTGCGGCTCTGGAGCTCTTGTGCAGTATCTTTAAAGAAAGCGGTTCTTCCTCCTGTTTTCATTAAGGGCTTTGGTACACAGCAAAATAATAGATTAGTCAGGTTTGACAAAAAGACGGACATTCATTGTGTTGCCAAGTCTCCTTGATCTCTTCTGGGCTTAAATTTGAGGACCTTTTAACAAGCATTTTCCTTTAGACTCAAAGGGTAATGTGTAAAGCAGCAGATAACGGAGGAGAAGGCATGATTGATGCTAGGCACTTGGCGTTCTCTGGTGTAACATAATGCTTCCTTTGCTCTTACTGGTGAGATGAAAGAGCTCTTTGGGTAAGATCAGAGTTACTACACTATGTGCAAAATTTGAGTTTGGCACTGAAACAGCACTGACTGTTGAGTGCATCTCACCATTGCTTTGGGCTCCTAGGCTAATGTTGCTCTTCGCATCTTTTAAACATGATGAGAGATGTTGTCCTCCATTGATTCTTACCCACACAGTTTCTGATGTTGTTACTGTGATTCTTCTCTGCTTCCAAGTCACAAATTATGTAGATACAATAGGTGAGAACTAGGGGCCTAAGGAAACAATAAATAACACTATTTCTGGAAGATCTAACATTATTCAGAATGGTTTAAAGCTGTAAGCATTTGGAAAGCTACTTTTTTTTTTTTTACTTTGGGACTCCAGCTCAGCACTTAATCTTCTCCATTATAACCTTTTTCTTTGATTTTTACAGACAATTTTTTTCTAACAGCAAAAATTCATTTTCTTCCGAAAACTTATTCCCATAATTTCCTTGAAGTTAGAAGTGATATTCTTTTTATAAGGTTTTATCAATGCAATCAGTTCAGTCATGTCGTTATGACATTAAGATGACTTAGATGTTCTTACTTTACAGTTTGTGGAGTACAAATACAGTATACGATATGACTGTCAAAGCTTCTATGTGTCAGTATCACTGTTGCTGATGCTTAGAAGACGCTTCATGCATAGAAGAACGTTTTGCACGCTGTTTCTTCTGAATCTAAATAATTACATAAGCTCTGTAAGACTTTTCAAAAAAATATTTGCTTTTGACTATCGAGAGCACAAAAGTGTGTATATGAAGGAGAGAGCATGGGACCTTATGAGAGGGTTTGATTAGTGGTGTCACTGATTCAATCAGGTGGTATGACGAATGATCAGACTAGAAAAAACAGAACTATTTGGATGTATTATTTTTCCTGACCCAAAGGCTAGAAAGGAGGAATGCAACAAAAGGATTTGGACAACTTAATGGAGGATGCAGTAATCTGCTGTTTAGCTGTTACTGGAGTCTGTCACCATCTCTTTAAAATAACAACCTGATTGTTGCTAAACTATCCAGCTTTGTTTTAATAACATGAATCTGGGTGAGCTGCTTTGACTGCTTCTGAGGGCTTTCATTAGGATTTCAGCATTCAGTCAGTGGACAACTCTTTTGGAGGGTGATGGAGATAGTTCACCTTTTTTGTCCTTCAGAGGTATTGGCTGACTTATCTTCTGTGACATTTGACGTACAGTTTCTCCTCCCCTAACCTCTGAGGGAACATCAGATACATGTGAAAGTGACTTGGAACATAAATCGCTTTTTGTTCTGTAACGTTGTTGAAGATCATAGCTATTATAGGTGACCCCCAGGACAACCCTTCTGCCCAGAACAGAATTACCTTTTAGTAGAGCTCGTGGGGGTTGGCCCGGACTGGGGTTCTGCCCCATCCTTTGGGAGGTGATGCCTTGATCTCTCACAGCTAACCATCTAGAACACCTTCTAAGTCTATTTTCCCCTTAGTTCACATGGTTCGTATGTGGAATTTATTCTTTCCAGACTTCATTATGACTTGGGTCAAAAGATTTCCTACAGCTCAGTTAGAATTTTAAAACTTTAGGTCTATTGTTTATGGTATAAGACTTAGTATAGAAAAGAGGCAAAGGTATACACACTGGCACGAAGATATTTAGCGGTGTCCATACCCAGCTATACAGTGCTAAAGCAGGAATACCTGTTATTGTCAGCAGTTCAGGAAGACTGCCACAAAATTTCTTCCCAGAAACACTGAGTTCAATTGTGCTTGCTAGGTTCATGATGTTAGCCAGTCCACCCCATCAGAAATAAATTAGATAGTTTCCCTGTCATGCTACTGAAAGCATAGCTGATGCCTAAGTGCCGTAAGTTCATAGCCACTGAGGCTCTGCTGTAGTTCTCTACTGATTCCACTAGCATGTCCTCAGGCGAGGAGGGCCCATCATTCAAGCAGCAGGACTAATGCCAACAGTGAGAACTTCTGCCTTTTTTACCTCCTTGCACTTAGGCCTTCTGCATAGCTGTATGTTATAACACTGTGTTATATCCTTATTGCACTAACTTAATTATCTATCCACAATACCTTTTGAGTACATTGATATTTTTCCTTCTGTTGGGGGGTGGGGTGGGTGGTTTTGGTGGTTTTTTTTTTGTTTTGTTTTTTTTTTGTTGTTTTTTTTTTCTCTGTCACGGTGGATGGTAGTTCTCTAATTTAATAACAGTTCTGAGGTCAGTGGCCAATGTTGGAAGCGTGTTGTTTTTTTTATTTTTTTCTTCAGACAGGTTCCGTACCTGTAGGATTTTCCAAAGTTATAGAGGACTGTTAAACGGTAGGGAGAAAAGGTTCCTGTAAATACTCTTTTCCTCGTTGACCTCTGTTTGACAAAAGGTCGAGGGAATACCCAGATGTCCTACTGCCTCTGTCCTTAATGCACACTGCTTTGGCAGAGAAGCCTGACACTTGATGGTGTTAGACCATTCCTAGATTATCAGACAGCACCAGCTCTTCTGTGCAAAGCACAGCAAACCACTGAGATAAGGTAAATCCCACCGAACATTGGAGTGGTTATTAATTCTGAAGCAGTGTGGAGAGTTTGCTTTTCTCACTGACAGAAGACATGCTTCAATGTTGGCTGTAAACCAAACTCCAGTGAGATAGGGACTGCCTCAGAGTACACATGTAATGCAGTGAATTTTAACAGGAGGTGAGAGGGTGAGCGGCTGACTTTTGTTTTTGAGAGCTCCTTGAAGTTTTCTTCAGGAGACTTCAGGAAAGTCACCGTCTATTTTGTATTTTTCTAAGTATTTCCTAATTGTGTCTGAGGCCAGAAATCCTGTTACATGAGATGCTGCTTTTGTTGAGTATTAAACTTCATGCCCTTGGGCAGAATCAGTGCTTCTAACATTGCCTGTTTTTAGCTTCACAGTTATGAAGTATTTTTCAGGCATCATCCAAAACTTTGGAGGCTCCTCTGCTCCACGGTCTTTGCTGGGGTGACTTCCTGGCAGGACTGGAGAAAAAATAGGAGGTTGGTTTTCCTCCACAAATGTATGAGAACCTGTGGAATGAGCCCAGGACAGGGACCTAGGAGCTCCTGAACTCAAATGTTTCCTCTACTCTTGATTTACTTGGTGGCCATGAGTAAATCCATTAAAATGTCTGCGCATTGGTTTCCTCATACATAAATCAAAATGCCAAGGTTTCTCTGCTTCCTAGTGATGCTGTGAATTCTGCAATATTTGAGTCCTCCTTTGTAGAAAGAGCTCTGACAGAAACACATAGCAACAACTTTGCACATAAAAACTGAAGTTAAAATTACCATCTGACTCTCCTCAAAAGGCAGTATAGCCATACGCAATATGGAAAGATCTGCAGTCTTCACCTCTCCTGGGAACCTGAGACTCAGCAAGCTCTGGGGTTTCTGCGGGGATGAGAAGAGCCAGGAGCTTGGCTTAGGTAGTTCTGGGCCGTGCTTTTGTTTCTGTTCTTGCTATCAGCCTGTAGTATGTAGTGATCGCTGATTTGGGTATTTGAAGAGGTATAGATCCGAGACTTGCAAAATTGGCTTTGCAGTGGGGTGGTGATGGTAACTGCTTAATGTGCTAGCTATGCCTGTTAGTGATTAATCAGAAAAGGATAACCTTTTCTCACTTCTTAAACTGATGGGTGACTCAGTTGGTTCCAGGAAGAGGACTCTGTTGATCAGTTTGAAGGATCCTGGGTTTTGCTTTTACACTGGTGAATTCTCTGAGGCTTTGAATATGTCAAGGATTTAAGTCTGAATGGGGAATTTTGTACAGGTTTTGGATCTCTGCAAATCCCAGCTGTTGCAGAGAATTTAGTTATGTGAATGTGTTAGAAAATAAATAATGTGTTTAGATTAATATTAACAAGTGAAATGGAGGATTTAATTGCTTACATGTGCTAACCTGCTTTCAGATTCTGATTTTTGTAAATCTGTCCAGTACTGAGTTAAAAACAAAACCTTGCAAGTCATGTATGAATCAAGACTTTGCAAACATATCCTAAATGCTGTTTTAGGTAAACATTATTTTAAGCAGTTGCATTGTCACACTTGAACAGCTAGATCATCAATTCAAGTTAATATCACTTACTATAATACAGGGTTTCCCATCCCACCAAAACCAGGGTTTGATCTATTGCTCCACATAACATAAACCAAGGATTCCTCTTGACTTTGAGTTGGGCCTTAAGTTTAGCTATTCTAGGTTAGCTTTGTTGCTATGCAGGACCACTTTTAAAGAATATAGAAGCCATAAATATCACCGTGCAATTTGTGGAGCCTTCAGAAATGTACGGCAAAAGGGTTATGAGCTAAGAAATAACAACTGCTTCACCATTCTCTGATCTTCCAGATGTCACCAGACTGTGCCTGAAAGCATATGGAAATACTGTGAGACCTGCAGCCTCCTCGGGGCTTTTTTTCTTATTTCATTACAGAAAGAACCTGTATCCCTTTTTCCCCTCCATGCTGTCTGGTCATTCTCATGCGCTTTGTGGTCATACCTGTAGCATTTGTCAGAGTGCCTTAACAGGCAGGACAGCATGGAAGGGCTGTGCTTGGTAAAAAGCATGTGGCCTGACGCAGACTACTGTGTTGTTACTTGGAGGAATACACAGTCAAGGTCCTCGGCGATTGAAGCTTAACCTGTGCACTAAAGCCTTTCATGAGACTGGTAAACCACTCATCCACATGGCCACTGGTAAACTGTTCAGGAATTAGTGGTTTGGAGAATACAGTTCTAGAGAGTATGTTGACCTTGGGAGTGGTGTTCATGAGATATGGAGTGGACAGACATGAATTTGGATTGGCCAGTGAACCCTAGAGAGATTTTAGTGTGTGGTGATCTGCAAATTTGAATGTCTCTCCAGAGCAGCCACAGGAGGAAGAAGAAAAACCCCTAACAACATATGAGACAGAAATAGGTAGCATTCTCCCAAGAACAGAAAAGGATATCAAGATGGATCAGGTCCAGAATCCAATCTGTGACAAGGGTCAGCAGCAGATGACTGGAAGAAACAGGCAGATGACATCGTTGTACACAGGGGTGGGTTGATAGCACCTTATATTAAAACCAGTGGTACAAGTAAGAGTAATATCTCTCTGAATTTTCATGCTCCATTTTGATGAGTCTGCAGTGGTTGCCTTAAATTACCATTTAGATTTCTAATCTACTCCTTGCCTTCTCCTTTGTACTGAGTAGGCCAGTGAGATTTCATCTAAGTGGTTGAGAAAGTGTAAATGAGCCCTATTAATATGTCTTGTACTGAGTGAACAATCAACCCCCCGCGCCCCCCTTCCCAAAGACGTCAAATGTGTATTCAGTGCTTCGCACATCTACGGCTGTGGGAAAAAGACTCAGTCATAATGATCGTGTTTGACTCCTGCCCTCAGACACCGGCTATTTGATGGGAATTACCCGCAGGTACACAGAGCATGTGTCTGACTTGATTGTAACATGTTCCCTTCCGATGGATCAGGAGTGACTAGGCAGGGGAATTATCATCGTGGAGAGGGTTGTTAAGCGCTTGGCTCTGACTTCCAGAACTGCAATCAATATCAGACCTCTGTGCTTAGGCTGGTTGAACACTGACACAAGCGTATGCACTCCTTGGTGGTAGTTAAATGTATTCAGAATAGAATCACAGAACCAAGTAATTTGGAAGGGACCTCCAGAGGCCGTGTAGTCCAACCATTAGCTCAGAGCAGGTCCAGTTAGAGCAGGCAGCTCAGGTCTGTGCATAATAAAGTTTTTACTCCTTTAAAGGATGGAAATTTCACAATCTCTCTAGGCCCTTCCTAGTGTTTGACCATCCTCAAGATGAAACATTTTTTCATCTAGAATGAGAATTTCTTGTATTCCAGCTGTCTGTTGCCTATCATCCTTCTTCTGCAGGCCTCTGAGAAGAACTTGGCCCTCTGTTGTCTATGCTCTCCCATTAAGTCGTTGCAGAAGGCAGTAAGATTTCCCTTGAGTTGTCTCTCCTTGAGGCAGAACAAACCCAGCTCTCTCAGCCTCTCCATACACATAGCCTACTCCAGCACCTTGAGTGTTGTGGTAGCTCTTTGCTGGGCTCATACTAGTATGTTGAAGCCATTTTTAAAGTGGGGAGCTCAATACTGGACAGAGTACTCATGATGTGATCTCACCAGTGTCCGTTAGGGGAAGAATCGCTTCTGTCAGCCTGCTGGCTGCATTCTTGCTAATACAGCCCAGGATACGGCTGACCTTTGCTGAAAGGGCAGGCACCGGCTGGCTTGTGCTCAACTTGTCTGCTGGGGCCCTCAGGTCTTGTTCTGTAAAGCTGCTTTTAAGCCAGTTGGCACCCAACCCGTACTGTTGCATGGAGTAATTTGTCTTACTGTTTGCTCGCAGGGATGTATAAACACATGGTTCACATACATAAGTACAAACACACGTTACTGCTGCCTTCAAGTGCACCGATTTTTTTAATGAGTTCATTCTGTGATACCCTCAATCAAGACTGAAAAAGTCTCTGCTTAAAGCAGACCTATCACTTGAGGATGATATATGTTCGTGTTGCAACACTGTGCTGTTTTTGTCACCACTGTTTCATGCTGTGAGGGCACAGATTTTAGCATGTAGTTATTTTTCAAGAATGGCTATGACTAGTATTTTCCCCTCAGTCTTATATAATGAATTCTGGCTAATCTGTATTAGGATTACTAAATGCGACAAAGTGAAGCAGAAAAATGCTATTAATGTCAATGGTAATAGCACCAGCATTTGCCTTATGCAGCAGATTGTAAGCAATGATAGCTTGACTGCTTGTACCATCTAGTTATTCATGCTCAGACTTGCTTTCACAGCTGGGAGTCAGAAAGGTGCTGCAATACGGAGTGAGGGGATCTGTATAGACTCCATCGTAACTACCATTTTCCCTCAGATGTCACTGGTAGGAATGGGCTATAGACAGCTCTACTGCAAGCTTTACCATCACTGTCCTATATTTCTTCCACTGGGCAAAATCAGGGTACCCGGCTGGCTTGAGTCACCTGAGTGCAACAGGGCAGCAGAGCTGGCTCTGAGTGACTGTGCAAGCCCAGGTACTGGGAAGCAGACTTCCAGCTCACACAAAGGACTTTTACAGTATTCAAATGCTGCCTCCAGTTGCTGAGAAACTAGTTCAGTGGTTTTCCTTGCTGTGCATATGAGATTTTTTTTTTCTTAATGAGGAAATACTTCATGTCATGTGCTGTAAATAATTCCCCCGTGTTCATTTTTGCTGTATGAAAAAGATATGCTTGCCTAGTACAGATTTTCTGGATAAGTTGATCAAATGGGCGAAGTTCTGAGATGTGTTTAGCAGCAACATCATTACTTATGGCTGTGGACAAAATGTTTCATGTGGACTTCCCTCATGCTCTCAGATAAAGAAACTACAGAACACTTCATGTGGCTCTCTTGTCTGCTCAGTCTCCCTTTCAGTCGAAAGAAAGGAGCAGCTCTGTTGGGATTATATTCTGATGCCTGTTTTAGATTGCCTGGCAGATGGCTTAAGTTCAGATGATGTTAGCGATGAATCTAAATACTAAACTTTGGGAAACGTTGGTTTCTTTTAGAACAATGCATACGTGATGGTCATGTTGTGGATAGTAGCGTTTTCTGTCATTCTCCCAAAAAGGATGTGAAATGTCTTATAGCAGTGTCTTTAAATGTACTTTTCCTAGACTCCACTGCATACTTTTGAACGGTCCCTATGGTGACAGTGCTGCAGTGAAACTGAAAACACAGTGCTGAAATTCTTAGGTACCAAGAACCCTGCCATTAATTCTCTTGATAGCCATATTACAAGAGGAGCTGTAAAGTCATTAGCATGCCATGATGTATAGTTGTATGGAGCGTTAACAGTGCTGTGGGATTGCTTGGAAATTTCGTGACAACCATAAATCTCTTCTTGGCTGACTGCTGAATAGTTCTTTTGTTTCCTTTTTTTTTTCCAGCACGAGACGAGAACATGGCCACTTTCCGTGGTTCCGAATACCTTTGCTATGACCTGTCGCAAAACCCCATCCAAAGCAGCAGCGATGAGATCACTCTCTCCTTCAAGACATGGCAACGCAACGGGCTTATTCTGCACACCGGCAAGTCAGCTGATTATGTCAACCTGGCCCTGAAAGATGGTGCGGTCTCATTGGTCATTAACCTGGGGTCTGGGGCCTTCGAGGCCATTGTGGAGCCGGTCAATGGCAAGTTCAATGACAACGCGTGGCACGACGTTAAGGTGACACGCAACCTGCGGCAGGTAATGGTGAAGGGGAGAAAATGCTGGGGAAAATTTTGTTCTGTTTTATTGGGACCGGCAGATGGGAGAGAGTAATGGAGAAATGGGGGCGCTCAGTGGAATCGCTAGAGTCTCTCCACCTTTTCTGGATCTTGGTATCTAAAGGACAGTGAAAAAATGTTAGTTGATGAGAAGTTATCCCTGTTGCGATATCTTCATTTCCACTTTATTAATTTTCTGTTTTTTTCCAGTTTGATTTAATTATAAAAACTTGTGACATAGCTTTACTTTCATCTCCCTTTTCCTTTTCTCTTTTTCTGTTCTCCCTTTTTTATTTTATTATTTCCTTAATTATGATTCAATCTTATCAGTAATATTCTTGTTGCATTTAATTACTGTGGGAACAGCGTCTTTTTCCAACAGCCAATGCTCTACACCTCTCTCCTTTTTTTTTTTTCAGTTTTGTTAATTGGTTTAACCATTGCCATGATGTCATAATTCTAATTCTGGAATTCTTTTGTTTTTACTTTCCTTTTTCTTTTCTTTTGTGTGTGCATGTGAGCGTGCAGGTGTGCAGGCTGGTGGGTATGTGTGTAATTATTTTAACTTTATAGCTTTGGAATTAATTGGCTGGAGTCTTTCTGAGTCTTCTTGATTCTCTGTTCTTCTTTTCTTCTTTTTGATTTTTCCCCTTTCTTTCTATAATGAGATTCTACTTTATTTCTTGTGTCTCTGCCTATGAGACTCTTCTGTTGGCTGTGAGGACTGGAAAAGTGGAAGGATCAAAAAAGCCAAGCAAGCCCAGATCAATCCAGCACCCTACAATTCCACTTTGGAAAAGTTTTTCTGTTTTTACCACTGTAATTTTGCACATCCGCATGCTGCTTTTCTAAGCAGACAACTCTATCAGGTGACGTATTTGGTAGTAGGCTAGTCTTAAAATCCTGAAGCCTTCCTCATGAAATATAATCTCAGACATAAATAGATAAGATAAAATTAAATAACCTTGCTCTGAAAGCTGGTGAATATATCAAGTCACTAAGGCCCATCCACAGCATGATAAATGAGGTTTACACTGTGAATAGGAGCTATTTGGTGTCTTGCTGATTGGTAGAGGCAGCAGAAATAGCTTGAAACTAAGATTTTAGAATTAATTTGTGAAAACAATATGATCTTTTATTTGCTCATTAATGTGAATATTGACACAGCTCTTAGTAGTTTTATTTAAGCTTATATAATGTCATTTGCTGAGAAAACAGCTTTTGTGGTAACGTTTTACAGTAGCTAAGATAGTGTATCTGTGAGTATTGGATAATCAGTGCCAGGGATCAGAAACAGTCTCTAGTAGTAGATGTCAGTGGATAATTTATCTGTTTTGGGGATTTCACATCTTTCTTTTAAATATTTGGGTTTGGAGCTAGATACTTGTCTGTCTTTCCCATGTGTGAATCCCTGTATTTCTAGATACTCACAAATTTGTCATCAAAGTTTGATGAGACCGCAGGGTTCTTACTTACGGCAACATTTCCAATAGTTCAGATGCAAATTCAGATTTCATTTCTTATGCAATGGATGGGTCTTAATGATCCTATTTTGTTCAAATGTTCCTATCAGTCCAGTAGAGGGAGATGCACCAATTGGTTGAGGTTTGTCCATTTGGAAGGATCAGAATATATGGCTTTATTTGATGTGTTTTTTTTTAAATTTTAAATGGCCTCAGAATGGCTGGTCTATGAATATCACAGTATAGCTTACTGGTCAGTTTAGTTAGTCATACATTTTTATTTTGTTGGAAATTGGTTTTCAATGGGAAAATGTGCCTGAAGCAAAATGCGTCCCTGCTTCATGCCACGATTGGTTTTGATCTAGAAGAAGCAGAAAGTGAGGAAGAGTCGCAGACAAAACTGTGGATGGGAAGCTCTCGCTTTCTTTTCCTAACATTTCAGCTTAGTGATTTTTTTTTATTTTTTTATTTATTTTCTGGGTCCACGGTTAAATGGAAATATGTCTATGTCTTTGTCTTTGATTAGACCAGAACAGTGGCTTGCTGATTATTAGAAAGCAGGTGAGTCCCTTGCCAGTTAAGCAGCACCGCAAATTTTTAATCCTCCTGCTCTATTCGCTACAGATGTTTTCACGTGATCCTGGATTCTTAAAGGATCCAACCTGACTGGGCAAGAGAGAAGATGTTTTAATAAGATGGCTGAGCTCTTTCCAAAGAAAGGCCAGTCTTAAAATCAAATTAAAAATAAGTAGCAGAGGTGATCTGGGGTCCAATTCTATAGATAGGCATGACAGAATACGGTTCAACCACAAGATATCAATAAGGCTGGAATTTTTTTGAGTCATCTTTTTACCTGGATAATTCTATTTTAACTTCTGATCAAGTTCAGTCTCAAAATTAAGACATTGACCCAGAACCTAAAGTTGCCCAGAAATTGGAAATGATGAGGCCTTGAGAAGAAGCAGTCCTGCTAGTCCTGAAAGTTGTCATCCAAAAATTATTGGTAAGTTTAACCTGTTTTCAGTAAAGAGAAACTATGAATGCTGCAGCCTTCCTGTCAGGTCCTGTGCATTCTTACTTTTAATTGATATTACTAGGGATGAAGAAGTCTTAAAACCCTTCATTCTTCAGGATAGAGTTTGGAAAAGACTGAAAACTTGAATGACTGATAACTAATTAATACCTGCTATGGACATTTTTCAGGACACAACTAAGAATGGTCACCATATACCTTGACCTTATAAATGCTTCATTTAACAAACAAACAAAAAGATTAAGAGACCATTTTAAATAGAGCACAGGATGGGAGGAGTTTTGTTTTTCTCTGTTCTGACAGCAGCTTCCAGCAACTTATGTCTCCTGGTTTTGTCTGTGTGTACATGATAGAGAGTTTATCTATCTGTAAAATACTTAACTATTTTTCAGACAGGCTATGTACCTGTGAAGGCCTTTGATATCTTCATATGGAAGATGTAATAAAGGACAAAGGTTATTTACCGTTTATAAAATTTTGTCCTTTATTGCATCCGATGTAGTTTTGTATATCCTAATGAATTTTGTATGTAAGAAATTATCTACTCTGTGTCTTTCCTGACATAAATTCACCTGTAAAGTTGCAGCATAATCCAGGTTACTTGGAAATCTTGTTTCCAGCTGTGCTCATGTTTCCTCAAAAGAACCACCCCAAAACCAAACAAAAAACCCCAACAAAAAAAGTTGCCCCTGAATATTGAAACTTAATAAGGAATTCAGTAGGCTCCTTGTAATTAGTTGAAAACATTTAACTGAAGATAAATATAGTTCTCTTTAAAATGAACTTAAAAAAAAGTAAAATTTAGAAATTCCAAGGATATCATCCAAAGCTAAATTAATTCCAGGTAAACGGGCCTTCAACAGCTTCAGGATGCCATCTGATCTTTTCCTCTGCTCTTTTGGGGTTTGGGAGATGGGGGAGGAGGATTTGCATAATTTTTTGGTTGTTCCTAGAATTAGAGCAGAACTTTAAATAGCTGGACTTTTGCCCAGTACTTTTGGGGATTGTTAAATGTTTTGTAGCTAAGCTAGGGAAGTACTAAGTGCTGCCTTTTTTTTTTTTTGTTTTTAGATCAAATGACTATCGCAGCAGTTAATCTCCTTAGATACAAACCAAGTGATCCCACAGATTCCCTTGAGTAGCGATTGTTAATGTCAAAGCAAATCTCCTTGTTTGTTTATCTTATTATTTTAGTTAAAACTAAGCCCTCTTTCTGCATTGTGAGAAACCTTTACTAGAAATAGGATCGTGGCTGTATTTTACCAGGGCTTTCAGAGCATGTCTGGGGCAGTGTGGTATAGTAGGAGGAGGAGCAGAGGAGACTGAAGGTCAGACTTCCTGTGTCTGTCTTCAGGTCTGCTGCTGACACTCCATTTCATTTTTAGTATTTTTAGCATTTTATGCTCCAACTCCCTTGTTTGTAAAAATGCATTTACTAACACAACGTATCACTGAGAGTGAAACTTCCTTGATGAAGAATTCAGGAGTTTGCGCTTGTTATACCCAAGTACACAATATTATTATTTCATTCACATAGACAAATAAAATAGACTTGGGACGTTATGTTCAATGCCATGAAGTTTTCACAAACTTATTTCGTTAGTCAATGCCCGACTCCCTGAAATTTGCAAGCAGATAGTTTTTACGTGAGGCAGCATAGATCTTCCTTGTGTAATTTAGGAGAGTTCTTGCCAACTTCGGTTATGCTGGAACAAGGACTTGGGGGCTCCAGGGGCTGCACTTCCCTATTAACACTGAAGCTAGTCACCATGAAAATCTGCTATAAAGATCTTGAGTTCCTTAGCTGCTAAAAATCAAACAAGATACAATGTGTAGGTTCGAACAGTTGGCATCTGCATGCCTTGGGAGCGATTAACAAAACATCCACAAAGTTCTGCTAAACCCAGCTAAATGAACTGACCGCTGAATTCTCCTAGCTCCTCTGTCATATAGATGCAGTATAACAGGAGAGACCCTAAATCTTGTCAGTCTTCTGGCTTCAACCTTGACACAAGCGACAATTCTTCCTACACAATTCTTCGACACGTTTCCTCCTACAGTAGGAGAGGTTCAACTCCTGTACTCTTGGATGACAGAAGTGAGCTACAGGCAAACAACCAAGCACAGGCATTTTTATGTGCTTCTCCGGAAAGTCACAAACTCACCTGTTGTAAAGAAACCTGCAGATTGGGAAACTTGGAAGACTGAGTCTTGTATTCATCTTCATCTGTATCCTCCAGCCAAAGGAGATATTGGCCTACTTGTGATACTCTGCAACACTTGAGGGTAGTGAGGCTTGGGAGAGGAGCAGGAATGTAGGTGGGCGGTGGTGGGTAGCAGAAGGGAGTCATGATTGGGTTTGTGCTGAAGGGTCAAACTGTGTGCTGTGCGTGTACATCTCTGAGGGTAAGGCTCTTGTTAGAGGGAAGCACCTTGATGGGCATTTGAAGAGTAAGTATTGCACTGTTTTAACTTTGCTTCAGTCCTGGATAATGTATATGAGGGTTAAAGTTAATGACTAATACCAGGGTGGGAAGACTAGGCAGCACCCTTCTTCTTTACAGTCTAGGTGGCATGGTTCCCCATAGAGTCCTGATCATATTGTCCTCTTTCTCACTTTGTGTGTCTCAGGTGCCCCACGCCTTTTTTTGAAAGACTAACACTAGACCATTCATGCAATGTGTCATTTTTACTAACCAACTAATGTACTAACACCCTAACGACTCATCTTTGCTTTTAGTTATTTTAATTAACAATCGTTCTGTTCACAATTTTTTAATTTCCTTTCTTCCCCCTTTTCCGCAAAGCACTCAGGCATTGGACACGCTATGGTAAACAAACTACATTGTCTGGTAGATATCATTCTTATTGTCTCTTTTTTTGGGTTTGCCGTGTGTTACCTGCCTTTTCCTCCCCTTACCCCCTCTTTTTCCCCCCTCCTTTATACTTCTTCCTTTAATTTTATTTTAATTTCATTGAAAACACTTTTTTTCTCCGTTTTTTTTCTTCTTTTCTTCTTTTTTAATGGAAAAATGAGCAACAAAAGCAACTAACACAGCTCTTCTGCAAATGGGGTTGGAACACTTCTTTCATTGGTTTCTTCACTTCCCTCTTTAGTTCTTCTTTTCCATTCCAGTGATAAATTGTTGGGTTTTTTGTCCCTTACTTTTGAGTTTAGCTTTCTTTCTTTTGCTTTGGTTTTCATTTTGCTTTTTTTCCCCCTTTTGGTTTTTTTTTTTTTTTACTCTGAAGGTTTCTAGATCAGAACCCATTGCAGGGCCTCTAGTCCGTGGTGGTGAAGGCTCTCTTTTTCTCTCATCCTTTTGTTGTGGCAACGGCTATTACAGGCAAACTGGCCAGAGTTGTCCTCTTTCTCCTGATTTTCCCCCACTTCCCTCCCTCCTCTTTCTCTCTTCTTCTCCCTCTTGTTCTCTCTCTCACTTTCTCTCTCTCTGACCTCTACCTGCCGTGGCCGACAGGAGCTCAGCCGGTTGTTTGTTTCAGTACACACTCTGCATGGCATGTCCACGTCTGGTGACTCGCCCGTCTCCTCCTGGCCTCGATCTATTTTCCTCCATCTTCCCTTTAAGCCACTAACAACATCTAAGCAAAACACATCAAATTCACTTGCTCCTCTCCCTTCCTCTCCTTCTGTCCCCCTTCACCCTCCATGTGTTTGGGGTTAGAGGTTTTGGGGACATTTCTGTTTGGTTTTCAGTTTTCTGATTATTATGTGGTTTGTTTGGTATTTTTATTTTTGATTGCATGCCAGTGTGAAACAGTTTTCTTTCTCTCTCCTTCTTCTCTCTCTCTTTTTTTTTTTTCCCTGTCATCTTTCTGGGCTCCAGATATATTGGCATGACATATTAAAGTGCAGTGTGTGCATGCTTTGTGTTTTCTTTCTTTCTCATCTCTGCTTCTCTCACACTTGTTGGTGTGTGGTTGATTTATTTTGATTTACTGTATTTTGATTTTTCCTATTTATATTTTGGTTATGAGTTAGTTTGTAAGATATAATTTTCTTTTATTTATTTATATTTTTTTTGTGGTGGGTGGTGGGTGTGTGTCTCTCTAGGTACATGGCATGCACATCCATAATGTATTGAAAGTGAGATCCCTCTCCTCCCTCCCCGAATGCATGATTGTCAGTGTGCCGTGAGCAAAAGAAACATAAAAAATAAAAAATACCAACCTTGTCTTCATTAGTGTTTTTTTTTTTTTTTACTAACAACCATAACTAACTGTAATCATTAAAATAAATACTAATTAATCATAAAATCAGCTAATATGAGAAATATCTTTCAAGGACTGTTCCATTTTCTGGCCTGAATAGATGGAAAGCATCTCGATGGGTAGACTGCTGGGTCAGCCTGACGGTGCTCATAAACCAGAAAGGGGAGAGGCAGATGCTGGACCATTTCCGTTGTGGGTGAAGCAGACCAGAAAATGGAGCTTGGTTGAACTAAAAAAATACATACCAAATCTCAACAAAATCCTTAATAAAACTGACATAAAACTATAGGGGAGGTAACTTGTTTTGTTCAGGATTGTAAGGTCATTGCTGGGATTTTCTTTGTCCGTTGTGTCCTTTGAACAGGTGACCATCTCTGTGGATGGCATCCTTACCACCACGGGCTACACACAAGAGGACTACACCATGCTGGGCTCAGATGACTTCTTTTACGTGGGAGGGAGCCCCAGTACTGCTGATTTACCTGGCTCTCCAGTAAGCAACAACTTCATGGGCTGCCTCAAAGAGGTAAGTATTTCAAATCAGTCCTTTTTTCTGTGCTTTTGGTATCTCAAATTCACTGCTCTTTCCTGCCTTTCAGTACACACTCAATGTCATTCCCCGATGGTGAGTTTTACGCTGATACTGCAGCAGCTCTGTAAGGATAAACTTGTCATTTGGCTGGACAGAAGGCATCAACCGCAAAACTCATGAGCTTATGGTCAGAATTAGACTTCTAGTGCTTGGATTACAGAAAGAATACCCATAACAGTGGGAGACGTGTCTTCCGTAGGCTGTTAACCATCCAGAGGGAAGCATTACAATCTTCTAGGCACTGAGGCAATAGCCATTAAAAAAAAGATAAATAGCCTTTGATTACTAAGCAGCATTTTTTGTGTGAAAAAGTCATAATCAGAAGCATGTTTAGGATATACTTTTAAGGTTCTGGATTCTGCCTGGGAATATATTAGTTGTCAGTTTTCCAGGAAAATACAGAGGTAGTATAAACTGGAAAAGTGAAAGTTGAAGGTAGCATAAAATATATGTATAAATTAAGTGAGGAGAATGCAGCATGAGGGTATACTGGAGATGTGGCAATAACGTGGCCTTGAAGAGTACTGAATTGGTAAGTCCATGCAGCAGAGTTGCTGCATTGGTCAGGAATAGCTAGCTGGCTTCCAAAACAATGTTGTCTCACGCTGGCTGGCTGCCCTTGTCACATCTTTAATCCCCAGTTTTGAGAAAATCCACACATGGGTAATAGAGATTGGAGTGCCTGGCTAGCAGCAGGAACCAGAGTAGTGTTTCTGGAGGGAGAGGTCGGGGGCGAAAAAAGATGAAGCCTCAGCCCAAAGCTGGAACTCAGTGCATTTGTTGTTTGGGTGTTCTGCCCTGAAGTCAACTTTTGTCATCTTTCCTATCTCTTCTAATAGAATTTTTGATGATTGCTGTGATTAATGGTGATACAGATATTGACACCCCCAAAATGTGTTATAGAAAGCTTACTGAAAAACAAGCTTAAGTCTTCTGGCAGTCAGCTTCCTAGCTAGCTTGGAATAAGAGTTTCTTGCAAGATTTTTCTCCCTCGTGCTGTGATTCTGTACTAGTACTATTTTTCACAGGGTGTGGCTGGGTGGGTCTAATTTTATTTACAGCCCAGAGGGTTGTCATAATATCCTTTTCATGTGAACATTTAATATCAGAGGGAAGGCAGAGCTGAGTTTTCATGCAGGACTTGTGGAAACAGCGACGCTGAGCTCGATGTTCTTCTGTGGCTGTAACTGCCAGACAAGTTACCATCCTATTGATGCACGACTCGTGGTGTCAGGGGTTGTATGTTCTGTGCCAGTCCTTTGATGTGAGCAATGGCTGTCAGAGTCTGGAGCTGCTCTCCTGCCTGACCTCTGGATTAGTTAAGGGGGTGCACATATGCTGGAAAAGAGCATGTGAGCATCTTACAAAGGAAATGAAACTGCCCTACTGAATACAAACTGTCATACAGAGATCAAATCCTTCTGTTTTCATCTATAGAGCCTTGGGCCTGATTTTCATAGGCACTGAGCATCCCAGTTTGATTGAAATCAAGAGGAGATACAGCTTCTTAGTGTCTCTTTAAATCAGGATCTTAATTTTATTTATGGATGCTATGAACATAACACTTAGCAGAGGCCATTTTTATGTGTGCTTTAAGTCAAGCCAATGGAGCAGAGAAAGCAGTGACAAGAAAATCTTCAGCAGCTTTATTATTTATATAATCATTTGTATTCTATTAGCTTGCACAATGTGCTAAATGTGTTAAGAGCTGCTTACATAGCCGTCCCAGGCTCATAATGCTCTGTGAGAAGAAAAACCCAAGCAACCACTTAAGAATGAGAGGAAGAGGAAGAAAACAGATAATCATAATGTGCTTTGTAATCTTCACTTGACTAGGCAGTGACAGGAGATGTGTATAAGCAGCTGTCTTGACTTAAAGGCAGGCTGGTGCTGGCTGGGTTTGAGCTATAGTCTGCTTAATAACAACCTGTGCTTAGTAGTGGTCCAGTAATGCTGGAAAATGTGCCCAAAATGTACCTTGCCTGGCTTCTGAGGACGAATCCAGTATACACTGTTCACTAAACATGAGCGTAGTGTAGGGTTGTCAGAGGAGGCACCTGGAAATGGGATGAATGGAGAAATGCAATATTTCAAAAGGAATGCCACGTTACTAATTAGCACTTTGCATGTCCATTCTGTCATTCCTCCAGGCCCCTGAGGGCACAGAGTGAGTTATCGCGGGTATCACCAGGAAATGTGAGGAAGCTGACCGTTGTGCTTTTCCTCGCTTCTGGTTTTGGCAAGTGGAGGTGATGGGGAACTGTGATTAATGGAGAAGGAGCCGCCCTAGATGACTGTCAAAATCCTGACAAAATCCAGAAGTGCTGCCTTAACACTGATACCTGCATGAAGCGGGGTCTGACCAGGATAGATAGCCTGTGTAGGCTGAGAAGGCTTCTTTTTGCATATGTAGTGAGTTATTCTCAGACATCAAAGCAGGCAATGCTTTCATTAAGTGGAGCTTTGGATGAGTTGAGCAGAAATTAGTTTGCCTTGTGGAATCCCTCTCAGGGTCGGTTTCTTCTTCTTTCTTTTGCTAGGGATGAAAACACTGATGACAAAGGCTGCAGAATCAACCTGAGATCCACCTAGATTTGGATGATGGTTCTTTTGAGTGTTTTCTTTATGTTTACTTCTGAAATGCCAGGGTACATCTATGCAATGCAACGCATGCTATGGAGCACCTCTCCTGTGAGGACAGGCTGAGAGAGTTGGGGTTGTTCAGCCTGGAGAAGAGAAGGCTTCAGGGAGACCTTGTAACGGCCTTTCAGTACTTAAATGGGGCCTACAGGAAAGATGGCGAGGGACTCTTTATTAGGGCCTGTTGCGATAGAATGAGGGGTAATGGTTTTAAACTAAAAGAGAGTGAATTCAGACTAATTATAAGGAAGAATTTTTTTGCGATGAGGGTGGTGAAACACTGGCATGGGTTGCCCAGAGGGGTGGTAGATGCGCCATCCCTGAAAATATTCAAGATCAGGTTGGACGAGGCTCTGAGCAACCTGATCTAGTTGAAGATGTCCCTGCTCATTGCAGGGGTGTTGGATTAGATGACCTTCAAAGGTCCCTTCCAGCCCACATTATTCTATGAAAGAAACCTGAGCTGGCTCGGGAGAGCTAGAATGCCTGCGGGGATCAGCCTGAGCCCCTGGAGCAGCCAGTTTGATCCTTGAAGAGGCAGAACTGGGTTAGTGCAGCACTTGTGTGCCTATAATGTTTCTGGTTCCAGAACTGGCTACAGGGAACTTTACTTGGCTCTCTGCATAACATGGCAGTGTACTTTATAAATCAATCCCTATAGCTTATGTTTAAATTTTTTTTCTCTGTGGCCAAGAAGGATGCTTAGTCTCTCATCAGCCAGTATTGGAGGAGCTTGAGCTTTTAACGAAAATATTCTTAGCTAAGAAAGTTAGACAAAAGGGTAGGATAGACTGTAACAGCAAATATTGTTCCTTTCAGTTTATGCTTTCCGGTAGAGCAATGCTCTTTTTTCCTACCAAAGTCCTCTTCCCAGGCCTCTTCCCAGAGATGTGGCACAACCCAAGTGAATTGCACCGGTGTTTGGAATGATGAATAACATCCTGCCAAGCCCTGTACCGATCTTTTGAAGCTGTTAAAGCAGAATGGTCTATTCCTACTTCTCTGCATTCGTTGAAGACTTCCCCTAGGGATGTCTCACTTTCCTAGGAAGGCAAAGGGATGAAACTTTCAGCCTTCCCCCTGTAATCTCTCTTTATTTCATCTGGGCTGCATCCACCTCACAGTACAGCAACCAAACACATGGGAGCTAGAGGGCTCCTTGAGTGGAGCGTTGCCTCCCCACTTCCTCTGAGATTACATGCAGGTGCTGTAGTGCAGTGAGGCAGAGTGCCTAATGACCCTCTCCGCCCCTTTGCAGCTGGGAAGGACTTCACTCAGCCGGGGTTGGTGGTAGAAGGAGGGCTAGCTCTGGCAGGGGAGATATTTCATGTGGTCAGAGTCTAAGCCTTGACTAGGAGGAACTGGTGCGCAGAAGAATGTGTTCCTGGCAATGAACTGAGGGTGTCAGGGCTCTTCTGCTGCAGTATCTAAATAAACCGTGGTGAAGGTAACCATGTTTTCTTTGAATTGTCTGAGCTAATGTTTCTTCCTTTCACCACAAAATAGATCCTCCTGCCTCTTCTTTTCCTTGTGGCTACAGGTTCTGATTGAAGAGATTCCACTAAGTTGCTAGCAGTAATATACCTAAATCATAAATCCAAGTGCTAAATGTGTAGTTTCAGGTTGGGATTTTTGCTGCATTTTCATCAGAATTAAAGACGTCACAATGTCTGGTAGCACTGTTTGTTTTACATTTCTCCGTAGCCATCCTGGCAGTGTTGCAGTATACCTGACACTGCAATGAGGGAGCAAGACTGGAAAATAGAAGTAAATTTTTCTATGAAAATTTTGAAGGGCAGAATATGCAAATATGGCAGTACACAGACATCAGACATGGACATTGCTTTGTATTTGCATAAAATCTAAGGTTTTCTGGATGGTTCAGTCTTAAGATAAATTGTTCTAGAGGAACTCTGAGGAGAAGCTGGTGTATTTCCTATCGTGGAGGAAACCAGGTATAGAGATGGGATAGGAGGAGGTACAGAAGCACATCTGAGGCAGAGACCAGAGGCAGTGAGCAGAGACCTTTTTTTTAATGGGTGCCAGGGAAGGAGGGACAGTGCTTTAAGAGTCAGTGAATGGATAAACAGGGAGAAGTGCTGCCTGAAGGTGAAAAGGGAAAAGGATCCATTAATAGTTTTTAGAGACACCTGTATGGCCAGAAGGAGGTAGGACAGGAAAGGTAATGACAAACAGCTACGTTTTGCATGTACTGGAGAGTCTCGGGGATGAGGTTCCAGTAGTCAGGGATGGAGATGGAGGGTGGCTGGGTGGGAAATTTAGCTGTGTAGGCAAAGAGGGAAAAATTGGATTTCAGTCTCCAATTGCTAGGGAAGGGAGAGAATCAGAATGTTTCCTAGGCTCTATTAGGGCGCCAGTCATTCAGATTCAATTTACTTGGAGCTGTACTTAGATGGTACAGATGGAGGTGCTTTAGAAGAGCCTAAGGTGGTCCCTAGAGAATGGATGTGCATGAGAGAATTTATGAAATCTTCACATTTTTCTATCAATGCTTTATTAAAATCTCAATTCCGAAAAACGTTGATTGGTACTAACAGCTTGATGGAAGCAGTGAGGTTTGCATATGGGCAGAATATGGCAGAAATTATTGCAGGGGTCAGGCACCATCTGGCCGTGATGGGAGAAAGCTGTGAAAGCTTAGATCATTTCTGTCTGCAATTTAACTGCTAGGAGCCAGATTTCCAAATGGTTCATGAGTGTGCCCAGTTGCTGTATGTACATCTCAGATGCTGTCTACAAGCCAGGTCTTTTTCAGGCCTATTTGCATGTGTAATGATGATGTGATTTCTGTTTGGGGATAAGTTTTTCTGGTTGGAGTGTCACACTAGGGAGGAGGCTGAAGGTGCAAATAGAAGGGCTAAAATACAGAGGCAGAGAAAAACAGCCCGAGTGTGAAGAGGGCAGATGGAGAAAGTTGCAGTTGTAAGAACCCCTCCCCAACAGTGAGACCAGATAGCCCAAAAGGCTTTTGGGTGCCCAAGATCCCCTTCCACAGCAGTGATTTAACAGAGCCCCAGGAACGCATAAGAGGAGAGTCAGGAATCAGCAGTGTGAGGAATTTCACTGATACACTGTGAAGGAAGTTACATGAATGGCATTAATTGCCCACACATGTTAGTCTGACACTGCTGCTCCAGGTGCTCTATTGTATTTGGACCAGTCTGTTTCCTATCTGTATTACTCTTAGTGAATTTAATATTTGAAAAAGAAAGGGAGGGGCTAGTCATACTATGTAGAAAAGCAGGCAAAGCATGGCCAAGGGCTAAATCATATTCTGCAAATATGATTCCTCTCCTCAAAATATGCCTTGTTCTTAATCTTGGTCTCCCATTACTATTCTCTGCCAGAGCATCCCAAATGATGATGACTCCGATTGCTAAACTTCCAGATCAAGAGGACTGTAAAGTTGTTGGTTGCCCCTCACTCTTAAATTTCCAATTGCATTACTGCTGCTGTGGTGGATCAACCTCCTGCTGCAGCTCTAGGCTGTGTGTATTGGGAGTCAAGAATGTCTGTGCATTTTCTCTGTGCATCTGCAGAGCATCCAGCACAAGGCCTTCATCATGTTTGTGAGTGCCCTTGTTGTAGAAACATAACAACACAGTGGCTTGGGGAGACACACTAGGAGAGACGTTGGGCAACATTTTGAGCAGCTCCTGCTGAAATTCGTGAAGGTAATAAGAAAAAAAGTATTTCTGGAAAGGTTTGATTTGAAAGTGGGAATGGAGGCACTTGGAAACTGAGAGCAAAGTGATACAAAGCAAGATGCTGAAAGAACGCTGAACAGACCGGTAGACGGGGAGGGGAAGATGGTAGTGTTTTTTTCATCAAGTAATGCTTATAAGCTTAGTTCCTGGGTGGGTTTGTATTCGTTACTTTTATACGAGCTCAGAGTCAGAGTGGTTGGTCGATAGAACATTTCCCAGGCTGGCTGCCGGCTGCCAACAGATGTTGGATGCTTGGGCATGAATCCTGAAAGACTTTGTAGTACATGGGGAAGAATACCTTGTGCTTTCTGGTATGACTGTGCAACATGACGTGAAGCCAAGGTGAGCAAAAGGCTGTCTGAACTGAGCATCTGAAAGCTGAAGCACCTTTCCCATCTATCTCTGGGCTTTTTGACAGCACTGGAAAAGAAGCAATGTTTTGAGGAGGATTGTTTTTAAACAAACATTTTTATCTTAGTAGAGGAACTTCTGTTGCCCTGCGAGACCTCTGCTGTGCTGCCAGAAGGAGTGGCATTGTGTCTCCCTTGTTTTGCTTGCCTATACCTTTACATGCTCACACCATCCTATAATCATAAAAGATTGGATCACCCTAGCCTCTTTTCTCAAGAATAACTACTAGAGTGAAATTTACCCTACACACAAGTGTAGGAGAAAATCTATAATTCCACTTATGTTGAACCAGGCATAAGTAAAGCCAGTCTTCTGTGGTTCGTGGTCCCAATACTAACATTTAGCAAAGTGATGAATGTCAGCCTCTCTGGAGAAGGTACTTGATTCAGTTGATTTTGCCGGTGTTTTTTTTTTTTAGGGAATCATTTAGCAGGGATGGGAGAAAAGAGAAATGTTTGTTCTGTGAACCAAAGGCAAGACAGTCCTTCCAACACAGAAAGTAAGTGAGCCAGGTGGAAAAGAAGAAAGAAGATGCAGATTTCTATGCAGTGTCTGTGAGTCATGGGAGATGAAAGGTCAGAGGTGAGCTTTTCTGATGCAGACGGAGGATGCAGAGAGGAAAGTATCCTGTGGTACAGTAATGCAATGTCAACATTTTACAATTAATTCATCTGAAGGAGCTTAGGTGTAGAGGAACTAACTGCCTAGCAATCCGTGTAGTTTCTGAGCTTTTTCCTATTTAATACTCTTTTGAGTGAATTCCCTTAACTTTCCCCACTTCCCAAACACCAAGAAAGTAGAATATCCCAGACTGTGAGGTCCCAGGAGAAACTCAGATCAGAATGCCCTAGTCATTTTGGCAGGACAAATGAGTATCTTTGGTTTTGGAGTATATTTGTGTAGTGTCTCATGTTTTTTTCGAAATTGTGATTCTTGTGAATGACGAGGATCTCACACAGAAAATCCAATGGTACAGAGTTTCATGCACTGTGACCCTACACTTAGTAAATACGTGTACTAAAAGTCTAATTCATAATGATGAATAATATTAGCTCATAGGACCCTTCGCCCGAAGAGTTCAGTAGGTGGCTTTTTCAAAGCAGCCTCAGAGATTTTGGATTCTTTCAAACTGTCAGCTAAAATACAGTACCAAAGGGAGTAAATGTCATTATCCTCTTCCTTCAAATGTTGCAACTAAGGCACAGATGTGATGTCACTTGGTCAGCATCATACAGCTTGCCACTGCTAGAGCAATAGATAAAAGAGGGACATTCTACCTATTGCTCCATCACTTTTTGTTGCTCTTCGTCCTGGCAGGGAGAGCTGATGTCTTCAGTACAGTGTAAGAGTGACAACTGACTGATGTTCTTACTGGAGAATACTAGGTGTTCCAGGAATTACTGCAACTTTGTTTCTCTGTGCAGTTTTCTTTACTGGTAATATTATTCTTGGTTTATCCTTGCTTTCTTTATACATTCCTGTCAAGCTGACAAGGGGCTAAGTGTGAAAAACAAACTTCACAAGATTGCACAGGGCCTATATAGGTTACATCAAAAGTGTATCTTAATTTGCCAGCTGAACTGTTGTTGATGGGTATGAAATGCCACCCCTACTTACTCTTAAGAGTCAGCTCAGGTGAGGAAATGAAAAATCCAGAACAGACCCTACTCCCAAGCAATCTAAGCAGCTGAGGTTGAGGCTGGGGACTGTTCAAATGAAGATCAGTCCTGAACAAACAGTTGGTGTTGCAGCTCATTTTTGAAAGTGAGCGAGGTCTCACAGGCGTTTCTCTGCTTTGTGCTGTTTCTGTTGCATTTCAGTCCAGGATATTAGGAATTGCATCATAAGTGCAGTGTAACTTAAGCGACTGTTTCCATGTCTGACCAGAATGGGAAATGATCTTCCAGTTATGGATCCAGTTAAACTTAAACTTCTACTGGATTTGGGGAGACTCTTTAATGAAGTACATGTCGCTCTGCACATTCCAGAGGTTAATATTTCACTTTCTCTTGTTCTTACATTTTTAGTAAGGATTAATGGCCTGCCCACAGGAACTAAAATCAGCGGTCTTGTCAGGTGCATTAGTGTGCTGCCAGTGCTGCAGCTTTGCTTTAGCTAGAGAGTTATTCAAAGCCTCTTTTCCTTATGTAGCTTAGCCCTTGCGTACCCTATAGAAGAAAGGTTTCTGCTAGCATTATTGCCTTGCCTCATGCATGACACAGAAAAGAACTTTGTCAGCTTGGCTTATTTGCATCCGTAGCAAGGGTTTTGCTGGCATAATGATATTGAATGAGGGTTTGTTGCAAAATAACATAAGCTAACCTCAATTATTGATCAATCTTTTCCATCAAATGTTTCTGACCACGTAGAAAGTGGAAGAGTAATGTACCCATGACATGTCCATATACTCACAGAAAGTATTCCTGTTAAGGAGGAAAACAATTTGAAATTGCCTCATGAAATTAGTCTTTAGTGAAGGAATTTGAGTACGAAAATGAAATCTTAGAATTACTTCTCAATTGGTAGAACATGGGAGATCCAAAGATAGAAGATGAAGTTTCAGCTGACTTTGGTACAGGAGGTGGAGGAGATGTTATTTTTATCATCTGTGTACTGAAAGAATCACTAGGTTCCTAAAACTTTTTCTTTAATGGCATTCATATAGCAAAGGCTCTAGAATCCTACAGCCATAACAAACCTGTAAGTACAAACTATTTGATTATTTTTTCATAGGTCTGTCCACAAATTAAACAAATACAGGTTCTAGTTAAGATCACATTTATTACAGTCTTGTTCTCCGGAACTGTTATCAGTAGGCAGACAGCAGCTTGCAGGCATTCTAGGTCAGCCCCAGTGCACACATTTTGTTGGGGGATTAATTCAAAGGGTAATTCACATATCAACAGTTCAGTGGCACTGAACTCCTAAAGTTACTGCTCTCTTAGAAAGTTTACAAAAGTAATTAATGGCCAAAGTCTGATTAATAAAGTATATATGTAGATTGAGCATATGTTTTAAAGCAAGCATTCATGAGCAAACATATAGATACTGAAACTTTCTATGCAGAAGGCGTAAGAGGCACCTTTTTGCAGGGCTGTTTGAACTACGTACTGCCACCATGCTCATAAGCTGAAGAGAACCCACAGAGCTAGAACAAAGTGTGGTCCAACCCAGTCTAACTCTGTCCAGCTGCCACTGGAATGGGCACCTAGGGAAGAAACCAGCAGCAGAGGTTGGTGTCACCACTGGGCAGTGTAGCCAGCAGCAGGCTGATTTGTTGCAGCAGAAGTAGAGCACTGCACTGAATCCCAACTGCGCCGTCTGCATGTGACCCTCAGTGCTGGTGCTACAGCCATCTGTCCTTGCTTTGCAGCAGGACCATCAGGAGTGGGCTTTTCTTTCCTGCATAATGAACCTGACTCCCGCTGAGCTTCTGTACCTGCAAGGGATGTGCCATGTGGTGTTGTTTGGGAAATGAGAGTGTTTACAAGTGTAGAACTATATTCATATAAGCAAATTCAGAAAATGTAATGGGGATTGGAGCAACATAGCCTGTGCTTTGGGCATATAATGAAGGTAATTGGTAACCCAGGCCCTAAAGAATGGAAATATTAAAGCAACAATCCTTGCACATATATGTGATCTAATCCATCTCCATTCAAGAATGAGCAAACTAAGACAGGATGCAGAGTATCGATGGACAAACATAGCTGAGTCCAAAGTCATCAGCAGAGCAGTGGTGATACTCACAAAGGTTAATGTGGCAAAGATTTCTGGCTGTCTTTTTCTTAATCTGTTAATCAAATGTAGTCCCATCCTAATGGATGCCATGATCTTAACTTTGGCTGTCCAAAGCATGATGTTATCAGCTTAAGATGAAAGTAAATGAGCTGCTTTTGCTTTGCTTGGCTTTGTAGTTCACTGAGCTTAGCAAACTCTTGGTTTGGGTGAATACTGAGAATAAATAGGAGATATAGTTTTATTTGTTGCTCCTGATGTTGCATTAAAGAGATTGCTAAGGATCAATCTTATGCTGTCAGATAGAAATGCAGACAGGAGTAGTTTTGGATAGTCAGGACCTGCCATATGCTAATATTAATAAAATTATAGGAGAGAGGGGAGTTGCAAAACTGTGCTGTTTATGTATGTGTGTATAAAATAGGCACTTTCAGCCAAGGAGTGAGTGGGATACTGATCACCAAGGAAGGTAAAGAGAGAATGTACTCATTTTTTTGGCATGTAGGGTTTGAAAGCTTGGTAGGCAGGGAGCTAATAACATGGAGCATGCAGAGCTTAATGTATTCTCCAGTGCTATAATGTGCCCTCTGACTCTTGACATAGCTGTAATAGTGATGAGAGAAGCACCTTTCCTTCTGTAATTTGGTGCTTGGTCCAAGCTCAAGAATTAAAAGGACTCTGCTCCCTACGTAACTGTGCCTGCCAACACACTTTCTTTTAATTAAACCAGTTATGTTTCTTTTAAAAATATCTGCTACCTTTACCAGCAGGAACAGGCACTACTGGGTTTGAGGCTAGAACTTCTAACTTAACCCCATTTCAGTCTGACTTTGGGACCATTAGTGAGTCCTGAGCCTTCTTGGTAGTTATTTTTTCTTCTGTTAGTCTTTTAGTTTTATTGCAGTCTTCGAACATGGAGGTTCCCAGCAGCAAATATTATAGTCTAGCTGTGCTTTCAGGTAGGTTGTGGTCATACAATTATGGTTTGCAAGGGCTGGACACAGATTTTTAGAGCTTTAATTAGAATGGGTTTTTTTGGCTGTAGTAGCTTATTTCCCGCTTGACAAGTGTCATCTCTTCGGGAGCAGCAGTCACTCTATAAATCTTCTCGCCTGACCCTGAAGGCTAGACTGCTGCTATGAAATGCGCATGTGTGTGCATGTGTATTATGAGCGATGGGGAAAAACTGAGCTGCTACTACCCACCACAAAAAGCCATGCTGCTGCGGCTGCCAACAAGGGAGGCAGGAAAGGATGATGAGGTTTGAATGTTGAGCGGGTGGGCTGGACGACTCCTCCCAGGTCCACCACTCCTCCATAGCAGTGAGCCAGCTAGCTGTCAAGTGTGAGTAGGACAAGAGGAGGCAGGCAACTAATGGGCAGCATCTGTTACTTGAACTGCATGGAAAAGGCAGCGGGCTCGATAGGATACGACCAGATTTTGTATGTCTCTCATCTTTCTGTTCTAATTCTTTGTCATTGCTGCTCTCAGGCTTTGGTCTACTCCTGTTGATGTTGTTTGTTGCACTGAATATCTGTGCTTTGGGATTTTTTTCTCTCCCTCCTTCCTTCAAACTGCACAGGCAGAATTCATTTAGTTGAGAATGAACAGTGGATGTATCTAGATTCCTAAGCAATTCAATGGGAATAACATAGGTATATGGAAAGATGCAACTTAAGCTCTGAATTGCTTATCACAAGGTTTTATACTCTTTGAGCTACAGTTCCTTAAGTGGAGATATTAGAAATGATAATATCTGAGCTCCGAGATGAGTTAGGGTCTGCCCCTACCCCTGCTTCTTGTAGCTGTCTAGACATAGATGTAGTAGCACAATGAGATAAATGGTGTTTATTTTAACAGGTCTTAGGGGAACATCAGGAGGATTGCTGTATTGCATACTGTGGCTACTGGTGACTTCGCGTCGCCAGAAGGGGGAAAACTCAAATGCTCCTACTTCCTAAGCACAAATCTTAGCACTTGAGCACTTTACGCTTCAGGGAGAGCATCCATTATCTGTGAGCTGTGTGGGGCTGATGACACACAACTGAACAGTAACAACTGCATCCAGGAAAGCAGTGATGCGTAGTGTGCAAGTCGCTAAGCTCCTCTGGCCAGAGTGGAAGTGACTGAGATGGTGACTTAGTTCTAGCACCCCAAGAGGTAACTGTGAGCGATGCCAGCAAAGCTTTCTTACTGTATCAGTGTTAGCAAGCAGAGGAGACACAGAGATTTGGGAATGGTGGCAGAGATGAAAAATGGCATTTAGAAATGGGGCTTGAGAATGGCATAATCATTCCTGTTAAATCTGTCCCTTTCTTTCTGATTATTAGCCATTTTAAGTGGAATGGGTTTTGCATCTAGAACAAGTCTCTGAACAGATGATTAATGGTTTTATCTGTAATAACTTTACATTTTATAGAATCCTGCTAGGAGTCCGCATCTGGTGAGCCAAGCTATTTAAAGCTGTGTTAATTCTGTTAATTGCTCTACGTTTATTTGGATTGCTGGCACCTGCAGGCTTTAGGATAATGTGTATGGGGGGGTATATTCTCTCCCTCTTTCTAGCTGGGAAAAAATGGGGAGGACCATTTCCTCAGCTAGGAACAGCAACCTTGGCAGAACGTCCTGGCTGGATTGGTTGTTCTTGAGATTTTCCTCTTCTACTGCAGCTGAATGCAGCGAGATGCCAGCCAGAGGCAAGATGTTCCCTTGATTGGTGCAGGAGATAGGCAGACAGTCTGCTTTTGCATTCACTTGCAGTGAATTCAGGCAGTAGCAGCAACAGGGAATGAAGCCAGTGATTTTTAGAAGGTTGATCAGGTCCATCCCATTCTGATCCTGCTTCTCAGCTGTCTTCCAGTGTTTGTTTTCTGGTTTGGTTTGGTTGTGAAGTGCTCCAGTATGTTTCAAGCCCTGAACAGATGTGACGATAAGTATGCTGATGCTTTCTGAACTTTTATCAGAGGAAAGATCTGACAGTGGAATTCAGAACATTTGAGGTGACTAAAACATTGCTGTGAAATGCTAGGAGGGCAGCACAGTTGTTTTCATGTTGGCTGCTGGATTGGACAAACCACTGGAACAATCTGGACCAGGATCTGATGGCAAACATTTCCCAGTCTTTTGCTCTTGTGGGAAGCAAAGGGTTTCACTTGTGGTGTTAACTGCTGACTTAAAAGTGCAGCATATCCTGAAAGACTTAGTGCTTGGAGGCTTTTAGCTAATATGAACTCAATATGGCTATTATCTAAGTGCGTGGGAGAAGAGGTGGTTGTTCTCTCTCAGACCTCTGATGTGGGGTTCAGTCTACGCTTCAACTTTGGCAATGCTAGGACATCTTCCCAACAAATCAGACAATTAAGAAGATCTGTTCATGCTGTTACTTGTTTTATGGCTGTCTCCAAAACTGCCATTTTTCTTGAGAAAACCAGTGAGATGTTAGGGTGAAATCTGTCCTCCTGATACTGGTGATGTGGCTACAGTTAGGTTTCTAAAGCTGCCCGATAATCCTTTATGGCTACTGACTAAATGGGATGTTGGTTGTAGCCTCCCAAAGGAGGTTCCTACGCAAAGGAGGGGCTGTCACAGCACCCATCTTGAAGGTGTAAAGAACTGTAAAGAAAACCACCTGCAGCACAGGAGAACTTTCTCAAGAATTTGACAAACCATGATCCATGTGACTTGTTACTCCTGGAGGACAAGACTGCTGTGTTTGTCATCTCTCTCAAGCAGAAGCTGTTACTGGGGATGTCCAGTTCACTTATTCTATTCAGGTAATGGTTAAACAATCAATTGCAATATTAAAGTTGGTTAAAAAACAAAGCTCAAAAGTGTATGCTGTTCTCATATTTAAGAATGGGTTCTTCCTCTGCAGCTTCAGTGTTCAGCTAACCAGGCAAACTGTCCGTTGAGCACTTTCCTCCATTTCCCTGGTTTATATTCCAGGGCTGATTAGTCCTGAAGTTGCCTTCATCTGAGAAAACAGGAACACTGAATGCCTCCATTCTCCTTCACCTGAGCTTGGTGTGCCTGCTTCCCTCTCCTCATCTGAGCTTGCTTCCTATTATTCATGACTGCATGCTAGGACGACCCATAGAAATGCAGCATTGTCACTTCCTCGCTCTTCTCCATTTTTTTTTCTTAATATGTATTTCTAGTATGTTCTCTGAATTAGCATACGCTTAGCTCTTCTGGCTTCGGGCTAGTTTTCCTGTTTACAATCTCTATGACACATTTTGTTAGAACTTCGCAAATCATATATCACAGGAGAAATTAATTATGCATGTAACTTATTAGGTTAATAACTTTCATCTCGTGAGCTTCATATAAAGTCTATACATTACACATTAATAATTCAAATGACAGCTTTGACATTGAGTGTGCTTTCTAAATCACTTATTCTATCCCTTCCTAAGAATTTTGGGTCTGTGCAGAAACCACAACTGGTTTTTAAAAACTTGATTCCAGCTGTTTCCCCGTTCCTCCTGGAGGCTGGATTTGCCAGTGCATCCAGCAGAGGAGGGCAAATAAGTGTTGGTGTCCCCTTTGGTTTTGCAACTGGAGCTTATGGGACTTGGTTTGTATGAGGACACTTTTTGGTAAGAATCATAGAGTAGCTTGGGTTGGAAGGGACCTTTAAAGGTCATCTAATCCAACCCCATGCAGTGAGCAGGAACATCTTCAACTAGAACAGGTTGCTCAGAGCCCCATCCAGCCTGACCTTGAATGTTTCCAGGGATGGGGCATCTACCACCTCTCTGGGCAACCCGTGCCAGTGTTTCACCACCCTCATCGCAAAAAATTTCTTCCTTACATCTAGTCTAAATTTTCCCTCTTTTAGTTTAAAGCCGATACCCCTTGTCCCATTGCAACAAGCCCTGATAAAATTTTGTCCCCATCTTTCTTATAAGCCCCCTTTAAGTATTGAAAGCTTGCAATAAGGTCTCCCCAGAGCCTTCACTTCTCCAGGCTGAACAACCCAACTCTCTCATCCTGTCCTCATAGGAGAGGTGCTCCATCCCTCTGATCGTGTTTGTGGCCTTCCTCTGGATCCACTCCAACAGGTCCATGTCTGTCCTGTGCTGAAGACTCCAGAGCTGGGCACAGTACTCCAGATGGGGTCTCACCAGAGCAGAGCAGAGGTGCAGAATCACCTCCCTTGACCTGCTGGCCACACTTCTTTTAATTCAGCCCAGGATGCAGTTGGGTTCCTGGGCTGCGAGTGCACATTGTCAGCTCATGTCCAGCTTTTCATCTACCAGTAGCCCCAAGTCCTTCTCAGCAGGGCTGCTCTCAATCCCTTCATCCCCCAATCTGTACTGATACCAGGGGTTGCCCTGACCCACATGCACTTGGCCTTGTTGAACCTCATGAGATTCACACATGCCCACTTTTCAAGCTTGTCCGGGTCCCTCTGGATGGCATCCCTTCCCTCCAGCATGTCAACTGCACCAGTCAGCTTGGTGTCATCTGCAAACTTGCTGAGGGTGCACTCAATCCCCCTATGTCACTAATTAAGATGTTGAACAGTCCTGGTCCCAATATGGACCTGTGAGGGACACTGCTTGTCACTGATCTCCATCTGGACGTTGAGCTGTTGACCACTACGCTCTGGATGCGACCATCCAACCAATTCCTGATCCACCAAACAGTCCAGCCATGAAATCCATATCTCTCCAATTTGGAGAGAAGGATGTTGTGGGATACTGTGTCAAAGGCCTATATCTGGAAATCGCCTCCTCAAATACTCAGGCAAGTCTAAAGGAGCAGATATGTAGCAATAATCCCCTAAACCCACTTCACAGACTCCACATGTTTGGATTGCAGCAGATGAACTTTGGTGGTGCAAAGGACTTACGAATAGTATTGGCATTGTATTTTATTTGTGGCAACCGGGAGCTTCCTTGGATTTATTGAGGCCTCAGTAAGTGTGTGGACAAGAGTTTTGCTAAACCAAAGAATTTTGGTGTCTCACCAAAAGGCTCTTCATGAATTAAAAAAAACAACGGGCAAAGAAAGAAGGTCCCTACCCAGAGGAAGAACTTGTTGGAAGGTAAAAAGCAGAATGTAGGACTGAACAGGCAGTTTTCCCATGGGAAAGCCCCAGTGGAGAAGATCTCTGGGATCCATGCCGAGGTCTGAAGATTCATTAGTGGAATTATAAATGGAAAGGGATGTGGATGGAGAAGGCATACGTTTTGTTGAGAATATGACAGTATTCAGGTGAGGACTGTCTGCAGGACTGCAGAGGATGACCTAGTAATGCTGAACGACTGGACAAAGAAATAGCAGATTAAATGTATTTAAATACAAATTGAGGTATATATATTGGGAGGGAGGGAAAATAATCCCAATTTTCCATATGCAATGACGGGCTTTGAGTTGATTCTGGTGTTTTAGTAAAGAATTCTTTGAAAATATTTGCTCGGTGGTTAGTATTGGTCAAATAAATGCATCTGATGTTAGAGATTTTTAGGAAGGGAATAGAGAACAATACAGAAAATATAATGACGTCATTAAATAAAACCACATTGGACACTGTCAATCTGTCCTTTTGACCTCAGAAAGGGGAGAAGGGCAACAAAGATCATCAAAGGTCATGAGAGAGACTTCTATACAAGGAATGGCCAAACAGACTATGACTTCATAACAGAATTGATGGAGAAAGGATATGATAGTGGGACATAAAATCATGTGTGATGTAGAAGAGGAATCAAAGGGAACTGTCATTCAGTTTCTTTTCAAACAGAGGGAGTAAGCGGCATCAAAAGATAAAGGCAGGGCAAGCTTCAGAACAAACAACAAGAAATATGACAGTAATTAAAGTCACAGAAATCCTTGCCATGGGATGTTATTGTGACTGGAAAAACTCATGGAAGAAAAATCCTTGATGGTATATAAAATACAAAGACATCAGCTTCTGCATGCAGACTCTCCCAGCCCCAAATAAGTGGAGTCTGTGAAATGGTTTTAGGGGAGTTTTGCTACATATCTGCTCTGTTAGACTTGCCTGGGTATTTGAGGAGGAGGTTTTCAGACATAGAATGCTGATACAATGTAATATGGAGGATTTTATGTTATTAAGTATTTCCTGGTGCAGCTACACCGTTTCTAGGCTCTCTGTGGTATTTTCAAGTAGATATTCCATTTGCTTTGCCTTATGTTAACTACTGTGTGCCGCAACCCATCAGAGGCCGTGATACACATAATCCCTTCATTGCAAGTACTGCATAGCAAGGTAATATTCCTGAAGGCTTGCACACTGGTGAGGGGGAAGGCAGCTGAGCACTGGGATGTCAGAGAAGCAGAGAGTCAATTTGGTATAAGGTCTAACATGCAGGTTTGTGCAAAATTAGTCAGTAATGTGTAGATGTGGAAGTGAGTATGTGTGTAGGAGGAGCTGGAGGAACAGAGAGAGAAGGGTTCAGAGAAGGCTGGAGTGCCACATATTCATCGGAGGTGTCATGACGCCCATTTGAATGAAGGCAAGCATTCATGTGTGTGTCAGGCAGCCTACATTTGAGGAAGTTGCTTTACGTGAAAAGAGCTATAAGGAGGGCTGGGTGAATCCTGGATGTTTACAGAGAAACGCAAGATAGGTTGGCTTCTTTCACCATTTCACCATTAAGGCCACCAAAACAATCAATCAAAAATGAGGATATTAACAAGAAGAGCTGTAAAACTGCCTCTGACCTGTGTTGCAAAGGCATCTGCCTTTCAATACTGAGTGATCTTTCCATGTACGGAATTGGGAATTCTGTAAAGGCTTGGAGGGAGCATTTCCAGTAGGGAAATCTCTCTAGATCAGTATGGGCTGTGGTAGCAGAAGACAGCTCCCAGGCTTTAACTTGGGCTTGGTAATCTTTCCATCCAGGACTAATGTTCACATTGTGATTATGTGCATTTCTTTCCCTGTGGCTGTAACTGTGGAAGTAACTGTTAAGAATGTTTATTACTGCCCAACTGGGCCCTTTTTCTAAGTGCTGAATCTACGTGGGGTTATCGTTTACAGGAGACTTAAAAAACAAGGAGTGGGTTTTTGTTTTGTTTTGGGTGTTGGTTTTTTTTTTTTTTTTTACTGCCTCAAAAAGGTGGACTGGTGCTGTGTAAAAAAGGGATGAAAAAAGGCTACCCTACTGGGAAAAACTTCAGAGAATCATAGATATTAGAAATAGTAAACACCTATCAGGTCGCCTTGACTGTCTTCTCCTGCCAGGAGTGCTACTGTTCCCTTCAGTGTATTGACTTGGAAGCGCTTCTACAAAGAGCCGTTCGCCATGGGACTGTGCTTGTCATTTTCTGTGTTCAGTTTGCTGCTGCTAGAGATGTCTTAAGGACAAGTAAAGCTTCTGCTTGCACCTGGGTTTCTTTGCATTTTGGGTTTTGGATACTCAATAATAAAACTAAATAAAAATAAAAAGCAACTAAAACAAATAATTATTATTTGGAGAATGAGATGTATTAGTGCTATTTAGTTAATTAAGTACTGACTTCCTCAACTAAGAGACTGTGAGAAAAACTGTCAAAGGTTATCCAAAAGGTAAGTGGCAGTATAAGAAAGAGAAACCAGGAATTGTAACTCCTGGTCTGTTGCTCGACTCAGTAGAAAACAAATGCCTGCTACTCAAAGTGAATCTGCAGTCATCTGTTCTATTGCTAATTGAGTGATTTGTGGCATGTAAGGGTTTCAAAGTGCCGGAGACTTCTAAGACCAGAAAGAACCAGCGTACCCAGCTAGCTCAGCCTTCTGTCGGTTATCTAATCATCCCCATGTACGCGTAGTTTCAGAGTGTTCATGGGCAAGAAACATCAAGCCTCAATTTCTCCTACTTCCCCCGCAGTAAATCTAATAATTTTGGGCCTCTTTTGGGGAGTTGTGTTTTACCCAGCCTTGGTGTGAAGGCATTAAAAGACAATCTATTACTTTCCTTGGTAAATTGTTGTGATGTTTAATTGCCCTCTACTTTAAAAAGACATTGGTCCTTATATCTGTTTGGAATTTGTCTAATGATAGCTCCCAAATGTTGATTCTTGTGATGCAGTTTTCTACTGGAACAAAGATATTTCAGAAATCCAGTGGTTTTCCCTTACTGGCTATAATCAAGTCCCTTCTTTATGTGCCTTTTGAAAAAGTAAACAGATGGGGTTCCTTGTCTCTTACTGTAAGGCATTTATTCTAGTTCTCAAGTCACACTGAAGCTGCTTCTTTGCAATGTAAAATATAAATGTGTTCTTTGCAATTTTTTAGAGTCCTTTCTTTAAGAATATGTAGACATTAGAATTAGACCTAGTGTTTAAGTGTGTATCATAGCAGTGCTACATATTGCTTATTCTAATCGTATATCCTGAGACTGCACTGGCCCTTTTGGCCATAGTGTTTTACTGGAAGCTCACACTTTCTCCTCTGGTGTTTCCTAAATTGTTTTAACAGTTGCAGCTTTGCAGAGTGCAGCTCCCCCCCAGCTTCCGCTTCCTGGCTCTGTAGTTCATGGCCTGTCTTCCATGTTCATAAGCTCATATATTGTACTATTCAACTGTTTCAAAACTTGCTTGGATTGAAAGGGCCTGGACTTCCACGCTTTATGAATCACTCAGTACGACTGCTCTGTCTTTGAAGTTTAGTGCTCTGCCAAACTTGGTGTTACCTTCAAGTATTAGCTTCAGCTCTTTTTATATTTACTTCTAGGTAAATGATAAAATATTTAGTACTTTTCCATCAAATATGGATCCTTCTGGTGCATTAGAAATGCTTCTTTTCAGTAATGATACCCCACTGACAACTACTTTTTGAGATTTGTCAGCTGAAGTCTGTCTATCTATCTAATATTATGTCCTGTTTTGTTCTTGTATTCTCTTAATTTAAGCAGATCTGTCTTCTGATGTTCAGTCAGGTGCCTTAAAAAATGTTTGATCTATGTCTTTACCATTGTCATTCAAATGATATCAGGTTTATTTGACAGAAATTCCTTTTACACAGGAAGATCTAATGACATTAAGTATTGTATTTCTATCCTTTAATGTTTTTATTAAGCACTTCGGATAGAAGCCATTGTGCTAGTTCCTGCAGGGTTGATGTTTCCGGCAGGCTAAACCCTTCTACAGTTACACATCTTGTCCTGTTTGGCTTTTTAAAACATTCACACATCATTATCATTCTTTAATTCCTCTGTTATCTTTCTGTTATTCCAAGATTAAAAATAAACCTCAGTGGATCACAAATCTCCTCATTCAGCTCTTTTAAGACTTTGGAGCAAGTGACCCAGGTCTGTGAAATTAAAAATAAAGCATAGTTATTCCTGGTAGCTGATCAACATCCTCTTTTGTTCTTGTAGATTGCAAAATACTTTATCATCCTCTTGTGATATAACCACTTACGTTCTTCGTGTATTTATATCTGACAAAGAAAAATGTTTGTTGCATACTTCATAAATTTTGTAAGCTGAACCCTTTAAACAAACCACTGCTGCCTTGGGGTTTTGGTGGACTTCTGTATCAATATATAACCTTTTTTTTAACTACTAATGCATGCTGTCGTGACTTAAAGACTTCACTGGTTAATTAGATCACTAGGAAACATTGCACGTTACTTCCAGACTGAATAGTTGTGATTTGCCTAGCCACAATATATGATTATGCTTTTGTCTCCTAATTAAAGCAGACCTCCTCTGTCAGAGAACTTCTCTCCATGCAGATTCCTGTAGCGTGTAGATTTGGATCAGTTTGTAATCTACCTTTGGGTGAAATAGATGGAATTCATTGGATAGCTCACCTAGTATAAGACTGAGACTTGAAATCACTGTAGTACTTCTCTGTGCTCTTTGAAGTTTTTTAACATCTTTTTAAAAGCGTAGGCAAGATAACAGGCCACAGTATTATTAAATGGTTTCACTAATATACGTAGTCAGTGTCTTTTCTCTGTACTTTCTTGATAGTTTCCTACTTAGATATTGAAGAATCACATTAGCCCTCTTAGCAACTGCTTTACAAAGGCATTTCATGTTCAATTGGTTATGCACCAAGACACACGCGCTCTTTTCATAGTCACTATTTGCAAGGCTTAGATACGGTTCCCATTGTGTGAGAGTTACTTACAGTCTTTGATCCTAAATCTATAATCTAGCACTGGGCTGAACTGAAATGAGAATGTGTCTGAGTATATATTATTATATGCATGTCAAAGTGATAAGTAAACTGAATTTTAGATATCTTCTTGTCCTTTCCCAGAATCCACCTCAGCTGTCAAGGCTGCTTTCCAGTATCCAGAAGTCACTCAGTGGTTGTAGTTCAGCCCTCCTAGGACTGCGGCTTTGGGCAGTGGCCCTTTTCCCAGAGTGCTGCCTCAGTCTGTCTCTCTCTGGCACTTGGAAAGCTTTATTAGTAACACTTCTTCCATAAAATCAGAAGCAAGGCTTAACGCAAAATATGCCCGTTCGCATATTTCCTCTTACTGCCCTTATTATTTTTTTTTTCATGTAAGGGATCCCGGGATACTGGAATGAATGTTCAGTCCTAAGTTTTTGGAAAGTGGTACAAGATGATCCTTGTGCTTCTCCATGTCTGAGAAATCCCTTCAACTGCCACTTGCTACCTCCTCGCTTCCCTGACCACACCAGTGTCTCCAATGTGTAACAATCAATAGTAATCCTAGTAAGAGTAATAATAACGTAATAGTAATGTTCCATTACTGGCATAGATTTTATGTTCAGCCTGGGAAAAGGAAACTTGTTTTTAGAAGGCGGTGATGATGCCTCTTTTACCTCTCACAGGAACATGCAGGCAAACTTTGGAGGGTGGAATTAACACAAGGGGGTTTATTCTCTTGCTTCAAGATAATTTAAGTGTGTAACTTTCTGGGGTGTAATACTTCTACACAAGCAAGGAAGAATGTGGCAAGAAGCTGATGATCTGCCTTTAAAAGCCATGTTAGCCTAGGTAGGACAAGACTAGTTTGTAGCAAGTGCAGAAACAGCAGTTCAGGACTTTTGGCTTCTCTGTGGCTTTGTGAGGGACTAACAGTATCTTGGACAGGTATGTGCAACCTGTCTTTCCTTTTGGAAACTCCTGGGGAATAATTCTTAGCCTCAGTAATATCTGTTGATAGACCTGCATGCAAATGATGGGTTTGCAGTGAGAGGTGTCGGGCTTGTGGGTGCCAGAACAGTATGAAATACTTGCACTTTCAAGGGCAAAGGAGTTGTATTATAAAACCATACAGACCTTATTGACAGAGTAACTGAAGAGTTAGGGGAAAAAACTTACCTGTTATGGTTACTATTTATATTGCTCCCAAAATAAAATGGAGGAGTGTGGGGTGGCTGAAAAACACAGCCCTTTCAAAGTGTAGCGCTGTAGGGGAAGAAAGAGGAAGAAAAGAGCACAGTACAGTATAGAAAACAGCAGCACTTTCAGTGTGCCATAATCATCATCACTAATCCTCTCCTTTTGACTGCCGTATGTATGAAGGACCCAAGCCAAGCGGCACAATTCCTGCCTGGGAATGGAAAGACACAGTGATGCTGGGACGCATCGTTGGCTGAAAATACATTCTCTAGCAATGTACTTCTCAGCATTTACCTCTTTATATTCTGCATACCAGGCTTTGTATGCAATTGTTGTGGGTTTTTCCCCTTGTTTGCCTCTTTAAAATAGTAGAACAATCAGAGCTGACATTGAGTTATTTGGGCTTGGAACAGGACTGCAGGCAAGAATGTGCCCAACCCGGGATAGCTTACGTTAGAAATACTCCACTTAGAAGCCCCTGTTGTCACTTTCTTTGCTTCCTCCCTTGTCTGCGCTCCTTTCAGGTTTGACTATGCTGAGGTGACAGAAAAAGAAATGCCTGAAGGAGCTTGCTTAGCTTCTGCTAAGTCCCATTCAGCACACAGTCCAATCTTGTGTACAGCAAAGTTAGTTGCATCTCTGAACTGAAGTCTCACTTGTAGATGTACTGAAAGGTGTGGATATGCAAAGGCTGAATTTGCAGTTACATCCAGTTACAATCTAGTTTACACAAGGATTCTGGTGTAATCTCACCTCCACCAGTCTTTTCTCTAGGAAACGGTGACTCCATCCTTGTGTGTAGAGTGTTTCATGAAAAAAAGATACCCTTGCTGTCTGAGCTACCTTCAGGATAAGGGAAGGATAGCAGTTACCAGAATAACAAGCAGTTTGTGGGCAGCACACCTGCATAAGAACATATTCATGTGGGGATCCACACGCAGATGGTGTGCATTCTTCTAATGCTAATCATAAGCACATTTAAGTTCTCTGTCCTGGAAAAACATGTGCATTGCATAGGAATCACAGGTGGAGAGATCAGTACACATGTATGCATGTATGTACATATAGTAGCATGTGTACAGGTACTGTTTACAGATGTGTATAAACCCGTACATATGCCCTTCGTAGGTACCAATGCAGAGATCCACTGTTCAGATCTATATGTGAGTATGTAAGTACATATGCCTTCTTATGCATAGTGTATAGATACGTTTATATAAATGCAAATATAGATAGGTACATATTGGCAAACAAATATGGATGTGAAATCAACTTACATGCTAGATATCAGCAACCAGTCCTGCACTGGGGAATACATATGTGTCCTTGCTCCCAGGATTTTTTTAAAGTTTTGTGACTACGTCAGCTATTTCCTCTTATTCCTCCCCCCCCCCCCCCTTTTTTTTTTCCTTCAATGACCAATATAGCACAGAGTCAAGCTTTCTTGGTATATTAGAAAAGAACGACTGACTGATTTCTATGTATTTTGTGATTTTTGACAATGCTTGCTCTATGCAAGGAGGATAAAACTGCCATAGAGGACAAATACTTGGTTCTTTGAGTGCCATGTAGATAAAGCAATCACTTCTATCTTTCTGCTCAATGTGGTCTGGGTAATAACAAGACAGAGCTCCTTTCTCAACGCCCTCCTCCAAAGGAGGTTACTCCAGAAATGGAAGTTCACCATGTTCTGAGACTGTTTGCTGCTGCCACAGTAGTGTCTCAGTGCTCAGTAAAGGTATGGAAAGGTTGTTGGGACTTGAATGACAAATGTGGATGGGCAGACCAGTTAACCAGAAAGGATTAAAAATAGAGAATTTTGGCCAAACAATGGCTAAGGCAGATATTATTTTCTGCCTGTTAGTGTTTGAATGATGTGAGCTCTGTAGCTTAAGATCTGCTATAGATCTTTCTTAAGCAGTAATATAGTACTGAGCAAAACAGAAAATGTAAGATAATATTGTAAATCAGGCTTGTATCAAATAAGTTTTCTTAGATGTGATGGCAGTATCCCTTATATGTAAGACCAAGCTCCACACAGAGGAGATGGTAACCCTGTGCCTGGATGCATTAAAATGGCATTGTAGGAAAAGTTAATAAACTGAGGGAAAAGTTCATTGCCATTTCATATTTACATTATTGAATTTCAAATCTGAAAGAGGTTAGTAGATTATTTACACTGATCTGTGTCACCAAAACATTTCCTCCAACATTTCCTCCAGCTATTCCTTAGGCCCAGGGTAGCAATTAGGAAGAGGAGACGTTCTGACCGTCTATTGACTTGCTGTATGAACTGGCCACGAGTATTCAGTTCCCTCTGTTTCTTTTTCTCTTTCTGTAAATGAGGGATAGTGGCCCTTAATGGGCGAGTGGGGGATAATACAGTGGGTTAATGTCAAGACACTAATATACACAGAGTAACTTAAAATGCTCTGTAGGAATTAGGAATTTCTTATGGAGACTGTTTTTACAATGGAGAGATGTATTTTTCCAGCCCTGTTTGGGGAAAAGCCTATTCCCCTCCCCACCCTTTTTCTTTTTTTTTTATTCTTTCCATAAGAAAGAAAAAATACGTAGTGATAGGCCCACTCCAGAGACAAAACAGTATTGAGAGCTCTCTCCGTTTTGCAGATTCAGGCCCAGAGTGCCTGCAGCCAGCTAATCAGCTGCCTCTTTTGTCTGGTGCTCAGTGCTGACTCCAGCCCTGACCTCTCTCCTTACGGAAGAGCTCTTGCTGCTCCTGATTGCAGCACCCTACCTACTTTGAGAAGGACGCATAATCTGGTGCTGAATGGGGTGCTTAGGTCCTCATCTGTCTCCCATTTCTGCTTCTCATTTCAGTGCTTCCATAGGAAAATGTCACCCTTTTTTTTTTTTTTTCTTTTCTTTTTTTGCTTTTGTTTCTTTCCCCTTTCACGTACCTTCCTTAATGCTCTCTCACTGCAGCGGCAGTGTTCCGGCTGCGCTGACTGCTTCTCCCTCCCCGCTTATCCCCCAGGAGCAGCCGGACTTGCACTCCATGCACACAGCTTCGGGATGAAAGCCAGGGATGATGGTGAAGTTTTACCAACAGCCCAGGTGGGCTCTGGCACTGCCACTGGGCCCTTTGCACGGTTTTAATACTATTCCCCAAGAAACCCGTAAAGATGGTGGGGGCGAGGAAAACAGTTCTGTCAGTGAGGGTTTCTGTGGAGGCCAGGTGAGACCGTCTGAGCAGGTGAGGGGGAGCTGTCGCATTCCCACCCTCCCTTTATTGGTCTCGGACAGTGTTGCGGTGTGCACTAAAGTTGTGACTGGTGCAACTGGGTGACTTCTGAATGAATAGATGGATTAGACTTTTTGGCGTCGTGGTAACTGGACTCGCTCTCAAGCAGAAGGTAGATTTTTTTTTTTGTATTTATTTTATTTTTCCCTTCTTCCTTTTGTTAGTGCTGGAAGCTGTAGAGCTGGAGGTCACAGCTGAGAGTTTTTAAATATATGTAGGAGAAAGATGTAAAAGCGCTTCAGGTTCTTTTTCTAGCATCAGGATGGGGTTATAAGATGACAGTATTTTTCTCTTGTTGTCTCTTGTAGGTAGGGAATTAATTGCATTCCCTGCCCCCTCCAGCAAATATTCAAGCAAATATTTAGCTCATCACTTCCCTCTTTTCACACAACTTAAGTCCCAGCGCAGATAAATGTTTGCGGAATCCCACCTGTGGAGGGTTTGAACTTTGCTCCGTGCCTTGGAATTTGAACAGAGGTAAGCAAAGAGATGCTGGTGCGATGCCCATGTTGGCAGGTTTTTGCACAGGGCAACAAGAGAGGCATTAAAAACACTTTAGAAGCCCATAGTATTTCAGTCTAGATGTATGGAGACAGGTTCTCCTCCTCCTCCCCAGTCCATCTAGACCTGTGTAGTGCACTATGACAGATGGTGTCAGCTGCAGGATAGTGCCATCCTGCCGATGGCACTTCAGCAGACCTGGAGTGTCTTTGCTCCCTCACAGGAGGAGAGCTTAGCTGAAGGCATGCCTCTTCCTTTTGGCTGCCGTTGCAGATGGAAGGAGATGCCAGTGCCCCTGTGACCTTTGTGCTACGGCTGAGGGAGGGAGACACATGATGGGATGCAGCACCCCCAGCTGCTATCATCCACCTACAAACAGTCACACCACTTTTAAGTTTGTGGACTAAGCCTTCACAATACTAAATCCAACCTGGTCTAGTGAGAGGTATCCCTGCCTATGGTAGGGGGGTTGGAACTCCATGATCTTCAAGGTCCCTTCCAACCTAAACCATTCTATGATTCTATGAAATACTTCCTCTGTTGCTCTAATGACATCGTTATTTAAGCAGTGCTCACTTTTAAGTATGTGCTGTCCCATATGTAATGGTAAATGTTTGCGATTTTTTTTTTTTTTTTTTTTTTTTTTTGCTGGACAAGTGACAAAAACAGAAAACGCCACTGCGGTTGGCACAATTTGCCTAGCACATTGGCAGCCTAGGCTGTGAGACTAATGCTTGACTGGCATATGGAGACTGAACTACCTTCTTGTACCTGCCAGGGATATTCTTGTGAAGCAGGCTCAAGGCGTATTGGCTAGGGAAGATAGGTAATGGGGAAAAACTGCCTACCTATAAGTGAGCAATATCTATTCAGTATTTTCACAGAAGACTTTAAACATTGGTGTTCTCATTAAAACACGTTTTATCACTGAAATGAAAAGCTGAGCGAAATGAAGAGCTTCTGTCCCAAAGGAGGTTCCTCCAGCCCATGTTTATTTTCATTGCTGCTGGTTAAGATTTTTTTAAAAAATGGAAATCCCTCAAAACTTCAGAATTGAATTCGTATGTGACATTCTGATATTCCCTATATGAAATTACTTCATATTAATTATTGAGCCGACCCCAAACACTCTGGAGCCAGTTTAACAAGAACTATATCTTCCTATCCAGTGCAGTTCCATGTGGTAGCTGTCCTGTAGGACCCTTGTGTCCCATTCTGCCGTAGCGGACAGAGTACTTGGTCAAGATGCTTTGTGGCAAAACTAGTCATGAGTCTCTTCTGATGTCAGGTGGGACACTGACATTGCATCATGTGAAAGTGTTTCCCCAGAGAGTGCAGACCAGAGGTAAAAATGGGGACCACTATTGAAAGTTAATGTAATGCCTGTAAAATACTGTTTTATGTTATGGTAAGTTTCATACAAAAGCTTTTCTGTTAAGTTTAATGAAACTAAACATGCCATTTTGTGTTGCAATGGCTTGAAGTGAAGCATTTCATTGCTAATTCTCTGTTAGGAAAATGGAATTCTGTCTTAGAAAGGCATCCCGATGGAAACATTCAACTAGCCATACTAAACAGGGCTATTTCTTTGGATAGGTCTTTTGTACTTGCACAACCTTAGGTGGATTTGAAATACAATGAAATTGCCAAGTGGAGTGTTATTTGCAAAGTCATTGTCTGATACAGTTTTCAGTGTCCTGTGTAATAAGGTTCAAGCCTTAAATGATCAATGGGGCCATCCTAAAATAATTCCTCTCTGCCTTTCAGATGAAATCCTTAAGACACTTGACAGTAATCGTTTCCTCACATACTCATCAGTGAACCAAGCTAGACAGATTTAGCTTGTGCTAGCTAGACAAATCTGAGATTTCAGGATGCGTTTGGGAGGAGCAGAGCATTCTGTAACTGGTGAATGTATATATAAGCTCAATACAGAACGGAATGTAATTGAAGTCAACTACTGCATGGTGGTAAATAAGCTGCTGTGATGATGATTTCTTTTTTTTCTTTTTTTTTTTTTAAGTCTAAAAAAGCTGCTGAACCTTCATTAGCTAGGAAGTTCATTAGCAAATTTAAGCTCTTCAAATTTGTGAGATATCAGAATTGTTAATATAAGCTTTATTCTTCCTTTCTGTGCATCAAACACTGAATGTCTTTAGCGACATAGTAATTTCCCCCTTCTCATGTCCCACCTGTCCCCAACAAAGAATCATATAAAATAAAACTGGAATGGACCATGAGAGGTAACTTAATCCCTTCCACTTTCACTGTCCCAAGACAACATCAATGACACATATGTGAGTCTTGACAGCAATTTGTTTAACCTGTAATTAAAGGCCTGCAGTGATGGCTGCTCCTCAGGTAATCTCTTCCAGTGCTTCACTGTTCTTAAATTAAAAAAGCTTTTACTAACATCAATTCTAACACTTCCTTGCTGTAATTTTTGCCCATTATTTCTCATCCTTTTCAGCATAGATACAAAGAACAGATTGTTCCTTCCTGCTTTGTAGCAGCCTTTTTATATTTGAACGCTGTTATAATGTCTCCTTGCAGTTTTCTTTATGTTAAAAAGAAGCAATACTTTCAATCTTTCTTCTATTTTCTAGACCTCTGGTTATTCTCATTGCTCTGCTCAAGGAGTCTTTCCAATAGTCCCGCTCCTTTCTTGAAGTGCAATTCTCCAAACTGGATGTGATCTCCAGCAGAGTACAGCATTGTCCCCTCCTATGTCTCCATACATTACAGGATGCTTCATTCAATCAACCCAATGAATGTTTTTCTGTGTGTAGCTATTAAGTGTTTATTTCTTCTGGTTGGTTTGAGGGTGGGGGTTGTTTTTTTCTTGTTTTGTTTTTTTTTTTTTCTTTTACCGGTGCACCATACAGGCTCGGTGTAGAACAGAGAATTTCCTCATGATTGTATATGCATGAATATTTGTAAAATACTGGTATATCTCCTCTATGCCCTTCTTATATCCAGAGACACATGCAAGTTGCTTTTCAGGACTAGCATGAGGTATGCCTGTGTCTATGATGTGTGGCACAAGTAAGGAGCATCATAGCTGGCTGCCTTGGCTTCCCTGTCCTGCAGCTTTTATTGTTTTCTGTTACTAGGCCAAATAGAGGATGAATAGAACATGGAGCAAGAGGGAAGTTCAAGTTTGTACACCTGAATCCACAGTAAAATGCCATAAACTCTTTGCCGTGACACAAAGGTGAACTCTGCTACTGTCAAATAACAGTCAGTTAGTTTTTCACCTAAATATTAAGTTGGTTTTTAGAAGCAGACTGAGAAATCTAAGTCTAATTTCTCAGAGCATTTCTTTTAGCTTTAGCAGTAAACATGAAATCTCTCCTTGTCTTCTCTTACAGAAGGCAGCTAATTAGCACTTCTGCAAAACCAATTCCATGACTTCAAGTTGGCCACCATAACGTGGGGAATATACTTTTGAAACTCAGTGTTGGTATCACCTACTGAGTAGGTGGCTTTCTCACCATTGCTTAGAAAAATCTGTGGAAAAGTGTTATTTTAAGAAAACCAGAAACTATACCTCATTTCCTCTGATTCCTTTCTTCACTTATTGTGCAGAACTTTGAAGTTTCTGTAGCAAGGAAAGAAGAGGACACTTACACCGCAAAAGAGCATTCATCCTCAAATCATAGTTGATGCTACAACCAGTTCTACTTAATCTTACTGCTGCCTATGCTGTGCTTTTTTGGTAGCTGGGGAACGACTTTAGTCTTTGAGGCTAATATAGAATTCTTCAGCAGCATTTCTCTTGCAACTATAAAGGCTTCTCCCCCCTCTATACAGTGTCATGCTTTTTTTCCACAAATAAATATATATAATTTCTAATCTTTTCATTATGTTTTGTATCAAGATGCAATTGTGGGGTCTGCTATTCCCTTTGAAATCAAGATTTTCTTCAACAGTAGACCAAATGAATTAGCAGTCCGTGTATCCCAGCATGAAGGATGCAGAAATCCACTCATGTGATAAAATAAATTCTGTCCTTATTGCTACCTGTTAAAAGGAAGGAATCCACGAAGTAGGTCGTTTCACAACCCTGCTTTTCTAAAGTTTGAATGCTGCAATGCAACACCAAGAATAAGTAAGGCTGTAGAGCATTTGACGTTTTAGTCGCTTAGCAATATTCATAGATAACTCAAGAAGCAGAACGTTTGGTATATGCAAAACCAATACATTGTACAGCTCTAGACACATATTAGAACTTCAATAAATATCTGTAAAGCAACTTTTCCCCCCCTAAAGTTTGGAATCTCCTACATGCATATATTTGGTTGGTTGTAAGGCAAAAGATCTTACATCTTACTCCAAAGAGGCATAGATAGAAATGTTTGGTCTTTATCTTGGTATATTCCAAGGTCAAAGATAAGGCAGCAAGATGGACCTTGATCTGCCTTAATCAGTTTAAGCTTGCTCTGGGATACCCTGTGAATGATTTGGGTTGGTGTTAACTCTGTAGTAACTGTGAACACACTCCAGTGTCCTGAATTCTCATGAGAAGCAGGGGCTTATTTTTTGGCTTAAAGGCCAGTTGTGACCGCAATGAAGTACTGAGTCCTCTGTCCTCAGTATCTGTTGAGGAAGGGTTTTCAATAGACCAGTTGAAGAAATTCCACCCTGCCTTTTTCAGCCCTTTTTTACTGGCACCCTGAATCCCTTTTCTTTCTCTTTCTTTATATCCTACGTCAGGGAATGCTTCTTTCTGTCTTCCTGGAAGTCTTCTGAAACTAAATCAATCTCTTTTCTCTTCTGGAGTTTTCCACAAAACTTGAAGTTATTCAGAACCTATTGTAAGATGGAAAAAAATTTGTAGGGAAGCTTAAAATTGTTTAAGCGTTCTACTTACCATATTCCTATTTTTAGCTGGGTAAACACATGTTCTTTGTTAAACATAATTCATACAGAATATAGGATCTCATTACTTTAGTCAACATAGCGCAAATCATATTTGAGTCTTACTGGTTTGGTTTCAGTTACTTATCATCAATGTTTGATGTATTGTTTTTCATGATGGGTAAATTAACTCCTTCAGTGTGGTGGATGGTGATCGTGGTTTTTTTATTACCTGAATACAGTTGTTATCCCAGGGAACCATCAAATATGTTTAGATCAGGTATGCACAGTTCACATACAGTTCTTTAAACAAGTATAGCAGCTTTAGTTACACATCACTGAAGCTTTGGATTGCTGCATACATAGTCTGTCCCAAACACAAAGTAAAGCGCTGTTAGCTGGTGTGTTTGTTTCTACTTGCTGGTCGGGGCAGGCTAGAAACACGTAGTTCTGGTAAACCAGCTGATAAACTGTAATTTATTAAGCTGCACGAACTTGTCTGGTTCAGTGCAGGTGCCTTTAAGGAATTCTTTGAAAGGCTCTAGGCTTGAATGTCTTGCGGTTACCCCTTCTGAGAATTGATACGGGCAGTTGGTGGCCTTCTTCCCAGGCTTAACTTTACATCCGAATTCTCTACCTTCTCCCCGCTAGCAGCGCAGGGCGATGGGGAATGGGGGTTGTGGTCAGTTCATCACATGTTGTTTCTGCTGCTCCTTCCTTCCCAGGGGGAGGACTCCTCACACTCTTCCCCTGCTCCAGCATGGAGTCCCTCTCACAGGCGACAGTTCTTCATGAACTTCTCCAACATGAGTCCTTCCCATGAGATACGGTTCTTCACAAACTGCTCCAGTGTGGGTCCCTTCCATGAGGTGCAGTCCTTCAGGAACAGACTGCTCCAATGTGGGTCCCCTGTGGGGTCACAAGTCCTGCCAGCAAACCTGCTCCAGCGTGGGCTCCTCTCTTTCCATGGGTCCACAGGTCCTGCCAGAAGCCTGCTCTAGCGTGGGCTTCCCACAGGGTCACAGCCTCCTTCAGGCATCCACCTGCCGCAGTGGGGGGTCCTCCACAGGCTGCAGGTGGATATCTGCTCCACTGTTAACCTCCATGGGCTGCAGGGGGACAACCTGCCTCACCATGATCTTCACCACAGGCTGCAGGGGAATCTCTGCTGTGGTGCCTGGACAACCTCCTACCCCTCCTTCTTCACTGACCTTGGTGTCTGCAGAGTTGTTCTCACATATTCTCACTCCTTTCTTCTGCTGCAGTTTTTCTTGCACAGGTTTTTTTCCGCTCTTCTTAAATATGTTATCCCAGAGGCACTACCACCGTCACTGATTGGCTCAGCCTTGGCCAGCGGTGAGTCTGTCTCGGAGCAGGCTGGCATTGGCTCTGTCAGACATCGGGGAAGCTTCTAGCAGTTTCTCACAGAATCCCCCCCTGTAGTCTCCCTGCTATCAAAACCTTTCCACGCAAACCCAATACACCTAGCTAGCTAAACTTATGCAGCCTTCAGGTTAGTGCCATTTTTTATGATGGTTCATGATGGTCATCTTCTAATTCACCAGGCTATCAATGGCCGTTCCCCTTTGGAGCATGCCTGTGTCCAGACTGCACTGAAAACCGTATTTCCGGCTTAATAGCACCAACTTGAAGAGGAATTTTTGTATTGGCTACTGGCCAAATCTAGCACATCATTTTTCCTCACTTTTGTTGCTCCCTCTCTATCTGCATCTTCACTTGATTGCAGAGAGATGCTTTTCATCATTGTGAAAAGCCATCTGATTAGAGCTCTCATTAACCCATGAGTGAAGCTTCTTATAAGTTTAGCTGGAGAAATTCCTTGAATGCTTCAGAGTTGCAAAGTTGCCATTTTTAAGAAACCTCAAAACTAGATTGCCAATTTGTTTTAGCTCAGCTTAAAACAAACTCTTCTTTCTCAGCAGATTTAAAGGATACTTAATTTACTGTATATCTTTGTATCCCTCAAAATGTCTCAGATGTCATGGAATTCTACTGCTGATTATCAGAGACGGTGTATCTGGACTATCCTGTCCCTGATCATCCATCTATACTGGTCCAATTCATTAAACAAAGGCATTGAACAGTCAAAATATTCCTCTCTTAAAGTGTATTCAGAAGCAGTCCTCATGGAAGAGGAAGAAAAACACTTTTTTCATTGTTCTAATTTCATTTTTGGAATAAAGCTATTTTAAGATTGGAAGCATGAAGGTTACTTTTCAAATGCTCTGTTCATAGCTTTTACTAGTAATTTTATTCCTGTTTCTCTTTTTACCCTCCTTCCCTGAATAACTGTAAAGTAGACATGTATGTCCACCAGGAATCGTCCCCTTGACTCCCGTAGGCCTCTTGACCTTCTCCGATACACGTATCAGACATGAGATGAACTCAAGCTTGTCTCTGTTTAAACAGGAAAGATCAGCTTTGTTCAGAAGACCATTTGATAAAAATGGACAAATTTATGGGCACTGCTTTCATTGCTTTGCTTACTTCTAAGTTGTTATGGAAGCCATGTCCCAGAGTGACACTAGAAGAGTACATGCTAGTGAGGGACAGCTCTCTGAGTCAGTCATGGCCTCATTTGGAGTTAGAGGCGTGGGTTTCAATCAGTATTTTGGTATATCCTGAAGAGCCCTCAAGTTAGTTTAGAGATTGCTGGTAAAATGAGGCTATGAGGCAGAAATTGTTGTGCAGATGATAGGTTCTACTGCTGGAAGACAGCTTCCTCAGTGAAATGTGAAAACATTTCTTCTCTGGCTTGTAGCATGTGACTCTCTAAGAAACTAGTTCTTGAAGCTTATATATTTAGAACTATAGAATCAAGTTTTTTGTCCTAGACATTTTACTTCCCTTCCTTTTTAATGGGTGGTGGCAAGGTAGGATCACAAACATATAAAAAAGCATCACTGAAAGCACTGGTGGCAAGTCAGGCCAGAATTGTCACAAGCATCTTCTTTACTAGACAGTTTTAACATTTGAGAAGGATGTGTTTTATCTCTCCTGGAAAACTGCACTGAAGCATCTGTTGATTTCATTAAAACACAAAGATTCATAGGTTATGAGGCCAGAAAGAGCCATTACGATAATCTAGGCTGATTTGCTATATAATTAATTCTTGTCTCGCTATGTCTTTTAGGGAAAACAAGATGTTATTTTAATTTAAAGTTTGCCAGTAGCAGAGAACACACCATAACCTGTAGTAAATTATTTCAATAGCAAATTACCCTCATGTAAAAATAAGTCATAATATTTTAAAATGTGAATTTCTCTAACTTCAATTTCTAGCCCCCGAATCCCATTATTCCTTTGTCACATGGATTGAAGAGCTCTCTATTGCCAAATTCCATTTTCTGCACAGGTACTCGTAGATTGTAATCGAATCACCCTTTAACCTCTACCTATTAAAGAGACTGAATTTGAATGTTCTTCACTGTGGGACATACATTCTAGTCACTTAATTATATTCCCTTTTCTCATTCTTGAACCTTTGGTTTAACAATTGAACTGTGGCTATATCAGAAGCTGCCTTCGCATTTCATTGCCCAAACCAGAGATGCTGTTGTGTCTCTATTCCCGCTCAGGATTCACCTTGGTTTTACACCCAAGGATTGTTTTTATCCTTTTGTTTATAGTGCTGAGGTGTACCTGATTGTACCTCAAGATTTGATGTCCAAATGTGGCTGTCAATGATACCTCAAGTCAGCTACGTGAACACTAGCACTTTTTCCTTAAACACGGGTGCCTTTTAAATTTCCTAAGCTAGGTTGTGGGTTTGGGTTCTTGTAAAGAAAATAATGTAGAACAACAAACATTTGAAAAATAGATATTCAGGTTGGGGTAGATCTGTTTCTTTGAAAAGATTGAATTCAGAACTCTTGTTTCTATTCAACACCCTTTCTCTTCTCTTCACTTCCCCAAGTCTTCCTTTGTGCTTGCTTTTTGGTTCTTTCAAACTTGCTCTCAGATCCTCCATTGTTAGTGACATTCTGGATTACAATTAACTCCATGTAATTTTCTGTAGATCCTTTGAAAGTCTTCCGTCTCAAGGATTTTCCAGCTGTGGTGCTGGTATAGCTAATAAAATAAAAGATAGTCTGTAGCAAACCCCAAATAAACCCTGAGGGAGACCCTCTGGGTTTCCTTGGAAGAGATGGGAATTGTTACTCCGGTATCGAATATGTGAAAGGGGGAGATGTAACCTGTATGTGGCTCAGCTGAGAGCTGGAAGCTGCTTACATGTATGTGATCATATTTCTTCTACCAGCAACCTGAAGAGGTTGCCGAAAGCAGGTCACTGAGTCATAGCTAGGTACAACCCAGCACCAGCCATCAATCATATGTAGGGCGTTGTGCTACCTGTCTGCTCCTCTCATATGGGGAAAGGCTAGGTCAAGATACACTTTAGTGGAGTGTTGGTTTAAGCAACTGTTAATAGTATCCTATAAGGGCAGTTCTCCTACGTTAGGATCATTAAAGTCACAGTTCGTTCAGGCCTAGTATCCTCTTGCCCACCAAAGCAATTCCATAATGGAGTGAAACCAAAAATGCAGTGCTGTGCCAAAGTTGTACCAGTCAGGGAGTCCCATATGTAGGTGCTGGCAGGACTCTGTCCACAGGAACCCATTTCCAATTACCCTTTTTTTCCAGACTGCCCCTGCAGTGGAACAAGAAGTAGACTATATGCAACCTACTATACCTGTAGATTCATTAAGCACATGGGAAAAGCCCTAGTGGGCCTGAGGAACAGTCAATCCATTTACCCGGAATTCTGCCTGCAATACCGGCAAGTTCAAGTGCTATTTAGGGAGAGTGTGTGAGCATGGCTACTATCAGTGGTGTATCCCCTTTACACTCCCACAGCATCCACTGCTATTGGATTAGGATTATTAGAAGGTCCGTCCCTTCTTTTTCCCATTAATATCAGTTTGTGGACTTGCTGTCCATTTATCTTTCTGGTTCTTTTTGAGCCTGCTGGTGCTTTCTGCTTCCACGACCTCCTGTGGCAGCAAGTTCCAGAAGTTCACTACCCTTTGTGTAAATAAGTATTTCTAAAAATCCATTTTAAACTGATACCCTACAGGTTCCAGCAAATGCCTCTAGTTCTATTATTGCTGAATTTGGCAAAGAGCAGTTCTACGTTAACCTTCTTCATCTTCAATCATATTTTCTTCTCAGAGCCTTGGCCTTTTCAGGCTGTCCTCATAAAGCATCCTGCTCCATCCTCTTGATTGTTCTATTTATTTTCCTCTGTACCTTCAGCTCCTCTGTTTCCTTGAGATGCAGAGACAGGACTTCATGCAGTGCTCAGAACTAGTGTTTGTGGAGAGCACTGGGCTTGCTGCACACGCAAAGTACGTGCAGAAGTCCTGGGCAGTCCAGATAGCTGCGTGTACATGGAGTACATCTCACGCTTCTTATATGTGCCTTTCCTGGTTACAACGGTAGCTGCAGCTCATCTCTGGTGTCTGGCTGAGGTGCACCTCGTTGCCTGGCAAAAGGGGGAGGCTGTAGTGCACAGCCTTGCTGAGTCACTGGAAGGAGGTGTACGGTCTGTCTAGCAAGAGCATTTGACATGGTTAATCCGTAGAATGAAACTACTACTGTCCCACAAATGGAAAATATATTTTATTCCTGTTGCAGATATTAATAGACTTGATGTTTTTGAAGTCTGTGTGAGGGCAGAGCGCTTTATTGGGAATTGGAGCAAAACAAGCTATTGTGGGTCAATACCGTCCTCTGCTGGGAGGAACTACAGCTTTGTGCCATGACTCAAATGGGAATTAACAACGGCTTCTCCTTTTGCTCTGATGTAGGATGTTTTGCCTTTGCAACTGGAAAATCTGATGCTGTGCTGGCTGCACTGGGGAAATTCTCCTTTAATGCTTAGCAAAAGCGGGAAATTCTTCGCTTGCTACAAATGAGTTGAATTGTGATTTAATTTATTTTTCATCCTGAGGTTACCTGCTTTAGAAGCTTATCCCTTATTCTCTCCCTTGTTTGCCTTTTAATAGTTACTGCACACTCATTTCTCTGACTTCCCTTTCCTATTTGTAGAATTAACAATGCATATCTCCTTTCCCTTCTTTTTTCATAGCAAATTGCTGACAACTCATCCTGCTAGCATTTTGAAAGCAGAAATCAAATGTGTGTGTATGTATATGCTATGTGTAATAGATACAAAGTAAAGTAATAACTCCTTAGAAGAAATCGGAGTCTTCAGTAGTGTTGCAGAACATGAATTCAATCAAAATTGTGCTAGTGGCAGAAATGCTTTTGCTTGCTGTATGTGCCAGCTCTGGGTTTAGGAAGCACAGAAGGTGGTTGAGAGGAAGTACAGTTTACAAATATTTCAGTTTTGTGTCTTCTCCAGTCCCTGCCTCAGTGAGAATGACACGGGGCAGAGAGGGAGTCCTCTTTGCAAGGAATTAATTCTGTACCTGTGAGAAAGAGAGGGGCAGGAGGTCTGGACTCCTGAGCAAGCCAGGCGTGCTCAGGAGTGCTTGTCTGTTTGGGACGCTTCACTTGGCTAATTTCCATCCACGTAGCAACACAGAGTCCAGCGTTCTGGTCCTTAACCCAGAGAGAGTAAGAGTCCAGGCACTGAATATGTACAAACTTTCATGTGTTAGCACAGAGACCATAGGTTTCTTGAAGCAAGGGTAACCTATGCAGGTATCTCCATAGCAAGTTTGGGCCTGTAGTGATCTCAGATTTCTCAGTCACAGAAATTTTAAGTCTTTGTTTGTTTTTTTCTTGTAGCTCTTTAGGAGCCACAGGACAATCACCAACAGTCCACAGCAGCTCACTTAATTTTTTTTGCATCTCATTCCTAGTAGTTAAGTGGGCTTATAGGAATAATAGAGAAATGACAGTGGTGGTACAGAGTCCCCTGCTGTGGCTAGCAGAGATGGACATGGAGGTTACACTTTGTTATGTATTTTGTATGGGATTTATGCAAATCTAACAGCATGATACCAGACACACACTGTATTTTATGTACAAAAGCTTTTACAAGCAGAGTGGGACTGTGGTAGAGTTAATTGTTCTCGCTGTCCTTCAGTTCAATGTTCTCTTCTGCCTGCTTATCTGATCTACAGTCATTGTAAAGTACCCATTGCTGTCACTTCTATACACGCTCCTGGTTGTGCTCTCTCCCTCTGTCATCATGTCAGACTCTTGCGTGGTCTCCTTTCTGCTCCCCACTGCCTTTTGGGAGAAGTTTATCTCCCGTGGCTGAAAGTAATTGGGGTATTTGTACTGTATGCAGGATTGATGTATGATATTTTTCCTTGTGTCTGGCAGGTTGTTTATAAGAATAACGACATTCGTCTGGAGCTGTCTCGCTTGGCACGGATTGGTGATACTAAGATGAAGATCTACGGGGAAGTAAAATTCGTATGTGAGAATGTGGCTACACTGGATCCCATCAGCTTTGAGACACCTGAGGCCTATATTAGTCTGCCTAAATGGAATACCAAAAGGATGGGCTCCATCTCATTTGATTTCCGAACCACTGAACCCAATGGACTGATCCTTTTCACCCATGGCAAGCCTCAGGAGAGGAAAGATGCCAGGAGCCAGAAAAATACGAAGGTAGACTTCTTTGCAGTTGAGCTTCTAGATGGGAACCTCTACTTGCTGCTGGACATGGGCTCTGGGACCATTAAAGTCAAGGCCACCCAGAAGAAAGCCAATGATGGAGAGTGGTATCATGTGGATATTCAACGAGATGGAAGATCAGGTAGAGTGATGACTTTTTCTTAAGTAGATTAATCTTTCAGATCCATACCTACGGCTGCGCATTAATTCTCAGAACCTTCAAAACCTGTTAGATATGAGTCACCTTCTTACAAAAACTTTGTGTTACTCCAGTGATGTTTATCCAGCAAAGCAAAGATGTGAATGGCTAGGTGTTCATTAAATGTTTAGTGTGAACTTTGGATAGCGCATCACAGAGGCGGTCTATTAATATTTTATTCACACTCTTCAGATATTCTGGACCTGTCTTTGCAATTACATAAGTCATTGCAGTGACGACTACTTTGTAGGCTATGGTAAGGTTTAAGATCCTTCAGAACCATTATTATTTAGTTCTTGGTTTGAGACATTCTCAATGATCTACTTTGGACTTCTGTTCAAAAAGAAACTTAGTATAAACCAAATGAAAACTTATTGCTGTGACCATGACATTACCATCTCCTCATGGATCTTGTGTCTTTAAAGAGCAGGGGTTTTGGATCTTGTCATGAGGAAAATAAAAGTAATGGGCACAACCAGTCACAAAATTGTGGCAACAAATTGACATTTTCATCCAATTCTGTTTCCTTTAGTATCTTGTAGTTTTCAGTTAGGTTTTGTTACTCTCTTGGATCCAAATTCTAGTCTTAATATCTGAGTCAGGCCCTTTTTTTCCTCACAGCTGCTTATTTTTAAAAATGTGTTTCAGTTTATTTCTAATAATATATCTACCATGCAATTACCAAGAGGGTTTTTTTGTTTGTTTGTTTCTAGTGCAGGATATCTAGCTAGCATACTCATGATGCACTCTGAAATTGTCTAAGGAAACAAAATGATCAAATACTATAATTTCACCTTGAGGATATGCGAACAATTGTACTTGAATTTTTCCTGAACCGTTGGGATCTCAAAGCCTGACCATATATCCCTTCAAAGGGAATTTTGCTTACATTTGCATGTGGATTTAGGATTTGTCTGGTGAATCTGCAGATGATAGCTTTAGGTCCCTAATTTTATGATTTTATGTTTCCAGTTGCTGACTGCCATCAGTAGAGAGAACACAGTGCTATAATTTGCTTCCCTTGAGTTTTCAAAAGAGCTGACTTTTTAGATACCATGCAAAGCCTAGCTGTTTGAACAGGTCTTTGCCTGAAGCTAGTCTTTTCTTTGATGATGTGAGGAGTTTCTTTGTATTGGGCATGGTGCATACTAGGACTTAATATGTGTGGTTATATATTGCTATCTCCTAAAGACATCGATAGGAACATTTTATAAAGGAAGCCATAAATAAATAAATGGAGCTTTGATTTCTTTAGAGTTGCTAAAATTTAATTAACTTCCAAGGATAAACTCAATTAGTTGCATTCAGTACTGCCTTCAGTTTTGCTTGCTCACTTGGGGACTGTCTGGTCCCTGGAGAGGCAGCTGCAGAAGGAGAAGAAACAGAAATAACACTAACCTCTCTGCTAAGAATGTTTGTAAAAACCTAGGAAGAGGGACGTGTTCATTTGGATGAGGAGGGTGTTACAGACAGCACTGCTACTTGGTGGATGGAGACTGTAGGACTGACTTGTTGGTTGCTTGGCAGGGAGGTTTGTGATGTTCTGGACACTAATTAGAGAGAACAGATTTTGAATTAAAAGTGCTTTGCTCAATAAGAATGAACACATTTGTACGTTCTTGTCTTTTTTTTTTTTTTTTTTTTTTTTGGTTTTTAATTGCATTTTCTGCTGACGACAAGTACTGGGTTAATGGTCCAAGCGACTGATGTCTTGTCTCCCCAGAAAACTAGGACACTGGCATTGATTTCTTCACACCGTACCTTTAGGAAGTATCAACCACTCCTATCCAGTGGTAGTTTTGGTAGGTGTAAGAAGGAAGTTCAGGATCTTTTCTTGTTTAGTCCTTGGCTTTTCTCCCACATGCAGACCAGAGAATGGTTACACCTTGGAGATTTTTTTTTTGTAAATGTGGATGCCTGTTGTCTAGAAGCTGAACTGAAATAATGAACTTACTTGATGTAGGCTACAAAACAGCCATTTGGGTTTAATGAGCTAGTGATCCTAGAGGTTCTGATTCTCATTGCTAAAGCACCCAGGCCTTTATTAGATGTCATCTCTCCCCTTCCCCTTCCCATTTCTGTAACAGTCCAAAACTTCATGCTCTGCTGAGCTTAGTAAAGTAGCTTAAAAATCCGAATATTCTCTACTGCAATGTACTAAGGCAGGAGCGCAAATGCTGGGGGACCATGGCAGTCGTGCTGGAATAACCTGTGTCACCTCTAGTCCCCTTAGGCTTTGTGTATGCTTTGGTCTGTGTTGGCTGCCAGAGCAACAAAAGCTGTTTTTTTCTCTCTACTCTGACAGAAGCTGACAGTGTGGACATGGACACCTAGCGTCCTGTAACCTTTATGTCCTTGGGGAAAGCTCCTACAAAGTGTCCACAAAACCTGCCACAGTTTCTAGCTGGGGAAGACTGAGCACGTTACACAAGACAATGCTTTCGGCTGGTCGTCAGCTACCAAACACACATGTTGTCCCACTCACTCAGACACTAAAAATCTTACTGGAAGGTTTGGTCTATGGTTGCATCAGTGCACTGCTTTGGATGTCAGCTCTGCCCTCAGTAGCTGGGAGCTTTTGGTCTGTTTGCTCTTTAGGCGTGCATGAAGTGCCTAAGGGACTGGAAAAGAGAAGCTTAAATGCTTCCAATTTCTCAAGGTGGGGTTTGATCTACCTAAACAGAGATGCAAACATGGGATTTGAAAAAAAAAAAAAAAAAAAACCACCAAAAGGTGTCAGCTCATTTGACTGCTCCTTCTTAGGGTCAGTTCAGAATTTCTCCATTTCAGCAGCTTGGTCTTAAGAAAGTGCTGTGCATCCAAGCTCGTACCATTTCCTTGCAGGAATAGTTGCAAGGTACAAAACACTAGCAGGAAGTTTAGGCTTCTCTCTAGCCCTATTCCCTTTCATCATCTCACACTCTTTCTCCAGGTTTTATCCTTTTCTTTGGTATATCCAGTATTTCTTCTCTTTTGGGGAATTTCTTTACCTTTGTGGCTTTTGCAGGTGGTGTTTCTTTTCTCTATAGTAGCAGCTGTCTGGAGCTCAGCCCTCCAGTATTTTGGTTTGTTGTAGTCTTTTGAGTAATACGTACTCCACATGCTGCTTTTGAGGAGCAACAGCGGAGATGCTTGAAGGGAGGCTGTGATCCTGGGGCTCCGTGACACGCTGCCTTTATGACTGTAGGTGTATTGTCACATCTTCTTTTTTCTTACTCTGTAAAAGGGAAAATGTCTGTGGTGCTGCAGCTTGTTTTTACAAAATGATTCATCAAATAACCTTGATTCTCTTTGAGCCTTTAATTTGTAACGCCTCTGTTGCTTCTGGCACTCTGCTGCCTCTGACATTATTCCTAAATTATTACTGAACATCACACACATGAAATACCTTGTGTCTGTGTCATACGTGCTGTTCTCTAAGACGACACCTATTACAACTGAAGAAAAAGCATGTGTACACGACTGCACTTTCTCACAGAGACACAAAATAGAGCTAACTCTATTAACTAAACTCTCCCACCTTATCGTAGGGGTGTATGATAAAAATGCAATGATGTGGAATTAATCTTAAAGCTTACACAGTTGTCTCTGAGGACAGACTATCTTAATGACACAGCAATTGGATGCAATGATTTATAGCTAGGGAGAGTGAATTGCTGATTTTTAGCTGAGTGTCTGGTGGGCCGATGTCCCTATCACAAAAGCTGCTGAATGCTCTTCTGAAGAGTACGCTGCTCTGGGATGTGAGACACCTGCGTTATGTTCCCTGTTTCTCTTTGGATGCACTGTCTGACCTTAAACAAGTCACTTCACTTCTCTGCACCTATTTCATGCGTTCTGATTATATTTCTGTATTATATGTTCTGATTATTTTATGAGCTGGGACAATTTCTTGAAGTATATAGGAGTGGCCTCAGTGCAATAAGCCCATGTCTTGCTTGGAGCATATGGAAGCTACTACAGTTTTATTCATAACTGTTCTTCAGAGGTAACCTTTATCTTTCTCTACCTCCATTTTCCTATTTGTAAAATGGAAGTTAGAATACTTAATTTTCTTTGTAAAACTATAGAATAATTGATTTTGGAACAAACTTCTGGAGATTTCTAGTCCAAACTCTGTCAAAATCTAGGCTTTCTTCAGGGTAATGTACAGTTGTGTTTTGAATGCCTTCAAAATGGTGATTCCACAACCTCTCTGAGGTTTCTGTTCCCATGTTTGACCACCCTTATGGTGAAAAATCTTCCTTTTTATGGAATTGGAGTTTCCCCTGCTGCAACCTGTGACCGCTGTCTCTTGTCACTGCAAGTGCACACTGCTGACTCATGTTCAAATTGTTGTCCACCATATCCCCAGGTCCTTTTCTGCAGAGCTGGTCCTTAGCCAGCTGGTCTCCAGCCTGTACTTATGTGTGAGGTTATTCTGCCCCACGTGTAGGACTTTGTATTTATTCTTGTTGGTTTACATCAAACCTTTCTATCAGTCTTTTGCTCCACCCTGTAAAGGTTTGTCTGAATGGGAGCCCTGTGCTTCCTCCCATGCACATCCCCAGTTTGATGTCATCTACAAACTTGATGAGGGTCTCTTAGTTCCATCATCCGGGTCCAGCTTTGGAGCTACTGATGAAGTGTTTTCTGGAAGACCTATGCAGTGTGAATTGATACACTTTTACTTATCTTTTTTCTGTCCAGTCCTGACACCATCAAATTCCTATATGTTCTCAGTAAATCTGTGCTTTGCTGGATGAATACTACTGAATAATGTTCAGTTTTTACATGTTATCTAACCATTGCATTGTTTTGCTTGTGACCTTATAATGCAAGTTGGGATACAGTCATGTGATGCTCAGTCACTGCATAGAAGTACTTATGGCCTATGGTTGAAGAGGAGAGGGAGCTGTGTGGGAGACAGTGTCTTCACTCTCCTGCACTGAACCTTAAACCTCATTCAGTTATTGGACAAAAATGAACTAGACTGAGGCTGTCAGTGAAAGTGTTGATGTCTCCTTATTCTCCTCATTTAGGTACTATATCAGTGAACAGCAGACGCACTCCATTCACCGCTAGTGGGGAGAGTGAGATTCTAGATCTGGAAGGCGACATGTACCTCGGCGGGCTGCCTGAGAACCGGGCAGGTCTCATCCTTCCCACAGAGCTCTGGACAGCAATGCTGAACTATGGCTACGTTGGCTGTATCCGAGACTTATTCATCGATGGACGAAGCAAGAACATCCGGCAGCTGGCAGAGGCGCAGAATGCTGCGGGAGTCAAGTCCTCCTGCTCCCGCCTGAGCACCAAGCAGTGCGACAGCTACCCGTGTAAGAATAATGCAGTCTGCAAGGATGGCTGGAACCGCTTCATCTGTGACTGCACTGGCACCGGCTATTGGGGTAGAACATGTGAGCGAGGTAAGCTGAGTTTTCTGATCTCAGTTACACGGAGCTGAAGGTGTGCAGGAGAACTGGAACAAAATCTAGTCTTTCCATGAGACTTTCCCCTGCCCTTGTTTGTCTTCCCAATGCTAAGTTCCAGTCCCCACACTAGGAAAGGTTTCCTCTCTGATCGTTTCCTTCTAGTCTTTTCCACCTTCATTTCATGAGCTTAACTTCTTTATCTGCCACTTCACTCCCTAAGCCTTCTGAAGACCTTGTCTTTAGGTTCCAGAGTTTCTTTGGTGGAGTATGGTTTGTCTCCTAGGGCAGAAAATGCTGCTCTGTGTGAGAAGTCTCAGGCAAATTACTGGAAACAGTTCCAAGTGTGAACTTGAGTTTTGGGGATTTTTCTTGCATAGGACAGATGATGTATCTCAGTTCTGTTTAGTCGTCGTCTTTTTTTGTGTGGTAGGATTGCCTTGATGGCTGTTTATGGGTAAAGCCAGTTAATGAAATACTGTTAACAGCAACATGTCTCCAAGTTCACCTCTGATGAGGCAAATCTGTAGGAGATGGTGGGAGATTCTCTGCATCTTATTCTCACTCATTCCAACTGGTGATTTAAAGATGTGACTGGAGATAGGAGGGACAAGTAGTGCTGGTACGGGCAAAAAAAAAGTTTGTGTTCTAGGCCTCATGGAAAGGAATTTACTAATGTAAGATATCTGAGCTATATAATTCTCAAATATCAAGTGGTTCCATTAATTGTTAATCCTTATTGTGCTGGTCCCACCCTCAGAATGAGGTAGGTGAATAGTTTTAAAAAAAACGATGGGGCTAAGATCACTTAGAAAATAAAATACTCCCTAAAGGGTGTTTTATTATATTGCAACTAATCTTTCTGTTAATATTTGGCCATTAGCATTGCATTCTGGCTGAACTGCACTCACAGCACACCCAAGAATTACCTGTAAATTGTTAGCAGATTCTTAGGGCTTTCAGCCCCTTCTTTCTATTACCTTACTTGGCACCATGGCCTAATGGTTATAGCATGTGTCTTAGAATTGGAAATTTGGATGTTTTTGAGCTTCTGCCATACATATTTGAGAAGCTCCTTTTCTACTCAGTGTCCCCACTATGCATTTTTTTTAATATTGATCATAGTATCATACCACTTACAAGAAAGAATGTGAAAGTTAGGTACAGTGCATAAAATATTAGACAGAATTGAGATTTGTGATTCATTCACTCTCCAGGGGATTTTCTTCTTTGCAGGAAGTTTTTGTTAATGAACAAAACTCTTCCTATAGACTGGATGGGGTTTTTAGGTTTTACAGCACAAGATCTATGATCATTCATAAAGCCTCTCACAGCCAGCAATTTGTAGCATGCTGCCCTAAGCAGCAATAGCAGTTAATTGCCAGTGGTCCTTAAAACAGCTGAAGCATCAACAGTGCCATCCATGCTGTGAGGACATGGGTGAAAATGTAATATTCATGGGCATTGGCTATGCCAACGTCAGCTCAGCAGTTCTCTCTTATAGATTACACTGGATTAGAAGATTGTGAAAAATATCAGAGGTTTTCTCAACCACAGCCTTGGGAATTGTTTTGGCTGATTGTTGTGTGATTAGGGTTTGGACACACGTGATGAAAGCTACCATAAGTGCATTGTTCCCCCACAAAATTGCAGTTATACTTGCCCTTAGTCTTTATTTAGTATTAGGAGTGACCAGCTCTGTGATTTAGGACTTTCTGGACTTTGTGTCATGTCCATCTCCTGACATGATATAAAGAACAGGATTCATCTCATGTACCTTCAGATATTTATGGTGTTGGCTTTTACTCCTTTTATTATCAGTGAAAAGAAACTAGTAGGTTAAGAGCATGTAGGCATTTTGATTTAGGATAAATGAGTCTCAGGTCTGTCCTGAGATCCATAAATTGGCCATGCTCTGGCCAGCATCAGTATGAATAAGAAAGGTACACGTATGAATGCATGTCTACCAGCATAGGAACTTGAGGTCCTAATAAATATGTGTTAGAATCAGGGCATATTTAAGGTTATCAAAACAATGATGCTGTAGTTCAGGACAACATAAAAGACGTATGCAGAAGTCCTAATCCTGAGAAACTCATTTTGTCTATAACTAGAAACCACAAACCCCATACTGATTTAGTGTCAGGCAAAACATGGCTTTCATGCCTGAGGTTCCTTGGCAACACGAGAAGCAGCTCATGGGGAATAAATGTTTGTAGACTGGACAGAAGAAAAAAGTTGTGCAGATTGAAGTGTCTGCTGATTTTCCAGTCTGCTGTTACCTGAGAAGGGCAGTCTCGCTCACTTTACTCAGTCCTTAGCCTTCTGTCCTGTTAAAAGAGAGGAGTGTAACTCTTGGAAGGGGTCTGCAGCCCAAGATGTACAGTAAAGAGTTAAGGGGCAGGGGAGCCTAGAATAAAGAATCTTCTATGCCTGTTGGCTACCAGGAAAATCACTCTTTATCAGAAAGCAAAGCACATACTTAACATTTAGTTAAGGTACTAAAAATAAAAGACATACGTACAACTCTGGGGAGAAAAGCAGATGATTCATTTGTTGTTGATGGTAAAGTCTATCTCCTATTTCCAGGTATAGCATTTCTACATTTATAATTCTGTATTTCTCATACATTTTATACTTTGCCATATAAAGGGCTGTTATACGTCTAAAAGGGACTTGAAAAGGAAATTGATTGTGCCATAGTTGGAAAAGAGGTTCGAGTTCTTTTTATTCATGGTGTAACAATACAAATACACAGTATTCAGGATGTCACCTATATCTAAAGCCTGTGGGACTTTGTCCTGTTAGTGAAGCAACACCTCTGTATATTCAGCAAGTTACACTGGATGCATCAGTGCAGTGATCTGCTCAGGTGGTACTTCTGTGCGGGTGGAGAAACCTTGCTGGGGCTGCAGCTTGGTAGGGCACAGAACAAAGAACAGCTGCCAAGGCCTCAAATTGATTCATACAATTCCAGTATCTAATCGGTCATTCAGTACTGGCAGTGATGTAAGGAGACAAAGGTGTTTTCAGTCTTAAAGTGTCATGGCTTCTGAGGGTAGTGTAGTCCCTCCTTGGGGTAACTGAAGTTGCATAGAGGAGATGGGGTGAGACATGGCAAAGACCAGTTCATGTCTGATATGCCTCCCACTCAAGGGGGGAGTATGTCAGGGAGTCAAAAGTGTTAGTAGCACTGCTCTGGTTCTTTTTGTAACCATATGTTTTTCCTGTACTGACTAGGAAAGAATATTCTTGGGAGACAGATCATGAAGGCTTCTATCAGGTATACTTACATTCAAGTCCTTGCCGTAGAAATTAGAATGAATGGATGTCAGTGTTTGATCCTCAGAAAGGCTGAGACAAAGTATTTCACCTAAACAAGACTCTCCTCAGCCTTCATAAATTTCACTTGATGTGCTTGTGAGGTTGTGTTTCTCTCCAGCTCTGTAGCCAGTGGCAGGTGACACAGAAGGGTGAGGAGATGAAAGCGCAATGCGATTCCTGGGCCTGAAGTGCTCAATGCCAGGCTGTGACGCTAAGCAAAGGCAGCAGCAAATGCTGACAATTAGCTAGACGTGGTCCCCGTTTCACACCTTCCACCAGAGCCTGTGCTGACCAGGTAACACAACTGTTAGTTATTTATTTTCTTAAATCCTTGAAATTCCCATTCTCTATCATCTTTCCATAATGGTTCTCTACTACCCAATCTAACTCAGTGTGACAATGTTGGAAATCATATGCGAGAAGAGCATTTTTGAGCCACTGTTAAAATTAAGGAGTTGCTATAAACACAGCAGCATTTGGACGAGTTTCTGAAACTCCAGAGATTCCACAGTAGCTGTTGAAAGGAAGCAGTGGTGTGGCTGTCCACCAAGCTAGGAAATAAGACTGCTGGCTTTGCAAGTGGCTTGAACTCAATTAAAGTAGTTTTGTGACCTCATTTAGATGCCTCGGATAAGTACTCTAAGATTAAATATGTAGAAGCCTGGTAATGAGGACCTGTGCTAAATGTCTAAGTTCCCTGTGCAGTCAGTGGGGGGAGGTAGTTGCTTCTCAGGAGAAATTTAAAGCAATAACACGATCTTCTTGGTTCCTTTTGTTGATTTGCCTGTCTCCTTTTATTGATTATGTGGAGATTCTGGTCTGATAATTCAGTATCGCTGCACTCCAGAAGGTAACTGTCTGTGCTGCAGAGGAATTGACAGTGCCAAACTGCCAAGGCTACCAGGCTGACAAACAAAGAGGATGTCTTGTTTGGGGTGGGGGCATAAAGCAAAATAATAGAAAGAAGCTAATAGACTGGACACAATCCCTCCTGCAAGCGACGCTCCAAGTGCCTTGTAATCTGGTAACGATCTCGCCTCCCCCTGCTCCCTGAGCTCTCCTGCACTCTTGTTACATCTGATTAGAGTATGTATGGTGGAGAGCAAGATTTAATCGTGCCAGAAAGACTCCTAAACTGAAAGGCAGTTTTTGGGTGTCTCTGAAATGAATGGCAAGCACAGCAAAGTGGATTTGTGATGGAAGTTATGATTGCAAGGACATATTGAGGCTTTGTACTGAGTTTGCTAGGTCTTGGGTTGTGAAGTGTTGGGCATTAGGGAAAAAATACCTTGGAGCTTTTACTCTTGGTAGTATTTAGTCATTCTTGCACCCTAGGGTTTTAGAAAGGATAAGAATATCACAGGACAGTGTCTGCAGCACAGCTTGTCTGTTCTGAAGTACCTTGTTCCAACAGATCTGCCATTTTGCTAGTTAGTTTGAAATAAAGGACATAAAATACTTGAAAGCCATGGGAATGCTTCCCAAACGCTTTCCAGTCATCAGACATAGGCCAGGCTTCGGAAGAATTGACGAAAGGATCCTCCAATGCAACGGGTAGCACGCTTCCTCCTGTTGCATGTGAACTACCTCCTCATACTGGACCCAGTAGAAATTAGGGTGAGTTGCAAGTTTTGTCAGCAAGAAGGGCTGGAGAGCTGTTACAGACATGCAGGAGGGTGGGAAGGATGGGTTGATGCAGCTACTGTGAAGGATCTTTAGTGTTTTTTAAGTACTAATGTCTTCTGTACACTTTGGCTTCTAATGTGTTAGTATTTGACATCAGTTGCAGCATCAGCTCACTGTAGCCCCCTCTTAATTGCCCTTAAAGTGTTAAAGGTAGGAGTTGGGATCTGGCTCATGGAGAATGATGTACTTTGCTGTGATAACCAAGTACCTCCTCACAACCCATTGACTTTTCTTAAAAGGAACCCAAAGCCCTGGCATTATACAAGCAGGAGGAAGGGAATATATGTTGTATTCACATTAGCTGTTTTCTGTAGCTGCACTGAAAATACCATGAGAGCTCAAACAGGTGCATGACGTCTGTTCTGCAGATCCTGAAAGCTCTCTGCGTACTTTCCTTCTACTGAAACACTGTTAGAGACGCTGCAGAGGGCAAATGCCCAGCAGGGACATAAAGCAAAAGACAACTGAAAATCAGATCGTTTTAGGCCAATGAAAATGTTGTTGATCCCTCATGTTTTAATGCTTTCTCCTACCTAATTGCCTTGATATGAGGTTTGGTGTTTTTTTTTTTAATCAAAAAGTTGTATACAGATAAGACTAGAAAAGGCAGGTTGGTATGAGACTGCTGGCCATTTAAGACTCAAATAAAAGACACTGAGGTTTAGATTTTAAACCTTTGAAGTTAATTGCTCAGAACTGGACACAGCCTGAGTCCTTTCCAGTTAAGCAAAAAATAGTCTTGTTCAAGCCCTTTCCTTTGGCTGAGCTGCACCCAGTGTTCATTGCAGCAAGACAGAGGTATCCCACTCCAGTTCTCCTCCCAAGGGCTGGAACCAGTGTCCCTTCCTGTTTAGGTTTGCTCACAGATGGTCGCTTAACACCCTGAGCAAACCAGGCTTTTTCTGTGTTTTGTGGCAAACTGTTTTGAACAGCAATGTACCTGCTGTTGGCAATGCTGATGTTCAGCATAGGGCTACGCATTTTATTATCTGCCAAGTACCTTTATAGCAATGTTTGCTAAGAACAGTTTAATGACAACACACATCTGCCCATTATGTATGCAACAAACGGAGATGTTGTAAAATTACTGGTAATAAGAAATGCTACAAAATCATTTACTACATGGTTTAAGTGCTGCATGCTTTGCTGTCTCAAGCACAGGTAGCAGCATAGATTTCTTTTTTATTTTAGTGAAGATGTTTGATGATTATGTATTTGAAGGTTTGTTTAAAAAAAACTAAATGCGTTGATGCTTTTTGGACTGTCCAGACCTTCTGACTCTGCAGTGTAATGCTAGATAGCTGCTGGGAATAGATTTTCTTACAGTTCCCAGGAGTGCTGGACACATTAGGAGAAAAGCCTTTGCTGCAGTGTTTTAATGCTTTTAATCCCTGCTGGATCTTAAATATTCAAAGACTTCAGGAAAGTCAAAACATGAGAATAATTTTTATGATTTCATGAGATAAAGTGAAAGACGTTCGAAATCAGAAGGTCTGTTCTAGAGCTCATCTGTTCATTGACTTACTATTACCAGATAGGTCCCTATTGTACAATTTCTCAAAATGTTTCCAAACTGCAGAAAAAAAGATTCCAACTGAATTTAGAAAAAGAGTTCACACAATCTCTTCACAGCTATTTTAACTTGTTCCTCGCTAATCTTATAGTAAAGCCTCCATTTAACATGATCTGAGGCATGTTAGCTTCTGCTAAGGGCATTTATGCGAGAAGTTAATTTTCTCACTTGCCATCAATCCATTTGTAACACCTGTGGCTGTTCCCTCTACAGCTGGCCCGAGCAGCTACTACAGGCGTATATGCTGTACACAATTCTGCTCAAGAAACGCAGGCCTGGGCTTCCTGTGCTTAGCTCCCTCATATCTCTCCCTTATGACTGGGTGTCAGAGCAGAAGGCTACTGTTGGTTGCGTAAATGCTGGATTATTTTACTGTATTAGGCTTTTATGTATTCTCCATCTCTGCGTCCTTTCCTTGCCTTCCATGGGATAACTTCTGTCCTAACATCCAAACAATTCCCAAGATGCTCATGAGATGTTGTGCTAGCTCTGGTAAGGACAGTGTAGCCAAGGTGGGGCTTATAAGGGAAGAGAAACAATATGAAGGAACAATTCCAGAGTCTCTCACTTCTGTGGATTTATATTGTGATCCTTTTTACTCATCATAACTTTATTGTTCATAGATATATACATTCAGTCAAAAGCCACTCTGAATATACGTTGTTTCCAGGACAAGTGATGGAATTTGTTGCCTTATAATGCCTTTGTGATATCCTCAGTAGAGAAGACTCTGCAGTTAATTCTGCAGTCAGAGTGATTACATCTTTTTGGGAAAAGATCATTTCATGGTCTTTAGGCTGTTGAACTTTAACTTTGTAGAGTCTCATTGATGTGACAATCTCCAACAGCATCTGCTGAGCAGCTGGAAATTCTGAGACAGTATAAAAATCAACTGATTTGTCTCTCCTATGCTTTATGATAACATGGGTATGATTTTTTATCTGTGTGTTCCTTGCGGTTTCTTCATCCTGTCTCCATCATCATACGCTCTTGATATTTAAGGCTACTCCTGCCTTCCATGCTGCATATGAATTTGTTAGTACTCCAGGTGCTCTTTATCTCATCTGAATATGGTAATTGATGGCACAGAAGTAGATAATTTCTGCTGTTTTTCTCTAAACTTCTGTGTTTCTGGCTGTTTATTGCTGAGTGTAGCTTTCACAAGGTCCTCCCAGTTCAAGAAATATGATTATCCGAAGCTGTATTAGATTTTGTGCTACTGTCAGCTCCTGTAAAGAGCACTTGAACAACAAAAAAAGGTATTGATGGGTAGATGAGTAAGAACATTTGGTTAATGCTTTTTAGCATCTTCTACTTTTGTTAGTATAGGCCTCTTCTACAGGACTAATATTGTAGTGGCGTATTTGTTTATCTGCTGGTTTATTAATGGCAGCTCAGAACAATGGCTTCTCCTTAATGCAAGCCACAAAATACACCCTATCTATAAGTCAAGGCACAATGCTGCTCAGATAACTTTCATATTAAAGGGCAGCTTGTCATAGCAGGGCAGTCTTGCCTGGATCACACTGTATCGGGGGAAGGTAGAATTTACTAAAACTTGGATCATCTGAAGTGATAAGTCACCATGAAGACAGGAAATACTTTTTCACCTTCTCATCCTGTCTTTCCCAGGTAACTCCCAGGAAGACATATAATGGCATGTCACATGCATGATCCAGAATGGGCTTGCTTACTTTGAGTATGCACCGTGTCTGTTGTGATCTGTTGTCCTGGTTTGAGGTCTGTCAGGTGTCTAGAGATGAACTGGTGACACTGGGTGGAAGAGTTGCTTCAGACTACATGGTATCTTCGAGTCTTTTATTGCTTAGTGGCTGATCTCACTCCCTGTGGCTTCATACCCCTGTTCATTTCCACACCATCGAATCAGACCAGTTTGTTTTTCTGCTGAGACTGCCAATTGTCCCTACAATTAATGGGAATATCATGATGGAAGTGGCCAGGATGAAGTAGATTCATTTGTCATGAAAAATTATTTCCAATATTTTAAACTACTATATAGACCTTGGAGATGTTATCTGTGAAATTAGCTTTCTCTATCTCTCCACTTTGCCCAGTTGAAGCCGTCAAGCTGAAAGGCAGGCATTGGCACAGTGCATTTTCTGTCTCATTTCTTCTTCTCTATTCATCTCATGGGGAGAGGAAAGACTTGGCATTCATGATGCTCCCTTAATTGACTCTCTCTCTCCATGTGGAGATAGGCAGTCAGCCCTTGGACACTTTGATTGATTGGATGAGGCTATTATGTGATATGGAAAGGATATGCAAAAGCACAGCCATCACCACATGCATGGAAAGGTCCTACTTGGTGGTGTATATTGGCTCACCCAGATCTGTTTGGTTTGTCTGCCTTCTCTCATACGCATTTAATCCACAAAACAGCTCACAGGGGGGTCCTGGTGAATCCAGTGCCACTAGGTTCCAGACTCCAAGGTATGGGTCTCCAGAGGGAAATCATTCTCACTCACTCTAAAGGGTCTGAGAATGTGTAAAGGAAAGATAATTTGCATCATCTTTATTTGCTTCCTTACCAGCGTCCTCATTTTTTTTCTGGGTAATCGAGAACAAGGAGGTTAAAATTGGGAGATAAGGTGCAGAAGAAGGAATCTGTATCCTGATACTTAATACGAGTTTCAGAGCGACTTCCTGCTTTGTGATGATTATAGGTGGTGAGTAGGTGGACAGGTAGAATGCAAAACTCGGGAGATATCCATCACATTAATGTAAAAGTTATCGTGCTGAAGAGACACAGCAGCAGGGAAGATGTACCAGAAAAGCAGTCTCGTAATAAGTGCTGTTGGTTTCATGATGCTTCCATTTTTTATGGCCTGCAGCTGTTGACTTCTGAAGTTCTGCCTGTTAAGGCAAGGTCCTCTTGTGATCAGCCTGGGCCCTTTGGGTAGGTGTTTCCTACCATCCTAATCTTGTGTTCTTGTGAGCAACTTAGCATTTTTCCATTTCTGAACAAGGAAGAATTGTAATCCTTCACGTTGCAATACTGCTAAAAGGAGCAGAAGGACAGGGCAGGTTGGAGGGGATTACTGTTGGAAGTTGTATCAAAGCACTAGAGTTTAGGATTCAAATGGAGTCATCTGGAATCAGACTTTTAAGTCTGACTACCCCAGTACCCGCAGGCCCCATTTCAAACCGCTGAGAAAAGAAAAATATGGTATTTTAAATAGTGAATTTTTATCCGCTACCTTTCATTAAATGAGTAAAAATGGAAAATGACAATTCAGCCCTCAGCCGAAAAGCACGTTAGACTGACAGCTGTGGGATTCCTAAGCTTGTGCTCAGAATGAGAAATATATACAGAGTAGCTATCCTTTATATGCTTTATTCATCTCTTGGAGGAGTATTTGCATTAGAGATTAGAAGGTAGGTCAGTCTTCCCTGACCTGTCTGGTCTTTGGTAGAGCTGCAAAATAGAGTGGTGAAAGGAGGAACTCTTCTGATTTCCTCCCTGTTGCTTGTGTGACTGCTGAAGACAGAAAGAGCCATGAGGCAGCTCAGCACACCTAGCCCGGGGAACAGAGCAAGGGATTTTGAGCTGAAGAGAACAAATTAGAGTTTGTGCTGCATGTATCATCTGCCACCTTAGGACAAGATTTGCCCCTGAACAAGTGGTTGGTAAAAGGCGTATGCTTGCTTAATAGTGAGAGGGAAGCAAGAATACAAAAACCATCTCAAATATTTTATTTTTTTTAAATCTCTCTGTCATGAATGTTTGTGACTGAAGAGAAAAATGAGATCCAAGGAAAGACTCTTGACATACTAATAAATTTCAAAAGATCCAGAGTCCTTGCACTAATCTCAGTGTACTGTCTGGTTCCTAGATGTAGAAGCCTAACAATTCAGTGCCTAGTCATGGAAACATCCAGGTTTTCACCGTTTTGTTACCATCTCCCCAGTGAAGTTCTCGTCTGTTGCAGTCTGGCTTTTTGATGTGAACCCCAAAAGTCACTGCTACTCCATTTCCAATGGTTAGCTTTGGTGTCCAATTTGTGCAAATCTCCTTTATTCTGCATTTGCACTTGATTGTTCTGTCCTCTTGGAGGACTGACCACTGCTGGATTTTAGCCTTTCCCTCCCTGTCAAGTGTTACTGGAGGATGATTTAGGACTGCAGCCAAGGTGCTTGCCTCAAAGCTGTGTTTTTAATAATTCCAGCTTTTCTCCTTGTTGAACACAGGGTTGGTCAGCTGAGGATGTGGATAACGTAAGGCACAGGTAATAGTTGGCAGTTCACTTTTCACCAGTCCCAGCCTGATGCTGGGAGCACCGCTGTGGCGGGAAGGAACTGCCATTAGCCACCTTGGTGAAGGGAGTGGAGACTGTCCAGATTTCAACAGAATGGAGATTCGCTCTCTGTCACCCTCCTTTTTTTCTGAGGCAACATCATAGTTCTGTATCCTGTTCAAATGCTTGTATTGCCATTCCCCTAAGCCTGTCAGGTTCCTTCTGCCACCTCAACAGTCCAATCAAATTTCACTTTTCTGTCTGGTGCAGAAGAGCGAGGAATGTCCAGGAAGATTTCTCGGGATGTGGGAAAAGTGGACAAGGCAAGGAATGAATAGAGCTTTGTCAAACAAAAGGCTGGTATCTTTTTCTTGTGTCATTTTATAGCCTGCAACCTTTTCGGCTACAGCGATTAGGCAAAACAGAAAGGATTAGAGTAAAGAGAAACAGAAATGATTTATCATGCTATTTTTTAAATGGCTCACTTTGTTTTTGCTTTATCTCTTAATTTTTTTATTTAAAGTCAAAGGCACATGGGCTGCTTTAAAAAGAATCGAAACATAAAGGAACACCACAAATAGCCATGTCGAAGAGTAATGAATCCAGCAGACAGAAAGACTTGTGTCCAAATAAAAAAGGCAGAAAAGTGTAGGCTGGAATTGGTATTGACTGTGCAACGTGCACAGTGCTAATGGACCTGCAGAAGAAACAAGAACATTGCAGCCATAAAGTGAAAACCTGGTCTGCTGTGAATACAGATGAGAGTGGGAAAGACAGTGCTTTTATGGGGCTGCTTTTGCACACATGGCCTCTTGAGCTAACCTGCTTATAAAGTCAGAGTGACAGGATGTAGATTAGCAATCAGCATCCTCATTTAGCCATTTCTCCCCAGGTTGATTTACACTGCTGTGATTTCTCTTTCCTTTTGTCTTTTCCCGCTGGCTGGTGACAACTTGCTGAGCCCATCTATTCTCTTTTCCACTGTTGTTTTTTTTTTTCTGAGAGAAGCCATAAAAGTGTGTGTGTGTGTGTGTTGCCTACAGTTCATACCTTAGTCTATGCCACTAGCCAAGCCTCAGCCAGTAAGTCTTCCAGGAGAAGCAACTTTGAAACAGCTGCCATGTCCCTTCTGCTGAGAGTTATTTTTTTCCCAGGCACCGCGTTGCTCAGATTAGGGAGAGATGCTGGCCTGTATCCACTTGATCAATGTGCTCCATCAAAGCATTGATCAACAAAATCCTATTAAATATGTGTGGCACCCATAGCTTTCTTCTCCCATGTGGACCCCTTGGAAGTATGCTGTTAGGCACTGAAGAGATTGTGCATGCCAAGAGCTGTAACTCTGCATCTGTTTGGGTGCCTGTAGGTGGCTGTGTATTGTGTTTTTTTCTTGCTTCAGCATTGCTCCTGAGTTACATGCTTGAGCAACTCCTTGGTGAAGGCTACCTAGGAGGGCTTCAGGGCAGGAAGAAGGACCACCCATATACAACTGGGAGGGGAGATATGACGGAAGTGTTCAGGCAATGAACTGTAAGCCATCTGACATTGGTTTTGAGGCTGTCTTTGCACATTGGCAATGGATTTTAGGCTATTCTCTGCCATAGTGATGTGGGGCCTGCCAAATCTCGCAGTATTACCCCTCTCTCTGTAGAAGCCAGAGATGGAAGCTTGGGGGAATTTTGGTACCCTTGCATACAGATGACACATGGCGGAGCCTTCAAACTTACAAGGAACATGGAAGGTCCCAAGGCTGGGAGAAAGCCAATAAGTTTGCTGACTTCTCTACCTCTCTTTGGGCTATCAGAATAAGCTAAATAAACCCACATTAAACTGTTTATAAGGGTGCAAAATTATAATCCTATGCAAACAAGTGCCATTTTTGCATATATGCAGAGTATTTTCAAAAAGAGATAGATATCATTATCATTTTACGTTTTGGGAAACTGTGGTATAGAGCAATTAAGGTACCTACAGTAAGATTCAAGATTACAAAACTAATTAGCCAAAGACCCGGGCTGAGGGGGTTGCATTTACTTTACTGGGATTTAAATGTCTGAATCTAAGATACCAGATAATTTAGTCATTAGACTCTTAGGTCACTAAGCTATTTTTTCCACCTTGAAAAAGCTATCTGATGTCTCGAAAATAATATTCGGAGATCTCTACAGACATGGTGATATAGTCCTGGGATATTTGATTAGCAGTTCCTAGAGATAAATACTTATATACTGTGATAGGATAGAGATAATTCATATCAGAACCTGAGTTCCTTCATCTTCTCCTCCTCTCCTGTTTTCCCACTCAGAAGAGCACTGATGAATCACTTTGGCCTTTCAGCCATGCAGTAATGAAAAGCTGATTACTGTACAGCTCCCCATGGGTCAGCCTCTCTCTTATCCAGCATTGCATTCACTCAACTGTCATTCCCTGTGTGCCTGGCCAGAATGCAGGGGACTCCAACTAACTAATACATGGAGGAAGTTAGTAAAGATGTGCTTATAAGACAAAAGTGAAGTTGTACAAGCCTTAACTTAAGGGAAAAATCATAGAATCATAGAATGGTTTAGCTTGGAAGGGACCTTGAAGATCATCGAGTTCCAGCCCCCCTGCCAAATGAACATTAAGGAAATGTTATCTGACAGTGAGAGCTAAAAAACGCAGTGATTTCCCCTGGACCATGGTTAAAAGCACAATGAATGCTATTACTTGGAAATCTTTTGCAAAGCTGCCTCACAGGTGCTGTTCAGAAGGTGTGTTGCAGTATGTTGGGTACAGAGCACCCTGTGCCACTGTGCGTGCAGTCCCGTTTGCTCTGCGAGACCATCCGCTGAGTGCTCCACTGGCAGTACCTGCAGGTGAACTGTGTGAGCACGGGCAGTTGTGTCATGTAAATTCAGCATCACTGCTGGGCTAATGAGTAAATTTGATCGGGGCTTCTCACAAAACAAGCCTTGACATATATGGGGCATCACTAATTCAATGCTTCACAAAAGTGTACAATATAAACATGCCTTGGGATTCTCTTTCTGGCTTGTATCACTACAGACAAGTTCATTTTTCTGTGCCTTATCTTTCCCAGCTGCAAAAGCACCCAGATACTTGAGACTTTCCTAACTAACAGAAGGATTGCAAGGTGAAAAATTCATGAATCATTAAGAACCTCAGATCATAGGATGAGGAAAGTTGAAGACCAAAAAGATGTTAATTTTTGTTAATCTTTGACCTTCTGTTTCATAGTTTTTCTTGAGCTTAATGGACATCCTGCTCTAAGAACTGGTAGAAAACCTGACCTAGTGATTGATATTTATTTTTATTATGTAACCCATTTTCTTATTATTGCTAGTTGACAGGTAGTATTTTATTTTTCGTTAGTACAGAAATGTGGGCAGCTGTTGGTTTTGTGTATTAATAATTTGAGTTTATATCCCCAAAAGAACAACATTGCCCAGACTCGCAATGTTTATTAAAAATCCTTAAAGGTCAGAGATTTTCTTTAAAATAGCAGTGACTTTCTGTCTTGTGCTACTTTTCTACACCTGCAATACTAATGCAATGCTTGTGTGACTGTTGAGAGACGGTGCTGGATTTTTTTGAGGTATACAAGCAACCTTTTGTAGATCAAATGCTGTAATACTTGAATAACTCAAGGGGAAAAAACTTTCTAGTTTCTTTGACATTGAAATGGTAAAATTATTCATTGCCCTTTATGAAGCACTAAACAAATGATGAGATTTTGTATGGTGTGTCAGCGATTGGCTGAATGTATTTAACTTGATAGTGATACAAGATTTACAGAGCACACAAGAAGGGAGCCTTAAATAGTTTTACCCATTGACCTTTGCCAAGTTAATAAGCCTGAATATCAACTACTCACCAGTTAAATGGTATACTAATTAAGTGACATTGGATACTCAGCTACAGGTGTTCTGTTGAGAAGTATTCCTAGTCAGATCAGAGAAATGTGAGTATAAAAAATGTATTCCCTTAACAAGCTTCCATGGCTATTTCTTATTAAAAAAAAAAAAAAAAAAAAGGAAAAAAGTGAAAAAAACGTAAAGAGAGTGCTATCAAGCAGCTTAGGCTGAAATGCAACAATATGAAGGAAACTGGCCAACAAGTTGAAATATAATCAGGAGGCTGAAGGGAGGAATTATGGAGAAAAATTAGAAGAGTTCAGTATGTATTGCTTGGGAAAATGATAACCTGAGGGGAGGATGATGAATCAGCTCTGATGGGAGGACTGCCATCCCAAGAAAGGGAAATGATTTAAGCAAGTCTGAAGGACCCTAACTGTGGAATATTGGGTTAAATTAAGAAAGGAAAATGGTGATTATCATAGACAGTATCCCAATAATGAGCTGTATTTCTTTTTGCTTTGATTTGCAATAGCAGAAACTCTACAGAAGGGAAGGAAATCCCATCAGTTAGATAGTGGAAAATAGGATGGCTAAAAGAGCGGAGTATGGCCAGGCTGCTATATACGCTTTAATGAAATGTGCATTCTAAGAAGAAAGGAAGGGAAAGGAGCTGCATGATCTAGCCAGCTCTTCTGTTTCTAGCTTGTATGGATCTGTGAAATGTATGCCTCAGAATAATGAAAACCTGGGAATGTCTTCCAACTTCAAAAGACCTATTTTTCTTTCTAAATCCTGCTAATGACTGGATATGTTATCCCAATTAGTGAGAACGTGAATAAATTTATAAGATGTGCAAGACACTGATTCCCAAAGTATATTTTGTTTGATTCTTAATGTAATTACTTATTATAGTAACTCATACTGAATTAGGAAGGGTAGAATAGTTTATTGTGTAAAAATAACGTTTTCGTACCTTAGCTGCTTTGCTGGATCTTAAAGAATTGTGGAACAAATTCCATGTTTAGGCAAATTAGAAACAATATTATGTAACATATGTTACAGTATCAGATGAGAAAAGAATGTCGTTAAGGAAGGTATTGTCAAATACACTGTACGAAAAAGCTGTTGCCTGAAAAGTTCAAATCCCAACTCAAATCTGAATTAGAAGAGGTATTCGTAGACTCATATGAGAAAGAGAAGCATGGGAAAGTGTAGCATGTGTCCAAGATCTTTCCAGGTTGCTGGTAAAGGAGAGCTTAGAGTAAGGCTCGCTCTCTCTAGCCAGTGTATGAGCAGAAGCAAGTAAGTGTAGTGCTAACTGTTCACCTTTGTGGCAGCTGGAGGACAGCGGCTTTTCTGACTGCCAAATATTGCTCATCAGCATCAAAACCAAAAATAACAACAACAACAAAAATGTAGTCTGCCATTTAGTTCACTTGCATTTAGTCCTGCTTTGTCATGGACGTTGCTTGATCTTTGGCAAATCAGTTAGGTTCTCATGCATAAAAGCAGTAAATCCTGGCAAACCTCGGGATTGCCCTGTGTAGTGCTTAGGGGCCCCTCAGCTTTTAGAGTAACATTCCAAAATGTAAGATATGTGCCTGTGGTGTGAAGAGGCTGTTAAGTAAGGACAGTGTTCACGGCAGCCCGCACACTGCTGGTGACTGGTGGGAAGCAGGGACAGGGTTTAGGTAGCCAGTGGTGCATGCCACGTAGAGGTTGTGCCGGTTCCCTCTCCTAGGTGCAGCTTTGATCTTGCTGCAACCTTGAGCTCGATGCCCATATGAATATGAAATTCACATTCTAAAACCTGCTTCAAGATTTAGATGCCAAATAGCATCGTATGTGGTCATACAGCTACAGTGTGTCGATGAGGCACTTTGGTGCTCTGCCTAGTTGTTCTGCTGTTACATCCCCTTCTTTCCATTAAACAGAAACTTCTTTGTTGCCAGACTCTAAATTGCTGGCAATTCTGTGCCTTGATCTCACCGCATGTCTAATTGTTCACTCTCTGTCCAAGAGTTTTGCAATTGATTGTAGACCTAGATTCCTGTATTCTTTGTGTTGGCAACTTTGTACCTCGTGCGGGAAGTGCTAATGCCACGTTTAAAAGCTGTGGAAGCTTGGGAGTTTCTCAGACTGGCCATCACTTATTGTGTTTGTTTTTTTAATTAGATCGGTGTCGTTCTGTTGAGCTGTGTCAGGAGTGAGTGAGAAAAGCACTGTGATTTCCTCTTCCAGATGCGGATGAAATTGGGGAAGTATGACAGTCCCGCAGCAATCCTGCTGGTTTTGGTGCCTTTGTTGGAGCACAGCTGTGCCCAGCAGCTGGTCTGGAATCAGGGAACCAAGAAATTTGCACAGTTAGCAGATATAAATAGAGAATCTGTTACTATGAGAGATGCTTAGCTCTGCAGTAAATAAATCCTAGTCCAAATAAAAGGCTAATTGAAATCTTAAAAAACTGTCTTGTGCCTCAATTCATCCCCTTTTGAGTCTCTCCTTATCTGCAGAATTTGGAAGAGAAACAGGTGTTATATCTATAGAGTCTTATCATCTATGTTTCAAGTGATGTCAAGAACCGTCCCCTTTTCCTTACAGATTTAGATTATTTTTAGGCTTGTGGATTATTTTGCACTTTCCAAAGGAATTATTGGCCTCTTCATGATTTTGATTTGTTTGATATGGTGAGAATTTTTCAGGGCCTGTCTGATGAAGAGTACAACAAGGAGGTGGCAGGTAGCTGTTGGATCATCCAAAAAGGGGGGAACAGCAGCCCAGTGGTGGTGGAACAGTAGTTCAGGGCATTGGGTTGTGTCTCTGCAGTGCCATGGCTTTGCAGTGTGACACTGTGTGAACTGGCTCCTATTTCTGTCTCAGTTTCTGCTGTGAAAGTAGGCCAGTTCAAAAGGCATTCCTGAGGGCATCTTAGTGCTTTCAAATTGTGCTGAGGACTTCAAATAATGGGATCGAGGACAGGAAAGCCATCCTATTAGGAGACGTACCCTTTTTGCATGTTTGGTCAGACTGTGTCAGCTGCTTATTTTAGAAAACAGGATGTTCTTTGCGGTGTGGTGTGGAGCTGTGTCTAATCCCTTTCAGGTGTAAATTAGGAAAAGGTGTTTTTTTTTGAAACAGCATTTGCTGATCCAGAACTCGTCCAGACACGAGTGGAAACTTGGGACCTTGCCCAGCAGCGGTGAGAGCTGGTGGCAATGACACTGTACAGGAAAAGGACGGATTTGCTGCATGTCTCTGCTTTCTCTTCTACCCCAGGAGTAGCCACACTGCTGTCCCTTGAAGAAACGCATGAACAAGCACTTGTCAGCTTTAGTGGCCTAAGTGAGTCAACTGCAGGCTCCTTCGCCATCTAATGGCCTCAAGCAGCACTGCCACCTGCCCCTCACTGTGCCCCCAAAGTGTCTGAGCAAGCGTGCCAGCCCCTGGGGACCACAGCCTCTGGGTCCCCATCGCCTTCGCTGCTCACCCAGCAGCTGCTGGCTCGCTTGGCTTGCTAAATTCCTACAGGCACCCCCTTTGGGGAAAAGCTTTACATTCTTTTTGTCTTCAAGTAGACTTGAAATATATACTGAAGGGTATTGTTTCTTTAATACACCTGAATACACACAGCTTTTCCAGCCCCCAGGCTCCCCCTGTACCCTCGCAGCCCCTCCAGGAACCCTTAGGGGAAAGCAGAGCATGCTGTACCGTACAGATGTTGTATTGCGACTCTCAGGATCATGATTGAGCCCAGTGTAAGAGCCTATGAATCACTTTATATTGAAAACAGAGAGAAGTGGCTCGTGCTTTGTGCAAAAGAGGCTGCATGTCTGCTTCTGCGGGTGAAGAGCTTAACATCCCTTTTCTCCAGAGATATGGAGATTGGTGCTCATGTCTTAAGCTATGAGTTTTTAAACTCTTGAATGACTGTGTTAGTTTAAGATAATAACAAGTTGGAGAGAGAGTTAGATGAAGGAAGCATTCTTTCTATATGCGTCCTAGGTATTTGCCTTCCATCTTGTCAGTCTGACAGCTTTCGCTGGCCCTCACTTTCACATGAAGAAGGAGAGTAAATTGAGCTGTCTTTGCTGATGGCATAGAGTTAGATTCCGATGACCTGTCAGAAGTGGATTCTAAATGTGTCTATGCCTGGTACATAATATCCTCGATACAAGAGTTGATTATGTTTTATTTCTCTGTTTGCAATCTCCTTTTAATATATTTGCTTTAGTTTTGTAATGATTTCATAAGCAAAGATCTAAAAATACATTGTTGAAGAGAGGTAAATGGTATTCTTTCCTACTTTCAGCCCAAATAAAGGAAAATCACAAAGTGACTTGTAGAATAGATGTCAAGAGTAGTAATTTGTGTCCTTCTGCTTTAGATAATAAGCCAACATTATTACGGGCTCAGTGGAAACATGATAAAGACATGCTATTAAATATTGTTTCAGCAAAGTGGAGAAGGAAATACTGACCCATTTGGGCAAGATTCCTCTTGTTTTGGTGCATAACAATGCCACAAATTCTGCCCATACTTGGATCATTAAGGAATGTGATTTGGGAGCTCTACCACCATGAGGCAAATGAGAGGTGACTGAAAGGAAAGCGCTTTGGTTCTGGAATAGTTGAGATGTCCAGTAAATCACTATCAGTGGAGTAATTTAGCTGGTTGAACTTGGTAGCATTTCTGTGCTCCTCCAGTGGTGGTAGTTTTCATCATAAGTTAAGATGACATTATCATTCGTCAAAAAAATCCAAGACTGAACTCTGGCTTTATTATATTCTTTGTTGTGCAGTCTCTTACTGTGGCATAAAACTGGGAATCAAATCTGGCGGTTTGAGGAAGTAATCACATCCCTGATGTAGATGTATTTTGTCACTTAAAACATACACTTTTGCTTCACCAGCATCACGTGCTGTAGGAAGCACCATATAATTAAATGTTGCTGAAGAAGGTGATTGTCAATTTGAATTCAAGACATGCAGGTCAAAGCAGCATTTGTGTCCTTGTGTACTGGCTGCTAAACCTGCTTCAAAGTTACAGGTTCACCATTAGGTGGCAGTTTCACTTACTCTTGTATCTTCTCGGCGTATCTTTTAAGTCTGCCAAGTTACTGCTTCTTCCAAACTGAGGAAATCTTAACTCTGCTTTTCCACACCACAGGCACCTCTGTGAAATTCAGTACCATAGCAGAGTTATATTGTATAAGTAAGATCAAGCTTTGTGATTTTTTCAAGACCCAAGAAACAGAGAAAACAGTATTTCTTCTTAAATGAATAATGTAATCAAGTAATTAAATACATTAACTGTGATGCTGTGGAAGGTTAGACCTATGTGAATCCATCAGTTTCATCATTTACTGGGAACTGTCTTCAATATTTGAATACTCACCTTTGCCCTTTTATAACTTTCTGGTTTTTTTCAGAGAAAATGTGCACACTCCCAGGTCCCAGAGAGAGGGAAATCAGTTAGTTCTTTCTTGGTTTAAGTATGTCCCCCAGCCCAAAAGTCCGTGTTCCTATTGAAATCTTATTAAATGACCGAGTTTCATGAAGATCTGGGACTAGACTCTGTGAACAAATTTAATTCTGAAGTGTTCTGCGAACACTGAGGGAAGTTAGACTTCAAAACAAATGCAGCCCTGAGGTTCTATTTCAAAGATCCCATGACAAAGATTTTATTTAAAAAAAAAAAAAAAGGCAGAGACTAAAAGCAATGGCTGCAATCCCAGCCTTCAAAATAATAATGAAAAAAGTAACTGCATCCTGGGAATGTTTAGATTAGTCCTTTAAACTTTGTCTCGTGAAACTCGCAATGAATGTTACACGCAGATATTTTTGTGAATTTGGGGTTTAGAAGTGAGAGATTGGTTTTTGCTCAACAGCAGTTTAAAAGTACTCCTATTGCGTCGGAGAAGCTAAGGCCTGAACAAGCTTCAAAGGCTTCTCTTCCTCTCAAAGTACAGTACCTCCCAGCGAAAGCTGAGCCACAATGCCTGAGAAATTATGGAAAAAAGTTTACATTTTGTAGGGTTTTTATAGAGAAATGGCACCTGCCTGGTGCATATCACACAAATTTCACTTTGCCTGGTTACTGGTGCTGTTGATCAAACCCCATAGCTGTCATATTCTTAGTTGCTCAGAGCTTGGCTTTCTGTTTGGGAAAGTGAGAACTTTGCCTTTCTTCCTTTGGTTATATTTTGCTGTTGTATTCTTCCCTTTGTGGAGGTGGTATTCAGTCTAACTGACACAGGAGGAGTGTTTATGCAGTGTAGAGAAGAAGCGATGTGCTCTGGAAGACCAAGTGGCTGCAGGTGTAATCGTGTGTTTCCCAGGAGAAAGGGTGAGATGTGACTAGATACAACCCTTGTTGCTTTAATATCGTGCAGAATATTGTTCTGACATGATGAAATTGCTGTTAAGGCAAAGTCAGCCCCTTAACTCCCATTGAAGATAATGATATTGTGTCTTTGGCAGCACTGTGCATATTCTGTTTTGTTGCTTTCCAAAGTTGGTTGCAAATTGGAAGGAAAACAGGTTTGAAAAATATCACAAAATTTGATTTTTGTTTTACAGGTAGGAATTATCTAATGTGCTCTGTTTATTGCCTTGTGCAGGTAGCTGGCTGGTTTTGCTGTTCTTTGTTATGGGCCTTTTGCACAGTAACAGGAGAAAGAAAAATATGAAAGATGGGAGGGGGGAAAGAAATGCCATATTCTGATGCCACAAACAGTAGGAGAGGAAACCTGACAGTTCAAGTACATACAGATAGCTGGTTTTAGATTATTTTTTGCAATGTACTTTATTTCAAACTGAAGGTGTCCCAATAGGCAGCTGTTACCTTCAGGCTCAAACAGTTCCTGTCGATATGAAATAATTTTTGTCTAAATCATTTCTGAAATTGTCCAGGATCCTTTAGAATGTAGAAACCTCCGGACTACAAGTTCTTCTGTTTCCTTATATTGGCTTTCATTTAGCTTTACTTCTCTTGTGGGAAGGCTTCCGGATGGGGTCATGAGTATTTTCCAAATTGGGAGCCATCTGAGGCCACCTGGGACATGAAGGCATGATACCAGTTTCACATGTGGTTCCACTAGCATGCTTCAGCCCCAAATAACAGCTGTGGGCTTACCCCACCACTCTGTCCTCGCTGCTTGTTATCTCCTCTGCTTGGTTGTGTGACTGCTTTGAAATGTGGGCAGATGTCAAGGGCATGTAAGTGGGGCTGCTCCTGTCTGCCCCTGCCTGCCTCAGCAACACCTGAACCCCGCTCACCGCAGCTGAAGGCGCCTTTTCAGAGTTGCAGCTTGGCTTTCTCATCCCTCTCCTATGGGTGCAGAAACAGTAGGGGTCTAGACTGCAGAAAGCCCAAGAGAAGGAATTAGATATCACTGGAGCAACGAGTTGTTGAAAAACTGAAAGAATGCCTTCAGATATTGTAATTACTTCCCCCCGCCCCCAACTTTTCATTGATAATGATTAATGCCTTTTATCACTGTAGAGAAATACCATTTGAAAGAGTAGAAAATGTCAGACTCTCTCCCCCTCTGCCCCTTTTCTGGTCTTGTATAATGAGGGAAGAGAAAAATTTTCATCTTTGAAGTAAACACAATTTGCTGGTAGGGCCGGTTCTAGTCAGGCTGTCTCAGAGCCTGGAAAACCTCATGATGGATTTGCCACAGCCTTTATACAAAGTTAATCTGATAGCCACGCTCCCATCTGCTTTTACCATGCTTTGTTAAATTGTGTTGGGCTCCGTTCTAATAATCTCACTTTCTCTGATACACTTTAGAGGTTTGGCCAAATAATACATGTGAAAGCATTCTCCAGTCCTCCAAACATACATTCGAACATCTGGCCATCCCCCAAACTTACCTTGGCTTCCATCTTTGAATGTTCTCTTTGTTCTGATTCATTCCTTTTCTTTCGTTACAGGTTTAACTCTTACTAGGTACCTATTTCATATTCATATAAACACAAGCTAATTGCTGTAAGAGAATTGTGCATGTAATTACCTTTATGGGTAATTTTCAGCAAATGGATAGTGATTAACTGTCCTGACCTTCCCTGTGATCCCACTCAGCTAAATGGGATGGCTTTTGCAATTTACTCTCCTAGTTCCATCTCTCCTGCATTTAAGAGTCTGGGAGCCATTTTAGGTGAAAGCAAACTGTTATTGCCACCGGACAGAGCATTAAGGCTGTGGCTGTGAACTTTTTTATCAAATACCTACATTTTTATTAGAATTCAGAATCTATTCTTAGAGATTGAACTTCCTGTCTGCCACCCCGGTTAGCAAACATGTTGTACATGTGACAGGTAGCTTTATTCCTCCCCCTGTCACGGACTTCCTCAGAGCACAGGCAGCCCTGCAGGTTCACTAAACAGGGATTTTAGGTATTTCTGAACTTTGGTCTTTAGGAATGAGGGGTGGTTGTTTGAATTCTTCACCCCACCCTTGGGGCAGGGATATCGACTGTATCATCCTTACTGCTGTTCTGAACAGCGCGAGGGCTAACACTGGTGTGGTGGGGGAATCAATTCTTCCTTGGTATTAGTCTGTGTGACTTTCAGGTTTAGCACATAAAGAGGAACCTAGAGAACCTGAGAACATCATGATGAAATGAAGCTTTTTTTTACCTGCCCACTCATTGCAAAGTTCCTTCCCAGGCAGTTAATTCTGCAGGAATGCTGCCTAGCATCAAGTGAAGAAGCTCTATGCAAAGTGATGTCATGCCGGAGGTGCAGTCACTGATAAGCAGACACTGAATTTTATGTTTGAGTCAATTTACGGGTCGGAGGAAACCCTTTTCCCTGATGGGCTGCATTTAATCTGGCATAATTTGATGTAATGGATCAGAAATGTTGTAACAAAATACATCACATCTGGTTTGCTGCTAGCAATCTGGAGAGTGAATGTCCCTCTGGACTTTATTACAGTGGACAGAAGTGCTTTAGACAGGATAAATAGCAGGTTATTCACCATCAAAACTCTCTTAAATCGGAGTTTTCCATTATGTCTAGTATAAAGAGAACAATACAGGATGTGGGTACATTCTCACATCTTATCTGTAAGTGGATGCAAATGTCTTGATATGGCATGACAATGTGACTGCTTTCCAATTTCAGTTAGGAGCAGGAGAGATCCAAGCATTTCAGCAGAAGTCATAGATACTGTAGAAAGTGATTTGAAAATCTTCTACACAGAAATGACATTTTCAGTCTAAGAAACCTGGTGACTTCAAGATTTGGTCATGTTTTGAATCGGAATAGGCTCAGGCCCCAGTAAGTCTACTGATAGAAGCAGCTGAAGAATCATACAGTCATAGAATGGTTTAGGTTGGAAGAGACCTTGAAGATGATCGAGTTCCAAACCCCCTGCCATAGGCATGGACACCTCTCACTAGACCAGGTTGCCCAAGAAGGTTCAGCTTCACTTAACTGTGGTGTCAGGCTGTTGCTTTTGGAGTATGACACTCTTCATTGTATTCTGACTGCTGCCTGTAACTTCAGTGTGAATAAAATGGGCAGCACAGTGGTGAATGTGAAAGTTTTAGGGTCATAGGTGCTGTCATAATTTGTGTATCTACAGTTCTTTTGACTGGAGGATCTCATAAAATTTGCCAACACTGACTAAACCTTCACAGCTTCCACAGGAAGCAGGATTTATTATCTTTTACAGTTCCCATCAAGATCATTGGAGGGTCGTGGAGCTCAGAGAGGAACAAAAAGATTAATAGAACTCTCTTCTCCATGAATATAAAACTTTGTGTTTTGGATGAAGGGTTTGGGCTGTCAGCTGTTGTATGTAAACCCATCCACTGAATGCCAGTCTTTGCAATTAGAAGATCCTGCACCACAGCCTTCAGTATTTGAGATAGGCTTGTAGGAGTTTAATAACTGTATGATTTTGCATAATTACAACCAGTGTTTTGGACTATGAATTGCTAACTCTGTCCTTACCAAGAGATACTGATTTTGTAAGAGAGAAATTGCACTTGGTCGTGTTTGGAGTCAGAGAGGGACAGCTTGGGGACATTCCTTTAATTGTCTAAACAAGGAAATTCTGCATAATCATTAGTACAGAAGCACCATACATGCCTATGTCAATTCTTTTTTGTCTTCCTTTTTTTTCCAAAATTCCTTTTTTTATAAACACATTTCTTTACAGGTACCAGAGTCATACAGTGGAATTTGGTCTGCGGGACAATCATGTTTTCAAAAGGCAGTGCCTATTGCTTGAAAGTAGGACTTAATTTCTTTTATTTGCTAGTGACATTTACAGGCTTAAACATGTATCTCTTGCCTCAGCCTTCATGATCTTGGCAGTAACAACTGCCATCCTATGCCAGCTATTAGTTTCTGCTTCTCTTTTCCTCTTTATCGTGGTTACAATAATTGGACAGCAGTTGCAATTAGCTGGGTGAGCAGTCCTGGTCGTTGCATCTCTGCTGATGACTTCATTAGGAGTGGACAGAGCCTGTGGGATGCCTGGGAATCATTTCTGCCCTGTCTGTGCTGCACTGACTGAGTGTTGCTCTCAGGCAGGCACCACCCTGGGATTAGTGGCTTTACAAATCTTTTTAGGGAAAGCAGCAGCTCTGTGATAGGAGAAGAAAAGGCTCTGAAAGGACCTCCCACCCGGTCCTAGTATTACAAACTCAGGTTAGTTTATCTTCTATTTTAAGTTTGGAAGTTGTAGTCTGAAACCCTAAATGATATATTATCCTGTATTTTTCCACTGCGTATATACTGTTGTTACCCTCCGAATTGCTACCTGCTCTATTGTGTTGGTCTTCCACCAAAGATGACCTATTTGCCAGCATTCATGAGTGTTGTGATATTCCCATTTCCATGAAGCTGCTTGCCTTACATTAGTTATAAATAGTTACCCAGCTCCTCTGCCTACTTCTTTTCAGCATGGCAGTGGCAGTCTCTCATGTCTGGCCCCTCCTAAATCAGACATTTCCTGGGTTGAAGAGTTGTTGCTTTTTCAAAAAAAACACTATCATGTACCTGTGTTTTTTTGTGAACAAGTTTACCCTACATTTGTATACCCATGTCTTTCCTCTGCTCCCTGTCCTATTAAAGCACCTCTTCCAGAACTGTATGAAGTTCAGGGTTTCGGGGCTGCCAGATGAGAAAAAGGAAGAAAAGGAAATTGAGGGTTATTTGGTTCATGCTGTGCACCTTCCTTAAACCAACAGCAAGAGACAATGAGAATTACCGTTTTTCTTTCCAGTATTCAAAAAACGGAGGGGAGGTTGTTTGTGCTTTTACACAAGGTTATGAATGTAGTTCACCTGACAGCCTTGCTTTTCAAAGATGGTAGGCTGGTGATAACTGCCTTTTTAGAAGCTTTCCTACCTCTGTAGGTTTTATAGCAGAGCCCTCATCTCCTGGAAATTTGGGGAAGTAATGCAAATTTTACTGCTAAGAGCCACCCTTATAAGCCTTTCAATTTTCACCTGAGAGTCAGCAGCCACTGGGAGATGTTGGCAGTGTGTGACGCGCCAGTTCAGTGAGAGCACCCTTGTTTGTGGGAGAAAAGGACTGAAAGCACAACAGTTGGATGTGTTTGGTAGTGGCATAATATGTTTGGTTCTGAACCGTAAGTGTTCTGAGATGATTCAGCAGAGGTAAAGAATTCACCCAAGGACATACAGTGCCTGTAGGAGAGCAAAGTTTGGAATCTTCTGTTTCTTCAGTCTTGACAATGTGCTGTAAGCAGCATTCTCGTTAATGTGGCAACTCACAAGACAAAATCTTTTCCATCTCAGATCAGTAGCAACTTGCCAGGTGTAAGGTGATGTCTGTGAAATGGTGCAATATCCAGTGAAATCAGTGCATCCTGGCACTTGTCATAGAATAATCATGGTTCAAAGGGATCTCTGAAAATCTCTGTCCCAACTGCCTGCTCCAAGTGGGGCCAACTTCAAGAGCAGAATCAGTTGTTCAAGGCATTATCCAGTTGAGTTTTGAAAATTTCCCGGCATGGGAGAGCATCTGTCGTTCACCTCAGTGGCCAGTCATCCCCAAACCATGACAGCTGCAGTGTGTGGCTACCCTCGTTGCGTAATTTTTTTCCTTATAATTTTCTGGAATTTCCCTTGCTGTAAATTGTGTTTGGTGCCCCTTTTTTACACTGTACACCTCTGAGACAAGCCTAACTCCATCTTCACTGTAATCCCCCTTTCTTAGTAAACACTACTGAGAACACAGTAATCAGATGCTTCACGCAGCTTAACAGTGCCACGAGGAGGACTCGGAGATGTTTGAACTAAGCAGAAGTCACATCGCTTTCTAAACTGTATCACTCATGTAAATGCGAACTCTCAGACTATCATTTTAGTGGCAGATTTCCCCATGCCTTCCTCATTACTCTCCTTGGTTTTGAGGAGCAATTTTTCTTCTACCGTAGCCGCCTTGCCAGAGATTTCTTCCCAAATAGTGGTATACAGCTCTGTAAATGTTAGAGTGACATTTGGAGTAAGTTTGAAGAGCCCATGTGCTCCTTTTTGGTTCCCCTGCGTCTCTGCCAAGCTTCAGTACGGCAATATAGCCCCGCTCATCACCTCCCAGGGCTAGCAATAACATTTACAAGCTACAGTTTCCTCTGTCTGCAAATATTTCCACTATGCTACTCAGTGCTCTTACAGCTCATCCCTCGCCCCAGTTCTTTATGATTTCAGCCCGAAGAAGGGAGATGCACAGTTTATTAGATAACATTTACCTTTCATTGTAGATTAAATGTTTGGTTTTTTTTCTGGTAACTCTCCACCTGACAACACCACTTAATTAACTTATCCTCTTTTGTGTGTGGTGACAACGGGAGGAGAAGCAGCACGTGCCAAGCCTGATGCTGATGGAAACTGGTACATACTTCTTTGTAGAGTAGGTACAGGTTAGCTTTGGGAGCTGGAGAGTTGGTCCATTACAGAAGTTAAACAAGGCTAGAATTCAGGGTGTAACGACTTGTGAGGTTTATTAATGGAAGGAGATTCGGGATCCTGGATCCTAATATGCCTTCTGTTGGTCAGTTAAAAATGTAAGTGGTCTCCATTGAAGCTTTTGTTGTAGACAGTCAAAAATCTGGTGTGATTTTCCCTTACAATGGTGGAAGCTCCATGCTTTTAACTAGTTCCTTGAGATTTCGCACACTTTCATAGAATCATAGAATGGTTTAGGTTGGAAGGGACCTTGAAGATCATCGAGTTCCAACCCCCCTGCCATAGGTAGGGACACCTCTCACTAGACCAGGTTGCCCAAGGCCACGTCCAGCCTGGCCTTGAACACCTCCAGGGACGGGGCTTCAACAACCTCTCTGGGCAACCTGTTCCAGTGCCTCACCACCCTTAAAGTGAAAAACTTCTTCCTAATGTTTAATCTAAACCTGCCCTCTTCCAGCTTAAAGCCGTTCCCCCTCGTCCTATCACTACATGCCCTAGTAAAAAGTCCTTCCCCAGCTCTCCTGTAGGTCCCCTTTAGGTACTGGAAGGCCGCAATAAGATCTCCCCGGAGCCTTCTCTTCTCCAGGCTGAACAGCCCCAACTCTCTCAGCCTCTCCTCATAGGGAGAGGTGCTCCATCCCTCTGATCATCCTCGTGGCTCTCCTCTGGACACGCTCCAGCAGGTCCATGTCCTTCTTATGTTGGGGCCTCCAGAGCTGGATGCAGTACTCCAGGTGGGGTCTCACGAGAGCGGAGTAGAGGGGCAGAATCACCTCCCTTGACCTGCTGGCCACACATCTTTTGATGCAGCCCAGGATACGGTTGGCCTTCTGGGCTGCGATCGCACACTGCTTGCTCATGTCGAGCTTCTCGTCAATCATCACTCCCAGGTCCTTCTCCACAGGGCTGCTCTCCAGCCATTCCCCGCCGAGCCTGTATTTGTGCTTTGATCTGAAAATTCTCAGGACAGGTTTACAGGATTTTGGTATTATATAACCTCCTAAGAATATTAAACTAGAAAAGCAAGGTGTTAATTTTTGATTCAGAAAAGAAATTGTATAGTTCTGAAAAAAAATTCAGAATTGCTTCTGTTCGTAACCAAAGTAATTTCAATGTCTAAACTTAATGAATCCAGCTTTTTTTTTTTTTTTTTTGTCTGAGAAAGGACATTATAGTACTGAACCCTGCACTTTCATACAGATGTGTTGCTTGGGGCTCTTAGTTTGCCTTCTTTGCCTAGATTTTTCTATGTCTTCCATTTTGTGGATACTTAGGTGATAATTTTTTCTGCAGTAATTTGATGTTTCTGCTTGTTGTTTGGAAAAACCACAAAGGAAAGTGATAGAAAATATATAAGATACTGGAACATGGAGGAGACAGTGGTATGGAAAGGGAAATGGTGAGTAGGGTATTTATTCTGTTCTGACTTTCTAGATAAATAAATAAGCATGGTTTCCGCTTCAGGTGTTCTTCAGGAATTTCTTATTTTATATGAACCAACCTGCACTTCTGGGCTATTTTCAGACTTACATATATGTTAAAAGTAGTGAAATGTTTTACATAATGTTATGAAATAAATTTTGCAATGTTTTGAAAAAATATGTTTGATGAAAAATATTCATCTGAATGTCATCTGGTCTATGTAAACATCTGCTAGTGTTTTTGGTCTATAGCAGCAGCCTTATAAGTGACAATTATTATTGCTGCTCCACCAGTGTTCTTGTATTGCTGAAAATGTGATGAATGCCTTGAAGCTAGCTCTATTGTCTCTCTCGTTTACTGCTCATTTAGAAATATTTTGTACACATTGTAGTGATAGGGGTGTCTTATGTAATTATTCTACTTTTAGAGCCCGTTTAGTCTTAACTGGTGTACACTATTCAAATTGGAGCATTTGAATTTAAGAAAGTAGTATACAAATCAGAGAGAAGCCAGAGGCGAGAAGCAGAAGAGGCAAGTTTTACAAAATAAAAGCTAGGAGAAGTTGAACAAAAGAGGTTTACTTAGTCTAGAACAGAGTGAGGGAGCTGGGGTAACAGTATGCTGAGCTTCGGGATATGAAGGTGCTTTCGTAAAGCAGCTGTATACCCACTGGGAGTAGGGAAGGAACGCTTCATCTTAATTTGAAGCAAAGAAAAGTTGGGATTGATATTCCAAAAATACTTTGGTCTGTGAGGGAGATCAAGAGGTGGCAAAACCAGTCCAGGTTCTTTACATTTCTGTGGTTGTGTGTGTCCAAGATTTTGAGTGTTTTGTCTTCATGAGTTTCCAGTGCATAACTACTGATGATAATGCTATTGACACCTTGTCAGGCTGAAATCTTTAAAGCAGAATAGCTTTGTTCTTACTGGCAGAATAAAGCTACCAGTGGCTGATTAGTGATATTATTTGCAGGGTGTTTTGTGAGACTAATAAAACTCATTTTTATTTCTAATGTAATGGTTCTCTTTAGGCAGGTATTTAAAGATGGTTTTGTGTTCTCTGTTGTTGTCCCTCTCGGTGCTAGCAAATTACATTTACATCCCTTCGAGCTGCTGTTTCCTATTTGGGAGGCTAAGTAAGGTGAGGTCCAGTGGCGCCTAGATGGGAGACATCCAGGGAAAATCCAGTTTGCATCAAAAGGTGTTGTAGCGCATTTAGTAAACACGGACTTTTCTTCTGGGTCAGCGAGGACAGTGCCAGAGCATGGTACTGCTGGCTCCATACCACCAGGGCCCTTAGGGCCCTGACATGCCGTGCCCAGCCCCCAGGGCTCCCCCAGCCTGCCCATGACCCAGGACCCCGTGGCCATCAGCCCCTGCCCCAGCGATGCCACAGCAGGGCAGGTCTCCAGCTGCCCACAGCCCTGCCTGCCCACGGGCCCTTGCCGAGCCAGGCCCATGTCCCATCCCTGTCACCGTGGCCCTGCCTGGCGATCACGGCACCTGATCTTAGCCCTGGCCTGCAGATTGACTTCCCGGGCTGACCCCGGACCTGCCTCATCACCGTGACATTGCCTGGGCTCTTGGTTGGACCTGGCCATGATCTGCAGGTCTGTCGTGCTCACCTCCTTGTCCTCCTTGTGTGTGGGACAGCCCTGGGCAGCAGGGAGCCCCGCAGCTCCTGGCTCCCGTCCTGCCAGATGACGGATGTGCAAGGTTGTAACCGCTTGTGAGCACTTAATGCTCCTTTTTTGGTGGAAAAAAAGGTCACAGGAACTTTATCTCCTGTGTCCTAGTCAGATTTCAGTCTGAGTGATTACATTCGGGCTGCCCTAATTACTTGACAGACTTGTGTGGTTGAAACTCATCTGTATGGAATCCACTTGGTTAGGAATGATGATTTCTGTTTCTTCTTTCAGGCCTCTTTTCCAGTCGTGGGGATTTTGGTTTGGTTTGTTTGGGTTTTTTTTTTGAGGTGTGGTTTTTTGTTTTTTGTGGTTTTTTTTTTTGTTTTAAGTGTAATTTTGGTTTTCAGAAAATCAAGGTGGTTTTTATTTGTGGCCATGTGTCTGCTAGTGGATGTGGGAGGGAGAGAGGTGTGCTGCGTAATGCCTGCAGGAAAGTTTTGTCTGGTTTGTGGATACAAAGCTTTGGCAGTTTTTCTTTAAGCATATTTGAATTTTTGTGAGAAGGTGGAAACGTTTCGTCTATATTCCCCCGTAGGTTTGAACCAGCATACCTGTTTTCCACACTTGCTCCTTGCCAGGTGTCTCGTGCCTCTCCAGTTGGTGACACTTGTCCCTGGAAGCTCTGCTCGGTGGGAGTGGGTGGCAATAGCTGACTCTCGTGCGTGTAGCTAGGGGAAATACATCGTGTGCCCTAAACTGCTGTTGTTTGTGAGTTCAGCTAAACGTTTTGTGAGGGGAGGATATTTTTTCCTTCTTTTTGCACTGTCATCTTTCTGGAAACTTCAGGAAGAAAGCTATATTGTAGTCTGGGAGGCAGGGGACAGAGACCACAGGGAAGAACAGGAGACTACAGAAAAACTAAAAGGGAGAAGAAAGGGAAGAGGCAAAGAATGGAGATTAATACAAGAAAAAGGTTAGAAAGCAGGAGAAAGAGCATGAAGAGGTCTTGAATATTTTTCTCTCTGTATTCTAAGAATACGCCTGTTGCCATCTCCCCAGGAGATTTATGCAGAGCTTTGTGGGGAAGCAGCAGTGAATTGCTCCTTTGGATGCTAAGTGTAAAATTAAAGCTGGCAGGGTCTCAGAGCACAAGACTGGGAAGCTAATCGCTCCTAATAACATATTGATTTTCACAGATCTCTGGCGTTATGTCAGGGTGGTTTTGAATCAGCACCTGGTTTCTTCCTCTTCCCATCTACCAAGCTAATGGCAATGAAGCTTCTGGCTTTGGGATCGCAAATAAACACCGCTCTGGATCTTTTTGCCTGTACAAATCTGTGGGTCTCTGAAACATGGTTTCCCCCATTGCTCCTATGCATGTCTCCGTGAGACATCCAACTATAATAGCTACCTGAAAAGTAGAAGGGTGGAAGGAAAGTGCGTGTATTTTAAACTTGGGTAACTGTGCTGCTGCCTTTATTTATGGTGCTGAACAAAAAGATTACAGTCCCATTGCTGCAGATGGCCGAGGATGATTGAATGGATGCCTGTAGGAGGCTGAGGTCCCCTGGTTGTTGCCAGGTTACATTCAACTCTGAGCAGATTTGCTGTACGTGTTGCGCAGCTGTAGCATGCTTTCCTCGAGTTTTGGGGACTGACTGTCAGGACGAGGAGATAGTTTTTATTTGAATGACTGCTAGTAGGCAATACCCTCCTCTGAAGAGGTATTTTTGTAGCTGGAGGAAATGGGCTGCTTGCAAGGAGGTGTGCTGTAAAATCTCCCAGATACTCCAGATGGTGAAGACTTCCGAGGTGAGAATGAAATATTTTTATTTTTAAAAGATGTCAAGTGCATAGGCGGTCTGAGCTGGGCCAGGCTCAGGTCAGCATAAGGCACACACAAGAACAGAAACACCTCATCTCTTGTGGTTATGCAGAGGCTGTTTCAACTATTTCACGCTATTTAATTTTATCTGCTTAATTGTTACAAGGATTCATTGCTCCCTATTTGCAGCAGCTGGACAGAGAAGGGACAGTAATACCTGATTTAGGCTACTGTGGGATGTCAGTTGAAACACTGTCTAGACTTTTGTGCCATCTTCAGCAATTCTGGGTGTTCTTCAGGTCCTTCTTACATAAGTATAATAATAACAGTTGGGATTTCTCGTGTAAGGACAGTAATTTTCTGGCAATGGGATCAGTGGAGCTGAAGGACACAGATTCTTTTTGAAGGGAAGAGACTCATTATTACTGCCCTTTCAGTTTGTTGTCTTCTAGTGTGCACAAAAACCTCGTGGTTCCAAAACACCCAACGCATGGTGCTGTGGAGAAGGAAGCAGCAGAGCTGGGGCACTTCTGTCAGCTACTCCCACTCGTAGTCCTGGTATCCTCCAGCCCCCTTCTTGCAGCTATTCAGGCGGTAGGGCGAGCAACTGTTTCATGCAAGGCACATCTGAGCTGAAGGCGTCAAAAGAGCCATTTCATGCTTGACTGCATTTTCTAATACAATCCTCAGAGAGAGAGAGGAAAGAGAGCACAGAGGGTTTGTGTGTACATACACATTGCCTTTGAGTGTATGTATAATATACAGTACATTTAGTTCCAGCTTGCAGCTGTGGGTGGCAAGTAAGAGGTGCAGACGTGAGGGGAAAGAGAATTGTGCTTTGAAAAGAAGAAAACATTCCCCCACCTTGAGAAAGAAGCTTTCTTTCCTTCTCTGTTTCTTGGCCAAGCGAAGATGTGAGTCCTCAGGGCAGCGCTGACGGCTGGTACCCAGAAGGTGTATGTATGGCTGAGTGGGTGGTGTGTGTAGAGAGCTTTGTGTGTACAGACCATGACAGCATGTGGGGAGTGCAGCTAAGAAAACTGGTGAGTAGGGATGCTGTTCACAGCTGTCTTATTTTAATGGTGCTCCCAGAAAAGTTTCCTTCTCAATGGGTTTGCATGTCCCAGGACCAGAGAGGTGCTGCATACCAGCTATTAGTGCAGCGGGTTGCTGCACCAGCACAACTGCAGTGATCACCACCAAACATTTTGTAACCATATATATATGTCTTCTCTGTCACTTTATCAGCTTGATACTTACATCCTTATTTGTCACCTCATTTGCATATTTATTACACACTGCAGTTCTGTTATTGGCCATTGTGGAGCCAGCCGTGGGTCCTTTCCAGCATGGACATATGGCTGGTCCTCAGTTTCCCATCCATCTATCCTACTCTAGCATCTAACATTTAAGCGTTGAGGGGACGTAAGGATTGCCTCCACCAAGCTTGCTGTTTCCCTCTAGAAGTTCCGCTTTTGTCAGCATGAGTGGCCTGGCTGGGAAATATGGGACAGAGGGGTGAAACATAAGGAGAACATCTAGATTCCAAATATGTGTTGTTGCAGTTGGGTAAATTCAGTGGGTTGTTAGCTTTCTGGGATGTGGGGGCTTGCCTGGTGTGAATCCCAAACATTTGCAAAAAACTGTAGTTAAACTGGAAGAGGCACTGGTAGAAGTGCTTTACGGAGCAATCCTTCCACATGCCTAGGGAGCTGAACTGGTCTTTTTTTTAACCTCTGGGATTTTTATACGTAGTTTTGCGGTAGAAGTCCTACATGGAGCAAACTTTACAGCTCTGCCTTGAGTAGGGGTTGGCTGTGGGGAGAAGGGCCTCTGATTCATACATTAATATATTTATGTAGATTTGTAAATTTTGCAGATAAAAATGCTTTGGAGCATATTCCCAGACTGAAGCTATGATTGCCATGCTGTAGTGGTTGCTGCAGTTCTGTCACAAGACTTTAATTCTACCCCCTTAGAGAAGAATATAAGTTTCTGCAGGCAAGACCCTAACAAATAGAGAATGTTAAGCACTATAACTCCTTTCCTCAGCTGAACTTCCTATTCTCTTTGACATCCTCAGAGGTGGTAGAAAAATACAATTTCTTTCCTTGCTGTTTTTTTCTTTTTCCTCCTCCTGGCTTTCATTGTGCCTCCATCTCCTGAATTTTCCTGTGTTTGAATGACACTTAAACTTGCAATGGAGTTTGGTTTGTTCCTTTCTTCATTGGCATTGCAGTGCCATCGGTTGTGTCAGCAGAGCTCTACTAACATTAGTTGTTAGTAAAAAATAGGAGAAATATAAAACCCCAAACCAGCACAAATCTGATGTAGAACAGACCTGCTAGGAAACTTGCTTCATACAGTTGTTTTTTTGTTCTTTTAAGTGCTAGCAATGGAATGAAATTCCTCTCTAAAAAAAGCAACAGCTCTTAAGAGTACCAGCAATAGAAACTCTGAGCATTCAAAGGCAAGACTACATGCTCTAGTAGAAGTGTTGTAGACATTATTTAAAGTAGTCATTACAGCCAGTGCTGGGGAGGACTGGACTAATGGAGGAGATTGCATTTTGTGGAAGATGTGAAAAATGGAGGCTTTGCCAGCTCATTATCACAAAAGGACCCTGGGCTAATGCTCTTGTCGTTGGGGATTGTGTCTCCATGGGTGCTGCTGCGTCCAGTTGTGGTAAACGCCGTATCTTTTTTTGCTGCTCATACTTGCCACATAGGGTTGCGGGACGCAGTTAAACAGTTGCTGTGTTTTTCCCCAGTTACATACCTTACTATGGCGAGTGGTATTGTTTCTGTAAACACAGTGCTCTATGACACATTTCAGGGTTCTCCAGGAGTGAAAATTGCACAAAGGTGTAATTTCTTTTAATTTTTTGCAATTGTTTGCTGATTCCTTGCAGAGGCCTCTATCTTGAGCTATGATGGCAGCATGTACATGAAGATCATCATGCCTATGGTCATGCATACAGAAGCAGAAGATGTGTCCTTCCGTTTCATGTCCCAGCGCGCTTACGGGCTGTTGATGGCAACCACCTCACGAGACTCTGCTGACACTCTGCGCCTGGAGCTGGATGGAGGCCGTGTCAAACTTATGGTCAATTTAGGTATCGTATAAAAACCTTTGCTGCTCCTTCACTATTAGTTTGGGCTTGTGATTAGTGGTTTTTTTAGTCTTTTTTTTTTTTAATTTCTGTTGTTTTGATTGGATTGGACTGATTTCTAAAATAACTGCTGAGGCCTTCATAATGATATTCTCTTGCGGAGAGAAAATCTCTTCTGCATTGCTGCATGAAGATTTGCTGTCAGTTCTTCGTTATGGACAGTGTTGGTTTTTAAGTCTTTAAGTTTTTAAGTTTCCTTTCTTGGTCTGGGACTGGTGAGCTCTGTGTGAGACATGCTGCTTGGTCCATCTTTTGATCAGTTACATCCCTCATTCATCCAGCATCACTCAAAACAGTCAAAGCCAAACATGGGAGGGAAGCAAAGTGAATATGGTGGCAAGCAGAAGTCCTGTGAATCCCATGCCCTTTACAGCATTTGGCAGCGTTTGATACAACTTGGTCTATTTTACTAATTTGCTAATTATGTCTTTTTTCTAATTGGTATATCTTTTAGCCTTTAGGGCTTTTTATATCTAGTAAAAAAGCCTGGCATTTTTTGATTGTGTCTTTATTAAAATGAAGGCAATAATAAAAGTGCATCCCCTCCCATCCCAAATGGTTGTGTTCTGTCTCCTTAGAGTTACGCTTTCCCGGAAAATAATAAAAAAAGACAATTAGAAACAAGCCCAACAATAAGAAAAATGGAAAAAAATTTGGAGTGAATGTGCTGTTAGATTAGCCTCAATCCATTTTCTTGTCAGTCTTTAAGTATTGTACTGATTGACAAATAACCTTTTTAAAGAATGTAAATAGACAAGTTGAAGCTTTCTTTCACTTTTCAGTGACGCAACTTGTTGCTTCCTGTGAATCCAGGAATATAACTAAGAAGAGATTCTGAGTCAGAGAGGCAGAACTATCATGATAGGGCAAAATGTTAAACCTCTTCTAATATGTAGGGTACTCTGTATGGAGATGTGTGTATAGTCTGTGAAAGCTTTCAAAATTCTAAGCCCCACTGGAACAAGCTTTCCTATTTTTTGAACTAACAGTATCAGCATCTTCAAAGCCCTGCTGTGGTGATATCAGGAGCAAACCATGTAGTGGCTTTGTTTGTAGAGGGCAAAAAAAAGTATTATACACCCATACCTGTAGTAATGGTTCTTGTTTTTTAACTTCTGTACCAGCTAGATATGGTAAGTTTATCAAGGTCTTGCTGCACCATAGATGAGTTTGAGTGATGATTTTAGGGTTCCTCATCCTCACCTGGGCAATATGTTGTCCAGAAGTTGTCCTCTGGAACGAGCTTGTTTTTTAAAATTGCTTCTAGTGTCTTTTTGGTTTTGAAAGTGCAAGTCAGACCCTAATATCTGCTTTTGGAATAGGAAAGTGAAGACAAGAAGATGCCTTTAAACAAGTTCATATCTCTTAAAAGCAAAAAGTTTCCATCTAAAGGGCTACCGAAACCCTTGCTTTTTATTAAGAAAAAAATAAAAAAAAAATAGAAAATGCAGTGTTATAGGGTTCCTGTTTGGAATATATATATGCTCTGCTTAGCTTGACTGGAGAAGTATAAAGCACTATTGAGTGTCTAGCTAGCATAGGAGCAGTTGCTGTGCTATCCAGACTGGCCTAGATGACAGAGGGACAGATCAGCTTCAGCTATGACAGTAAGTTCTCAAATAAAGAGAAACAGCACTCTGATGATAGCCATCTGTGCCTATATTAACTTTAAGTGAAGGGAAATTTCATAGATTTGCAGGGTTTCTCTGGAGAACAGCTCAAAAGAATGGCTGTTGACGATTCTTACATGTGCAAAGAGAATCACAAAACTCCATTTTTGTGTGCATATGTATATATATCTGTGTCTGCATTTTCTTCTGATCTAATACAGTTGGTGCTAATAATCTGGTAAAATGAGATTATTTTTTCTTCATTGTTTCCTTTCTTGGCAATTATTTCTAGCCATTTCCTTCTCAGGGAATAGAACTTAATCACTGGAAGACTTACAGTGGCACGCTTCTGTCAGAGAAGTGATGGGGCAGCTGAGTAGCTGCTTAGCTCTACACTACCCCTTTGTAACCCAGAGCCAATTCTTTTTCCCTGCATGCCTTAGTTTCTCTCTTTGTTGAAAAGAGAATACTTCGCAACCTGCCAGGGATGTGGTAGTATTTTAGTAAGTGCTGCTTTTGTCTCCTTTGATACTCCCACGTGAAAAGTACTACAGCATGAAAACTGCCAGACTTCATAAAAATTGTCACGTTTTCTTCTGAGAAAGGTACCACTTGTTTGATTTTGTTATATCTTCATCTTCCTTTAATATCAATGAGAATAGGAGGAATTGCTCCTTTAGGGTATTCAGGGCCTCCTAGACTTAGTCCCTATGTGAACAGGAGGAGAGCATATTTAGATAACCCTGAATATACTTACAATTTTTTACAGCTTACTCTCTCCTTTCCAGTTTTCCTTTATATCGTGCTGGCAGACAATATTTTCCCTCAGGGCCTGTCAACATCATGTGCCTGATTGGCATTGGTCACTTTTAACACTCAACTGGGGTCTGTTACACCGTCACCTAGCCTAGAGGTGGACTGTTCAACTCTTAATATCTGGCATCTAAAAGACATGGATAAAGAATTGACGTATGGTCTACACATGTTTGGAAAGAGATGTGCCATCAATGGTTTAATACAGGGACAAAATCTGTAAACCAAACCCAGTGTTAGCTGAAGGGTATTTTTGTGTAGTTGCAGAGACTGAAGCAGTGTGTATGCCAGATTTTCCAGCTTTTCAGCTGGAAACTTTTGTGAGGTTGAACCTTCCCCCAAAAGTGACTACAGGCTGAATTAGTAGAAGCCTGTCAGCACTCTCCTCCCATGCCTGGCTCAACAGAAGGGTAGCTTAGGCTGTTGGAACCTGGACTGAGCTTCATCCCTCCTCTCTTCAGATTTATAAAGCTGTCAGATACATTTCTTGAAACAGGACTTTCCTTCTATCAAAATGGCAAAGTTACCTTGCTGTTGAAGAAATAGAATTTGAGGAAGGAATGACCTTACCAGAGCCATTAATTTTCAGTTCTTTACTTTAAGTCCCATCTAACTCTTTAAGGAGACTGTTCATAGCCAAAATGTCATAAACAATAACCAAACCTTCATTATCTGACCCTGCCAAAATCCCCTTACCAGTGAGAAACAGTTATCAGCACCACCTCTGAAGACCTGAGTATGCTCGGTGCTGACTAGCTATGTGTCAGCGTCCCCCCAAGTGTCTAACCCATGACAGATGTGTGCAAACAAAGACTGTTTTGAGTGGTGAGTTATTTAATTGTGCTTTTCTTATAAGTCATTTAAAACTATTACTAAGACCTGTCTTTTTCTTCTTGTCTTTGATCTATTCCATTTGATTACTTATTATCATTTGTGTGGTTATTGAGGTCTTTCCTATGTTGTTTTTTCTTTGTTTTTTTTTTTTTCCTTTTTTTTTTCTTTTTTTTTCTTTTAAAAAAAAACCAAACAAAAACAACCTCTTCTGTGTATTTCAGTTGTAAAGCTTTCCCATACCCCATCCGCCATGGTAAATCAAAAGATGGTATTCAACCCTTCAAAGGCCTGAAGCCTGCGGCCCGCACAGCAAACAGCCCTGAGAACAGAGCGTACAGAGCAGCCTGCAGGGGCTGGCATATCCCACTCACCTCCTCAGCACTCAGTGTCCAAACCAAACCGGGGGGATAGATGCATCGTACAGCGGGCGTGGGTGGGCCCAGGGGGGCTGGCTGCTTGCTTTAGAAGGTGGAAGGGAAAGGAGGAGCGGTGATGAATAATTCTCTGAGAAAGAGGGGCGAGGAAGTTTGTTTCAGACCTTTCCCGTGTGGGTGCCCGCGGCACTGCAGTCTGCATGTTGACAGCACGGCTCACAGTAGTTTGGGTGTTTGTTGTGTGAAGAGTAGAAGTCCAAATGTGACACAGATCTCACTTCTGTTGAGAAGGACTCTGAGGAAATAGGTCTGGAGTGGAAGGAGAGACAGAGAGAGAAGAATGAAGCAAATCATGGCTTGGAACATGCTTGGGAATGATTTCTGATGCTGAGAAGATGTGCAGAAAGGGAAAGAAATGGCTGGTCCGATAGGTAGATACACCTACACTTTTTTTCCTCCTATTGATGAGTGGGAGGGTTATAGTGTCACTGACTTTTATTAAGTAATCTTTCAGGATTTTTTTTTTCCTGGCCTGGCTTATCTTAAGGTCACTGGTGACTAGAATAAATATTGCCTGCCTCCTGTTAACCTGAGTCAGTTTTCTTGTAAGGAGAATTATCTCTCTTGCCTATCTTTTCCTAAGATATCTCCTCAGGGGTGTCAAAAACACCTTTGCCTCTCCAAAATGCAAAGTTTCTTTTGTCATTCCAACATAAAAACAGTGCAGGCACATTTTTCTATTTTTCTTTTTTAAATGTGTGTGAGCTTGTATGCCAAATTTCCTTTTGTGCAAATCATACACTCATACCTGCAAGTGTATGCTCATTCACAGTTTCTCATTAATAAATTTCTTTTCTATAATCAGTACACACAAGCGGTCCTGATTTTTTTTTTTTTTTAATTGTCATAGACATGCAAAAATATTTGTCAGCTGCCAGTTGCAGGTGGGTGCACAGTCTGACTGCATGCAAGTAGGAGAGAGGGAAGGAGCCACACTATAACGTGAGGTAAGAGCGTGCGCAGGACCTCATCTGGTTTCCCCATAGGAAACAACCTAGAGGGAGCTTAGAAACAGTCAGGCCCCCGTTATCTTTCTTGTCCTCGTCTTGCCTTACAGTGCTCTTCTATAACCACATGTGGATGCTCATCAAAAGGAGCAAACACTTTTTCCTCACATAACAAAGGTGACTTTCTTTCCTGATTCAGGGGAAAAAACAGGCTGGGGCCTTAGCATGTCAAATAAATATCACTATTTTTGGGCACAAAGATATAAATGGTAAGAAATACAGGCCTAATTTGCAGAGTTTTGTCTGCTACTAAAGAGATCTCCATTCAAGCAATGAATCCCTAGTGTTAGCTAATTGCAGTGGAGCTGTTTAACCTCTTCCAAGGAGAGGGTCTTTGGCCCATTTTCCAGGTGATGTGCTCTGAAAAACCTCCCATCTGAGCACTAAGGAAGCAGCTTCTGGTTTACATTGGGAGTCATAATGAAAGAAAGTAACTGTATAAAGTCTTTGCCGCTCATCCTGCTGGGATGGGGAGTTCACCCTGCTCCCCATGCAGTTACAGACTGTGTTTTCACTTTACTGCTGTCCTCAGATTCCTCATCCAGTTGCTGAACTGGCAGCTGACTGGATTTACAGCTGTTCAGGCATACTCATCTTCAAAACCTAAAGCAAAGGGAAAAAAACCTCCTTTGAGTCAGGAAATACAGCCATAGCTAAAGAAAGCAAATCCTGTCAGCAGAAGTTGGTAACAGTGCTGAGAGCCCCACATGATGATTACCAGAAGCATTATTGCCCTGGTACTGTGCAGGAGGAATCCCAAGCAGTTTTTTAAATTTTTCCTGGATCCCCTAGCTGCTGCTGTTTTGAGCACAAAGATCAAGCTAAACCTGCACCTTACTGCCACGGAAAGCATCCTCTGCTCTAGATTTGTAGTGTTGTACTAGTTTAGAGGAAAACGGGTATTTTCTTCCTTTCTAAACTGATGTAAGAGGGAGGAAACAGCTTCATGTATTAATGATTGGAAACTTTTTTTGGTTGCTTTGGGCAAGGCTCAGAATTAAGGAAATGAAAAACCCACCTGTGCTTGTTCTTTGATGGTAGCGTGGAGAGTGTGGTGGTGCTGGTGTAGCAGCACAGGCAGATGCACTCGCTTAGCTGCCCCACTGACCCAGCTGGACCAAGAGCTGTTGAGGAACTGGTCCTTCTGGAGCACACTTCTGCCTCGCATCCCATTGCATGGCATTGCAGAGCCTTTGCACTCGCAGAGTCTGGAGATCTAATAGCACCATGGTGGTTGTCAGGGCAACCCCCTCTTTGGCCGGGACTTTCATTGTCCTTTGAAATAGAAGTCTAGCAGCCAGGATAAGGGTTATGCTGGTTTTCAGTTTGAAGCATCGATCCCTTCACTTGGCGCAGTCAGTGACTCAGCCTGGGGGTAAGCCCTGGGACATGTAGTTATTTCGGTATTGCTGCAAAAAAGTGTAATACGCAAAACTTCTCTGCAGACATCGATAACACAACGGTGGGTTTAGTTTCTAAATTTTATGAATGTTGCTGAGGACCAGCCATGTTTCCCTTTCCAGCAGCCTTACTGTTCAGCCCATAAGATATTCCCTTGTTGTTCCAGCTGTAACAACTCTCTTGATCTCACTTGCTTGCAGTGCGACTTGGGAGTCTCTCTCGCTCTTGCTCTCACTCTCCATCGGGTCATAGAGGAAAGTTCCCCGGCATGTACTTCAGAGCTCCCCTTACCCCACCCAACTCCTGTAAGGGATATAGCCACCACTGTACGGTGATCGTACCAATTGCTCCAGGGCTGTTTGCTCCCACTTTTCTGTTGCGGTTGACGACACATGACAAACCTAATCGCACAAAACCAAACCCAGATTTTCTCAAGAGAAGTTCTGCTTGAAAACAGGCTCTCTCTGGCTATGCTGCTCCTGATTGGTGTGCCCCTGCTCATTACGGCTCTTTATTTATAGACTCTTATTCTTCCCCCTCTTTCATTTTTTAAGAACTGCATTTAGTTTCAGTTGCTGAAATAATTTTCCTACATCTGTCTAAGTAAACATAAAATTGGTCCAGTTAAGCAGCAAACTACATTACATTTCTTTGCCATTCTGTACAATCTCTCTTGCTGGGCCATATCTCTGTAATAAATACGACCGTCCCTGCTGGTCAAAGCTTTAGTTGTGTCCAGTAGCATGGTGCTAGTATTCCTGGCCTTGATTTCCTGAGAGGAGGTCAGCATGGCCCAAGATACATAATAGCACTGGTATGATAACTCTCACCCATGTCAGACACCACAGTAATGGATGTTCGCAAGGCTGTAAGTAGGCATTTATAAACGAAAGATCCTCTTATGGGTCGTATCCTGAGATATGCTGAGCATTAATGTGTTAAATGAGAGAAGTGATGCTCAGAAGCCCTCTAGCTTAGGCTTCCCTACCTCAACTTGTTTTCTTTGTGCAGACTCCTCAGTTACCATTTATTAGATTCCACAAGCATAACTCTATTTTTCTTTCCACGTACCCCTCCCTCTTCATCCCTCCCTTGCCTGTAACCTCTGAATGAAGCAGGGCCAGCAAAGGTTCCCAACTCTGCCACTTCACTGCCCATTTCATCTTCTCCCTGAACGTTACGAGCATCCCATTCAGTCTTAGCGTTCAGACAGCAAGACGAGACGGGGCTCTGAGGAACTGGCAGGGCTGGGGACCTTTGAAAGAAATCCCCATTCCCCCGCCGAGTTAAAAAAAAAAAAAAACAAAAAACCAAGAAAAAAGTATTCCCAACCTCCAGAACTAGCTGAAATCTGGGCTGGGCGTTCGTGCGGTTAGCTGTTTGCAAGTGGCCATTTTATGACAGGACACAACTGGGCAGTATGTTAACCCTTTCCTCACCTGAACGGACAGTGTCAAATGTGTCTGTGCACATTTTAAATGTTCTGGGCTGGCACTGGGGGAATGAAAAGAGGGTCTGTCTTTGGGAGAGCTGGAAAGGGTTAAATATTGCACCAACAAATCTCATAGGCTGATTTTACAGGTATTCTGTGTTGGACAGATGGTGTATTTATGCAATAACAATGCGAATTAATTCAAAAGAAACCAAGTGTAAAGGTTGACTTTGAGCTTCAAGCTTCTCAGAGAAATTGCTAAAGGTCTTTAAAAAGCGAAATGACAGTGGAGTATGACTTGCATTTTGAGGGAGATTTTTTGTGCCTTAATTGTCAATTTTTTGTATTGTAATTCACATCAGTTCATGGTCTGGAGTAGAAGATACTCTTAGATGCATAGGTTTCTATAAAAAGAAAATAGCTTTCTGTGTCAACATGTGGATATATATGTATATTGGTATATCTCTCTATACATATGTGTATATATATGTGTGTATATATATATTTATGTAACAGATATTTACGTAGAATATACTGTACATATACACCCACTCCTGAACTTGTTCAGACTGTATATAAGTATAAAATGGCCACATCTCTTTGCGTGTGTCTGTCCCCGGAAGGGTGGACTGATTGTTTTTGGATGTCTGCAGCTGTTACCTTGAAGGATGCAATTTCATCTTTCATTTATTTTTCCCCATCTAGACTGTATCAGGATAAACTGTAACGCCAGTAAGTTTTCCCTCAAGTTTCATTTTGTTCTCTTTCTATATATATTAAAATAACTTTATTTTCTTTGCTGTTTTATAAGCTGTTTTTCTTTTATTTTCTTTTATTTTCTTTTCTTTTTAAAAAAAAATCTTCTAAAATTGAAGGGTTGGGTGGGATATGAAGCTGGGGGGGAGGAGGGAAGACCTTATGGTGATTGTATGTGAAAATTTTGTGTTAGGTTTCTCCAAGGAGGAGATGAACTGTTATTTCATAGCTTTGCAGAAGAGCACCTGAGGAACCTGATGAGCTGATATTATATTTCACTGGTAACCTGTTGTCTTTATGAAAACTTTTAAAGAACCACATAAGAGTAACAACAGGTACTGTATGCACTTCTCCACTACAAAAAAGGTATGCACATTAAAAACAAAACAAAACAAAACAAAACAAACCCACCTCAAACTCTCACTTTATTTCAGAATGGTGACAACTTAACCCAATATTTATTCAGTCATTTTTATTTGGGTATAGAAGAAGGAAAAAATAGATCTTAGATTTTGAGTATATTATCAGAGTTACGTGATAACCTTTTATATAGCATTTACCACTCTTAGGTTTCTATAATAAATTTCAGCTGAATCTTTGGGTCACTGAAGATCCCTTTCAGTCTGCGAAAGTAGGGAAGAAGGCTTATAAAATCTCTGTGGAAAAATAATAGTGAAAGATCATATCCAATTTTAGACTGATTGACCAAACAAAGTCTTTTCTGTTCTACTTCAAAGAGCTGGTCGAAGCTGATGTAGGCCTCAAAGCAAAAAGCACTTCCCAAAGAATGGAGCTGTTTAGCTCTCAAGCATGCTTTGAGGCTTATGTTGCTTGAAACCAAGATTCCTGAACTGGCAGATCCTCTGTGTTAGATTTTATGTGGAAAGATTTATGGAAGGCTCAACATCATTTTAGAAATGCTATAAGGGATTAAAAGGCAAAGATGGTCCATGTGTTTTCTGGAGGCTGTGGTCATTTTGCTCACCAGTGAGTCCCATCCAAGCTTGCAGGAAGGTGGAAAGAAGTACGTTGTAGGCCCAAAAGCAAATATAGAGCTTTCAAGTAGTACAGCCAATAGTAGCAGCACCAAGAGAATCTTATTGTGAAGCAGTTTCTTAACAGCTTTGCCATAGTTTTGGATTAAGAATAGGTTTATAGCATTAAAGAGCAGACAGCATTTTTTTGGTTTTTTTCCCCACGTACAGTATTTGCAAAATTTAAAAGGTTCTCTGTGGTTGCAAGTAGAAGAAAAAATAAAATACACGCGTAAGCAGATAATAGATCGGCTTTCTCTCCTGGTCACTGCCAGGTGGTTGAGATCCTACTTTGCAGGGAAGTGGAAGCAATTAGTTTCTTGGTCTTGGGAAGTGGTCCCTGAGAGCCTGTAGCCAGGGACAAGCCAAAGCATTGGCTGATGTGTGATTATTCCAGCTGTGAGCCCTAATATCCCGTATAAGCTTGACCATGAGTTCACAACATTGAGAACAGCAGCCTTCTTCAGCCCTATTGCAGGGCTGTGTGGGATTAGTCCTGTATGACTCAAAGCTTGACAGCTCTTGTTGAGTTCCTTTTGCTCTTCAAAGTTTTAACACTGTCTTCACTGTATATCAAGATAGAGTAGCTAATAGGAAAAAGTGTCTTGAGTCTCTGCTGAGATTGCCAGTTTTTACCCAGCAGCACAGAAGACATTTGCGTAAAAATACAATCTTTTGCTTCCTAAGAGTTCATATGCTCTTGCTGCTTAGCCACCTGTGACTCTGTCTAAACACTTGCACCATAGTTCTTCTTGATGCATGTTGTCTGAGTATCCGTATCAGTTCCTCTGGTACTGGACAACAGTCTGATGTTGTTGTCATCATCTTCGACTTTCATGACAGCTGGCTGTTACAGGCTGAGCTATGGAAAACTATCATTGGGTGGGAAGTCAGCTTTAGTAGCAAGGAGCAATGGTCTGGTTTTCATGCAAATCAAAATCTAGCAGTAATTGGGAGAAACATTCAAAAAAGAAAAAAAGGGAAAAGAGAGTCCTATAATCAGAGAAGTGGGAAGACAGACTGAATACAGTGCTTTTGTTAGTTTGCCCGTAAGCATCAAAACATCTTGAATCATTTTGCTTCCATGCATTTTTAATAATTGAGCCTGTTGCATTTTTAAATACAGTCTTCCTCTGAAGGTTTGTATTTATTTATTTATTTTAAAACACTTTGGATTTTCCTCATTTATTTTTTATGATACTTTGCTGAAAATGAACAACCCTACTCCTAGTCCCTCCAACAGCATATTTTGTTGCTGCCTGTTGCAATGTCTCAGGTCATCTGTCCTGCTTTCTAGAAGGGAACTTGCTGGGAACTGATTGATGAAAAACTGTATAATCTTGCATGAATAAAATATGTTTAGGCAGGAGCAGACCAAATATCACTGTAACCGCTCTTGCAGGCACGCTGGCATTTACTTGTGCAGGGGGAGTTATCCACATACAGATGGGTCTGCCAGGGTCTGTTGAAATGAGCAGAAGAGTTTTAGAGTAACTTGAGAAATAGGATTCCCAATTAGTTGAAGGGTTTCAGATCAAGCAGTCACCATTGCTAACTGAATAGAAGGAACCTGGTGCGTGGTTTTAAAGGTAAACAGAGCTGTACTTTTGGGGTCTTGTGGAATGCATAGGTTAAAAACCCTGCCACAGCTCATGCTATTTGAGAGGTGTCTACTGTATTGTCCCAGGTAAACATTTAACTTTCAATATACTTGCTTTTAATTTTCATTGAAAGGATTGAGGGTTTTTGGCTTGTATATCTTTGGTTTGTCATATATCTGATGCAAAATACTGTTTTCCATCACTTCATTTCTTCTTATCCTCTCTATGTTCCTCATCACTGTCATATCTCACAGTTCTGAAAAGGAAGACTAACATAATTTCCTAGAACGGGAACATTTTTTTACTTTCTCTGTGTTTATTTTAATACTTATCTCATCCTCACCTTTCACTCTTAAGGATACCTAAACGGATCATATCTGTTTCTGCACACTGATAGAGTTTGAATTTAGAAGGACCCAACAGTGCTGTTGCTTACACAGATGTAACTGGGTGGTAACTCTCTTTTCCTCTGTGTGTAAAATCAGCACAACCAAAAGCAGCCTCAGGATCCCAAAATACAGTGTGTGAAGGTGCATTGAATAATTCCTCAACATAATGCAGACATAACAGCATAATTTTGTTGGCTGGATTTATGGGGAAAATAGGTATAGTTTAAATACCCTTGTATTTTTGCACAGATATATTTTGGGGTTTTAAATGGCATTTCCTAAATAAGAGTAGCTCTCTGGTCCATCTCCTGTAAACTGTTTCTTGAAATACATAGTTCACTTTAAAGAAAGTTAAAGTTGTGATAGTTTTATAGTTTGTGTCATAATATCTAGTGCTCTGATTTTTCTTCATTTTTTCAAAGGTATCTAGTCTTTAATTTCCTTATTCCCTTTTCAGTGACCGCACTTCATATCAGTCCAGACTGGGACAGTTTTCAGTATTCTGCCCAATAGTAAGTGTGGAGGACAGGGCTGCGCTACAGATTTACTAGCTTTTGGAGGTGTCTTCACTTTGTGTTCTTTCTAGGATACTGCTTGTATTATTTATCTGGGCCTAGTTCTCTCTCCTTCTCCCAAACCTTTTATGTGGTGTGTAAGTAGTCATGGTCACATGATTTGATACTACCTTTATGGGAGGTTTGATCTTCCAAAAGTAGCTGTCTTTGGGACAGCATATACTTCTGTCTTTTCAGTTGTTGTTTCATAATGAGGGCTTTTCTTCTCACTAAAGCATGCCAAACAAGCCGTTGCCTATTTTCATGTGACTTGTGAAGCCTCAGCAAACCTTGATCCTCTTCTCTTACCTGTTGCTAAAAGCACAAATGGAAGCGGATGAAAAATCACTGTCCAATCACTACTATGAGGCCCCATGGTTAGCATGTAGTTTCAGATCCAATTAATTTTGGACTGGCCTTTGACAGTAGAAGACATCTAGAATATGAGATTGGTTCTCCCCTCTCAATTGCCATGCTTACTCTATTTAGTGCCTTAATTCAATGCAACGTTAGTGTTTTGTTTTCGTAAGTGCCACTGTAACAACATAAAATACAAACCTATGATGTGTAACTCTCTGGGAGAGGTTTAAGGTTTCTTTTTTCCATATCATCATCGGTAAATAGGAAGCTGTGCTAATCTAATCAAAATGTTGTAAAACCAAGTGCACTTATCTGATTCCAGTGATGTTGCTGTCATTTTAATAAAAGCTTAATAGTACTCTAACATGAAAACATTATTTGGAAAGTGAAGAGGTGTGATTAAACATACACATCGTGTTTGTGACGCTAGTATCTCCTAACTCCATTTAAACATAATCAGGAAGAAATGAATGCTTATGCAGCCTGAAAAGTGACGAGTCATTAGTATGTCATATTGTAGTGGTGAAGGCAAAGCTGGTGTCTGTAGCATCCGTACAGCCTAGCTGAGAACGGTCTCACCTTTGAGCAGTCTCAGACTCAGGGCGCTGGTCTGGCCTGGTGCTGCTGCTGCACTGTAGTGCAGAAGAAGGGAAGGGAGCAAGCCTGTCTTTGGAAGACTTTTCCTCCTGTCGGGTGATGAAACAGCAGTCCTTCTGGGTATTTTGTCAGACAGTAAACTAAGAATTCTGTTAGAGGAAAACATACCATGCTGGATCCAACAGCCTGAGACAGGGGAGGCTGCTGCCACTCTGTGTTCCCAGGTTCAAGCAGTAGCGAGGCTGAAGATGCATTGCTGGCAGGCACTGTGCTAGTGATCACACACTCCCAGACCCGCGTTCATTCCGGTCTCTGGCAGCATCAACATATGGGCCCTCTGACCTATAGTCTGACTCCAGTTGCTGCCCTCACACCCCCGTACACCCTCATGCCCACAGAACAGAGAGCCCTCACCCAGAAGGGAGTTAGAAAGGAGTTTAATAAGAAGACAGGACAGACTGCACTGATCAGGTGCGGAGCACAGCCAGACCAGTGTACTGACCAGACACTATTTACACATGACCAACCCTTTCTATCCGCTTACCCCTCTATTTTCCCACTCTTGCTCCTCCCTAAATCACCTAAATTCCTCCCTTTTTCTGCCTTTGGTTTCTCCCCTAAACGTCCCATACTAAGTCTGTCTGATCCCAAACTGCTTTTCTCCTGTATCACATGTCCCACACCAGGCAGCAACACTCTTAGTCCAAAAGGTGATCTCAAGAGCTGCTCCAGGTGACTTATGGTGATGAGTTTTATGCCTGGACACCGGGGCTAATGCCTCTGCTGGGACAGCCCTAGGAGAGGCCCAGACAAGGTGTTCATTCCTCAGGAGTCCTTGATTTGTGGTCCCACCTGCGGCTGTGCTCCTCTGGGTTTGTGCAGATGGGCTGCTGATGGCCCCTGTAATGGGCCTGGATATAATCCAGGAAGATATTATTTGGGCTCCCCCTCCTGTTGTTGTCTCTCTGAGCTCCTTTGTGGGTGTGCAGATGAGCTTTATCACATAACCCAACAAGTTCGTCTTCCCTGTGGCAGCTACTACAAAGTGAGGTATTTTGTCTCAGACTTGCTCGATTCAAGTCTGCTCCAAGTCCCCAGTGCAAAAAAACCTCTTGATGTAAGCTCTCAACTCAGAGGTTGCTTGGCACCCCTACAAAGTGAAATAGTGATCCTGAGCTTGTTTTAAAAAGGTAGCAGCAAAGTCCATGCAGTTACTGGTTGCAGTGGACAGGACAAGACCCTTTGGGGCTGGGTTCCACGAGGACATCTTCCATCTTGGGGACAGGCAAAAGGTGAAGTGCATACGAGAAGCTGCTCTGCTTCATTGCTGTCTAGACAATATGTCTTCTGTAGATTAGATTCTGTAATTAGTTGCTAGCACATCCACTTTGTTCTTTTATTCAAAGAAAATTGGCACAAACCTGGAAACTCATGCTTTAGGGTCTGGGAGGAAGTGAGTATTTTATATGTGATTAATTTTGTCTGAGAACAACCCAGAGAGAGCATCTCTAATGAGACCTTGAATAGTTAAAAAGAAAAAGAAAAGCAAACGCTAATCAGTACAGGCACTGCTTGCTATGTTGGGTGCTACCTTATCAGTAAATTTAAGGCCAAATCAGTGAGCCTTAAGGCTCAGTGGATACTGGATAAGGAGGGACCGGTAAAGAGGCTGTAGTGATTTGCATTATTAGGTACAGAACACTGGGTGCAATGAGCAAAAGCTTTTCACAGTGTCTTTAATCCTCCTCATCCAGACAGGGCCATGAAGATTAAGGTTTTGCTGTGGCATAATTAATTAATTTCTGCAATCCTAAACTGCAGTTTGTGATATCACAAGGTCCCTGCATCCCAGAATATTTTAGGGGCTGTAAATCTGGGCTACAAATGCAAGTCCATGTTTATGAGACTTCAGGCAGCCCCAGGTCTTAGTTAGCAGCAGTTAGCCTTCATCTTCCAGCTAATACTGTCACATCCTTTGAAAGTCTCTAATCTGACTCTTCGGTTCTAGTGCTCAGGGAGAGACTTCAGCAGGTCTTCCAAGGTCATCAGTTTGAAGAGATGGCACCGTTGAGAGCAGAGCTTGGCAGAACGCATTCTGCGTTATTTTTAACTAAATTGCTACGGTGGGACCTAATGGGAAAGAAAACTAACCTCGGAAACTCAGCAATCATCTGTCAGGAATCAATGATCCGCTTTTGGAAAACAGCTATGCCAGTTTACTGGCTATCGTTCCCAGCAGCTTTTCTTGACTCCTCGCCACTTCTTGAAAGGTTGTCTTTGTACTTGTAGGTTTTATATAGAGAATTTTCAATTCCTGTAACCTCTGACCCCTTCCATGGAATTATAACTAAAAATGAGAACTGTTGTGAAGGGGGCAGAGTCAAAACAGCCATATCAGTCACCCTGTCAGTCACTAAGCTAGATACCCATTACTTAATATTAGAAATTCCAATAAATATTGGGATTCTGGATGCTATAGCAAAGATTATGGAATATTAAAAGGTTTACGTGTTCTTTAATTTTTTTTTTGTTCAGAGGAAAAAGATGCTGTGGGTGAACCTTGGAGTAACCTAGGAAGAAGCTTGTGGGTAGGATAACTTTTGAGGTCAGGTGATGCTGGGTTTTGTTTTAATGATACATTGAATTAACTAGTTGCTGGTCAGTAATGTTTTTTTCTTATCCACCAGTTGTTATAATATGAGCTTCCTTTCTCATGTCTGTTTCCTGAAAACAGGATGTCTGGCTTCTTTTCTTGTTGCTATGTTTGTAGGATCTCAGCCAGGATGCCTGGGGAAAAAAAAAAGGCTATGATAGAAAAGCTTGTATGTTTCTTAGTTTGTTATTTTGGCCACTTTCTTTGTATAAATTGATTTGTGTTCCTTTCAGATCAGCTGTCATCACTTGCACTCAGTGTTTTGGTTTAACCCCTGTAGGTGGCTAAGCACCACACAGCTGCTCACTCACTCTCCCCCAGCCTGTGTGTTATCAACACTGTTTTGTTCACAACTCTAAAACATGCAGGCTGCTGTGAAGAAAATTAACTCCCTCCCAGCCATACCCAGTACACTCAGGAAGCAACTACAGCCTTCAAAGTTTGTGGATGTCATGCTATAGAGCTTAAAAAGGCAATGCTTCTGCTGCCTTACAGTGAAACAGAGGGCCAAAAGTAAACAGAAATGGTGTCCAGGCATCGAGCATTTGGTCATTTCTTTTTCCATTTCATTGATTTTTCTTTTTCTACACAAGGCACTGAATTTGAGGAAACTTGCTGTGTGACTGGTAACATCAAGGAGCTGTGTAGCAGTACTAAATGTGTTGTTTCTAGGATTAGGACATGTCAGGCTGTTGACTATCTTAAAATCAAACAATGACTGCATTAGGACTTAAATACTGGATACTGTTTCCATGAATGGATAGTGAGAGGGTTGATAATGACAGAGAAAAGTTGACTCGCCACAGCTGAGAGATTTTTTCCGTGCCTAACAGTCCTCACACCGCCCACCCATTTCAGCAGTGGCTGCTACAGTCCTGCTGCCACCATGACCCATGACACTGCCTGTACTTCGCACTGCAAGGCTGGTTTGTCTGGCAAAAGAGACTGCTGCCAGAAAATTTCTGTTGCGGGGCAAAGAACTGCAATTGTACACAGATGCTTGAGGAGTAAGATAGACGTTTACTTTAAAAACATTCTTCGGTGCTTCTGTGCTTGAACTTTGGCGTCTCTGAAATGAGCTGAGGAAAAGTGAGCTGCAGGTTTGCGGTCTCCCTCTGAAAGAAGCACCTCAGAGGTATTTACTGCTTGTGCAGGGACAGAATGAGTGAGAGAGAACAAGAACTCTTCTTCTCCCAGAAAGAGTCTTGCTTGGTCGAGCTGGTGCACACTGGTGTATGATGCATATGGCAAGCTTGTGTTGCTGCTGCGTCTCTGGAAACTTGCCCTTAGCAAAACTTTCAGCAGTGATGTCTTCTTTTCTAATTGCTTATCTTCTGCTCCTCTCAAGAAAAGCTGATTCTTGAGGTTTCAGGGCCAAGGAAACAGTTGTTGACTTGTTGCTTATCTTGTGCAAAGGGAATACAATGCATGGGAAGACTTGATATCACAAGGAATCTGGCCAGTATGCCACGGATATGTTCTATCAGTGGTGAAGGTTTTTTTTATATCATCATAACCCATTTTCTAGCTAGTGGAAAATGTAATATGCTGAACATTTTCAGTTTGAACGTGAAAAGTTAGAAAGCCTGAGAGAATTTCTCAAGTCATTTTCCCAGTTAAAGATCTTTTTGATTCGAGTCACTTCAGTGGTTGCTATATTAAACAGTCGTGTGCACACTTCATTATGGAAAAATAGCTTTTTCCTCTTGGTGGATTTCACAGTATCCAGGCCTGATCACGACTTGGAGGTCAAATCACCAGGTACAGTTTTAATCATCCAAAGATATCTTATTATTTTTGTTTTCTCATGAATTTGAAATAAAGAATCACCAAAAAGCTTGAAACAAAACAGGGAAGTTAGTATACTAATTAACTGTTAATGCAAGAGTAGGTTCGGGTAAGGGTTCCATTGTGTATTAAGAAACTGTTAGCATGCTGACATCATTTGGATTAGGGTGTTTTCTGTTCCCATTTTTTGTAGGGGAAACTTATTTGAAATTATTCAGCCCACTGTTTTGAACTGGTAGGGAAAAGAACAAATGTAGCTGGTATCGCTTTTGAGCCCCATCAGCATCTTTCAGGTTGCAAGCTGTTGCCACTTTCACAAGGTGTTAGCATTTTTGGAACTGCCTAGCGAGAAATGTTCTCACAGCATTCAAGCATTTAAACAAAGTTGGTGTCTTCTATCTAGCATGGCTCTCCTCTTGAATTCTTGGAGTTTAGCTCTTTCCTTGGAGAGGAGAGACAGTATTTGCCAAATTGTTGCGCTGCATGCAAAACCACAAACCTTTCTTAGCTGAGTTGGGGAAGATGTCCTATGTTTGATATTTCATTGTCCCAAAACCCAAGTCTTTTTGCGTGAATATGAGGGGTTCTAGATTTGAATGGATTCCCTCCGTTCCGGTTGGCATGTACCATTGAAGACCTGTGCATCTTGCAGAGTTTATAATGGCACAGGGTCTAATTTGAATAAAGTGGGTTTGCATGTTCAGGGCAACAGAAAAAATGCCAGGCACAAATACAGCTACAATTTCATCATTCTTTTTTAAAGGCAGAAATAATATAAAAATGTTTCAATTGCAACAAGGCTCGTAGAAAGAGCTACAGAAGTGTGAGAAGTTTTTTTTCCTTGTAGTCTTGTAAGGTGAGTTTGCTCAGCAGGACAGTGAATGGAGGCAGGAGTTTATAAGGGCTGTTAAATATCCATTGTGGCTAAAATGTAGCCAGTTCTACTGTGGAAGATGGCATCAAAATATCATGCAACAACTCCCATTCAACTTTAATACAAGAAAGGAAAGAAAGCAGCATATTTGTAGATGACCGCTGAGATTTTTGGAAGTCAGGACACAGTTGACCAAATCACATACTTGTAGTTACTGTCACAGTGTAACAGTAATTGCTTACACCCCAATTACATAGCCTATTCTGCCACAGCCTTGGTGTCTTTCATGGAAATACTGATCATGGTCCCAGAATTGCCAAAATATTGATGCCACGAGTGTGGGTAATATCACTGCCTTTTTTTGTGATGGACAGAAAATTAGCCTCATTTAGTTCCATGTTTTGTTATACCAGAAAGAATGAAAGTTTGTTGCTTCTAATTTATTATATTATGATATTGTGCTGCTTACGATAATTTTAGATTAAGGGAAACTTTCTTCCTAAATCATGATTGCCATTGAAAGCAGTGCCAATAAAATTAACCAGTTCTCATTGTAATCAAAGTTTATAATATTTCTCTTACTGGTCACACTTTGATTTATTTCAAACATATTAAAATGCAACAGAGCAGATGGAGCAGCATGAAAACTACATGAAAAGGCAGGACTTTTTTTTTTTTAATATAGTTTTCATGGAGCTTATTTTCCTGAATGAACTGAAAAGGTTATCCAAACTTCAAGATTTTTGCTGCAAGTGTGGTAGATTTCAAGTTTCCAGCTCGGCAGACTCACTCAGTGGTATTTTTTTCAATTTCTCACTGTCCAGGTGTCTTCTCCAGCAGCACAGTGGTATTTTACAGGGAATGCTGTATCCAGCAGGGGAGCACAGAGAGAATCATTTATGAGCCCAACTGTGTGTGCTTAGGTTGGGGGTGTCAGTACCCAGTTCAAGCAACCTTTCCTGTCTCTGGTGGTGCACATGTGCCTGTTACAGAGGGGGCTGAGCACCATCTCGTGGTGCAGCTGGAGATTTTCTAGTTTCCTCTCTCACCTCACGTGCTGAGCAGCCAAAATACATCTCCAAAGCAATATCATCATTTTGTGTTTGTTGTGTTGTTGTTTTACCACCTGTAAAAGTATTGGAGGTATGTTCAGGGTTCTTTGTTGAAAGGAGGAAAGAGGAGGATTGTGTTCACTGGCAAAGCTGTGTGAATAAGGGCTTGAATGCAAACAGGTTCTTGACAGTAGTGCCGAGCTACAGAGCGCATCAGTTATGCTGTATAGGAAGTAAGTAACTTTTGCAAAGTGTGGACTGTACCACAGGCCAGTGCTAATCAGCACAGAAAATAACCACATGCTCTGCTTCCTTGAAGTTACTCCTTTTTGTCTCAGATGAAAACATCTGATGCTGTGGAGCTGAAGCTTTGTGGCTTAAATGCTATGAACAACCCAAGAATGGAGACTGAGGGCACTCCTCAGCCTCTGCCAGGCTGTAGCAGACACTACTGTTCCGTGTCTCTGACAGCTGCAGCAAATCAGACCATCCTAACTTCAGTATTCCTTTCCAGGGCTGAAATTCACATAATGTACTCTATTTAAAACATTTGTTTCTGCCACCTGCATCTGGTTCCAAAAGTATGGTTCAGGAAAGCCAGGGATAAAGATCACGCTTGAAGTAATATGAATAGCGTGCTTGTATAAGCATATCCAAAACATCCTTATTAAAATATATTGTATGGAATACCTATGGAAATGTTTAACACCTGCCAAGATCAGAAGTCTCACAGAATATATATAGAACTGATGTCTTTTCTAATAATTCATATGAATGTGTGGATAATGCCTCAATAGGAACAGCCCAGAGTGGATGTGGGGCAGCTGACAGGTAGGTAGGCTAAGAAGGTAGAGAAAATATGTATTAAACCCAGTTATTGGAAAAAACGTCAGTGATATTTGCACAGCTGATACTCAGTCACTCCGAACTAGTTAGGCATGAATTCAGAAAGGGGTTTCCATGGTTAAGTGCTGAAATGCCTTGATTTCAGGTAAAATCCTTAAAAGCACATTAGCTCAAACTTGATTGTAACAGACTGTAGCAGCCTTATGTGAATACAGAGGTTGTAAAAACTGAGCATAGCACTTGGAAGACATGATGTTACTTTAAAGCCAAACCCTCAACTGAAGCAGCTGGAACCTGCCTAAGAAATTCTGAGTAGGAGTAATTAAGCAAATAGAGATGCAGTCCATTTAAAGCTAATATTGGAATTGCATCTGATGTTCATTTTATAACCAAAAAATGACATTAAATCTCTAAAAGATCATAGAATCATAGAATGGTTTAGGTTGGAAAGGACCTTGAAGATCATCGAGTTCCAACGCCCCTGCCATAGGCAGGGACACCAAAGATCTTGTGCTTTGCTTTGCCATGAATCCAGTCTGATATTTTTTGAGCTGAGTCAAGGTAAACCTGAGAAATCAGTTTGTTTCACAACTGCACAAAGAATGACTCTGGCAAGAGAGGTTTTTGAAAGCAGGACAGAGGAACTTGGGCTCTGAGATTTGTTTAGGGAGCCAAAGGGCTGGAGAATGTTTCCTACCAAATTGCACAGTGTGAGTGCGGAGGGTGGGTTATGGGAAGGTGTTCCTCTGAATGGGTGCCAGCCACCTCCCTTGCTATGGGAAACAGAAAAGATGCTTCCCTGTTTGAGGTAAACTTTGATGCATCGTAAGAAACTATTTCTTCCATATTTTGAGAAAGGTATTTTTCTGCTTTGTCCTTCCAGGGAGCTCCTTTTGTCCAGTTCCCTCAAATGGAGTTGAAATACAAATCTATTCCTCTTCCTTGTACCTCTTTTTATAGCTTTCAAATGTTGCCAATTATTTCTGTGTCATAAGGGCAAAAGAGCCGAACTTTCTCTCTTCTTGATTGCTGAAACTATGGTTTTCAGCAGTCCATTAGGAAGTTATTAAGATGTTTTTTCTATTTTAGCTCTAATTTGCAGAGGTACTGAGCCTAGTCGGTCCCTGTCGATTTTCACAGGATTTTAGATGCTCAGCAGTTGTGAAGAATCCAATCTTAAGGCCCTTGTCCTTAAGAGATCCACTGCCAAATACTAAGAGGAAATTTTCGGAACTGAAAATATGACAGGTGGGAGGTACTGTATTATTTTTTCCAGTTGTGGGATAAATGAAGTAAATGCAAGTTCTTGGGATAGGTATTTCTTCACGTGGGCAGGGTTATTGACAGTCTTGGTGATCACTTCTGAGTCATGCAGTGTACCTAATGGATCAGGTTTTCTCATGGGATTTAATTACTGTGATCTGATTTATTAGTCTGAGAAGACTGAGGCTCTTAGTTACTTTGATTTGAATGCAGAAAAGTGTGGTTTAACTTGTTCACAGATTTATCTCTGGGGATCTGCATCATGTTTAGACTCCTTGGCCAAATGTGAACATTTCTGCTTTTACTTTTTCTGATTGGGCCAGAAATGTAACAGAAATGTCACTTTCCTGAGAGTTTTGGTAGTACAGAAGAACTTAGAGATACTTATAGAACTATAGATACTTATAGAACTGCAGTTATGATGAACTACAGGAGGGATGTATAGTAAAATATTTTAACCCAGTTCCCTTTTCTAGGGGGGAACAGTAGCTTCATCTGCAATTGGGCAAGGTAATGAATGCATTGCTTTGTTTTGGCATCTCTTTTTTGGTCACAGCACTGAAAAAGGGTGTTTCATTCTGTTTCATCGTGGGATGAGATTTGAGCCTAAAATTAAAAATCCTTTCTTAGGAATTCTTAAGTATATTTTTATCTTTGGAACATTGTTCTTATGATGATGATTTAATCCTTACAAGACTGCAATAGTTCTGACATTACTGTCCCCATGGAATCACTGAAGGACAGGGTATGAAGTTATTTTATGTGGAAGCAGTGGCAGTGACATTATGGGCTTTCAGCCCTGCCCTAACACAGCATCATTATCTGAGCACTTCTGACAGTGAGGGAAAGCTTTGTTGCAGCTATTCAGCCCTGGTACCACTCTACAATTTTTAGCAGAGAGAGAAGTATGAGCAAAGAAAAAGATTTAGTGTTCTTACTCACTGTGTTACCATACTGCACTAATAGTATATGCAGGGATCCAACTCAACATCTACTTGTGTAAGAAAGGTCTGTGTGTGAATTTATTGCCAGTGCACTTTTTGGAAGTTCACAGGCTGCATGCTGATTGAAAGGAAGGTGCTTAGCTGCTTTTCAGACTACAAGTATACTGGAAATTGGTCTGTTAGGGATAAAACAATATCCATGAACTGTGAACGCTGTTAATTGTATCAGTACTGAAAAACCGACTCATATTCTGCCTCAGGTGACAATAATTCCAGATCGTTTGCTTCCAGGTAGCAGTAGGCCTTCTGAAACCGCAGCAGGTCCAGTGTAAAACCTGGACAGATTTTGCAAGGGCAGAGGAGAAGAAAATCTAGGAAGAGATTTCCCAAGGGCATTGAAACCACATCTCAAGATCAGCTTTTTCTGAGGAAAATGATCAGAAGTACCAACAAACTTGCTAGCATACAATTTCCATGGCTACTAATACAGAGGTGAAACAAAGCCAGACCCTATTTCCTAAGCATCAAAAACTGTAGGGAAGTTTGAGTTGGTTCTTACTGTTGCTGAGTGAAGAAAATCTCACAACGGAAAATCAGGTGGTAATTGCAGTGTTGTACATTGTTCTGCTTGCTGTTAGTTTAAGAATACTGCAAGTAAAGAGGCCACAAGGAGCCATTGTGCTGTGGCAGTACAGCTCAGTGGGAACTGCTACTCTATAGAGACACTTGTTTATAAATCACTTTAGTCACCAGTCCACTGCCTGAATTCTGTTCCTGGTTGGTTGGCCCACACTTCAAACTTATTTTATTCGAGCACTGAGAATTCTGTCTATAGCTTCTAGGATCTCCACAGTGGCTAGAGACGGAGTCTAGCATCCCAGATAGAGCTCCCCAGTCCTACCTCGCTTCCACAGTGTTCTACTGTGACCGGCTCTTGTATGTTCACAGGCAAGAGAGACCAGAATATAGGCAGAGTGGGTAGGTGAACCAATTCACATCCAGAACATGATTGCTACCTGGCATCCATTCTAACATCAGAGAAATACTGATATGTTGACATAGTAGACAGGTAGTCTTGCCTGGCTTTGATAAAAACATCTTCTTGGTGCCCTCAGAGCAAAGGATATTACTTCTTTTGTTTTGATAGTAAGTGCCTCTGTTCTGGAAACAGAAGATCCTAGTTTCAGTTCTTGCTGATAAGTATATATCCATGTACAAGCAGCCATATATTTTTACAGGACAGCTTGGAGACAGAATCTGCTCTGAAGATTTTATTATCCAAATGAGTACAAGTATAAAAGGCATAGAGGGAGTGTATGGATATTCACATTTAGTCTAATGAATATATTTAGTTAGCATTTTGTCAGTTGAGAGTAGTCTCTCTTTAGTCAGTGGAGAAGACTAAGCTCTTCTAGAGAATGGTTTGGAGCTGCCAGCTCAGTCAGCCTCCTCTGGTGGGCAATTCAGAGCCGCCTGCACCTCCTGGCTGATTGTCAGGAGCATTGCTGTGACATTGAGGCTTTGGATAGACTTCTCAAATATACAACACCGCAACAGTCTCCAGATAATAATAATCTCTACGTAACTCTGCAGTAGCAGGACTTTGGGCAAGTCATTTATTTACCTGCATTTCAGCTTTCTAGTAATGTGTAGCTAATAATAGTCACCTGCTTGTCAGAAGGCTTTAGGATCTGAAGTCATGAATGTCTGTAATGGCTTTAATGTCATTGGTACAAAGGTATTGTGTGAACATATTTAGTGCATATGAAAGAATAATGAATTCCTGTTTATTACCCACAACATTACAGTAATAAACTGCTGTAAGATGCAATGTTTTCTGAAATATTGAAGACCAGATTGTCCTGCTGGTGCAATTTGGTGGAATCACGGCAAGCAAATTTTTCCCTTTTATGTGTGGCAAGTAATTTCTTGAAAGAAATCAACATCCATGGGATATGGGTAATTTTAGATGTAGTTATTTAGGTACAGATACCATCAATTCAATAAAAAATGTCACACTTACAAACAGTAAAAAAAAAAGATAGCTTAAACTGAAATAAAGAAAATGAACTTAAATGAGCAGGAAGATACAGATATATTTGCAAGAATAAGTGTGCAGTGTTGTATCCATAGATGATCAAATCTTACCATGATATTTGAAAGTGTTATTACCAGTTTTCTCTCTCCTCTCCTTTGAATTGCCTGCATTTGTAGATAGTTTCCATAACAGCACACTGAAGGAGATAACTGTGTTTCTTATACCACTGCCTATATCTTCAGAAACAGTGAGAAATGATGGACCTGCTCCTTAAACAAAAATGAAACAAATGCTCAGTTTCTTACACCAACAATAACTGGATTGCTGTAAACGTGGTTAGTATGTACAGGTTTATAGTCTTGGGATTTATGTGCTATACTTCAGATTCAGTCATGATTTCCATAAAAATGACAGAATAATTAGGACAGAATAATGAGGTTATCATTAATAAATTACATTACTCTTGCACTCACTCTCCTGGATAGCTGAAATATCTGCCGACTGGGTAACAGATTACCTGGTTTATGATATTCTCCATAGACGATGTTTTACTTCTTTCATTACTACGCGTCAGAACTAGATAGCTACCTTACATACATGGCAAACTCTGATCCCACTCTGAACCTTTAAATGCATCTTTCCAACATTGCATTCAACTTAGCATTTTGGTGCTGCTCAAGTAATATTTCAGTTAAGCTGTTTGAGTCTGCAGAAGCTGTGGTTTGCTTCCTTGGGTTTCTCTATAATACCTAAAGTGTGTTTTCATGGTGATCATACTCATTTTGCTGTGCCCCCTTTGTATAATGCTGATCCTGCTTTTGATAAAGTAGGCTCTGTGTGATAGAGCAACGTAAGTTTAAATAGACGTGGGAGTTTTCTCATGTTTATTGTGTTCTGACCCAAGTTTGAAAACTTACATCAGAATAGCAAAAGGGAAATTGAATTATGCTTGTAAGGATTTCAGTGGGCTTTGTTGCTGTAAGAAGAAATAATAAAGATAAAATTTGCTTGTGTCCTAAAAAATAACTAATTCTGTAAAGAAAATCTAAGTGGTGATGCTGGCCCTGTGCCGTAGCAGTATGGTCTGTTTACCCTGTGAAATGGCCTGCTGAATTTTACCTCAGTGTTTTCTGCCTTTGGCCTACTCACTGGCAAATGTCATTTCAGCTGTGACTGAACGCCTGTTCAGATGGCTTTCTTCTTTGCACCCAGTGAAATGTCTAGAGTTGTGGCTTCTGTTGTTTTCCTGGCAAGTGGCAGGAGGCCAGTGAAACACCATTGACATTAAACTTTACAGCTTTGGTGAGGTTCTTAGAATCATAGAATCATAGAATAAGTGAGGTTGGAAGGAACCATTAAGATCATCAAGTCCAACCGTTAACCTACCCTGATTTAAAAACACCCACTTCTAAACCATGTCCCTAAGCACCTCATCTACCCTTTTCTTAAACACCTCCAGGGATGGTGAATCCACCACCTCTCTGGGCAGCCCATTCCAATGTTTAATAACCCTTTGAGTGAAAAAATGCTTCCTGATATCCAATCTAAACCTGCCCTGACATAACTTGAACCCGTTTCCTCTTGTCCTATCACTTGCCACGTGGGAGAAGAGGTCAGCCCCCATCTCTCTAAAACCTCCCTTCAGGTAGTTGTAGAGGGTGATAAGGTCACCCCTCAGCCTTCTCCTCCCCAGGCTAAACAATCCCAGCTCCCTCAGTCGTTCCTCATAAGGCTTGTCCTCCAGACCCCTCACCAGCCTGGTAGCCCTTCTCTGGACACGCTCCAGCACCTCAATGTCCTTCTTGTAGTGAGGGGCCCAAAACTGAACACAGTACTCGAGGTGAGGCCTCACCAGTGCCGAGTACAGGGGGATGATTACTTCCCTACTCCGGCTCACTACACTATTCCTGATGCAGGCCAGGATGTTGTTGGCCCTCTTGGCTGCCTGGGCACACTGCTGGCTCATACTCAGCCGGCTGTCCACTAACACCCCCAGATCCTTCTCTGCCAGGCAGCTTTTGAGCCACTCCGCCCCCAGTCTGTAGCACTGCATGGGGTTGTTGTGACCCAAGTGCAGGACCCGACACTTGGCCTTGTTGAACCTCATACCATTGGCCTCAGCCCATCTGTCCAGCCTGTCCAGATCTCTCTGCAGAGCCAGTCTACCCTCAAGCAGATCAACACGCCCCCCCCAGTTTAGTGTCGTCTGCGAACTTACTGAGGGTGCACTCAATCCCCTCATCCAGATCATTAATAAAGATATTAAAGAGAACCGGTCCCAGCACCGATCCCTGGGGGACACCACTTGTCACTGGACACCAACTGGATTTAACTCCATTTATCACCACTCTCTGGGTACGGCCATCCAACCAGTTTTTTACCCAGCGAAGGGTACACCTGTCCAGGCCACGAGCAGCCAGTTTTTCCAGTAGAATGCTATGGGAAACGGTGTCAAAAGCCTTGCAAAAGTCCAGGTAGACAACATCCACAGCTTTTCCTTCATCCATTAAGCGGGTCACCTCATCATAGAAGGAGATCAGGTTTGACAGGCATGACCTGCCTTTCACAAACCCATGCTGACTGGGCCTGATCACCTTGTTCTCCTGCATGTGCCGTGTGATGGCACTGAGGATGATCTGTTCCATGACCTTCCCAGGCACCGAGGTCAGACTGACTGGCCTGTAGTTCCCCGGATCCTCCTTCCGGCCCTTCTTATGGATGGGTGTCACATTTGCCAACCTCTAGTCAGCTGGGACCTCCCCGGTTATCCAGGACTGTTCATAAATGATGCAGAGTGGCCTGGTGAGCACTTCCGCCAGCTCCTTCAGTACCCTTGGATGGATCCCATCCGGCCCCATAGATTTGTGCACCTTCAGGTGCTGAAGCAGGTCCCTCACCATTTCCCTTTGGATTACAGGGGCTTCATTCTGCTCCCCATCCCTGTATTCTAGCTCAGGGGTTAGGGAACTCAAGGAACAACTGGTCCTACTGCTGAAGACTGAGGCAAAGACGGCATTAAGTACCTCAGCCTTATCCTCGTCCTTGGTCAATACGTTACCAGCCTGGTCTACTAGAGGACAGAGATTATCCTTAGTCCTCTTTTTATTGCCAATATATTTATAGAAACTTTTTTTGTTGTCCTTGACAACAGAAGCCAGGTTTAGTTCTAGCTGGGCTTTGGCCTTCCTAATTTTTTCCCTGTATAGCCTCACTACCTCTTTGTAGTCCTCCTGAGCGGCCTGCCCTTCTTTCCAAAGGCCATATATCCTCTTTTTTTCCCTAAGCTGCAACACTAGCTCCCTGCTTAGCCAGGCCGGTCTTTTTCCCCGACGGCTTGTCTTCCGGCACATGGGGACAGCCTGCTCCTGCGCCTTTAGGACTTCCTTCTTGAAAAACATCCAGGCTTCCTGGGCTCCTTTGCCCTGGAGGACTGCCTCCCAGGGGACTTTTTCAACCAGGCTCCTGAAGAGCCCAAAGTCCGCCCTCCGGAAGTCCAAGGTGGCAGTTCTGCTGACCCCCTTCCTTGCTTCTCCCAGAATTGAGAACTCTATCATTTCGTGGTCACTGTTGCCAAGACGGCCTCCGACCATCACATCCCCCACAAGACCTTCCCTGTTGACAAACAACAGATCCAGCAGGGCACTTTCCCTAGTTGGCTCTTTCACTAACTGTGTTAAGAAGTTATCCCCAGTACCTTCCAGGAACTTTCTAGACTGTTCCCTCCCTGCTGTATTGTATTCCCAGCAGATGTCCGGCAAATTGAAGTCACCCACGAGGACTAGAGCTCGCGACCTTGAGACTTCTCCCAGCCGTTTATAGAATATTTCATCTGCCTCCTCATCCTGGTTGGGCGGTCTATAACAGACTCCTACTACAATATCTGCCTTGTTAGCCCTCCCCCTGATCTTTACCCATAAACACTCAATCCCATTATCACCATCTTCTAATTCAAAGCATTCATAACACTCCCTGATATATAGGGCCACACCCCCGCCTCTTCTTGCTCGCCTATCCTTCCTGAAGAGTCTATAGCCATCCATGGCAACATTATAGTCATGAGAGTCATCCCACCATGTTTCTGTGATGGCAACTACATCATAATTACCCTGGTGCACGATGGCTTCCAGCTCCTCTTGTTTGTTGCCCATGCTACGTGCATTAGTGTATAAGCACTTCAGGTGGGCTATAGGTCCTTTCTCCTTTTTACTGGAGGGAGCTAAAGTTCTGCTATCCTCAGACATCTTCCTAAGGAGCCCGGTTACACCCCCTGTCTTTTCCAAGTCTAGTGCCAGCCCACCAATTTCAGGATTTTTGCTAGCAACCTTGGATCTATCCCCATCCCCCTTCGAACCTAGTTTAAAGCCCTGTCAATGAGCCCCGCCAACTGCTGCCCTAAAACCCTTTTCCCCCTCTGAGACAGGCTTTTGCTGTATGTTGCCAGCAGGCCTGGTGTCCTGAAAAGCAGCCCATGGTCAAAGAACCCAAAATCTTGCCGACGACACCAGTCTCTGAGCCAGGCATTGATTAGCTGGCATTTCCTGTTAATCTTCGCATCCATCTTTGCAATTGTTGGGATAGAAGCAAACACTATTTGCGCTCCTGATCCCCTGACCAGCCGTCCCAGGGCCCTGAAGTCTCTCTTTATCACCCTCAGACTCCTTACTGGAATTTCATCATTACCCAACTGAAAAAACAATAAAGGGTAGTAGTCGGTAGGCCTAACTAGGGTAGGGAGTTTCCTCTGGACATCCTTAACCTTGGCTGCAGGGAGACAGCAGACCTCCCTACAGATTGGGTCTGGTCTACATATGGGACCTTGTCTTGTCTTGTCTTGTCTTGGAATGTCTTGTCTTGGAATTTGACATGACACTGAAGTGGATTCTTCCTGACTTTTTTTTTTTAAGTTATGTAATTATGGCATACACGTCTTCATATTATACATGAATGTTCATGTGATTATCAATTCTATAGGTACAATCAGATTTTTACTGGTTTTAACTGTATCTCAGTCCTGGCATTTCATTCCATATAGACATACGTGTATATATATAGAGAGAGACAGACATATATATATGTACATATATATAGGGGCTAGTGCCACCCATGTAATGGGAATCTGATTTGGCTTCTTACTTGAAGAAAAAAGGCAATATTCCTTTTGAATTTGAATCAGGAGCACAAAAACAAGTATTATCAGGAAAAGAATCATAAAGCACCTCCTGTATAAAAGAATGAAATGTGTTCTTGGATGAGATTTGAAAAGACGTGGTATCTTAGCTAGGTAAAAGAGGAATGGAGAAAGTGCAGAGGAAAAATATCTTGTATCAGAAGAGACTAAATTACATGTGAGAAGACAGAGATTGAAAAGAGGCCAGTTTTAAATAACAAGTGAAGGCGAAAGATCTAAAAATGAAGAAAGAAGTTGTATTTTTGACAAGGTTGATTTTAAATGTGTAAAAGTAGAGAGCAATCATTTTTTCTCTGGATTTTGAAAAGACTAGGGAATCATCAGGGGTATATGAGAGAGGAAGGTGATCTGGTTGTGAGAATAGAACACTAATATTTTTTTCAAAAGTGAACAAATCTTCTCAAGTCAGAAAAGAGAGAAAATGGGGACTTGCACTTCTGATCTGGATGTATAATATGTAACACATGGAAAATTGGCTTCCAAATTCACTCAGCTCGGTCTCAACCTGTTTGTTTTGGAGCCCTCACGTACCTTCAGAATAATTGTTCTCTGCCCTTCTGTAAATAACCCCAAACAATAGCAGAGCTCTGGCAGCTGCTGCTTTGATCTGAACATACAAAGCCACGTTGGTAAGGCGGCAGCTTTGGAATATAAAAGAGGAAATCATACTCAGAAACACAGCATGTGTGTGTGCATGTAATTTTTGGTATAGATTGGAGTAATTTTTCTTTACCTCCTGACTCCTGGGAGAGATTCAGTCTTTAGAATTGCTCTGCTGCAATTGCTGAACACTCTTTTGTGCAGCGTGTGCATGTACACTGAGTGCATCTATCAATTGGCGTATTGGGCTTAATGGTTCTGCATGTTTTTGTGTCTTTTCAAAATCTATCTATCTTGCGAGTCATTCATTCATTTGGTCTTTCAGTCTGTCTAATCTTTTTATGATTTTATTGATTTGTTCGTGCCAAGGGTACAGAAGAAAGAAGCCATTTTAACTGCTCTGTAAATAGCTAGAACAAGCCAACTGAGTTTACGTGTCCTGTCTTTTCAAGGCAGGTCTAAGAATGTGTTTTTACACCTGCTGAAACTACTACCAAAAAAACTAGGGTTTGTTTTTTTTTTTTTTTTGTGGTATGTTTGTGGGGCCTTGCATATCTCAGGAACTCTCAGGAAGGGTGTTCGAAAGAAACAAGTTGATGAATGAGAGCTTTTTACCATGAAGTAAGCCTCTTCAAATTTACTAAATCACCAAGGAACTCTTTTCCAGTCTTAATTCTTTTTGGAGAAGAGGCTGTGCAGATAGTGTTTCTTCCATCTCTGGCACACTGAGGTTGGCTTTGCTTTCCCTTGTCTGCTCACCTTGACTCATGCTGCAAAATGTTACACAGGGATGCAGGAGTGCTAGCATCTTCAATTACAGTGCCATTATAGTCTGACTTTTTTTTTTTTCACAGACACTGTTCTAAATGCTTTACATTTTGGATTATTGCTTTCCCTGGAAAAGGCTGTGGGAGGGAGGTGTTAACTAACAGGTTGATTCTGCAGAAATAATACAGTAGTAATGAGTAGAAATTTTCATCAGGAGCAAACATTTTTTTGGCCTAGATCAAAATAAGCACCAGGTTTAATAATCTGTGCCTAGCACTGCTCATTGAAATTTGCTTTCTCCCAGGCACTCTGCATTTTCCGTGTCTTCAGCAGCTCTTTCCTTAAGGAGAGATACAAATTAGGCTGGAAGTTTCAGTGAAGTTCAAGCTCCACCGCTGTTGGGGAGCTTGAAACAAAATTTGGGATGCTGGTGCAGGGAACTAAATGCCAGGCACAGGAGGTATGTCAAATCACATGAAGTGGTGTGGAGTCCTGGTGAACATAAGTACAGATGTGATTCCACTGGCTAAGTTATCCAGGATCATTTCTGTCCTGCATACTCGGTCAGATGCAGCATCATCTGAAATGGGACCAGCAGAGCAATGACTGTTGGTATCCAGTGCCCTTTCCCCAAGTCTTTGCTTTTAGTCATTCAAAGGAGACTTCCCTCTTTAGTAGTAACAAGCAAAGATTTCACTGGCTTCTTAATAGAAGGGACTGAAGACTCTGGCTCCTGGCTTTCTGAGCCATCATTTAATTTTTCTATTCTTGCTAATGTTATTCCTTCACTGGTCATATGGCTGGCATGCCCCTGCGGAGGGCCAGCACTCAGACCTGAACTCAGGCTGTCGGCTGAACCCTGTGCATTGAGAGCTACCAATGTCTCCATGCTCTACAGACCGTTCAGCTTTTCAAGCAGTTTTACCCTGGGCTTATGAGAGCATCAGGACTATGCCTGCTGGTTTATGGTTCTGGTCACTACTTTTTTGTTACAGAACTGCTTTGGAGAATGTTAATAGTGTGCAGTGCAGGCTTTATGAGCACAACTGTCTGCTTAATCCATATGCCCTTCTTAAGTCAAATCTCAAGTGTGAGACAGCAGACTGTCCTTGGTGCTTTTCAGACGGGCTTAGGTTTTTAAAACTGGTATTTAGCTTTTGACATATATGGATAAAAAAAGTCAAGAAGAAAGAATGCAGAAGTATCCTCTCACTCAGTAGTTATTCACCTTACTCCAGTCTCCCCACAGAGAAAAGTGAGAATTAATTCCCACAAAATATGGCACGATTTCGATCCTATTCTCAACTCCGTAATTTTTGAGTCATCAGAGATTAATCCTATGAATTAGATTCATGTTGCTCCAAAAGGGGAGATCCAGTCAGGAAAATAGAATTTTGCTCCTGATTGTTTTTGTCTTGATGTTTCTCTCAAGTGAAGAATTCTCAAGTGCTTTATGAACAGAAAGTCTCACTGTAGGTAGCGCTAAATGGGACCAATTGGCTCTGTGCTGCAGAGTAAAAGCCCACAAGCATCCCCTTCCCACTTGACAGATCTAATGCTGCTTTCTTCACTCATTATAACAGTCCACCTGGTGACAATTCCTGGCACTCTATTGCTTGCTAAACACTAAACTGTGATGTCTGTTAGCATCTTCCCCTTTCTATGAATACTGAAAAAATAATCCACACGCTGAACTACTGCTGCTAAAAAATATTTATTCTCAGCAGGAATCTTGCTCTTTGTTGTGTACTGACACTGAATATTTAAATTACAACCTTCTAATCTTTTGTTTACAGCATCTAGAGGATGTTGAATAAATTAAAAATAAAATGCCACAATATTCTGCCTTGACAGGGGATCTGACAGGGAATCAACTTTTTCAGAAATGTGGGTTTAGTTTTCCAGCATATGCAGCTTCCATCTTTGACAGGTGATGTACTGTGTTCAATACTCCTAAGACCATATATGTCAAAAGCTAAATACCAGTTTTGATAATCTGAGCCTGTCTGAAAAAGCCCCGAGGACAGTCTGCTGTCTCACACTTGAGATTTGACTGTGTGCCTACTTTAGACGGGCATATGGATTGAGTAGACTATTTTGCTCAGAAAGCGTGTACTTCAGTACTTCAGCGTTAGTCATGAACTACGAAGGACTATGAAGGATGTGAATCACTGCTCCCTAATAGGGTTCTGTGAATAGTATTGCTAGAAAGAGGCCTTGCAGGTTTGGTGATCACATTATTAACAGTATTGTCTTGATGGAAATGTGTGACTAATAGCAAAACTTAAATTCAGATGTTATGCTATGGAGTTCATCTTAAATGGTAGGTTGAAGCCTTTTCTTTTAGTTTCATTTTAAAATCATGGTAACAGCAGTCAGTGTAGTACAAGGTATTGGAGCAAGTGAGGTGCCCTAGGAAATGCTGGGACAATGACCCACAGAAATGGTACAATCCACATCAGCCCAAAGAGCTCATGAACAGAAGTGTAACTTTTCCACCAAGTTACCCATCTTGAGCAAAACACACAGACACTGAATTATCTATGATTATCTATTTTCAAGAGTTCAGCTTTACTGGTATCTCTTTAGGCTTTATTATCTGCTTTGCATCATATGTTTTGAGGCCAGAAGTCACTGTTATGATCTATCCTGACCTCCTGTATGACACAGGACTTAGTTGTTTCTGCTTATAACTGCCCTTTGAGCTATGAAATATCTGTTTAGAAACACATCATATCTGAATGCATCACTGACTTCAGCACATTTGTCTTAAAATATGTACTTACGCTAAGGATTTACAAGTCCCTTAAAATCATAAGGGATGTTTACCAATTACACATGCAATAGGGGTAGTAAAGCCATAAATTAAGCCCAAGTTGCTTGAATCCTCTATCCATACCTTTTTGCAGAAACAATGGATAACGAACCCCATTCCTAGTGCTCAAAGCTAGGCTTGTCCCCTTTCCATCTTGGCTGGCATTATTTTTATCCTGTGGTAGTATTACTGAAATAGCAATGTCCTGAAATGTGCTGCTGGGGTTTGCTACCTCAGTGACTTGCACCAGGCCCTGCATTTTTACAGACCGTCTCAGTGTCATTTTTTTACTAGGGTTTGCAGAAAGCTGTGCAAAGTCTTCAGCTCTGCCCAGCCTGCCCCACACCACGTGTGTCCTTGGCAGATGGAGGCTTTGGTGGGAGCTGCAGTCCTCCCTCAGGTTCTGGATAAAACATGGCATCTCCTACAGGAACATGGGAGATGGTTTGCACCCAAGGCATTGGCAAGGTACAAAGAAAGTGACTTGAGCTCTGACTCCAGTCAGTCTCCTCCGAGAGAGGTGGAAGCCAGTCCTGGTGTAGCTTTTCTGAGTGAATAGGGATGCACCTAGACATCAAGGTGGAACAAATGGAACCTAGTACTATTTGTGTGGCCAGGCCATGCACAGACCAGCCCTGATGGATGCTGGTAGGGAACAGAAGCTGCCTTAGGTGTTCCCTTCACCCACAGGTGCAGCCCATACAGCTGGAAAAGTAGTGAGATTGTCATCCTGATGCAGCTCACCTGTGACTGCCCAGCCACAGGCCTTTCCCCTTGTGTGACAGCACCCTTTTGTCCTCAGCTGTTCAGGTGCTGGCTTTTCTTTCTTTAGAGGTGGCTGGCTACGTGGTGCCTTGTAGTAGCTTCTACCAGTCTCTGCTTCGTGGTATTTTGGGTCCCCCCCTGCCTTGGGCAGCAGTAATACCTCACCCCTGTCCCGTTGCTAAGGCTCTTATGGACTGAGGCTTTCTCATCCTCGTCTGTTGGCTCATTGCACCTCTGCTCTTCAAAGCCCAAACAAGTGCTACATATAAAAGGTCTCCTCTCCTGTTAAATAACAGGTAGATGGGGGCAACAGGTGCAGCTGCTGAAGAGTTCAGCTGGAGCTGGGACATTTGAGGCACCTGGGGGAGATGCCGGGCCTCCAGCTGAGGAGAGTTGTGCTGATGGTGCTACTGCCCACACCTGGGTCCTCTGCTCCACTGTGCTCCGCTGCAGCGTGAGGTGGGGCCATCTTCCTTTTGGCCTGGTCTGCCCTCCCAGAGGTAGGAGTTGCGGGTGGATGGGTGGTTGCAGGTCAGTGGTGCTGGAGGAGGGGGTCTGGGCCCATGGGTTTGGCTCTGCTGTGTGGGGAGTGTGGTACTTGGGTGTGTTTTTCCTTGTGCACAGCTCTTTCCTCCTTCTTTTTCTGTTTGCTTACATTGTCTGATGCTGCTTTTGTTAAGCTCTGGTGCTGCACTTCTGAGACGTTTGTAGTTGCTTACTTTGGATGTAACCGACTGTACTCTCCCAGTCCTCTCAATTGAATTGATAGGAATTTCCCAGTTAGTTCAAGGCTTCTTGTGTCCCTGCTGCTTTCCTATCTGAATGTCTCATTGCTGTCTGTTCTCCCATTTTTGTGCATCTTACTTAGCAGAGAGGTTTTTCTCTGCCTTAGTGTGGGAAGGCTGCAAGCTAGGCTTGTGCTCAGACCTCTGCGTTCCTTACGTCTCATGATGCAGACTGGCAGCCCTGGCGCTGCTATGTCACAGCGCGCATGAAACATGCTTGTTTACTTGAGGCACACAGCTGAGGAAATGCTTTGTACATTTTCCCTCAGATTACAGCTGAAATGGCATGTTTCAGAGGGCCATTTTAGAAGAGACAGCCCCACCTGAAAGCTGGGAGAACAAAGTCTAAACTGCCTTTTCCTCCTTTCTTTTCATGTGTTAATAATTTCATTGGGACAGGCAGTAGGCTGAGAGACTCTGTGGCACATTATCAGTGGAAGTGATTCCACCCTGCCCGCCCCCCCCTCTTCCTGACTCAGTGTTTCTGAAGAGAAGCATTTTCCTTCCTCCCCCATCCCCACATTCTTCTAAGTAGCATACGTATATGGGGATGACAAGACTCTAAGGAAATTATTGTTGATATTGAGAAAGGTGGTTGAACGCACAGGGGATGAATACAGCAAGGCAAGGAGGGAGAGGGAATGAGAAGGTGACCAAGGAACAGGTAAAGCTGTATTCAGCATAATGAGGGGGGAAAACTAACAGAAAATGGAGACTGAAATCCCATGGAAAGGAAGCTCCTAAAGGAATAGACATACAGGAATCTTGCTGTTTTGCTCTCTGGCATCTACATAAACAAAGATACTTCCAATGAATGCATAATTAGCTAGTGTGCCTCACTGTTACAAATACTGAGGCAAAGAAACATTGAGAAAAGATGCTTGTATGCCTAGTAAGAAAATTTACAATTGGGATGTGAAACCTGCTTTATGATTTTAGGGATAGTGTCTCGCTGGTTAGTGCTCTGGAAGAAAACTTATTCTCCAGGTGCCCTCTGTGTATGCTGACTTCTGTGACTTGTGAAAGAGGGAATTTGTAAGCTGTGAACAATGTAAAATATTACTAAGTGTAAAAGGTCAAAATTACTGGATCAGTTCAGGTTTCTAAAAGGGAGGAGGAGAAAAAATGAAACACTGGAAAGGGGGAAATCGCTGATTTTGTCGTTATTCTGGGGGGGAGTGCCCCTCCTCTTCACTGTATAAACGCAATTTGTGGCTGTGATCTTACATTCATAAATTGTAAAGCCAGCAAGAATCATTATGACACTCTAGCCTGAACTGCTGTATATCACAGGCCATCAGACTTCACAGAATTGCTTTCCGTTTACTGTAAAGCTTATCTTGGGGAAAATAAGAAAACTTGGTTTCAGAAAGTCTCCTTGATTTTTAAAAGTCCATCTGAAACATGAATTCCAATATGAGTGTGTTTGCTACCAAGGGGGGCTGTAGCTACCCTCACCTTTTCCTGATGGTAAGCTGCTGTTTTTGTTCAGTCTTTTGCCATTTACTGCAAATAATGGGCTGTTGGCTTCTGTTCTGGGACCTCTTCCTTGAGAGCTTAACTGGGCCCCTGCCATCAGGGAGCAAGGGTTATTTATTTTCTGTGTGTACTGTGACTAGAACAGCCTAATGCAATACACAATAGTTGTTTTGGTTGTGGAAGCCAATACCAAAGCACCTTATATAGCTCTCTTGAGTAATTAATGGGAATAACTTCTACTTTCTGAGTTCTGATATTGAGACTGGTCATCTATCGTTAACTGAGTCTGTATCCCTGGTATTTCTGGTTTGGGTATTTGGTTTTTTTGGTAATGTTATTAAGGCTTTTTTTTATCAATAGGCATGAAGTAGTTGAAACTTGGTAGCGTTTGAAGAAATCCTCCTACAGAGAAGGATTTAATATACGCATTGGTAGCTGTGCAACATTTTGGCCACCAGTGTTCCTAGGTCTCCTCCTGACTTGGAGGCTGAAGGATTTCTTTCTGGAGAAAGCTAAGTAACAGGTAGCATTGCATTTGTTAACGGCTGAGTTATCTGAAGAGAATAAATCTGGGGTATGTGGTTATAAACCCATGAGCCTTTCTTACTGCATTCAAGGAGTATGTTTGTAGGAATGATTTGTATTTTCCTTCATTTTACATGGCTGGGACATACGAGGGTGATGGAGTACAATGTTAGTTGAGATTAATTACACATAGTGTAACTTATGAAAGTCCTTGTGGGTTTCTGTGTGACGCTTAAATGTGACTTGGCTAGAGTTACAGAGCATGGTCTTTCTTTTTGGGGAAAGAATGAGGAAATAGGAATCAGTTCAAAGTGGTAGCTTCAGTGCAGGAAATTGAAAGAGGAAGCTATAGGAATTAAGTGTGGGTTTGTTTGTTGGTTGGTTTGTTGGTTTTTTTTTTAAAAAAAACCCCACAGCAAAACCAACAACCAAAAAAACAAAAACAAAACAAAACCTCATCAAAATCTTCACTATGTTTAAGTAAGTTTAAAGTTTGAAGGATTTATTTAATTATTCCATCAAAGGAAGATTTTGCTATGGAGTGTGAGTAATGAAGATCTTAAGTGATCACTTTTAGTGCAGACAAAGCAAAGTTAATTGGTAAATACATTACTCTATTTGGAAAGGTGCCAGTTCATGACCTGAAAAGAGTTTGGTGTCAATGATCAGAAAATATTCTGTATGTATAGTGTACGGTGTATATATGGTTTTTACGCCTTCAAAACTTAAATCATTATTAAAAAAAATGTTTTGAAGATGAAACTACTGATTGATCTGTAAAACATCAGTTCTGATTTCTAGTAAAATCTGGACAATTGAATATAACTAATACTCCAGTGTAATAACTGTTGCAGTACCACCCGTGTGGAAGGGGAAATGTGGCAGGGTGGATGACGTGTGCTATATATGCATCACCTTGTTGTTTGATCAAGAGCACGAAAGCTGTAATGGGTGTAGTGTTATGAGCAGATAAAGGATGCAGCTGTTAAAATGTGTAGATGAACCAAACAGATGATGGAGAGACAAACAGTGATGTGGACAAATCAAACAGCCTAATTTTTTTTGAATAACAGGTGAAGTGGGACTTGTTTAGCCAGTTGACCATACGCTCCCTCTAATTTTGTAGCTGAGAAAACTGGGCTGTACAAGCAGTGGAATATTCAGGCAGTGACATTACCTTGGATGTGACATTGGAGATCATTAACAAAGTAAGGATTTCAGTTTTTGTCCTTTGCATCAAAAATAACATTTGTTACTAAAGTGGAAAGGGTTCAGAAGAAGGCTATAAAAATTATGTGAGATCTTACTACCTGAAGATGTGTACTTTAGGAGTGTCATAACATAACTTGCATAGTGAGACTAAGGAAGCTCACTCTACAGAGTTTATAGAAGTGAAGGTTAAGAGGGGACTTGAAGACAGCTTACAGATACTTTTATTTGGGGAAGAGATCTCTGATTGTAGACTGCTTCTTAATCTTTTGGGAGCAGAAAATGCGTAATGAGGATTGATGACTGGAAGTGGAAGCTAGGCAAATTGAGACTTAAAATAAGGAACCCGTCTTTAACAATGTGGGTAATTAATCACTGGGACAATTTTTCTAGCTGGATGGTAGCTTTCCCATCACCTGAAGTCTCTAAATCAGGACTGAATGTCTCTCTAAAAGATAAGCTCTAGTTCAAACTGAAGTTATGGTCTCAGTGTCGAAATTACTGGCTGAAGTGCTGTGGCCTGTGTTGTGCAGGAGGTCAGTGCATACGATCATAATACTCATTCTGCCCTGAAAAATGTATTAATCTGTTCCTGGCTCATCTGGAAATGACCTTGTTCAAACTTGGCGATTTTATGTGTAAACGGATGAGTGATATTTACCTCCCTGAAGATACAAGACCTTGGTTAATAATAAAGGCTGTGAAGGCTGCAGAAATACTGCCAGGAAATATATGGAACTAGAAATCACAGTCTCTTTGCTGGTATGGCTGAAACTGTAGGAAATCGTATGTGGGAACCTTTCTCCTGGCCTGCCCCTGGCCAGCCGCGCCAGGTACTTGCCCTGGGAGCTTCTGTAGCAAAGGCTGGTTGAAGGGGATGGACCCTCAGCATCGTTTGGTGAGACACCTAGTACTTTCTGCTTGCTCTGAACTGGGTGCTTGCTAGCTCTAATTACAGTTTAGCAACATTAATGATAGACGTGAATACTGTTGTGGGTTTGCTAACAAGAAGTTTACAGCCAGAGATGAAAAGGCAGGTCGACCTAAGTCCCTGTGTTCAGTCACTTGTAACTTTCTTATCACTTCAGCGGCATAGCTGTAATGGTAAGTGTTTGGAAAGCAGACTTGTTCTGTCAGGGTTTGGGGTTTGCTGACAGAAGGAAAGGTTGTAATTCTTTGTGCTGATGGTATTAAACTATAATTTATGATCTTTGAGCAATAGTGAATGAATAAGCAAATCCTGGGTTATGAGCGGTGTACCCTTCTGGTGTTTGAACACTGCTCATGTCTTGCAAGAAGCAAATCTAGTCGTCAGGAGATGTTTTAAGTCAGGCTGTGTCAGCCTGTAATGTTGAAGATCACTTTAACAAGGCAGAGAGGGGTTTAGACTCTGGCACAGAACTCATCAGCTCCGTCCAGCTTCAGTCACTGCTACTAGTTCTCTCTCAAAATTCACCCAGAGTATACCAGGTATAAAAATAATAGTTGGTTTTAGGTAGTACTTTTCTATGTTCTGTAGTTCCAATAAATAATTCTGGAAAAAACATAGTGGTTTAATTTTTAGCAAGTTTATAATATATGCAATCATTATGTTTTTCTGTACGTTACACACAGCACAAACCAGCCTTTTACCCAGCTGAGAAACGGTTCAATTTATACACACAAATTAAAACGTGATCCCTTGTGTGCCAAAAACTGGATCAGCTGCACTGGAAATACTGCTTTCTACGTTGAAGAAAAAAGCCCGTATAATTAGCCTGACTGTGTGCTGCTCTTGTGCCTCTGGAAGTCCCGAATTTCATTTTGGAGCTAATACCTAGGTGCTTCTGTGGTCCGTCCTCTCCAGTGCACGGCCCTTTCCGGAACTGATGCTTCTCCTTTCGATACGGAAGGCTCCAGTGTCCAAAACCCACTGACCAACACTACTCATGCTCTTGCATTGTGCCGTGGGTTACAGTGGAGTGTTCTCAGGCCTAACTGAGGTCCAGTACAGAGCTAAACTCATTTTAGTTTTCTTTAAGTGAGATTCCTTAAAATGACAGGGTGTTTACTGAAGGTGCAGGATTGACAAGCTTGAGTCTTGGTATTGTGCTTCCTTTGCTTTAAAAGCAATTTGGATATGTGCAGGGGGGATAGGAGTCTTCTCTACTGCGGTGCTAGTCTCTCTTTCTTGAAATGCATGAACCGTTTGCAGAAGGGTGAGACTCTCGTGATGCTTTTATATCTTGCCCCCTTCTCGGGCAATGGAGAAGGAATCCATCATAGCCATGTGCCTACTGCCAAACTGAGTGGAGAGAAGCGAAAGTTGAAATATTTTTTTCTTGGGACATTTGGCTAAAGGTGATGCATATTGGATTTTATTTTTTAGAGCAGAACTTGCTAAAAATAAAGGTGAGAATGATGTTTTTGATACTTTCTTGTTTTGTTGCTTTGACTGTTAGGCCTAGCTTATCCCTTCTCTAAAATGTTGTCAAGACTTTACTAACTCTATTTTATACTTAACTTTTTTGTCACTTACATTTTTTTTCTGTCTGAGCATTTGGAATAAGGTGGGACACAAGCTTCCCTTAGCTGGGGTTTATCTGAACCAAATGGCTTGGTTTGTCTAAACCAACTGGGAGTTGTCTGCTGTCAGCACCTTGATAATTAGTAACTGAACAATTCTTTGTAGTGGCAGCATCTTATTGTTTTGCAACTGGCACACTTCTCTCGTTCATTTGAGATACCTCTCATCTGAAAGACAATTTAAACCAGCTTTTTAAAAGTGATCCTTAAATCTTCCCAGTTGTCCCATGTTCTCTGAGTTACAGCATCGCCTCTTCCAAGCTTCTGTCTAATCAGCCATTTTTTTCCTAGTGATACCAGAAACTTCAAAAAAAACCTTGGATACCTCTTCAGGGGTGCAATATTATAGATTGGGGATGCAGGTACAAGCTGCTGGTTTGGTGGACAGTGCAAAATTGGACAGACACTAGATGAGCGCTTTGATGTTAAAATGTGCTTCTGTATGGGAGAATTGAGTGGCTGAATGATCGTGATGACAAGAAAATGAAGCATGTGCTAAACAGAGCTTCAGGAGTAAACCACCTTTCCAGGTCTGATAGAAAAAAAACAATCATTTTCAACTGAAGTAAAGTAATTAACAACCAAAACATCCCCAAACCCAATAAGGTAAAAAGATGAAGAGTAGGATGGATGGGCTCATATGAAGTCCGAGCATTTTTTTCAACCTTACTGCATTGTTTACAATAAGTCTGGTACTTAAAAACAATTTTGCTTTACTTGGAAAATCTTTTGAGTCTTGATACTTGCTACTGCTTCCCACCAAATATATAGTTTAGCAAAATTAGTTTGCTAAGCATCTTGGAGATGGTGAATGAACATTTTCTAAGATACTGACTTCAGCAAGTGTGGTTGGGGAACAGTCCTGACAGGGTCTACCTGTATTTGAACACTTAAGTGATGCCAGGTAGTTGGCCTCTCCATCTGTGCTTTAATTGTTTTCACTTCTTATCTTGTTGTTGCTACCAGTCTTCTGGTTAGATGGGCTATGTTATCATGTGGTACATCTTCTGGCACTAGGAACTTCTTTATCCTAGTGATTCATGCTCAGTAATTCTCCTGACTGTTTTGCAGTGTCCATATTCAAACTTTGATCTTTCTTTTTCTGTCACTTACTAACCACTATTTTGCACTTCTGAGTGTGCAAAGAACTCAACTGATGTACAATGCTGATGCAGTTAAACAGATACTATTCTCTTGCCACCACCCATGGCCTGTGTGCCACAGACCATGTGACAGCTTTTACTGTAATGTCACATCCAGGTCCTCTTACACCCTCTGTACTTTTTTTAATAAAATTAATCTCAGCTGACACTTTTCTGGGATTGATGCATTTCTGTCCTTTTTGTCTCATTCTTCATTCTAATTCAAGTGAACGTATCTTGCTATAGCTGAGATTATCTTTGGCTTTGGTTTCAATCTTCAGCAATAGATGGTTTCTTCTACTTGGTAGTTTGGTCTTTTTACTTTGTTCCTGCTTGGTCCCTCTTCTTCAAGGTATGTCCCTATGAATAGCTGTCAGTTTTGTTCAGCGTGCTGATGTGCATGGTCTTGTGAATGGCTTCTAGAGACTGAGCCCAGCTTTCCTACTGTGCTATGTCTTTGTCTAAGCATTCTTGTAACTCACCAATTCTCATTGTTGGTGAACAATCCACAAGTAGCACTTGTTGCTCTGTGAACCTGTTTGCTAGATGCATAAAGACAATCCTTGTTCCTTTGAAAAATTTAAGTTTCTGGTAGCTGTTTGTTCTTTCTGAAGAGAAGAATTATATGGGAGGACTCTTGGCATTGCAGACTCATAAGAGAGGAATACACACGTTTCTGATGATTGGGGCAAAAGGTCAGAAAAAAAGCTTCTGAGTTCTGTTTAGCTCAGGTAGTATTTTATAATTTACGTGCACTTCAAGACTTTTCATTTTCCTGTTCCGTAAAATGGAGATGGTTACATTTTTCATTAGTGTTTATTTGAACTTTTCTAAAAAAAAGAATTTATAGAATTACAAAATATTGTTGATACACTTTGAGTCTTGGTAAATAAGTGAGAGAGGAAATGAACTGAAACCAATCTTTGCTTTTAAGCATATTTATAATTTTGAAGCTGAGATGCATGCTACTGATGTGAGATTTCATGGCAGGGTGGAGGGGAGAGTTTTCTTCAAAGCACTTTGATTTTCTTTTATGCAGTCCTCCCTGAAGTGTTTCACTAATACATGATTGATGTACTCTGTGATGAATACTGCTGTACATCTCTGTGGATTGATTACCTTTACAGCAATGTAACTTCTTATTGAAAAAGTAGATGATGCAAAGGATCATCCTGTCCCTGTGGAGTCACTAGGGACATTTCCCTCCTGGACACAAGATTTTTGGTTGCTTGTGTGAGATGTGTAACACCAACATGAGCTTCTTAACAGCATAGAAGAGTATCATGCATTGATCTTGCTGAGAAAAGAGTTCAAGGGCTTCTGCAGATTTAGGGATTTGGTCAGGTTGTGTATGTCATGCAGAAAGGAAGGGGTACTGTTATGTTGGCCAACGTTTGGCTTGCAGCTGGCCAGTGTAAAATAGGAAGAGAGTTTGTCACTTTACTGAGGAAAACTTTGTCACACCAAAGCAGAAAAAACCTGCGTATTTGAGATTATTATCTTCATGATATTTTGGATTAATTCGGAGGAAAAAGCATGAAATTAAAGGTTCGTGCTTCAATCAGTCCATTTGCAGTCTAAATGGAGTCTTGGCCTTTGTGTGTGTATTGAGGCATAACTAGTGGTGGAAGAACTATCTGTGTTTGCTATAGTTTTACTTCCAGTCTTACTGATTTTTCTGATGACATTACTGTTTCATCCATGTCATGAAATTCTACGAATATTTTAAAATTATGAATATCTAAGTATGTGTAGCCTAGAAATTTTGAGTTATAATTTCCTGAACTTGTGTGATGCTTTTATGTGAAAGAGCATTGTAGATGCTGTTGGTTGTGGTTTTTCATGATTTGGTTTGAGGCCCGCTGAATCTCTGCTTAATAACGGAAGACACTAGCATGCTTATGCAAGGTAGATGCACTTCCATACTGGGCTTTTTCGAATTATACTACTTTTATATTAGACAGCGGTCAGCTTTAGCAACTTGCTTTTTCACAGTAGTATGCTGTAATTGTAGAAAGCCTGGATAATGCTGCTGCTTGTGCTCCTGCCCATTTCTCTTGTCAATGTCACAGCATAAGATTGTAATGTTGGATGTATGGGAGATCTTCCGGTGGCTGAAGATGCTGCCTGCAAAATATCTGCCTCACTATGCAAACCATTTTTTTGAAAGCATCCGGAAAACGTAAAAGCTTTTTTTTTTCCTTTTGAGATATTTGAGGAAAAAGTAGTAGTTCTACTGTATTCTTCTTACACTTTTATGTAGTTCTGGTTCATAGAATTACTGCTAAAAGAGCATGTAAATGTGAGCCATAGCTTCTCAGTTTTATTTTACTCCGTCTGTCACTTGCTGGGAGGGAGTCTGAACAAATGATTCGATTTAAAAATGGTAAAAATTGATTTCTTATTTTGAACATCACAATTCTAAGTCTTGCATGCTAAGCACCAAGAGTCACTAGGGACCTGGACTTCAGTGAAGTAATGGGGTGCTTGACCCTACTGAAAATCAGGAACATCTTGGGCAAACCCCTTAAAACCAAGTCACGGAAAACTTGACAAAGCATTACAAAGTTTGCCTGTTAATCCATCTTTTTCTTACTTTTTCTGGCAGTAGAACAATGGATGTTTGGAGGAGTTGATGTATCTCTGTCTAATATTCTTGAGCAGAAGGTGCAACACATATGCAAACTAACTTTGGGTTAAAATAAACAGACCTTCTATGCTGTAAATATCCACTTGATAACTAATGTCACAAGTGGTGTTCCCCAGGACTCAGTACTGGGGCCAGTTCTATTTAATATCTTAATCAACAATCTGGATGAGTGGGTCGAGTGCACCCGCAGTAAGTTTGCAGACAACACCAAGTTGGGCGGGAGTGTAGATCGGCTTGAGGGTTGGAGGGCTCTACAGAGGGATCTGGACAGGCTGGATCGATGGGCCGAGGCCAATGGTATGAGGTTGAACAAGGCCAAGTACTGGGTCCTCGTACTTGGATCACAACAGCCCCATGCAGTGCTACAGGGTTGGGGAGGAGTGGCTGGAAAGCTGCCTGGTGGAAAAGGACCTGGGGATATTGATCAACAGCCAGCTGGGTATGAGTTGTCAGTGTGCCCAGGTGGCCAAGAAGGCCAACAGCATCCAGGCTTGTATTAGAAATAGTGTGGTGGTCAGGGCTAGGGAAGTGATTGGCTCCCTGTACTCGGCACTGGTGAGGCTGCACCTTGAATACTGTGTTCAGTTTTGGGCCCCTCCCTACAGGAGGGACATTGAGGTACTGGAACTTGTCCAGAGAGGGCAACAAAGCTGGTGAGGGGTCTGGAGCACAAGTCTTATGAGGATCAGCTGAGGGAACTGGGATTGTTTAGCCTGGAGAAAAGGAGGCTGATGGGAGACCTTATGGCTCTTTACAACTACCTGAAAGGAGATTGTGGTGAGGTGGGGGTTGGTCTCTTCTGCCAAGTAGTAAGCGATAAGACAAGAGGAAATGGCCTCAAGTTGTGCTGGGGAGGTTTAGGATGGATATTAGGAAAAAATTCTTTACAGAAGGGCTTATCAAGCACTGGAACAGGCTGCCCAGGGAAGTGGTTGAGTCACCATCCCTGGAGGTATTTAAAAGACATGTAGATGTAGTGCTGAGGGACATGGTTTAGTAGTAACTTGGTAGTGCTAGGTTAACAGTTGGACTCGATGAATTTAAAGGTCCCTTCCAACCTAGACAATTCTATGTGTAGAGATTAGCTTATTTTACTAGCTAATAGCTGTCATGAGAAGTTAAGACTGAGGCAGATATAAATGTTGGGTTTGAATTTTGTGATTCACCTGCTCCGGTGCTGAATAGAGAAACATGATTTTGACTGTTACATCACATTCTAATATATTCTTCAGACCTCTTCTATCGAATAGTAAGTGGGAAACATAAGCTATCCTTACACTATAGAGTTGAAAGTACTTTTAAAAATGTCTTTAGGAGGTAGGTCATGAGGTTACCTTGGAAGACAAACATTTTTTAATCTGGGGAAACCCATGCACGTTCTAGGATCCTCCTGCATAGGAAAATGTGCTATTCTGACTTGTTTTGGGAGAAGACCTAGCTTAAATAAACACCCAATACTTCCACATTTCTAATTAGTTTATCTTGCAATGTGTGCTGAATCGATCCAGGGACAGTATAACAGCTTAGTTAAGGTGCAGCTTAAGGTAAGTGTTTAAGCATCTCGATTCTACATGTTGCCCTGCCCTTAATCTCTCATTATATTCCACTGGTTTACAGCCTGTCATTTCTTGGAGTTATTTCTGTAGCCGTATGCATGTAACACGGGACCAACACCTGCAAAAGTTTTTAGAGGCATGTGAGCAGGCTCCCTTCTTTCTGAAGAGCAGGTGCTGTGCTTTGGGAGAAAAAATTAGTGTGCCGTTAGTGCAGTTTCAACATCACTTGGGTTTCCTCTGTTTGTGCTTAATAGAAAGGCTGCTTTACAAATGTACAGAGAACGTGTTGTTTGATTAGCTGTTGAAATACCATCTGATACGCCAAAGTTATCTCGGCCTATGTGCCATCCCAATAAATTACTAACATAGAGAACAAGGATGAAGGATTAATCACTAAAACGTAATAAGATGCATTAAACAGCTCAGGTTGAGCTATGTAGAGCAATAAAATACCAAATTGTCTTAACCTTTAAGAAGTGCTTATGAGGCACCTTCCATCTGTCAACAGTCATGGCTCTGGAAGTAGCCACTGCATCTTTCACACTTGTCTAGCGTATTGGTAAAGGTGGTGCCAAATTGGCATGTTTTGGGGGGGGTAGAGTTTGGGGTTTTTTAGGGGTTTTCTATTACAGTCTGCACTATTGGGATTTTCCCTGCTGCCACTTATTTATTTTGTTTTGAATCAAAATTCTCTCAAATGGAGAGTCAAAAAGAAATCTTCCGAGTGTTGTTTGTTTGAAAGTCTAGGTGTATGGAAGAAGCGATAACTTTGGAACCTTCTTTCTTTGTGTGTGGAGGATGCTGTGCCCTCTCTACATATCTTCCATGATTAATATAAGATACTCCATTGATAATGATCCTTCGACTTGGCTCACTACCTAACCTGCCAAGTTTTGTTATCTAGAGTTATGTATTTATTATTTATGTGAGATGGGTTTTTTTCCCCCCGAAGTTCTTCATCAGACATTGTTTTTAACTTAATTTATAAGTGACTGCTATCAAATAGAACTGGATTTTTTTCCACATGATGTTACAGTTTACCCACAGATTTGTATGAAACTAGAGATACATTTGATTGCAGAGCCTCTTTCTTCTTCACACCCTAGAACAGGAGTAAAAGGTCCCTGTATGTGGCAGGTACATAGCATTCAAAGATTTATTAGTAAAAGCCGTCTTCAGTTAGGAGTCTTGGAGTCTTCCTAAACAGCCATCCCCTCTGAGAGAATACCTTCAGCATGTTGTTATTCATTACTTCCCTTATGTTTTTGCCAATGCTAATGTATACTCAAGGGGAGAGTGTTTTCTCTGATTCAAATTCACTGATGTGTTTTTTTCCCTGCTCTGGTCCATCAAAGATCTACAGGTGAAAGATTTTACTTTTTTGGAAAGAAAGAGAAAAATATGACTATGCATATTTTCCCTAGGGGTTTTGGGTTTTTTTGTCTTAATCTTTAATCACATAAGCGGTCATTACCTGTTTTTGTATCATCTCTGCTCTGATCTGAACCCATTTAACCAAAAGGAACTTGTGAAGCTTTAATTGTTTCAGTGTCTACCTGAGGTATAAATCCTGTATTTGAAGTTTTAAAACTTTGAAGTAGTTATTTTCTTTCCATCTACAGGTTAAAAGGATCCAGCAGGGATTGTCTTATTGTTGCTTTAGGATTTCAAAAGCTCTGTTTACTTTTAACATGCTTGGGTTTACAGCACAACACTATGTAGTGGAGAAATGCATACAAGTAATTACGTCAATTACCATCAGCTCTATACAATTCTTCTGTGATGCTACGTGATTTAAATGTCATTATGTGCCTGGAAAAGGATGGGAAATTGTTGTTGTTAGCTGCTGTTTGCTGCTTACAGCTGTTTTTATGACTGGTTTTGCTCATAAACAGGTGTTTAGAACATTCCTTTGACTAAGCAATACAGCTTGTGCTGCTGTGAATTAATTTGTCTTGCATGTCTGGGTAGCTTGGATTTCTTTTGTTTTTCACTTTAAAGAAAAGAAAAATAAATAAAAAAGCAGGAAGGCTCCTAGAAGCTGAGATTATTTTTGGTAAGCCAAGAAACTACAAGCTTGTGATGAGACAGAATGTGTCCTTCAAAAGAAAGGTGGTTTGCTGTGGATAACTGTGGGCCTGGCCTCCCAGTAAAATCTCATTTTACTCTGGTTCCTGTCCATTCCTGTTGAATGAGCTCTCTGGTACTTTTTCTACTTTGGTTAGAAGTCCTATGCCTGCTGCCTGTTATTCCTGAAGCTGATCTGTGGTAAGTGACAAAGGAATGGACGTATGCACCAAAAGTAGGTATCTGTTCAGTAATATTCCATGGTGAAAACTTAAATAGCTCCATATAAAATGCATTTGAAAAACATCAGCAGACAGTGCTTCTGAAAAAGGTAAGGTGAATTCCTCCCCTGCCCCCGTTCTTGTTACTAACATCTGAAAGCAAGGAGGATGCATCCAGTGTAATTCGCCTGTGGACTCGACAGTGCTTACAGGTGAATGGAAGCCTCAAAAGAGCTTGTTGGGTCCTGTAAAGCTTTTAAGCCATTTTCTCTATGTATTTCATTCAAAAAGTACTGACCTCTGCTTCAGCTGTTCCTTGCTAGTTAATCAGAGAGTAGAAAATCAGAATGCTTTTAACACAGTTGGTCACTGCCATTTCATACATGATCCAAAAGGGTTAATTTCTATTAAAAAAAAGACAAAAAAAGTGCAAAAAAACCCCAACCCAAGATCCAAACAAACAAAACCTGTGAAAATGTAAATATAAAACAAGAAATGCAAGTCATTGGTTTGTATGCATTGGGATTGTGCATTGCTGAGAATGTGGGGTGTTCTGGCTGCACCTAAATCATTAGAAAAACAGAACTTTCATTAAGAGTAGTCTTGTTGTGGTTAAGAATAACATAATCAGGGAAGAAAAATGATAGTTACAGATCTACTGGGCAACAAAATAGCTGTTAAACCACAGACTATAGAAAACGACTTGATCTCCCAGACACATGGTACCTTTAAAATGTCTTTTGGAAGCAGTGTTTTGGTTTGGTATTTTTAGAGACGTAAATTTTAAGATATTGTCTTAAGTTTAACTGCATCTCAGAAGGAGAAATATACTGTAAGGAGTATGTGCTTTGTTGGAGAGTCATCTATTATAACTCATTTCCATGGAAGTGCATGAAAATATATGTGGCTTGGTCACCTTTTCAGTTTGGTTTTTTTGCATCCAACATATTACAATAACTAAAAATAAATGTAAAAATCACAAAGTATTTGGGTTTGGAAGGGACATCAGCAGATCGTCTAGTTGAATCTCCCTGCTCAGGCAGGGTCAACTGGAGCAGGTTGCCCAAGGCCATGTCTAGTTGGGTTTGGAATGCCTCCAAAGATGGAGACACCACAGTCTCTCTGGGCAACCTGTTCCCATGTTTGAACACCCTCACAGCAAAAAACCCAAAAGTTGTATTTTTGGTGGGATTTTTGTTTTCTTTTTTTCAGATGGAATTTCAGTTTGTGCCCATTGTCTCTCGTGTCTTCACTGAGCACTGCTCAGTCTTCTTTACTCCCTCCCAGCATGTATTTATACACTTTAATAAGATTGCCACCTGCCCCCTCTCTTCTCCAGGCTGAATGGTCCCAGTTCCCTCAGCCTGTCACTCAATAAAAGATACTCCATCTTTGTCATCTACCCCTGGGCTCGTTCCTGCAAGTCCATATCTTCCTTGTACTGTGGAGCCCAGCACTGGACACTACTCCAGGTGTGGTTTCCTGAGTGTTGAGCAGATGGGAAGGATCACCTCCCTCAACCTGCTGGCAACATTCTCCGTCAGGCAGCCCAGGAGGCCTTCTGTGTCACCAAGGCGTGTTGCTGACTCATGTTCTGCTTGGTGCCCACGAGGACCCCCAGGTCCTTTTCAGACAAGCTGCTGGTGCCAGCCGACGGGAAAGCAACTACTGATGCCTGGGGTTACTCCTCCTTGGATGCAGAACTGCATTTCCAACTGTTGAACTTCATGAGGTTCCTATCATCCCAATTCTTCAGCCTGTCCAGGTCCCTCCAAATTGCAGCACACCTATCTGGTGGATGAGCCACTCCTCCCTCTGTGTTGTCTGTGACCTTGCTAAGGGTGCTCTTTGTGCCATCAGCCGGGTCACTGATGCAGATGTTGAACAGAAGTCGTCCTGGTATCAACTGTTGGGTACATCATATTGACTTGCCTTCAAACTGACTTCCTGCTGCTGATCACAACTGACTGGACCTAGTCATTCAACCAGTTTTAAGACCACCCCTATGCACATATCTAACCTGAACTTTGTCAGCTTGCCAATAAGGATGTTGTGAGAGATGGTGTCAAAAACCTTACTACATCAAGGTAAACAACATCTGCTGCTCTCCCTTTGCCCACTGAGCTAATCACCTCCCTGTAGAAGGCTGTTGGGCATGGTTTACCCTTATTAATTCCATGCTGACTACTTCCAATTGCATTCTTACCCCAATTATGTTTGAAAGTGTTGTGCAGAAGACTTCGCTCCGTCACCTTCCCAGGGACTGAGGTGAGGCTGACTGGTCTGTACTTCCCCGGATTCTCCTTCTTACCCACCATGTGGGCAGGAGTGACATTTGCTCCTTTCCTCTTTTCAGGAGCATCTCCCAGTCACCATGACCTCTCAAAGATAGCAGAGAGTGCCCTTGCAATGGCATCAGCCAGCTCCCTTAGCACTTGTGTTTATCCCGTCAGGTCCATGGACTTGTTTATGTCCTGTTTCTTTGTGTTGTCTAATCCAATTCCTCTGCACAGAGGGTCAGTCTTCCTTGTTCCAAGCTTTCCATCTGGTCATGGAGTCCTAGGATTCCTGAAGATTGGCCTTTCCAGTCAAGGGTCAAGATGGAAGAGGCATAGGTGCTCTGTCTTCTTTCTTCAGTGTCCTTTGTCACAAGGTTAGAAGTGGAAGAACTTGATCTTTTAATGGCAAATAGACAACAGGAGGAATGCTGAACACGTAAGTACAGTTCCTAGGAGCCCGAGGAATCCTTTCTATTTTGTCTTCTGTTATCTCTGTTAGAGAAAGAAAGCAGCGTTGAGTATTCTAACTGTGAGGTAACTTCAGCCTTTACCTGTGCATATCATTAGATTCATGTAGGGATGCGTTGGGACTTGTGGCTTTTGCACATGAATGTCGGTGGTGGTGGTGCTTGCACTTCCCTTGACACTGCAGCCTTCTCTCCTCTGGAGTTCAGTTTGCGTAGAACATAGACGAAACGTTACTTCAAAGAAATCAGCCCAATTCAGCAAAAAATAACTGAGAAGTGGTACTTTTATCTTAATTCTTTTGTTGCACATCTAGTCTGCAAACAAAGCTGCTCTTCTTGCGGCTTTATTGCTCCGCTTTCCACAAACAGACCACCTTCTCATATTTGTAAGAGATGTCCATGTCTTTTGGTTGCTGAAAAGAATTTGCCAGTGCTTGTTGGTTAAGTTTATATCAAACAAATGCCTAGGGCGAAGTTTACTCGAGATGTGTAAATCATAGGGAACAGAGTAGAGGTTGAATATGGTTACTGTCCTAATGGCTCTAATCACTGAGGGTCACTGCAACTTTACAGATTAATTCTATCCAGCTGTATTTTTGTTGTCTGTTCAATGTTGGTGTCATCTGAGCATGGGACTGGAGCTATGTTTACAGAAAAACAAGCTTAGTAGCAGCCTTTAGGCTTTGCTCAACCATGTAAAACATGCAGAGGCCATCTGCATGGAGCAGCGCTCAGATTGATGCCTGAGCAGTGGGGACTGTCTCCTGCTTCAATTGCATGTGTTTTCCCATTTATTTGTGACACATTTATTTGTCTGACACAGTTGTTTCTGACACATTTCTGTCTGATGCATTTAGTATTACTGTATTTCATGAGAAAGAATATTGTGGTAGTTAATAGATTAAGGATGAACAGATGGAGGTTTAAAGGGAAGCTGAGGAAGAGCTTGGAAAAGAACCTGGCCCATATTTGTGTCTCAATCCACTGCCTAATCCATATGACCATGTTTTTAATTACAATTTGAATAGACACAACATCACTGGTACTTCATGGTTACACAGTGAAAGCCTCTGCCTTGCTGTGGTTCCTTACCAAGAAAAGGGTGAGAATATTTGCTTGTAAGGTGGGCTTCCCCCCTTCCTCACCTCATTCCTGGAGATTCACATTAGGCTTCTCTTCGCCAAAGCTGCTTTTGTGTAACATCTTTTACCTCTCAAAGTCTAAGTGAAATACCTGCAGAGATGCAGGGGAGGCTTAGGCTGAAGGGATATTTTCACCATGAAATGGAGTGGGGTAGAGAGACACAGAAGTTAGTACAGAACCAAGTTGTGCCTTGTCAGTGTAGCTCAATTATGGGAGACACAGACATTGATTTTGACTTTTTTCTGTTTTTGTGCCCACTTGGTGATACATTGAGGATCTGTACACTGCACGGCTTTGGGAGATGTACATCTGTCTGGAAAAATCATCATCTCCTATATGCCTGTATTGCTTGCTGTTGTCCGTGACTTTCCTTGGCATGCTGTGTACTTCTCTTTAGGAAGCATTTGGGTGTTTAGAAAATGTCTGATTTTCTTCCAGATATAGGAGAGGAGATTTCAAGGTACAAACTTTTGTTGCCTCTGTTTGGTTTAGGTTGCATTTGGGGAAAAAAGAAAAGCTCCCGTAGTCAATTATTTATTTGTTTTTAATTGTTTTATCTTTTTAATTGTTGGTAACAGAACCAGAGGCCCCTAGAGCTGTTTATTAATTTGAAATCAGAATAACAGGAAAACAATGTGACTAAATTAATATTTGAACAAGCCAGGCAGACTTAAAAGGGCAGCGTACTACATGGAGATTTTGGTCTATGGTATGTTAATGAATAAATCATTACAGCTAACTTCTGGTTAATATCTGTTTCCACAGCAGGTGTTATCGCACAGTTACCTGGATTTTAGCCAGTGAGGGCATGTTCTGTAAAATGAGGTAGTAAACCTGAATTGATGCCTTGCCTTTCTTAGTTTGGATGTTGTTGGAGGCATGTCCTTGTTCTGATTCTAGGATCCCAGTCCTCCTGAGACGTATAAAAGATATGAAGATTTTGTTTCTCACAGCACTGTTCTTTTTCCGTGAGAAGAACAATAGTATCCATCCTTGGCCTCTCGGGGTGTTTTATATACACATTTGGGTAGATTCCTGTCTACCAAGTTTACCAGTCCTGTTATCACTTAGGTAGCTTTTGATGTTATTCATGCATGCAGTGATCTCTGAACTCTTTAGTGGGCAGTTGTGAGCAAAATGCTGTGCTTGGAGAACTGGATGGAATGAAGAATCTGTGCAGGCAGGAGGATTTAATGCATCTTAGTACTTGTTATGGAGTAGTGAACGCTCCTCTTCATATCGGACTTCAAAGAAGAGATGAGGAAGTTAAGACAAAAGTGGAAGAAATGAAATGCAATAGGTTTGTGCTTGTTTTCAGACTGGTGTTGACAAAATCTAGACTTTAATTTGCGTTTTATCTAGCAAAAATGATTTACATTTAAAAACAAACAAAAAACCAAACACTGTCAACTCTTCAAAAACAAATATAGGAATTTCTGTAGAAAAAGTGTGTATTCCCCTGGAATAGCAAAAGTGTGACTTGGACTGGATGGACTAATTTGGCCTGTAGTTTTACAAGTCTTTCTCACCTTATTCAGAGTGTGTGGGTGTGGTGATATTGAGTGTGATTCCTTCCAAGTCAGTCATCCAGAGTGGGAATCTGAATATTTTTAGCCATTAAATTGGCTATAGCTCTTCCTACTGGAGTTGTGATCTTGTTGGACTGGATAGTCTGCGAGCATGGCTGAGATACTTCAAAATTTGCAGGTGTTGTAAGTTGTAGTGCTGCTGGTAACGCTGTGGCTGACTGCTTTCCATTTGGCTGTGGAGCCATGTGTTTAGTGTTTCGTTCTATGAATGCTAAAACCCATTGCAGTACCATCAAGTTAAATTACATCACCAAAATCTGGAGTGGTGGCCCAGATGAGAAGCGTGTCATACAGCCCTAGGCCAGTCACAGTATCACAGTATCATCAGGGTTGGAAGGGACCTCTGGAGATCATCTAGTCCAACCCCCCTGCCACAGCAGGGACACCTACAGCAGTTGCACAGGACGGCGTCCAGGCGGGTTTTGAATGTCTCCAGTGTGGGAGACTCCACAACCTCTCTGGGCAGCCTGTGCCAGTGCTCTGCCACCCTCAGAGTAAAGAAGTCCCTCCTCATGTTAAGACGGAACTTCCTGTGCTCCAGTTTGTGCCCGTTACCTCTAGTCCTATCACTGGGCACAACTGAAAAAAGGCTATTCTCACCTACCTGGCACCCTCCCCTTAAGTACTTAAAGTATTGATAAGATCCTCCTGGGCCTTAGCTGATTTCATATGTTGGAAACCTGTTGCTGGGGTACTTCTTTCCCAGAATGAAGTATGGGTGAGAGGACCCTGTTCATCTCTCCCAGGGTTCCCTCTCTCAAAAGCAACAGTCAACATCAGTGGTCTCCTTGGACCATTCCCGTCTGCATGAGCTGCTTTCCCAAAGCCTGATCACCTCACTTGTGCAGCAGCAATTTTTCTCTCCTGTGCTCTTTTGAGAGGAGTGCTGCCAGCTGCAGGAGCAGAGGAGTGCAGGCTGTCTCCAGCCTCTCCAAACTGTTGGGTTGGGATAGCTGAATGGAAATGGGATTCAACTGACTGTAGAGTGGTGTGAAGTGTCATTTTAAATATCCTTTGGTAGCCTGCCTGGCCTTTAGTTGGCACTCCAGAAAAGCGTGGCTTTCTTTTACATTCTTTGCCATGTTTGCCGGTCCTGTGCAGATGTCTTGGATAACACAAACATATTTTAAGTGATGCAAGACACACGTGTTTTGGCAGCTGTGTGTTGTGCTAAGTAAAACTGCATGGACCTGGCAAGACCAGGATAGAGGGGAGGTAAATGTGTAGTAGGGCTAGCAGCTGCTGAGAAGAGCATGTGGTTGTTAAGGATACTGCAGATATCTAGGTACTAATAGCACCTCGTATTTTTTATGATTTGTTTTAAAATACAATTTGATACAGTGTATGCTTGGAACAATAATGCTGATATATGTTTGACTGTCCTCTGATTCCATAGGTACCTGTGTGGCTTGAGAAAGCAAACCTAGCTCTGTTCACTGGAATTTATTGAGGATGGGAACATTAAGCAGTATCACTCAGCTCCAAATTTCCAGTTTTTCCTTCTTTAGCTACCCTCAGTAGTGGCAGTCTTTACCTGCTGTGTTATGCTGTAGTCTTGCGTTATGCTTCACTTAAGAGTTGGATGCAGTTCAGCAGTATGTGAAATGATTTGTTTATTTAACCAATGAAGTATAAGTGTTTTGGAATTCATTTAGATGACTAGTGATATCTGTTTCAGGGTGAGTATAGCTATCTTGGAAATAAAGCTTTTACCTAGTCTTGTGGCTTAAGTTTCAAGTAATTGAGTGACCTTCTTATCTAAATGGTTCCTTTTCTGGAAGAGGAGTAACATGGTACAGAATGAGCTGGTCAGGAAGTCCTCCCCCGGCTCTCTGCTACTAGAGATCTTGATGTCCAGCAGTGCCTAGCTGTCAAATGCAACCCTGAATGCAGGCTGAGGACTGAAAATTTAGGCTAGAAACCATTTTGTGATTTATGGAATGGATTTTTCTCCTCTGTGTCTCTGGCATAAAGTGAGGCAGAAGGCTATTGGAGAAGGGAAACCAAACATGAGGCTAAAAAGAGGTAATATTAAAATATTACTTCATTTTTAAATTTCCTATTTCCTGAATGTGTTAATGCTGGATAGTTGCCAGCGGGACTGTAGTTTTTTTTTTTACTGCCTTTCTTCAATTTTTATTTATTTTTCTCTCCATTTCACAGCACTCCAGGGTCTTTTATTAATGTTTTTTTTGAGTTGAAACGTAAAGGACTAGAAAGGCCGCTTTATTCTCTGCCCTTTATTCCCCTTGAGGATAAGGAAATAGAAGGTGAAAAAAAATCCATTGGAGGCTGTAGTAATCAAAATTGTTCTTTGGAAAAGCTTTACAGGTTTCAGTTTAAATATGGGAGGAGAAGAGACAGGGACGAAATCCACTTCAAGTCCCCAGCTAGTTATTAGGTATAAATATGCACAGCAATTCAGTCTTTGATGTTAAAACTCGTGGGGTCTGGGAGATGCAAGGCATTTAAAAGCATAATATTCCTTTTTATTTTTTTAGGGCTAGTTTCTTTGCTCTAGTTAGTTGCAGAAGAACAAATTTCCAACTGCTTGGAATTCTTACTTTGTGAGTAGAGGATTCTCTGTGATTTTAGAGCTACCTGACATCTGTACTTTCTGTGAACTTACTTGCTTTTACAAATACTTAGTTCTCCATTTCAGAAAATCTGAGATTATGTTTCTAGGTAAAGCAACATTTCATATTGTGGAACTGTGTAGGATGTGAAAAAGCTTTCCAGATTTTAAGACTGTAACTATTTTTTAGCAGAAAGTAAGGGAAGGACCAAAGTATTTAAAATAATGAATGATACAGGAAATGTGGCTTTATGAAACCAATAAAAATCCTGACAAAATCCTGGTAAAAATTGAAGGATAGAAAATGCAAAATTAATACAAGAAAATACTTTTCAAACAATTGATCAAGCTGTTGTAATCATTCAGGTTGAGAATTTATTGAAGTTTGAAAGCATCAATCTTCTGTATAGATGATTAGATTCTATTTCACTGTTTATCATAGATATTTGAAGGGGATATAATGCCTCATATTTCATAGTCAATCTCTAAGAACAAAAAGGTTGGAAAGAGACCTGATGTAGAGAACAGTGTGCCACTCCTGCTCTTCCTGTAGCTATCCCATTGCCCCTGGCGATGGCCATGGTGAAAAATAGGATACTGGATTAAGTGGAGTAGAGCATGTTTGCTAACTGCAAGTTCACTACATATATGATATAGACTCTCACCGTGCTTAATGTTTGATTGTAATTTGTTATTTGCTGTTCATATACTTGCCAATGAGGCATTTCCTTCCATTTGATGCAACCAGTCGTCTTTTTTCATCTTTGATATTCTGTTTTACTAAGTAAAATTTAGCTACAATAGGCAAATTCCTCCTGACAGTGTAATCTTTTCTTGTTTTTTCTTTCAGAAACAAGTGGTGATAAAAGGTTGGCAACAGTCATGCTCCTGTGAGAGGCTGAGAATGTACCAATTAAATAGGGTGTGAGTGGCAGACAATGACAGAGCTACTCAGAGTGATGAATGGTGCTTAGAAGATGGATGGGGTGCTCTTTTTCTCTTGAAGTAATAGAAGAACCCCAAATATGGAACTAGAACTGAAAGGCAGCAGATTCAACAGTAATTGATAAAGTAAAATACTTTTGTCATGTTTCATAACGAAGCAGTGGAACTCATTACCGCAAGATAGCATCAAGGCGAAGTGCTTAACTGCAGCTCTTTAATAGAAAATTCATCTGGATAAAAGTGCATCTAGGATTAGGTTATAATTTTCTTTTCATGGAATAGAATATACATAGGGGAGATATGAAACTTGCCCTCATTTAATTTTTATGCCAGCCTTTCCATCCTAGGGGCTTGGAAGATGCTTCTCAAATACCTAGATTCCTCTGTGATTGCTTACAGCGACTTTCCTTTGTACCTGCGTCAGGACTCTTTGTGTTGGCTGCTCGTAGGCACAGAGTGCTGTGAGCAAACTTATCAGGTCAGGTGAAGAGTCCACTATGGTGTGATATTTGGGTTTTGTTCACCTTTCTTCTCCTATCTGTTTAAAGCCAGTTCTATCTGAAATATCATCCCCGATCTGATGGTCAGGATTTGAAAAGTGTCACTGATGTCTCAGGTGCCATTGGTTACCTGTTTTGCAGTGTGGGGAATATTTTGCTGTGAAAGCAGTGTGTGGGGAGTAAAGACACTGCCTTCTTGCGCTGTGTGTGCTTTTTGCTGCTCTTTAAGTGGCTGTTACACACTTTGTATGTGTGAACTGCAAGTGAGCCTGTGTGAGCGTTTGGAAAGCTGTCCATTAACCACAAAATGCTGTTGTCTACAAACCCTTCTGACAGCATCAACTTGTTAAGCAGAGTTGTCTTATTTTAGAAACCTCTTTACTCTCAGCACTTCTGTTTCTTTTCCATCCAGAATAGCACCAAAGCCCTTTTTCAGCTGTTCATTTTTCTCTACCCACCCACTGATAAAGAACATACTGAGGGGAGATAAGTCCCTGGTTTCCACAAGTCTTACTACACTGCATCTTGGTCTTGTAAGAGTAGATAGGAATTCTTTCTGGAGCTGTTTATCATTGTTAGTATTAAGAAAAGGTCTTTTTATGGTGTAGGCGAGCGACTGGAAACCTAGATCTTTTCCCGGATTAGCAAAACTATAAAACTGAGGCAAATCATTTAGGTGTGAATCCTCAAAGGTTATAGACATTTGGTTGCTAGTGAAACCAATGTGAGTTTGTAAATTTGTTTGGAAAACTAGCCTAGTGAGGTTTAATTTTTGTAGGACCTTTCATAATTCCAGCTCAAGCTTGGAATGTATTGAGTGTATGCTGCAACTATAGAATTGATCTCAAAAATGGATTCAAATTTTATGTTTAGCCCTGAGCTTTCTAGATTTCAGTTTTCTCATCTAATAAAGTAAGAATTAAAATTTGGATTTACCTCAGTGGAAAAGATTAACCCCAGAAACAAGCAGTTAAGGCATAAATTCCTTTGCACGGTGATCAGTCAGCTGTGAGGATTATATGCATAAACTAGAATGAAGAGAGAAAAGGAGGCTTACCTTTGTGCCTCCATTTCCTCTCTCTGTGTCCTATCAATCTGTTGTGATTTATTGTTAAGAACATATGGAACCATTTTAAAAAATGAAACGAGAAAGCAAACAACCTAAATGGCTTGTCTGAATATAAATTTGGTTGATTTACATTGTTTTTCCAACTCCTGCTTTCTTATAATCCTGGAATGGTTTGTGGCTTTGGTGGGTAATGAGCTCCATCTAGTGACACAGTGGCCGTGTGCGCTTCTTGTGCTTGCGGCGGCAGCGGGGCACCTCGTCTCTCTGCTTGGCTGGGGAATCAGCTGTGGCTTTGAAAATACATCTGATGGGCAGTGCGGTGACGACGCTTCACAGGAGGAAAACGTAGACAAAAGTGAAATGGTTCTGTGAAGGCATTAATCCGATCATTACACTTACTCTTCTTACGGATTGCTTGCACTTAAACAAAATAACATTTTTCTTGAGAGAAAAATAATTTGTCTATATTAAGTCGTCATTCAACTCCATGTGCATGTGTATACCATCTATAGCAACGTGAATACTGATGATTATGTGAAAGTTCAAAAACAGCTGGAGCCTTTCCCTCTGGTTTACCGTGCTGTTGTATTACTGCTGTAGTGATCCTCAACAGAAACTGAAACTGGTCTTTCCTGGCAGCGAGTCGGGGTTTTACTGTTGCAAGGCCACAAGCACCACAGTGTGTGAATGCCAGAGGGGTCTGGGTCTTTCATGTGCACGCTGGTCTCAGGCGGCTCAACTATGAGTCCTCGGCTGTACACTATTCATAATTAATAGAGCATATCTTTTAGCGCATTAACTGAAACCTGTAGTTCCAGAGCAGAAATGTGAGGTGTGTGCTGGCTGCTGCTCACACAAAGGGAAAGTTTATTATCTGAGAGTACTTTGGGCTGACTTCAGCGTGCCTATTAGTAAGAATATGGAACTCCAGGTTGGCTTACAAAAATGTTTCTGCATGTTGGTAATGTTAGAAACTAAGTTAGCGAGAGAACGCTGCTCCTTTTACAGGGAAGAAGCTGGGGTACCACAGTGCTGAGCCTTCAGACTTCTGGCCTGGCAGCCTCGGGAAGGCTGTGGAGCCTCTGCTGCAGCAGGATGCCTTTCTCTACCTCATACCCATCTGGGCAAGCACATAAACTGCATAGAAAATACCTTGCAGATTAGTAGTAGAGCTGTGGGGCTGTACTGCCGAGGTGTTCCCATTGTAGCAGCTGCAATGAAAATAGCAGTGGTAGCAAAGCTCAGTAGTTGCTGAGGAACAAAGACCCTCTCAGCCATTGTGGATATTTCCTGTGGTTCCCAAACTAGGTTTAGACTAGATTATTTCAGGTTAGCTTGGATATTGCTGGCATACAAATATCGAGAGGCATGGCAGGATATTTCTACAGCAGCAGGGATTTAGCACAGGCTCCAGAATGGTCCTGAGAAGCAAGGCAGGCACCTGTGCGTGGTTGGTCTATACTGAACAGTCTTCTGCTGATGCCAGATTATAGCCAGTACTTGTGACAATGGTCATGACCATGATGTGATGATCGCAGCACAAACTGCAGTCTAAACATAACCTTGAGAGTCAGAAGGGAATATTTTGATAAGCAAAGCTAAACTTTCTATTTTGAGAAAAGTCATCTGATGTATAGCCCGTCACACGGTGCAGCAACCATTTCCTCCTGCATGGAGCTGACATCAGAGATTGGACAGTAGGAGGGTACAGTTAAATAATTCTGTAGACTGTATCAATCAAACACAACTTTTTTCTCTTTTTAAAATTTTAATGAAAATTGCATGTAAAAGAGATATTTATATCCTGTATAGAAGATATTTAGATCACATTCAGCACCCACTATGAGGGAAGAATCCAGATATCCTGTTCAAGTTTACAGTTTTTATGTTGTCCTTTAATCCATTGTGTTCAGTGTTCTTTAGAGGAAAAAGCCAGAGGTCTGCTGTTGCAGAGGGTCAACAGAAATTCCTCTCACATGCTGTGTTTTGCTGATTCCCTTTAACAGGGGGCATGTACAAACACCCGTCCAAATCTGTACAATTCTTTTTTGTTTGTTAGAAGGAAGATTTATTCTCTAAACTGTCTCAACATCTTGTCACATCTGTTGCATAAACCAAATATTTTATCTGTTTTCCTTCACACATAGTCATATCTGACTGTGAGGTGTATTTTGTTATCACTTTTTTGCTGAGCGTTAGGTCTCATCTTTCTTCATGTCATCATTTTGTCTTATTGCCTTTTTTCCCCCTTCTGAACTTGTCAGGTACCTCTATTTATAGATACTAGCAACTATCAGTAATATACCGTGCTACTTCTCTTTATTGATATGTTTCTGACAGAGCTAATAGCTGGTGAAAGGAAACATTTCTTATGTAATTATGCTGAAGTCATTGAGTATTAGCATGCTTCTTGTGCTTGATGGTGTATGGGGCGGTGTCTTGCAACTTCTTGGGAAGGTGGGGAGAGCTTCAGTTATGCAGCACATTTGCTTGAGATCAAAAGGAGGAGTTAGAAGTCTGTGTGCAGTTAGAGGGCGATGACCTCACTGGGATTGTGGAGTCGTGATGGGGTGGCTTACGTGGGGGAGTGCTATAATGGAGAGGTACAGCCTTTTTAGGAAGGTCAGGCTGGGAAGGCAAGGAGAGGGTGTTGCCCTTGATGTGGGAGAGCAGCTGTTATGTATGGGGCTCTGCCTTGGGGCCGGCCAGGACTTTGTCAAGAGTTCATGGGTGAAGATTAGAGGGCAGACCAACATGGGTGGCCGTGTAGTAGGTATTTGTTACTGACTTCCTGATCAGGAAGATACAGATGAGGTTGTCTTGAAGCAACTGGAAGAAACCTTGGTCCCTGGTTCTTGGGGGACTTCACACTATCTTTTGGAAGGGCAATACAGTATGGCTCACGGAGATTTCTTGAGTGTGTTGATGACAACTTCCTGATGCAGATGATCAAGGAGCCAACAAGGAAGGGTGCTCTGCTGGACCTGATACTTACAAACAAGGCAGAACTGATTGTGGATGTGAAAGTTGGAGGCAAACTTGGCTGCACTGACCGTGAAACGATGCAGTTCAGGATCCTAAGTGGAGGGAGCAGAGCGAAAGGCAGGACCACAACCCTGAATTTGAGGAGAGCAGACTTCAGCCACAGAGGTTTGCCTGGAAGAATCCCATGGGATACAGCTCTGGAAAGATAAGGGCTGTAGGAGAGCTGGTGAATATTCAATGATCACCTCCTCCAAGCTCAAGAAAGGTCTATCCCAACAAGTAGGAAATCAAATAAAAGCAGCAGGAGGCTTGCACAGATTAGTGAGGACCTCCCAAGTGATCTCAGATGTGGTTTGGGGAAGTAGCGAGGGGAAGGAAGAAGAGCACAGGAGGTAGATTCAGGAGGGAGTAAAGAAGTCTGAGCCTGGCTTTTCTCAGCAGTGTGCAGCGATTTTAAAAAAAACAAACACAAAAAAAAAAAACCCAAACAACTTCCGTGTGAACATCAGATGAAAAACAAACAAACCGCTTTTTTTTTTTTTCTTTAAACTGTGAGGGTGTTCAAACATAAACAGGTTGTCTGGAGAGGTGGTGGAGTCTCCACCTTTGGAGATATCAAAAACCTAACTGGACATCCTCTTGGGTAACCTCCTCTAGGTCACCTTGCTTCGAGCATAGTCGTTGGACTAGATGAGCTCAAGAGGTCCCTTCTAACCTTAATGTTTCTGTGAAAATGCATGCCACAAAAACAGGTACTAATGGATAAACTAGTGCTCCTGCCCGATGCTGTCACTTCCTCTTCTGCATTCCCCATCTGTAAATCTTAGGGGTTGTGGTTGGTAGGGGCCAGACTTGTGCTGAAACTGCTGCAGACTTTTTTTTTTTACTGTGCTGCTTCACTGGAAGTATTATTGAGTCTGGCTCTTAATATTCCTCTTTTTCGTTCTCTCATAACATTTTCAATTAGTATTTTCTCCTCAAAGTTACATTTAGTTTTAAGAAGCTGGGTTTTTTTTCTCTCTTATCTAAATTTACTCTTGTGTAGTTTTAAGGCCATTAACTTTTTTGTTATGTTAATATACTTAATCAGTCTCTATTTAAAGTTTGTTTAGTGCAGAGGTCCTTGCAAAGCCGGTTTTGGAATTCAGAAAGGAAAAGCTGTGAAATATATCCTTTAGAAATTGAAGGTGTGCAAACCTCCCAGGGCCATCTACTTACTCCCCACAGTGCACCTTCTAACAAATGAAATGAGGCTGGTCCTTGAGAGAGAGCAATGCTTTTGCTGATGGGGAGATATTGCAGCTGCTTTTAAGATCTGAACTTGGGTGCCAATATACTACGGTGATGAAAACAAAAGAAAAGCCCAGAGCAATAAGCCATTAATACATATGCATTCTTAAAATTGCACTAAATTGGCTGTACATTGTGTATCTTCTACTTTTTATATGTATACTAAAGATGGTTGAGCAGTGGGAGAGGAAGGAAATGGGAATCTAGGTATGAAATGTGGAGCTAATGATTTCCATTCGTGAACTATGCATCTCGGTTTTTAGACCTTTTTTAACTCACTGCTTAGCTTTCCCTCTTACTGAAAGAACAGTCTGACTGGCATTTACTCAGGCAGAATGATCTCAATTTAATATTGATGTGGCTTGGACTATTCTCTGTCTAATATTTTTTTTCTTTACAAGATGCATGTTTGTGTCTTGCTAACTTAATTTTGCTTTGTTAGATGTACAAATAGGTAAGCACTTTGAGGGTAAAAGCAGAGGCAACATGTCCTGTTGTGTGCTGGCATAATGGTAAATTGGGATTGTTGATGGAAATCAGAAATTGTACAGATTGCCCAGAATCTGAATAGTCTGAAGACTGTGTATGTGGGTTGTGGAAAACCAGATAAAAGGGCTGGATGGCAAGTACTGTCCTAGCCTCCTGCAAGTCTCATTTTTATACAAGGATGAATAGACAGCTTGTAACAATAAATATTTGCTTTGGAAGTCTGAAGAGGAAAAAAAGTAATTGCCTGTTTATACAGGTTTCATGACCATTCAAAGAGGATTTCAAATATGAAACATAATGGGAACAGATTCAAAATGACTATAGAATGCAATAATTGAGGCACTTCTAAGAGAAACGTAATAATAAAGGGTTTGGGCTTTTTTTTATGTTCACCACTTTTCACAAATGTATGCCTTTTTTTGGTGCTGTCTGCATGGGCTAATTGAAAGAAAATTCTTAGGTTGGACTAAACAAAGGAAAGTGAGTGTAATTTTTGGACAAAGGAACTCAGACCCTGAAAAGGAGGCTTATGCAGACTTTTCAAATGCTGAGCTAGGTAATGACACTCCTTTGCGGTAAATGCATTAAGTGATGTTGGCTTATAGGAAAGACATTTTGTAGACTATGAAAATGTGAACAGCTTGTACGTTTTTAGAAGAAAAAAGAAAAAAGTAGACTTTGTGCTGGTACACATTGTGCTGTGATGGGTTTTTTACTTGCACTGGATAGCTTGGGGTCAGGTGAAGCATCTGTTTACTTATCTTTCTCCTTGCCTATCAAAATTCTATTTTTATTCGTTAGTTTGGGTGCTTTTGGTTTGGATTTTTTTTTGCAGTGTTTTACTTGGATTGGACTATAGTATAAAGGTTATGACTTGCTCAAAGCAAAGAAACCTGTCACAGGACATCATACGATGTGATACTTTAAAATTTTGACAAGTATAATTTTCATATCCATAAGCAGTGGTGTTGCTTCCGTTGTCGGCGATATTCCAATATTTGATTGAATTTGCCTATTCTGTGTAGACTGCTTCGGTAATTGCAAGGAATAAGCGTGCTTGAGTAGTTTGGGGATTTAGAAAGCTGTCATGAATACTTAGATCAGAGCTTTTGTAAAATATTCCTGAAGAAAATAATTGAAGAGTGAGAGAAGAAGGTAACAGAATACTGATTAGGAGCTACTGTCTGACGTAATGAAATTCATCTTTGTAGCATTAGACTGAAGGAGAGAGTCGTGGCACAGATGGTGAATTAGGAAACAATTTCCACTTATAACTACTGAAATCAGTTGATATTGACAGTAATAAAGTTTGAGTCTCTCAACAGTGCTTGGTTTTTTGTGTGTGTGCCATATCATTATATTAGATTGTTTGGTGATACTCTTTTTCTGTATTCTAAAGTGCACTGTATATGGCTGGTTGTTGAGAAGCAGATTGTGCAACCACTCGGTGTAATTTCACGCCTGAAGTTGGGGGGAAAAAAAAGCAAGATGAAATCTCTGCTAGCTTTCTGCAGTACTTTTCACAACTGACAAGTGAATGTGCACATAATTCAGTTTAGTGAAAATACTGCATCCAGGTTAAGTGTGTGTGAACGTGTATGCAGAAATACACACCTATCCCTCCATGCATGTGAGCCTTATGTTATATATGGCACCGTGCCCAGTGGGTGTGCATCGTGTTTATTTTTCTAGATCTCTGATGGCAGTTGAAACAATAAAACAGTAAATACACCATATGTTGATGTCTTCTAGATATTTTATTCACAGAATCCAATGCACATTCCTAAAGCGGCAGAAGCTTCTAGAAAATGTTAGAAATCCTTCTGGAAGCTGAAAGGGATAGTGTAAAATGATGTAAAGCTCTCGCAAGTTGCTAAAAACTGATGTTACTTACAAAATTATCTTTAAAATAAATGTGTATGAGTGTCTTGGCAAGAAAGTACTCTGAGTAGCAGAAATGCTAGTGCAAAGAATCTGATCGATCTGTGATGAGATAATATATTTTTGGAAACTACTGTGAATGTTTAAACAACTTAAACTTACTTGTAAGAGCTTGTGATGACTAAGCTGCTGAAGTTTTATTTTATCAGTGTTTGCAGAAGGTACTAATCTGTAAGAAGTCTCCACGTAGATGTAAGGTGCTGCCCTTAGAACAACTGGGGAAGTCCAGTTTCTTTGTCTTCTAAGTGGTTTTGAACCCACTGTGAAAGTATCCTATTCAAATAATGAAACAGTTTCAGAACTTCTTTTCAGAAGCTGGTGTCAATGCTGCAACTACATGCTTTTGACAGTACCAAGATGTCTGTTGGACTTGCAATAAGAATACAAAAAACAGACGTATGTATGCATGTATATATGTGTATACATGTTTTGCTTATTGCACTTTCGTGTAGAATATCCTGTCTAAAAGGAGTGAGAAGCTTCCGACGCAGAGTTGGCATCCTGGGTCCGGTGTTGAGTTATGCACAGAGAGGCAGATGAAGTGTTGCCTTTGGGCTGTTCAGGCAAAGTGCTTTTTTCATGGTTTGCACATCAGAAGCACTATCTGTAGGTTCATTCAGAATGTCAGTGAGGAAGTCAGCTGTAAAATGAGAAGAAAGATGTAGTCTGCAGTGTAACTGTTCTGTTGTGATGTGACCCATCTGGGCGGTTACTTTATTTACCAAAAGATCTTTGAGTATTATGCTCATCTAGTCTTCAGTTGTGTGGTGAGGACATCTTGAAAGGCATAGATCTTCATGTTTTGGGCATATGTAGATCAGTATTCCCAGGTGCCTGTGGCTTTCTTTCACCTAATGTGCAGTTATGTGATGTTTATTGATACAGTGGTGGCAATATTGTGCAAAATAGACTATAACCTTGTTTTGAAGACCAATGTGTACTTGCACACAGACAAACATCAAAGTCAGCTTTGGCCACAAAATACGGACACCAATAGCTACTTTGTAATAGTTATGGATAATCCATCTATTCTTTTCATATATATTGAGGAACACAATGTTCCTTAGAATGAGAACATGCAAATAATGTTGCTGTGTAATGCTAGAGAAGTAATAGTACAAAATGCTTCCCTGCAGTGCACAAAAAGTGGTCTGGGACAGTTACTTGTTCAGTCACTCATAAATTTGGCTACAAATGCTTTTAAATATCCTGGTGTTGGATTGTTGATAATGACCATGGGTACTATCCCCTTTAGATCCCCGTGTTCGTTGGGTTTTGGGCCTGCCTGCTTGTCTTTTCCAGCGATTCCCTCTGCAAACGATGCTTGTAAGCTGCATTGCTTTTGTGTACGATGCCTGGCTTCTGTTCACAGACCCTGCTGCAGGAAACCAATCAATGCTGAGACCTGTAATCCCACCTCAGAACCTAGTGTAGGCAAGGCAGGAAAAAGCACAGAGCACTGAAATGGCCAGTACAGCCCAAACCATGGCACACGGGATAGTGTTGAGTTCCCATTTGTAGATGTGATGTTAACTTGGTGGGGAGATGGTCTAATGTAGCTGAAATCTGTATTTATAAAGTAGGAAGAGAGAAGTGGACGGACTACCTCTTCCAAAGGTGGCTCGAAAGCTCTATTATTTAGTGGTAACAGAAGTTACCTATCTTTTCAAGCCTGACACCATTCTTCTATGACAAGTCTGTTAGCTTGTTCCCCGTTAGGAATTGGGAAGATTTTCCCTATTAAAGTACAGATTTAAACCAGAAACTTGTGTGGAAGCTAATTTTCATTAAGAAAGAGGTTACAAAACCTTTCAGTTATGAATGGGTAGTGACCAACTCAAGATTTTCTTAGAAGTTCAGTTAGACTGTCAAACTGTTAGGACAATCCATCTGCTTTACACCTTGCATGAGGAAAATTGTTAGCTGTTGAAGGAAAGAAGCTGCTTTTCCTTTTTCCTGTCATTATATATTTCGCTGGTAGACAGGAGTTAAGTGGAGAACTGATTCTATAGTTGTTTTGTGTGTTGTTTTTAAGCAGAGTCATGGAGTGGTGAACATTTGTGAAAATTGCCTACGACTCCTCCTTCTCTAGTTGCATAACTTTTTAAACAAAAGGTGGAGCCAATAGCAACAAATTCTGACTGGCTTTGTTTGAAAGTCATTCGTACTGATGTATTGATCAGAATTGCACAATTGCTATTTTCTGCTATATTTCAGTGAATCCTACTTTGATCAAATAAATGATTAAACATGTTCTAAACAAAACATTCAACCTCAGGCACATCATTTTTGTGAATTGACATTAAAAAGTTTTCTTTGGGAAAGACTATTTGAAATGTTCCCATACAACAGGTCAAACTTCAGTGTGAGCTGTCAAAGTAGAAGTAGTGATAGCACTATATCAGGGTAAGTTGGAGAAAAGAAAATCATAAAATGTTATTGTTTCATAGTATCAGATATATCACAGTTGATGCCTCAAATAATCCTAGATTATGTGGGAAATTAAGGGACGCTTAATAGTTGAGCTGAAGCCAGATAATCAGACACACTAGGGTAGAAGCCCAGCACCCACTATATTGTAAGCATACCACTCTTATATCTAATTGTGTGCTTCTGAACGCTTTTCAGAAGTGTCTGCTGATGTCTTAGTGAAGAACCTCTTTGATAAGGGAAGCCTACATCTTGTCTTGGATTAGTTTTCCAAATGTGGTGACAAAAAAAAAAAATAAAAAATGATGCTGTTATTCTATAATGTGACCTGAAGTTGTGAAGGTAATGTGGATTTGTGGTGATACGGCTTATCTAATTTTGGCCCAGAGAGATGGTGAATGTAGTCATGGCTGAATGGAGTTTCCACCATGCTCTCGTGCACCTTATGTAGCTGTGGAAGGATCGTATGGGCTGTGGGTTCTGGTTTTCTTTATTTTTTTGAGGAACATAGAAAGATAAATTCAATCCGTTTTGGGCAAAACATTTAACCTCAGTCTTTGGACAGATACTTGAAACGGGATATTGTAGTGGTTGGTGTTTATAGAATTTAATTTTGTATGTATGCAAGTAGCTTCTTGTTTTAATAACAGGAACAAACTGCAGGGAAAGTACGGTTCAAATTAACAGATGCTATCCGTTGCCACAGTTGACTCAAAGTCCCTGATGTAAACATGCAAATCTTAGGAGGCTGTTAGTTGCTGGCAATTTTTTGACATTGAAGAACCTGTTTCTTAGGAAGTAAAACATAAAGGGTGATGACATAAAGAGGTTGTGTTTTTTTCCTAGATACATTTGCTTTCTAGAATTTCTGGTATGTTTCTTGAAGACTACAGCTTGAAAGGATAACGTATCCTGTATGCCTCAATTGGACTAAGCATCTTCGATGTGGATAAAGAATGATTTGTAACTTGTAGTTGTGGACGCAAGTAGCATGTAAGAGAGCCACAGCAGGAATCCTCTGCAGCAGAGGAGAAACTGACTGATTTGCAGTGATGCTTGTCTTCAGAAATGTAGGTGGGTTTAGTTTGCGGGCAGCAGTGATATATTCTCTGAACTTAATTTCAAAAAAATTGCTTTAAAGAGACCTTTTTTGAGAGGTGCACAGATGGCTTTTATTTTATTGGCAAAATACCTCAATATGCTTTCAACCAGCTATATGTTGCCTACAGTGCTTGCTAGTCAGCCTTTGAAGATGCTGACAGCTGGATAGTAAGGCAGTGCAGAACTTTACCACCTATTCAAACTGCTGCTTACCAGAATATGTCTACCTCATCTCTTATTTCACAGAATGTTATATCCTTCTGAACTAATTTGTGAATTCCTCAATCCAGGACACTTTTTTCCTAATTTTACTACCGTGAGAAGAAATTTTTATATGTAATAAGTAGAATTGTGTAAACAGCCTTAAAAGAGAACAGGAGTTGATCCCAGGTTTCTTGTGATTTTGGCTTTAACTGTTGACCATCTTGCATCTGTTGAGAATGTTCTGAAGGATAACTTGCTATTGGTATACTCCTGATGGGAAACTTACTGCCAATGCAGATTTTCTGTTTTTATTATTTCATAGCATTACTGAAGCAAGTCTGGAGTTACTAATGGTAATTATTATAACTGTACTCAAACTTCAAAAATAACTTTTATTTGCACAAAATACTGATTAAGTTCTCATGTTTTGTTCAAATCACATTACAAGTACCTGAAATTTGTGAATATAAATCATTATTTACACAAGAGCCAAGACAACTGTTAAACATGAAGCCAATGTGTAACGTTTTTTAAATTTTGCTGCTGCTTATGTTTTGCAATTTAAATAAAATCAATTAATAATCTTACCTCCTTTCAGTTGTGGTACACATGTAGAGGTTAACTTCTTTGGTGTCCCTAAGCAGCACTATAGTAGTTTTGATAATACTACATTCTATTATTATTATTATTATTGCAATTCCGTGACCAGGAGGAAGTTAATCAAAGAGACAATAATGCTCATTAACTTGGTCTATTCCAATATTAAAGACTGTTAGACTATTTGTGAATAGTCTCTCCAATGTATCAGCCTCAGTGGTGAACTGGGGAGTTGCTCTGGCGTCTGAGACACAAGTAAGCTGAGGAGTGAGTGAGAGAAAATTGGTCTCCTATCCATGGTGCAGGACTGGCTACTCTCATCGGGATTCTTCCTGCTGTTCTTGTAAAAGAAGTTTTTTTTGTTTCTAGAGGCTGTAGAAGTCTCTAATGAAGCTGTACTTTCTCTAAATTGGAGCAGTTGTAGGCATTAGAATTTTTCTGCCTCTAGGAACTCCAATAGTTTAAAGATTTCTTTAGTTTTTACTTGTCCGTTTAGACGAAATATTGACACACAGTTGGGGAATGCTTTGCGGAGTTGTGTAATCTGCTAGGTATTTTGCATTCTGCTAGAATTTGTTTAAAGGGAAGCGTGGCTTAGTATGCAAAGGGTAGTTGCCTTTTAGGTTGGACAAACTCTCATCCACTCCCTGCCTTTTGTTTGATTTTTTTTTTTCAGTAGGTTTCTAAGCCTCCTGTGTGATACCCTTTTAACTCTAGAACAATTAAGACAATATACTTGATAATTGCTACTGATTGCTATTATGATTCCATTTTTCCAGTCACTCTGAAGAGTTTACAGCTCTTAGACTTGGGCAATGCAACCGGTCAAAAGCACAATAACTTTGGGTAAACCTTCTAGAGGGTCTTTGTTGTAGTTAATGTTCACTGTAGTTATTATCAAAATTCTCATCTTAGCTCTAATGCTACCACAGTGGGTTTGATATGAAAAATCTATTTAAACTGTAAGCCTGCATGGACTTTCTTGCACAATATAGTAAAGCACAGGGAAAAGCAATGCTGTGAAGGGAGATCTGTGTGAAATTTGCCTCTTTTCGTTGCTGTGGAAGTCTTTGTGCGAGCTGGAAATTGTGGCTCTCCTTCAAAGCTAGCTAAGAGGCTAGGTAGGGTTGGGAAGCTGCTTGGTAGGTTCTTGTCACAAAATAACTGTTTACACGTATCTAGGAAGTGGAGTGAGGATAACTGGATAGTGCTGCTTGCAGCAGCTCTCCGGCTAAAGCAGTATAAGGCTGTAATTACAAAGACAAATCAGATCACACAGGGCCTGAGGACTTTTGTCCCTTCAGTGTCACTGCCCACCTTTCATTTCCCAGCTATGCCCAGCAGATTCCATTATGAGGTGCTAAAAAACCATCCAATAATCCAGCCGCAAGGATTCACTGATGTGGCTTTAATGGGGGCAGTACTGGGATCAGTGTACCAGCAAAAAGCTTATTTTAATGCCCTCTTCATTGTTCTGGATTGGGGAGTTAATGTAGCCATTTACATGCTCTGTTCCATTAAGGTGGTCCTTGAAATATATAATGTGGGCAGCTCTTTGCCTGGTCACCTAGAACTTAGCTAATTAATGGCAAGCAAAGGAGATTTTATTGGCTATTCACCCAGGGGAGCACCATGTAAAATTAGTTCATGTTTCTTCAAGGATTTTTCTCTATTCTGCCATTCTCACTTTCCCAACCTAAAACAGTCTTGACAAATCCCTGCTGTCTTCTGCCTCTCTGAAGAGTTTATATATGCTGAATGTGTGTTGGAATAGACTTTTTAAAGGATGACTATCCAAGGATTGGTGGGTTTGTGTGTAAATCATAAAATGGTTAGAGTTGGAAGGGACCTTAAAGATCATCGAGTTCCAACCCCGTGCTATGGGCAAGGACACCTCCCACCAGACCAGGTTGCTCAAAGCCCCATCCAGCCTGGCCTTAAACACCTCCAGGGATGGGGCCTCTACAACTTCTCTGGGCAGCCTGTTCCAGTGTCTCACCACCAGTAAAGAATTTCTTCCAAATATCTAAATCTACCTTCTTTGAGTTTAAATACATTACCCCTCATCCTATTGCTACGCTCCCTGATAAAGAAGTCCCTCTCCGTCTTTCCTGTAGGCTCCCTTTAGGTACTGGAAAGCTGCTATAAGGTCTCCCAGAGCCTTCTCTTCTCCAGGCTGAACAACCCCAACTCTCTCATTCTGTCTTCATAGGAGAGGTGCTCCTGCCCTCTGATCATCTTTGTGACCCTCCCCGGGACTCTCTCCAACAAGATCCATGTCCTTCTTATGTTGGGGGCCCCAGAGCTGGTGGGGTCTCACCAGAGTGGAGTAGAGTGGGAGAATCACCTCCCTTGACCTGCTGGCCATGCTGCTTTTGATGCAGCCCAGGATCTGGTTGGGTTTCTGGGCTGTGAGCTCACATTGCTGGCTCATGCTGAGCTTCTAATCAACCACTATCCCCAAGTCCTCCTCCTCAGGCCTGCTCTTAATCCATTCTCTGCCCAGCCTGTGTTTGTGCTTGGGATTGCCCCGGCCCACATGCAGGACCTTGCACTTGGCCTTGTTGAACTTCATGAGGTTGGCATGGGCTCACCTCTCAAGTCTGTACAGGTCCCTGTGGGTTGCATCCCTTTCCTCCAGTGTGTTGACTGCACCAAACAGCTTTGTGTTGTCAGCAAACTTGCTGAGGGTGCACTGAACCGCAGTGTCCATGTTGCCAACAAAGATGTGAAAGCACCGATCCCAGTACCAACCCCTGAGGAATGACACTTGTCACTGCTCTCCACTTGGACATCGAGCTGTTGACTGCAACTCTGAGTGCAGCCATCCAGCCAATTCCTTATCCACTGAGTGGTCCGTCCATCAAATCCATGTCTCTTCAATTTAAAGACCAGGATGTCATGCAGGACAGTATCAAATGCTTTACACAAGTCCAGGTAGATGATGTCAGTTAGTCTTCCCTTATCCGCCAACTCTGTAATGCCGTTGTAGAAGGCCACCAAATTTGTCAGGCATGATTTGCCTTAGTGAAATTGTGTTGGCTGTCACAGATCACCTCCTTATTTTCTATGTGGCTTACCATATTTTCCAGGAGGATCTGCTCCATGATCTTGGCATGCAGAGAGGTGACACTGACCAGCCTGTAGTTCCCAGGGTCTTCCTTTTTTTGCTTTTTGAAAACAGGGTTTGTTTCCCCTTTTCGTCTCAGTGGGAACTTCACTGGACTGCCACGACTTCTCAGGTATGATGGGTAGTGGCTTGGCAACTTCATCCACTATTTGCTTCAGGAATACACACATAAATTCCAGATGTCTGTCTCCAATGATTAAATTGACAAATTGTCATTACCAAGCAAAGATTAAAACTGTTAGGAATAAAGACTTTATCCTTTTGGGAAGGAAGTATATAATACTTGAAGACCTTCCCTTCCATTACATTTTACCCCAAAATAGCTTGGGCTTTTAACCTTCAAACCTGTGACATTTTTTAGGTCCATTTTGGTGCTGGTGGTAGTCCTTTTAAAGCTTTGCACTATGCAATTGTAACTGAGATGCTTGGATTTACAGTTAATAGAGTATAACAAAAAAGTTTGATAAGGGTTTTGAAATTTATTTGTAGTAACTTTTGTAAAATGGCACACTGAGAATATGTATTGATAAATAATAATAAATATGTAAAGTCTAATGGTGCTTTTATAGGGTAACCTGTATAAGGCATTTCTGTTTTTCCTGCTGTAAGAAATTTAAACAAAGAAAAGAAAACCAAACAAAAAATCACATGCACAGCACAAGTATAGGATTGTTAAACTTCCTTCCCCCACCTTTATTGTATATTATATGTCAAATAAAGTTATTTATGTAATAACTTTTGTTTAAAAAGGGAAACTGGGAGCTTGCAGAACTGTATTTACTTTCCAGCTGAGCACCTCACCTGCTGAGTGGCCTTGGTTATCCCGCTCTCCCCTTCCCCCCAGGGGCTTTTCTACTGGGACACTCATTTCTTCAGCTGTAGGAAAGGGATGATGCTTTATCAGGGCGCACTTTTGTTTGTAGTTGCTTTGGGATTCTTGCATTCATTCTCTTTTTCTCTTTAATTTTAGAGGGTTTTTTTATTGTACTTATTTTTTCAAAACTTTTATTACTTACAGTTGTCACTTGAGGCTATTAAATTTTTTATGTTTAAGAGTAATAGTTACATAGCATTCACTGGCTGTGCTTTAAATGCATCTAGAAATAGCTCTTCTCCAGTACCACCGTAAATGCTTTACCTAATTATCTCTTCATCAGTTTTTTACCTTGTAGACCATCCTTTGAACGGATCAAGGTGGGCAGCTACAGCCCCAAAGTAGCAGTTGTGATACTACACCTTCTACCCTGTCTCTTTCCGACAGTTGAGTACTGTTCTTAACTTGGGTTTCTTTCCTTGTTTCTCCATTTCTAAGGGTATGGTGGTTACTCAGAACACCTCCATTTCTTCCCACAGTAGTCAGAAGGCCCAGAAGTGGTTCCCATCCATTGTGTGGAATAAGTCTTATGGAAACAGAGACTAACCTGTTGAAACCAGGAGCCTCCATTTCCTACCAGTACAGGTGTTTTTGTTGTTGTTGTTGGGTTTTTTAGGGTATTGTACCCCTGGTTTAGCTCAAACCAGCCTTCTTTTTTCCTCTGGAAAAAAATGTAATTGGTACCAAAGGTCTAGTGTTACTAGGTGTCATGGAGAGAGGAGTTTATGTCTGATTATGAAGCTTGGGATTTATTACGAGTCCTTGAGGACTGGGTACTTGCTCAGTGTGCAGTTGATTGTGTTGGTTTTTTCAGAGAAGTCTCATGAGAATTCTAGGGATGGGGAGGCTGACAGGTAAATGAGCTTTGCAGGATGAAGTGCTGAAGAACTCTTAAAAAGCAAATATGGCAGTTGTATGGAGAGTTGTATAAAACCCCAGAGATTTGTATTGGTCAGGCTCCTCAACTCTGACTCATGAAGCAGTGCATGTAATGAAGCACCTGCTATGAAGAAATCTTGTGTCTGAATGTGGGAGTATGAAGCAGCTCCCTTTGCTTAACCATTTTTTTTTTCTTTTTTTGTCACTAGTGCCTCTCTTTCAGAGATATCTCTTTCTGCTAGTAATTTTCTTTGGGAAGTGACACAGTTGCCTTCAAGTCCTGAAAGGAGTGCTATCATGTGAGTGTCAAACACATTAAGTTTGAGTTTCCATTATAGTGTGGCGGTGCTTTTGGATTTGGAGCTTCACATGCAAATGTTCTGTTGCAGCGTAGAGAAGTGATAACTCCTTTTTATTATTTTCTTGAGTATTTTAGCATCTGCGGTACAATATTGTAGTCCATTATGGATGCAGTTCTATACCAAGTAGATGATAAACTGCAAGACCTAGAAGAGCCAATGTTGAACAGTGTCTGGAAAGACTGATATAAGAGAGAAGACCATAAGAGCTTTCCTAGAAACTTTAAATTTATTAGAGGTTATAGGGAAAAGTTTAAAAGACATTGATAAGTAGGTGTTAGTGGAGCATGTATTGTGGACTACTTAACTAGATAGCAGTTGCATGGATGTTTGCAATTGTTGACTGGACTCAATTACCTGTGCATTCCCTTCCAGTCTAGTGTTCCTCAGAGTGAAATCTGTCACATAATTGCTGCCCCAAGTGTGTCAGAGAAGAGTGCCACAACAGATGTCCTCAACATTAAGAGGAGAGTGTGGAGAATCATAGAATCATAGAATGGTTTAGGTTGGAAGGGACCTTGAAGATCATCGAGTTCCAACCACCCCCCTGCCACAGGCAGGGATACCTCTCACTAGACCAGGTTGCCCAAGGCCACGTCCAGCCTGGCCTTGAACACCTCCAGGGATGGGGCTTCAACAACCTCTCTGGGCAACCTGTTCCCGTGCCTCACCACCCTTAAAGTGAAAAACTTCTTCCTAATGTTTAATCTAAACCTGCCCTCTTCCAGCTTAAAGCCGTTCCCCCTCGTCCTATCACTACATGCCCTAGTAAAAAGTCCTTCCCCAGCTCTCCTGTAGGCCCCCTTTAGGTACTGGAAGGCCGCAATAAGATCTCCCCGGAGCCTTCTCTTCTCCAGGCTGAACAGCCCCAACTCTCTCAGCCTCTCCTCATAGGAGAGGTGCTCCATCCCTCTGATCTTCCTTGTGGCTCTCCTCTGGACGCGCTCCAGCAGGTCCATGTCCTTCTTATGTTGGGGCCTCCACAGCTGGATGCAGTACTCCAGGTGGGGTCTCACGAGAGCGGAGTAGAGGGGCAGAATCACCTCCCTTGACCTGCTGGCCACACTTCTTTTGATGCAGCCCAGGATACGGTTGGCCTTCTGGGCTGCGATCGCACACTGCTTGCTCATGTCGAGCTTCTCATCAATCATCACCCCCAGGTCCTTCTCCACAGGGCTGCTCTCCTAGTGGTGTAAATGGTGGTAAGGGGATGACAGTGTATAAGAAGGATTAGAATGAGTGTGAAGCAGCTTTTTTTCTTTCCCCTTTATTTTTTTTTCCTGCAAGTGAGAGAATTGCACTGTTTCATCTCTTCTTGAGTTAGATATGGCAGAACCCAAGGGAGAAGTTTTGTTCCCTCTAACCTTGCCAAAGGGTGGTCAGAGGGACTGGGAAATTATCTCCTTACCAAACTTCGCAAAAGTTAAACTCGAGGTAAAAGGTTGATATTGATAGATTACTTCTGTCTGGTAAGAGTGGATAAATTTAACCCAGTATTTTCCAATCTACACGGGGAGCTTGTAAACAGCTTCTACTGTTAGATTTGTGTTATCTTACAGGATACCATTACCTTGTCTTGCAGGTTAAGACTCTGCCTGCTAGAGTCATCCTCCCTCCCCTGCCTGGGGTAGAACAGTAAAGGAGAGAACAGTTGCTTTTTCAGCATCTGTGGGAATAAAGAGATAATTGCCACAGATTATTTCCAGTATAATTTTCAAAGGCAGAAAATACTTCAGTATCAGTGTTGATGTCAGAAGCACTGGTTTGGTGGAAAGAAAAGCAATCTTGTAAAATCCTTCCTCAAGCTGGCCAAATCAAGTGTTTTTGAAGAAAGTTTTATAGAGATTTGATGCTGTTCCTGTCTATTCCTAAACTGTATATGCAGAGCATGAACGTTGCTGATAAGGCCGTGAAGCAGACATTGATAGTCGTAGAGGTTTGTGCATCTCAGTGTCATTGATTGGTGGGTTTTGGTGGTTGTCTTTGTTTGTTTGCCATTTTAAAACATTCTTCACTGGATTTTCTAATGAAGATACTTTGGAGCAAGCTTTTCTTCACTAGAAGTTACGGGTAAAAATCGTAGACCAAATGTGTTTGCTATAATACTTTTGGACTTTAGGATTTTTTCCTCACATTTTCTCCTCATCTCTTCCCTTCTCTTCCCAAAACACATTCATTTTGGATCAGGACTACTTTTTCTAGGTCAGCCTTGTAAATTATGCTGGTCCTGCTTTGAAATTACTTGCAGAATTGCAAACTATACAGGTATGTGTTTCACTATTGTGCAGTTACACATAGAGTAGAATTCACTTGCAATTATCTGTATGATCCTCAATTAAGTTGCTCATGTCAGCAGGAAACAAAAGACATCTGTTTAAAAAAATATAAAAATAAAATGTCTGCTTCCAGTCCTTAAGTCTTTCAAAAGTAACTGTCAAATCAAGGTTATGGTCAGAACGCTAAGGTTAAAACCCAAACTTCTGCAGGAACAGTTTTATTGCAATCCAATTTTGCTTCCAGTCCTCCTGGTTTGATGAGAGAATATATGCAGGTGAAGACAGGCTGCTAAGAAAAGCTACTTAGCATCTCAAAATGCAAGATCGTAGCTGATGTGATAACTTAAAATGGACTGATTTTTCAGGCAGTGGAGAGCACTTTTCTAATATCTATTCTGTTTCAAGGGAGCACCAGCATCACATTTCAATTAATTTGAACCTAGTTCTATCTTCAGTTTGTCATTTTGAGACTTTAAGGAAGACTGTATCACTTGCCATAGTTGAGCATTAGTTGACCCTACAATAAACCAGCTGTCTTTGCATTTTGCTATTGGTTTTATGAGATGTAAGTTGATTCTTTCATAAAGGAATTCTTTTAGTGCAAAGTGGTTGGAAGTATATTGTCCCAAACAGAGCAATGCTCAGCAGCAGGACCAGGTGGCAGCACTGGTTTAGTACCTGACAAACCAGGAGAAGGGATGGAGACTCTTTCCACCTTAAATGCTAATACTGTTTTGATGCTAGATTTTTTCTTTGCCTTCTTTTAGGGAAACTAAATAGTGTGAAGTTGTACGAGGGGAATAGTCACTGTCAGTCAGCTTCCAGGCACTCCCAAGGTGTTTGCCTGGCTTAGAAGCTTTGGATGCTGAGTAGTCTTCTGAATTAAAATCAGCTTATTCATTAAATTTCAAACACCATGATATTGTGACTCCCCTTCAATAATGTGAGAGCAGTTCATTTAATTTCAATGTGATGATTGTTAGTTTTACGTTAATTTCGTAGTGGTCCCACAGCATGACTTATTATTTGTTTGTCTCCTAAAGTGCAATCCAATTTACGTTGTTATTATTTTAGCTCTATGTATAATGACTCAGTACTCTAAAGGAAGCCTCTGAATGCTTTGTCTTAATGCAATATTTACTGGTGAAGTAAATTAAACAAGCAGGCATGCTGTCTATTCTTCATAATTTATTTCATCTGTGTAGTGGGTCCACTCTCTTTCTGAAGTTTCATTCAATATGGTTTCCACATGACAAATATATAAAAAAAAGTCGTTCATGACAAATTTATTCCTATTTTGTCAAGTTAATTTTTATTGCATAGATCTTTGTGGCCCAAGAAATCGACACATCTGCCTTTCTCTTAGAGAAACCCGTAGAATCTGCAACGGACATCAGTAACAGGTCAGATGAGGACTTCTAAGCAAGATATTTCCTGCTTGCTTCTCTGGGGCATTACACTGTAGTGACAGGAGTTGCTGTGTCAGTTCATCATCTTTAATTTGGCTCATTAAATCTCTTGTAATCCTGGATGCAACCCCACTGAAATTACTCACAGCTTGCTTCTAACTCTGATGTAGTATTTCCGCTTAGGCTGCTGTGAAGGGCCATACTGCATTTCAGGAAACCTTAGAGCTTATTGAACATTCAGCTGTGCTTTGTGGAGCTGCCTAGAAATGCCCAGGATGCCGCTTGTCATCCTTTTCTTTGTTTTTCTGCAATCTGAAACATTATTTTCATTTTCTTCTGAAGAAGAGCGGGAGGTCACTTGCAAATGCTATTTTCAGCATGAAGGCCTGCAGTATGTTGTTCTTTCTCAGCTTTGTGCTTTAAAAAAAAGCAATTTCCTACCTCTGTGATTTTTTTTCCTCTTCAAATGTCATGTTTGGACTATGTACCTAGCAAAGCATTTATTTTTAGTTATTCGTTCAGCTTCTTTATTCCCAAGGGTCTTTTCAAATGGTGTAGTCTTTCTTTTCTGTCACCTATTTTGTATCTCTATCTTTCTACCTTAAAGGCTATCCTTATGGTTTCCTACAGTGATTGTCCTTGCTGTGGGCATGCTCTCTGTTCTACTTCAGTATGTCATTCTACACCACTTTCTTTTTCAGTATATCTTCTTATCTTTTACCTGCCTGTCTGCTAGCTTCTTGTTGCCTGTCTTGGTTTCCAGCTTTTCATCTGTCTTCCAGATTATCTGGTGATTACGAAAAGTTATTATGTAGAGGTGCCTACATCAGAAGGAAAGGGCCTGAAACAAAAGAAAAATTGAAGTCTTTGGTTATTTTTCCCAGTGAAGGTACATGTTTCAGCCCTTTTTAGATCTGCAAATTGGAAGCTTATCGAAACTGTCATTCAAACCATAAATGAGGGAAAAACATTACCTTTGGTACTTTTTGTGCCTTATTATGAATGTTGAAAGTGAATTGTGAATTCTGGCAAGAGGTAGATAGTTTGTCATTTCTTTGTGACCTTTCCTCTGTGTAGACAATCATGGAATGACTGCTTGACTTGTCCAAATTGCAAGCATTTTTCTTTATCAGTGATTTTATTAAATCTCTAAATAATACATTGGTAAGTATATTTAGTTAATGTGAACTATTGACAACAACACCTGACCATATGCCTCAGTTTTACCACACTTAGTTGTATACCTGAATTAATTTCTTAAGATAAAACTAACTTTATGCAAAGCATCAAAATCCCACCAGTTTAGTATATGAATCTTGACTGTACTCTCTGGATTTTATCTAAACCTTGACTTTGTGTTGGTATAGTGAGCAGAAGCAGCTTTCATTCCTGTGTCCTGACAAAATCAGGTGCCGAGCAAAGGGGATTTGCTTGAGTCTTAGCAAGTTGGGCAGGCTGGCTGAAGAAAAACCACTTTCTTAATGGATAGACGTGGCTCTTCCAAACTGTTTCTTCAGCTTGCAGCTTATCAGTTCCTCATGTCTATCCATGTAGTGAGAAAAATAAATCACCAATGTTTGGTCAAAAGGTTGAAGTCTTTCTATTTTCTCTGGGTCACTTCAACTGTAACTCGCACCAGTGGCACCTCCAGGTTGCAGAACTGCAGTTCCTATTTACTTTCAAAGTGTATTTGAGTGTGTAATCCTAAAACACCTGCAGGTGTTAGATCCTGGCTCTTTAAGATTGTATCTCTTTCTTTAGGCCATTGCGGCAGCTGATCACAGTGGAGGTGCCTGACATTATATTTCTGGGCTAGAATGCAAGGGATCTGGGGACACAGGATCTTCTTCGCAATTGGAATTTCATTTTCTGTTGTTTCTCCTTGTTATACCATAAACTTCTGAGCATTTTGACTAGCAGATCTATCTTCCATAACTTATTCTGCACGCGAGCTTTCTCCTTGTGGAGATGAAAGGCATTGGGTAGGACAGCAGAAGGCTTTTAATTTTCTGGCTGATTAGGGAGTTCAAATAAAAGTTTATGTTGTACATATATGGGGGTGGTTTTCCTCATGAATTTTTAAATTGTTCATATATACTAGATGTTGGGGCTGTGTTAACAGCTGAGCTGCTACTTGTAATTTTTGTCAGGAAGAGCTTCCATTGTCTATAGAGCCTGATGCAAGCCTGGCTGTCTGATTAAAGCTCTAGTTAATGTGTGAAGAAGGTTTAACGAGAAGAACTGGAAACTGGGGAGCATCAGATATGTTGAGTCACATTTGCCACCAGCTCGCTTGTGTTGCTTTGAGAGTAGGCTGTTCTTGTGATTACTTTCATGCTGTTTTTTCCTGCATGTTGCTAGTGTTCCTAGCTAATTTACTCCTCGTGATGAGATTGGCACTCATGGATCACAAAGTTACTACAGCTGAGATTAATTTAGTTCCAGCAATATGCAAGCTGAGGACAAACTGGCTCTTCCAGATCTTCATGACCTTCCCAGAGTTGCATGTATGTACTAAGCTTATGTTAGCATCACTGCAAGTAGTTTCTTTCCTGGTCATGCTCTCTTAGCCTGGTAAAACTCGTGATTCCTCCTGAATCTTGCAGGGAAAGAGTCAGAGGCATAATTCGTAGAAATGAAAGTAACACAGAGACAATGTGAGAAACCATTTTGGAACCACAGATTGCTTCCTGTTTTACCCAGTGACTTGTCAGGGATTAGAGGAGAAGCTGTAAAAGAACTAATTCAGGTCAATCAACTCTGAAGAATGTACTGGAACCTCCCAACATATTTTCAAGTTATTTCTTTGCCATGATAATTTTAATGACTTCAAACTATATCTTAACAGTACCAACCATCATCTGTGGGGAAAAATAACGCTGATAGCACTAGAGACAGCAACTGGTGCTGAGAATGATAAACAACCCTTTACTTTTGCTAAATACCCATTACAGAGAGGCATAATATTTTGCAAGAAGTCTGTAAATATTGCTGTAATGTAGGAGAAAACCAATTAACCTCTTATATCCAGAGAAATACGAGCGTGGGGACATCAGAATCCTCTGCCTCTCTGTTCTGTGATGCCTCTGTAAGAAAAAAGAGAAATGCCTCTGATTTAGTCTATGGATATTTAAGTATAAAGCTCTTTGAGGTCACTTCTTATATCTGTTATGTATCTGTAGTGACAGGATAGTGTAAGGCCTCAGCTGGAATTAACTCTGTGTGATTGTTGAGTTTTGCAAGTTTGAACACATTTTGAATGTTCCCAAGGGCTCATGCAGTCTGTCTATAACATCGAGGTTTTTGCTCTGACCCTTTAGAAATATGTTCCCCCCCCCCCCCTTATTTAATGCATTGAATTCTTTTGAGGGGATAGCTAAGTGGAGACAGTGGAGAGAGAATTTTGAAAGAATTTAGAAATGGCAGTTTTTGACAGTTTCTGATAACTGTTAAATTGGAAGATCATTGATCGTGATTAACGTCCTTCCATTGGTATACCTAGGCTATAGTTAGAATGCCGTTGAAGCTGTTCAAGTGGCTAATGTCCAGCTGATTCATATTCTGTATAGGATTGGCTCAGTGTCATTGGACATAGAAGGAAGTATCAGTGAAAGGAAAGATTCTTGTCCCTGTAATATTTCCAGGGTATTCCTTTGTCCTAGTTACTGTCTGCATTTCTTTCCAAGAAATTCTGGAACTGTTTTTGCATCCTAAGACTCCCTATGATTAAGCTTCACAGATATCAAAATTTTTATAAACCCATATGTTGCTCCCAAGTATTTCCATTTTTTTTTAAAGGTTTATAATGGAATTAAAGCCTCTGTGATAGATGCCAATCTGTAGTCATTTGCTGAGATTCTTTATGACCTGGGCCTATGTCATCAATGAGAGAGACACTGCATGGTGGGACTGCTCACTATATTCTGACCAGTTGTGGTTCAGTGTGTTGCCCGTATGGAAGTAAGATATACTGCCAATAGAAAATGAGGAGGTGGTAGAGAAACTTCACGATCAACACATCAGAAAAGTTAACTTTTTTTGCTTTGCATCTCCCCACCATCCCTTCCCACTCACGTACTTCCTTTGCTTCAGAGTGGTGTTTAGCAGAAACCTTCTTTGTGTTAATGAAAGCCAGACTGAACCCAGCTTTATGCTAAAATTTCACCCCAAATACCAATGACAAAAGGTGCTAGACGTATTCAGAGAATTAGTTTTAGCTGTAGTTCTAAATTATAGTTATGTTATAAAACTGGATGTTATACTGTGGATATTATAACTGTCCTTATAAAACCGGATATATAACCCAAATATATAAGGTACAGGGATAGTAGGGGCTCTGGCCTAAAGCCAGAGAAGTGATTGTGTAGCATTAGCGTCAGTCTTGCAGCTAGAAAAATGCATCTTTCCTTGAATGCACGTAAACTCCGGGTAGAACAAAACAAATGCCTCCTATACTAGCTGTGGTCACGTGCACAAATCATGTTATGTTAAGAGGGTTGACACTGTCAGGAAGGAAACTGAAAACTGGCGCAAACAAAGCCCTGGTAAGGAGGTTTAGGCATTTCCCTGCACAGTCTTGTAATTTGACTTTAAAAGTAGTTTCCAGTATTTGCTCGGGGTAAAAGAACTACAGAAGAAACATGTCCTCGTACTTTCTTTTTCAGAGGAAATCTGTCAGGTCAGGTGCATTGGAGATGCAGCCTGTTTCTCTTTGCATGTGGGCTTATGGAGAAACGGAAGTGTCCAGGCTTCTTCCTGCTGAGGGCCCTGGGGACTGCACCATTTGTGTTCAATAACTGTTCCTGGGAAGGGCTTGAGCTGAATTACTGCTGTGGTGAGAGGCCCCCAGAGAGAATGTGGGTGACTTAGTACAATTACCCGTTCAAGGGGAGACTCGGTTTCCTCCATGTTACTTGGTGGTATTGTGCCAGTGACTGGGCTGTAGCAGCCATCTCTGCAGTGAACACAGATGAGGAGCGTAGGAAACATTTTTGACAAATCTGTCAGTATGAAGACCAAAATGATCAAGGTTAGTTTGGTAAAGGCGAGCCCTCTTTCTCTACTGACGTTTGTATATAAAATCCACTTGTTCCTTCAGGGATCATTCTGTAAGAGATTCTACTGTAAACATCTATACCACTTTAAGAATACATTCCAAAAGAATAACTTAGATGGAAAAGGTGGCCGTCTAGTGTGTTGCAGAACATTGCTGCTCATTGTACAGCAGAGCTGCTGGTCAGCCGAAGCTTATAGACCTGAAGTTAATCAGGACCAGTCTTCCTGGGTGATGATACAGACTTGTAGTTGGTGGTTTTGATGTCTGATGCTAAGAATATTTTTATGTATGGTCAGTAGATTAGCTAAATAAATATTGATAAATATGGACAAGGTCCATAGGCTTTGCCTGAAGTAGTTGATTTTATATGCCATTTCTCTGAATAGAGATTTTTCTCACAAATATTATGTTTTTTTCAGCAGTAGTATTGCTGAAAGCAGCTGCCAAGTAGAACTAGATTGTTTTCATTTGAACAGTTTATTAGCTGAAAAGTGCAGATTTATGTTGACTGCATCTATTTGTGAATTTAGTTTGAACTTGGCAAGTGTTTATGAAAAAGAAAATGGCAAACATAAAAACATTATGACATTTAATATAAAAATATTTTGAGTTTTCATTTTTAACAATGTCCCAACATTTAATTTGTTCTAAAATTATCTCCTTTGCCAGTCAGTGAAAGGAAAAACTTCTGGTTACTAGTGATACAAAATGTTTTCATAGAACAATTTAGGTCGGAAAGGAGTCTCTGAAGGTCTGCAGTCCAACTCACTGCTCAAAACAGGGCCAGCTTTTTAAAATTTTTCTTAACTTTTTATTTTTTTGGTCACTTCGGACCTCCTTCTATGACTGCAGCATTTTGAAGGTAATTGGTGGTGTTCTTGCATTGACAGCAGCTGGCTCCCTCACTACATTTAGATGCAGCCTTTCTGGTCCCATGAATTTATATAAGTCAGAAACTTTGGAGGCCTGAGGGCAGATGTCATCATTCAATACCACAGCAAAGAAGTCATTGACTGAGTACTTCAGCCCTTTTCAGCTTTGAATTTAAAAAACTCCATGCAGAACTGTTTCTGGGATGTTGCGGGGGGGGGGTGGGGTGGGGTGGGGTGGTGGTGGATTTTTTGGTCCAAAACTCAAGGACGTTTTCAGATTGGCCTGAAGCGATTTTCTTTTTCTTCCTCTGTTCAGTGAACAAACTGGAAACAAAAAAAAGCCTCCTGTTCTTTGTATTCCTCAGATGCCAAATATGATCTGTGCTGCGGTAGCACCTCTGTGATCCAATTCTTGTTCTGCACACGTGTTTGCACATAGTATCAATATTTACCTTAATGTCATAATCTGATATAGACGGTATTATATTCTGTCAGCTAGCATTATTCAGTAGATAATCAGATGTGGCTTACAGAAGAGGAAATTCATAGAAAAGGTGCATTTTCACATTCCGTTTGTTTATCTGCTGAAGGGGTATTTCTTTATGTGTTGGTGAGAGCAGATGTTTTGTGCATCATTTTTGACTATGTGGCTATTGCTTAGTTGACTATAAATATAAAAGACTAAATCTGCTGATCCAGATGGTTGTCCTAGATTGGTGGTCTGATACAAATAGTCTTTTTATTGTTCTTTGCATGAAACCATGTGTCTGCATTTGACACATCATTAAAAGTCAGCAATGGTATAAAACTAAAAGCTGTTTTGCATTGTGATGCTAGTGATGTTGAATGAGAAATAAGAAATCCTTTAATTCCAACTCATTGCAGTAGTACTTGGCAGTTCTTTTACTCTCTACCTGCTTGAAATTACTAGTGTTGTTAAGTGATATTAAAAGTTTACCCAGTTGCTTGCAGGCTTGTACGTATGGCTTGGTTTGTTGGTAAAACTTCATTTACCTATTTGTTATTAAGCATCCTTTGCATTATACAGGTGTCTAGCAACTTTAAAACTGGACTTGGGAGTGACTGAAAAATGATGCATCTATAAACGTTTTGCTTCCTATAAAACTTGAGATGAAATATAGCAGCACTCTGTGATTTGAGACTGAATTTATGTACCTTTCTGTCTGATTTTCCAGAGTGATGTGCTTTATAGTTCCCATTCAGCACCTCTGAAAATCAAGCTGCCATTGACTTCATGCAGACGGCATTGATTAAAACCAAACTGCAATCAATTTGGGATACTGTTAATTAATCTCTGCAGCGAAAAGGGGTCAGAACTTAACCTATTTCTTTCTATTCCCCCCAAAAAAGCTCCACAACATAACAAACAAAAACAAAAAAAAAGAGAGAGAGAGAACCTGGGACCTTGTTATAGCCCCATTATAGCCCTCTCTATAGAGGGTAGCAAGGGCTGCTGGTGGGGAGGTGGTCGCTGGAGGGCGGGGCAGGGCGGGGCCGCCCATGTGGGCGTGGCCAGTGCTGCGGTGCGCCATGGCTGGTCAGTGCTCCGAGAGGCTGTTGGTTACAAATCACAGGGACGGTGTGTGAGAGTTTGAATAGTAATGTATGAAGTGGTCAGAAGGCACGGGGCCGGGGCTCTTGCTTGTTTGGGTGTGGGGAGGTGGTGGTTGTTGTTTTAAGAGCAGCTATGTAGGCTCAGTTTCAAACTTGTTGCCTTCTCTTTACCTTCTTTCCCTTTCACCTTCTTGGTATGGGCTAGACAGGTGGCAGGGAAGATGTCAAAATCATTACTGGCCTCTGGACACTGAAGTGCTTGGCTAGCCTATGTCACCAGTAAGGAAATTGGAAAGAATTAGATGTTAGGACTCAAGCGGTAAGGAAGAGCACATAGATCCAAAGCACACAGATTAATGTTTTTCTAAGTGTTCTTCCATGTTAAATGTTCCTTTAACCATTCAGTGACAAATGTCAGGCTGTTGACTGGGGGAAAAGTCTTGGCCCTCTGTTTCATACAGGGCATCTGGCTCCTTCTCAGACTGATGGTTGGGAACACTATAGTTCATATAACCTCACAAACCAGTGAGAGGGAGTAGTTTAGGAACCAGTATCTAAAGCGTTCATTACCAGTACGGATTAAAAAGAATAAAAAACAATAAAAAAACCCACCCCAAACTTGGCCTGTAGTCCTGCAGAATATTACACAGTGTTTTACTTTAGAAGGACCCTGGTGAGATCAGACTTACATGACATTTGCAGATGAAAGTGTTTATTTCTGTAAAAAAATGGCGCTTGAAGAACCAGTACTTTCAAGATTTGAGAACAGGAGCCTTCTGAAGTCTAATCCTCATTGTCTAGGCTTGGCTATTGCCTTGAACAATCAGTCAAACCCTTACTTCCCTACATAATTAATGTTCTCAGGGGTGTGATAAGCTGAGAGATGGCATTTGTTTTTCCTGACTGATTTTGCAACAGGATTGCAAATCTTAATGAATCATCTTAAGGTGCCTTGTCCTTTTTCATTTAAAAACAAAACAAAAAACCTCTTCTTGAGAGGAGTGCTTATTGCCCTTGAGATCAGGTGAACTGTATAGAGAATAAGACTCTTGCCCTGTTATAGTGGTCTTGATTATCTGTATCATGGCCCGTGTTAGCACTCTGGTGCTACGGCCTGGGAATCCGTTTTCCTCAACTGATTGACGCTCAGGACTTGATGATCTCTTCAAGTTACTGTGGTGTTTACCTTGTTCTGATTCTGGAATCTATAGATCCACATTTTAAAGAGAATCTGTAAATATTCTGCTGCTGTGATAGTTTTTAATAATTTGCTTATGGTGCGGATGGTATAAATGTTAGTGGTGTCACAGCATTTTTTCAGCATAGGATCTGAATGCTTTCTAAACCCACATAGACAAATTCTCGCAGTGCTCTTGTGAATGATAGAAATTAGAGAGAAATATTAGTTTGCTCAACATTGCAGCACACCAGCTGTTCACCAGATAGAAATAAAGACATTGTGGGGAAAAATACATAGGGAGAGGGATGTTGTATAACCTACCCATGTCTGTAACAACTGCTGCCTCCTTTTCTAACAGGCAACTGGAGAAAGAAATAAAGAGGCTGTGGGGGTTTCGTGTTGGTTTTTTGTGTGTACCTTCTAAAAGGCAACATAGAAAATGTTTTCTTAGAGCAAAAGGATGTCTTTCCAAACTTGCGATGGAAAACAAAGTATGCTTGTCACTAAGCTTTCAACAGGAAATTAAACTGCTAGAAAGAGATTTGTGACCAGCTTGTGCCATTAACATTCTACTGTTTTTACAAATTAGCCAGAGGCCAACATATACTGCTGCTTGATAGTCAAACAACCTTAGTGCTTAAATGTCTCTGGAACAGCTTGAACTAATACGTAATACAACTAGGTAATTTTTTTTCTTTAGAAACTTTATAGTTCTGGCTACTACTACTATTTCAAGTGTGGTGCATAAGAATTGATAATCCTTGAAATCAAGATGGGTGATGAACATGCACAGGCTATAAAGTCACCACTTTCCTTCCTTGTACTCAATTAATTGTTTGTACTCTGACACTGCTGTCAGAGCTCTGGTCTTTTTAAAATGAACTTTAACTTCTCTGTGTTGGGCAAGAAACCCCCAAACACTAGTGATGCCTTTCCAGGAATAAGTCTGCTTCCTGGTGGGAAGAGATCTGCTGGCCTTCTGTCTTTTCTTTCTCCTGGTCTGTGGCTGTTCTAGGATGATTCCTTCCAATTAATTCTCTGGTATAATCCTATCTCATTTTAGTAATACTAGAATTACATGTCAAAGTTGTATGAAATATACAGGGTTTTTATGAAGGTGTACATATGAAATTGAGTGACTTGGGAGGTATGTTTGAGAAGAGGGATGGCATCCATTTGCATAATAGACACTCTTTGTCATTGGGAGCATTAGGGGATGGAGAGGTGTGGATATGTTTAAAGCCATGTGTGCTTAGCTCTATCATTCTCTCCTCTCCTTCTCACAGGGCACTTTTTCCTTTATATGCTCCTTAGCTGACATGAAAGCTGTGACTTTAAAATCTGAATTTCAAAGGAGTTCTCAATAGTTGCCTCAGGTGTCATCTTCATCTGTAAATCCTCAACTATCCTTCAGTCTGCCCTGCTGATCCCTCAGATTTCCAGAAGCACGTGATCCTTCCTTGATAGCTCCTTAAGCTAAATAAGGAGTCTCTTTCATGTAGGTCTGTGTACTACTTGTCATCCTTCTCATCTGGGTTTCTCAGTTCAGGTAAAAGAAACCAGTGTGTGTTACCAGCAGACTGCACATTATTGGTGTCTGTAAAAAGCATTTGACACTGTCCCACAATGACATCCTTGTCTCTAAATTGGAGAGACATGGATTTAACAGATGGACTACTCGGTGGATAAGAAATTGACTGGATGGTTGCAATCAAAGAGTTGCAGTCACCACTCAACGTCCAAGTGGAGAGCAGTGACAAGTGCCATTCCTCAGGGGTCGATATCAGAACCAGTGATGTTCAACATCTTTGTTGGCAATGTGGACAGTGCGATTGAGTGCACCCTCAGCAAATTTGCTGATGATACCAAGATGTGTGGTGTGGACGACTTATTGAAGCGAACGGGTGCCATCCAGAGGGACCTGAACAGGCTTGAGAGGTGAGCCTGTGTAAACCTCATGAAGTTCAACAAGGCTCCTCAATAGCTCCTTACGCAAAGTAAAGAGACTCTTGCATGTACCGCTTGCCATCCTTCTCACAAGAGTTTCTCAGTTCAGGCAAAGAGGACCAAAGCCAATATGCATTAGCAGGTATGCACGCACAGTTTACCAGTAACATCTGAAAACACAAGGTCTCCACTTGCAAATTTTGGTTACTGTTTGTATTTCTTAATAGTATGATTTATATGCATATGATGTTCTCCCTCCCAGTACACATGGGGTTCTTGGCAGACTTGTAAATACTGGCTAATATGCAATGGAGAATTTAAAAACTACTCAGCTGGCACCATAGATAAAAAAAAAAGTGGCAAACTTCAGAATGGAGTTAGCATTGCAAAAAAGAACTGAACCTCAAGAGGGTATGCAGTATTTTGCACCCCCTGCAGAAGACTTGAATCCTGCTGGTTGTGTAATCGTAGTTGAATGTAATTTCTGTGATGCTGACTGTTACGTTCTTAGAGGGAGGTTGAAGCTAGTTCATGTAATAGTCCTAGCAACCATGGAGATAGCTCTGTGTGCATTTGTAACACCTCAGGCACTCAGGTGCCACAGGGAAAGGTACCTCAAATGAGAAAGAAATTTAGTTCGTCCAAATGTGTGATGCTTTGCCCTTGGTATCTGAGTAAAGAAGCATTGGTGGCAGGGCTGTCTTCTATTCTTACAGTGTGCTGTTAGTGAGGACTGTGCAGCGTGTCCTAAACAACTTTTTTTTTTAAATTCAGTATTTGGGACTGGAGATTCAAAGATCTGCATTTTTCCTCTAACTCAACTGCCTGTTCAACTGTCAAATGTGTCTTTGGGAAGAGGAGTCCCTTTCTTTGCCATTGTTTTCTGTGTTCTGAAAGAGGGGGACAAACGTTCTATCCTGCTGTTAGAAAGCGGGCTCTGATCCTTTCTTGAAAGAGATATATGTGCCATTACTGTAAGGCACCGTGTTGCCATGGCTCAGCTGATTTTTCTTGCTTTCTGATCTCCTTGCCTTTCAGACTTAGATGAGAAGTAGCTGCAGGCAAATTATTTCATTGCCGTTGTATACGTGCCTGCACAATACACGATATGGGTCACTCCAGTTGTCCCAGCCTCATCTCCAGCATCTTTTTCTTACTATTTTTGTGATTAATCTACTTCTTTTGTAGCATTTATGGGGAGATTTGAAACTAAACAGGAAGAGAAACTCCAGTTGTCTTCGTGCTGGTAGCACAGTCCATCTATGTTTCAAGTAAGATACATTGATGGGATTAATGAGAAGCTGTGTGGTTTTGGTACCTGTACTATTATATCTGTGCAGGAATAAAGAGAAGAATTAAACCTCTAGCTTTGTCATGCCTGCACCTTTCTTTGATTAGCAGTGCTTCACTAGAGAGCTAATATGTAAAGCTGTCTTAAAATAGGATCTCTTTACCCCATTATTACTCTTGTGTCTGCAAAAGTCTGTGCATAATTGCTGCTGTAACAGTTGGTTTAAAATTCTGTCCTGTGGTAAACTTTGTGAGGCTCTGCATGTTTCTTGAGCCATATATTCATTTCTTGGGTGGCAAACTGCATCTGGTAAATGAATATCCCTGAAATGAACAGGTATTTTCTGTTAAGAGGGCGAATCTGGGTTGAAGTTCTAGAGTTATTTTATTCATGACTGGGGTGTGCTCACCTTCAATGTAAAATATATCAGCTGGTGAAACTCTGGAAAGCAACACCTTGAGTACTGTGATTCCTTTGTACTTTTAGAAAACTAAGTAGCAGCTTTAGTGAATGTGGCTGTTTCCCTCTAGTGGCTGCTCTCTGTAGTCCCTGTAGTAGAACTGCTCCTGTGATTGCCTGGCTGCCTAGCTTACACAAGTTCTCTTGAGCTTTGCTCTCTGAAAATCTAGTGTGTACAAATGTTTCCTTAGGCAAATTGTAGAGGAGTCAAAATATAGCAGCTTCTGGGTTCTTTATACCTACGCTGAAGCTTTTGTTGCCCTGATCTGTTAGGAACAGAAGTATATGGTGTTTTGGCCACTGTGAAGTGTTTCATATGACAGCCCTATCTAAAAATAAAGGTAGAGCCAGTCTGACTGAAATCACCTTGAAGTTAATTAAACTGTTGTAAATCTTCATTTTTAAAAGCATGAATGCTTGATTTTTTTTTCATACTTCCATGTCCTTATTTTCATCTCCCTGCTGGTTGTGAGTATAAAATAAAATCCCTTTCATTAAAAGTGGAAATAGTGTTCCCAATAAAAATAGGAAACCATCTATTGCCATTAACAATGAGTAATATCTTGAATAGATAATAAAAAACTTAATTTTATTTTTAAACGCTGAAAACTTTTTCATGTGGCTTGAAGTTGAAACATTTTGAGAGTTTTCGAAGTCAAAATAAAATTTTCTTCAGAAGAACTGAAACTTCCTTTCACTGAAATTGTAATCTATTTAAAGACTTTCGGGGGGATCAATTTTCTGTTAGCACGAATGTTTTCCTGACGTCTGTTAAAAATGATTCTGCTGTAGAGATACACAGTAGTTATGTAGTCTCTAAAAGTCTTAAAATTCAGCAGCAGTGAAATTGAGGCAAGCAAGGAGAATAACCCACTGCTCTTGATGGAAAAACCTAGACTCAAGCACAATTTGTCAGGTGTGACCTCTACCATATATGCAATCAAATAGTTTCCTCCTTTATACTTAATCACAAATTGTATTCACATCAAGTAAAAGAAACACAACATAATTTCTGCACTGTCTTGTTTAAGAGGCGTATGAACAAGCTGCAATCATGTTGAATGCTGCCTGAATCCATGTTGCGTCTTATTACAGCCATCGGCTGGGGTGTCTGTAAATGAAAGCAACAATCATTCAATATGGTGCTGCACGTATTTATAGCAAAGGCAAGAAACAATTTTTTTTTTTTTAGTAAGGGCGTGCTTTTTTGTAAAGACATTCTAAAATAGATTGTATCCAAATACTTAAACCCAGCTTAACTTTTATTTTCTGGCAATTTTATAGGGAGAATGGGGTATGTTTCTGAGAGAACTAGTAGCGTGGTCTTGCTACTTATCATTTATTTGCTGATTTAATTCCATGCACTTGATTAGTTTGGCTGTTGGGGGTGATTCCTGTTTGCACTTGTGAGGCTAATTGATTCTGTAGATATTTAAAGGATTTTGTGTATGCACTTTTTATTGCTGTACAAATGTAAATAACTAAACTTTGCTTCTGGGTAGGCTGGTATAAATCGTGCTCAACTTTATTGGTTTCCTGATGAAGCCACACTGTAAATCTGTAAACATAACTTTTTTTGTAAGCCCTGCTAAAAGCATTTGTTCTGTAACTGTATGTTACGTTTTGTTTAATGTGGGGTAGTACATGGAGGTGATCCTGTTCCTCGAGGAAACAAAGGTTGGTGCAGGTAAGGTCCCCGGTGAAGCTATTGACCATCTGTAGGGAAGTGCAACTGCTTATTCCTAGTCGGCAGCTAACCTTTTCTTGAAAAGGGGGATTCTAAAACCTGTATATGAGCAAAACAAGTGTGTGTATATATGTGACTATATGTTGATTTGACTGGCATATCTACATAAACATCTGAAATGTACTGAGAGTCTGGGGTTGCCAGTTGTTTCCTAGCAATTAACAATGCTCCTGGAGTTGGACAGTGCATCCCGGTCAAGAAAAAGACCTTCCTAAAACATTTTGTCCATACCAGTGCTGCCTGAAAACACCCAACAAAATTTACACAACTGACTGATATTCAACCAAGAATAAAAGTTATTGAAGCTTTTCAGAGCAGTTGCCAGCTCTGCTTTTGACCCATGCTCGTGTTTTGATATTTGCTCTATCCTTTGTAGGAACTGGCTATGTATCAGGAAGCCATAAAGGTGTGTGAATAATTGGTGGTGTCTTTGGCCTTAAACCCATTTCTTCTCCCCCCTCCCCCACCTTGTTCAAAACTGCCTGTAGAAATTGTGACTGAGTATCTTTGGACATAGAATATCTTCTGCCTCTCTTTTGAAAAGACAATGTATGGAAAAGAGAATTCTGCATTTAATATGGTAACCGGTACTTAAAATATCTGCCATGTTGCATAACTATGCATAATTATTTCATGTATATTAATAAACATATAGTCTGTATATATAAGACAATTCTCTTCCAAAGCACTATTAATATCATTGGGGATGAGAAGCGGGTGGGGTGTTGGCTTCATAACCTCCCTCCTCTGTGCCACACTGTTGGGGCTACAATGAAGAATCCCACTCTGCAGTTGTACTAGTCACATCTGAATATTCTTTAGGGAATCACCAGATAATGACTAAATAGGGTGGATCAGTTTCTTGTAAGCTTTGAGAGAAACTGTCCAGCTTGTCTTGTGATTCGTTCTCACGTTTCACAAATCTGTGCACACACATTTTTCACAGTGAATTGCAACTTCTCTGGTCATTTTGTAAAAGTTCAAGTAAAAACAACCAATGCCCCCCCACCCCCCCCCCGTCAAAAATAAAAAAAAAAGGCAAAGAACCTTCCCCTTCTTGAGCCTCTCCCTGCCTTGGGATGCTGTTGGCATTCCTGAGGGATTTTGCCCTGCATAAAACAGACACATAAATGCATTTTGCCACTGAACAAAGCTGAGATGGCAGCCAAGCGTTTTAATTAAAAAGAAAAATGCAGATAAAACCTTTTTATTGTTGCTGAGGGTCTTCTCTAAAAAGCATTACTATATCACTGTAGAATTATTTATCGTTGTAATTGTAATGAGGAAGAGCCTTTTCCATTCTCATCAATCTGGCGATGTCCTTTCTGGTCATCTCTTCTGCTGTTCTGTAGACTTGAATGTTTGACCTCTTCTGTAATGTTGGATAAGATATGCAATAATGAAGATAGCCTAGTTTCATGAAGGTCATTTTAATCATATAAATGGATCAGATAATGACGGCCTGCACCAAGGGTAAAAGCACACTTTTTGATCCACCTGTGAGGAAATAGTGAGGGGGATTAACCTTCTTTCTCCTTTGCCTTTCATGGGAGGGAAATTCTGTGTGCTGTTAACCACTAAGGGTGCACAACAGCTGGTGTTTTCAGAGCTATTGTTTTACCTGCATCCCTCTGACCAGTTTTTTGTTCTAAATAAGCGAGTTCTTGGGGACCAGATGGAAAGCAACTTGGCATTTTCAGAAGGCATGAACTACTTTTTGATTCTTTATACTTTAGCATGTCTGTTCTTGGCACTTTTATGTAGTCTTTTTTTGGACCAAGCTATTAATTAGCAGCAGTGCACCTTTGATATAGAGATATTGACTGGGACATCCTGGGCAGATTGGATGGAGTTCTTCCATGTTTGAAAGCACATACTAGTTGTTTTTTTATGAACAATATGCACACAGGTTTTGAATAGGTGTTAAAGGATTCATGAGAGCATGAGGAGGAGTCACTGCAGCTGAATCAAGTAATATTAGTTGCGCTGCAGTTCAGGCTTCTTGAGCAAATGTCCAGAATATGTGGATGCCAGGGAGAGATATTTTTGCTTCTGATTAAGTAGTGTTTGCCACTACGAAGCACACTAGGAATACGTACTAGTCTGCCTTATTTGAGTTTGAAAATGAGAAGTAGTTGTCAATTCTGTATGATAAACAGTTCCTTAGAGGACATTAGGAAGGGGGATGGAATCACCAAGAAAGTCAGAGACACCAACAGGAGTCACGCTCTGGAACCTTAACAATGAGATTGTTGCTACAGTAGGAACTTACTATTTTTCCTGTTAAGTTGTCTTTTACTCTTCCCACTCATAAAAATTAAATAAATTGCAAAATTTACTTAATGTCCAACTACCATCTCATCAAAAGTATTATAGAGTGGTTCCAGGCATCCAGCTCATAACACTGCTGCAACAGTTCCTTGTATTTCCTTGTCTTTTATCACAAACTGCTGCACAAAGGGAAGATACACATCTTTGACTTTTTTTTCTGTGCCCAGATAACCTTCTGTTTTGCTTCCTCCTACATCTGCATTATCCTAGTTGAAGAGTGATGTAGGTGCAGATAGCTTGAAAGGAGGAAAAAAAAAAAAACCCCGACCCAAGCCCAGCAACCTTGGTGTAAACGGTTGGTTCTGTGTGTTTAGCTGTACGACCACAGAAATGTCTTACTGGGTAGGAGATCATACTTAGGGAGACCATTATCCTTCTGCTACATGTGGCCAATTTCCTTTCTGTTTTCCCCAGTATCTGCAACTGTTGGATTAGGAATCTTCAAGTGTTCTTTTAAAATTGATCACACGTAAATGTCTATATAGGAACAGCACGTGTAATAATCATGTTCAGTGAAATGAAGTTTGGCATCCAGATGTGAGAGTCTCTCTATACACAGTTCCTGGAACCACTTGGAATTCAGTGGGAGCTTATACAGGGAGCAGCAGTTCATTTGCGCACTGTCAGTTGAAATATGGGGGCATATGGCAACCTTGGTTGGCCTTGGGCAACCTGGTCTAGTGAGAGGTATCCCTGCCTGTGGCAGGGGGGTTGGAACTCGATGATCTTCAAGGTCCCTTCCAACCTAAACCATTCTATGATTCTATAATTTTGCTGCTTTTTGGGTCAACCCACCTGCTATGTAAGTGTCTTGAAAGCATTTGAAAAGAAAACAATTTGACTAAAGTAATGTTTGTTTAACACTTTTTTTTAACTCAAATATGTCTGGTTGAAAAAACTTACCTGCTCTTGAACATGCTCATGTATTGAAATTTTTGTATGTAGTGTTAGTTGGGTAACCATACCAAAAGAAGCCAATGCCCATTGTTGCATACAAAACAGAGATTTGTAAGTGAACAAAAGTATTAAAACCTCCTTTTTTCATCTTTTTTTTCAAGTATTAAATGGGTGATCAAGACACAGACTTAGATAACGAATAGTTTGCATACGCAGTGCTTAATTTTCAAATTTATTAGCCCAAGGTGTTAACCAGTTTCTTCTAAATAGCAATCTCATTTGTAGACAACCTTATTCATTTGGAAAAAGAGTTTGGAAAGATGAAACTTTCTACTCATGTATTTGTGAATTGGTTAATCTACGTTTTCTGAGAATATAGTCAGATTCTGTTGGTGTCACAGTTTTGTTTTGAAAGAGTTACAGTGGGCATCAAAATAGCAATGACAAGCCAAATGAGCTCATTTTGGCTGACCCCTGTTTTGTCAGGCTAGGGTTGAAAAGTGGGTACTACAAGGCCAGCAACTTTGGGCTACTCAACCACGTTGAACACAGAGCTGCTGAGCAAAGTTAGCACACCTGACTATTTCTCTTGGCTGAGCCCTCCAGAGCTCCAATAGACCTGTGGAAAAGGTATTTTTTAATAAGTATTTGCTGCACACACCCCCCCCCCCCCCTTTCCCTGCTTTCAGGTGGTGTTATAAAAACACACAGGTCCAGATGCACTCTCCACTGTCTTCCTACTTGGGAAGTGGCTGTGTGGAACTATAGTAACTGATGCAGTATATTTTGATGTAAGCAATAACTTTGCTGGCCATCCAGAGACACTATTTTGTGATACGTGCTCTGGGATAAAATGTACTCACTCACTGATGTAAATCTAGCATAACTTTCTTGGACTCTATTTAATACAGTTTTGCTTGTCTGGTTCCAAAGAACTTAAGCTTTCTGGCCATGATCTGGCTGCCTTGTACAACAGGATTTACATTCGTGGTACAGTGTGACTTTGGCACATGGGTGAGGAACTGCACAGGTTATGGGTTTCTTTTGTTAAGGAGATATTCTCTGTAACTGCAATATATGATTCCCTGTTCTTTTAATCCAATAATGACTCTTTTATTGTTCATGTCACTGTAGAAATATGGGTTTTTTTCCTCTTGCTCTATGGTGAAATTTGCTAGCAATGGTCTTTATTTGAAAGGGTGCTGAACTCCCTTTTTATTAATGTGAACTGCATGATCCTTTAAGGAGAATAACAGAATATTCATTTTGCTTTGGTGTCCTTCCATAGGATTCCCTTACTACATATGTTCTATCCTAGCTGAAAGAGAGACCGCCTTCTTTGCCCATCTTCCCCGTTAGTAAGAAGCAGTTACAGTAATGTTGCTAATTAGGCAGTGTGCATACTGTGGACTATGTAAAGTCCCTGGATATTTTTCCTACCCCTTTCTTCAATTCTGTCTCACTATGGAATATGCTAATCTTACTTGTTAGTCCACACCAGGACATGGATCAGAGTGGGTGCGTCCCCTTGTGCAGAGCTTCCCTTGAAAAAGTGTGCAGCATCTTATTCTGTATTGTGTAAACAGTCCATTGAAAACTGGTCAAAATAAATGCTGTTCTTGGGCTAGTTGAATAAAAAAATTGATTTGCTTGTGTTGAAAAAAACATGGAGAAATACTCTGCATATCTGATATTAGTTTTATGAGTGTAATAAGCTGAACTGTAGCAGTGCCTCTGGTTGTCCTTGTCCTATCTATTTTAATATGTTCAATGCGTCTTGCTTTTTTTTTCTTGGGTTCCCCTTTTGCCAGTTTGGGCAATGGGCGCAGACCTGATGTGCATCAAGTTCTGCTGTCCTCATTCTGCATTTCTCTGATATACCTGTGTCAAAAAAGCACTCTGATACGGTACCGAAATGAGCATGGATGCTTTTAATTTAGCACACACCATTATTCAATTTCACTTACTATTTGACATGAGTGAGGTGTTCCAGTCTTGTAATCTGAACAATTAATGTTTTAAGTAATTGCCTGTCAACTGTGATGGGTGAGCAGCAAAACTGGACAAATGTGGGTAGCACTAATGTGGTTTTCCCAGGAGCATTGTTTGCAAGGGCAACTGTGGTTTTACCTTTTGGAGAAGAAAGGGCTCCTCTTTCCCTTTTGACCTGTAATTCAGGAGGTGAAGTAAGCACCTTGTAGGCAGGCTGCTTTGCCAAAGAACCATAGAGCAAGCAGCCAGGTTGGTGAGTGGTTGTTTCTCTGTGGTTTAAATTTAAAAAAAAAATCATTATTATTTTTTTGGGGGTGGGGTTTGAGGTTTTGTGGCGGTTTATTTTTTTCGGTTGGGTGTGGTTTGCTGTTTGGGTTTTTTGGTGGGGTTTTTTTGAGACTGAAAACAGCCTGGTGTTAGATACCTTAAGTGTTGAGAGACCAGTGTGATTAGCTTTGAAAAGAATCCCAAGCACCTTGGGGCTGTTGTAAATCCAGATTCTTAGGAGACCAAAATTCTTCTGTAATGGCTGCTCTCTAGAGATATTTCTGTCACTGGCTTGTTCTTCTAATACTGCAGTGCCTTGTACAATGTGATGTTTGGAAATGAGTACCATAACATGAGAGAGATTCCTACACCTGTTTTAAGTGCGTGTGACCTCTGGGCTCTGTGGAGGAAGGCACTTCATGGACTAGAAGGGTTGTGACCGACCCTGACTCCCTCTGAGCTGGGAAGGTGTAGGTGTGAGGGTTGATTACAGGTCATAATCTACCTACACAAGCTACTAGTCTGTATCACACCAGGTTGATTTTGGTGACTTTTCCCGTTGAGCATATACTAAACTCATTGAGTGTCTGACTTTAACTGTCGAACCTATCACCATCCCCAGGCAAGGGACCTGAAACTCTTTACGCTGGGCAGAAACTCAATGACAATGAGTGGCACACTGTCCGGGTAGTTCGGCGAGGAAAGAGCCTCAAGTTGATGGTGGATGATGATGTTGCTGAGGGTAAGTGTAATATATACGTATTTTTTGTCATTATCTTTGTACCTCTGTTCACTGGTCTGTGCCCTTACACCCATTCTTCCTGTTCTTGTGCATAACTTTTTTTCCCCTTCCTGTTCCTTGTATATTTAGTGTTACTATGTTGAAAACTAATGTTCAGTTCTGAGAGACTAACTCTTCTTAGCCAGCACCAGAAAATTCTGTGACAACTGTGACGATATAAAAGGTGGGATTAGGGGACAGATGAGCTTGCACCTACCCAAGCAGGCAGAGCTGCTAAGCAGCATTCTGTCTTGTGCCAGGCTGTTTGGGGTACATTGTGAGTATACCTCATTCCTGAGCTGCAAAGCAAATGTGGCGGTTTTCAATGCTGTGGATCAAAATCAATGCTCCCTAAACTTTTTATCTGCACAAATTTTTCCTTGGTGGTAAACCTGCATTTGATAGATGTTTTAGAGAATATGGATTTCTGTCTCTGCTGTTTTTTTGGGGTTGGTGGTTTTTTTTTTTTTCAAGTTCCTGTGCTCATGGCTCAGAGCCATCCAGAAGAAAAAGCAAATAGATCAGTTTGTTCCCAGCTTTGTTTTAGAGGTTAGACAGGACCCTGACTCACCAGAGTATGTCATATCATAACATATAGAGTGTCAGTCTTTTTCTTTCCTTTTTTTTCCATTCCTGCATTTCCTGACAGCTTTTTGAGCTCCTGCTTCTTTCTGTAAAGAAATGTAGTTGAAGGGGGGAAGAAAAGATCAATCACTTAAGAAAGCTGGTGTCTCCCAGGTTAAGACATTTGCATTGAAATTATCAAGTTACTTCAGATTGATCTTTTTTGCATTACAAAATTTTAGGTGATACTTTTCTAGTCCATTTCCCCACAGCTGCAAGAGCCAAAAAAATATTTTTCTTTTTTTGAAGGTCTAAAGTCCTCATAGCTGTATATAACTGTAGGAACTGAGTTTTTGAGGAAAACACCAACAGTCTGAAGGCTGATAATAGAATTACAAAGAACAGTAACCCTGGATGCAACACTGATACAAGTATGGTCATTTACTTGTGACCCATGCTGTTTTGTCAAATGCTGACATCCTCTTTTCTAAGTAGCTTCTGCTTGGAAGGCAAATAAAAGGCATGGCTGCCATGGGCAGTGCCAGAATATATATCCTATCTCTGCAAAAAGTGAGCGCAATTAATTTTAAGTAATGTGTTACTTAAATTATTTAGAAAGCCATGAGTCAGGATTTTGAAATAAGCCCAGAGAAATGAGTTTTCAGGAAAATTATTTGATATGTTATTTTCTCTCTGAAGTAAATATCTGTTGTGCTCTATGCGCTGAGAATTTGCAAGACAGAATCCGAAGAATATGAAAGAAGAATGTTTCCCTCTCCTTGTTGGAATTGGCAGAGGTTTGGTCAACATTAGCTTGTAGGAAAATTAAATTTTATTTAAGAGGGAGCTTTCTGAATTAGTGAAACATGCTGGTAAACACTTAGTCCTGTTTACTTTGCATTTAAGGAGAACAATTGTTCTGGATATGCTTTTTTAGGAAGCACCATGAGGTGGCACTCTCAGCATTACCAACTCAATCCCCAGAAAGCCATCTGGTTTTTTTGAAGTCTTTTTCATGAAACTGAGTTTATAAATAACGATGATACAATCCTATACTAAAATAGGATGTGCATATGTACATGTATATGAATTACATAATTAAAGATGCATTACAGCTAAAAATACCTGTTAAAAGAATGCCATCATGGCGAAGTCAAAAGTCAGAAAAGCCAGAGTTAAGATTTTCTGTGCAATCTGTATCCCGCTTCCTTGGGAAGATGGTATAGTCTTCAATGATGTGGTCACATAGATTTTTCCACAGGATTCTTACTGTCTTTAGGCAGAGATCAGAAGTCTAAATAGGGCCCCCAGTAAAGATAAACAGCCTGTCTGATTGCCACCTTCTTTCTTATTGCTTGTTTGGAAAAATGCATGCCAACTAAATTTTGCTCTAACTATAGAGCTGCTGTTTTGTGTGTGTGTGTGCGCACTGTGTGCTACTCATCAATATGTTTACACAGAATGAAGAAGCTGTAACTGAATTTATTCCCACGTCTATGTTATATGAAGTGAGTAGGCATCTTTTTCCCTTTTTTCAGGTTTGGAAACAAGGCACCGTATTAAAGTTGAATGTGTTTTGGTACCAATTTGGCATGATTTTTCAGTCATTTGCATGCACAGATATTCAGCATGTCTAAATTGGATCCTGTTAGCTCAACCCTGCTACTTGGAGAATCAGGTCTAGGCAATTAATGACCACCTGTGAAAAATTTGTAATGAAGTGGCTGACTTGGCTTCGTGCAGGACAACTAAGGGAGGGACAGAATTCAATTCCTTTGGACAGCATTTTGCTGCTTAATCAAAAAACCCTCCTCCTACATTCCCCCCCCGCCTCAGAACAGACCTCAGAACATCAGTGGTAAATGAGACACAAATATAGCAGTCATATTCCTCCTTACAACATCTTGCTAGCACCCAAATACTGCGGTGGAGGCTGGATTTTTTTTTTTGTCTGCTACCACTTGAACTAAAGAGCTGCTGATTGCTGTAGTAGTTACAGTACTTTCTACAGAGAGTTAGAGGTGAACTCTGCAGGTGGGACTGACAGCTGATAAGATCAGAAAATACTGGATTTCACTCTATGATTTCTTAAAATCTCTCTGTCCTGATTCTGGTCTTGTTTTGTTATGTCCTTTTCAGCTTTTCACTGAACCTACTCCTAACTTTCTGTACTACCAATGCTGTCAATGTCCTAGTTCTCTTAAGCTAGACCCTGTTTTCTCATTTTTTCACCTTCTCTAAAATTCTGAGTTCACCTCTTCCAACTTCCCTCACTCCATTTCTATTGCCCCCCTTATATGTGGGTTCCCTGTCCCAGTGTACTTCAGATTTCACGGGCCTGGCTTTTTGTCCCACTCCAGCAACAACTACTTTGCATTTATGTAAGAGTAGAAGAGCTAACGACAGGAGTTTTCTTGCTCTTGGTCTATGACATCTCTACATTTTATTTTTTTAATCTTTTGAATTAAAGAAGCAGGGTTTCTTTTAAAAAGTGGGTTTTTTTTAATTTAAAAAAAAAGTGATTCTTTTTGTTTGGAAAAATCAGAAATTTTCATTTAATAATACTAAAACTGAAACAACCCCTAACAATCACAGTAGTGGAAGCGAGATGGTTTGTCTGAACAAACTTTCCCATATATGTTCTCAGTTCCTGTGAACTGGCATTTTTCAAACTAAAATAATATTAATTCTGGTAAAGAACTGCTTTAGGATTTAAAAATATTCGCATTGGTATTGACACTTGGATTTCTGAATAGTCAGAAATATGTGACTTTTCAGCTGCTTGTAAGTTTGTATCTGCTTGGGTTGAAGCTTTCCATGTCAATGGTCTTTGTATAATTGGCTTTAAATTTAGATCCACTGCTAAAATTGGGACTAAGTTAAAAAAATAAATTGCTTTGCAGAATATTTTCTCTTTGTGTTTGCAACAGATACTTGAAAACATTTTTTTTTCTCTAACAACTGTGCTTGTTTGCTATCTTTGCAAAAATGTGATCACATGTGGACAAAGTACAAACTGAAAAATTGCACTTTGTACATGATCATGAGAAGAGAGTCAGAAATATTTCAGTGTTTCAAGAAAACCTAAGCAGAATGAGACTATCAGTTCATTTAATCTGTTTCTTTATACACCACAAGCCAGGATGTCCCATCCAAGTTTCTTAAAAGAATTCTCAGCTTTCATTCTATCCCCAACAGAAAAAAAACCCCAAAGAATATGTTGCGAATAGTAGGAAAAGTCATGAAAGGCCTATCAATTTTTTTTGTCATTTAACACCTGGGAACTCTTAGGTGAGAAATGCTAGATTTCAGGAAATAGCACAGAATATGAGAAATCTTGTAAATTCCAATTTATATGACCTGGGGGAATTAAAAGATAAGTTTGTCCTGGACTCAGCTATGGTGATTGGTGTGACTCCCAGGTATAATCCCAATAACTCAGAAATACCTCTTGCAGTGACTAGTCAAGAGTTGTGTATATATGCTAACTGCCCAGCAGGTGCAATCAAGCAGGATATTACTGCTAAATTTTGTCTGTCTATATAGCACACTGAAAACATTTATTCAGGTCTTCATCCAGGTGTCAATTTTACGCAAAACTAGTATGAATTTAAATATTTTTGACCGTTCTGTTCCTTAAACCTGATTGAATTTTACCACATGTTAAAATGTTGTTGGAGGCAGAGGGGCCAACAGGTAGTGTGGCTCTTTCCTTTGAAAAACCTTCTAAAATGAAGGATTTTACCTGTGCAGTAATTATATTAGCAACATACTAGAAGGTTAAGTAGAGAAACATGCAAAAGTAAAGGAAAATTTAAAGTAGATCGATCTGTGTTTTGATGTGTTTTGATGTTGTCTAATTTCCTATTTGCTGCTGTCCTTTTTTCACAGGAGCTTTGCTTCCCTGCTTACATTAAGAAAGGACAATACAGCAAACAGGGTGACATAGGTCTCTGTATTAAAGGAGGTGCTTGTTTTTAAGGTCCCCTTTGTGAAACATCTGTAGTGAATGAGACATAGCATGGCAAAAAGAGGAAAGGGACCTCTATGTAAGGCATGTGAATACAGCCCAGAGGAATTGACTTCTGTACTTTAAGAGTTCCTATGGAAAGCTGGATAAGTCACTTGAAGTCAGGTCTTTCACAGTCAATCACTAGTTGTACCTGTTCTTTTTGGAGGTACTCATTTGGGATTGTGGATCTTATTTCTAAAAGTGCTGGGCCTCAAAACCAGTGAGTGCTCTGAAGTTCTTACATATTCTACTAAACTGGATGCCAAATATTTCTTTTTTGAGATCCAAAACTACTTATATGTTGATGTCTGTTCCTCAACTTTGTGTATATAAAATTGAAAGTAATATTCCTTAATGTTGTAGGAGCGATAGATGAAGTGGGTATTTGAGGATAATTTGCACAGTGTGCTGCTGAACTGGTGGGTTGTCCATGGCTGGCTGCCAGACACCCACCCAGCTGCTCTCTCACTCCCTCTCCTCAATAGGACGTGGAGAAAATAGAATTAGAAAATAGGATGAGAAGGCTCATGGTTCGAGATAAAGAAAGGGAAATCGCTTACCAATTACTTTCATGGACAAAACAGACTTGACTTGGGGAAAATTAATTTAATTTATTGCCTATTAAAAGATAGATTTGGATAGTGAGAAACAAAGACAAAAAGCAAGACACCCTCCTTCACCCCTCCTTTTCTCAGGTTTGCTCCTTCGTTCCTGACTCTTCTACCCTCCCCAACCCAGCGGTGCAGGGGGGTGGGGAATGGTGGCTGTGGTCAGTCTGTAACAGCTCCTCTTTACCACTCCTTCCTCCTTACACTTTTCCCCTGCTCCAGTGTGGGTCCCTCCTGTGAGTGGCAGTCCTTCATGAAGTGCTCCAGCATGCGCCCTCTCCGCAGGCTGTCAGGAAAACCTGTTCCAGTTTGGGCTCTCTATGGGCCACCAGTTACTTCAGGAAATATCCACGTGCTCTGGCATGGGGATCCTCCGTGGGCTGCAGTGTGGGTGTCTCTTCTGTCGTGATCTTCTCCATGGGCTGTTGGGGAATTTTCACTTTGGTGCCTGGAGCACCTCCTCCCCCTCCTTCTTTTCTGACCTTGGTGTCCGCAGGGTTTTGGGGGGATTTTGGCTTTTTTTTTTTCATTTGTTCCTCACTCATGGGCAACATTTTGCCCTTTCTTGAATATGTTTTCACAGAGGCATCATTGTTTTGGCTGAGGGGCTCAGCTGTGCCCTGTGATGGGTCTGTTGCGGAGCTGGCCATGTCGAGCATGGGGCAGCCCCGGCCTCTCCTCACAGAGGCCGCCCTGCAGCCGCCCCACAGCCAGCACCTCACCATGTAAACTCAGTACAACACTGCAGAAAATTTCATGAGAGAAAAAATAAAAGCATATTTGTAGCAGAGTTTGAATAATGGTTGTACATTGAATGATGAGAAAACAATTACATGTTGAGTGATTGTTCATGAATTTAATACTATTCCTGTTGTACACTAAATGGCACAAGGCCTGTCTAGAAAGGATACTTGATTCGGTGACCAAATAGTTAAAACTATCTTAATGCAGAGCTACAGAAGACTAAAATAAGGTTGTTTGTAATGGTTTTAATTCTGATGTTGCCCGACTTGTCTTTGTATAGAAACTAGTCTTTTAATATACGGTTGTAGTTCATCTGTCTGTGTGGGTTCTGTATCTGTACTGATGCCTAGCATGGTTACTGAAACATTTAAATGTGCTTCAAGAGTGGTCTGACACATTTGGTATACTGAATAGCTTGAATATTGTAACTGAGAGGTTAAAATCCCTCACAATGGCAAATAGCCCAAGCAGTAAGTTGATGATTTAAATATATGGAGTGCTCTGCCTGTTGCATTCATGTGGGTTTCCTTCCTGCTGTGGTCTTAAAACAAGAGAAATAATATCAGGCACCAGGAGAGAACAACAGAATAAATATTAGCAAGTTTATGACTGTTCTCACTTCTCGTTCTGCTCTTTTTATATTAATCTATGTTTATTGAGTGTTTTCAGGAAGCACACTTATAAGAGTTGTTTCAGAAGTGTTTGAGTTGTTTGGCAGATGGACCATTAGATCAAATAGATCACTGTAGGCTTAAAGGGAGAGACCTAGTCTTCTTCACAGATAAGAAAGTCTGTGAAGCACAGGAGAAAATACAGAGCTTGCTGCCCATGGGCCTTTAGTCCTGTCGTCTTTCTTCTGCCAGGTTTTGACAACTGCTAGATTCAAGCCTCTCCATCCAGTCTATACATTCTTTCTTATGCAAGCTGCTGAACAGTGATCAGACAGGACTAAGTTAGCACTGCTACTAGCCTGGGAAGTGGGGTGTGAAGGGTTCCATATAACCTCTTACTGATCCCTGGGCTTTCTGTATGTTGCTCCTTGTTTCTGTCCTTCAGGCACAATGGTTGGTGATCACACTCGCTTGGAGTTCCACAACATTGAGACAGGGATCATGACGGAGAAACGGTACATCTCTGTCATCCCTTCCAGCTTCATTGGCCACCTCCAGAGCCTCATGTTCAATGGGATGCTCTACATTGACCTGTGCAAGAATGGTGACATTGACTACTGCGAGCTGAAGGCACGCTTTGGTCTCCGCAACATTATAGCTGACCCTGTAACATTCAAGACCAAGAGCAGCTACCTGAGCTTGGCCACCTTGCAGGCTTATACATCCATGCACCTCTTCTTTCAGTTCAAGACCACCTCAGCTGATGGTTTCATCCTCTTTAACAGTGGTGACGGCAATGACTTTATTGCAGTTGAACTAGTCAAGGGGTAAGTGACTTTCTGCTGTATTCTACCAGCTTATTTATAGATAAACTTACTTATAGGTAAGCTTAAAATGCTTGCATAAAGAGAAATTCACCTTATTACTCATTTTCTCTGTTGAGGTGTATGACAAAGCATTTAGACACAAACACTGAAGCTTAAGACTCCTGATTTTATCGCTAACTTCCTTTGTGACGGAGGGAAAGACAGTTTTACAGCATGAAACATTAATGTTTTGAGTTTTTCAGATCTAGTTAGGCTAAAGTTTTGTCCTGCTACCCTTGCAGAATAGCACAGAGGAGGTGTGCTGGGGGCTCCGAGTCTCTTTTCCCCTCCTTCCCTCCCCCCCCCCCGTAACAGACCCATTGTGTTTCTGCCACCTTCCCTGAAGGAAAAAAAGAGTGTTTGGGCTGCTGAATTTGTATTTCTGCTGGTGATGTTTGAGGAAAACTGAGCTCAGCTTGCTTTTGAGCCACTATGTTCTTTACACAAGACCAATAGCTTATTTAAAAAAAAAAATCCTTTGTTAGCTGAACAGATTTTGATCTCTTGTCACAGTAGACTTGTTTTCCACAAATATAGTTTACTAGTCCTGTTTGTTTCAGTAGAACTATAGTTCAATCTGTTTTATTTTTAACTTTGTACCTATTTCTGTAAGTGGGACATTGAGTAATAAAAAAAAAAGAAGAGTCACGGACTCCTGTTGCTCTGTTGAGTTGAATTTTGTTGTCTTTTTTCCTTTCTAAGTAGAATATTTCTATTCCCAGGTGGATTTCTGTGTTTGAACTATATAAATAATTCAGGGTAACGCTCCCGTGATTTCAGTCTTCGTTAAGGTCTTTATTTTTTCCAAAAGCTTTGCTAATTGTTTTCCAGCTGTTTGAATAAGTCTAGAATCTCATGTGAATTTTACTACAATATTTTGAGTGAGTTTCCCAATTAATTTCTTAAGGAAGTTATTCAAAACTCGGAACGAATCTGGGGATTATATGCCCCAAATAAGCATATCTAGTGTTGCTTTCCAGTACATTTATCGATATTGCCAATTTTAAAAAATAACTGTATGCACAGACAGGGGTTTTGTGGATCTGCGAGAACTTTGTGAAAAAGAGCAAGGCTTTATGGTTAGAATCTGATTACTCCAAATGTTGTCATCTCAAAATACTAATCCTTACACTTTCTTGGTGGAAAGGAAACAACTATATAGTTTCAAATCAGTGGCTAATATTTTGGTTTACTAGAACTTTCTAACCCAGAGATACTTCACTTCATGACTTTTGTAAGTTAATTTATCAACTCTGGTGAGAACAAGGGTCAGTAGCGCTGGAGTTCTTACACAATTTTAACTCATTCTTGCTATGTTTACAGGTATATACACTATGTGTTTGACCTTGGAAACGGACCTAATGTTATCAAAGGCAACAGTGATCGTCCTCTTAATGACAACCAATGGCACAATGTTGTCATCACCAGAGATAACAGTAACACACACAGCCTAAAGGTGGACACTAAGGTGGTCACTCAGGTTATCAATGGTGCCAAAAATCTGGATCTTAAAGGTAAATTCTACAAGACTGACAGTTTACTCCTTTACTCTTGCAGGGCTCAACACGAGAAAGCTTGCAGAAATCATGCGTTACAGAACAGTAAATCTGGAATTTGCTGATTTTGGCTTTCAATTTCATTTTTCTTTCTCTGTTTGGCAACTTCCTGTAGCAGAATTCTTTGTCATATTTTGCTTTTTCATAAATATATTGTCATACTGCACTTTTTCCTAGTTAGGATGCAATTACAACTGGGGGGGGTCGTTTAGTTGTGTTTTTAGTTGTGGGGGGTTTTTTTGGGGGGTGTTTTGTGGTTTGGGTTTTTTGGGTGTGTTAGGGTTTTTTTTGTGGTAAAGGAGGCAGAAATGACTTCTTGCACAATATCTTGCTCTGCTTTTAACTTTTTCTGAGCAGCTGTTCAGCTTGCTATACTCATGTTGGGTTGTGGGGGGAAGCCACTCTGGAAGGTATGTAACTTCCTCCTTGTGTGTTTACCCCTTTCTCCTCCAGGTGATCTCTACATTGCTGGCCTAGCTCAAGGCATGTATAGCAACCTCCCAAAGCTAGTGGCCTCACGTGATGGATTTCAGGGCTGTCTAGCATCTGTGGACTTGAATGGGCGTCTGCCTGATCTAATCAATGACGCTCTGCACCGCAGTGGGCAGATTGAGCGTGGATGTGAAGGTATAATTGATTTCAGAGAAGTTCCCCTCTCAAGCACTCTCCTCTTACTCCATTGCTGCCCCCTGTGCATCCACTTGTCCACCTTATTGTCTGTTTCATTAATTTGCTTTCATTGTTACATCCTTCACTACACTTATGTCTCCCAAATGCTCCCAAAGGCAGCTTAAGGATAGTTAGCTTCTGAAAGCAGTTTAGCAGCTGTTCTCTTGCTTAATCCATCCCCTATGAGGTGGTACCTCCAGTTGTGTAAAGGATGGTACTGGGATGGACTACTGTTTACTAGTACTTTTCTCAAAGTGGTTTATTAACATTAGAGTACTTTGAAAGAGATTCTCAGCCTTCAATTCACTTGTGATTCAAAGTGCCCTTTTTGGGGATCCACAGAAGTAAGTATTTTGAAGACTGAGTAGACGCAGGGGAAATGGGATGTAGGAGAAACTGAAGAGTGAAGATCGGACCAAAACAGGAGGTCCTTTTTGAGGAGGTGGGTCTCCAATAAAAGCATGGGGGGGCCATTGTCTCTGCTGTCTGGAAAACCTTTCTCTTCTGTAGTTTCTCTTTTCAAGTGAGTTTAGAAACAAATGCGATGAATGACTTTCTGAAGCATATAAATAGTGCTGATTTCTTGAAGCTTCTTTAAGTAATTTACTGTTCCTGCTAAGCTCCCATTAGTTGAAAGAGTATTGACATCAGCAGCACTGACTCAGTAATATGCATGTGGCATCAATTCCCAAAGCACTTGAGATAGTCACCATCAAAAACCCCAAGGTTTTGCTCACTGGATTAAATGAAAATCGTCATTATGTCTAGCTCCGCTGAATACCAGTCTGTTGTGTTGGCTACTAGTCACTAGAGGAGGATAAGTTTTAACAGTAAAGTTGTCTGGTACACATGTTTGCTAAAAAGATGTATGCCATGAACTGATCCTTCAAGACAGGACTACACAAAGTGAAATTACTCCTTGATCATATTTTCCCACAGTGTCAAGATTACAGGTTACACCATCCTGAATCTTAGTGCTATCTTTTGCTAACACCAAATGGGCAGTGCAAATAACTCTGATCCCTTCCTTGTCTCCCAGTGTTCTGGTCAGTTGGGAGCTCCTGTGCCTCAGCCCTCCATCCATGCTTCCACAGTAATACTCTGATTTGTGAGAATTTTGTGTCCTATCACAGGAACACACTCAATGTCAACTCTAATTTCAGAGCATTGGTAAGCATTGTGGGCTGCAGGTGCACATTGCTGGCACATGTTGAGCTTCTCATCAACCACCGTCTGCGAGTCCTTCTCCTCACGGCTGCTCTCAATCCACTCTCTGCCCAGCCTGTATTTGTGCGTGGGATTGCCCCGACCCACATGCAAGACTGTGCACTTGGCTTTGTTGAACTCATGAGACTGGCACAGGCCCACCTCTCCAGCCTGTCCAGGTCCCTCTGGATGGCATCCCTTTCCTCCAGTATGTTGACTGCTCCACACAGCTTGGTGTTGTTGGCAAACTTGCTGAGGGTTTACTCAATCCCACTGTCCATGTTGCCAACAAAGCTGTGAAACAGTGCCGGTCCCAGTACCAGCCCCTGAGGAATGGCACTCATCACTGGTCTCCACTTGGACATGGAGTCATTGACCGCAACTCTTAGAGTATGGCCATCCAGCCAATTCCTTATCCACCAAGTGGTGCATCCATCAAATCCATGTCTCTCCAATTTAGAGACCAGGATGTCATGCAGGACAGTGTCAAATGCTTTGCACCAATCCAGGTAGATGATGTCAGTTACTCTTCCCTTATCCACCAATGCTGTGATGCCATCATAGCAGGCCACCATATTTGTCAGACACAATGTGTCTTTAGTGAAGCCTAGTTGGCTGGCACAGATCACCTCCTTATTTTCTATCTGCCTTTGCATAGGAGGATCTAGGAGGATCTGCTCCATGATCTTGCTGGGCACAGAGGTGAGACTGACCAGCCTGTAGTTCCCTGGGTCTTCCTTTTTTTTGCTTTTTGAAAATAGGTGTTATGTTTACCCTTTTCCAGTCAGTGGGAACTTCACTGGACTGTCACAACTTCTCAGATATGATGGATAGTGGCTTAGTAACTTCATCCACCAGTTCCTTCAGGACCCAGAAGTGTATCTCGTTAGGTCCCATGGATTTGTGCACCTTCAGGTTCCTTAGATGGTCTCAAAGCTGATCTTCTCCTACAGGGCCGGTTCCTCATTCTCCAAGTCCCTGCCTTTGCCTTCTGTGACTTGGTTGGTGCGACTAGAGCACTTGCCAGTGAAGGCTGAGGCAAAAAATCGTTGAGTACCTCAGCCTTCTCCATATCCTAGGTGACCAGGTCTCCTGTTTCCTTCTGGAGAGGGCCCACATTTTTCCCTAGTTTTTAATTTTATTACCGCATAGCTATAGAAGCTTTTTTTTTGGTTGCCCTTGATGTCCCTGGCCAGATTTAATGTTATCAGGGCTTTAGATTCCTAACCTGATCCCTGGCTGCTTGGACAGTTTCTCTGTATTCTTCCCAGTCTTCCTGCCCTTGCTTTCACCCTCTGTATGCTTCCTTTTTTAGTCTGAGATTGTCCAGGAGCTACTTGTTCATCCATGCTGGCCTCCTGACGTTTTTGCCTGACTTCATCTTTATTGGGATCCATTAGTCCTGAGCTTGAAGGAAGTGATCTTTGAATATTAACCAGCTTCCTTGGGGGCCCTCTTCCCTCCAGGGCTTTATCCCATGGTGCTTTGCCAAGCAGATCCCTGAAGAGGCCAAATCTGCTCTCCTGAAGTCCAGGGTAGCAAGCTTGCTGTGCTTCCTTCTCACTGCCCTAAGGATCTTGAACTCCACCATTTCATGGTCATTGAAGCCAAGGCAGTGCTTGAGCTTCATATTGCCCACCAGCTTCTTGTTGGTGAGAACCAGGTCCAGTATAGCACCTCTCCTCATTGGCTCCTCTATCACTGGAAGAAGGAACTTATTATTGGCACATTCCAGGTATCTCTGGATTGTTTATGCCCTGCTGTGTTGTCCCTTCAAGAGATATTGGGGGGTTTTGAAGTCCCCCATGAGGACCAGGGCTTGTCAATGTGAGGCTGCTTCTATCTGTCTATAGAGGGTCTCATCCGCTTGATCTTCATGGTCAGGTGGCCTGTAGCAGACCCTCACTGTAACTTCGCCTGTCCCTGTCTTCCAGTTAATCATCACCCATAAGCTCTCAGTGGGGTCCTCATCCATCCCCAGGCAGAACTCCATGCACTCCAGCTTGTGATTGACATAAAGGGTGACACCCCCTTCTTGCCTCCCCTGCCTGTCTTTCCTGAAGAGCCTGTATCCTTCCATTCCAACACTCTAGTCATAAGAGCCATCCCACCGTGTCTCTGTGGTGACAATATGATTGTAGCCCTGCAGATGTTCCCTATGCTGTATGTGTTTGCGTAGAGGCATTTAAGTTGGGCCCTCAATGAAGCTGATTTACTGTCTGGAGTGGCTAGAATTCCTTTGTGCTGCACTCCAGGTGCTCTCCTGCTGAGCTGTGATCCTCTTCTGGGCTTGGGGCATCTATTGTTAGTACTGGCATCAAACTGGTAGGAGTGGGATGGATTGAGGTTCCCCTCCCCTGGCAGCTTTAGTTTAAAGCCCACTTCATGAGCTTGGTAAGCCTCTGACCAAAGATGCTCTTCCCCTTCTCTGGCAGATGGAGACCATCAGCCCACAGTAGACTTGATTTCTCAAAGTGAGTCCCATGGTCTGGGGGACCCTGGCTGTGGCACCAGTCCTGTAACTGTTTGTTGACTCGCCAGATTCGACTGGCCCTTTCAAACCCCTTCAAAAAAAAAAAATCCATTTGGGTTTTTTTGAAAATGTTTTTTTCTGATTATCCTTGGTACTACATGGAAAGCTCTTTAATATTAATGATTTCTGGTAATTCTTCTGTTTAAAATTAGCTTAATCTGTTGGTTATATAGCCTGTACATTACCTCTATTAGCTCTTCTCCTTCAGAGGACCACTCAGACTAACCTGCTGTTCTGTGTGTTGCTCAGGAACAGAATCATAATGCTTTCCCAGAAGACTCCATTAGAGCTATGGTGTTTCCTTCTCCTGTGCCCAGAGTACTTCTTTGATTTAGTGTGCTATTACTGAGGTTGATTAATGTCATTGCCACTCCCAAAACATGTAATGTGGTGCTTACTTTGTCCGTGTGCCAGCCTGGTACCAGCACAGCTGCTGCCTGAATGTGGAGATTGGCTCACGGTTAGAAATGAGTTCCCTTCTCTTCGAAAGTCCTTCAAACAAGATTCAAAGTTGGAGACAGACCTAAAAAACTGGGTGGGAAGGCCAACGACAGCCCTCATTCTACCTTTGGAAGAACTTGGTCTTGCAAAACAGCGCTCATGCTATTTCCCTGAACGGTCCCTGCTCAGTACCAAGGGAACTGCTGAAGAGGAAGCCATTCTCTTTATCAACATGTTTAGTATTAGTAAAAACCCTGAGAATTAGGTCACCAGAAAGCTGTTTTGTTTGTTTGAATCACAGCAATCCCCAAGGCTTCATTTTGCATCTTGACTGCTGCCTGCTCGTGCCTGTTCTTACAGCTGCCACTGAAAGTTACACTTATCTCCCCTTTCTCTAAGGAAAGAAAAACTTTCTTGTTTTGTCCTTATTTAAGTTTCCCTATTTTGTTTCTGTCTGAAGTGATCCTGGTTGCAGTCTTAACAATATTTTGAAGGGCTGAAGTCCCAAGCAGTTCTTGCTGTCTATGATGTTTAAATGTGTTTGTAATAAACAATTGCAGACTTTTGGGGTGAAGAGTTGTGCTGTGTGTTGATTTGCAGGACACGTCTTTATTTCATCATGAAGGGCAGTGGGACCACATCCATGATGAGAACATGCATGCTTAAAGAAATGTCGTTTCATCCCCATGTAGGAATTTTGCCTTCTCAATGTGGTGTGAGAGAGATTTCTGCTAATGCTTGTCTCTTGTTGTGACTTTACTTTCAGAAGCAGAGGAGATTACAAAGTGGCAGCTGTTTTCTCTGAAACAGTCAGTTTGATCTCAGGACAGAATCAAAGAATGTGGGGAGGAAGGAAGCCTCGAGAATAGTAGAATATGAAATGTAGGTCAACAGACAGGACTGTCCCACCTAAGACAGACCAGTACCACTACAAATGGGTGACATCATTGCATCCTCTTTGCATTTGTTGTCTCTATTCACATAGTTCAGTACCCTATTCCATACCACCAACTAATATTCAGAAGCTTTAACAGGAAAATAATAGTCTTTATCCTCTTGATTCTACCACTGCCTTGTTTTATTAGGTTTGAGCAAGCCATTGAACTTCCTTGGCCACGTTGTTCCTCTTATGTGCTCAAGCATAATTCAGCCTTGCTGTGCACCAAAGCACAAACCTACCACATTTTACAATTATCTGTGTTCCAACGATGGGTAAAGCAGCACTCCTATTTGAGTAGGAGCTGGAAGCACTTTCAATATAAATTATATTTATATGACAGCTTTTTCTTTAGGACCTGGAGAATCCCTAAGCATTATTAGGCCATATATAGGAGTCATTAACTGAAATGCAGGCATCCTTGAGACTGAAAGTGGCTGGTGTTTAATAGTGTATAGCAGTGCTTAAAAAAAAAAAAGGCAGTTCAAGACCTAAGGCAAGAATTACTTAATTACTTTATCTCTGATTGCCTATCAGTTTTAGTCCTATAATTTCTTTAAATTATCTGTGCTGGGATTTGTTTAGGATAGCAGAGCTAAGTAACCTCTTTAATCCATTTGTTAGCTGAAGTGTCAAATTTCTTTTGCATTATGTAGCTTTCTTGTGTGCTATGAAAACTTAAGGTTTCAGCTTTTGAAGTCTGCCACTCAATCACCAGTGTGCCAGACAAGATGATAGCTGCCACGCAGACCTGTTTTGTGTTTTGATGTGTCCTGTAGGACCATCATTTTTGGCAAAGAATTTTATGGGTGATTATCTGGAAGATGAGAGCCCAAGAGTGTCTCAAATGTCCAATGAGCCCATGGAGTTAAAGCTCTATACCACACACCTCTTCTTTTTCACGTGTGGTGGTCTGGTTTATTTTTATTGCTCTTTTGCAATTGCTGCATTTTTGATTTTTCAGAAACAACAGCCAGCTCTTCATTGATCTCGAAGGTCTGGTAAGATCTGCAGTGGCAGCTTGTGTTTCCCTGGAAAGTATTTGGCAAAGCCAGAAACTTTCTTGCTGCCTTGTGTGTAAAATCTGTTCTGGGTTGATGTGCTACACACAGTTGTGAGAAGAATGAAGTGTCAGGATAATGACATTATACCAATATATCTATTCATTTTCCATGGGGTATCTTTAGCTCTCATTCTAACTGCAGCTTTCATCACCATCTTTTATGTAACCAGAGGGCCCTTCCCCCTACCACCACCCAAACAAAGGGGTTCGTGAGAGGACTGGAGAGAAAAGGTAAAAAAGATAGGGAAGTGGTCAAGACTTAAATAGTCCTTGTGTCCGTGTTGGGTCAGGCTACCAAACACTCTGAAGAGACAAAGTCAGTTCTCAGAAAGGACTTCCTGGTGGGGGCCCACTTCTGCTGGAAGCTTGCGGGCGAGTCTGGCACCTACTTTGGGCCTTGCTCTCCCCACCCCTAAAATAGGTGCGTGGTACTCATCTATTTGCAATGAGAGTATGAAATTCAACTATGTCTTGCAGAGCGCTTTGAAGTAGTGGTTGGAGGTCCCTAGAGATGAGTAACGCATTAGAAACAGAGGAAAAAAAGCCCTCTATCGTGACCTGGTTCTCTCCAGTCTCCAGCTCAACAGCATGTGGGCGGTGATTGGAAATTTTTATGCAGCCCCTGAGTTTGAGTATTACATGCTATTTCCATTTCTATGTCAGACATATACAGCTTGAGAGAAAAGATGTCTGCACTGCAGGGTGTATGCAAGAGTTGGAGGATGGAAGAAGTTGTTCCATGTGACCTTCTTTCCTCCTTGAAAGTAAACCAATTTAAACTTTGGATCAGCTCCTCCTTGATTCTAGACTTCTAAAATCAGTTCTTTTTGCTGAGCACTTAATTCCTGGTCTTACTTCTAGATTAATGGATCAGTTTATTCCATCCACAAAAGTCAAGACTGAGTGACTTGCTTTTTCCTCACTGGTCCTGGAAGAAGTTAAGCAGATGTCCAACCATTTGTGGAGTTTAAAGATGTTGCCCTAAATATTAATGAGTACTTCCTGCATTTGGAGTGGTTTTTTCACCTCTTTATTAATTTGGCATATGTTCTGTGTTTTCCTTTCCTTTATTTGGGCATCCTTGTGTTGCTTATCATAGGCACTAGAGCTATCTGAAATTCAGCTGCGCGTTCTAAGTACTCACATTCACCCCATTCTGCCCCCAGCCAAACAAACCTAACAACGACGGTTAAAGAACATTGTATTTCTTCTACAAGGCAGTTTTCTATGTGCTTTAGAGATGTGGCTTCTTCCTCTCCTCCTCTTCACCTTTCCTCATCTTTTCTACTGATAACAGCTTCTCACAAAAGAGTGTGATTATTACTAAATTTGCTGACACTGTTCCAGATGTTTTGGGACTTTTTTGGTCCTAATTTAATCTTCTTCCTGCACTAAAATCATAATCTTGTGCTACTTTCCATGAAATATTATAGTTAACCTTTGGAATTCATTGGTGCATGAAAAGCATGAATGACACATACAGGCTGGATAATCAGAAACGCATTTTGCATATTAAGCTGTATGTGGAAAAAGGAATATCTAATCTCATGCTTAAAATCTCACAGCAGGATAATGTCAGAAAGGATTTCACCCTTCATCTGCTCAGTAGTGAAACTTCAAATCTGGTGATACTTCACTTTCTCTGTGGAATCAAAGGTTGTCCATTGAGGAGAGAAGTGTTATTTTACTCCATGATGGTTTGACAGCTCTCCTGTTCTTTATGCTTTTGTGTTCCATTGTCACAGTGCTACTGGAGTTATGGAACAAATATAAGCTTTGCTCCAGCTCAGCTACAAAGATGATGAGGAGCAGGGCAGTTAGGAAAAGTGCTTGTTTGTTACACAGAAATTACTTTGTTAGAATATGTGTCAAAGAAGTAGCATGGAGAAATGCATCCTCCTCCTCTTTCCACCCCTCCCCCTTTTCTTTTGCATTTTGTTTGAAGAACTCTGGGGATTTTGTTGGATCTGTGTAGTAGAGCAATTCCAGAAGAGGGAAGAAAAATTTGACTCCCTCAAAAGGGAAGGTAATTGCCATCTTGAGTCATTCGTGGGCTGTAAAACAACAGCAAAGATTCAAAATGTAGAGTTCATAGGAACCATAGGAAATGGCATGTGTACATGCCAGTTCTAATCTATAAGGTTGTAAATGTAAAAGGAGACAATGGGAGAAAGGGAGAGCTACCAATCTGTCTTCAATATCAGCTGTGATATTAGAACTTTCTAAGAACAGGAGGTCATGAGGGTGAGTATGCACTTCTTAAATACCCATCTTTTGAGCAATGAGGTCAGTGATTTTTGGTGTTTTGTTGTTCCTATTGTGCTGTATAATAGAAATACATAACCTTCAGCGGCAAGGGATTCAGGAGCTGCTGCCTGTACTCCTATCTTTGTCCTCTGCTTTTTCCATGCTGAAAGAGAAAACTTAGAATCAAGGTATAACACATCAAAAAATCTATGTGGCTTCCTTGTGAACTGGACTCCACTAAAAAAAAAAAACCCACCAACAACAAAATCCTGTGCCTAAATGAAAAAGCGTCAGTAGTATTGTTTTGGTTTGCTTCTGCAATTTTCAGAAAGCGTACTTGGATCTTCAGTCAGTCAGACTTGGTAGTTTTATGATTCTCTTTTGCCATGTGGACTATGATTTGACCACAGATAACAAGATCATTCCCACCTAAGTGAAAGAGTGAGCTTGTACTACTGTCGTTTCTGTTGATTGCTCTGAGATTGACGAAAACTATATGGGTCTAAAGCCTGAGCTGTCTCTTTGCCTGTTGATGCAAGTTTTCTTAAGGATGTGTTGAAATCCATGAGCAGTCAACAGCTTGTGAAGGGGCAGAGTTTTACTGTCACTTGTCTAGTGTCAAGTTCAATTCTTGGGATAAACAGAGGTGGTCATCTTTCAGAGTTATCAGTCCCCTGTGGTTTCCTGGCAATAAATCTACTTTGGACAAACAGCCAGGGCAATCTGTGCTTTTATGAGAGACGGAAGATTTAGGTTCAGATCCAGAGCCTGGATGTAGAAACAAAAGAAAAATATTATTGACTAATGTGCTGAAAGTCAAATAGATTTTTTACTTAAATGGATTCTAAGTATTTCTTAAATGAGACAAAATCTCTGTTAAATTATCAGTAAATGCTGAGAGATGGGTGTTAAGAATGTGATATTTTTTTCCTTTTCTTTCTACTATCTGTAAATTCTGTGATCTCGTGTGTGTGAATGAAATGCATTTCCTCCCTCTTGTGTGTGGTTTTATTATCTGTTGCTTGGTTGGGTTAAGGTAGCCGTGTCCCTCTGTGTCCTTGTTGCTTACATTATCATTCCTGCATGTATTGATTATGTGCATTGGCTGTGATGGTTATACCAGTTGCTTTTATTTATCTAAAGTGATGTGACCCTGGTTTATCTGCCTTTATACTAACCTGTTGTTTATTGTTTTTGCTTTTTTTTGTTTTGTTTTTTAATTTTTTGCTAACAAAGTTGAGTTGACCAAAGCTGACCTGCAAGGTAGAGAAGGTTCTTCTTCCCCATAACTGGTTTGAACTGAAAGATGCTTTTATGTAACATTTGGTGCCTTTTACTGGATGCAGTCACACCTCTGAGACAGGAATAGAATGACAAACCCCAGCCCCTCTGGAGGGGACATCTGGGTCGAAGAAGGACATGGCAAACAATGGAGGTGGTTTTTGTTGACCTGGGGGGTTTGACTGTATCAATCTCTGAATATCCATAAGAGCACAGGTTGATTTCCTGAAATGCCTAATGGTTTTTCAGGCAAATAGCTGCTGTGTATGGACACACTAGAAGGCCCTCAGAACACTACAAAACAAAAGGCTGACTTTGGTTCTTCAGTACTGATCTTAAGGAGTGAGACTGGGATGTAAAAGCTAGCTTTTTAACTTAGACTTTGGGGGGGGGGGGGGAACCCGAAACAAACAAAACCCACAGAAATAACTTTCTGGAATTTCAGTTAAAAAAACCCAAAACAACAAAAACAAAAGCAAACAAAAAAACCTCACAAACTATTAACTACACATTCCCTTAGTAGTTAGATGGCATTTTACAAGCCATAATTGATCAAACATATGAGTTGTCATGCCTGATGCCTTGGTACCTGCTAATTTTTCTACCTCTCGTAGGTCTTTTTTAGACCCTTTTATTGGATAGTCTCTGATTTTTTACAAAGCAGATAGGGGTCTTTAATGATGTTGATCCTCACATTAAATTCTTACTGGGATCTCTTATTACTATTGCCTGCTAAGTAAAAAGGGATCAATCAGTGGTGTTTGAGGTTGCCAAAAGGTTGAGGACTGTGTGGATATGTTAAAATACTGAAGCTACTCAAGTGAAAGCCGTTAAGGAGACTGAGGGTAGCTTCAGTAGAAAAGGGGGAAAATCTGGGAGAAACTAAGCCATCTTCCTTGAAGAGGAGACACCAGATAGCAATTGAGCACATGCCACTTGAATTACAAAGAGATGATGGGGTAAAGAGTGCTGACAGAAAACCAGTTTGATGAAGGCTAATTCTTAGGAGACGTATAACGAAGGAAGGATTGATGGTACAATTGCATATGAATACCCTATTTCTCTGGGACACGAGTGAGGAAACCTGCTTAGAAATTAATAGGACTTTGATACTAGTATAACTGGAGAGATGTTTTCCATGCTGTTAAAAGTCTATCACTTTAAACATGATAGTGAAAGTGTACTTCACAACTCATCTAGAGAGACTGCAATATAGAGTACAAATTAATTTGTTCCTGAATGTTGTGGAAGTTTAAGAATATGCTCCTTCTTTTTAATGGAAAAGGAGAGAATGGTCTCAGGTATAAGGGTTCAGTCTAAGGTTTTGTTGTGGGAGAAAAAATGCAAGGAGTTCCTGTTTCCTTCTCTGAGATAGAGATGACTTCCCAACATTTTTCATATCACTGGAATTAAGTTTTTGTGGCTTTAATCATAAACTCCTTTTCTATTCACTGTGTTTACTGTGAAGACCTGGTGACATCGCTGACCTGATCTAATGCAATAGATGCAATTTTCAAATTAAAATATTCCTGTTCCATATTCCAGATGTAGGCAGGTAGCAATTACCTTTGCTTCAGAATATCACATGTGTTTTTAGGCAGGGCTTAGCATTCTATAGCTCAGTAGAAAAGGATAAAATATATTTTGAGGATCCAAGGAAATTTTAATGGGTAAACAGTTTATCACTGTAGCGGTTGTTAATAGACAGAAGCATATTAGGAGGCACCTGCTTGCCCAACAGATAAAGATACTGACACCCTGAGATAATTTTAGCCCTTGGACGTATAAGAAACATTGAATCTGAAAGATTTGACAGCCTAGAGGTAGGCAGAAGTTAGTGTGATGTGTTGTGGTCTGTGCATGTGGAGCATCTGACTGCGACCGCATTTTGTTGGCATCTCTGGCCTGTTCCCAGCTGTAAAAAGTTGCAGTACTCTGTCTTACAGAGGTTAGGGGTTTAGAGAGTATTAGGTGCTGCCTCTAGGGGATTTCTGAAGTTTATGTAAAGGATGAGATTTGAAAGAATAGGAAGGATATGTGGGCTGGGACAGATGTGAGGAGAAAAAGCATACTGGAAATACACTGGGGTGTAAATAACTTTAGGATTAAGGTGTTCTGTGCTATCCATTCAAACCGTAGCAGGGAATTTGGGACATGCGTTAGACATCAGCAAGTATCGTGTCTGGCCACAGCCTCTGTTCTTCTCTGTAGTCACTTCTGTGTCCATCAGAATCCATGCCCAGGAGTTCCTGCTTGATTTTTTTGATGCCCATTGAAGTGGATGCAGCATGAAGAGGTCCCAGAACAAACAGATTGGTTTGTTGTTTTGATTTTTCCAGAGTCCTCAGAACCTAAAGGCTTGTCACAGCTGTGAAGATTATTGCAGCTCAAGCTCATGTTGTTACAGAAGTCTTAACCCTATAGGAGTATTTGTTCTTCAGATGGAGAAACCTGATCACATTGAAACCTAAGGAGAAACATTTGTCTTGAGTATATAACGTGGATTATTGGCTTTTCAGGAAACCAACCTTTGCTAAATAGTTTTGGCTATTTCAGAATAGGCCATGAGGCCTGGTACTTTTGTACTGCTGTGATTTGCCATGGGGAAGGGTGTTTTTCCAATTGACTGTATTTTTCTCGTACGCATACAGCCTTTTCAGTTTTTCCTTTCTGCTTTTAGTTTCTGTGACTGAATGTCTGAATACTGTTTACTTCCTCTACTTCATTTGCATCTCCCTGTCCCTTGTGACATCTCAGGTCCAGGCATACTCCCTTTTATGCAGTTGACTTTTTGTCGTATGGTTGGGGTTTTTTTTGTTTTGCCTTTTTTTTTTTTTTTTTGCTGCTGTTCTTCTCTCACCAGCATGTGTATAAGCACTTTGTCCAAGACTTTTAGGTTGCTTAGAGATGGAGAGTGGCAGGGTGACAAGAGGGCAGAAGGTAGGCATAAGCCAGGTTTCATGGAGGGGAAAACAACTTCACCACCTTGTAGATCCATCCTCTGTAGATGGCCGTTGCTGCTGATTCCTTTCTCCTGTCACCTTGAGGTAAACGTGCTTTCTGTGGGAGACTTTGCATATTTGTTATTTTAACTAGTTCCAGTCCCTGAAATTTTTAGACCAGCTATGTATTTGGAATCAAAGGACTTGTCATCATAACTGGTGTCAGGTGAATGAAGAGTTCAGGTTCTATTGAGGCACTAGAATAAATGGCTGTATTTTCAGAGGACTGCAGAATGCTGGCTTTTGAGTTATTTCTGGCAATGGGTAACTTTAAATGTGGAACCTGCCAGATGTCTAACCTTATTTAGGTGATGAAAGGGATGATGAGTTCTCTAACAAAATCTGGAACTGAGAGAGCTCGAAGAGCTGGCCTTGCAGTCCTTGAAAATCCCTTTTGGTCTTTTGGTTCTGGTTTGCTAAGTTAAAGTTACTCTGTGATATTCCTGCTTTCTACTACTTGTGACTCAAAATACAGGATCTAGCTTTCTGAATTGCGCACTGAACCTTGACTCTAGTTTCTCACATTTGTGCAAAGTACGTGTTAACATGCCGCCATTGCTATTTGACAGGTAAAGCGTATGAGATGGTCTGTCTAATGAAGTGGTGGTTCTATAAGATTCATTCTCAATTTTGCTCACTTTTTACTCAGAAAAAAATATTTTTTTCCAAATTATTCTAAAATTGGAAATCTTAGCTGGATTAACTTCATTTTCTCCTTAACCTGCACTAAGGGTGAGTCCTGGAACAGGTTTATATTCTGCCTAGTGCATATAGTTTCCAAGATCTGATGCCTGTCTGAGCTGTACTGGACCTGCACATTGAATTAAAAAAAGCAGACTATGGTTACGAAAGAGGAGTGCTGACAGAAGTAGATTGTAGATTTATCATAGGTATAAATTGCCCATCGTAACATCTGACTGGTAGTGGTAGAGATATTTCAGTGCTCGATGTCATTTGCAATTTAGGAACTATAGTACAAAAGAAGCATCTTATTCTGCAAAGACAGCAAAGATGTCTTGCGTGTGTTACTTTGCTACCTCTTCCTAACCTCTTTGAAGGTACAAGTTAAAAAGATGGGAGCATTTAGGGAGATGGAGAGTGAGAATGCACTCATGGTGCCAATGAACCTTGCCTGATGCAGATCTTCATCTTACTGAGAAAATAGTATTAACATAAATGGTAGATTCCTTTTGGTAGGAGTGAATTTTTGATGTGTGAAGGAAGGTGTTATGTGCGAGATCAAGAATGGTTTGCTTAGCTTAATGCTTATTGTTAGTCATGATCAAAGCACGACTTATAACGCAACTGTGTTATAATCCTGCAGCTGTTGTATAAAGAAACTGATTCCCCATGTAACTCAGAAGAATGATAAACACAATACTGTCTTTTATTCCTGAAGTTCCTTCCTCTGCAAAGAGTTTTCAAATGACACAGCAGGAATGACTTCTCTTGCCAGAGAAACGCGCCCACCTGTGGGATGAAACGTGGCAGTTCTAGCAACGCGCAGCAGTAGAATTCAATTTTTTTTAGTTTCAGGGGAAAGAGAAACCTACCATACAGCTGAAATTGCAGGAGAGAGTTAGGGAGACAAAGTAATTTTCCCAAGCAGGATATGGATAAGAGATCTGGCTACTGTACTCTTCTAAGGTGATTTTCTTCAAATACTTAGTGGTAAAACTAACAAACAAACCATACATCTAGCTAGGTAACTTGGAAAAAAAGCGTAATACTGGACTCCTTTCCAGGGAGGGAGACCCAATGAGATCTCAGATTCTGGAAGTCCTCAGATACTGAGCTGTTCCAGTAAAAATTAGAGATGCAGAAATAAAGATCAAATGGACATTGTTGAAGAATTCCGCTTTGCCATCTCATTTCTAAGGAGCCGCCTCTGTTGGTCGGCAGAGTTTGGACACGAGGAGACAGAGCAAGTCACGCTTCTAGCGGGGATGCTTTTCTGCACTGGGGACTTCACTTTTATTCTATAGCTACTGCCTGCTCCCTCCCTTTCCCACTGTGCATGTGGCATGAAGAAGACAATGCGCCAAGCCCAGCTACAAACACGTGGCAAAAACAAGGCCCTTGAACTAAAATGCACTCAGGAGAAATAGTAAGTGTTGTCAGAGTGTTGAAAATTTAAGGAGAAAATTCAAGTCAGTATGCATATTTTATTAATTAAAAGTATAGGGTGATTTATCACACGTATCCTACATTATGTGAAGGCTATTTCTGAAATTTTTATTTTAAATAATTTGACTGCTGTAAGTGAGAATGAAATTAAAAATAGACCTGAACCCTGATAGCATTGGTATTTTAGACCTAATTCTGCTGCTGTATATATAAATTGTTTGTCGCCTTCTCTTTCCTTGTTCGTTAGCACTAAAGGGCATGTGCGTGGTAACACTATCTTCTGTTTTGTAAGGCTTCCTGTGCTTCTGTCGCTTTGCTTCCTAATCCAAAATCCTAATCCCCTGTGACATCCCTGTTTAGTTGCTCTGAACAAAATTCTGTTGCCACAGATGGAGGATTATGACATCAGGCAAGGACTGTAAGCAGCAGGAGTAGGTGAACTCTCAGAGACAAAGATCCTTTTACCATGCAAATGGCCCATAGTACTAAGGAGTGAGGCAAAGCATAATACCCAGCATCTTTGCTGTGCCGTCACAACTGACTCTAAAGACGGCAGATCAGGCTTCGAGCTTCCTTGTGGTATTGTCAGGCTTTCAAAATTCCTCATCATTGTGTGGGGTTTTTTCTTATCTTTTTTTTTTTCTCTTTTTCCTCTGGCTGCTTTGAAAGTATTGTTTCCATCTTCACAGTTGGTTTCTGTAAAATACAGTTCAGAAACCACAACACCGGTCATGAAAGGTTGTAGAGTCTCCCACACTGGAGACATTCAAAACCCGCCTGGACGCTGTCCTGTGCAACCTGCTGTAGGTGTCCCTGCTGTGGCAGGGGGGGTTGGACTAGATGATCTCCAGAGGTCTCTTCCAACCCTGACCATTCTGTGATACTGTAATTCAAGTCCTTTGGCTCCTGGCCTTTCTCTGTATGCGCACCTCGAGTCACAGGTACTAGGCCTCATGCAGTCTTATTCCTTGATTAAGTACTGGTAATTTCTCCTGTGGCACCTAGACAAAGGATATCCCCATTAGATGATGCCCATTGTGGAGTCCAGTTATTGGTTAACGTGTTCTCAGAAGTCTAGGAAGAGAGGAGAAACATTGTAATTGAAAACACTGTTCTGCTTTGCTTCTGTGTAATGGTGTTTACAGTTGATGCTGTGACAAGTTTGCATAGACTCACAATTGCTTTCTGGTTATATTTTTAAATATATATAACTTGTTTATACCTCTAGGAGTATTGGCTTTCATATTTAGGGTTAGAGGTTAGATAATGGGATAATAAGGTACAGGAGAGGTATCGGCTCCTTATTCCTTATCATTGGATAACTCAGACATTTGAGGCAAAATGACAACTTATACTGTGTCTCAGATTGTTAAATGTCATTCCTTCTTTTGCTGGGCCAGAGTAAGTCTGAAGCAAATGTCAGACCCCAGCCCGATGCCTGTGTACCTATATAGTTATATCCGTGTCTTTTGTAAGTGTGAAGGCAGGAGGGAAGCATGTACATACATGTGCCTACCAGCCCACACTGTAAAGTCTGTCAGCACTGTTGCAATCCCAGAAGTGATCTGTTAACTTCACACTGTGCCAGTGAGACCACTGGGACTCATACAGCTGCAAATGAGTTAGGTGGGTGGAAGAAGAGGCGGAGGGGAGGAAAAAAGTGTTGAAAAATGCTGCTCAACTTTCTTTCAGTATGGTAACATGGTTTTCTTGCTGTGGCTGCTGTTGCTGCCTGTTTTCAACAGGTGAATTTTCTTTCAGGGGTTTTGTTGTCTGCTTTTGTTATCCACGCTTACGCTTCTACCTAGAGGTTTTGGGGTTTTGGTTTTGTGCTTGTGTTTTGTTTTTTTTAACAATAGATCATGGAAGAAACAGGTTTTTTGTTAAATTCTCTGCCTACTGATAGCTACATGTTCCTTCTCATTGCAGGAGACGTGTAAAGAAACACAGATAGCTAAAAAGCTACTGAAATTGACCCATTCTATTCTTGAAGTGGGGAGAGATGATCTGGTGGGAAGACCAGGAACTCTGCACCAAAGCTATAGGGGTCTGACCCTGGCTTGGTCTTTCAATTGTTGGAAGGATCATGGCGTGAGATGGGGCTTCTAGTTAGATGTGGGTTCTACAAAGACTCATAAATGTAAATGTGCCCAGATGCACAATGTAAATATCAAAGATGCTGTATAACTATGGGATTCAGTGAAATCACTGTGCATGGTGTCAGATGGAGATTGAGGGGGCTTGTTTTGGATTAAAACATTGAAAATGCTCTTTCCGTTTTGGTGTGTCCTATCTCATCTGTAAAGTACAGAAGGTGGTGCTGATGTGATGAAGAGGTAAGGATGAAGAGTAGGTTGAGCCTCGTGGAACTGCTGTTGCAAACAAAGACTGTGATGGAAGATTGTGGGATGGGTAGAACAGTTGTTGCTTTATCCTTATGCTATTGTCCAATACTGGAAGTGGTTAGCAAACCGATCTCAGGCAGCCTAGCCAGTTGATCCTCTACTATCTGCTCTATTTCTTTTGCTGCTGCTTCTGTTCCAACAAGTTCAGGGTATAGAATAGTAGGTATGACAACTATAGTTGCACATTTTATTTGAAGTACTGCACAATAGGAGCAGCATACATTTGTCTAGAATGCTGAAGATAAAATACTTTCCCAGGAAGTAACTTCTAAACTCGTGTTCTTATAATCTATGGCTTGCAGCTTCACTTCTGCTCTCAGGTGATTCAGAATCCAGCTGCCTCTTTGTGGATGACATACTAGCTGTCATTCAGAGTCCCTCTGATCTGAAGCTCACTTTTTTGCCTGTTGCTTCGGTTGTGTCTTTGCAAGGTTTATCCAAGTAGGATAGCAACTGTTAGCTTCAAATCACAGAACAATGAAAGGCAATTCTGTTAGTAGTGGCTCCTTCCTTCTCTGCTTCCCCCAAAGGCTTTAGAAACCAGTCCAGAACAGAGAATTGTCATTCTAAGGACTTTATTGACGTGTTTCCAGAGAAACCTATGTAATGGCACTAGTCAGTGTCTTTGGTTTTTTGTTTGTTTGGGTTTTTTTTGCTTAACCTATAAAGCAAAGCTGTAGCCAACTAAGGCTTCAAAACCTCAGTTTGAATCCACATATCAGGGTTCTTTGGGTAAGATGAAGCATTGTTCATGGGTTCATTTCTTAGCCTTCACTTCTACAAGGGGATCAAACTTCCAGGGAAGCACAACAGCCTCACAGTGTTTGTTATCCTAGCATCACACCATATTTTACAGTAAATTTCTTTGAGCAAGCACTGAACATATGAGTTGTGTCTGCCTAAGAGGGAATATGTTGCTGTTCACTCTTCCTCCTTGCTCTGTGTCTGCTGTTTTATCGTGGAGTGTACAGTTGTCTTTGTGCTCTTTTTACCCGAGTTTCTTGCATGTCCAAGAATGCAAAAGTGTTTGGTTAGTGCTTTTTCTCTTCTGCATGAGGATCCTGATAATAATAGTAATGATAAATTGGAGCTTTTGTGGGCCTAACTAAAATTATTCTCTCAGCTTTGTTTCACCCTTTTCTTGTCATCCCTTCTCCAGGACCAAGTACTACCTGCCAGGAAGATTCCTGTGCGAATCAGGGCATCTGTAATCAGCAATGGGAAGGCTTCACCTGTGATTGCTCCATGACTTCATATTCTGGGAGCCAGTGTAATGACCGTAAGTAGGCTTCTCCATTGGTGAACTGTGAGTTCTGACGGATGGGAACACAGAGAACAAATGATTAGTTTTACTTTCAATTGAAATACAACTTCAAAGCCAAACATTTTTTCCTGGAAAGTTTCGAAAGCATACAGCAGGTTATATTTTTTTTCCTCGTTAAAATGAAAATATGCAATTCGGTATTGGTTGGTTTGGGTTTTTTTTTCTTCTTTTTAAAAGCTAAGTCAACCAGACCAATGATGGCAATTGATGTTAATGGAATTCCTGGTTTGGAGAAACCAGAAATGACTTGTATATATTGTGTGTAATATTTACATAGGTACAAAATGGCTGGGTTTTGTGTACTGAATTATGCTTTGAGGTTTTCATTCAAACTTTGGTGACAAAGACATGGAATCCATGTAAAACTGCTGAGCAGTGTTCTAGGTTGTCTTCTACTGAATTACTAGCTGTATGCTAAGATGAAAAATTGGGTAGTGTTTGCTAGAATGTTCAGTTAAAACCAGGTGGTCAATTAAACATACAGGAACAGTTTTGTGCTTCTTGGCATATTAATTTGCCTGATCTCAAAACATTGCATGTTCTTCTTGGCCAATTACTATTAAGATAGCTGATAAAATAATTGAATAAAGCCCTGAAGTCTTCCTCTGGGGGGCAGATAATCAGCTTTTAAACAGTCCCTCTGCTCAACCTGATATGGCCTTTGCTCCTGCCTGGAGGGAGCAGATCAGTTCAGCTCTGGTCTCTCCCCACTTCTATTATTTAAGGCGGCAGTTAGTCCCCTTTTTCCTCTCTGCTCCAAGGCAGGGAACAAAGGAGCAAATTTTGAGTGCTGTAGTAAGTATAACAGTAGGCTTCAATAATTTGGTTCTTTGTGCTTGTAAATTTTAAGACCAGAAAAGACTTACAGTGCACTCTGACCGCCTGAATCTCACAAGCTGCTGCTTTTCATTAAGGGGATTTGAGGTAGACTGTATTAGTGGTACCAGCAAGGTCCATGTGATATTGGTGCCACAGCACTGTCATATCTGCAACCCTTCCTCTACAAGTTTGAGATGTGGCTGAATTGATGGCACAAATGACAAGCTGTTTAACACGTGGTGACAGTCTGTTTCTCCTGAAGGCCAAAAAGCTTGGTTTTTGAGTCATTCATAAAATGTGGTGTTATCTGCCTTGGTCTCCCCTTTCTCCCAAGAAAGAAAGGCCTATCAGCATTCGTACTTTGACAAGGGCTTTATAAGGAGGGAACTACAGACACAGATTTATAGGCTGTAATGCCACATCTAATTTTGGGTTATTTTGGAATCCAGAATGACTCCTTTGGGTGCAGAAGAACCATTTCATATTGGAGCCACAAGATTTGGCTCCAATGTTCTGTGTTTTGGTTTGCTTTTATCAATTGGAGACCCAGTTCCCCATTCTTGCAGTACTTAGTCAGTCAGTCAGCTTAGACTTGCTAAGCATAGCACATTATATAAAACGGTTGTGTAAAAGAAATGCTACTTTGAATCCTCTTGGGCTGTATTTAAGTATATGGTCCAGGAAATCTCTGAAGAGATTATTGGTACTGTCGGGTTTGTTTCTACTGTGCTGGGCTTCACAGCTCCAGAAAGTTGCAGTGCCCTTGTTACACCATTGCTAATGAGTCAGAGCAGGCTCTGAAGTGTCGGGAAGCCAGGTTCCTGTGTCTGTAATTGGGGATTCCTCGCTGCTTTTTAGAGCTGGCAGCTGGAAACCATGCAGAGCTGGTTTCTGGGGTTTGGTATGAGTGGGGGTGATGTGGGTAACGTAGTAGTCAGCCTCCAGTGTCAGGCCTGGCTGGTGATTTAGAGATGCTCACAGGAGGATGTGGGTTTCAAATTGGTCTGGAAAGGTAAGTCATGTGGACTTCTGGAACACAACGAGACTTCAACCAGGATCTTCAAAAAGTGCGTATAATATCTTTTTGTGGTTTTTTTTTTAGTCTTTTCCATGTATCAGGACATTGAAGACATAGTTCTACTCCTGGTTGCCTGATGAAGTTATGAAGTGTTGTGGAGAAGGAGAAGGCCTCCTTCCTGTTCCTATCTGTTAGATACGGTTGCTATTATACCTGAGTCTAATGGAAGTATAGGCACTTGTATGTTAAGTGAATTAAATGTTCTTTAGACTGGATTTTAGTGCAAGTAATGGTAGGGGGAGATAACTTCTGTGTAACCTGAAGCCTTGCTATTATTTAGAAATGCATCAGACTCCTAGGTAGAACTTTTTTTTGCCACAGGAGTCTAATTCTATTAATTTCGTAGATGGCTAGTTCTATTTTATGAGCAAATTGTGGTCTCCCACTAATGTAAATATGAAATATTGAAGTCAATAGAACAGGTCTAGATTTACACAGTGGAAACAGTAGCAAAAGGAGTTACTGAATATATTTTGTCTTTCCATTTCTGTTAATTCAAGTGTCCACACTGGAAAATTGGTGTTTCCATGTGTTTGATGCAGTATATTTTAGTGCATCTGAGACAGATATGTGGCACGTCTGGTGTTCTCTTCAATTATTCTTGATGATCTCTTTGTATCATCCACAGTTAACTATTGGTAGGTATGATTTGTTATTTGTGAGTGTAAAGTTTTCAAAGTCATTTGTCTTATCAATACTCAAGAAAGCTTGGTGTGCCAATATGTTTTTGCTTTTTAATTTTTGTCCCAGGACTGGGCCGTTGAGCTTCCCAATTCAGATGCAATTGGCTTGGAACTGCTGTTTCTGAAAGCTGAAGCAGAAGCATGGTTGGGAAAGATGCATGTTGTACATCTATAGATACGCTTGTACTTTCACTCGTGTTGTTTAATAAGACAAGGATTTCATTTCCTAGTGTAAATGATGATACAACCCTAATTTTTAGCTGTTCTTGTACAGCTCTGTTTTAGATATTCTTTACACTGTAAGAATCAAGATTCCTCAGAATAAGAAATTAATAGAAGCTATGGGGGCATAAATTCAGTTTTAATATGTTTCATTTTGAGTTGTATCTTTTCTTGGACCAATGTTAAGAAACAAAACCAACAAAAAACACAGGCACACCCTGCCTTCAAATTTATTTGAGGAGGTCTGTTGTACAAAAGTGAATGTAAAGGTTTGCCTTGCATGCTAGCCAGCATTAACACTTATAAAGAAAGGTAGAAACAGAAATAGAAGCAATGGTACTATTTGGGATATGCTGGTTCCATTCTCCTTGCCATTTAAGATCTGGTCTTCATTTTTTGAAGTGTTCCCTCATTCTTATATTTTAGTCAGTCCAGCATCACATTCAATAAATCTGGTCTTTCAACCTATTTTCAAAATGTGTTTGTTACTCTAAGATGTAGAAATCAGCATTAATATACTGCAATTGCTACTTAGGAATGTTAAACAACATTGGTGTGTCAAACTGTTGCTTAGAGTGTTCAAATGTGTAACTTTGGGCAGATAAAGTATCAGAATTAGAAAGTAACCCACAATGTTAGTGAAGCATCTTGCATCTGGGGTGAACTCCATCCTGTTACTATTCTTGACCATGGTATGAGATGAAAACATGGTAGTTAAAGACTCCAAGTTACCTGAGATGTGGCATGTATTTAAATTGTGTCCTATAAACAGCTTTACAGATTCTTCAGCTTTTGCAAGCTCTTGTCTATCTGGTCAAACAACGACTTTTTTTTCTCCACAGAGAAAATGCATAAAAAATAGGCTTCGGCAGTCTAGCTAATGGAAATGGTATATGTATGCCAAACTAGATCATTGAAAACACTGCCTGTTACTCAGTGCCTCATGCAGATGAGTAACACTGAGGGTCAAGCTTTCCAGGATAAATTGCTAGACTAACACAAGTATGTATTAATGGAGGCTGTTTGTCTGTAAAAGATCAATAACCTGCAGCAGTGACTAGTGCAAGCAGAGTATTAAGCACTTTTTCAAACAGCTTTTTGTTGTTGTAGTTGTTGAAACAGTGAAGTCCATCTGCTGACTATTGATTGGCTTTTTCAGGGGGTTATTTATTCATTTATGTATAAACTCTGGGTTGTGATATCCACCTGGTTTACAAAGTAGTTTTCCATTTGATAGGTAAAAAGAAAAGACAACCCATGTTTGTTTGTCCTCTTGTGTGTGTATCTTCATATGCTTCCAGTCTGCATGCTTTTCAAAGAGCTTGTTGATAAGCAGAGCAATCCTCTAACCTTCCAGTGTGATTGTTTGGGTAAGTGGTGCTTGTTTTTTGTCTGAAGGAGAGGTAATATACAGGGCTGTTGTTCTTTTTGTGCAATAAGTTATATTTTTCTTCCAAGGTCCTTTTCCATGTGATGCATAACCTATATGCTTCTACTGTCTTTCTGTGAATCACATTTGGAGGGAAAGATTAGAGGGAAAGGGAGTCATGGTGACTTTGCTCTTTTGTTCATTAATTTAGCACTGTCACAGGAAGAGCTTTTGATAACTTCAGCTCTGTAATCACAGTGAGTGAGGCTTACTCACTAGCCAAAATCTTTTTTTTTAACTTGACTTGAAAGGAGTGATATCAAAATTAGCAGAACAAGTCTAAGACCAATACTTTAGAGTAAAGCACAGAGCATTTTGGATTGAATGAGGAAGACTGAAGCTGGCCTCTCTGCCACATGTATGTTCTAGGTGAGGCGCCAGGGATGTCAGAGGATACCCATCCCTCCTCGACTAATGCCCTTCCTTTTTTTCCCCCCTCTGCGCAAATGACTGAATGAGTACCTAAGTGAATTGATGCTTCTGGAGCATAGTCTGTAGACTAGGTTGCAAAAAGGCAGTGTTGGAACCAGCTTCCCTCATCCCTGCTTAAACATCATGGCAGAATACTCATCAGAAGAGACTGCTAGTAGGGCAAATGGCTAAAGTAGCAATTGTTACTTTATGGTGATGGCTTTATTCTGATGTGCTTATGAGTTATTTGCACACCACGCTTGTTTTGTCTGTGTCACTGAGCAGTTACAGCTATCTCCATGGCAGGATTCAGACTCCCAGTTGGGAGATGGGCCCTATTCCCTCTCCCTCAGTATTTTGTGTTTTTCACCATCTGGGCCAATTTTTGTCCAGACTTCATGACCTCCCTTAATGTCAATGCCAGTATGCTCAGCCTGATTTACTTACAGAAACCCTCTTCATTGTTCATGTTTAATTATCACCCATTCATTTCTAATGTGCCCAGCTTATCACTTACTGAGTCAGAGAGCAAGAGGTTGCTAGTGTGTAGAAAATAAATCTGCATAGACTTCATTAGTCATGCATGGCTAAACCAGTCAGCTGTTTAAATATCAGCACGCTTAGGGATTTGCCTTTGATACTACAGAGACATCCGCCCTACATTGAAGCAAGAGTCACCTCTGATTTATCTTGAGTGAATCATACTTCATTACAGCAGGTCAGGCACCCTGCCTACTTCTTACTTCCCTCCTCATGCTTCGCCCTCACTTACTGAGTACCCTCTACTATAACTAGTGTTTTCTGGCTGATGGCTCATTTTCAGTTCCTACCCTAAGCCTCTGGTGTCTTCTGTCTCTGAATGACCTTATCCTCTGAGAATTGGGATGAAAGGGGAGGGAAGTGCAACTGTGTACTTCAGTATATGATGTAAATTGTACCATTGTGATTTGGGTTGTGAACTCTGCTTTTACCCTTCTTACCATTGTTTACTTTCATTTGCACTGTAACTCCAAGAACTGTGACATCTTTAGGGCAAGGATCTAGCGCTACTTCTTATTAAAGCACCATGTACTTTTCTGATGCTTAGTAATAACCCACTACATAATTGCTTTAGCACTTGAGTGGTTTAAGAATGCTTGTTGCTTTTCTGTGTACTGAAAGGCTTTCCCCTCCCTGTAAAACATCAGGTCAGGCTGTAGGTCGAGAGCTTGCTTGACTGCCTCATATTCCCTTTGGGAGTCATCTGGGATGGGTAGCGTTGTTGATATCAGGGGGAGGAATTTAGGTGTCCCTGTTTTGTGGGAGAAAGAGGGAATTTGAGTGACAGGTGCTTTTTGGAATTGCTTCTTCTGTACCTTTCAACTTCTCAAGGTGCCCTGACAGAAAAGTGTTTCCTTTCTTTTCAATTGTGAAAGCTAGCCAACTTTATCCTTTTGTGATGCCCAAAATGCAGCTAGGTCTCTAGTGAGTAATTTAATTACGATTGCTTCAACAGCTTGGCAGAAGGAGCATTTAGGATGAGAGCTGCAATCAGTCACTGATATCTGTGCACACCTGGCTGCTGTCAGCACATAAGCTATGGTCCAGCCATGCTACAGACTTCAATAGGATGGAGGGAGAGACACTTTTTACAGGTGGCAGTGATTACAGCTTCTGTTATCAACCTTTGAGCAGTTCAAGCCGTTACTTAATTCTCTTCCTGACACTGCTCAGCAGCTATGCCATTTTCATAAACATGTCACAGAAGGCTCTTGCCATAATTTTGTTCCTTGTGATCTCTGCTCTCTGACAGTATTTTTTTTACGTGATACGTTTTGGTAGTCATGGCAATAATTATCACTTTTCATGTTATAAGTAGCTGAGTGAGTGGTACTGTGTCCTGGGTATTTTGCCCCGTGGAAGAGCTGGCCTCTGAAACTGTTCCTTCAGTAATGGCACACCCGGGCTGTGATCTCTGGGTGTGATCTCTGATAAGACATTGTTGTAAGTTGATGGCAGTAACAGAAATGTGGTACAGCAAAACAGGAGTCTCTGTTCTGTCACCCCAAGCTCTGTTTGCTGATGACGATCTCTAAGCACATCTTTCCACTAAATGTAAGTTAATAAATTAAACGTTCTATATTGTCAAGTGTAACAAGGATTTGATTAATTTTTAGTGTAGCTTTTTCCTTGTAATATCCTGCACATGTTCATATTTGCGTTAAGAAGCAGTAGATGTAAAAACTCAGGAAAACACCGAAATAAGCTTCAACCATCAATTTCACTCTTTAAAGGTTCTTTTCTTCTTATACCAGCTTCTCCACCGAAGATGGTACAGACTGAATTTGGAAGCTGATGGCAAACGTATGTAGCGTCATATTTTGTAGGCAAAAGTCACCCTGAGCTTGAGAACCATTTATTTAAGTGGATTTTTTTTCACATAGTGCTATGAAACTTCTATCCTCAATTGTATCGCCCGAATACTGTAGATGAATCTCACACCTGTTATGGTTTCATCAGCATGAGGTATTTTGGGTGCCACGTGGTATGCAGATGGTATCTACTGTTGTAGAGAAGGGGAAAACCTTTGCAAAAGCCAGTTAATCTTGCATCTGTTGCTGTTGATCTGCAACAGGATACCCCAGTCACCAAGCCAGGTGAAAGCACAGGTGGCTTTGTTGCCTCCATTCCCCTGTGAATCTGCCATAACTGGCACTATGGATTATGAAAATGGGATTCCCATGTTGGGGCTAATGTCAATGGAAGCTCTGGCTTGCAATAATCTTTAATCTATTTTTTTCCCTAACCAGGTTTTGTGTTCTCTCGCATCTTTGCAGTACCCATCTGAGTTACGTATCTGTGCTTCTAATCCATTGCTCTAAGTCTGATGTGTGGTAAGTGGAGTGTAATGGTGGTAATGAGATGGGATAGGTTCGCTTACTGCTTTCCCAGACAGCATGGAATTGTCTGTTGTAGCACATGCTGTATTGCCTTATTCCTGTAGGGTCCTCAAGGTGATTATTGTTTACTTCCCGGGCCGCCTACATAGAAAACAGTTTGCAAAGAGAAGTCTGCATTAATGGGTTAGAAAAGATAGATGGAGATTGAAGTTGGTCTTTGGATATTATGGACTAGACTTCTTTTACAGTAACGCTTACTTACAAATACAAAATAATTCCTTTGATTGCAATGAGGTATCTTGAGATTTATGCCAGTATTGGCAGATCAAAAACTGGCATGGGATTCTCTGAGTCCACATATCAAATATGCCGAATTGTTTTGTATTTAAGATTTACATTTTTTTTTTTTATACCTTAGACTGAAAGCTACCTTTAAGATTAGTCATTAGCATGGATAAATGTATGTCATAAAATATTTACAGGTCACATGTAGCTGAGAGAATGCCAAGGTTCAGAGAGATGCAGGCAGTGCTAGATTTCTTTTTAATTTTTTTTTTCTTCTTGCTGGCTTCTGAGCCTTCAAGTCTGGGGCTACATAAGGGAGGAGGCTAGGGTGAATAGGGGGGGAGAGAGAGAGACATCTTGTATGCTTGTCCTGCTTTTTTTTTTTGCAATGGAAATTATTAACAGAAAAACAAAGGCAGGAGGAGTCAGAGGTCCTGAAGGAGATTCTTGTTCACTATCCAGGCTGCCTAATGTACTTATTATTGCCTGTCATTGGAAGGCTAGCTATTGATCTCCAGCAGAGTTTAGCTGTATATAGGGACATATCTTTATTACGTTGCAATCTTGTTACCCGGGAGCTGCTATAATAATCTCAGCTGTGGAACATTGGGGATTAGATGCAAAACCTTAATTACAGTTTAATGATCCCCAAGGGGCAGATTGAAACTGACTGCTTGGGTACCTGTGAAACAAGCTTTGTGAGGAGGGAGCGTTTTTTTGGTGGATTTGATTATCTTTGTGGAGGTGTTTCATTGCATACTGTCATCTGAGGTCTGTGCAAATACTGGGAGTGGAGCCTGGGACTTCAGTTGCCTTTTGCTGTCCTGAGAGATTTTGGGCCACAAAGGAATTTCTCTGATTCTGAAGGAAATAGGCTTTTCGGTTAAAAAAAAAAAAAAGATATATATAATCAAATGACATGGTTTTTATTGGGGGGTAAGTGTTAACTGAAACCCCAGTTAGCTAATGGGTGTCCACAGAAGAAAAAGCTTCCAAATCTGTGAATATTCATTTCAAACTCTTGGGTACATACAGAGCTGGTAAAAATTTTTCTTGGGTGGTAGTTTAATCAGGGAAAACTGCACATTTAGGGCAAGTAATATTTCATATAAGCATATTTATATGCTTATTTATTTATAGGCATGTTTCAGTGGAAATCTTAGAACAGTTCTGAACAGAAAAAAATGGCGAAGGAATAAAAAAATGGGATGTGGTTGATTTCATCATTTTCAAAACAAAGTTCAGGATTCATTGGCTGCATCAGAATAATGACTTTATCTTGAAAATTAGCAGAGAGATCTTAAAAACCTGAGAAAGAAGACAACTAATCTTAGTTTCAAAGTGTTGACCAAAGTTAGTTCATCCTCCTCTGTCGAGAGGTTTATGATTTAGTCAGTCTTTCCCCGAGGCTCTTCCCAGACCTCTGTGCTGGAGATGAGCAGTGTGGGCATGTGGTCACGTCCCTGGACTGGGAGATGCCTTTCAGGATGTTTCTATTGCTGGCAGGGTTCTCAAGAGGGTGATCTTGAACGGGATGGGGAAAGAGAGTAGGAAACGACTCCCTCCCTAGGAAAGGAGAGTTCACTGATCTCCATAGTGTGCTTTTGTTCAAATGCCTCTAAGCCTCAACCTGAGAATAGTCGTGCTTGTGTCCATTTGAATCACTGTCTCAGATAATAGAACTGACCTATAGACCAGTGTCTTGACTAGACTCTGGCTGTAATAATACACCTGCCAAATATAAGCAATTTTTTGTTCCAGAGAGGCTCTGGCACGTTGATTTTGAAGGAAGTGTGGTTGGAGCTCTAGTCTTCTTATTGTCTCTGGTCTGAAACCTAATTGCAGTGCTTGGCCACAGCAAAGCTGGTGTCAGGTTTGCAGGCTTCCCGTAACTATCTGTCATATTTCTTTTCTTTTTTTTTTTTCTTTTTCAGGTTGAACTAAATGACCTTCTGTCTGTTACATTTCTGCCCTGCTGATCTCAGGCAAATGATGAAGACAGATAGCAATATCACAAGCCATCCATCATACAGTTTGTAGGTCCCTTAGAAGCATCTGTGTCTTTAATAGTTCATCTGTCACAGATATTCTCATAATTAAGGACCACAAAATGCTGAAGAGAGAGCTAATATTGGTATTTCTTTTTACTACTGGAGACTTCAGTAAGGTGTCTTTCACTTGAAAATGCAGACTGTCGTGAAAAGTGCCTGGGTTTAAACCAGGGTTTAAATTATGGATCCGAGCTAACTGCACATTACAGAAGGTAACTGACATCAGCAGACTCATTTTTCTGCTTTGCTGTTGTAACACTGGATTGGTTGTGTTACCAGTGCAGAATGAACTGAGCAGACCTGGCTTTCAAGCCCTTGCTCTGTGTGAATGAGCAGAAGTTCTCAGAAGCAGTGACAGTGAATCTGACTGCTGGCAAATGGTTGTAGGCACTTCAGCTATGTGATATGGGCCAAGAGAAAAATCTGGTTGAGGGAGGGTGTGTGTGTGTGAGACAGATCAATATCGATCTCAAGGTCAATGGTCACAATGTTTGACTCCAGAAAACATGCAAAGTTACATGCATAGATAGCTAAAATACCTGTCTGAAGTATTGCTGAGCTGCGCACATTTGCATGGTATGTTAGACCAGGTAGGACACCATATTAATCCTGCATGCTTAAATTTAAGGTTAGCCTGTATTGCTCCACATGATGCTGCAGCAGATAGTGCATCAGCGTGGAGAATATCCTGAGAGTTCATCTTGTTATAGTTACTTGAATGCTGAGAACTGAGGTCAGGCAAAATTGTCTTTGTTTCCTGTTGCTTAAACACAAATCACAGGAGTTAAGTGTTTGTACTGGCAGGAAAAAAAAAAATCAGCATCTTTTCTCTATTTTTTTTCCTCTATTTTTTACACTTGTTACTAGTGATGAACTAGATGTAAGCATCCTCACAGAGATCCCCATTTGGCTGTGGAATTGCTACCGATGGCTCATGCGCATGGAAGATTGATAAATCAAGTCATTTAAACTTAGTTTAGTCACACCAGAGAACATATTTAGCCCAAATATCACACTTGAGAGACCTGTACTAAACCCATTATGGGAGTTCTTCAAAATGCATAGACAGTATATCATAATGCTTCCTGTTTTAAATAAATTTCATCCTGGAGACCAGGATGAAATAAGAATAAACTTGGAAGTATTCGCTAAAGTGGAGCTAGGTATAGCACAATACTTGGGATGGAGCAGAAAGTAAGATCGACTGCATTCTTCTTCCCAGAGACCACTGCATTTGCCTGCCTCCTTTAGAAGCCAGGACACTTAAATGCTTTCTGTTGCACAGATTAATTTCTAACTGAGCTCAGTCAATGAAGTAGAAACTAACCAGGTTTTCATACTTTCACTGGTGCCAGGAAATTCTTATTTATGACCAGTAAGATGTGAACCAGCTGGGTAACTTAAGTTGCTTGCTTTCAGATGCTCTGTAAGCATATCTCCATGTTTGGGAGCAAATACTGGAAAGGGTGGAATAGCTGCCTTTGAGTTTCCTCCAACTCCTCCTTCTAAATGAAAAAAGGATATTTTTTTTTTTTTGTTTTCCAATACTGAATAGGTGGAAGTATAGGTCTTTAGTCTTGGCAAGTTTAGCACTTGGAGACTTGTTTTCTTTGCCCACCTTAAGTACAGGAGATTTAGACTTGCAAGAAAAGGGTGCTCACAGCTGCGCTAGGCCTGCTGGTAAATAGCATTCACTACAGATGGTTGTCTGCCCACACGTCTCTATTTATGAAGAGGCCCCCAGTGTTTATGTTAATGGTGATGAGTTTGAGAGCTAAAAATAGAGAGTTGTTTGTTGTTCATTTGTTCTTTATAGATCTGCAGTGAACTTTTTTTATAAAGCACAAATTCGATAGAGAGATTTGTTAACCTGCTAGAAGAGCAGGCTGTCAAAAAGCCAAGCTGCAGATGTCTGAAGTGCTGAAATACTTATTCCTTGTATCTTATACTTCTTCCCTTCACTCCACGAGATGGTGCTGTGTTCCCACAGACCCCAGGCATCCTTTGCTTGACTTTTCCCAGGCCCTTGGGGGGTGTTTGGAATACAAAAACCTGAAATGAAGTTAGAAAGAATCTCTATCTCTCCAACTTCCCTTTTCTCCTCTCCAAATTAACTTCAGAAAGAGGTTTTCCAAAATCAGCGAAGGCTTTGTATAGTTCTCTGCAGTTTGTCTTCCTCAATGTTTGCCGAGTCCTGTGGCTTTGCCATGACTTAAGAGGACTTGGGAAACCGTCTGGAGGCTACTTCAAGATGCCATAGTTTCAGAGCAGCCATACTGAATAGCAAACAGTAGAGCTGAGGCTGTGTCTTGTTGTCTGTGGTCATTCCTTGCTGATAGCCTGCTAAGTCATGAAGGTGTTTGCATTTTGCAGGGGTCCGCCTAGTTCCATATTTATCTATGTATTTATTTGTCTTGTGCAAAATGTTCCAGGGCTTCAGCCCTGGAAACTTAAATTATCTGATCACGTCACTTAAAATAATTAGCAGTTCTGCTCTTCTCATTCTCCTTTTTCTGTGGAGGCTGTGGTTTTGGGAGCTTTTGTGTGTCTTACTTGTCCTGTTTTCAATTAGATTTGGATTAGAGAAATACTGATCTGGAGATACTGTCCTTGCAAGGAGGAAACATTGGAAGCTGGTGTTTGAAAAGGCTGAAGTCCACTGAGCTTCTGCCGCAAGATGGAAAGAGGCTCTTGGGAAATATGAAGAAAAGTAACTTTTTCACAAGCTGGCCAGGGTATTAGCCTGCCTGGGGTTGCTAAAATGAGTTTAATGTCAGTGTGGAAAGTGATAGAAGTGACTCACTAGTTATTTTTGAAGTCATGGATAGAAAACTTCCATTTGTTCTGCAGAACAGCTTCTTTCTTTACAGAAACAGGTGCCTGGGGTGAAAGGCTTCTTCACCCATTGCGTGTCCCTGGAGCCTGCCATTTTTGCTTCCTGATTACCACACATACCTTCGTGTGTTGTAGATGCGTGTTCAGTGTCTTCACAGCTCTGCCTCGCATTTCCTCATGCTTCCGTAAAGAACAGTCTGACCTTGCTTTTCCTCCTGCTTATATTCTTAGCATTTTCCAAAAGCTTAAACTTGCACTTTACTGTTTTTGTGCTGACTGAGAGTGGATTCCTGATTTATAAATTCTAGTCTCAAATCCCCGTAAGTGGTGTGGAGGTGATGAGCAGAGAAGAGGTACACAATCATTACATGCCTAAATGAGGCTGAGACCAACTTCCCTCCCCACTTTTTAACTCCTTATAACTAGTCCTAATTAATGTGGAAGAACTACAGGTCTAGGGCAAGTCAGTAAGTTTTCCATTTCAAATACCCAAATACCTTTCAGTAGATCTCCTAATGCACATCTTACAATTTTCATAACTGTTACATTTCACTCAGTTCAGGAACTTTAGGACCTAACTAAATTGATGACACCACTGTATAAGGATTTTTTTCTTGCTCACTTAGCTCAGGACACATTCTGGACATGAGCTGCAGCTTCTGCCAACAGCCATTAATCCCCATGAGCTGTGGCGTGTGAATGCCATGTCATGCATCTTTGCCAGGGCAAGAGAAGCTTCTTATCTGGATACCTCTAGCAAGTTTCTGAAGTTGCTAGTAATTGTTCCAATGCTCAAACCTCTTCTCTGATTTCTCACTTTAATTTTAATACCTAAATACAACTTCAGAAATACTTCTGAGTGTGAGCAGATATACACCAGAGAGATTTTTCACCTCAGAGGTGGTGGTTCTTGTCTCTTCTTGGTCAGTGTCCTGCCTCTGCTACTATAAAAATTTAGCATAAAATAAAAGGTAGGCTGCACTGATTGTTTTTCCCTCTGTAAGTCCTCCCCGGAAACTTATCTGGGGATGTCTTGTCTTGGTGTAGTATTTACAGCTTCAAGGCATAGGGTGTTGAAAAGTATGATCAAGACTTTATGGGTAAACCTGTGAGGGTGTTTTCTGCACACAATGTGACATTTCCTTTGTCCTCTTTAAAAATATGCATGTTAGCAAATAACTAAACTCTTCTTGCCTTTCTGATTAACTGTCTCATGTTTACTACATATAGGTTTTACTGAGCTTTGAAACCCAGATTGGATCACAATGTGTCAGGAACTTGGGGGCCTTTTGGGTATGAAAGCAGGGGCAGGGGTGAGATAGAGCACAAAACACGGTCTGTATGGGGACTTTCGATCTAACAAGAGTTTCGTCAGCTAAGTACAGCTTTTTGTCTTTGCTCACTCTTTCACCACTGGTGTAATCACAGAATCACTGAATCACTGAATAGTCAGGGTTGGAAGGGACCTCTGGACACAGAATCATAGAATGGTTTAGGTTGGAAGGGACCTTGAAGATCATCTAGTCCAACATCATCTAGTCCAACCCCCCTGCCACAGCAGGGACACCTACAGCAGTTGCACAGGATGGCGTCCAGGCGGGTTTTGAATGTCTCCAGTGTGGGAGACTCCATAACCTCTCTGGGCAGCCTGTGCCAGTGCTCTGCCACCCTCAGAGTAAAGAAGTCCCTCCTCATGTTGAAATGGAACTTCCTATGCTCAAGTTTGTGCCTGTTACCTCTTGTCCTATCACTGGGCACCACTGAAAAAAGACTGTTCCCATTGCCCTGGCATCCTCCCTTTAAGTATTTGTAAGTATTGATAAGATCCCCCCTCAGTCTTCTTTTCTCTAGACTAAAAAGACCCAAGTCCCTGAGCCTTTCCTCATAAGAAAGATGTTCCGATCCCCTAATCATCTTTGTAGCTCTTTGCTGGACCCTCTCCAGCAGTTCTCTGTCCTTCTTGAACCAGGGAGCCCAGAACTGGACACAGTACTCCAGATGTGGCCTCACCAGGGCAGAGTAGAGGGGGAGGATGACCTCCCTCGACCTGCTGGCCACATTCAGACTTCTGACTTCCTTCTCTGTTGCTGTCTTTTCTCTGACTCAGGGTTTGCTATTTTGAGTGAGGGAAGGGGTTCTTTGTCTTGTCCATGTGCTTCCTTCTGAAGGCAGCCCAGGGCCTGCACAGAGCAGCAGCTGTGAGTTGACAGAGCTTGCAGTTAAACAGCAGGAGGACACATCAGAACAGAAGGAACTGAATTCCCCAGAGACAGAGTTTTTAAACTATTAAGCACTGAGCAAAGTTTCCCTTGCTCCTCATTTGTTTGCTTGTTTGTTTTTTTTTGTTTTGGTTTTTAAGGGCTCTAGGTTCCCTTTGGCATTTGCTGCTGATGCCTTATACATCTTCTCAGTCTGGGAGCTGCTAACTACAGCAAGTAGTGAGACTGTTTCATGTCAAGGGGAGCTTCCTCTTCGAAAGGCAGTTGGAAGGTGGCAGGGACTAGTTAGTATGCTATTAGTTACATATCTTCCTCTGGTTCAAGTCTGGCTCAGGCTCTGAGAAAGTAACAGCTGTTACACTTTCATGGCAAGCAGGTAGCTTATGTTGGGGGATGTTTTGGGGAATTGGAAGGAAATCTTGAAGAGTTCTTGAGGAAAAGCTTCAACATCAGCACAATTTTGGCTCTAATTAGGGATTGTAGTCACAGTAGAGAGGTCAGAAGGTGAATAAGCTTTGTATATTGCCCAGGTTAAGTGAATACTACTCAGTGAGTGCTGAAAACTATAGTTTCTTTTTATTGGGAATCCAACAGGAATTTTTTACTGAGCCATTGTTCATGTTCTCTAGCATTTGCCCTTTGCAGGCTTTGACTTGGTTGATATTTTGTTAGTGCTAGTCCTCTCAGAAAACAAAGGTTAAGCTCAAATGTTCTCAGAAACCTGTAAAATTTGTAAACCTGATAGAAGTGTCTCTTCCTAACTGCAATAGGAAGGTCCTTGGTACCAGAAATCCTGTGATTTCAATCACCAGCAAAACACAGACTCCAGCAAGCACAGTGATCAGCTGCAGTAATCTCCAAAGACATCTGAGGGATCCACCTCTTCTGTTTCACACACCAAAGAAAAGGAAAAATGACTATTTGCCTTAAGTGGGGCCTAGCAAGGCCCACAGTCTTTCTATGCCTTGAACCTTCTGGCCTGGGCACTAAAGCTGTCTGTGCCCTTTTGATCCAGGAAATCTCCCATAGCAGGATTCTGCTGGAGTCTGAGGAAAACTAAGATTTCTCTTTTAATGTGATGTTAGTGTTGACATTCATTTAAGTGCTTCCTTTCTGCATGGAAGTTATAGAGCCCTGTCTTCTGCAATTTGTAGGGAGCAAATTTTGACTAAGATTATCCCTTTTTAGTAATCATGGGGTATTGTGGAGGCCTTCTCCTGGGCTGCTGCAATTCATGTGTCAGTGTCTTTGCTTTATCCGTTCATCTCAGTCCATGAACTCAACTGAACTACGCTAGTTTGTATCATAAGTAGGTATAATCTTAGGTTCTTTTGAGTCTTCTGCGTGCTGCCTGGTAAGTGTCTTCGTAGACACAGGTCGAGAACCTGAAAATGGGTATTTGAAGTTAAGTGGGCATACTGTGCGAGTTCATCACTGGTTCTTAGAACAGCATGCTCAGTGTTGGTCAGTTCATCTAGAGACACACTCATTAATGAGCTTTAAGAAAGGCTTTAAGAAAAAGTAGGTAAAATGAAGATTATTCTAGTAAAGTAAAGGGTTAAGTATTTAGAAAATAATTTGAAAACAGTTGTGGGACAGGAGCTTCTGAAAGCCTAATTTATAAGCTTTTTTCAAAATGCTTTCAAAAAGCAATTTCATACTCCTGAATTAGGTTACTTATTCTCCTGTGCCTAATGTTAGTGTTACATACACCCCTCAGATTTGCAAAGAGATCAGTCAAATCAAATTTTAAATCTCTGCCTTTCACTTTAGCTCACTGTATGGGTTTCCTCCGATATTTTTTCCACAATTTGCTTCTTAGCTATTACAGTTGGTGGCAGTTGCAGGAGGCATTTTCTTTTCCAGAAGGCAGCTGTGGAGCATCACCATCTGAGTGTTTGCTTCACTGTTCAGAGTCCAAGTAGAGGATTCTTTTGCTACTCTTGTCTGCCTTTCTGCTTCAGAAGTAGTGAACCTAAAAAATGTTTCACTTGCATATTTACAGATGAGCAGTAGAGAGAAGCCTGGTAAAGACAGCACTGAATTGTTTAAGAATGGTTAAGTTCAGACTGCATGGGAACATCCTCCTACTTTGCAAACTAAATGGAGCACTTGATGATGTCAGCTTGCTCCAACACTATGAGGAGGCTAAATTTGATAATGACTAAACACAGCTGAAAAAAATCTGTGCTTTTTATCTCCTGCTGTCCATGTTACCAGTTTCAGGGGATCCTATTTCAGCTTTTCTCTGACATCACAGGATCTGTTCCTGATTGCACGAATGAAGTTTGTAAGTTCTCTCATCTGAAGAAGAAGAAACCATTTCTATCAGCTTGGCAAGGATGCTGAGGGACCTTAAAAGCTGAGAAGATTCAGCAAGGAAGGTGAATGGAGGCATGAATGTATATATAAAGAAAGAGAAAAGGAGCAATATTTCTGTGTCACAGCTGAAATATTTCTCAATTTTCTGGGAGCATCTCTGGATGAGAAGGAAGGATTTTCGCTGTTTAAATGAAGGAAATTTAATGGCTATTGACAATAGTAATTAATAAAGCAATTCTAAAACAACCCCTCAAAGAAACCAGCAGTTAAAAAAAACAAACAAAAAAAACCCAAACAAAACCCCAAACCTCCCACCGGGAAAAAAAAACAACCAACAAACCACAAAACTATGCATCTGCTCTGTTTCTAATGGTCTGATGCTTTTTGATGATGAAGGTAGGTAGGTAAATGTGGATTATTTCCTTATCCCTTCTGCTGCTGCTTTTCTAGCAATTACACAGCATTAGTACATAGTCAGTCAGAAGGCAAATGTTCTAGAAATGTCTCCCCTCCTGCCACCATCAATCCCTTTGCCTCGGTCCACAAAATAAATTATTCTTTCTTTGAGTAAAGACGTAGTAGTGAAATGACTTGTTGTCATGAAGGTTAGTTCTACGTATCACAGAATGGTCAGGGTTGGAAGGGACCTCTGGACATCATCTGGTCCAACCCCCTTGCCACAGCAGGGTCGCCTACAGCAGGTTGCACAGGATGGCGTCCAGGCGGGTTTTGAATGTCTCCAATGTGGGAGACACCACAACCTCTCTAGGCAGCCTGTGCCAGTGCTCTGCCACCCTCAGAGTAAAGAAGTCCCTCCTCATGTTGAAATGGAACTTCCTATGTTCAAGTTTGTGCCCGTTACCTCTTGTCTTATCACTGGGCACCACTGAAAAAAGACTGTTCCCATCTACCTGGCACCCTCCCTTTAAGTATTTGTAAGTATTAATAAGATCCCCCCTCAGTCTTCTTTTCTCTAGACTAAAAAGACCCAAGTCCCTGAGCCTTTCCTCATAAGAAGGATGTTCCGATCCCCTAATCATCTTTGTAGCCCTTTGCTGGACCCTTTCCAGCAGTTCCCTGTCCTTCTTGAACCGGGGAGCCCAGAACTGGACACAGTACTCCAGATGCGGTCTCACCAGGGCAGAGTAAAGGGGGAGGATGACCTCCCTCGCCCTGCTGGCCACACTCTTCTTGATGCACCCCAGGATGCCATTGGCCTTCTTGGCCTCCAGGGCACGTTGCTGGCTCATGGTCATCTTGTTGTCCACCAGGACTCCCAGGTCCCTTTCCACAGAGCTGCTCCCCAGCAGGTCAGCCCCCACCCTGTACTGATGCATGGGGTTATTCCTCCCCAGGTGCAGTACCCTACACTTGCCTTTGTTGAATTTCATCAGGTTTTTCTCTGCCCAACTCTCCAGCCTGTCCAGGTCACGCTGTGTGGCAGCACAGCCTTCCGGCGTGTCAGCAGCTCCTTCCAGTTTTGTGTCATCAGCAAACTTGCTGACGGTACACTCTATCCCTTCATCCAGGTCATTGATGAATATATTGAACAGGACTGGACCCAGTACTGACCCCTGAGGGACACCACTTGTTACTGGCCTCCAACTGGACTCTGCACCACTAACCACAACCCTCTGAGCTCTATTGTTCAGCCACTGTTCAATCCACCCCACTGTTCATTCATCTAACCCACGCTTCCTAAGCTTGTCTGTGAGGATGATGTGGGAGACAGTGTCAAAAGCCTTGCTGAAGTCAAGGTAGACAACATCCACTGCCCTCCCCTCATGCACCCATCCAGTCATGCCATCGTAGAAGGCTATCAGATCAGTCAGACGTGACTTCCCTTGGTGAATCCATGTTGACTACTTCTGATAACCTTCTTTTCCTCCAGATGCTTGGAAGCATGCTACATATCTCTGCAAGAGTGTATAGCCACTCAGAGTTAGGCTTTGTTGATGCAGCAAATGAACCCTTTGGCTCTGTAGTACCCATGCATTCTAACTTCACTGAAGACAAAAGGTTATTTTGTTGGGTGAACATTGGACTGCAATGGATATTGTCTGAATGTAGAGAGAAGATAGCGCTATACCATTGCCTACGCTGTTTCTGAAGTTCTGGAAGTATGCGATAACAGTAAGTAGCTGGAGATTTCTTTCATTCTACATAGGTTGAGACTATTCCTCTTTGGTCTCCTTCATCTGGTTAGATACGCTGTGTTGAAAGAATATTTTTACTACATTGAAGGGGTAATAACACACACAGTGAAATGTACTTCCTTCTTAGGGCTGACGCAGCCCTCTCTTCTGAAGTACAAATCCAAAGTGTTAGCTGGGGGTACTCGCTTTCCCTACTTCTTGTGTGGGGATCTCTGTCCCTGAGCAACCTTGAAGAGCCGCTGCTGCTCTTCATTTCATAGTCTTCCGCTTCCTGTCAGGAGAGCACCCTACTGCTGATCAAGTGCCAAGCATTTGCTATATTATTTGGTTAATGTGATGGATGCCTATTTCTCTGCCTTCTCTCTGTTTGGAGCCAAAACATGGGATTGTAAGTCAGAAGGTGATTAATCTTTCCTAATGGGACTCTGTGCTTCGAGCAGGATCTCACCCACCGCGTCTTCATTAGCCTTGACCAAAGCCTGCATTACCTCAGATTAGGTAATTGGTCATTTATAACACAGGAGAAGGAGGGGGAAAAGGGCTTATGAAAAAGTGTCAACTAAATTAAGGGCATTAAAATTTAATTCCTGTTATCCAAGAATTCTGGGAAGCAGCATTTAATCAGGCATGCAGTTGAAAACCTCCCATAACCAGAGGATTCAGTCACAGCGAGAATGGTCTTAGTCTGTGGAAGGAGGCGTGTAGTAGTAATGGATATGGCCTCTGCATGCACTGTACTATGAAACAGTAAGTCAGTTTAAGGTTATTTATGTAAGTTTAGAATCTCTTCAAATTTACCCAGTGGGACAGAACTTGCAACTTGAAACCACACGCTCTCTCTTATATTGGTTAGCTGAAGCTTTTCTGAAGCAGCAGTGAAGTTTGTGTTCTACAAAAAACCCTCATCTGTTTCCACACTTTCTCAGGACCGCTCCTGTCCAGATAGCTTCTGTATGGCCTATTGTTGACTGACATCTACTAGGGGTCTAGGGCTTTCCAAGCACTTTTGCCCTCAGTGTTTAGAATCTCTTCAACTGCCCTGATAATATGGACTGTAGGAATGGCTGTCAAGAGGGAGTTGCTAGATGACATACAGTCTGTATGGCAAATTCCCATTTTTTGTTTTGCTTGGTGCTTTTGGTTCCCAAAATAATGATAAAATGTTGTATATGGCATGTCCCCAGACAGTAAACATGATGCAGCCATAACTAAGGAATGAAGCAAACAGGTCAAGCTATGTAATTCTGCAGTACTTCTCAGAGTCCATGAAAATTACTTTCCCGCTGTGCTGTAACACTTTTGGCACATATATGTATTGGAAAGACCAAACATTTACAAATGTCTATGGGCCTGCAGAAGATTTGACTGTGTTGTACTCATAAAGACTGAAGACAATGCGTGATGATCATATTCCTAGCTGTGCCGTTAATCTTGAACTCCATCCTTGTATTTTATGGAAAACCTTAGTAAAAATAGACAATGAGGAAGAAAAATAATTGGTCTTTTGATAAAGGTATTGCATGGCCAGAAGAGGAAAGCACATCTTCCAGTGACTGATGGTCATCAGGAGGGCTGTCTGGCATGTAGCAATGTGTTGAGAAGTTTTCCCGAACCCAGAAGCCCCTGGGATTGTTCAAGAGTTTTGTTTTATGAGTTCTAAAAGAGTTTATATGTCTGTGGCTTTCTTAGTAAGGCAAGGTAAAAATTCAGCTCAGGCCTTCTTCCCAGGTTTGTCTGCTCCAGTTGTCCCTCCCTTAGAAGCTGTCTTGCTTCACCCTTCAGCAGAGTCCAGCCAGAATGGTTCTCAGTGTAGTTGTTCTGGGAGGTCAAGGTATTTCAGAACTGTACTTTTGATATGTTGGTGATCCTATGAGTGGATTTTAGTGTGAAATGCAGAGAAGCAGAAGGCTGCAAGGGACCCCAGGAGTCATTGCCTCCAGTACTGTGCTTTGGTAGGGAACCATATTTCATAATATCTTTCAGAAATACATGAAGCTTTATCCCTCGATTAGAGCATTTTTTTTGCCCCTGTTCCCTGTAAAGGCTTTTTAAAAGCTTCATTACTCTGCTGATTAGAAACCTTTGTCTAATTTCCAGTCTAAATTTATTCTTTGGCAGTTTATAACCATCTGTTCTTGTACCAGTATTGTCCTTTAGTTAAATAGTCATTTCTACTCCTCAGCTATTTCTACCCCCGGGTATTTGTGCACAGCAAATGTATCCCCTCTCAACATTTATTTAGCTGGTCTGAACAAGCTAAGCTCTTTGAATATTCTTTTTATCAGATAGGCTTGTCAGTCCCCTGGTGGCCTTTCTCTGCATCTGTTTCAGTTCATTTTTCTTGACCAGTATTGTACATGCATTGGCATTTGTTCGTGTTTAGAAAGCACAACCATGACTTTTTGAAAAAGTTTTTGTGGTTTTTCTGGTTATTGCGTGGAAGTATGACTCTTATCCAAATTGTACTGGTTTTTCTGGCAAGTTTTACCTTCATTGTTGCTCAGGAAATAGGGGTAAATAATGGTGGTAATGCCTGTTCAGTGCTGGCACAAGACTAAATGAAGGCTTGTTTGTAAGCCTTGGAGTATGTTGTGTTTGTCATTTTCCTCCCAGCATTTCCATAAGCAGCTGCAGACTCCTGCTGTTATCCTTTTCAGAGGTGCTTTGTGGTGCTTTCCTGGTCTGGCAGAGCTGTTTCTTGGTAAGCAAATGGTGAAACTTGGCAGATTTGGCTACACTGTAGACTTACTCTTACGGGGGTTACGTAGATACCTGCCACGTAGGCACATTTGAACTAGTCAAACTCCCATTGTGGTCAATGAAGAACAACAGAATCCTCCAGGGCCTGAATCATCTAATTCTAAAATAGGTATCTTTAAAGCTTGTTACTGTCTATTGCTTATGAACACCCTTATAATTAGGATGATGCGTTCTGTTAGTTGATTAAACCCACCTTTGTATTGTTTTTCCTAGCCCGTATTAGCAAAATGGAGTTGATAGCAGTTATATGTCTTTCAGATACACGGTGAGGAAAAGCACAAAAGGCTCCAGGGCCATTCAGGGTTTCAAAACTGTACAAGAAAGATAGGTGGGGAAAAGCAGAGAATAAATGACAGTCTGGTTGAATGATTGCCTGTGGGAAGATCTTGTCTTTGTCAGTGACTAAAAGATTATTCAGTCTCTCTCTTTTGGAAGCTGAGGCCTTGTTGTATCAAAGAATCATAGAATGGTTTGGGTTGGAAGGGCCCTTGAAGATCATCTAGTTCCAACCCCCCTGCCATGGGCAGGGACACCGCCCACTAGACCAGGTTGCTCAAAGCCCCATCCAACCTGACCTTGAACACCTCCAGGGATGGGGCATCCACAACTTCCCTGGGCAACCTGTCCCAGTGTCTTGCCACCCTGACAGTGAAGAATTTCTTCCTAATGTCTAATCTAAATCTACCCTTTCTTAAGGAAAAAGGGCAACGAAAAGTGAAAAGATGAATAAAAACCTGCAACGGCGCAGGGGTTTGGAGGACTCCAGGGTGGATGTGGTCCCAGAGTGTGTGCTCTTTGGCACCCTGGTGAAATCCCAGGTTTCATTTTTTTCTGTAGAACACCAACAATTACTTCCTTTTTCTTTAGACCCTGTTTCCTCTCTACAATGGATCAAGTGATTACCAATCCTCTTGGCAAGTTTGGTAGCAAGCCAAGACAAAAAAGATTTGGCATGTCACGGGCTCTGGTCTCTTCTCTGAAAGGGTATACAAAGAAGAAATCTGATGTATGGAGGGTACCTCAGAAGCTTGCTCTAATGCTGAACTTATTTGATGGAAACAGGTCTGCAGCATGATCCAGTTCTTCCCAGCAGCACAGCAAGATGATTTTTTTTTAAGGGCCTGGGGAGAGACAGATGAAGGATAACAGGCCAGGAGATAAGCTGATGTGCCCTTATTTTGGCCCTACACCATTTCAGAGAAACAGAATAAGGTTACTTATCAGCCAGTTCATTAAAAGAAGGGAAGTCTCTTAAAGGAGCCTCATCTGTTGAGCAGATAGTGCAGATACTAATGAAAAGGAAAACTGATGAGGAACTGTCTAGTAGCTAATGTACTGTTTACTGGTATAAATGAGTAGAATTTAGGGAGTGACAGATAAAAGTAAGCAATGCATGGCATGAGTGTAAATGGTTCCCAAGACTTTAAAGTCCTGAACATGTAAGGAGAGCAAGAAGTGTTGGGAAACATTGGACTATTGAAGGAGAACGGGGCCTAAGTGAGTGGGCATATTGCTGGATTTCTTTATTTCTCTCTAGTCTGCTGAAACGGGGTGCGCATCAAGTGCTAAGCATATAATTTTTGAAGTGTAGAAATGTTCCTGCCTAGTAAGAAAAATCTGCTGAATAATCAAGCCCCTAGAAGGGGAAAAGGGATGTGAATGTTATAGGATATGTGGGATTTTTAAGGTGTTTATGGTGTTGTCCTATGCCAAAATATAGGCAGTGTGACCTCAATCTAAAGAACAGGAGTGCTTCTGAGATATTGAGGAGCTGTTTGCAGAATTAGGCTGTATAAATGTATATCCCTTTATAAAGTAATTCTAACATTTTTACACTTCATGATTAGATTTTATAGCTTGTGATAAATAAGTACAAGTATACAAGAAAAAGGAAAAGATCTAACAATAAATCTTAGCAAAAGTCAATAATCATATTTTTTTTTAATATATAAACTTTCCCACAGCATTGCTGAAATCCCAAAACAGCAAAATAATCTCTCTTAGCCTGCATGGACCACCTTTACACAGTTCCTTTTTCTTTACTGCTTGGCTCCTAATAAATGTGTGGCTTTCTCCTTACTGTGACATGAGATCTAGGATTCAAAATGGACTAGTCTTGTTTTTCAGCCCAATCTGAATGAAATGCTAAACACAGATGAATGTCACTGGTGAGCAGAAGAGTCACAGTGATTTATTTTTTAATGCTATTGTCATAGTATCAGTTGGTACAAAGAATGACTCATTCAAGTACAGTTATGGCATTGGCTTTTCCCTTTTAGCAGTCTCTTTCGTGTTATTTTGTTATTCTTGGAGGATTTTAATCTTAACATCAGAGACATGTGACATTTTTGGCCTTTCTGTGCAAGGGGAGTTAGTAATCAGCAGGCGGGTTCTGCTCTGGCAGACCAGACTATTGTTGTGTGGTGTCTTTCTCAGTTTCCCATGTTTAAGGAATGAGATTCCCAAGTCCCCTTACCTAAGCAAAGTGTGGGATCATTGCATGCATTCTAAGGCCTTCCTCTGGAGCTCCCATTATCATTTAAACTTAGCCAAAATGGAGCAGATGTAGTCTTTTTCAGAGACATAAAATACAAAGGGTAAAGTGTTGGAAAGACTCCACAAATCTTTCAGTAACATGTGATCACTGGTACTTGAGCTCCTGTAGCATCTTTCTTTGCAAAGTGCTTTTTGGACTAGCTACATATCAGGATAATTCTCCACACCTTTGAGATGGACTGTGCCAGCTTTTCAAAAGCGTGTAGCGCTGCCACTCACTCAGTTTAAGGAAACAGATGAAGGGAAATTCCACACTGTGCTAAAATCAGAAGAATTCAGGGAGGCAAAATATATTTAGTCACACTGGAACTGGATATGCCTTCCCTTTTGTTGCCAGAAGTTCTGCAAGGTTTTAGGAGACATGCTGTTGTATTATTAAGACATAGAATGGTTTAGGTTGGAGGGGTTCCAACCCCCCTGCCATGGGCAGGGACACCTCCCACTAGACCAGGTTACTCAGAGCCCCATCTCAACCTGGCCTTGAATGCTTCCAGGGATGGAGCAACCACAACTTCTCTGGGCAACAACATGTTCCAGTGTCTCATCACCCTGACAGTGAAGAATTTCTTCTTAATATCCATTCTAAATCTACCCTCTTTCAGTTTAAAACTGCTACCCCTCATCCTATCTCTACACTCCCTGATAAAGTGTCCCTCTCCATCTTTCCTGTAGGCTCCCTTTAGGTACTGGAAAGCTGCTATAAGGTCTCCCTGGAGCCTTCTCTTCTCCAGGCTGAACCACCCCAACTCTTTCAGTCTGTTTTCATAGGAGAGGTGCTCCTGCTCTCCGGTCATCTTCATGGCCCTTCTCTGGACTCTCTCCAACAAGATCCATGTCCTTCTTATGTTGGGGGCCCCAGAGCTGGACACAGTACTGCAGGTGGGGTCTCATGAAAGTGAAGTAGGGTGGGAGAATCACCTCCCTCGACCTGCTGGCTATGCTTCTTTTGATGAAGCCCAGGATGTGGTTGGCTTTCTTGGCTGCAAGTGCATGTTGCTGGCTCATGCTGAGCTTCTCATCAACCACTATCCCCAAGTCCTCCTCCTCAGGCCTGCTCTCAATCCATTCTCTGCCCAGCCTGTGTTTGTGCTTGGGATTGCCCCGGCCCACATGCAGGACCTTGCACTCGGCCTTGTTGAACTTCATGAGGCTGGCATGGGCTCACCTCTCAAGTCTGTACCGGTCCCTGTGGGTTACATCCATTTCCTCCAGCGTGTTGGCCTCTCCGCACAGCTTGGTGTCACTGGCAAACTTGCTGAGGGTTTACTCAACCACAGTGTCCGTGTCGCCAACAAAGATGTCAAACAGCACCGGTCCCAGTACCGACCCCTGAGGAACGGCACTTGTCACTGCTTTCCACTTGGACATCGTAGCCGTTGACTGCAACTCTGAATGCGGCCATCCAGCCAATTCCTTATCCACTGAGTGGTCCATCCATCAAATCCATGTCTCTTCAATTTAGAGACCAGGATGTCATGCAGGACAGTGTCAAGTGCTTTACACAAGTCCAGGTAGATGATGTCAGTTACTCTTCCCTTGTCTGCCAGCTCTTTAACACTGTCATAGAAGGCCACCAAATTTGTCAGGCATGATTTGACTTTAGTAAAGCCATGTTGGCTGCCACCAATCATCTCCTCATTTTCCATGTGCCTTACTGTAGTTTCCAGGATGATCTGCTCCATGATCTTGGCATGTAGAGAGGTGAGACTGACCAGCCTATAGTTCCCTGGGTTTTCCTTTTTTCACTTTTTGAAAATAGGCGTTATGTTTACCCTTTTCCAGTCAGTGGGAACTTCACTGGACTGTCATGACTTCTCAGATATGATGGATAGTGGCTTAGTAACTTCATCCACCAGTTCCTTCAGGACCCACAGGTGTATCTCATCAGGTCCCATGGATTTGTGCAGCTTCAGGTTCCTTAGATGGTCTCAAAGCTGATCTTCTCCTACAGGGGGTGGTTCCTCATTCTCACAGTCCCTGCCTTTGCTGTCTGCAACTTGGGCAGTATGGCTAGAGCACTTGCCAGTGATGACTGAGGCAAAAAAGTCATTGAGTACCTTAGCCTTCTCCATATCCCTGATCATTAGGTCTCCCGTTTCCTTCTGGAGAGGTCACCAATATAGCTCTAGAAGCTTTTTTTTGGTTGCCCTTGACGTCCCTGGCCAGATTTAATTTTATCAGGGCTTTAGCTTCCTAACCTGATCCCTGGCTGCTTGGACAATTTCTTTGTATTCCTCCCAGTCTACCTTGAGTTGGAGATTGTCCAGGAGCTCCCTGTTCGTGCATGCAGGCCTCCTGGCGTTTTTTGCCCAACTTCCTCTTTGTTGGGATGGCACGTTTTAAAGCCTTTCTACCCTGAAATCCAATGAATTGATGTGAATAGCGTACGACAGAAACATACATAAGCATAAAACCTTTCAAAAGAGTTATACAGTAATGTTGTTGCAGCAAATCCAGTACTAGCTCACCAGTGATTATTTCAGTACTGTGACCAGTGTCACCTGGGTTCATTCGCAGCATCCTGGAGGGAATGCAGTTCATTTGGAGTACATACTTGTTCCGTGACTGAGCAATAGAAGTAGTTTCTTGACTGTTTTTCAGCACCTCTTTTCAGAGGTTTTCTGATTTTTGGTAATATACCTTATGAAATGAGTTTGGGGTAGGAAACTTAGTGAAACAGAGACCTGATTAAAACTCACAGAGTGACATAATTAAAGCAAATAAATGTCTTAGTTATATAAATGTAGCTGTTTTTCATAAAATAAAGAAGTTTTTCTCTTTGTATGCAGAAGGGAAAAGCCACCTTGCATTCCATGAAATGATTCTCCTAACCTTTCTGAGCAGCTTCAGTTGCTCTCCAGATAACAGTACTATGTATTTCTGGTTTTCTATCCAGAAGTGCCTCCTTTGACAAGGGGGTTCTGCTCTTTTCCAAACTATTTTTCTCAAGTTACTCACAAAAATTAAGATTTTTATCCCTTATAGACAGAGGATAGAGTCATACATTAGTGATAGCCAGTGTGCAGATACTTAATTAGCAGCTCAGAGACCGCATCTTGATTTGGGTACATTTGATTTGAACCTGTCATCTTATTAAACCTACATCTGAAAATCTTTTTAGTTCCTTCTAGTAGTTTTTTATTATTTTTTTTATTCCTTTCATTTAGCAAAATATAAATATTGGTCATTTCCATAGGTCTTCTCTTCAAGACTCAAGCTTCTTTCCGTAACCTATTGTGACACCTTAGCTTTTGTTAGTGCCAGAGGACTAGACAGGCAAATAGTAAAAGCAATCTCTGCTGTAGAGATGTTAAAATCTCCTGAACAACTTCAACTCTGTTCAACTGTTGAGCTGCTGTAGGGTCATGCTTTGAGATGGCTTATTCATAAAGGACAGCTGTGATCATACTGATGGCCTGTTCTGGTGGTCTGTCCTGCTTCACCTGACAGTAGCAGAATGCCCTCTGAGGATGCTGGCCAGAGCTTGGTGTGGACTGGAGAGGTCAATTTATTTGTAGCAGATCAGGGAAGTAAGTTTGTACAGCAACAGTCAACCCAGGAAGAACAGATGGGCACTGACAGGGCAATAGCATGGTGCTGTGATGTTGGGATTGAAAGATACAGGAATGTAGAGAGCAGGCAAAATGTAAAGCATAATTTTTGGGGAAAGAGGAGAAGCAGTGAGAAGATTTCTGAAGACGTAAAAACTAAGCCACAACACCAGGGGTGCAAAACACTTTGTTATCGTTTATAAAGAAGTTAAAACAAGGGGTGGATAAGGACATATAAATTGGCAGCAGATTGTGGTTTATGGTAATGACAGTCCCAGAGGAGTGTCTTTCTCTTGGTGACATTGAAGTAAATTGCATTACTGAAGATGTATACTAAAGATGGATAATGAGATGTGTGCATGGGAAAGAAAAGACTGCTGCTTTTATGATGGTGTCAAATGACTGAGATGAGTGCATACATCTGTGCGCATGTGCATTGAGGAGGGGATGCAGGGGAGGGAGGCAGGCAGGCAGCAGAGCTGGGTGGGCTGAACGATATCTGTTTGAAAGCCCCATAGTTGAACTTGTTAGGAGAAAGGAACTTAGGTCATAAATATTGACCTAAACTGTTTTCCAAACTGAAATTAGGCTTTAAATGACTAAAGCTTTGCCTTACACTTATTTGAAAAAAGAGAGATGCTTATTATCTTGCATTGACGTTTTGTGCTTTGAACTGCAGTTGCATGTGGAAAATGTCTGGAAAGCTGTTTTTGTGAGGCTGATGACTGGAAAATACTGCGTAAAGTTTATAGCCTGGATGTCCAGGCTGGAACACATTGGCTGTGGCTCAGAATTGAACCACTCCCTCTACCCTAACTGCTCCAAAGTCTTGCATGCCTGAAATAAAGGAAATGCTGGAACGTGGAGAGCACCAATATCTATGCTCTCATCAGTATGCCAGGATAGGAAAACTTGTACCAGAGCTTTCAGAATAGATCCATTGTTCCTGGCTCTGTGATGCACCGGGTTTGCATGATGGCCTGCTCACTCTGACAGAAACTCCAGAGACAATATGCTTCTTGCACTGAACTTGACACTACACGTTGTTGCTCCTTATTGCCATAACTGAGTGCTTTTAACTGGCTCTGGAACAAAATGCCTATATTTTGTTTTTGCTGGGAAGGCATTAGAACATTTTCGTTATAGTAGCTTATCAAGGAGCTTTTGGATAATTTGTGACTCAGAAATCACAAATAAAGTGAACAACAGGATACTTGGAATATCAAATCCATGTTTACATACAATCAAACTGGTTATCAGCTGAGTACTGTATATGCTGTGCCAGGTAAAGGGCCGTGGCTACAGTTTCACTGGTATAAACTGTCTCTCTGTCTACAGATAGAACAGCAGAACACAGTAGTTGTAAACACGAAGCCATTTACATCCAGAGACTAACCTGCCATGGCAAAGCTCCTTCTTAGATCTGGCCCCTTGAATGGAGAATAGTGCTCGAGTGCTGGTGTATATAGCGCAGCTCACTGAAAAGGAGGAGAGAAGCAGTGGAGGCCCAGGACCTTAGCAGCTGTGAGGTGCAGTGATGATGCCTTCAGCTACAGTAGGGAGGAAGGAATGTCATTAGTATGGATCTAAAATGTAGGATGCTGGCATGTCAAGTGCTTTAAGCAAAGATGTCACTCTACTAGTGTGGACAAGCTGTGTACTGTGCTACTCCAGGACTCTTGCATTAGCCATCTAAATGGCTACTCAACTCTTCAATTACTATACTTTCAGCGATGTGAAAGGGAAATGTATACCAGTGCCATCCTCAAAGGTGTTCAGCAAAACCTTGCAAGAAGCCCCGGGCAGCTGCTATGAAAAAGCAGAGTGATGCTCTGCATATCTTTCACTGCTCCTCCAAGTTTTTAAAATAATTCAGTCTTTTTTTTTCCTCTTTATTCTGAACTGAAGGCAACTTTCCACTCTTCAAACAGGCATGGGTTTGGGTTTAGGTGGTGGGGTTTTTGGGTTGGGTTGTTGGGTGGGGTTTTTTTGATTCTTGGGATTTTTAAAATGGTAGTCTCTTAAGGCAAAGTTTTGTCAGTGGAATAACTGTGCTTTTAAATTTTTGATGAGAAGGATTCTTAGTTTGAGTTTCTAAACCTTTGAAAAGCATCTGAATACATGGAAGAGACTTGCTGATATTTAGGCACATCACTGCCTTTTGGATATGTGGGGTTTGGTCATTACTTCCCATTGCATGCCTTCTTTTCGCAAAAGCGACAAGGAACTTTACCTTGAAGAACGTGTCATCTTTAAAGCTGACTTGTTCCCGAGAGCAGCGAGGGAGTCTTTGCCAACACTGGCTGGAGTAAATTCACTCAGGCTGATGGCTGATGAAGGGATGGAGGATTTATAACTTATTTGAGTTCCCATACATCACCCTCTGTGTCGCTTGCTTATGATGGCCCTGCCAAAAGATAAAGAAGTGCGGGACGCTCAGTACAGGCCGTGGTGACAGGCCAGGGACAAATGTCTCTGTTGGGTAAATTGATTTGAATGGTTCTCATGAAATATCAGGCTGGGCTGAAAATATGATTGGGTTTAATGATCCCGGCAGCTTTGTATCCTGGTGGAATTCCAAATGCAGGAAAAGTTAGTCGCGTGTATGTATTTTGTCTAGAATAGCAGGACATGGATTATTTTTTTTTTTTAAACATCTATATATGCTGATCTTTTACCCATATCTTATCTATCTAAATACAGTCTTGTACTATTTCTAATGTAGTGAAATTGCCATGAGGCTGATAAATATCAGTTGTAATTTATAGGATGTTTATCCAGGTAATGGTGTACAGAATACTTTTTACAGCCCCTAGAGTCTAAACAGGCAGAGACCTAGAGGCATAAAAATGCATTATGAAAAGGCAGAAACCAGACAAACTGTTTATTTTCTGCAGGTAAAATTTAATGGACATAAAACTTAATATGGTGTTAAGAATGTGTTGGGTTTTTTCTTTTTTTTTTTTTTTTCCTACGAACAATAGATGCAGAGCTTGAGAAAAAAGTGGCTGGCATGAGGACTGCTTAATTACATTTTTCTGAAGCAGAATACCTTGTTTGCTTTTTACTGTTGCCATTGTGTCCCCAGTGAGTCTGAGCCAGCATTTCCCCCCTAGCTGCGAGACGTCTGACAGAGAGGGGCTGAGAACGGGGGCCGCACAGAAGGGCAACCTGCTGGCTCTGCAAGCTGTGCCTGCAGAGTGGCTGGCACCCAGCTGCTCCTTAAGGCTCTCGGCCCTTTTAGAAGCTCTGTGGTGCCCATCAGGCCTTTTGATCGCTTTAAGGAAAGTAAGCTGCTCCATGCCAGCACATCTCACTACCTCCTCTGCTAAGAGAACATCTCTGTACAGCCCTTTATAGCAGAAAGTTGTGGGGTATAGCCATCCTTGGGCTGCTGGTGGGTGTTGTGTCAGTGCTCTGCAAGGCACCAGGATTGAACTGTTCATGGTTCTTCTGCAAGGGAGTGCAATTTGAGGAGCTTTCTTTTATGTTTGTAAATTAATAGATTTCTTAATGCTGCTGGAAAATTGCTAACTGTTATAACCTCCATAATTGTGGTCAGGAAAGCTGAGGCATGGGGCAGGAAGTGACACTTTGCTAAGTTCACCTGCCACATAGCTGAGAGGAACCGAGATAACACAAACTCAGGAACCCAAGATCGGTCCATCTCCCTTTTCACCAAGGTACATGACGCGTATTCTTTCTGGCCATAATTCTTTGCTGCTGCATCTGGTATTTTAGTAAGGATATGGTTTTATAAAGCACTGATAGCTGGTAAATCAGTTTCAACCTTCCCTTTGGAGATGGAAATCTCTTATATTAGCCTTTTCCTTCACATAGCTTCCCACTACTTCTGCCTGTTAAATGAGAGCCAGGGTTGGGATCACTATTCTTTTCTGGCTCAGCTGATTCCTTAGTAGCCTTAAATTGCAGGCCTCTCCTGCAGTGTGAGGGTTGAGATGCCTTTTAGGATGCTGCCAGGAAAGCCTGGAGCATGCAGATTGGAGAACAATCCAGCAAGAACTTGCTAGAGCTCAGACTGAAAATCATGTGGTCTCCCTCCTAATCTGTCATTTCCCATCAGTACAATTGTACAGGAGATTATCCTTAGTGGAATTGAGAATGCAGAGGGCTTTGGCCAGTGAGCCATGGATAATTGGGGAAAACATTAGCGCAGAGCTCAGTCTCCTGTAGCCAGCAGTGGTGACAGGTGGCACGACTCTGCGGCGCAGTATTGGGGCATGGAGGCACAATGTCAATCAATCACGTTTTATTGCTTCAAATTTTCTCAGAGCAGAAACATAACAAAATAAAACCACAGTACTTGCTATATATGAACAATAAAAATACAATACAAGAAATGCATTGCAAATTGCTCAAATTGCTGGCCCAGCAAATGCTATATCAAAACACAGTCGAGAGTATTCTGAAGTCAGACATGGCTCTGAGATGAGACTTCATTCTACATCCCACCTGTATCACTGTCCCAAGTGCTGGGGTCTCAGGTTAAACATACTCTCTTTTCTTTTAAAGATGCTGGATGTTCTTTTCAGATGTCCAAACTACAGTTTGAAGACTTCTGCTTGATTAAATTTTCCCATTTCTTTCCCAGTATAGAGAGTCCACAGGGCAGTCAGTAATTGACCAGATCATCCTGTGACTAGTTGTTTTCATCGTTTGTTCAAAAGTAGTTAGTGTGAGGATTCATTGTCTGATTATAAACTGCTTTAGTTAAATATACATTACCAAGTTTTTAATAAGTTTCTGGATTGGATGGATACTAGCATGAAATATCAGGATTTTTTGGTGTGAAAACTGTAATTAAACTATCTTTTTCAACCCTAGAAGTGGTTACATTTTAACAATTGGAGCTAACACTGCAACTCTACCTCACAGCAACATTTGATTGCTGATGTTTCCAAATCACATTTTAATGTACTTTGAAAAATGTAAAATAATGCAAAGCATCTATTAATAGTAATAACTATATTATGGTGGCAAGTGTTCACTTTTAAGCAAAAAACTATTCAAGTTGGTTGAGAAAGTGGCATTCCTGCTGCAGAGCTTGGAATAAATAATGTAAGGCCTTTTTATTAACTCTATAATTAATGGCTCTTGTCAGAGTCCAGATTTCCTCATTACTACTTTGGAAAAATCTCCATTAGGTTTTTGGGAATATGTGGCCAGAGACAACTGACATTGGTGTCTGATAACTAATAAACTTATGAAATGGATGTGATCAGTGCTGTTTCTTCTCCTGCGAAGGTGTGCTGAGGTCTAACTCATCAGCAAATCAATTTCTGTTATGTCTTCAAGACAGGACTGGTGGGTCTTCCCCACGTAGAGCTAATTCTTCAATAAACTGAAGGAGGAAAGAAGCCTATGTTTCAGCATAGGACAGTGGTGTTCCTGAGGGGTCAGTGCTGGAGCTGATATTGCTTAATGCCCTCACTAATAACTGAGGTGACAGGATGGAGTAGTCTCTCTCGTTAAGTTTGCAGGTAATACGAGATAGTGGGAGCAATTGATATGCCAAATGTCAGGGCTGCAATTCAAAGGGACTGTGATGACCTGGAGAAATGGGTTGCTAAAAGCATTAGCCACACTAAGTACCGGGTGGTTACGGATGAACTGGGAATCTAGTTACCAACTGAGAATGGGAAAGCAATAGAGAGGCTAAAACACTCATTGCATTTGCTGCAGGTCCAGATTAACTTTGCAAGAGTACAGGTTTGATGGCATTCTCCACTGGTTGTCCTTGTTCCTATTGCCTGCCCAGCATCAAATAAAAAACGTGAGGCTGCCAGGTTTATGATATAAGGCAACTCCAAATCTTAGCTACAGCATCCCTCTTTTTGCTTCCATACAGACGGCTTTATGAGGCTTCAAAGAATAAAATCTGAAACAGTCAAATCAAGCAAATCACATGCTGGTTTTTGTTCTTTAGTTTTGTTTCCCCACCAGAGGCAGCACAGAAGGTGGAATAAGTTTGATGATCTCTAGGGGTTACATGAAGTGCTCTGGGTTGCCAAATGTCAGGCTTTCATTTTCCAGGCAGTAGAAGGCAGCTGCTTCCTTCACCCTAAACTTAATATTAAGGGGTAATGGGAGTGAGGTAGAACAAAAGTAAAGTGGTGTTTGGAGGAGGTTATGCAATGTGTGTCCTCAGAATGAGGCTACCTCAAATCTGAAGGCAAGTTGCACCCACATGAGCATTATAGAACCTTAAAGCACTCCATATGCAGAAAAACATCTCACTGAAAGCTTTACAGAGCACAGTCTTTTCCATACCTCTATTTTCTTTCTGTCTTTAACAAGGAAGCGTTTTCATTAGGTACACCAACATTAGGTTACCTCTGGTTTTGTCGCTTTATTTAGCTATTAGTTTCATCATGTCCTGGCACACAGAGACTAGGGTATGACTAATGTGTGTAGATTGAGCTGGAGACTTGGAAGTCTGATTTTTGCCTGAATTTTACCTCCCTCTCCCTTTGCTTTGTTTTCATGTCTTGCTTGGATGTGTTCCAGGGTTGAAACGCTGTCTCCTGAATGCTTCCAGGAGTCTGGAGGCACCTGAAAGACTACGGGTCTCCTTTTGAGATGATGTATTCTAGGGGGTACTCAGTTGAGGAATCATCCTGCTTCAGTGGCTGGCACCTTTACTTGGTTGTTTTCAGTTCTTTGTTACGGAGCTGGCCACCAGTACGCTGTTAAAATTAACAGTATTGGGTGAAATAGAGGTGTTTAATGGCCTCCATTGGTTAGGGTTATATTGTGCTTGCCCCTTTCCAAATAATAAATAAATTCTTTCAGGAACTGTCGCAAATTTAAACTATATTTTCCTCATCTGTCACAGAATATGAATGAACCATGCACTTCAAATGCAGCCACTTTGGCTTGCAATATATCACTGATCAGCCATTTTGTTTGCAAAAGCAAGGGCTGAAGTCTTGTATACTGCTACTCACAATAAAAAAAATGTATTCTGATTTGGATTTGATGCGGGGAAAAAAATTAGTTTCAGTATTTAGGTCAAAGCGAGGTAGCATGATACATTCAGAGCCTGAGACAAATTTTGGAGAACATATTGCCTTATTATTAGCACTCTCATTTACTTTTTACATGATCTAGGAATACCAATTTACTTTTTCTTTTTTTCTTGTTATGCATCATACAGAAGAACAGCTCTCTCCTTTTCTTGTCATTTTGCTGAAAGTCATTGGATGAAAAAGTCCAATAAAAGTACTGCATGTTCTTGAAGAGATTTTTTTTCCTCCTCACAGCTTACATTTGTGTCCTATCTGTGTCCCTGGAACAATGTACCTTTTCAGCTCCCCTGAAAATTGGACCAGTAATTTGATCTTCGCTTTGCATAGCTGTAATATGGGGATAATGCTACTATAAGCTCTCTGTGAAGTGCTTTGTATGGGATAGGAATATGATGGCCCATGACGAGAAGGGTTATGTGGTGCGAAGTGAGTGTTCCATATCTTGAAATTTGCTTTGCTAGTCATGAGTTGGAAGTCCAACCTAAAGAAAAGCTACATGATGAAACATAAATAACTTTTCTGCACAGATTGTTTTATGGAACTGCGGATAAAGAAATGCTGTAAATATCAAGAACTTATTGTAGGCTCCTCCTCATGTCCTTTGGATTTGAAGACCTCTCTGTTTCTCCTATGGATTATTGTTTATTTGTTCAGTAGACTGAACTGTTCACTTGGACATGTTTCCACAGGAAGCATTATCTTTTCAGGCTGCAAGGCCACACTAGCTACTCCCAGTTGCCGTCATCTCAACATTGTGCTAAGCAGCTGCTTTAGAGCCAGCTGGCAAAATCTGGCCACCCTTCAATTTGTGCTTACTAGTAGCTGTCTGGCACATGGATATTTCTGAGATCATTCCTCTTTTTAATAAGGCAACCCTGTGTGTCTTTAGTGCTGCTTGTGGGTACACTTTATGTCCCAGCAAAATCTCTGAGCTCTTTGAATGGTCATCACGTTGATTTTTTATTTATTTATTTATTTAATTTTTTTCCTCTGGCAGCATGATGGCTTGATATGCTGCTCCTGTGTTAAGACAGACATGATGTTACAGTCTGGTAGAGGGAGGACCCTGTTCTGACAGGCAGAAGTGTTAGCCTTAACTGTTGGTGGTTGGCACTGTCCACGCTAATGATAGCTCTCATTTGTCTAGCACCTTTACTGGAAGAGAGCCTGAAGCAATTTATGAGCTGTACTTCAAGCAGCGTACACACCTCTGGGTTGAAATGAGACAGATGTGTGATGGTGCACTACATGGGTTTCAGATGAAATGAATGTTGGATAATTATTAAAAGCTACTGGGTGAGTGACAGGCTTATTGTTACATGAGGGAGTAGACTCTGATGGCCATGTGATTCTCTTTAGTCCATATGGGCATAATCAGTTATCCATCACGTTGTGTGAGGGAGGATTAACTTTGTCTTTCCTGACAAATGTACATTATCTTATTGAAAGGGAGGTCAAAAACAGAGTGCACCTTTTTATTGGGAAATTGCCCCTTATTAGTGTATGCACCTGGAGGCAAAATCAGGGTCTACAAACTGTTCCAGTGTTTCATCATTGTTCAGTCCAAAGGCTGGCAATGCCTTGCTTTGAAAAGGGCGTTTCAGCCGAAGAGAAAATCCAAAACCAGACTCAAGAAATCTGGTTTTATGGTGATTTGGCATTTTCAATTATTTCTTTTCTGAGAGCTTCACTACTGTTTGTTCAGCAGATCCCAGCTCCTGGGAGGACCCCAGAGCCGCCTTTGGGCAAAAGCTCATGTAATCAGAGCATTTAACAGGGATGCAATAACTGGGCACACGTTCAGTTCTAAGGCTGATAAGTTTTAGAAATTTATCTGCTGGAGCTTTTTGTACACATATCTTTTGGATTGTGGGCGTGTGGGAACTTGTTCAGTGTGTTAAGCATCTGTGGTACAGGTATTGAGGTGTATTTAATGGGAGCTGTCTGTCAATGCTGAAATGCACTAATACAATTGGTGATAGGTGAGTATGTGAACTGAAGCTGATATGCACCAAAACCCTCTGAGCAATTGTACAGCTGTAGGTTAAAATAATATTAATCAAGCTCAGCAGGAACTGTGTCTCCTAAGCAGAGTTTCTACATGTAAATAATCATCTATATCTTACTCACACCTTATCATTCATGTCACCCGGATTTGAAAGTCTCTATTCATAGGGAGAAGGATAACAGAAGGATATTAGGGTACTGTGCATTAGGAAATATTCAGTATTTCGTCACTGGGATGGTTGGATTTTTTTATTGTTAGGAGACTGGAGTCATGGGATGTGCACTGTGGGCCCCTCTTGCTGTAGAGGGCTGCTACACCTGTGGCTCTAGAGCTCCATCACCTTTTTCAGGGTCTGGAGCTGAAAGATCGAAAACAGACTTGTTTTTTCAAGTGCACAAGATGTGTGGGACCTTTTCTGTTGCTATTTCTCATTTCCAATTTTCTCTGTAGGCAGATCTCTCTCCTTTCTCTGATGGCTCTGCATGTCAAACAGGGTCTTTTTTAGTGCTTCACAATGTGACTTTGTAGCACTTTTATAGCCTTAGGGAAGACAGTTTTCTTTCTAAAATCCCTGTATCTTTCTGCAGCCCTTGATGGTAGTACCTGAGCTCCTTTCATTCCTCCTCTCATAGAGCAGAGGAGAGGAGGATGGGACAACTGCACCTGTACCATTGGTGCTGTAGACAGGGGATTTAGAAAAGAGAAATCTCTGACAAACACTCGCTGGTGAGGAAAAGAAACATATGCTTCCACCCATGCAAGACAGCGCAGAATGAATACCCTGGGGCAACTGCAGTTCTCATCTGTTTCGGGTGGATGGAGATATGCTGTTTGGAATCAGATTTGCTCAGGTGTTAGTGACCTCCTGCCTGCATAGACTTCACCAAGATTGTGATTGCTGTACTGCTGAAAAATCACTAAATTTCTTTCACCGAAGCAATAAAAGCCAATGTGAGATAGAGGAGAAGGTGCTTTGGAAGAAAAACAACCCCTCAAACAACAACGAAAACCCAAACAACAAAACAGTTCTGTCCTGAAGGTGTTTAATGATATCTGTTGGGGAAGAAGGTAGGAGCGGGTGTTTGCTGCATGTCTCAGGGGTCAGTAAAGTGAGAGTGAGTGTCTGGCTTGGTGAATAGCAAGTCACTCCTGGCTGGTCCAGCGAGAAGAAGTGTTGCCACAGTTGGGTTGCTCAATATACATGCTCTCAACTTTCTGTTCAGCTGAATCCCTGCTTTTGCACATTTGCTTCACTGCTAGGGATGATGATGTCCTGGAAATTTTTTAAAGGCCCTGGCATAAACTGCTGAAGATCTGGTCTTTCTCAAGCCTTTTCTTCTCCAAGTGAAGATGAAAATGAAATACTAGACTCAGGCTTATTGCTCAGGGCTTTCAGCATCAAAATTGAAAACATCCTGGAACCAAAACTTCAGATTCCAACAAGACTAATTTCTTCTCTTAATTCTCTTGCCATAAATACAAAAGTGCCGTTTGTCTTTTGGGGAATATATCCCTGATCAGTAAAACTTAGGTAGTATAAAACTTATGTGTATGAGAAGACTTATATACTTGAACTTGCTTTTTCAAGAAGTTTATTTTCATCTTCGTTTGTAGAAGAGACTTTAAAAGCTAGTTGAGCAAAATGCTGCCACAGCATTTGTTGGTGGTAGTGTGGAAGTTGTAGTAGAGTAGTAGCCAAAGGGTTTTCTAAGTGCACACCTCCTGAGATGCTTTGAGCAGAGAGAAGACCCTCAGTACTTCCAGGATGGATGACTGTGGATGTGCTTTTCTCTGTGTGGCTATCCATACAGAGAAGAATGGTAGAGTGGCTGATTCAAATAGAACTGATTTGAGGCTCCAAAAGGACATTCAGAGTTAGCTCTGGTACCAGAGCTGTTTTGCAAATGTTCCTAGTGTGTGGCCCCAAGTTAGGGTTGTCTGTAGGCTTTTCATTTTTAGTTCTGTACACGGTACACCCAGTGCCGACGCGAGCAGTAAGATGAATGGCTATTTATTTCAGCTTACCACAGCTAATCCATCATGGTGCATGTAGCAATTGCATTTCTGCACTCCAAAAAGCTTTTACTTCTAGAGATGAAATAAATAAATAAATAGATGTAAGGAGCTCTCTTCCTCAGTCTTTCTTTTCTTTCTCCTTGCCTGCTGTGTAATGAATATGTTTGTTTATTTTGGTAAATGCTCATAATTTGAAAATAGCTTTATTTAGCCCTTAGCTCACTGCAGACATGAAGTGACTGATAGCAGCATTGTTCTGGCATGCCAGGAAATAAAATCAAGATTTCTTTTTGATCCCTTGATTAATTGCAAACAAATGTTTTCATTCCTATGGATCAGCAAGGACATTGCTTCAGGATGGAAAGGTGTGACCTTTGCTAGTTCCTATTAGTACCTTTCTGTTGGAATTGATTTATTTTTTTTTCTTTTTTGATGTTTCAGCAAAATAGATTAAATTATGATTAATACTTCATCATCTGAGGTTCACTCTGTACTGATTAATAATTCAATGAGTCTACCCACCCCTTATCCCCTCTAGTTTCTTTATAACATTCTTATATTTCCAAAAATGTTTATTTGATTTTTGTTTATATTGAACATAAAAGCTTTATCTAAGATATTTAGTCAATCATCTAGTTTGCTGCTTTTAATTCCAGAGATGACACAGTGACCTGCCCGTCTACTGTGTATGCTACTGTACAAGATCAAACCATTTTGTACTCTTTCCTATATCATTGGTTAGTTAAGTGGATTTGTTTTTTTAAAATAAAGTCCTAAGCCTGACACTTTAGTTCCACCCGATATTCCAAGAAAAAACTCCTGAGGGCTGTTTTTTCTTCAAAATTAAAGGACAGTTTGGGGAGAAAACAAGAAGAATGCCATCATCTTTCTTTAATGTTTCATGGTACCTGTTTTTATAAATTATTATGAAGACTGGAGTTAGGTTAAGATATTGGGGCCCAAGCCCTTCTGTTTAGAAGAGCTGGGAGAGGGGGCACCGCTACATTTAAAGAGTGTAAGTATGTTTTTAGTGGCTACTGAAGTCTCAGATTTTACTGTACATCTGAAGGACTACTACTACTGCATGGTTCTTCTTTCCAAAGAAAAATAGCATCCATTTTCTGTTAGTCATCTTGGATTTTTCTAGGAGGTGCTCTCACCCAAACATTCCATGGAAGGAGATAGCTTACATTCAAAGTGCTACATCACAGCAGGAAGTATAAGCATCACTGTCTGAGGTAGAATTACTGTAGGCCAAGAACGGTAGTGGAGGAGTAGAAGAAAGGTCATTTCAGCTCACTTGAGATACAAGAAGGGAGAAAAATGGAAAAAATACCACCACACACCAGAAATTACGTGCTTTCCAGAGAACCTGCCCGTAACTTAAGATTGTTTGGGTTGTTTGCAGCTTTGCTGCCTTCCTTCCTTTCCAGTTAATTATTCATGCACTTGGTACCAGCAGATGGGTTTTGTTTTCCTTTAGGTGTAATTAGAGCAATCAAAGGGTTTGTAATATTGTAATAAAAATGCACTTTTATTCTTCCTTCCCTCTCTCTCCCTTTTTTTTCAGTCTCTCTTCCTTTCTCTTCTTTTTGCTGATGTCTATCTGCTGACCACTGTCTGTTCACTGGTCCTTCTGTCCTTCTAACTTTTTTCTTATTTGTTTAAACTATCTGTCATGTTCTTTTTTTTTTTTTTAATTTTTTAAACTTTTTTTTTATTGTGTGTGCAGTTGGCAGTTTAAGAACCCAGCTGAAGACAAGCTTCTAGACTGCAGGTTTTCTGAATTCTTGCAGGGAAAATTGGCCTTGCCATAATAGCTATTGACGCTGCTAATTCTGAAATGAGCAAAATTAAATTACACCCTTGAGGGCAATCAATTTGTATACAATGTATTTGAACAGAAGGATAGCAGAGGAAGAGGTGACAACACAGGTGAATTTTTGTGGCTTATCTTTGCATGTTGTGGTAGATGGTGAGAAAAGAATTCCTTCATGTTCAGCCAGCCAAAGATTTTGTTAGGGTTTGGGGGTATTTTGTTATTGTTATGTTGTTTTTTGGTGTTTTTTTTTTTCCCTGGTGTGGATTCTGGATCAAGACAGGAATTGAATTTTCCTTTGATAAACTGCCATTATTTGCCTTGGGTTTTACAACAAACAGACCTACTAGATCATCTTTTTTGTTTTAAATCAATGTGTCCTAGTGTTTGGACCTATACATATATTTTCCTGCAAATGTGTATACACATACCTACACGTACAAATGCATTTCTGGGTCAGATGAAGCTCCCTGGGTGTGATTGTTTTCTTGCATGTGTCAGAGCCATTCAGAGATTTTGCACAATTTATTTAGTACCTCACAATACCTCTTTTGGGGGCTGTTTGAGATGACCTGTGCACTGGAGTGTAGCAAGTGAATCATCAAGGAACAAGTTTCTCAGTAACCAGCAGTGACAAAAAGTAGCCATAAGTACTTAAGATAATTTTGGCTAAACACTGTCTACATCATCTTAAGCCAGCTGCTGATGGGCTTCTCTTTTTGGCTTTGTTGATGCTATTATTATTTGTGTGATACTGTTGATGAATTTGCAAAGAGAACGTATTCATCAATATGCATAGGACTCTTAAATGGTCAAGGCAGGAGTTGCTTAACGGATGGGGAGTGCACAAGTTATAAGAGGTGGCTCTCTGCAGCTTTGTTCTCTGTGTGGAATTATAGCTTGTCCTGCCAAATGTCTGACTGACTCCTCATGGATGTTAGTGTGGGTAGGGTCTTTGAGAGAATATGGATCATGCGAGGGCAGTAATTTGGTAATGGCTCTTCCAACTGGAAAAGCCTTGTTGATGAAGGGGAGAAAGAGTTGGCCTCTTGACAGGAGGATTTTGGGGTCCCAACGTTCCACATTGCTTCTTCCTTTTCCCCGCTGGTAGAGCTGATCAGTGCCAGTCTCAGTGCTGAGTGGCAGCAGCAACTCTCAGCACTCAGGCCGTAGTCCATGCAACTCGAGCAGCAGGGAAAAGTCGGTGTTACAGACAGCGTGAGTACCAGCTCCCTATACAGGTTCACAGATGGAGAAAACAAGGAGGTGCCAAATGTGGGAGTTCTGATTTGGGCAGGCAGAACTATTGAAAGGACCAACAGTGAGGAACCAGCTTCAAGGGATTGTTTCCTCAATAGCAGAGTGAGCCAATTTCCTTGTATGAAATCCTCCTTCCATCAAAGATGGCATTTAAATAAAAAAAAAGTTTGTTCTTGGTTTTTCATTCTTGGTATCTGTATACTGCACACTGTACTGAACACCAGAGATGCTGCTGCTCTTCTCCGTCTATGCAGACACCATTATATCATCCTGGAGGGGAGAGGCATGATTACTCTGATTTTTCGCATATGAGAAATGACAGGTCTTGTCATGTCCAGAAAGCAGCAGCGGGCAAGGGTCTGCTGGTGAACATTAGCTCATTTCTTCTTCCTGACAGCCTACCAGTGCTGCCAGGAGCTAGCAAAGGTGAATGGATATGACAGTAATACCTCTTTCTAACAGCATAGCTAGACCATGCAGTCAGAGATCCCCTCTGTGCGGTGTTGATCGGGGTCAGCTCTTTGGTGAGAGAGCTCTGAAGAATACTGAGTACGCTTTGTTGGAGAGGCATCAGCTTTTTGGTAGTGGCTGTGATCCTGCCTACATTTTGTATTATTCTTGAGGTGTCGGGTTGGAGAGTGAAGTGAAGGTGAGCCTCCTCAGAGCTGAGGGGAAGAGTGCCTGCTCTTTCAAAAGCAGCATGGGGCCAGGCTCTGTTGAACCCTGCGCACCTGAAGGTAATGTGGAGTTCCAGTTTGCTTTTCCTTAGAATGATGCTGTAGGTTGCTCCTGGTGGTTTATTAGGTCGGCGGCATTAGCATCAGTATCCTGGCTAAGCAGCAAGGTCGTCTTAATGTTTGTTTACGTTCCCTTTCCAGCTGCTTTGCAGAGTCTTTCCCTTCCACTCCTGGCTATGATTTAGCCTGCATTGTCATCTCCCTTTCTGGGATAACAAGCAATTCCTCTAAGGCAAATAGTGAGGAGACTAGTTTTTTTAGTTTCTTGATCCTTTCCTTGGTCTCTGAACATAGTAAATTGTAGCTTTGTAATGTAGCCAGGCTTTCCTGGAACTCTGTAGCTGTTTTTCCTCCAGTTTGATTCAGGAACTGCTCTGCCATCCAGAGCCTCCTCTAGAGAAAACAGCTTTGTTAGAAACAATAGCAACATCAAAACAAACTGCAGGAAAGCCACTTAGCCTTTATGTGTCCTGTAACCTGCTCTGTGCTTGTGTACAGTTCTGGCAGCTCTTATGGAGGTGTACCAGACATTACTAGGGAGCCCTGGAAGCCAAGGGATGGGGATCCCATGTACTCTTCTTCTGGTGAATATTTAAACTATAGCATTTTTGATGCGAGAAATTTATTGTGCTTGTCTCAGTAGAAGTATTCTTGAACTGACATAATGATATCAGGCAGTGGGCACAATCTCAGTGGGATGGTTTGGCTGATGTACAAACTTGCTGTTTGAATTTGTCCTGCTCCTGTAAAAGCCAGTGATTTTTAGCTGTTTAGCAGCTGTCTCAGCACGTTTCTCAGGATTTGTCTTCTACTGAACCAGGAACTGAAAGTCTGGGCCCACATGATTGTGTCAACTGTCAAGGCTTTACTGAGACAGAGCGAGCACTTCATATTCATCATTCAGCCTAGGGCAACTTACATGTGAAATTTCTGATTTCACTGTTTTTAGTAAGACTTCCTTCAGTACACGCCTGACTTTGGATGAACAAACATTGTTTTACCAGGGCAACCTGGTAGGAGGAGTCTGATTTCTTTCTGGTTTAGGGAATTCCTTGTTGTGGTCTGTGAAATGGCTGACTGCCAGTGTTGGGGAAGGTGACTGTTCCACATGCTTTTTGAGAAATACTTTCCAGGTTTTTAGAGTTATCAGTGCTGTGGCATGCTAAAACCCCCTAACTTTTAATGCTGGTTGTTTGTTTTTTTTCTCTTTGCTTTCCTGGATCAATCTTTCCTTGATTCTGGACTGAATCAGAGCTGCTGACCTGTGAATCACGGGGCCTCCATAGCTCATGGACTTTTTTTATGGTTTGCTTTTGGAACAGGATAAAGTGGACTATTCTTGCAGGTGATAAAGTCCTGGGTAACACAGATGGTACAGTAAAGAGAGAGAGTAGGAGGAAAAATTCCCATCAAATGGTGTTCACTGTCATCATTCTACCTTCTTTAAAGTTGAGTATTTTATTGTATTTCATTGGGGGAGGTGGACTGATTTTCATATCTGGTAAACCACTATCTGACCAAATTACAGTCTAGGTGGTTGAATGTTTAATTAGATCTGTACTGTATGAAATACATTGCTGCTTAGCTGGGTTAAGGCTGGATAGCCCATAAATTGGTAATTTGGTTGTCAGCTTCCATAGTGCCCTGGACAGTAACAAAACACATGAATTAACACACTCTGTGAATTCCGTTATAAAACATTAATCTTTGGATTGGATTGTAAAGGGTTTAGGTCTTTTATCCTTTTTCTTTCCCTTCAGTAAAAAAAAAAAAAAAAGGAAGACTGAATGAAATTAAAAATTTAGAAGTACTTTTAATATTGCAGTGACAACAAACTGCATCTCTCAAAGTCAGCAGCCCTTATGCTTACCACTGACATGTGGTAAAGAAGCATCTCCAATAATGTGATATTGCCAAGAATTTAAAGAAGTGCTAACATTTTCTGAAAACTTTTAAAAAGTTATATGTATAGAAGCTGAGCTGCTTTAAGGTCATACTGCATTTCTCTTCCTTGGATTTTTCTTACTGCTAGTAGTCAAATGGGTATTGGGAATACAGGGTAATGTTTTTGCTCTGTTCTTAGGATTTACCTGCAGGCAAGGTGTGGCATAGTCAAGTGCCCGTTTGGGCTCATTCAAGTGGGAAACTGATACTGCAGTTCTGACTTGCATCCAATCTCCAAGGATTGCTGGCATCTTCCAGCTTTGAGGTGAGGTGAGAATGGCAGAGGCTCAGATTTGCTGCCATGCAACTTGTCCAAAACTGAAGCAAGAAGATCAGAGGATGAGGGATGAGTAGCATCCGGTAGGTCCTGCTCAGTAATTTCATGTCAGAACCTCAGGGCAGTCTTTGCTCTCTCCAGGTGCTGTGCTATTTCTGGGTCTGTCTTGGTAATGTCCACTGAACAAGCCCTGACTGTATTTCATGCTGTATTACTGTTTACTGTAGCTAATCTTAATTTCTATTATTATATAATATAGCAACGAGGCAACCCAGTCACTGCAGATCAGAGGGATTAGTGCAGCTGTCATTTGGATAAGCTCACATTGTGCCTTATAACACCACCCCAGGCTTGCTTAAATCGTGCAAACTCGATGCTGTCTCACTCTCATCACTGTAGATACAGCCGAGGATATGTAAATATGTGTGGGTATGTATGGATCCTGTAGGTATTTACACATGCTTAGGCAATGCTGCCTTGCAGCACGGTTTATTATCTGGGTTTGACAGCACCTTTTGAATGCAGGCATCAGTTTCCCATTCGTGTGCTCCCTGAGGCTGTCAGCCGTCATTGGGATGACTGGCGGGGTGTCAGCTAAGCTCTCCTCTCCTGGAGGAATATTACAGTAGCAAAGCTGACGAGGGCTGTGACATCTTTGAGGGGGGACACTGCATGAGGTCTGCATGGTAAGCATCAGCCCCTATTTGACGAGTTTTTCACAGCAGGGACTTTTTTATTGTTTCTATTCTTGTCAGTATCTGTCAAGGTACCCAACTTCGCTTTCTTTTCTCTTCTCAGTTCTCTTTCTTTTTTTTTTTTCCCCTTTCTTTTTCTTTCTTCCCCTTCTTTACTCAGAGTCCCCAGTTGCAATCCGTTGGGTTATCATCTTTGCTGATGCCTGGAGTGACCAAGAGCTGGAGCAATGCAGTGGCAGTTTTTGCTTCCCATTGGCTCTGACCTGGGACACAGCACCAAGCCAAGCGTGCCAAGGACTGGTGGTGTGGTTCTTTATCAAGCATGAAACCAGGAGTCTCATCTCCAGGGGTCATTGAAGTTCCTGGAGATTTCTTGGCAAGAGCCATCTTTTAGCCTTCCAAACTATATATTAGATAATGACATTTTACTTTCCTGAATTTCTCCATTAAAATTTGAATATGGAATCCCTTTTTTTCATCTCTTGTGCACAATTCAGTATGCTGTTAGATACTACAGTTTCATCTTGGGAACAGCATTTCATTGAGAAGAGAGAGGAATGTTCCCAGATATGCATATTTTTAATTGTTTGGTATGGAAGAATCACAGTAAAATTTTTCATTGACTTTTTTTTTTTAAAAAAAAAAAACAACCAAACACTTCTCTGCATGTGCATTTGTTATGTTAAGAGGAAATGGTATGTGGGTGGAGATCATTGCCTGATAGACTTACTCACGTGAGTAGTCCACTGATGTTTGCATGCTTTTCACAATAGTGAGCAAAGCAGTTAACCTCACACTTCTCCTTGGTACTCTGGTACCACAGTGGAAAAACCTTTACTGAAATTCATCCCTTTCTACATTCTTTGCTGGGGTCAAGTACCATAATTCTTACTTGGACCTGATCTATAACTGTGTAGGGCATTTGATATAGCTTGAGTAGTTGTCCCTTTTCAGAGAAATGCTAGGCACTCAGCTCCCCTTAAGAAAGAGGCAGGGCATCTCGGAGGTGCTTCTGAAAGTGTCCTGGATGGTCTTTGTTTGTCAGGCTGTAGCCACGTGTTCTAGTAGGTCACAATGACAGAAGAGTAGTTCTGTGCTTGCAAACAGCTTTTCCCACAGGATGCTGCTCTTAGCTGCTCTGGAGATTCAGGACTTGAGGAAAAAGCGGAGGCAGGACACAGGGCAGCACTGGCAGCTCCCTGCCCCTGCTGTGAAAGCTGGGCTTGGAGAGCTGTGGACTGGGTTTGTTTGCGCTGATGGATGTTGTGCACTGCAGTTTGTGAACTGTATCAAATTCCCCCCTCCCACCTTGCCATCGCTGCTGGCATAGCTTGTTGTGTTTATGAATGTGACAGTCAAATACATCAGAGGCACAACTTGCCCACTGATCTGTGAGACCGCCTGCCTTGCTTCAGTGGGAACCCAACTGACAGCAGCAGAGACTGCACTGATTTCTAGGAGCGCTAGATCAGAGGGTTTGGGTTTGGAAAGCTCATTGGGACATGCCAGACTAGGAGGTTTGGTTGTGCATTCCTCAAGTTGATTTAACCCCTGAGGGGGAGGGTATTTTGCTAGTCTCAAGTGTGCTCTGACAGGTGTTGGAAACAATTTTCCACTTTCAGCTAACATATTTATTATGAACAATGAAGTTTCACCATGACAGAAAGTGGATAAAGAGGGAAAGGTGTGAAGAAGACTTCAGATGCAGAGCAAAGTAGTTTTAGAAGAGGGTCAGAGATCCTGGTCTTTGCTGTTGTTACTGTGCCAACATATGGAATTATGTTTAAACTAGTGTTTATATTGGCACAGTTATTTTGATAAATATCACACCCAAATGAGCATAGTTGAATAAAAACAGTGATCTATCTTAGCCTGTTTGTGGTGGGAATGGACAAGTTTAATTATTTTTTATTTTTAAGGAATGTCATATGGTGTTCTGGCCTGCAGGTCGTTGCAGGACATAACGGTTTTTATTTCTTTTGAATTGTAGCAATGAATGATTGTTACATGTTGTGGTTCAGGGAGCCCAGGTGAGGAGGCGTTTTACTTTCCCCCTCAGGACCTCCTCATCTCTTGTGCTGTGTGAGGTTATTGTACAGGAGATTTGGCTGTCTGCTGCAGTTGTTTTTGCTGGAATTTGTGTTTGTTTCAGTAATATGTGGCTGATTATTATCTTGGGGAGGACAGGGCTGGTAGCTGTATGAGACTGACTTGTAGCATCTCTGTGGCCTTTCTGAAGGTAATTCCTTGGGGCAGCAGTTGCTAACAGTGCTTTCCTCATCTTCAGCTTCGGACTGAAAAAACCCTAATCACAAGACAAGGTGACATTTTCAGGTCTCCTGCAATGGGGTTAACTTTCCCCTAGCCTCTGTCTCTGATTGTTGCCCTTTTCACAGCAGCGTAGGTGCTTTCTCTGTGCCCTAGTATTCTTGGAGGGCAACAAATCTCCTTAGTGCTAGATTCCTATAATAAAAGGCAGCCCTGCGCGTCTCCTTTTCAGCTCTGAATCTCATTTACTGGGCTTGGTGGTGTATGTTTCAGTTCTTTAATTAAGTCCTCCCTTTGTCTCTCTATCTGCCAGAGCACGGTTCCCATTTTTCTTGCTGCAGCACTTAAGCATAATTTGGTGTCAAACACATGCTCTCTGATTGAGGTCCAACCAGATTTACTTGCAAATGTGTCTGGGTCAATAGCATTTGTTTCAATTAGATTTACAAAGAGCCATTTTGGTGCTCTGGCGTGTTAGTCAAAGGGGAGATTGTGGGGAGAGTAGGAGTGAGGAGGGCCTTGGGCCTGCCAGGCACTTAACTAATTTATGATTTAAAAAAAAAGAAAAGGAAGGAAGAAAAAAAAAAAAAAAGGTGATGGGGGAATCTGATTTCATTGGCCTGTGGCCAAACAGGGCTGTAGCATTTTCTGCTAAGGAGTAATCAATAGCCAGGGCTTAGCCTGCTGAGTGCTCTGAGATGCACTGCTTTAAGATGTAAAAATTAGTAGAGCCAGGCATCTTTGAATGCAGATGGGATTGTGGCCACAGTTGGCTAAATGAGTGAAAAGCATTTGTAGCAGGGCTGAGCCAAAGCCACAGCAGGCTGGGAAGAATTAGCTATTATCCAGTATTATTTATTTATCCATACTTTCCCCTGAAAATGCAGGGGCAGGGTTTTCACATGTGAAGAATTTGAATTTATGCACTGAGGTAAGAAGCTTGATTTGCCTGCCTTGTTACCCTCACAGTCACCATGAGGAATTTGGCTTCCCATTGATGCTAAAGGTATTTGTGTGCTCGATGCCTTTCATAACAGATACACTGAGGTGCTTAAGTTGAACTGGATTGAATGCTGCCCTCAGAAAACAGACTGGGGATGTCCAAAATGCATTAATCCAGCCTCTGACACTACAGGTATTGTGGTGTCTTACATACCCATAATTATCTTTATAGATAAATAAGGCTAAAGAATTAGATTTGTCCCAAAGCGCTTGAATGTCTTTTTCCAGTGTTTCAAAGAATCAGCTAAACAGACAGGCTTAATACTATGGTACTGTCCTGGGACCATGCTCTCTTTGCAAGATTACTTTTCCCAACCTATGTGGTCTTTTGATGGCCTGAGTGCAGGACTGCTCAGCATCAAGCTTTGTTTTGTATTTTCCCCCTGCTTGAGCTGCTAAAGGAAAATTTCAGTAGAGTCAATTCTTAATAATTTTTTTGTTAACTCTTTGGTTGTTTCACACTCCTGATGTCTGAGAACCACCCGGTTTACAAATTAAATTAACAGCAAAACTTCGCAGTGGCTTTGTGAGGGTCAAAGTAGGGTGAAGCTGGGCTAGTGAGAGTTACAGCAGTTGAGGAAAGCCGAGTTGCAGCTCTGTCAGTGGAGCTGACCCATGGGACAGGAGAGGCTTTTATTTTTTAAAGCTTCTCCTGCTGTATACCCTACAGTTGTCCTGAACTCTCTTAATCTTAAAATCTGATTTCTTTCGACCAGCAATGCTATTGTTTTCTCTGTAAGTGCTGTGCATTGACTTTGGTGCCTCTGATCTCTGTGAGCTGCACCTTGTACCACTGAGATACCCTCAGAGTCATTGAAAACGATGTGTAAGAAGATGTTATTCATCATGAAGGTATAAATATTTGGAAATGTAATAGCATTGAGTGATTTAATAATCATAATAAATCCTGGCATATTCCTGTTGTATCTATCAAAGGGTTTTGTTTTGGCATAAAAATACGGACAGCTATTGGAGAAAAGATTGAAGGGTTCAAAATGTCTGATATCAAAGGTAATTCAATACAGTTCCCATTTTTAATGTGCTTCTTTAAAGTTAACTCTGCGCTTTACTGGTGTCTCAATTATGATCAACCTGACATCTTCCTCAGTGATTTTGAGAAGTGGCTGGGCATACAAATCTCCTCTTCTACAGATGAACAGTCAGACATACACATATGCTATTATTCTGTAGCTTTTTGCAATTTATGGAATAAAAAAAAAAAGCACATATGAAAACAAGCAGATGTCAGAGCTGGTCTCAATTTACCTATTTGGGTGATACTTGTATCATTCTCAAAAAGATTAAATTTGGTACCTTCAGAAAGCACAGGGGACAGAGTTGGGTTGTCCCGTGTGTTTATCATGAATGCATCGGTACTGCCAGCTATGTTCCCAAAACAGGATGTGTGTTGTGGATGGTGACATAAGAGACAAAGCACAGTGCAGATGGGTACATTAGGTTTTTGAGTGTCTGTTCAGACAATTTGATCTGTCATCACAGAAAGAATAAATTGTGAGCTCTACACTGTCATTTTTATTGGTGTTGCTTTTCAGAACATACTTTAAAAATATTGCAAGGTGTCAGATGTCAGCAAACTGGTGAGCTCCCCACTGCCTCAGATAGAGCTGCTCCGACCTCCAAAACCTGAACCAAGGCAGTTGATTTATGGCAGTAAATTGCATGACCTCGCGTCCTAATAGGATCAGACTGCCCTTAAATCTGGTCTGGCCACTGAGGAGAGCTGCACAGCTCTTCAAAATCTGTTGCACAGAGAGAATTCGTCTGCAAAATAACAGATTAGCGGGTAAGGAAGCATCCTGCTCACATGAACAGACCAGAAAGTGGCAGTGAGATGACTCCTGGGTCCTGTGCTGCTTCAGTTGCTGTCTCTTGACCTTGACTCTCTGACACTGAGTGCGGGGGATAACTGGTCTATTCAACCTCAGGGTGCAAAACCGAACAAAAACAGTAGAAAAACAGCTGCTTCTAAGTAGAGGACTCCAGGGTGAGCATCGGACTGATTTAGTATATTGCTGAGGGGCTCTTAACTCCAGCTGACTTCACAAGTCTTTGGTAGCTTGTGTAAATTCACAGATCGTGGACAAATACACTTTGTGCTCTGGGGATGCTTTGTTTGAAGAGGGCTGCTTAACCTCAGTATCTTCTCCAGAGGCAGCAGAGAAAGAGGTGTTTTCTAAGAGGCCCTTTTTAAGGGGTCTTATTTGAAGGTATCTTGTGGCACTGTTGTACTGTAGTGCGAGGCAGTGTGTTTATTTCCATGCTCTGCCAGCCCCTGATGCCGGTGCCACCTGTTTTCCTTCCCACTGCACAGCTGTGTCTTTGTGTACAATTTCTGAAATGGCTTTTTATGACATCTGTGTTTTAGCTCCCTTGGGACCCATCACTTGCAGTCCTAGCTCACTGTGCGCTCTCTCCCTCCCTTTGCAGAATCAGTGCTATAAATGTAGCTTGCTTAAATCGCCACTCACTGAAAGACTAGAAAAGATTCATGAGCAAAAATTCACCTTGGTGGCGATGAAATACTCACTACCATGATCTCATCCAGTAACACAGAGCGTAGTTTTCTTTCATTTACAGGTGAGTCAAAATGATATAAATAATGAGGGCAAGGCATGCTCAAACTGTCTGCAAAGAACAGAGGTGTACTCAAACGTTTGTTTTGTTCCAGGACTTGAATTCCTTGTCATAGTAACACATGGGGATGGCTCAGGGGAGGATTCCATGGGGGATGTGCTGCAGTCACCATTACAAAGGCCAGTACCTGCTAATACAGACAACTTGTTCCCTATTACGAAGCCCTTTGCCCCAGGAAGGGCTATGAGGATAGCTGCTGCAGTAGAAGTGACCCGTGTTCCCTCAGGATATACACACAAAAGCTGCTTTAAACAGTGTTGTGTGTTGGTGTGTGTTTTCTAGAAGTGTACAAATACCCTAGACGTGTGCCTAGTGCCACTACCCTAGGCACTGCAGCACATGCTGTGATGCCTGTACCAGTCCCCAGTCCGGGCTACAGTTAATGGAAGAGACTGTGGTATCCTAGCTGGTAATTATTGGAAAAGTCTGGCTGCTCGAAGATGACTGGCATGTGTGTTTAAGAAATGCAGTTTGCTAAAACTTGTAGGATATATCTGATTTTTAAAAGCAGAAGACAGTTATTATAATAACAAATATAAAGCAGCCAGCATTGCAGCTATGAGGGCATGTTCTTTCCCCAGCTTGTTTGAGAGGGTAGGGAGCAGCAAGGAGGGAAGGGGAAATCTGACGTGAAACCAGAGATGGTTTCTGCAAGCAGTGCTGGATGAATTTCGCAGTGACCACGCTGGTCTTGAGATCAGAAAAGTTCTGATGGCTGCCTTCAGGATAAGGTGGTGCCTAAAATCCCCTCCCACTGCAACCCACTCAGATGTTCACTGAGTTTAGTGGAGAAGGAATGCAGCAACATTCAGGCTTGCATTTTAACTGCTGGAAGTGAATATTGTTGCAGCATAACGTTTGGGTCACTGACTCCCAAAATGGTGTGGTTGTCCTTCTTGCTGTCATTATTCGAATCTGTTTTGGTATCATATGAACATATGTATCATGAAGTACCATGAAGACCCAGTTTCACTGCTGGATTTCCCTGTGTTTCCTCATTATTTACAGGCTGAAAGTGTAAAACAAAATGTATTTCTGCCCCAGTCAAAGCCTAAATGAGAGAGACTTCTGTCAAAGAGCCCTAATAATTAACTGATTACTTCAACTTGAAAATGCTTAAAATAAAGGTCATGTCCCGTTTTTGTTCAGCTGAACTGATAATTTCTGACCAGTATACAGTAAAGTTCTTGTTAATACTCAAAAGATATAGCTGGCTGTCTCTGCAAGGCTGTCCTTCCCCTCTTGACACAGTCCCTCAAGTACACTTGAAAGCAGCATAAGTTTGCAAGGAGGGAGAGGAAGGCATTCTCTCTGAGTGCAGTGCCCAGCAGCTGTCCTGTACTCATGCTGGTAAGTGTGACTTTCTTGAATTGCTAGGTACCAGCAGGGTTTTCACGTAGGCAGATGATGGGAAAACTAGAAATTGAGGGTTATCATTAATATAGTTGACTTATTTTAGGGGCAGAAGTTTTCCTCAGGGCAGATGCTGTTGAAGTCTAGAGAAAGAAAAGAGTGTGTGACTGTCATGAATCCCAAGTATTGGAACTTTTGGGGAAGAATTCAGTTTTTCTGTTTCTGTGTTTTATGAAGCTTGACTTTCTACTAACTAGCCTATGAAACATAGGAAGCATGGCAAACTCATACGTGTCTTCTGAAGTGCAGGATGTAATAAAAAAAAAAAATAAAAATTACTTTTTAACGAATCTGGTCTTAAATTTTGCTTAGGAAACCCTGTTGCAAAGCACCTGGATGCTCTGGTGCAAGACCCAGGAAGTCATTGGGCTATAGTGAACTTCCACCAAAGCACCTGTGTGAAATGGTAGCATTACTGGTGAATGGAAGACAGTATTTTCCACAATTGCCTAACACTTTGGCTCTGACTGAAAGACTCAATATAAAGATTGTGGGAGTAGGCAAACTTCCTCTGATTTAAACAGAACAATATAGTTTAGTAATCTGACACAATGGGATTTTCTTATGAAGATGGAGCTTTGCTGTAGAGCACTGTCATTCATTTTAAAATGTAAGTCTGGTATTCAAATTTACAGTATAAAAATCCATGGAAGCAATGTGAAGTGCAGTACCTTCTATTCTCTGAAGCAATTTAGAGAAGTAAAGTAAGCTTTTATTTTAATAAGCAAAGGCATCCTCTCTCAGATGAAGAAATGTATTGGCTGTGCTTTTTCCTACTGTCGCAACATAGCAACGTAGACCGTACTGCTAGTTCATCCTGGTACCTGCCTCCTACTTGCCCAGGGAGGAAGAACAGTTGCATGGTCTGGGCAGAGCTGAATGATTACAGCACTAACCTGAGATTTGAGAGACTCGGTTCACTTTTCTTTTTGACTATAGACATTCTTTGTGGGGTGACAATTTTCTTTGTCTCTGATGCGCTTCAGTTTCATGTTTGTAAAATGGAGTTGATATTTCTGTGCTTCAGAGGAATGTTCTGAGATGAGTCAGTGTATTATACATCTGGGACAGTCTGAGCACCTATGGCTTCTGTGGAAGAGTCTAGTGAGAATATAGATCAAACTCTATTGCTTCTATTCTTCAGCCCCTGAATAAAGGAGTATCACCTTGTGCCAGTTTTTATCCATTTGTGTTCTTATCCTTCACTGAGTTCAACTAGATTGATTTGTGGTTTTTTCCTCTTGCACTTGAGATTTTTGTTTTGGCAGGCATCTCTGTTCTGACAATTTCTTTCTGACATTTGGCCAAGGAAAAAATGACACAAACAAATTAAAATTTATTTCCTTGCTATAGGGAACCCCAGCCACAGATGAGCTCTAGAGCTGTTATCTTTCAACCTACCAGAGCATGGCTCAGATTTCTATTCCTCCCCTGGTTAAGCAATATCACTTTCTGTGACAGAGCCTGAGAATTTAGAGGCTCAGCAAAAGCACAAGTCATCTATGTGAGCGCTGGACTGATCTGAGAGTTTTACATCTCCCGCGAGTGAGGGCTGAGCAGCCTGGCTGTATCATGCTGCTTCCTGATCTGAGCCAGTCGGTCTCCTTGCTTTAAATGCGTGAGCCATCCCGGGCCACTTTCACAGCACACAGCTATATCTCCACTTAAAAAAGTAGCATTTGCGTCCTCACCAAAAGGAGCAGTGTGGGGGTTTTGTTTGGTTGGGTTTTTTTTTTTGGACTCCTAGTAGTGCTAGGTCATCTGATCATCACCTTATTCCTTCCTTTTCCTCTTACCTTCGTTTTTTCTCCCATTTTAACTGAGGTCAAATGCGTATGTGTAGGTGACACCAATCATTTAATACAGTTTGTCCCATTCCTCTGTCCTGGCTCAACCCCCTTGTGACATTCTGCTGTCCGGCTGATGACGAATGGGGCCTGGAGTGAGATGGAAATGAACTCAGGAGCGAGTTTATGGGACTGTGGTGGACCATCTGTTAACGTAAATGTTTAAGGTAAAATGCATTAAGGCCTGCGCGCTGACGAGACATTTCATTTGCATCCTGCCTCTGGGATTATTTCTGGCTCATGCCCAAGGGCAGCAGAGTTCCAGGGCAGACAAGTGTGCTTTTTCTTCTTCATCTTTTTGCTAGTGCAGGTTTTACATTATGGTTGAGATGCCAGACTCTGAAATGTGAAATATGCTGCTTAGATTAAAAATGTGGGTTTGGTTTTAAAAATTAACAAGGCCTCTCCTTCCCCCAAAGAACTCATAGATTCTGTTACACTTTTTTTCGTTTGTAGAAAAAGAGAATTTAAATATCATTATTTTTAGAAGCAGGAGAGACTTCTCCATTCTTTGCTATTCAGAGTTTAATGTAAGAAAGCTAGTGAGCAAGAAAGATCGTTTGTAAGGAGAAAGTGCAATGGGTTGATACCACTCGCCTCTTGCTTTGTGTATGTCTGTCATCGTGAAATCAATAGGGAAAACTAAACCAGATTTTTCTAAAATGTTCTGATAGTCTCATGAATAACTTGGGTGAAGACAGTTTAAAAAGATCTGAAGGTGTGACACCACAGGCCCATCAAGGGATAGTCCATAATTTTAATCCTGACAGTCTCCAATTAAGTCTGTGAAGAAATTTTGGGTGTTCCCAAACCTTAAGGGGGATGTAAGTCTATAGTGTTACAAGGCACGGAGTTTAAAGCATAACACTTCTGCATTAGAAATGGAATGCTCGTCACTGGGTTTTTTTATGCTTGACTCTAAGCTGCCCTTAGAACAAAATATTGTTGGTATGGATGGGGGTCCTGTTACATGGCATTTCTCTGTTGGCATTTCTTTAGGAACATGAACTCTGAGAGTTGGGGGAACCTGAGAGTTGGAGTGTGAGACGTTCATCTCAACTCTAGTGACTTTACTAATTTTGAATTTATGGGTTAAAACAGACAATGTCATAGTTACTCATAAACTGTCTGTTGATTATATAAATCTCGAATCTAGATCTGAGAAGTCTAGACTGTAACCAAAATTTTTGTTGTTATCATCACACAGATAGGTTGTTCATACAGTAAGAAATGTAGATATTCTATATGGAGCTGCATAAACCAAGCACAGCTTAAAGCCATTAAAGAGGATGGTGTTCGATTCATCTAAACATAGTGTAGACTGGACTTTACTCCATTCTTGGATATGCAACTCTGAATATGACTAGATAGCTTGGATATGGCCGGTACTGATATCAGCAGAGGGGAATTCTTGTCTGTCTCCCAGTCATAGGAGTGGAGAGCAAAGATTCTTGCATAATTCTTTTTCCTACCTTAGCAGTTTAAGTCTCTGTGAATAACAAGAATGACATTGGCAGTGAAGGTTGATGAAGAACTTTGTGCTAAGGTCTTGTTAGCTTAGCATACTTATTCTTTACTAATTCCTTGTGTGGGCACCCTGTACTGAACATGCCTTTGTGCGGGTTAGAAGTGGATTAAGCTTAACTGCCAAAAAGAGTTCGAGGTATAGAATAAGGGAATTACAGACAGAATGCTGTTAAGTCACATTCTTATTTGTTCTGAAGTAATTTCTCTGTGTTGGCAAGCACTAAGGAAAAGCTTCTTGTCTTCTCATGGTAAGAGGAGAGAAAATCCAGTTTGGATTGAGCATGCCCTTCTTTTCTCCTTTTCTTTTAACTCCAGTTTGCCCTCTGTGCCAAGCTGGAGAATTGCACATTCACCTCTCATTCTCCAGCTGAAGAAGATTGATGTGCAATTAAGATCTCTAAGGAGATGAATTAAACCCTGCAAAGACTCCAAATTCAGCCATGAATCTTGTTGTTATTTTGTTTTTCCTCTCCTTTCTATTTAGTGTATTACTATCTCCTCATCTCCAGGACCACGGTGACCCAGGCTCATATTCCAGTGAAAGGTGGGAGCTGAAGGTATTTTGAAAACTAGTCACTGAAATCTGCCTTAAGTTACAAAGCTCTTTGAAACTGGCTTGGTGTCATGCCTTTTTACCTCAGTCTTTTCTCCTTTCTCATGCTGTCTTAGGTTAAGATTTGATGAGTCACAGTTGCTGCGATGTGGCTGGATTCAAATGTTATCATAAAACTTGAAATTATTTCTTTTTAATATTGAAAGAACTTCTAAAGTTTTGGAAATCCTGTTCCATGGCAGCTTCTTCCAGAAAACTGCCAAGAAAAGTAGAGGTTTTTGTAACTTTTGGCTGACACCAAAATAAGGGAATTGTTAGAAAATCTTGAGAGACCTCTCATTGTGAGATACCCACATTTATTTTCTGGATCCAGGTATCCAGTGTGTGTGGATTCCAAGTTAATTTATCTCACTTTTCACTGATCTGCTTTCCTAATAGTGTAACAGAGCTCCTCTCCCAAAATGAAGGTATTTCCTTTCTTCTGTATCTTGTTTCTTCTGGTTTAAATATCTTTAAGTATTTGTTGTTTGGTTGGTTTTTGTTGTTTTTTGTTTGTTTGGGTGGGGTTTTTTTGTCTTCTTCAAGCATCCTTCCTACTTAGTTTGATTTAAACCTTCCTTGTGGCTTTTGGTACAGACAATATCGTGCATACCTGTGTGCATTAGGATTTCAAACAGATCTTTTCACAGAAGATATTTTTTCACCTGCATAGAAGTTACTACTAATCTGAAATGTTAAGCCCATTGCTCCATTTCTTGCCATATGCGTGATACTGTTACTCTTTTGATGGAAGAAGTTGTTTCGTGCTGTTGATCAGTCTCATGATCTGTGCAGGCGTACTAATGTAGACAGTGAGTGAGGTCTGATTCCTCATCATACACTTAGCTTTTGTGAATACTTTTTTTTCATTCAAGGAAATTGTTATGCCTGAAAACGTACCATTTTTCAGAATTGTTATGCTTAAAGTGTGATGTAGCTATTGAATCTCTGCTATCATTATTTCCTTTCTCTGTACATACCAAATTCTGAGACCGCTGCTTGTGTGTTGGGTTTGCAGCCATTTTGTCCCTGTCTGGTATTATGGATTTGATTCTAATTTAGTTGAATGAAATGGAAATCTTTCTGCTCAAATCTGTGGATTTGGAAATCAGGCCTTATGTGATGGTAGACTAACTGAGAAATAAGGCACATTTTCATGTCCTGTTCCTTATTTGCTTGTCATCTGAGGTACAGAAATCCTCCACCATATGCAGATTTTCTGGGAGCAGATCAGAGCCAAAAATACCAGTAGGTTTCATGTCCTCTGTTTATAGAGGAGACTTAATAGCAAAGACTGTTGAATTTTACTTCTACTTTTATAAAAACTGTGAGAAAATTCCCTTAACAGAAGGCAGAAGCCAAGTCTTGATTACTTGCAGTCCACAAGAACTGTGTGTTATGTTTAGCTAGACCAGAGCGTTACTTTGTGTTCTGAACAAGGCAGACTACGAGTAATTATTAAGTTCTCCCTGCAATTTCAATTGTATTCAGTATTCGCCAGAGTGACTGAAAAAAAAAAAAAAAAGTAGTGTTCTGTTAACTTCCAGTGCTTCTTTTTGTCTTGCCTGTCGGTGAAGTGACCTGTCTCTGTAAGATTCCTGCGTTAGTGTCCTCTCCATCAGGAGTCCCTATAGCTGTAAGATGTTACTTTGTAGTTCGTTCTCTGATTGGCATTTTGTATGCAACCATTTCAAAAGTGAAATAAAAGAAGGGGTTAACCCCAGAGAGCAAGAGGAAGTTTAAAGAGCAGAAAAAGAAAGATAAGCACTTTGTCTGTCTCCCATTGTCCAGTCTAAAAGTGGCCTCTATGATTAATTTGGCAGTCTGTGCTCCTTGAAGAAGGCATTACTCGAGCAGGACTTTGGCTACTCAGGCTAGAGGGAATGCGATGGGCTGGTGCCTAGCAGTCACAACGCAAGGTCACAGAGGTGTTAAAATGCCAGTAAAAGCATGGAGGTTAGTGCCTTCCCTGAGCAGCTGCAGTGAAGAGGAACAGAGATCTGGCAGAAGTTACGTACTGGGTTGTGGTGTTATAAGTTGTCCTGACAACCCTTTGAATATTCCTGTTTATAAATGGTTATACTGCCAGTTCCTCCAATGCCATCAGCATTGCTGAACCTACACAGTTTCGGAAATTATTTTACTCCTCTGATAGTGTTATTACAATGTGTTTAGGGGTTCCAAAGGCCTATATCGCAAGACGTATCAGTGGGGATGTGAGGCTATGCAGCAGGTGTGAAAAGTTATGTTGTAGGCATATTTCTGCATATAAATTATTTTCTAAGTATCTCCTGAAGTAATGTGAAAGGTTGAGTATCCAAGTATATCAGGAGGTATCTTTTAGTGTTGTCACACGAGCTCTTGAATGGACATAACAAATCCTAAAGAACAGAAATTTAAGGGAAATAGTGGAAATATTTGAAGCTGGATTGAGACTGCTACATGGATTCATCCTGTTGCAGAGAGATTAATGGACCTGGTTTATGCTACTCCCTAGCTCACACTCCTTTGGAAAGGTGTGCTGGCAGAAGCTGTTGGAAATAAACTGACATTGGCAGAATTGTGCCAACATACAACATAAGTGAATTGAGCTCATAGGTTGACTAAGCATAAATCTGAAGCCTGCAGACACACTCATCAGCAATGAACTTCAGAGCACAGCCTCCATCCTGTAGGGTACTGAGCAATTGCAGGTGCTATTAGATATGATGGAAGTCAACATGTATAGTCTATAATGCAAGATTATGCAAAACTTTTAAAGGAAATGTATGTTTTTCTGGGAGTGGCTGGGGTAGAAATGAGATTATTATTTTTCAGTGCTGAAATCCCAGCAGGGCCAAATACTTGGTTTTCTTTTGTTTGTTTTCCCAAAAATAAGGTTTTTGAAGCCAGTGGCAGACAACGTGTTGTGATGGTTAATGGGGCTGTTTTGCTATTTATGAGAGCAGAACTGCTGCTGTTTAAAGCCGACAAACTGGGTGAGTCCAAGACGAGAACCCAAGGCAGGCGATGGAGTTAACCTGGTCTTGGGTCTTTGTGTTCTCCCCTTCTGAATATTTTGCTGTTTCAGGAGGAAGGAAGAGAGACTATCATGTTCTTTGTTGTGCCTTAGGTAAAGGAAGCAGTGATGTACTGGGGAACACAGAGAGTCCTGACTAAGCAGCGAGCTTGAACAAGTACCTGATTCTACTAGTATGAGCAATATGGATGCCCTCATGCGAATATTGTCACTAAAGTTAAACCTCATGTATCCCAGAATTGGAAGCATAAATAGTTCTATTTTAACATTTATAATATATATAAAAATCCATCACGCTTTTTTTGTCTGGTTAAGATCTCTTTTGTAACCTGGGATGTTTTATTTGCTGTGATTTCTTTTGCTTCAGAAAAGTAGTATGAATTAAAATATAACTGCCCCAATGGAACAAAGTTAATAGCCATTTAAATTAAACTACAGCCTCCAGTGGATTACCACCTCGCTCTCTTTGCTCTAAAATAGAGCCATTTTATCCCCTAGGTTACATAGTCTTTCCTTGTCGGTCATGGGAATTTAGTTGTGATGCATTATCCACAGGAGGGCTCCCTTATTGTTCCCTGAAGGTAACAGAAACATATTGAGAATTTCAAGGGGAAATTTCAGTTTCAGAATGCAAATGCAAGCAATACAGAGTTCAAAGAAAATCTTTTTCCTAGTTCACGCCAAAATCTGGCTTCATGAGAAATTTTATGCAGACCATCCTTAATGTACTTTCTGTTTTGCCTCTGAAACTAAAATCAAGGTTGAGAATAATGTTCCTGCATTATATTTGTACATTTCCAACTAACTTCTAAAGTGGTTTTGTTTTCTCTGAGATGTTAGTGTTAAGTCTGTGGAGAACTACAAAAGCAGCTCATATCAGGGTGGATGAAAAGAAGATAAATACAAACACCATGTTGCAAATGAGGTGTTTACAGAATCTGATGAATCCTCAGATGCTTCTCCAATTGTTTTATATTTATCTTATCTTTTTTAATGGAGGGTGTTGGGAAAGGAATTGGACAGGAGACACCTGGTAACAAACATCCTATAATCCTGAAACCAATCCTTTGTGCAGCAATGGCAATGTCAGGTTTCCATCTTTGCCCCTTAGAATGGAAGAGAGGTCAGTTCCTGTTATGGGGAGCTATTTATGATGTGCTTGGGGAGAGAGATGTTGAACATGTGTCCTATCAGAAGCTGCAGCTTGCCAGCTTGTTTTAGTTGTTGAGTAAAATCATATCTGGTGACGGAGCAGTGTAAGAATTTAAGTCGAGGTCTTCTGAATCTTCTGTTTTCTTTTCCCATGTATAAATTTTGCAGGTAAAAAATTAGTATGTATTAATATGGTAATTTCTTCCCTTGACGATGTGCAGCTTGGATTGATGTCTATCAGTTGTTCTGTCTTACCATGTTTCTAGCTAGTTCAGATTGCCCACTCCAAGGAAACGCACCCCTTGCAAGCTGATGTTCACAGCATAAGCAATTATTCTGCATAATATCTCACTTACTCTACATGAGAACATTATATGAAGAAAATGTCAAGTGCCCTGGTGAACTCTGAGCTTATCTGATATCTTTCAGCCGGTTTCATTGGACAAGAAAATCTCAAGAGATAATTCTCTGGAGATAACTCAGGAGAAAAGTCTTGCAAACTCAGTTAGGAGAGCAGGATTAGATTCCAGCTGCTTGTTTGAGAAATAACTAGCTATTATCTGATAACGTTAAATGACACTATGAAGAGATGCCAAGCTATCTGGGAATAATTGGAAATTGCCAGTGGCTACCTCCAGCATAGATAGTTTTGTATTATTTCCCTCAGTGGTAGATTGACTTTTCTTGTGCTGCTATGTGGAGAAGAACTTGAGAGAATATTTGGAAGGGGAACTACAAAGTTGGGTGTGTGGCTACTGTGATGAGGGCTGAGAGACAGTGTGAGATAATAGTCAAAGTATGGGTGTTTAGTGGTCAGAACTCCTGGACTGAATTCCTAGTTCCCATCTCATTCTCCTCTAGGAAGGTCAGCCTGCTATGGGTGTGAAAGTAAAGGCTAATGCTTGTGCATTTCATAGGGTGTTTACAAGGTTGATTTAGCATTGTCCAAGTTTTTGAGATCTGTGGATTGGAAATGGCATGTGAATAGGCAGTATTATGGTTTAGCATCAAAGTCCCAGCTTTGGGATTACGCTTCAGGTACATTGTAGGTATCAGAATAAGATTTGGCCTTCTGAAGAGCAGTCTTCTATATAGTGTCCCTTTCATACTGCTTCTCAGCTGTTTGGCTAGTTTATGAGGGTGGGGATTCTTTGTCTCTGCGTAGTAGACATTTTAGGGTCATCTAAGCAAGTTCTGACTGTATTTAACAAATTGACAAAAAATAGACAAGAGAGGAGTGTATACAGGTATTCTATATAATTAGTTTCAAGTTAGATTTCAAGGTTTTAAAACTAATATTGAAGTTTAAAGGTGGTTCAGAATAAACAATACATTTGCCTAATGCCTCTTCTTTCTTGTCCAACACAAATTGAGAATTTTTTGTTATACCATGCTCTGCAGGAACTTCTTTAGCAAATTTTTCTTAGTGAATCTGTTCTGTCTTGTCTTTTCTCCATTTCATTGAGCCTATCCAAATTTGCTCTATCTATGCAATATGCCGTTTGAAATGTGTATCTTTTCAACACTGGAATATTCCTCTAATAAATATCATTTGCTAGAACATCTGCAAATGCAAAAAGACTGCAAAAATAACCAAATCACATGGGATGCCTATGAAAACTACAGGAATTGGATGATACAGTGGTAAAAGCATAATTCTTATCTACAGCTCTTACTAGTACTGTTTTTTTGCAGCTATACTGATGATGAGGGATGACCTTGAAATTTCTTTTCATCGCATTGGTAGAGAAGAGGTAAGGCAGGGCTACAATTTCTGTCTGTACTATTATATTTGAACATGAATTAAGCACCTTTTCTTATGCCTATCTTGGATTTTCTTCTAGAAAATCTTCTATGCAAATACCCATGTAGTACCTGCCAACAGGTGTAGTAAGAACACAGGCCAAAGCATTATTTTGACCTTCCAGAGGTGTGTTCATACAGTATTGCCGTGTGTGTTGGTTTTCTTACGCCAGTGGAAGTGGGTGTGTTAAGTACATTAGTGATAGATTTCTGTGTGAAGTCTGCTGTGTAGGTGGGGGCCCAGCATATCCCGTGGACCATCTCTTCTTTGAAGTGATGCAAAGTTTCAGAATTTTAAAAAATAAGACGCTGCATCTTGTTCTTCTCTATTTCTGTGTCTCTTCAGACTTGAGCCTGTGCGCGTACCATTCATTCTTTCAAGCATTTCTGTGCATCCGCAAGACTTATTTCTTTCTTCATGAGTAAACACTGAGATCTCACAAGGTGACTTTAAGGGCTGAGTTTTGTAAGAGATGTGGAATAAGGTGTCCCTGCTGTGGCTGTGAAACTGGAAGGAACAGTAGTAAGATCTTCCCATTGAAGACACGGTCTTTACAGTTCTTAGTGGCATCATTTTTAAGGCCATTTGGAGATGTGCATTGCAGTTCATGTCGAAGCAGTATGGACCACCCTCAGTTCTCTGCTGCAGTTGTTCTAAATGGAAAAGACCTAGTCTTGTCACACTGGCACATCTAAAAAATGTCTGTATTCTTTACCCCTGCTCATTTCACAGAATTTAGGAGGAATTAAGAAAAGTGCTTTCCCAGAGGCAGATCATAATTTGTCACTGTATCCCTAGAGGACCAGTTAAACTCCTGAGTGTGCCCAGTTGTCAATTATTTGTGTGCTGTGGCCTCTTGCAGATGAGTGTGACACTTGCATTCATCTCAGCTACTTTATTTATCATGTTGCTATTTGTCTTTGCCTCGTGTGAATCTCTTTCTCTTCCCAGTTGCTCTCAGACGTGTAGGCTTCCATTATTTATCCCTGTACCTGTTGCTCTCCTGAGTCTGCAGCTTGCTGAACTGTAGCTAACATAGGCTTTTGCTTTGGTTGAAGTGTACTGGAGCGTGAAAGAGAGAGGCCACAGGAGGGCAATTCAGGCTTCCTGCGGGGCCCCATGGAGACCAACTGTCAGCGCTTTGATAGTATGTGTATGTGCCAGCACAGTAGTCATCTAGCCTCTTCAGTGGGGTTCTGTGGAGGAGAGGCTGGGCAATGCCAAAGGGTGGTACTCCTTACTCTCTTGGTGTCACTACGAAAGCACAATGCCCAGCTGTGCTTCCTGCTTGTCTGAGAAGTCTGGAAGTGCTTATAAAACTGAAGGTATCTTTTGAGTCCAGTTTGATGTGATACTTGTTTTGGTGGTGCATAAGCATAGTTCTTCAAGAGTTTATCTATCACAGTCCTAATGTACTTTCAGCATATTGCAATAAGAATTGTCAAAGGTGACCGAATTGCCTAAAATATAAGAAATTTGAGGGGATTAAGGACAAGTCCTTAGATTACAGGATTTCTCTTGATTTTTTTAATTAAGCTTGGGTACCTATTTTTACTGTAGCTGGAGGATTTAGCTATACTGTTTTATGCTGCGATCATCTCATGAATGATAGCAGATTTAGTAGAATCTCTTCTTGACTGGAAACATAACAGTGAACATGTTAAGGTGAATGAGATGTTTGTACTGAGTGTCTCTGATTAGAAAGACCATCTTTCTGCAGGCTCTACCAGTTGCGTATCCCATACAGCTTGCATCGCTCCCCACACTTGGCTGCTGCTGCAGGTGTGGGTAAGTTTGATTTCTCTGCAGTGAAGAGTTATAGCAGTCTCAGAACTTTTCTGTTGTACAGACACCTGCCTTTTTCCTCTGCTCTTTATAGTTGGCTCTGCAGATTTGGGGTGTGTTTTTCCCCTTTTGCTGAAGAGCAGAGCCTTGGTGGAGCCCCGGAACTCTGGAGGTCTTCACTGGTGTTCACTTTCCATGGCTGCCTGATAGCCACTTAGAGGATGTATATTTACACTGCTCAGACACTGAAACACCTTAGTTAATGTGGTTTCCTGTAACTTCTGTCCTATAAGTAGTTCCTTAATGTATTGAGGAAGTTTTTTTGAAAGGTCATAAATATAAATATACGTGAATAAACAGATACTTGAGTGCTACACAGCATTCATTCCAGCCATAAAGTTTATGGCCATGTCCCATAAACACAGGGTTTGACATTTTCTAGAGGTGCTTATAAGTTCTAGACGTCAGTCTATGCAGCCAGGGATTTCATGCATTGAAAAAGGCAGGAAAAAAGTGAGCAGGGCACAGTGTGAGAAATGGACAGGGGAAATTAGGATATGGTGATGTGATTTGGTGACATCTGATGGAAAACAATGTCTGGTTGTATTTGAGGAATTGGAATTTCTTGCTATCAACTGATGACACTGTCAGAAATTGCATAGGCATCATAGGAAATTGCCTGTTTTCCTAAGGATTTAGTAAGGTTATTGTAGAGAATTGATTACCAATGCCCAAGCAGGGATTTGGCTCCAGTAGGTTCAGGGATGAGAAGGTGCTTGCATCTCTAGGCAGCTGTGTGCATACCAGAGCCTGAAAATTCATTAGCCCGTTGGACTTCTGAGGCCCCTGCCTCATGTCCACTGTCTTATGGGATAAAAGCTGCCCAGACTTGCTTTGTTAGGCAAGTTTGTTTTGTTTTGAGCTATTTTATATATTTAGAGACATACTTGAGGTGAGAATTTAATATCTAAGATTTGCCTGTTGATTAGAGTATGTATCTGTATTGGCAATGTCTTTGAATGGAGGCTTTATACTGACTCATCTCAGAGAGGACCAAGCTCCTGTATGTGTATTGAACTTCCCAGACACTTGAAAAATGTAGTTGTCCATGGAGATATGGTTTGGGCCTGTTTCTGTGAGATGATTTGGATGCTGTATGTTGATACTATGATATACTTACCTTACTTGCGCACACCATGTAGCTGTTATGCCTTGACAGGGTGGGGGAGTGACCCTCTCCTATGCTTGGCAGGATGACTCCTCCAGGAGCCTTGTGGGTGGAATATGACTGTGAAGGGCAGTCTCCCAGGTTAGACTTCCCTGCTGTTGTGCATGTTTTTTGCTCTTGCCTGCTGAAGTACTAAAGTCTGATGAGAGCCAAATGTTTGAGAAAAAAAAAAAAGAATAACGAGTCTGTAAGGATGTTAATGGATAGTATGCAGATATCCTGCATCAGAAACCCAAATCTCTTGGGTTTGTGTTAAACATTGGGAATGTTGGGATGGGTGTATTTATTTTTCTACTTCTTTTTTTTCCAGTGAGATAATTGTGCCCGATGATGAAGTTTGCTCACTCTGGTTTTTGATCCTGTAGTGCAGCTGCTGCTCTATTTTCTACATGGCTGGGCTTTACTGCAGACCTGTCGAGCCATAGCTCACTTTGATTGATTTTTCTTTTCTTTTTTAAGAAAAGAGATTGCCATAAGCCAGGGTTATGGCAGTGCAGCCCAAATATATAATTATCAGTGCAGGGAGACCCCTTGGGCTACCTAGGCTGCCTGCATTTGGTGTAGCTGGATTGGCTTAGCTTTGCTTCTTGAATGTTTCTCACAAGAGATCCAAGTGTTTCCCTTTTGTGATGAGTTTGTATGATCTCTGTTCTTTGTTTACTTATTGGGGCTTTTGCCTTTTGTTTTTATTTTGTCTGTCTTTTGTCTGTTTTGTTTTGGGATTTTCTATAAGTAGAGAGACATGAGCAAGCCAAAGAACTCATTTAAAGAAAATAGTCTTGTTGACTTCAATGTGCTTGTAACAAGGTGGGGGTACTTTCTGAGTTCAGAAAGTGTTACTGGTGAGTACTGTCAAGGAGTATTTATGGTTGTTGGGTAATTTTTATGAACCATCTCATGATCCTTAGCTCAGCCCTAAGGTCTTATCTTGGGTGAAGCAGCCCAAAACTCAACAGAAATGCAGTATCTCCATTCTCTTTACCACCCTTTTTTGTGGCAGGGTACTGTAGGTCAGTGCACTGAACAGTGTACACACAAAGGGTTGGGAGGAAGGATGAGAGGGATTGTAAGTGTGTGCTTGTTGAAATAAGAAACGTGTACTTGAATAATAGTAATAAAATAGCTATACCAGGCTAGCACCTTGGTTGGATGTTCTTTTACTACAGAGTGAGTGTGTCACCTTAAAGTTTAACTGGTGAAGGATTTGGATGCTATATCACACTATATTGTGTCAGGTGAGTTGCTTTAATTAACTGTTTGCACACTCTTCATTGCAAAGGCAGGGTAACACTTAGCTTAAATCTCTTTTATGGTATCCTGTTCAATTGCAGTAATGTGATAGTACACCTAAGAATAGTCTGCAGTAACCATGTCACATAGATCGTTGTTGTTGTATACTGTTGTCAAATAAAAACATAAAGTTGGAAAGGCTGAGAGCATTTATCGATTTCTCAGTTGAGGCATAAAAGAAGTAGACAACCATTCTAGGCTCAGTGGCTTAGATCTGGGGAAGAAGAGGGAGGAAAAAAGGGTTATCTTTGACATAGATGACATAGGGACAGTAGTTATGTTTCTGACATAACCCGATAGGCCAGAATGTTGAGAATGCTGTGTCTGCTGGGATGAAAGGAGAGGTGTAAATGCAGGGAGAACTGTGTGGTGCTTGAAATATTTCCTGGCATATTTTAATGCAGTGTGTCTCATAGATATTCATCCTTTTAAATGTTTCCCAAGCAGATGGATGAGGCTGCGGACAACCTATAAGCAGTGCCTCTGAGGGATGTTAGGGCTGTGTCTGTTTGTTTCGAGGGCCTACAGCTCCAAAGCATAACAATATTAACTTTAAATATAGGCATAATTCACTCTTTCACAGCTGATTATTTTGGTGGGAACATGTGGTGAGTTTGAAATAGAAGTATGTGAGACTTTTATACTGAATTAGAGTTGAATGTCATCAATTTCCTTTGCAGATTTAATCCTCTGTTGTTGTTGGTACTTTAAAAAGATCTTTTAGAGTAGATGCAACGATTTCTCTGTAGCAAGCTTTTGGGGCTTCTCCTGGCTCTCCAGCCTAGGTTATCTGAATCAATCATTAACACTTACTACTTTTTGCTGTTGCAGCACTTTGCTAATGTCGAGTCCTAAATGAAGTGTCCTAAGTATGATTATTAATGAGGAATAATTACTATGTTCCAGATATTTTATTTGGTAGATTCGTAATAGCAGTGATCCTTAACATTAACATTACTTCTATGTTTATGATAGCTGTTCAGTCCTAAAGAGTGAAGAGTAATAAGGAGTCTTGAGGTAACGTGGTTGCATCGTGGAGGGTTCTGGTTGCTGTTGTCTGGTTTTTAGAACATATTTGAATGTGTGGAAGAGGTTGTCTTATGCATAGAGCTAGACCTGATTTAATCTGTCATCCTATGTAGGGTGATTTCAGAGTAGTAGCCATCAGTCATTGTCAGCTACGTGCTCTTATTGCAGTAATAGATGCTGGATTATTTATTGCTGCTACCTTCCTATTAAAAACTCTGCTTCTTTTCATTACAGCAGCTGGCCTAAATTTGGGGGATAGTAGTTTATTCCAGTTATGAAGAGGAAATTAATTGGATGGGGTCAGAGATCTTTAATATTTTGGGGTTTTTTTTTGTTATTTTAAAGGAATGTATAAATTCTTCCATTCACAAAATAAGATATGAAACATAAGGGTTGTTCTCCGTACTCAGAGCACCAGTTCTCTCTGCATGGGATCCTTCCCCAAATGCTCTGTCCCACAGCCATGCCATACCACACCACACATCTCAGCCAAACTTCTGTCACTCTCTCCACCTGGAGAGTGTGCTCTGCTCTTGCGTGTCTTCCAAAGGATTTGCCCAGCAATGGTGTGGGGGTTTGTGTTGTGTTGTTTTTAAATTTTAATTACTCAGAATCTGAAACAACATTATGTTATCCTCTTGTCTGAAGGGAAACCTGTTTTCAACTCTCTAAGTAACTTACAGTACAAGTTACAAGTAATTGCCTGGGTGGCAATTAAATCTACCAGTTCCTCTGAGATTTAACATCTACTTATTATTATTTAGGCAGATCTTTGTCAATCTGTCTTCAACAGTAAACCTTCGGTCTTTGCTCTTCTGTGCTATCAGTTGCACCAGTTTAATTTAAGATACTGTTTCCAATAAGCTTCATTAAACCAGTTCACTCACTTTGGTTTAAAACAGGTTTTCATTAATTTAGCTGAAAGCAACTAAAAGCAGTCTAAATACAACAAAAGGTCAGTTATTAAATTAAGATAAGCCAACCTTTAGTAGAAATAAGAACTTCTACACATTAGTTTCTCCTAGTTTAATTTTAGACAGACTTGTTCATAGGCATAGCTGTAATGTTTTAAGAAGTACAGATGCGATAGACAAGAAATGGGATGGAGGGAATGGTTCAGAGAGAGGGATGGCATAAACTCAAACAAGATCGGCAGGTTGGTTTTTTTTATGTGACTTTGTGTAATCACATTTACATGTGGGTTCATTATAGCTTCTTGTTCAAACTGTTGACTATTTCACATCACTTTCATTTTAGAAATATTGGGGGGAAAAAAGAAGTTATTGAGTCTTCTGGGGTGGCAGTAGCAAGATGCTAATTGAAGCTTTGGGTTGTTCTTTGTTTCTTGATCTTCACCCAAAATAGAAGTCCCAGTGTCCTCAAAAAGCGAAGAGTTGTTAGAGAGGAGGAAGGAGACCAGGCAGGGGCAGTTAAAGTATTGCTTTTTTTTATTTCAGGAAGCATAAATCTCTGTACTCCAAAAGGACGGGCTTTGTGTGCGCATGAGAGAAAGAGAGTTAGAGTGAGTGCAAACACTAATGCATCATGGAGGACAGGTCATTCCGCTGAACGCAGTTCAGCTCCTGAGTGTTTGGAGATTAGAGGCAGCAATAATTTCTGGCTGCTGTACTTTATGTTAATGTGGCAGCCCATGGTTGTATATTTCTGCTGAGATGGCCATTTTTGTGAAGCTTAATTCTGACCGCAGTGGAAACCGCAGCGGTTTCAGGTATTGGTGTTTGCCTTTTGCTGATTTAGCCAGGCAGTGAAACAAACAATTTTTTTGTTATTATTTAATGTTGGAATTTAACATCTGTTTCTTCTGACTTCTATGGGCTAAAATGGTAAAATGAACAGGAAGGAAGCAGTAAGTTCTGCCTCTCGCCTTTGGGTAAATTAGCCCAACATTAATGGATGATCTAGCACTCCTTCCAGTTCCACCGGACAGATAGAAAAATCCCTCCAGGAGATTGCCAGTAATCTCTCAAGCCTGGAGGTCTTGCAACACCATTGATTTCCCACTCCAGACTCCGGCTCTCTCCCGTCATCCTGTGTACTGCTGCAGTCTGTCCTATCAGCAGGGAGAAGAGAAGTACTGGTCAAGGTCAAAGAACACACTGTGGAAAGACCGAAATAAGCATCTAATATTGGGAAAGCGGAGAAAGTTCAGGGGAACAAATAAAAAATGATTTTGGAGTTTAAGGAATTGTTTTTAGAGGTAGGTACTGTAAGAGTTAGTTTTATATTGCTTGATTAAGTGATAGCTGGGAGAAGAAGGGCAATATAACTCTGCTAGTGTTTGAGGATTGTAAATATTATGGACGAAGACAAGATATTTAGATAACTGCAAGTAGAAAATAGAAAAATTTAAGGTAAGTATCATGGAAAACTTCCTGTCACGGAGATGCGTCCTTGCACTGTCAAGCTTTGGAATAATTTCCCAAGGGAATAGAACAGAAACTCCATGGCTTGACAGGTTTTGAATTAGACTTGGAAAAATGTTACTCCATGCAGCACGTAGAATAATCTTCCTTTGGCAGCAAGATAGCATATGAAAGGAGGAAACAATGATCTTGCAGAAGAAATTATGGTCTGGTGATTTATGTATAGAAGTGGGCATCAAGACACCCGATTCTTTTCTGTATTTTATCACTGATTTACTTTATAATACTGGGCAAGTCATTTAATCCCTCTGTGCCTCTGTGTTGCCATCTATAAAAGGAATGTTTCATCATCTCAAGGATTTACTCCCTGAACAATGTTTTCTTAGCTAGATGGTACTCTGGAGTGTTGTGATTATTTTTACAAATGCCCATATTCTGCAGGAAACTGGAAACTCTGTCCCATGTGAGTTACTGCCTTACCTCAAGACCTAAACAGTTGGTTAAAACATCCAGTCTTTCGCCTTCTTCGCCCTGACAGATTATAGTCTGTATGGCGTAGCTGATGGAAACCTCCTTCTACTCTGCCTGCAATTTTGCTGTGTTGCTTTTGTCTTTTGTGGTTCCCACTGTAGATTAATGCTAGCTTGGGAGACTAAAGAGAGAGGAAAAATCATCAGGCTGTATTCATTTACACCCACCCAGTGAGACCCCAGCCATTGCAGCGTGTGCCTCAAACCCAGAATGGAGCATGACATTGAGGCAGTGTTCTACTGCCTGCTCATTACAGCAGATTGGTGCCGTTCCTGTTTTCCTCTAACAAGCTTGTTTTTCCAAATTAGTAGCTCAGTCTCCTGCAAGAAGCCACTAGCAGTCATGCCAATTTCATCACTGCTTTTCCCCTTGAGGATCTTCCCTCATCCCTTGGTACCGCAGTTGTGCTACACCGCGTGCCCAGCCTGAGCTCTCTGCTGTGGAAGGAGAGAGGATGCTTCTCTCCACCTTGATTAAAAGTTCCTAATGCACATTACAAATGAGATGTGATCTGTGCTGTCAAAAGTCTGGCATCCCGTCCTAGGCACAGTAAATACATGCCTCACTGGGGTCTCCACAGTGTTTTCCTGGCATGCTTGCTGACTAGCCTGTTACCAGATTTGAGACTCTCAGGAAGGGTTTCTTCAGCAGGAAGCTACAGCAGGACTGTAATGGATCCAGTGGCCTCCAGGCAAGCAGTCAGCTAACAAATCTTTAGGGAACTTGCTGGGCTTATTTGAGAACACCTGGGACTACTGTTTGTTTGTATAAATAATATTCCAAACAGCAGCAAACCCAAAGATCTCGTTATTCATATTTGGGTTTTGTTTGCATTATTTATTTATTTTAAATTATTTGCTGAGCCACTGAAGGGGCTACATTCATGCAAGGGCTGGTCTCCTCACCATGGACCTGACGCTTTCTTTCACACTGATGTTACTTCTCTGAGATCAGTGGCATTATTGTTTATTCATGCCAATTTAATTGAGAGGACAAATGAACAGGCCCAGGCTATCTATAATCCTGGAAATTGAATACATCTGGTGATTAAATCCAGGGACTTTCAGCCCTATTAACAAGCTCCTTGATGTATTTGGAGGAATATAGGGCCTTGTCAAAACCTTTGTCTAAAGTTTACATATCAGTTTGCTCGTATCTGCCACAAGATACTACTTTAACCTGGAATGTAATAGCGGAAGAGCCAGAACAAAGTCAGTAATTAGGGACCAAGGAAAATAAGCTAACTTGAATATGTTAAGTCTGCCTTGTGGAATACCCTCTCTACGCTGCTGAGTCTGCTCTGTGTCCAGGGAACAGTGTAAGTATTTTGCATTTTGGTATGTTTTCCATTTGCAAAGGATGTCAGCTGCTCTCAGAAGTAGTTTCCCAACTAGCCCGTGAGATAAATCTTTGGGTTTTGTCGCCATCTTGAAAAAGAAGATACAGAAGGGAAACGTTAATTGATGAGCGCAGGAAAAGAGCTCAGGAATCCCAGTGTTTTTGAAGTACAAGTTTAGCAGCAAGATATCCTTGCAAAAGCAGTTTTGTAGCACTTGTTTCTCCGAGTCCTTCAAGGGAGCACACACCCGCTGCATATGCCCAAGCTGTCTCCACGGCTCCACCTGCTCTACCACAGCCTGCTGGAGTGTGATCCTCCCACTCTATATTATCTGACTCATGCCACAGAATGCTTTGTTTGAAAAATAAATAAATAAAATACCAACATGCAGGCTTTGTTCCTTGACATAAAAATGTCTTCTCCCTTTGTTTGTGACTCGGCAATTCCCATGTAAATAATTTATGATAAGAAGTGCACAAGATGACACAAAGGTCCAAGTAGGAGGGAGCGAAATTTGAATCTTAAATGAGGGCATTCTCTGTCCCTGTTTTAAGATGTAGAATTGTGAATGGATGTTGATCTTGAGTCTTTCTGTCTGTCATTAGAGTTTGGGACTGCTTTGTCAAAGATACCAAGTAAGTAAATTCTAAAAGAAAGCACTTTGCAACCCTGACTCATCATCTCTTTCCTTCCTTACCTCCAGCCTATACTCTTCCTACAGATGCTCAAGAGGGCTTCAGCAGATCTTATTAATGTTCGAATAATAGATGTCACACTGACACCTGATACAAAATTAATGTTTTCTAACATTTATAATAAAAGTTTTCTAATGTGTAAGGATTATTTAAAGGTTTTGTGGTAAGGTCTGAATCAGAGCAGCAATGGTAGGGAATAAATCTTCCAATTCTGACGTGGTAAGAGCTTTGGAGAAACGAGGGGGAGGAGTGGACTAGAGCACAAGGACAGGAGCTCGCTATGGGGCGGCTGTGCACATGTTCTTTTCCTGGTAGGCCTTCTTGACAGCTCTGTTGTAGGTTTTGTCCAAGGCAAAGCTCAATGAGCAGTTCAGGGATCCTCTGTCATTGTTATGTTCCTCTAATGATGGTGTCTTTCTTCTCTTGACAAGTCAGCAGGGTGAAAGATTTGCTGCTATCAATAAAAGTGGAGGGACCCTGTAAGCAAGAAAATCACAGTGAATGTCATTTCTGAGACAGTTTTGATGTTTTACTTATTTAAAACTCAACAAGACAAAGAACAAGACAATGGTCTTTAGAAAATAATTCTTTCAAGCTGAAGGAGCCAGTGACTAGCCATTATGTGACAGTTTACCTAATTGCATCACTAAGTACATGGTCCCTTACACACCTTCCTACTCATTACTCGAGTAGTAAAGGCTTTTACAGTCTGTAATTTGGAGATGTTGTAAAGATAAGTAAGATATAGCAAGGTGCGGTTATCCCCATTATGAGAACAGGATCCAACAGATTTTTAAGGATGTGTTATGTGCTTAAATTCCTTTAAAAAACCTTGTCTTTAAAGATTTTATGTGTAACACACAAGAAATCTGTGGTGTGGTAATGAGCTGAACCTAGGTTTTACAATGCATGATTTGCCAAAGGGTGTCATTGAGGCCAAGAGCTTAGCGAGATGCAGAGAGAGATGACATTTATGTAGATAATTGCTGTAACTTTGGATATTCTTGTTAACAGGAACAGGGAAATTGAAAAGGGTACTAAACCTCATGCTTTAGATCAAGTTTAGAGATTAGGATCTTACTTTTTATGTTAGAACCTGATTGCCTCATTGCTGCCTACAGCAGAATCTCCCTGCATGTTCGGCTCAGCGGTTGGGTCTTGGCAACTGTTGCTTCATGAACCAGGCTGCTGCAGCACACCAACCACTATGTTTGCATCTCTCCTGCGGCCCAGGTTTAAGCAGATTACTAGTTGCCTACTCACTAGATTATCCTTTCCTTCTTCCTTCTTCCTTCTCTTTTGCCTCCTGCAGATGCTAGTTGTAAATTTTCTTTTGCTGTTATTACATTATTGTGCTGTTCTCCTGCCTCAAAGTGGCTTCATTGCTCTCTGTAGCTGCTGGTGTATATATACAGGGGAAAGAGCATATGACAACCAATATAGTAACATGAGTATTTCACCATTTTCCTTTGTCTTTTCTTGATTTCCATTCCGTATTGCATTTCTGTAATTTTGGTTTCAGGGAGTGATCTCCTTCTCCACAAAAAAAAAAACACCCTCCAACCTTATTAAAGTATAACTATCCAGATGTTTGTATTTAATGTAAATAGAGATTACTTTCTGTATTTAAAAGTTAGGTCACTGATTAAGTAACCTGTAGATGCTTTGGCAATCACAGTAATAAAAGTATTTATGAAGGTACATCTGTATTTAGGGAGAATTAATCAGGTTAAGAAGTAAAATCTGCAGAGCTGAAGGAAACATCTTTGTTGTCTTTTAGAGAAAAATAAAAAATGGTGCTAGTGGGGAGAGATGTCGCTATCGTCAATTAAAAATCGAAGGATGGTTTTAAGACTGAAATGAAAATAAATCAGACCTAAAAGCATTGCTGCTTCTTGGACTGTGTCTGTTCCGTAGATAGCATGGGACATCATCTCCAGGGCTGTCAATCTGAGATGTTCTTGTGAGTACCAATCTCAGTAAAAAATAATTAAATTGACAAAAGCTACCAGGCTGGATTATTTCGGTGTCTGGAAGCCTCTCACCTCTGCAGAGCAAGGTTCACTTAAGCCTTTGATTATATTAAATGAGTGTGTTGGTTTTTTTCTGCCTAGTCCCTATTCCTGTGCTTACTAAAACCACAGCGATAGTTCAGCATGTTAATTTTTCTTGAGAACCCTCACCCCCAGCTTTTCTGTAGAAGTAGCAAATGCTACATTGACTGGACTGATCATGTGAGATCCCAGCTCTATATGGGGCCAAGGTACCAAAGATCAATAACAACAGAGTTTAAGACAGATCAGAAGTCTGCTTGTGGAATAGGTCCTATGTAAACATTGGCAGTCTCAGCAGTATGAACATTTATATATGACTCATTAGCATAATAAATAGAGGAAGGATATATATCAGAGAGCATGACCGAAGCCCAGAGAGATGATTTTTAAACCTTTTGTATGACCACCAGTAATTTATACTGCCTCTCTGTGTTTGCCAATCTGTTGAATGGTGTAAGTAATAGTGGCCAGCCTCTTGGAGAGATTCGGAAGCAAAATGCATTTGTAGACTGATTTTTCCAGCATTGAAGGTAATACAGATAAGCAGAACAGGTGCAGCTGTAATGGTTCCATAGATGAGTGGAAAACTGGAAAGCAAAGTCAAAGGTAGCTTTTTAAATTGTTGTATGTAGGACTGAATTGAAAAGGCTGCTTTTATAGTTTGCTGATTGAAATAGAAAATGGAGTGTCAGAAAGAGTCAAGCGCTTTTCTTTTTCTCTCCCCTGTATAATTAAAATATGCTTTAATGTATTTCTATATGTGATAGAGCAAGTGCTTAGTTGCTATTTTTACTGACTTTTTAAAATTTAGCAAAATTTGAAATTGAGGGTTTCACTTTTATATGAAGATGTAAAGGCTTTCTTTTGAAACGCTATGTAGCCTTTTTTAGATCGTACTTGACATTATTTTGGCTGGAGCAGTTTGAATATGATTCTCATTTGGAGTAGCTTCAGTTAGATTGCATATGCATTTTTTTGGGTGAATGAAATATACAATTAAGTGTTGTATACCTGTACTAAGGATTATTATATGAATGGACACTCTCTTTCTTTGTAGGAGAATGGAAAATGTAGAGGTATGCAATCTATTTTCATTCTCCGTGTGTTCAGAAAACTCTTGCTGTGATTGATGTGACCTCCTCTCTCAGCCTTCTGAAGAAAGGGATCTAATCAGGTTATTGCATCTAGAATGGACACAAACCCAACAAGAATTAAAAAGCATTAGCAGAACAATGAAGTGAAAGCTACAGTCAGAGAAGGATCGTTGTTAGGGAGAAGCTGCAACTGCTCTGTAAAGCATGGTGCTGGTTTCCCAGTCAGACATTAGTGGGACAGATGAAGTTGTAGGGAAGGAAGATTTTCCTTGAACATCCCAGATACAACTATTTGGGAAGCAAAATCTTTCCACCTCTCCCACTCTCTGGGTATTTGGCAATGGACAAACCTTGTATGAACACATTTTCTAAGTACTTATGTCCAAAGCCAGAGTATTTCAAAGATACCTAAGAGAACTGAAATGACATAATTTGACTTCTACCAATATGTAGTCTAAAAGGAAAGAGCTGTTCAGGAAGTGAGACTGGGAGTCTTATTAGGAAATTACCTTTTTGGATATTGCTCTGGCCACCAGTGTGTGGAAAAAGTCCTAGCTAACTTCCTTGTGAGTTGGTGGGTCTCAATCTAGTTGAAAAAAAGCCATGACTCTAATCTTGAAGCTCAAGAGCACAACTGACTCCCGTTTGGGAATGTTAGCAGCTGGAATAATTAAGCTGTGAGGAAAATTAAACTGACTTGATGTGAATTAATCAGAGTAACTTTTAAAGTTTTAATATACACCCCCATCAGTACCAAAAAAGGCCCTGCCTACTGGCCATGGTGCTCATCTCCAACCCACACACGTGCTGAGAGACACTGGAGCTGATTACAATCTGTATGAATATTATTTTTAATGGTTATAATAGTCCACTTCTGAATAATCATAAATGCACTTTTTTATTTTTTTTATTAAAAAAACCAAACTAGAATATATGCAGATGACTAAAATATCAACAGTTCCTTTCATCCTACGCAGAACTATTATGCTCAAACATTCCCAGTGAAAGTGTGTGCAGCACATCACAAGCAGGATTTTAACCATTCAGTTGTCTGATGTTCTGATTTCTCTGCTCATTGTTTTGCAGCTTGGGGAATGGGTTGCCAAGGTAAAATTTTTGAAAGCTCATTAACGTGCCTTAGAATAATTGAAGATTCCTTCTCTGGATGGCCCAAAGATATGTGTATGACACTAATCCAGTTTGCCTTTAGAATTTTCTATCAGCCCATCACCTTTGTATCTGAGCACCTCTCGGGTTAATGGGGTTTGGCATTCTTCCTGATCTTCAGGGCTGCAGAGGCCAGGGAAATGAAAGGAGGCTGTTAAGTTGAGAAACAAAGAGAATATGAAATGTACCCCAGAACGGGGTCTGTGGAATGAGTTAGGAAAGAGAGGGAAGGGAAGGAGCGACTCGTTGAAGATGGTACTATGGCCCTGTATTTCCTCTAGCAAGTGTCATCTATTGACTCCCTCGTTGGTGGAGTACTTTTATGTCTAGAATTGTTTACCTTCCACATTTTAGAGACAATTAAAGGAGGTTCACTTTTGGCTGCAATGGTGAATGGCTGTGCTTTTCACACACTTGGATTTTAGCAGAAGGTTCTATTACATGTTGTTCAGAAATAGTTACAGAAAGGGTTTAGAGCTGTTGAGGTGTTTTTTCGATCTCAAGTATGTTCCTTTTGTGTGTTGTATAGTACGTATTTTATTCAAAGCGAATTTCTCTAAAAGCAAATATGTTTATACATTCCTGGAGAGGAGGCTCAGTCTGTCTTTCTCAACCCAGATGCGCCACTGCAGCTGTGCCAAAGGCTGATGCAAACTGATCTGGATTAGCTGCTCAGTGCCAGTACTTGGGCAATAGTGTCTTACAATCAGCTGGAGTAAAGAAGCCATGAGGGAGTCACTATCTGTGAAATCCTTTGAATGAGGTATCTCTGCAGGTTCTTAGTTCTCTGTTGCTCTTGTTATCCCCCTCTGTAGTTCCCATTTCAAAATGGGATGGCTCCAAAAATGACCATCCTGTTTTGTTCCACCAGACTGACCCCACATGCAGGCTCATTAAGCCCCAGCTTGCTTATTGTTTGTGTTCTCAAGACTAATGTAAGTCAAGGGAGAGATCGTGTTTGGCTTTGGCTCAGAATGCCGAACAAACAGCCGACTGGTTTCTAACTAACTCATTTAAAAGAAGAAAAGCAAACTCTTTTTTTCATGTTAGCTTGCTCTAGTAGCAATTTTTCCAGGGCATTTGTCTCTGTTGGATGGAAATGCAGAGCAAGGATGAGTGCAGTTAGGAACTTTGGTGTCTGTACTTTCAGGCAGTTCATAGAGATAGTGCAGTGGAATAGGAATCCCTGACCTAATTAGCCCTCCAGAGAAAGAACCCCAGATCTTCTGTGCCACAATGTGGCAAATGAAGGCCTGTATGTAGCAAACCCTACAAAGCAAATATGGCAGGCAAGGGCAAATGAAGTATTGCTCTTCGTAATGGTAGAAAAGGCAACAAGATATTTGGTGTTGTACTGTGCTGCTGAAATTCCCATTTGCAGGTTCATTCCTGACAGGGGACATTCCCTTCATCTCCCTCTTTCCCTTATACATCTACAAACAAATCCTCTTAAAGATGGAGGAGAAAGCACAACTAGCCTCCTGCTTCTCCAACCTCTCCCTGGATGGCAGGATGGTGAAGTGATACAGCCACAGTTACAGCTAACAACCAGTGTCTGCTCGCTTCCACTGGATTTCAGTGTGGAAAATCTCAGCTTGATGTTTCCTGAGCACCTGTATGGGGAAGGATGCAATTACAGTTTTGTGAAATGTAAAGTTTGCATGTGATGCAAAACCAAGGAAAGGTCATTATTTTTTCCTGATTTTATTTTAAGAGCATGACTTTGATGCAATTCCAAACTGTTGAGGAAGTGGAAGATGTTGCAGACTTCTGTCAGTTGTAACTAAATATTCCAGAAAAAAACCACATTGATTTATCCAGCTTCTCACAGTTGCAGCTTTGCTTTATTTTAAGCCTCCTCTCAGGGACAGGCACTTGAGTCACACTGAGGGTTATCAGTAAGACATGAGGAACAAGAATAGGGTGCTCAAACTGGACATCTCTCTCACCTCGAGTGGGGGTATTAGCATGAGTTAGTTGTTCATCTGCTGGGGATGGATCAATGGGAAAGGAGAATTGCTGTCAATGGTAGACATTGAAAAGCACCTTCTCTCCATGATGCAAAATTAATCTAAAGTGCTCAGGGTATCTGGCAGCACACAGCAGAAGTGATTGTTGCAAATCCAGAGCTGAATTATTGAATTTTGGAGAGATGGGCTGAGGGAGCATCTCACCATTGGGTTGCTGAAGAGGGAGGAAAGTGGGAAAATGAGCAAAGGACGCCAGAGCAGCAGTTTCTTGAAGATTTAGTGGTGCATTAGATTTTGGTAGCATATTCAGATGGCTGTGAAAGAAAACCAAAACATATGTGTATGAAACTGTGGCCTTTGCTCAGCAAGGTCACCTTGTCTCTGCATTCAGTGGCAATGTTTCAATGTGCTCATAAGGTTTGTCCTACCTTCCTGTGTAGGTATTTTCCTACTGGAAGATCGTACCTCTATAATCATGCCTTCTTTAAAGACATAAGACCCTCTCATCCTTTTCCCTGCATACATAAGTCACAAATACATTACTACAAATACATTGTTCAGAAATGGAAAACTTATTTTATCCTACTCTAGACATCACTGGGGCCCCTACAGGTTTGTTTTCAATTGCTTTTTCCATTCTTCTGTATTTTAATTTTAAGTGTCCTTAGTGATGAGTTTTCTACCCTCTGAGAAATGACACTGTTACTTTGTATTTGTGATCCGGTTTTGACATTCTGTGGCAAACATTATAAAGAATAAATAATAATTCTGCAGCATCTTCTCACTTTCTTGAAGATTTCCATGCACTTCAATCTAAATTTATCTGCTTTTAATTTGATTTTGATCTTTCTGCGTAGGTTCTTCCATCTTTCCTATGCATCTCGTGTTTGTAGATTTTTATTTCTCTTCTTAGTCAGCATTTGTCCAGGATTTTCTTATTCAAATTTGAAACTGTCTTTCTAAATCATTCTAAGACAATCACAGATTTTCTTTTTGTCTATTCCTGCTTAGCCTTGCTGAATGGAGCTTTGCAATATATGGTAGGCACTCTTGTATCAGTCTGAAGATAAATGAAAAAGGAAATATCAGAGCCAAACCCACTAGCTAAATAAAAATGAATAGTCATTCCTTTAGATACTTTCCCAAGCCTTTGTGTGTTACAAAAGAAAACAAAACAAACCAGGTTAGAATTCTATGGGGAAATCAGGCTTTTGTGCAAGACTTAAAAAATTTACTCCTTTCTGAATTCTACCTATGTGAATTCTCTTTCAATACACTTCTTTCTCTGTGTGCAACATATAACTGTATGTTTATTTATAATATAGATGTGGTATATTTTATATAGTATTTCTGTACTGTTCTTATATTTTGATCGGAAGTTGCTGTTCATCCACAATCTGAGTCATTCTGTCCAAAGCATGGGGTAATTTTTAATGATACCTATATTGTAAATTCCTTTCAATGTACAATAAGTTATTAGACAGTGTCAGTAGAATTCTAAATTAAATGTACATGAACCATGTGCTGGTTCTGGTTGCCTTAAAATCTGAAATAACACTAATGCTATTTCTGGGAGCATGTGTTTTCTTCATGGAAGCCCATTGCAAAGCTTTATGAACAGTATTTTCTCTGTCATCATGGCACAAAACATTATGGCTGGTTAATGGCAAAATACAACAAGAGAAAGAATATTGTCTGCAAGGTAATTTTATGGAGTCAAGAATATATTTACCCAAAGAGGATTTTAGTCAGACCACTGAAATTGTACTATGCTTATGGCAGATCACATATATCGGACTTAATGTCTTGTGGTGTTTGTGATCGTTTCTTAGTGCTGCATTCTCGAGTGATGTAGCTGTCTTTGGAATTTGTTCCTCAAGAAGTTCTCTACTGGTAGGGTGCATCACAGGCCTCTTCAAATCCCATTTATTTCCACTTCTGTTCTCAAAACAGTAGCTTCAGTGGTCGTGCATGTAAGGAGGCTTGGGCTCCCACTTGCAGTGTGGTGGTTCTGCACGTCCTTGTCTCCCATCCTTTTCTCCTTTTCTTCATCTCCATGCCTGAGCCTTCGTATTTCTCTCTCAGTGCTCATTTACCTGTAAACCCACAATGGGGTGCAGGATGGAAGCCCCTGAGGTTTTAAATCTGAAGCTGAGTCTGAGTGAGAAAGGCAAATATTGCTCTCACACCTTGCAACTGCTGCTTTGATTTGTAGATGAAAACTTCTCTTTTGTTGTAGAGTCTTATCACCTTTGACTCCTTTGCAAGCCCCAGCACCTCTGTCTTCACTGACCGTAGAGGCATATGTAGTTGTGTGGATCTGAAGTGTCAAATTGCTCAGTTGCTGGTTCTCTCTATCAAGATGTAGAATAAGAGCTCAAAAGACTCTTGACTTTAAGTGTCTGTATTGAATCTAATTTAAAAAAAGAAAAAAAGCATAAGAATTCAGGTTATTTTGGGAATAAAAATATTACTTTATTTTTTGTTTTCTCTCCCTCAGCAAGCTTTGTAGTTGGACACATGGTTACTAAGAGAATACAGCTGGAGCAATATAAAAATAGTTTCAATTAGAAAGATGTGAAAAAATATAAAAGGACCACAAACATTTGTTTTTCTTAATAAAAGTGTGAAATTTACAGATACCAGGATGGTGCAGTTGGGTATAAAGATTTTGTTGCTAGTCAGTTGATATGACCTTCATGAATCACTCTGGGCTTTTCTAGTCATGAATAATACCCATACTTGTAACAATAAAACCTATATAACATACCCCACAATATTTTGTTGTCCTTCCATAATTAAATTATAAACTTCACTTAAAATATTCTGCAAATTGCTCCATCTGGACCGTTACCAGAGTAGCTGGAAATGATTCACTGTCTACAAGGGTTTCATAACACTGAAGGAAGGAGATGCAATCCACCCCTGTTTTACCAGTAGAGAGTGGAGCTGTAGGGGTCTAGTGACTTTCCCAATGTCACGTACTAAGTCGGAGACAGATCTCCTGTGTGCTGGGCAGGCAGCCTAATGACCGAGACGTCCCTCAACGCAGTGGAGTTTGTGACCTAGATGAACATGTTTGGTGCATCTGGCAACACTTCAGCCCTGTTTCTGCTGGGTACATCTGTAACGTTTGGCTGTCTTGCAGGTATTTTGCCTCTGCACATCTGGAAAGCTGGCAGGCATGCATGCATGGCCATTGTGACTTTCTGGAACAGGTATCAACCAACAGTTAAGGTTTCAGCGAGCTATGCATTATAATATCCTTGCAGAACTGAGCTGGGTTACCAGTAGTAGCTGCAGCAAATTTGCAGAGAGCTTTGGATAATGGAAATCTGCCATGAGCTGTGCTGTCAGTAGGTAGAAAAGGTCAGCTGTGTATTCTGTTGGAGAAAGAAAATTGTGGTAAAGGTCAGAAGGATTAAGACATTTTCACTCTACCTCAATCTGCCGGTTCCTCTGGTTCTTTACTGTGGTGCATGTTTTATGGAGTGCGATATCTAATTAGAAAGCTGAGAAACCCAGCAACGAAAGCCCATCTCCAATTTTTATCTTTAGCCCTTCAAGCTGGGATTAAGTTAAGGAAGGAAAGGAGGTTTTTAATACTATTCCCTCTCCTCCCTCCCAAAAAAGTAAGCTGTGGAGCACAGTGTGTGCTTTCAATAACCTAAGTGATGTTAATCTGAAGTGAAACACACTTTGTTATTGAACACTGCTCTCTATAATTGAATACTGAAATCACAGCACTGGCTTTATTCTATAGTGTGCTCTAGGCTTCTCTTGAGAGCAAATGGATTTATTCTTATTTTCTTATAAGTAGTGTCCTTAAAATGTGCTGGGTTTTATTAATTATATATCTTTAATAAATGCAAGGAGACAGTGTGTTGATATAACAAAACACTGCATTTTTGCAGGGGATTCCCAAAGAAGCTGCATATTTGAAATCTAAGGAAATCCTCAGTATTTCTGTCTGTAACAAGCCTCTGGAACCCACTGCTGTGCAGTGTTGTGTAATCTTAAAAGTGTTAGTAATGTTAAGTGTGTTGGAAATGTTATATGAAACACTATATGTAAGTAATGAGTAATCTCTCTAATGAAAGTTGGCTAGAAACCCTTATAAGAAATATACAATCCAACACTTTGGGATATAAACAAATAGGCCAGATATTCAGTAGCTGCCTACCAAAAGTGTTCTTGTACTGAAGTATCTGCTACCAATAACTCCAAAGCACGTTCTTGGTAATACTGCTAACAGCCAAGTGTCTGTTTGTTCTTCCTATACCTGGGTCGGGGAAATCCCAAGCACAAATACATGCTTGGCAGGGAATGGCTGGAGAGCAGCCCTGAGGAGAAGGACTTGGGTGGGCTGATTGACGAGAAGCTCAACATGAGCCAGCAATGTGTGATCGCAGCCCAGAAGGCCAACCGTATCCTGGGCTGCATCAAAAGAAGTGTGGCCAGCAGGTCAAGGGAGGTGATTCTGCCCCTCTACTCCGCTCTCATGAGACTCCACCTGGAGTACTGCATCCAGCTCTGGAGGCCCCAACATAAGAAGGACATGGACCTGCTGGAGCGTGTCCAGAGGAGAGCCACAAGGATGATCCGAGCGCTGGAGCACCTCTCCTATGAGGAGAGGCTGAAAGAGTTGGGGTTGTTCAGCCTGGAGAAGACAAGGCTCCGGGGAGATCTTATTGTAGCCTTCCAGTACCTAAAGGGGGCCTACAGGAGAGCTGGGGAAGGACTTTTTACTAGGGCATGTAGTGACAGGACGAGGGGGAATGGCTTTAAGCTGGAAGAGGGCAGGTTTAGATTAAACATTAGGAAGAAGTTTTTCACTTTAAGGGTGGTGAGGCACTGGAACAGGTTGCCCAGAGAGGTTGTTGAAGCCCCGTCCCTAGAGATGTTCAAGGCCAGGCTGGATGTGGCCTTGGGCAACCTGGTCTAGTGGGAGGTGTCCCTGCCTATGGCAGGGGGGTTGGAACTCGATGATCTTCAAGGTCCCTTCCAACCTAAACCATTCTATGATTCTCTGCATTTCTCAGTAACTGCACATTGAGTGGCATGGGCCATGAGGCAGAACTGAATGCTGGATATTAGCAAAGCATATTCTATGCAAAGCTTAACCAAAATTTTAAACCACTTGTTTTTAATATTCACTACCTTTCATCTGCTAACAGTTGCCTATGCATTTGCTGGCATTGATATTAGCTAATGGGTCGGTCTGTCTTTTTTTTTTTTAAGAATGATATAATTACTAAATAATGGAGCTCATGATACGTTGCTCTTCTTAGTAGAGCTGTCTGCCTCTGTGAAGAGGGAGTAGGCACTTTGAGGGTGCAATAGGAAAGGCAGAGTGTTTGTCAGGATAACAAGGTTGCGGTAAAGAGCACAAGTCCATGGTTACCGAGGTGGCTGTAAGCCACTGTCTCTCTTAGCAGCAGCAGAGATACCTGCAGCAGCACAGAGAGAATGATAAGACCTAACAAAAGGAGAAAATGAGCTTCACAAACTCAAGGTTTAAAGTTGATGGTGTAGTCCTTACGGACCAGAAGATGCATTGCTTAGCAAGGAAAATCTTTAAGTTTATTAAAATATAAAGATGGAAATGTATATGGCAGAAGAATCTGAGCATTTGTCCCTAATGTTTTCCTGTGGTCCCCAATCCACTTACTGCTTCTGCCATTGAGTCTTTTCTTGCAGGAACGCTCCTGTGCAACTTTCACTGGCTTTCTCCTGAGTGGAAGTCTGCAAAATTGAGCCCAGGGTTTTGAATACAAATACTTGCTGGGAAATACCTGGGCCTGACATTGCTATGTGAGTGATAGGGTCCTGGGAGCTTGTGCCATGCAGAGCTACCAAGATTCAGAGGCAGCTTTTTCCTCCTACATTGCAAGCCATAGAGAGCGACTCAGAGCCGTTCAGTAGAATCTTTAGCTATGCGTGCTTTCTTTCCTTTGGCCCACTGCTAGGTCTGAGCTCCAGCTCAGAGGAAGGAGAAGGTGACTGGGCACCTGTCACTCATCCAGTTCTTGGTCTGGCACAGCCAACAATAGATCTACCTTTCCTGACAAACCCCAGACTTCCAGCTAGAAGCTTTGTTCATACTTCTGTTAATCACTTGCACTGACTGTTGTGAATTTCTTCCTTTATTTCCTTGAGTGCAGTTCATTGAAGTGGCTGCTGAGGTAGCAACCTGCAGCCATTTCTGTATTTGTGCCCATCTTGCTGTCTTCACATTTCTTTCTGAACTGCCAGTTGTTTTACATTTCATACTCAAATCATATCACTTGTCATTCAAAGCGACGCAAAATTCTGTTCTTCCTTCCATTGCTGCCTAAGTGCTTCCTGTGGTTCCTGTCCAGCTCTCATCAGACTCCAGTATCATCATATATTTTTTTACTCTTCTGTTGTTACCTCTTTAACAGCCATTTGGCAGGAATGCCATGCCTTGCCCTGTCTTTTTTTGTGTCTAAAACACCACTTTGACCTCATTCAAGTATTTCCTGGCAGGGTCTTTCCCAGATGCTCTTTTTCCTGAGTAAATACTTGGGAAAAAGAGAACTGTAGCAACAGGTGTGAAAGGGGAAGTTTCTGGACAAAAAAAAGTTTAGAGCCCACTTATCTTCCCTTTTATTATACCTTAGGAATTTATTTCTAGTTCATGAGTCATTGGGCTATGTAGCAGATGCAAAAGAATTTTTGCTATAAAGAGCTCAGTGATGCCACTTTTGCAGTAGAGTACTTTTGGCTTACATGAACTAAGGGTAAGTTTCAAGGGTCTTTTGCTGATAAATATGCATTTGGAATTGCATTTGGCCAGGTTGGTGAGTAAGCGGGGTGGTCTGGAAGCCATATAACTGGTCCTGTGCCCAAACGAGTAATCTTAGCCTCTCAGCAGCCCTTCGGTTTCTGGGGAGAAGTTGGAGCAGTAAGTCCTTCCATGCTTTGAATTCATGCATAGACATATGCTACAGCAGAGAGAGCCCTATTGAAATATGAGGGGCTTGTGTGGGTAGCTCACAGAGGAATGTGAACTCACCAGATGGGGTTGGTGGGGCAGAGGGAGTTACTCTGACTTTCTGGTAGGAGTCATGCCTGGATGCTTTGTGGGGGGGTTAAGCTAAACTGTGCTCCTGCTTGTGGGTGATCCAGTAGGTGTATTGTTCTCTGGGAGGTAATGTTGAAACAATATATTTAAATGTCTTCAGCAGTTTGGATTCATTTCCTATGTTAATTTCCCCTTGCTGTGTCTTTGGAAAGAGGTGTTTTACTCTATTTCTGGCTATAAACTCTTGGATAATGTTATTTCTGTGCCACTGAATGGTAGTTGTACCCATCCCGTCCCAGAAGTGGTCATAGTTTATTGTTAAGTGAAAGAATTTGTGATCAGATTCTTACTTGTTCAAGATAATGACAGCTCTATTATTGATGGAATACAACCATTTTACGACATCTGAGAATTTTACCCTTTGTAAGTGTACAGACAGCATACGTTGAAAAGGTAAACATGGTAGACATGGGGAGCCATTTGGATAAAAGAAGCTATGGAAGTATGGTTGCTTTCATTGCAGTTTTCGTAAGATGTTGCCAGATATGATGAATGACCTCATATTCAAGATAATTTTGTGTGATTCTAATATGTCTGTACATCAGCGTGCTTTCTAGCTGTGTGGGACACTATAGTTGTGTACAGGTGCAGTAAGGGTGTAGAATATGTTGTCTTTGCTGCTGTCCTAGCACTGAAGCTACAGGATGCAGCAATTATTTAAAAATGCTGCTGAAAAATGGAGAAGGGAAGGAACCTGATTCATACTGAGAATTTTGTTACAGAGTACTTCATGGAGATAATGTCATGATTTTGGATTTGGAGGAAGAAGAGAAGTTGCATCAATGCATTAAAATAAAATCTTCTGTATATTTGCATTTTGTTGATGAGCCTTTCCTTAGTGTGTTTTTGCCTTTAAATATTGTCTGTACTTTTATTCTGCTTCTACCATATCTAGCACAGGGGGAAGCCATTTCCCTGCTGGGACACCAGCACATCAAGCAGTCGTGTGTTTGTGTCTCCCTTTAATATCCCTTAAGCTGAAGGACCTGACATCAGTTTCAAAAGCTGTTACTGAATTCTACTTGGTAAGGTTTAAATAAACAGATATACCCTATTCACACATTTAATAAATGTGATTGGCATTGATAAAGTATGTGGCTTATTTCCCTTGCATCACATAGATTTAAACACGGACATAGATGGCCATGGGAGGGTTACTCTGATAGAGAGGGAGCTCTTTATTCATTTGTCTAGTGCGAGCGTACATTGATTTCATCCTTTCTTCTGCTGGAGACTAAGGGTAGATAAAGGGAATATGGGCCAGGTCAGCTGCCACAGTTGTTCACTGGGTGCTTTCGGTAGTCACTGTAACCTGCCATAGGTACCACCAGGAAACTGGTGAAGGAGGGCAGTGGCTACATTTGTGATCCTGCTCTGAGCTCAGTCGTGCGCTTTTCAGCTGCAACGGAAAATGTGGGCCAATTAGTACAGTACATTTTTGAGAATGTCATATATTTGTGATGGATTATAGCAGGTCTTGCACGGGTAATAATATTTTACAGTCAAGAATATAGATGCCTAAACTTAGGCTCTTGAATCTGTTTTCAAGCACCTAAAGATGTGGCCTGATTTTTCAAGTTTTTGAGCATTTTTCAGCTCTCGGCAATTTCAGCACTTCTGAGAATGAGGCCACTTCTGTAGATGCTTAAATATGGATTTTGGAATGCCTAACTTTGGACATCTATTTTTGAAAATCTTGGCCTACATTTGTGGAGGAAAATCTTAATCATGAAAAGATTCCTCTAAGACTCTCCTTGTGCAGGTGCATGCACCGATACACGTGTGTATGGATAAGTACTTGGCACCGCAGGCAAGTTCTTGTTGCTAGTGCTAGCCTGGCCGTGCTGGATATTAACTCAGTCCTCCCCAGCAGCCCCCTTCCAACTTAATGAACAGCTATGATTCTGGGGCTGTCATCAGTGGATGCGGCATCCTTTGTGCTTCTTGCTTTTGTTTTCAGTAATACTAATGCCAGTGCACGTTATGCCTGGGGATAAGTAATGAGAGAATTAAGGCCAGGAAGTGGGAATGTCATTGTAATAAGTGTTCATTAGCTTTTGTTTAACTAGCACTGTTGTTAAGAATCTTGCTTGTAAAGTCCATTGAACACCTAAATCATTTGCTAGCTGTTTACCTACTGTATTGCCATGAGGAAATCATTGTACTCAAACATGCAAAGTGCTCCTGTTTTGAGACAGCAACAGTCCAAATGAAATCTCTGTCCGGAAGAAAACGGGATGGAGTTGTGTTGTTTAAACCTACATTCCCTCCCTCAAATGTTATGGTAAGAATCCCATGACTTTTGAAGAGCTGATTTATTTAACTGCGAGTTGCATCCTGTGAGGAACTTTATGAGAGGAAAAATAAGGGTTCCTCCGTCTTTGAGATCTGCATCTGTTAAAACCTTAGTTGATATTTTGAGACTATGTGTTTTGGTTCAGATACTGTTAGAACTCTTCTGAGTGCTCATACTATATGTGGGTCAAATTGTCAAAATCTTTCCAAGACTTAAAAATCCTGAGTATTTTCTTTTTAAATTCCCATCCTCCTGGAAGCAGTCTTTCTGCAATTTGCATTTAAAAGAAATAGATGGCAAAGCTTCTACAACATCAATTTCATTCTGAAACAGAAACTACTGTGATTTTTCCAACTTGAGGGGCTGTCTGTAACCCTAGAAAATATACACAATTTTTAACAAGGCAAAAGTATTTCTGAATCTAAGGTGTTCCCTGATGGCCAAGCTCTACAAGTAGCTAAGTGCCTTTAATGCCATGGGAGCAGCCTCATTCTTCCTTCTCTCTTCTTATAGCTTTTATCAGAAGCCAAGGGTTTTACCAAATGTAATTGTTATTCTTTCTTATATGCATGCACATTAATAATAAGCTAATAGTATCTACAAAGCTCTCACTAAAAAAAAAATTATAACGTATACGGCGTACAAATGAGTGAGTGTGTAGCAAAATGACCCGTAATAACAGTTTCTCTAGTAGGTTGTATTTCTGTCCCTAACTAATGCAAAGTGTACTCCAATGTATATCCATTGCTATTACTCCCTGTGCTCTGAACTCTTTCCTCGTCATTGTTGCTGGCCCTTTGTTGCATTGTTGCTGCAAACCTTTTATATGAAGAGGAGGAGGGAGAAGACTGTGTGACTGTACCTGTGTGCAGCACTGGTGTTTAGACTGAAACCTGTAAGTTTGCCTGCATCATCATTTTCACCTTTCATTGGGGAGTGTCTTAGGTTTCTTCCATTCGCCTGAGGTTCTGACACGGCCTCCTCTTAAATCAAGCTTGAAGGGAAATTGATTGAAAAGAAAACACCATTATGGGAAAACAATTTATTCCCTTCCCCTTGACAGAAGGCAGAGTTTTGTCTATACTGTGGAATAAATATTAGCTGGCTGTTTGCTTTAAGAAGTGGAAGCTACTCATTCCCCTATGATGGCTTTGGTCATTATTTGAAATGGGATTTTTCTTCTACTCTGTACAGTCATTTCATGTCAAGACCACATAGTAAGCATCAGATACCCTATGCCCTGCTGAATACCCACCTGTTTTTTTCTCTTGCATGTGCAAACACACAAATGCAGCTACATGTATGTACATACCTACATAGGGGAAAACATTTTCCAGACAGTTTTTTGCTGATTGATTCCTCTTTATTTGCCCTTAATTGATCCAGCAGTCTCTACTGTGGTGGGATGTTTGAGGAAATGTGAACTTGCCTCTTGGTATCCTTTAGTGCCCTTTCCTTCGTTTGGCTCCTGGAGCGGTCATCTTTGGGTAGACAGGGCCCGGTACTGTTGCTGTTCCTCAGATGTGATCACTTTTAGGTCCCTAGGATTTTTTATTTATTTTTTTTTTTTTAAGTTTTATAAGGCTAAGACCTTGTGCTGAGGCTGTTGGTTGCTGTAGAAGACTTGCTCCGTCAAAGGGCAGATCTGGAAAAATGCTGCCATTGAAGGTTCTCAGCCATCTAGGTTCTCAGCCGTGCTCCTGGTCAAGGCTAGCAACCATGGCAGATTTGTATTTTATCAGTGATTGCCTGAGCCCTCATACAGGGCTTTGGAGGCCAGATACTACCACAACTAATGCTTGACAAAAGGATTATGTACAGATTGCACAGCTCTACAATTTTGCCAATAAAAGTCCGTTGTGATCAGATCAAAAGCCCTAGAAAGGAGATCAGAAAATAGAAAAAATGGCAGTTTCAAGCAAATCAGGCATCTGCTTTGCCTGTAGTATGACAGGTAGGTGACCCAGTGGGTCCTGTCTCCAGGGGTGAAGAAAAGGGAAGGGCCTTGGGAAGACTGAGGGTAGATGGAGAGGCTGAGGAGTGTGACTAGGAGAGAGTGCTCTCCTCAAGGAGGAGCTTGGAGGCTGGCAGCAAGGCTTCTCTGTCAGGGACAGGAGGGTAAAGTTCAGAGTGCCAGGCTGAAAAGCCAGGCATCCTTTATCAGGACAGGGTAGCAATTTGCCCTCTCTTCTGCAGGCTTCACGCCAAGATGCAGCTGCTTGGGACAGATATGCAAAGGAAATATGGAAATACTTGGCAGGTAAGAAGGAAATGCTAGCGGTATCTTCTTCCTACCGTTGGAAAGTTTTAGAGTAGTATACTCGGAGCCCAAACAGAGCTCACAGTGCTGAATGCACAGGCATTAACAGTTCTTCAAGTCCAGTGCATTTTCCTCATAACATTTTTCCTCCCTGTCTTTGTCTGAACAGTGACTCTGTTTGTAGGCTGTGTATCCTGGAGTGTTTCTGCTGGGCGGCTCTGCTGTAATTCTCCTAACTGTTTGCAGAGTATCATTGGTAATTTCTATGTAAATTTGCTCAGGGTAGCAATTGAGCAGCTTTCTGTTGACAAATGAAGGAACATCTTAATAGCAGAGAGGCTGCTTAAGTCTCTTTGGAGGGAGCTGAATTGGCATCTTGAAGGTCATGGGAAAATCCAGTTACTGTAATGTGGCTAATGGGAGCCCTCTCTGGAATGTCCTGCTTGACTTGGTGCTGCTGTTTCTCAATGAGGTCTCCACTCTGCCAGCTTTGCAAGGTGGTCACTAGGGTGAACCTTTCAGCTTGCCATGATGCTTCAAAATAGCAATGCGGTTCACCTGGAGGGGGGGAGGGGGGGGGGAGAAAGAAAGAAATAAATTGATGGAGTTTGAACTTTTTGCTTCCTGAAATTAATTCAGAAGGAAAGGCTGGGAGGACTCATTGTAAACAGAAGTTTCAGTGGAAGGAGAACAGTTTCACCCATGACCTTGAGCCCTGAATCTTCTTAGAGCAGACAGAGCGACTGACTTGCTTCAAGTGTGAAATTGCTCTAGGAAGGAGGTATACTTGTATGTACCCTTCTGCGTAATCTGTGTAGATTTTGCACATCAGCTGACAATAGTATTCATATCCTTGTCTCCTATTTTATTTTTGGGAGAAAATTTGGATTATTTTTATTTGCTTCTTGTGAATTTGGTTTGGTTTTGTCTTCCTTGACTCTTGGGTGTACCTCATCGAGCTGTCTGCGGAACAATCACAAAAAAAAATCCATGGTTGAAGTTATAAAGGTCTCTACAGGAGATTGAGGGCTGAGTAAGCTGGAGGTCAAGTAAAGAAACAGAAAATGATTTTAAATGTGTTGGAAGATGGAAGTTTATAAATTGGATGTGATTTTTTTCTTTTTTCTTCTTTGTCCCAACGTGGATGGCTTTCTTGCACTTGTGCCCTCCTGGAAGGCAACTACTAGACAGACACTCAGACATTACCACAGATATAGATATCTATAATAAATTGCCCAGAGAATTATTTTGTATTTTTCCTCTCCCAATGCCAAAATCACTAATGAGCAGATGAGAAAACAACTTACCTTTATGGGGACTCTTGGGTCCTAGTGGAACCCTCAAGTATCTGCATGCAACATTCCAGTTGCTGCTTCAACCACATCTGAGTGAAATGTGCTCAGATGCATACCAGTGCACAGAAAATAGGACAGGAAATGACAAAGAATTTTTAATTCAAATTGCTTATCAGGTCTTTTTTTGGTCACTCCCAAATTCTTCGCTCAGCATTCAATGTAGGGTCCAGGGTCCAATGTAGTACATGTTGTGTGAATGTATATGACAGCGTGACTTACACCCTTAGGAACTTCCAGTCAAAAACAACAATAAGAATACAACAAACAGGAAAAAAGGAGAGCGAGAAAAACTGTGGTAAGTACAGATGTAGAGATAAACAACATGAACAAATGGAAAGTTCCAAATGAGTTGTGATTACTTATTACGTGCTTGATAAAACAAGATAATGAATCTGAATCTTGTACAGACCCCAAACCAGGCATGCAAATAAAATAGGAGCATTTTATAACCACCACATAAAACTAACAAAAACTTTTTCTACTGAAAAGTTTGAAAAACTCCCAACGTCTTCCCATCCAGACAACTTCTTTTACCCCAACATGTAAGCCAAACAACTGATAGGAGAGAGACAGAAAGCCAGTCTCTCTGCCCAGTATTCTTACTAATAAGCTGCCAAAATACAGCCACAGCCTCAGCTTTGCAGTCAGTGATACTAATGTGGCACTGTGCTTCTGGAATATGTTGAACACAATTAGCTTAACAAAAGAAAATACAAAAGAATGGAATGTCTGTATTCTAATTCAGTGTAAAGCAAACAGATGATACATTATTTAACTAGTTAAATCATTCATGCAAAGACATTTTTAAATGGATAATGTAAAAAAGATAAAAATAATCAGTTGAACTATCAGCTCACTTCTTTTAACTCATGCTCATTCTTGTCAGAGTTCATAAAAGTGCAAACAACTCAACTGAGCAAATATTTTCTTGGAGATGTCTGGTCTGGCTACGAGGAAATTAAAACTGAAGTACACTGACAAAAAAAAAAAAATAGAAAAAAAGAAAAAAACAACTATCCAAAGCCGGGATTCCTTAATAACATGCAATTTTGTTGTCTTTTGTTGTTTTTCTTTCTGGTGCACACAGTCCTGAGATTAGAAATGCATCTTGCATGGAACTAGGAAACTAGGAGGTACCTTAAGTTTTCTCAAGCAGTCTACTTCATTATGTTGTGATCTAATTTCACAGAACAGAGAGGGGCTCTGATGAAGTTTGGAGAGAGTTTTGAAGTATCTTGACAGTATGCATGTTACCACGATGCTAACTTGACACAAATTGTTGTGCTCAGGTGTGTGTCAGAGGCTCTGAATTACTATCAACAGTTAATGAAGATTCTACTTCAGCTCCCAAAGCACGCATGCACTTTATGAAGACCTGAATGGGATCATGACTTTCCAAAAGGTCACCTTGTGCATAACAGTAAAAAACCAAAACAAAACAAAAACAGGAAAAAAAACACCAAAACCAACAAATAGCCGTGACTTCTGCAATTAACCAAAATTTTTGATACCTCATCGGTACATTTCTCGTAAGTCTAAGGATGCATAAGTCTTCAGGGGGCAGTACTGACCCTGTCTGCAGACTAAGATAGTCATGATTTTGTTTTGGCTTTCCTGTTTTATCATTATTGCTGCAGATTTGCATGACCAGAGTTTCAAAGCATTTATCTCGCTAGGGGTCATCTCTTGATTTCTCAGAAAAGGAGGAAAAATGGTATATCTTATTTCACAAGTGTTGGTAGTGAATGTTAAGGTGGGTTTGTCCTAAATGTCTGAATTTTTATGTGGTCATTCTGATTCCAAAGGGGTGAACCCACATAACGATTGTATATGCCTTTTAGTTGATTCAGTGAAGTGATGCCAAAATTGTGGCATTCATGCTTTTGATTAGTGACAGGCTGCAATTGTGATTTAATTGTGGTCTCATATCTTGATGGTGAACCAAACATTGAAACATGGTATCCCTTGTATGTACAGGCAGGGATAAATTTAATCCCTGTAGTGTCACAGCGGGCATGGTTTGGATCCTAGTCTGCGTGTCCTATGGTCACCCTTCTACAAAGGTTGAATAAGCTTTAAGTGCTTCTACTAATATTTATTGTCATACAGTGCGATACCCATACCTAGATAGTACAAAATGAGGCACATTAGAAATGCCTGAAGTCTCTATGAAGTTGCCGTTCAATGATTCTAAGTTATACTGGTGGATAAACCAGCGACTGTATGCAGGATGGTAGGGGAGGCACTTGTAATGTGCCTCTAAAACACATCTGAAATTTGATTCCAGAGCTCTGTGACATGTGCCCAACTTTGCCCTCTTTCTCAGCACGTAAACAAAATAAGGAGCCTAAAATATGGGACGTAAGAAGGTAGGTTAAGAGAGTAGGGTATGTATTCAGTTTAAAGTTAGTGTTTGATGTAGAATAAAGAGAACATAAGGGAAACTTACCTGCAGAGCAGTAAAGGGATCTCATAAAGAAAGTGTGGATTACCAGGGAGAAAAGAAGATGTGAGCTCTTCTTCCTGAACAAGGAATTCAGGTTCAGTATTAGTGAAAACGATTTTCTTTTCAGAATATTGAGACTGCAGAAGAAGTAATTTAGTATAATTATTATAAATAGGAATGTTTTTAGATGATCCAGTAATAAAGCGTTGTAATTGCAGATGAAGGATGCAAATAAAGCAAAGCAGAAAGGGGAAACTGGGAGAAAAAAACCCCAAACCAAATGGAAAGAACTTGGTCATTAGGAAAGTGAAGCCGCAAGGCAAAAAGAGGCAGAGAGAAGACAGAGACCAAGAAGTAGTTCACAGTCAGTGTTATGCACTGTATGATGATTTCTTCCAACTATGGTAGTAGCAGCCTGGACAGTTCAAGGAAGGGGCACATGCTTGCAAGTGGTAGCCCACTAAGAGCAGTAACATGGAGTAGCCCCACTGCCACCTTAGCCTATACCGGAAAGGAGAGGAATTAGGTGCTGGGGTGCCATGTGCTACCTGGACTGCAGGTTTCTACCACCAAAAGTTTTGTGGCAGTTGAGCAGCCTGGCTTTGGCTGCAGCTCTGAAGTGGGAGGCTGGCTGGTGGGGGCGGGGTGGGGGTGGTGGCCCTTTCCATAGACACCTGCTTTCCCACCAGGAAGCACTGCTGCTGCTGTCATTCCAGTGCCCCCATGGGACAGGAAGGGATAAGGGTGGTGTGCTCAAGCTCTTGTGCTGACTCAGCATTCCCAATCTACTTTATTTTGCCTTTCAAAATTCAGTTTTGGCAGTTCTGCTGAGAAATCTTGAGTTAGTTTTAGCAGGGGGAGGTAATGATTGCAAATAAATTTTGCTGCAGCCACGTTGCATGAGAAGCTTTTGGAGAAAAAAAACATGCCGTTTATATTCCAACTTTTAAAAAATTCTATCCTTCTTTTGCAGCTGCCTTTTTTCTACTTCTTCACTCCTGTTCCAACTTCTTCTTGCTGTTCCTTCTCGTCTCCTTTTTCTGCTTCTATATTTCTTCCATTATTTTACCTTCCATTTTTTTCCTCTGCAATATGTTGCTCTTTTCTTCTCTCACTTCCTTCCCCCAGTTCCCTTCCTCCTCCGCTATGTGCAGTAAATGATATTTTTAACATTTCTCAGCACTGACTGCCTGGTCTGTGAAGATTGAGGGTTTGCTAGCAATAGGTAATCATGTGCTAAATTGCAAGTCAGCCTGCAGGTGGCTACTATGTTGATGAAACTTGGGTCTGGCACAGGTTGATTAGTAAGAAACAGTCCTTTTCTCTAACAGAATAAAGAGATTTATTCTAACAGAACATCCCTCAAACAGCATCAGTCAAAAGTGTGAAACTTGGGCTGTTCTGCAGTATCTCCCAGAGTCCTCATTCTTCCTGGCTGTGGATGATGGTCTCTCTCTTTATCAGGACCCACCTAGCTGTTTATTGAAACATTGTGGTAGAAAGGTAGGCTTTAGCTTCACTAAGAGGTTGTATGGAAAGTAACTCAGATGTAGATAGCAAATGGACCTGGAGATGTGTGAAAATACAGCAAATATGTCAGGGAATGGACAAAAGGTTATGGTTGAGTTTTCCAAGTTCTTTTCCCGGCTCTGCTGTCGATATGTTGGGCTTCGGTTCTCCCACCTGTGAAATTTCTGTGTTGTTTTTTTTTTTTCTTGCAAGTCTTTTCAAGCACTTGTGAGGCTCTTGAGTGAAAAGCTGAAATGTCAAAGGAGTTTAGTTTCTATCTTCACCAAGTTGCCGAGCAGATGGCCTCCACTTCTTTCCACTCACTTCCCAGTGAAGTAAAGGGAAGTGTCTCCCTGAGGTTTGGGACCATGCTTAATTTGGAGTTTGACCCTTCCAAAGCACTCAATGAGCGTGGGCTCTCCCACAAATAGCACAGCTACTGCCCGTTTCAGGTTTATTCTGGTCTGGACCTTTACTGTTCAGGTGTTACTGTGCTGACCTGTCATATCTACTAAAGTTGAATCTTTAGAAATTGGAAAGAGGGATGTCACAGTTCTTAAACCATTAGGTTTACCTTTGCTACCTCATGCAGGCTGAACAGCAAGAGCCTTGTACATATGCTAGTTTGACACCTAAAACATATAGTTTTAATCTCAACTCAACTGATTTGATTTATAACAGCAAGATTTTCCTTTAAACTTGCAAGAAGTATCTCCCTGTAGGCCTGTTCAATGAACAGCTCTGTATCACAGTGAGCCTCTTAACTTATTCCCCCCCACTTTTTTTTTGTCCATTATCCTAAACAAAGACTTCTGTTCCCATCAAGCTTTGGTTTTATTCTGTTTGAAGTTCCATATCTATTAGGTTGAGCAGGGCCATAGTAGATGGAAGTGACGAAGGGGAGCATACATGGTGTATCGAGTTTATATGAGAGAGGATGGCCCAGTGAAAAGTATCTTGGATATTTGATTTCATCCTCCTCTTCACTGTGCTTTGAAAATGAGTCATTAAGTGCATATGGCACCAGGCATAAGAGGAGGGGAGGATTGATGCTGGCAGTCACAGTGCCCCTTCTCATACCTACCAAGGCCAACTCCAAGCTCCCGATGATGGGGCCGTGCTCCTGGCAGGCCTGGCAGTCTCCAGCTGACCTCCCTGTCAGCCTGCTGCTTGGCACCTGCCATTGCCTTCCTTAAAACCAAATCCATCAGTCAAAAATTATCTTTGTTTGAAAAAGAGGATGTTCATAAGGGTATGGAAAGGCATGAGAATACAACTTTGCTTTTGTTTTGCTTCTGCAAGAAACTACCCATATTGTATAATCCTTTTAACATTCCTCAGAGCTATTCAGATTGGTTTAGATGCTTAAGAAAAATCCTTTGTTTCTTTAATCATTTTAAGAAAAGTAAAGAAAGAAAAGTATCCGATTTTCCATCAGTCTTGCTGTTCAGTACTGGCTTTGCTTTTGATAGTAGTTTTTCTTTTACTTCAGTATCAGGTTATGAAGTTTCTATTCAAACCAGCTGGAAATGTTTACAGAGAACAGTCTAACTGACATGGACTGGAGGCTGGCCTCTTTTAGGAACATCCCAGTTGTCTTCCACCAATCTGATTTCTTACCCCTATAGGCAGGAAACTGAGGACAGAGTATGGCACGGTGTGTAAGCCCAGCAATATCTAATGCTTCTTTGCTGCAGTTACTGTGAAAAATCCCATTACATTTCACTAAAATAATTGACCGCCTTATTACTAAATTTGGAAACTGTGATTCTCGTGGGGATTCTTACATTAGATTTTTGCACATAATTGTTTTGAGCTGGGTATTTGAGTCCTGGGAAAACTCTAAATTAATGAAAGAGAAGGTTGCTGTGCTCTTATGTGGGATTGGAGTATCTGTGGATGCTGCAGGTCACATCCTAAGTGCAGTGGGAGGGTGGTGGGGGGCCATCACATGGATAACAGAGCTTTGCAAGCACTGTGGCAGAGTTGTTATGAAGGATGCTTGTTCTTCATTCTCATTGTTTGTGTTCAATGCAATTACAAGATTACTTCTACTAGATATTGGAACGACTCCTAACCTATGGAAAAATCTGAACCTCCCACATCCCTCCCTCAGCAATGTTGCAAGTCCTTCAGCTCTCTCCCCCTAATCTCATCACACATGCAGAGGCACAAATGTTCAATACTAAAGGCTGTAAATTTTCTTTTGTCTTTTCTTTAAGCTGTCTAAAGATTTAATTTCTCAGAGGAGGGATATGTGCCCCTTACTAGCATCCAAAATTGTAAAGACTAACTTCTCTGTAACATAGACCAAATGAGATCTGAAGGGGTTGGCACACAGCCTCATCTCTTGCTCCCTGTCTGTGTCTTCCACCCTCATTTGCTTTATATATAAAATAAAAATGTCAACTGACTCAGAGACAAACTGTGATCGGCATTTCTTGCGTCTCTATAAAAGCTGCCTTGATTATTCATCAGGGCACACTGAGTGCAGGAGGAGAAGTGATGACATGTCACTTGTGTGTAAGCACCTAGCACGTTCCCTTTGAAGTTAGCATTGAATCAAAGTCCCCATCAGCCCTGGAGCTTACAGTCAGCTCTTAACTGTAAAAAGTATTTTTAAAAAGTAGTGTATATTGATGACAAGAAGGAGGGGGCGAGCACTGTATTGGCAAACAAGAGGGAGGATTTGAAGAGCAAGGGAGGAGTAGGGTAGCTAGGCTCACAGGGACGTAGGAAGTTTGTTGCCTTTCATTGTCTTGATTTTTGGCTGATTTCTTCTGACATTAGTTACAGCATTGGGTTTTTCATATTTATTACTGCCAGTTCAAAATAAAAATGAAAAGAGGACTTGGAAGAAACAGATTCTGTTACTATAGATGGCTAGAGTGGTGCTTAATATATCTATCTCATTTCTGACTTCTGTCAGCTGAAACAGCTTCTTGTCTATTCCTTGCCTTAAAAAAATTAAGTTTCCTATGGCAAAGTTACGGCACAGCCACACCCTATCAAACTCAGTGTTGCAAAATCTCTCCATCAGACAGTCACCCAAATGCCATCGTGCAAACATTGTGACACTAAAGCTCACCCATGGCAGCAGAATGCTGTTATCCACTCACTAAATTATATCGTATAGCACCTCTCCTTTTTGTGGCACAGAAATAGCATAACCAACCTTTAGCTGTTGAGGTCAATGCCAACAAATTTTTGGCCATCTCGCTTCATGGTTATCATTATGCTTCGCATTGTAATCAATGAGAACTTTGCAATGATTGGTTACCAGATAGTGGATAAAAATGTGGGTGGGCTTTTAGTGCCACAGCTTTGGGAGGAAGACAAAATTACTCACGTATATATACAGCACGCAAAATGGGAAAAGGAAGTGGTGGCGATGATTACCTGTAGTGAAAGTGCTGTGAAGGCGCTGATCCTGCTTAAAAACTGCTGAGTTTTCTTGGATGTGGCTGTTCTTTCCATTTGAAAAACAGCAATGGATTCTTCAGTATGGTATCACTTCTTGGAAGTTTAAAAATCTCACTCTTGAATATTAAAATTTGCTGCTTAATACAAAAAGCCATTTGTAAATACTTTTTAAATTAAAGCACTGAGTGTGACTACCAATATATGTGGGGTCAGATTACTCCTTTCTTACAGGGATTTGTAAAAATGTTTCTCTATTTTGTAGGTTTCGTAGACTTTAGTGTGAGCATGTAATCATGCAGTCATCTATCTTAGAAAGCTATTTATGAACAGTGGTTTAGCATTTGCTACTTATCACTCCCCCATTTAAAAAGTTTTATTCCTCTAGTCAGGAACTGGAAACAATACAGTGCTACCACTCGCACACTTTGAATAGGGAATAATTGAAGTGAGCAGCTCCCAAGTGTTCTGGAGGCGGAAATGTGCTCAAATGAAGTATTTGGTGGATGCCTCTGAATAACAAATCCATTCACAGAAATCTGGTTCAGTCCATGAAGAATAAAAAGGGGCCAAACTTGCATGGATTTTTATTCTCAGTGAGTTATGTATCGAGCCATAACCATTATTATTTAATATTTATACTAGTGCTGATGATAAAAGGCTTAGCAAAAGTGAGTTAGAAGTGCTGCCTTCAGCAGAAAGTGTACAACCTATGCTGGTCACGAGAAAGAATGGGTGATAAGGCAGAGCTGTGCTGTTGTGTGTTTCCACATGTGCATCAGAACCTTGTAGTTTGTACTAATAAGGAGCCCTCTGGTTGCATCTAGATGTGTATTCCAGGAAAAGAGTTGAGCTATTAAATGGCAATGCAGGTTTTTAACTATTTACCCCTCCCTCAAAAAGACTGGGAAGGCTGGGGTTTTAAATCTGGTTATGCTAAATACACAGCTGTGTTAGATGCCTTCAGCAGTGTTTCTTTTCTACTTACACATTGACTGTGGGAATAGATCCCAAACCCTTTGAATCTGAATTTGGTAGCAAGGATTCAGAAGCTTGGAGGCTCGTCCTTACCACAGATAAACCAGTATCACTCAAAAAACTGGTCACCAAAGTCTGCTCCACTGAATTTCCAGTGCTTGCTATTTTCATTTATGCCATATATATGTAAAGTGTTATGTTTATAGCGCTTTGGTGCTTCACCAAAAGGAGCAGAAGTCACAGAGGTAGTTGCAAAATAATGTAGCTTGTAAGGGTTTTGCTAAAGAACTTTTTCATAGAATCATGGAGTGGTTTGGGTTAGAAGGGACCTTACAGATCACCTAGTTTCGACCCCTCTGCTACGGGCAGGGACACCTCCCACTAGACTGGGTTGCTCAAAGCTCCCTCCAGCTTGGCCTTGAACACTTCCAGGGCTGAGGCATCCACAACTTCTCCAGGCAAACTGTTCCAGCGCCTCACCACCCTGACAGTAAAGAATTTCTTCCTAATATCTAATATAAATCTACCCTCTTTCAGTTTAAAACTCTTACCCCTCATCCTATTGCTACACACTGATAAAGAGTCCCCCCCAGTCTTTCCTGTAGGCCCCCTTTAGGTACTGGAAGGCCACTATAAGGTCTCCCCGGAGCCTTCTCTTCTCCAGGCTGATCAGCCCCAACTCTCTCAGCCTGTCTTCATAGGAGAGGTCCTCCAGCCTTCTGGAGCCCTCTTTCCTACCTTGTAAACCGCTTTAAAGAATATGTTTTATTGAATTTAGAAAATTGATCTGTTACTTGTCCCAAATATGACACCTGTTGTACGTGGTTAGATTCCATTCTTTGTTGCAAATTTTAATAGGTAAGCTCAAGGGAAAATTAAAGCTCTATGTTTTCACACGACTTCACAAAATTGTTTCTAGTTCAGATTGTACTTTAGATGTCTGTGTAACTGCAACAATGGTAACATTGTGAGTTGAGAGCTGAAAGGGGCTGAGACGGGATGTTTTTCCAAAAGAAGAGCCTACTTTCTGGAAGCTGAATATGAAGAGAAAACAACTAATCCTTTAGCTGAGAAGACAACTTTGGCTTGAGAACTTAATGTAAAACTTCACCAGTTGTCTCAGAGTGCATTTTTAATTTAGAAACTTAATGATTGTAACAGTTTCCATCACTAACAAATTTGCTGAAATAAAACATGTAACAATGATCAGATAATGTTACTGGAGGAATGATACTCATGAAAAATTCTAGTAAGATTCGCCATATATTCTGGGAGATAAGTGGTTGTGGATGAAACCTTGAGGGGTGCTTGTTTCTAAATTCTCTCATGTTTTGGTACTATCATTTGTGTCCAGTCTCAGTAATCTGAGAATGGGTATTTTCTGTCAACATCTAGGATTCTTTACGCATGCTGTAGCCAAATTATTCTTTTCATTACCACGTATGAATTCTAATGAATTTAATGGGAGTGATAGAAGAATAATTGAGAGGGGAAGATTTCCACCCCTGAGAAAAAAAAAAAAAAAGGAAAAAAAAGAAGAAATTACTTCATGGAGCAGAGCTTGGCATTAATGCTTAAACAGATGGCTGTGATGATAGGACTGCAGGCACCAGCAAGTCAAGGTAGAGCGGACAGAGAATATTTGTTTTGTACATGTGCATGATAAGTGGGAGCAGTCACATCGCTTGTTCTTTTTATAATGTGAGTCATGACAAAATTACTTTAGCTTTCAGGAATTTGAAAGAGAATGAGGGGAAGAAAACACTTGGCATCTGCAATTTAATGCTTTTAACTGGAGAAAGAGAGCTAAGCTAATACTCAAGTGTTTCACGTGTTGCAGCCAGGCGCTAATATACCCAGAGGGTAGTTAAAGACTCCTTGGAGAAACCTCACAGCCACCTCATTCTCGCCTCATCACGACAGCCTCCCTTCCCACAGCTTAAAAAAAAAGAAGAAAAAAGACACCCTTAGTTGCCAGTAAGGTGGGAGATGTGTGGATCGTTTTTCAGCCCTGCTATTCTCAATAGCTCTCCTACTGTGCCTTCTTTTCAACTGGGCCCTCAGATGTTTAAGTCATTATCTAATAATTTTCTCTATGTAGTGGCACCTCAGGTACAATTTCTTTCAGGTCAAAAGAAATCCAGGGTGAGTTCCCAACTGTTGCTATCCTGCCAAAAAAAAAAAAAAGACCTTTCAATACAGCATAATGGCACTGAACATAAGTTTGGTCCTGTTCTTCCAAAACCCAAAGACTGTCAGTACCTGAGGTGAAGGAAATCCTCTGTTCCATCTTGGTAGTCTTAGCGTATGAGCAATGCTGCCTGCTAAAGCAGTTCTGATTCCATCCTGTGGGAGCAGCAATAGAGGAGGTACATCCAGTCTCCCATAAGTCAGTCAATTACAAATTCATTGTTTAAAAAAAAAATAAAAAAAATGGGGGGGGGGGGGGGGGGGCAGGGGAGGTGGAGAGAAACATAGTTGCTGTTTTGCTGAGAGTGTCAGGTTACAGAAGTAAGAGATGGAGAAGCCCTGCCATAATCCATTTAGTCCGTTTGCCTAAACTCAAAGCAGAATTATTCCCCAGCAGTATAATCTGCAGGGTTTTTCTGTTATGTATAAAGGTAGCATTTATTACATATTTATTACTGCAGAGCCACTGGGATTTTCATGTTACTATTGCAGCTAATGAACTGGCACAGCTCTGCCCTAAGGTCTGACCTAGGCAGCTTCTTGGGCTCTCGTCTGTTTTCTTGCCAGCAAATCATCACTGGCTAACTTTGCTGTCCTGAAGGGGTTGCTCCTGGATTCAAAAACACTGAAAGGAAGAGTTATTTGGATGAGAAGAGACAAAGGATGAAGGAGAGGAAAATAGTTTATGTGCTGGAAAATATAATACAAAAGGTGACTGCTGAGAAATCTTATTGGCAACCAATTATTCAGTTCGTTGGCAACCAATTAGTCAGTGTTGTGAATACCTCAAATTCCTTTAAGTCATGGGGTGCACATTAGCTTGCAGGATTGAGTCTATGGTACTGAGATTCATAAACCTTAATTATCAGCAGTTCCTAGACGTATTTGGCTGTGAGTCATGGCAAACAGGGCAGTTCTGGGTTTATCTTAACAAGTTCTGTCTCTGTGCCTGTGTACTGAAAGAGGCTCTCCCTGCCATGCATAATGACCGTGTTTCAATGACACAGTTGATCCAGCTTTAGGACATCTCAGATAAAAACAGAAAAGCTGGGCCGCATCACAGCAATAAATTCATTCTGCTTTCTCAGATTTGTTCAAAGGATTTTGGTGTGTACCGGTAGACTTTGTGCTGGATCTTGGACTGTCTGTTTATGCACCTCTGATTATATGCTGGGTCAGGTATATTCAACCCCAGCTGGTATGACAATGGCCTTAAATGCTCTATCATATTCTCTGGCTAATTTAAGAGGTGCAGCTGTGGGCCTATGGCTTGATCTGTATCAGATTAGTACTGTTAGGCAGTGTAGAAGTCTGGTATTGATTGTGCAACCGCGCCTTCCTGTCAGAACATTCAGGGATAGCCAGCAGAACGTGGTATGAGAGAAGTGACAGGAGTCTCCTTTTCAGGGTAAGGGATTAAGGGCTATTAAAGATGCTCAGCTCTGTTACAGTTTTGTTTGTCTTGCTTTGCCCTGTGTCTTGGCAATCTGTATCAGAAACTTTCTTCTCTGGTCCAAGCCACCATCATGATTGTGCTTCCAGGCACATCAATAGGCTACATACAGCTCATGCAGCCAGGAGTTTGGTTCCTGCAGATTTTCAGAGCCTGCTCTGTGGTCTCAGAATGTTGTTATGCGCCATCCTTGCTTTCATTTATCAGAGAGAAAGTGGGATGTGCAAATGATGCCTCTGAGGAAACCAGAAATGGAGAACTTCCTTTGTTGCTGTTGGGGAACATCAGGTATGTTTGGCATGACACTGGTTTTGGCTCAGCTCAAGGCTTCCATGCAACTTGCAGATACATCTTTACACCACTGAAATCAGCTATTGACTTAGTAAACCAGGTTGGCATTAGTCTTTAAGAAGCTATTTGGAAAAGGGTAGGTGTGGATCTGGACTCAGCAGACCGAAATTCATCTTTTTTATCTAAAGACGTCTTTTGGTGCCAGAGTCTCCAGTGATGCTGGGAGATATGCTGATAAGTCACAAGCCTTTAGTCTGGTGGTTCCTGTTGGACTCAGTTCAGAAATGGAGGTAACTTGTCCTATTATGGAGTAAATCTTAAGGAAAGAAGGAGGTGTCACTGTTACCTCCCCCCTCGTATGTCTGTGGGACGCAGTTATATGCTGACCTCTGATGGTCCCTTTATCAGGGAATTGGTCTGGAAGTTTGAGAGTCAATTCTCTTAAATCATTTTCCTCTTTGTTAATATGAGTTGTTTCATACTCTACATTATAACTGTAAAGAAGGTTTTAAAAACATATGTTAGGCATTGGAATGCAGCTATTTCTGACTTGAAATGTGACAAATTTTTAGATTCACAGGTTTTTTCTCTGTCCACCTAAGTTCCCGTTTTGTTCTCTCTCTGGTCTTTTAAGCTTTGTGAGTTCACTCCCACTATTAACCTTTTTCTTAGCAGCATTCTCCTGTCACTGTGCTGCCTCACATCTAACTGATCTTCTGCTCACCCTTTTTAGGACTCATCTTTTTCTCTTGACTTGTACTGTTGTCTATTGCTACAGTATCTGAGCCAGTTCTCTTTTCAAGAATAGAGGGAACAGCTTTGTAAGCATGCAAAACTAAGAATAACTTTTTCCAGAGCTCACTTCCCCCCCACTCTTAAACTGTCAGAGGTTTCATACGTGGTTACACAGGGCAGGGAGAGATGGTGGGAGAACAGACTCTGGAGGATGAGGGAAGTGGGGGCAGAGGAGAAGAGACATCCTCCTTCCTCTTCCAGGAAGCTTTCCCCTAGGACTGGAACGATGTACCTCCGCCTAACTGAACAGACCAAAAGCAGAGAAATCTCTAGCGAACTCCTGGGTTTCCTCTGTCTCTTTTTTCACCCAGCAATACACAAAGCTTTGCTTGAGGCAGGTTCTTAATGATGTTTCTTGTTTTCTGAAGGAGTAAAAGGAATACTCTGCTTTCTGAGTATCATTCCAGCTATAATAGAAGAGCTTTTTGAAGCAAGCACGGTCAAGTTTTTCCTCCAGTTCTCAAGTTTGTCATCCCTTCCACACTGCCCTCAGTCAGTGTGCACGAAGCCTCTGGCACCCTAGAGGGAGTAAGTGTATCCTGGAAAGGTAATTCTTAGTCTCACGCGTGTATAAAGCTGTTCCCTGAAGTCCTGAATAGAGTGTTGGCTATGGTCCCAGCTGGAGACGAGAGCATAGTAAATTCAGTCTGTGAAAAGCCCACTTACACAGGCAGGATAGCATAGGCCGCTTGCAGTCATTTCTTACTTTTGCTGCTGGGATGCAAAGGGAACAGGAACAAGTCATCAGAGGACCAACATCCTGGGATAAACTTGGATCTAGAATTGACCTCTTCTTTGCTTACTTTCCCTTCTTTCCTCCTCCCATTTTCTTCTATTATTTAATTTTCTAAACAAACGTCCCCCAGTGTGCACTGTGTAAATATTGTCACTGAATTATTGTCTGTTTGCTTAGCTCATTAGAGAGAGCCATGATAAGCTTTTTAATTACAAAATTAGCTTCGCCAAATCAATTTCTTTCATTTAATGAACTGAAGAAAACTGCAGATGGGAGGGGTAACATTCCCTTTTCCCCCGAAGCATAAATTCACTACCTCCAACCCCGACGTTCCTACATAAAATCAAGGTAGCCAAGAAATAGATTTTCTAAGTTTTTTAAAAAATTGTGAGCATAAGAGTATCTTGTTCCTCCCTTTGTTTTATCTCTTGTGTAGTTAATCATTTTGGGGAGTTGGTTTGTGCTCCTCTCTTTTGCATTTTACTCTGTATATCCTGTACACTCCGTGTACACATGGAAAGGCTGTGGATGTTGTTTACATGGACTTTAGTAAGGCCTTCAACACTGTTTCCCACAGCATTCTCCTGGAGAAACTGGCTGCTCATGGCTCAGATCAGTGTACACTTCACTGGTTAAAAAAATTGTTGGATGGCCGGGCCCAAAGAGTGGTGGTGAATGGAGTTGAATCCAGTTGGTGGCTGGTCACAAGTGATGTTCCCCAGGGCTCAGTATCAGGGCCAGTTCTGTTTAATATCTTTATCAACGACCTGGACGAGGGGATCAAGCGCACCCTCAGCAAGTTTGCAGACAACACCATGTTGGGCGGGAGTGTTGATCTGCTGGAGGGTAGGAAGGCTCTACAGAGGGATCTGGACAGGCTGGATGGATGGGCTGGGGCCAATGGTATGAGGTTCAACAAGGCCAAGTGCCGGGTCCTGCACTTGGGTCACAACAGCCCCATGCAGCGCTACAGGCTTGGGGAAGTGTGGCTGGAAAGCTGCCTGGTGGAAAAGGACCTGGGGATGTTGGTTGAAAGCTGTCTGAATATGCGCCATCAGTGTGGTCAAGAAGCATCCTGGCCTGTATCACGAATAGTATGGAGAGCAGGACTAGGGAAGTGATTGTCCCTTTGTACTCAGCACTGGTGAGGCTGCATCTTGAGTACTGTGTTCAATTTTGGGCCCCTCCCTACAGGAGGGACATTGGGGTTCTGGAGCGTGTCCAGAGAAGGGCAACAAAGCTGGTGAGGGGTCTGGACAACAAGTCTTCTGAGGAGCGGCTGAGGGAATTGGGGTTGTTTATTCTGGAGGAAAGGAGGCTGAGGGGAGACCTTATCGCTCTCTGCAACCACCTCGAAAGGAGGTGGTAGTGAGGTGGGGGTTGCTCTGTTCTCCCAAGTACCAAGCGACAGGACAAGACAAAATGGCCTCATGTTGCGCCAGGGGAGGTTTAGGATGGATATTCAGGAGATTTTCTTCACTGAAAGGGTTATCGAGCATTGGAGCACGCTGCCCAGGGAAGTGGTTGAATCACCATCCTTGAAGGTATTTCAAAGACAGGTAGGTATAGTGCTTATGGACATGGTTTAGTGGTGGTTTTGGTAGTGTTAGGTTGATGGTTGGACTCAATGGTCTTAAAGGTCCCTTACAACGTAGATGTTTCTGTGATTCTATCTTCGCCTTAGAGCAGCAGTTACAAACCTGAATGTGCTTGAAAGCAAAACCATTCATGTAGCTTTCCTACCATGCTTCTTGGTGAAACCTTGCTTCTTCATGAAAGGACAGCACCCATGGAAGCAAGCTGCTCCAGCAATTCCAGAGGAAACTGGTTGGATGGAAAGAGATTGTTAGTGGCTTTACAGGCAGTTCATGTCAAGTGAATTGTAGTTCAGAAAGGAAGGCAGACAGACAAATTGGTTGAATTGCTCCACGGCCTGATGGATATGTTTGCACACCCTAGTTTTGCTGTAAGACCTTGAATTGAATAGAGTAAAACGTCAAAGACAGGATAGTCTGAGTGATACTTGGGCATCCACACGTAGACTAAGGCAGACGTAGGTGTACTGAACATTATCTTTCTCAGTTGTGGACTCTATGCCAGTGCATATGGTTATCACTTTTGTCAGTGGGGTGGCAGAATGAGTGGAGCGTCTGCGTTTTCATGACTAATTCACAGTCTAACAACTCAGATGAACCCGTCGGAGAAGATGGGTTTGTGCTAAGGTGCTGGTTAGGACTGTGGCCTGGAGCAAGTAAGGCAGGGACAAACTTACAGTTTTGTTAATTTAATTTTGAGGGTGGTCCTCTCCAGTGAAGTGGTAGGATAGACAGGTGTGTATAGTACTGTCTTACATGGCTTGAGTTAAATTTGCCAAAGCTTATCTGTCAGAACAGTCTATCTACTTGTTTTTTAGAACTGGAACTGGCAGTAAGAGAAAAGGTTTTCTGCATATTTCCTACTGTTCTTGTTTTGGTATATTTTCAGAGCAATGTTTCAGAAACTTTGGGCCAGAGTTGGATAGAAGGTGGGTGGTGTTATCCCCAGGTTCTGCCTTGAGCCTAAAACCGATTAGATATTCCTGCTAATGTGATCAGAATTGAGGTAATTCACAAAGCTAACACTTAACTTGTCACCTGTACACTTCAGTGTCAGTGTTCTGCAGAACTGTGTGGGGACAACCCACACCTCTCATAGCCTGCTCATTCTTACCTATCTCTCTGTGGGCTCTGTCAGCTCTGCCACTGGGACAGATTTTCTTAACAGTTCTGGTGACTTTAACCTTATTAACTCATCCTTTCTCAGTTTACTACCTGTAGAGAGTTAGGAACTAGTACAGTGGCATTGAAAAGAACCAAACTCTGAACAATATTTTTTTTAATCCTTAAAAAAAAATAAAAATACTTTGAGGTCACATCAAAACTACAGCCAATCCTCTTTCATCCAAATCAACACTCTAATTTCTTGCCACTCTGGTTATTGTTTAGATGAGAGAGCCACGGGGGCAGCCACAGGAATTAAAGGGAGGGGAAGGGGTAAAGCCAATTGTTCAAAGCTTCTGGAAGGGTTTCCCTGACATGTAGAGGAACTCCTTTCACCAGGCCACTGAAATCATGCATGGACATAGGGAACCAGCTGTTTGTTACTGTGCATCAGCCCTGCTCCCTATGGCTGGGAAAGCTTTGGCAGGAATATCAGAAAAGATGAGCCTGACTCTCTCCTGATCAGCATTGCATTGAGCTTGTTCTTAAACATAGGAACCAAGTTGTGGAGCATTTGTCTGCTGCTTTCATAATATAATGTTGGTATGTATTTAGTGAATTCGGTTGTCATAATGCTAATTTTCTGGCTGGCAAAAAATGACACAACATGGAAGTGCTGCTGTAGAAGAGGTGGACATGGCTATGACTGTTCTGAACTTCTTACTCCTAATTGCTAGGATAGCTCTTTGAAACTATAAATAGGAGAACAGCAATCAAAGCAGCTTCTTGAAGACTGAAGGGCAACAGTTAGCCATTTCTGCCTTCCACCCTCAGACTGTGCTAAGCACAGCTCTTCTGCTGCTCACTATAGAACCAGAGTGTGTTTGCCAAGTGAATCCATGTACTGCAGATGAACAGGTGTCCCTTATGTCAGATTACAAAATATCCTAGAGCTGCAAGGCCCATGGCCTCCTGGGGAGCAATAATGAAAGAAAATCTAATCTCCTGTATTTAAGCAGTAATAAGAATCCTCAGTGAAGCAGAACCCTTTTCTGTGCCTTTCTCCTGCTACCTGCTGTTTCGCATAATGATTATACCTACTGAGATGATGCATCCAGGACTTCTTTCTATAGTAGTTTGGCTACTCTGTAATGAAGGCAGGGTGGATGCTTTCTTTCAGCCCTTGTTTTGCTGTGCTCTCCAGTAGTCTGGTGATCATAAAGGTGAACAAGGAGTTTGAGGATATTTTGGCCTCTGGAACTCAGTTGAAGGCACCTTGATTTAAAGTGCTGTGGAGTCTTTAATAGCAAATAATAGTTATGTGAAGCATGTGAAGGTCAATGAACACCCATTACTATGTATTATTACTTTGTATATTCAGGATCCAAATGTATATTTGGTGTTTCATAAATACCAAGAAGCAGAAAAGTTAATGGGACACAACTGGGCTCATGCTTCCTGAACTTATTATAGGGCTAGCTGAAATGATACTTGCAGAGTGACTGAGCCTTTCTGGTTTTATGTATCTTTTCCTGGAGAACCATGCCTTCTGGAAAGAAGATTCCTAGCTTGGTGAGATTTTCTAGGAACCATTTCAATGCGGGTGAACTCTGAGGGTGGTGAGACACTGGAACAAATTGCCCAGAGAAATTATGGATGCCCCATCCCTGGTAGTGTTCAAGGCCAGGCTGGATGGGGCTTGGAGCAACCTGGTGTAGTGGGAGGTGTTCCTGCACATGGCAGGAGGGTTGGAACAAAATGATCTTCAAGGTCCCTTCCAACTCTAACCATTCCATGATTCAATTAGGAGCTGGTAAAAGGTGTAATACCAAAAAGGTGAATAGCTAGTCAGAGCCTGCTGAACCTTAGCAGTAACCTGTGTCTTGTTCCTTTCACGTCAAGGTAGGGATGAGCTATTAAGAACTGAAGAAGCCACTTCCCATTGCTTAAAAAAAGAAAATTTACAAGTAACATGGTCATTTCATTGTGAAAAAATCCCCCCGGGTTTTTGAGTTGTGTGCCTTTGCAACGGGCTAAATGAGATGTTGCGTGGCCATTGAGTTCATGAGTTGCCCCCAGAAGGGAGCAGGGAGTGGGCATGCACTCGCCCTCCTCTCTTGCGCTCCCACTTGCCTGCCTGCGCCTGCTTATGCAACCCTGCAGCTTTCCCACCTATTATCCTGCCTGCTGATCCGTGCCTGATGGCGGTGTCAGGCCTCCAACGCCATGAGCTCTCTGATTGCTGTACTCCGTGCTCTTTAACGTGACAATTAAAAATGATTTACAAATGGTCGTTTCGGTTCCAAATAGAGAGCAGCAAGAGGCTGTGATTCTCGCTGCGGAATCAGAGACGCCCAGCCATCTCAGCAGCTGCTGCCTTTGCATTCACTGCTCGTTTGTCCCCCAGGGTTTTACAAAGGATGCCTGTTCGTGAAGGGGTGCTTTGTGAGAGCTCTCTGTAGGGCCAGAGGAGTCAGCGGAGCAGAGTCAGCCTCCTGGAGATAGTGGCCTGTTTCCAGTAAGGAGACATTTGGTTTATTGGGCTGTTATGTGGATATCTCTGTAAGATGGAAGAAGACCATGCAGGAGGGCAAGTGCTAGCATGGGGACTGATTATTAACCATCAGTCAGGGAAGACCGAGTAGTGTTTATTGTTTGTTACTGTCCACCTTAGCCTCATAGAGAAAGTTGGCCTGAGATTGATCCATGAGCGTTTTGGAGAGTATTCATGCAACCTAGTTTTGCGTAACTAAACTGTAAGGCAGGAATCACTGTACAGTCTGTGGAGAGAAATGAGATCCTTCAGAGAGTTTCAGAGCACTGATGTCAGGCACTGATCCTGAATCACCTTCTGAAGAAGGCTGCTAGGTCCTGCAAACACGATATGAATTCCTGCTCCTCCCCTCTTTGTTACGCCAAGTAGCCTTGTCTGCCTAGTGCATCTATATTTGGCTTGGGGGAGGTATGGCTGATCTTGTGGTTCCCAGACCTGATGATCTGACACTTTTATCAAGTACTTTTGGTTTGTTAGGGTCAACTATGTTTCCAGTCTGTGACAGAAGGTCCTAAAGAAGTCCTGTGCATGTCTACCCTGAACCCAACCCCTAGCTCTGCAGCAACTGAGCTGTGTTATGATACAGGTATGCTCCAACAGGAAGAATTTTTCCAATCATTAATATTTTTCAGTGAAGAAGGAGCAGCTGCTATAATATTTTGTCCACCAACAGCAGTCAAGTCAATCCATGGAAGTGAAGGCGTATGCAAAGTACTAATGCTACTTCCCTTCCTACTCCTTTCTCCTCTTGCACATTTTAGTTCAAGTTGTGTCAAAAACTTAAGTTGTTTCTTGATTTATCTCACTAGGAAAGAGCCCATCTTGAATTTTGCATCCTCTTTACAGTAAGCTCTCCTTGTTTACAATTTACTGGCAGATGCTGACCAGTATCATCTTTCTCTGTGTGCTGCTCTGCCCATTGCCATGACTGTTCGTTTACTGCTGGGAATGTGATGGGATTGACACAATGTTGTGGGAGTGTGGGCAACCCTTTGTCCCAAAGGGATAGCACCGTGTAGTTAGTGAGAGGGAGCCACCTAATGAGGGTTGCTGATGTCAGTGTAACACTAAAGGATCTTCCAATCAGTCTGATACCAGCATGGGACACAGTCATGCTGTTTCTCAGAGGCAGATATGCGATAACCCAAAGTAAATTGCTGCTACCACGCAGTTCAGCAGAATCTGTTTGGCATTTTCTCAGCTGATCATGGTACCTTCTGCTCTCAGTGACAGATTAGCTCTGTTACAGAAAGATTTTACTCCTTTTGAATACAGAGATTGAGGTCTTAAGTGTTCTTAGTTCTACTCAGATGGATCATCAGCGGTCATAACTTCAAGGCTTGTTCACGTAGAGGGTTTGTGAGCTACAGGAAGTTTAGTTCAGCTACATACTACTCCCTGCTGCTCTGAAAAAAATGGGAGGAGTGGAAAATCACATTCAAAGGAGAAATAAGGAAAATAGTATGCATGTGAACAAGATCTGCATGCCACCCTGGCAGGAAGCAGATATTCTCATCTAGCGGCCATGCTGTGGCCTTCTCAGGAAATCCTCATTTTACACAGTGAAAGCAAGCAAGAAAATGGACTGGAAAGAGATATTTAGGCTGTACTAAAACAGTAAGCATAGATGAGTTAGAATTTTTCAGCTGTGTAGGTGTGGTGTCAAATGCTGTCCATAATGGAGTAAAAGAAACTAGTGATGTCAGACTCCTCTGCTACAGATTCCAGCCCCAGAGGGGACTTGTTCAAGTCTTGAAAGACTAGAAGAACACAAGGTTCGGCATAGCTCCATTGATGGAGTTGATTGGGGTACCTTGGGGAATAATTGCTGTGGGTAGAGGAAGGAAGGGTATGAGTTCTGAAGAGGGTGGCAAGATTATTGTAGTGCCTAGGCCTCAACTATCTGGGAAGAAGTGTTTGAGAAAATAAATTGTATTGCCTGTCCAAAGTTTGTGTAGTTCTGCTTGATCCTTTCTGTCATTCTCTGCTATAAGCTCTGGAAATATTTTCCGTATTTAAGGTAAAATGATGGATAAAAGAAACTGCAACACTATTTCAAATTGGAGAAAATAATTGTTATCTTCAATTTCACCTATTTTTGTTCCTCACCACTATCAACTCGGGATCGAGTATTTTGTTTTCATGCCATACAATATCATGTGCAACCTGACATAGTCTGATGTGTCACATACCTTGACATGACAGAGACTGACATCATGGGTCAGGACCTGGAGCACAATTGTTAAGTTAATTTAAAAAATGAGTAAATAAAAAAGTGAGGTAAGTACTGGTTGCTTGACCTGATCTTTAGGATTCCATTAAAATGCCGTTTTCCTGTCAACTTTTTAACTCTGAACTTCTCCAAAGTACTCATTATTCAGATGTCTTAGAGTCCTGGTTTTCAGAGGACTTGACAAAGATGGAAGATGCTGCTACTGCTAAGGAGCAGGAAAACAGGAATGGAAAGAAGTGATGTAATGTGTCCAAAACTGACCCACTTGTAGAATTAGGGATATAACTTGAGTCCTCTGACTTGCAGTTCTGTTTTCAATCCCATCGTAGTACTTTTTGACAAAACGGATGGGGAACCTCAGATTTGCAGCAAAAGGAAATCAAGCACTGGCTTTTAGGGTGGTGACTGAACAAAGGCAATGTTTGTGGTAGCTTCTTTGCTAGCTAGAGTTCATATCAGATGAAGTTAGGGTTTCAGTGTAGTCTTTCAAAAACACTGAGTTTTCCATATGGCAGTGTTCCGCCTTGGTTATGCTCTGCAGGTAAGAGAGCCTCTACAGTAGCTCTGTGTGTTTAGACACTAGGCATGGCTCCATTTCAGTTCTGTTTCAGTGTAGGCACTTAAATTCTTCTGAGCAAGAGTTAAGCTGTATTTCAGTGCATGTTGCTCAAATCATAGGAGGTAATTAATTCGGAGAACGACTCATTTTTCTGCTCCTCCCATCCCAGCAACATAAAAACAAGATCAGTCTGTAGAGCTGAGGCGTTTGCAGCATTCATAAGTGAAAAGTTGTCAGACACTGAAACACAGGTAAATGCTTCTGAAATTACCCTTAATTACAGTGTTGTGTGTGTCTGTATCATATACGTTCCCTCCCTACCACCCAGCCTCCTTCCTACCTCCCCCACCTCAGCTGTGCTTGCTAACTTCTGAGAGCCAAGGTATGTGCATTGCAGTCAACAGCACCTTTTCCAGCTGCTTAGACTAAGGCAGGATTTCTGGAGACTTTGTGATGAGGCTGTTCATCGTGGGTTATGTTAGTCATAAGGGGAATGAGAGAGCCAGATTGCGCCTCAGGGCATGTCTGTGTCCAGCAGCCATCATACAGAATCTTCTTGTGTAACTGTCATGGGTGAATCTCATTTTTCCACCAAGATGATGGCACGGGCTTGCCATGTCATCATTCCATAACACCCTCTTCTATACCGGTAAATGTGTCACAGTCGGCGGGAGAAGAGACAAAGCACTTCTCTAAAGCAAAGGACTTTGAAGAAAGAAAGATGTAGTTCTGCTAGCTAGTCTGATGATCTGAGAAATAGGCTGAGTTGTGATAAGAGTTTAGTGGCCTGACATCAGTTTCACCTAGGCAGCTGACATCATCATCTAGTTGTATCTCATCTCAGATATTTGAAAAGTTCCTACTCCCTGTGCTGTAACTAAGATCTCAGGAACGGCTTTTTCTTGCTCATCGAAGGATTTACTTTGGGGTGGAGCTATCATGATCAGACCCACAATAGGAGCAGATAACATTTAAAAATGTGTATGGAAGAGGTGGCATGTTAGCAGAGCAGTGTGTTATTTCAGGCTGCCTCATAAACACAAGCCTAATACCAATACTACACTGCGAATCAGCCTTGGCTTGGTAGCTAGCTCTTGTGCTCCAGTCCCATGTATTTGAAAACACGGCTCCATTTATGGGGGAGATCATGACAGACTTGGGTTTGCTTCTGTGTTACGGGGAAGCACAAGATGGTGGGAAGAAGCAGGGTTAAGGACAGGGAGAACTCCTCTGCAGGTGGGACGTATTCTATTGTGGCCTAGATAGGACCATTATCTTTTGCATGCCTGATACATGAAGAAAAGATGGTGTAATGGCTTTCTTCTTTTTCTTTTCCTTGTCTTAATTAGCTGCTTCCAAATGACCCTTTCCTGGTCAGACTCATCCTGAACCCCACAGCCTGTGGATAGCACTTCTGAATATGCATGAGCTGATAAGAGAATCTAATGTGTGAATCACACTTAAAACAGACCCACCCACTCACTCCCTGACATCAGCTTTTTCAGAACTGTGAAGTGAGAGTGATTTTAAAATTAGAAAGCATGTCATCGGGAACTTTTATCAGCCCTGAGAGAAAATAAATAACCTCTCAAAATGCGAGAATGGATTTAACTAATGCATTTATTTATTTATTTTTGCTTTACAGTTAAAAAATTGCTTTCATATTTCTTCAATATCGATGTTCCTCTTCAAAAAAGTAAACAATAATTGTAATGGATGTCAGAAAATACTGTAATCTCTAGTTCTTCTCCCATGTCTCCTGAAATACTAGTATGTAGTTTCTGGGGGATTACTTTTGCATGTGGTATACATGCAACTTATTTCATTGGGAAGAACAGAGGAAAGAAATGATAATCCTTTTTCTAGTAAGTGTTTTTCTTGAAAATTTGCATTTTAAAAGTAAGCAATCTTGCATACTTTTTAAAGTGGGAAAATCAAACCAACTAGGAACTTAAATTGCCAAGTTTTTGAAGAATAAATAAGTGGAGAGGAAAAGAACCCAACAACTTATTTTTATGTTTGTTGTTGCTTTTCAAGTGTGGCCTGTGGGGTTTTTATTTTCTCATAGATTTCCAAGACTGAGATATGTGCTAAAAACAGGACGGGAGGGTTGTCTTCAAAAGAAATCAGTTGACTTCCTGCAGCCTCGCTGCCTTGTGCTGTGATCTCACCAGATTTTGCATAGGGTTAGTTTGGGCTTGAAGAGAAGATCTCCAAAAAAATCCCAAGAAATAGGTTTTCGCAGGAAGTAATAGAAATAACTTGATAGATGGTCTTTTGCCCTTTAAAGTGGTACTGATTCCACTGCCCTTTTGGGATAAAGCATAGGCCTATTTCATGAGTGTTGGTGTTTGTAAAGATCTTCTGTCAGTTTTCACAATTGTAGATATGTTAAATCCAGGGTTCTGGTCTAGTTCCAATTTGAGGAGCTATTTTCTGCTTAGTTTCTGCAGCAGATTTGTATTGGCTACGATCTCCTCCTCCACTTGCTGTCATACATTTTCATGTTTGCTGAGCTCTTTTAAACAGCCACCACATTCCCCTTCTGTGTGTATTAGCAACTACTTCTGGAGTGGAACATGGCAGCACAATATTATACTTCATTTAAGAAGAGATACGATAACGCTATAACAAATCAAAGCCACGAAAAGAAATTTAAGGTAGGCAGAAACTAATTACTAAATTGGAATTTTGCCAGGATAGTGGGATTAACAGGCTTATACGGAAAGACTAGAAAGCACTTAAGGATGAAGTGAAAGATGCCTTAAACACAAGAAATGGCAAACACCTGTGCCATCTAGTCCTTCCCTTGGCATTTTCTGCAAGTTTGTTCTTTATGTCACATTCACCAATGATACATCCAGTCTAATTATAAACGACTAAAGCAACACAAATTCCATCACTCTGCAGAGGCTGTTCCAGGGGATTCGTTGCCAAACAGAAATGCATCTCGACATTCCTCCTGCGTGTTCCTTTGTGTCTTTTTCCTCCTAATTGCACAACCTGGAATTGTTTCTTTCCCCTTCTATCTCTCCCCACTATAGTCTTTGCATTACGTGCCCTTCAAAGGCTCATAGATGTTTATCATAGCAGGCTGTTTTCTGTAAGCTTGCCTTTCCAACCATCAGGCAGGTTTTGTCAAACAGCTCCTGCAATCACTTGTAGCCTTGTCTACAAGCGGTTTGAGCTGTAACGTTGACTTAAAATCACTACCTCCATTGGATGCCAGAGTCACTTACCCAAAGCTCGGAAGCGCAAGGTCAAGGTTATGAGGCACAAGAGGGATCATATGCCCAGGGAGGGCCAGACTCATTCACCCACTGGCCCAGGTGCCTTTTCAAGTGTGTTTTGTTCATGCCAGCTTAGATGGACTGCCTGCTACATCACTTTGGAAGAGGTAGGTTTTTTAATAGAAAATGGGTTTTGGGATTTGTTGGCCTCTCAGTTTTTCTGGAGCTGTGCATGTTACCGGCAAAATATTCTCTCTGTGCTATTGGGAACATAACTTTCCATTGTTGTCCTGGTTTAAGGTAAAACAGAACCAATTTTCTGCTCAGTAATTGTGCTTTGCAGCTAGGCCTCTTCTGGCTATTGAAATTAACAGCATATTGTGCAGAAACTATTCACTCTGAGTGATAAGACCCGTGTTTATAGTTGACCAGTCTGGCCCAAACCGTGACAACTGTGTGGCTGTTCCACTACTTACCTTATGTAGTGCAAATGATAAAATAACAGCTGTAAATGTTGCAATTAGGGATTGGATCTCATTTTAGACTCAGGAAGTTGGAGTGGGTCACAGAAAGGGGTTTACTGTTGCAGTCAGACTGCTGTTCCCTTTGCGCTCTGTTCTCTCAGGCTGTAGCGTCCATCTGTCCTGAGTATGCACATCCTCCCCATTGCCAGGGCTCGTAAGTGAGGTTGGTTTTGATTTATGGAAGGTGGCCATATTTGCAGGTTTTGTTTTCATTTTTTTGTCTAATATTTGAAAAATATGCTTAGAGGGAGTTTTGTGTTCTTCAGCATGTCTTGGTACAAGTACCCAAAGCAATACACACTTCTCAGGGCAGAGGATGTTTTCCAGTATTTCAGGCCTTCGTTCTGCAGTGAGCTGTTCAGGGGAGGCCTCTACATCTGCAAACCTTAGTAGCTACAAGGTCACATTATGTAATTACCTACGTATTCTGAGTTTATGTAATATACTAAATGGATATTCTTAATGTTTTGGGAGGAAAAGAGCGGCTGTTTCATTTCTATCTTCCTTCTAATTATAGCACAAATTACACTTTGTTAATCATTTGTCTTTAGAAAAATGATAAAAGGCTGCAATTACTAAAAAGAATGCAGTAAACAAAAATGGTTTTGATTGCTTCTCCTGACACATTGTCTCAAACAGAACTTGAAAGTCAGAATAGATCAGATAATCTGACAAAGAGCCAAAACTAAACAGATTGCTGGCTTTGTCTGCTAGGGGTTTATATTCCTTTTCAGAGTGTGTGTGATCAAGTAGGACTTGGTCGGGAGCAGAGGTAGAAGGTAAGACAAAGCTCAAGTCAAGAAAACGAAAGCTTTCAAAGTGTCTGGAAAGTAATTCTTGAGATATGGGGAAATGAGGCATCCCTGGCAAGCCTGGGGGTGTGTTAGTAAAACTAGAACTTTATGGTGTCGTCTAGTTTTATTTTAGAACAATCCTATCATACCTCTGATAGCTGAAACCCTAGGGAAATTTCTGACATTGCATTTGCTGCAGGTATGTCCTTTATTGTTGTTTAATTTTGCTTTTCTTCCTTTAGTGTTAACAATTAGAACATTACAATCCAAAAGACATTGTGTTTGTGTTCTACAACTGGAGCTGTCAATCAATCTGTTGTTATCAGAGGTTTGTTCCATAAATGTTAGACAACTGGGGCCCAATTATCCTATCTATTATGCAGTGTGAATTTGACAAATAAAGGTGGAAGTTACAGTTAATCTTTCTGGAGTGAGTGTGAGTTTTAGGAAGATGCTATCGTATGGTTTCAGGAGAGCCAGGGAGTTTGAAGGCACATCAAAGATTCAGGGCTGACCATGCTGGGCTTTAGATAAGGTGTGGTCAAACCCGTATCCATTATTTTTCTCTTGTATTTGGATTAAAAAGGGAAGATCTAAAGGTACTTCAGGTAACTCTCCCTTGATCTGCTTTATGGTAATTGCCTTGATTGGCAATCTGTGAATGAAAAGTATATTGCTAGGGTACTAATGCCAGGTTTCTTCATGGACTTGGCATACCTGTTTGGGCCCCTCCCTACAGGAGGGACATTGAGGTTCTGGAGCGTGTCCAGAGAAGGGCAACAAAGCTGGTGAGGGGTCTGGACAACAAGTCTTCTGAGGAGCGGCTGAGGGAATTGGGGTTGTTTATTCTGGAGAAAAGGAGGCTGAGGGGAGACCTTATCGCTCTCTGCAACCACCTCGAAAGGAGGTGGTAGTGAGGTGGGGGTCGCTCTGTTCTCCCAAGTACCAAGTGACAGGACAAGACAAAATGGCCTCATGTTGCGCCAGGGGAGGTTTAGGATGGATATTCAGGAGATTTTCTTCACTGAAAGGGTTATCGAGCATTGGAGCACGCTGCCCAGGGAAGTGGTTGAATCACCATCCTTGAAGGTATTTCAAAGACAGGTAGGTGTAGTGCTTATGGACATGGTTTAGGGTGGTTTTGGCCATATTGGGTTAATGGTTAGACTTGATGATCTTAAAAAGGTCCCTTCCAACCTAGAGAATTCTATTATATTGTAGTAAGGAGTTATGCTGGCAGTGTAATTTTAACAGAATTGTTTATTTAGGAAAGCTGAACTTTCAACAGCAACTGCATCGTGTAGCTGGGTGCAGGAACTGGGAACTTTGTCTAAACCAACTCATTCAGGAACACATTTTTACTTCTATATAGGATAGTTCAGTGCACAATGTGCTTTTTTAAACTAATGTTACTACTAGTGTGGTGTCTCAGAGAAGCACACCAGTGAAAAAACACCAGTCTAAAACAAAGGTACATGCCCAGATTCAGCAGATGCAATGATAATATTTAGGAAATGGCAGACCATAAAATAGGGTGACTTACATCTGCCCATGCTCATCCAAGACAACTAACAATTTCTTCTCTGTCTCTGATGTAGCTAATGGGAATTAGGAAGACATTCCCATCGTGCATTCAGTAATAATATGCTAAATTTATCCATGTCATGTTGTACTATCAGCTGCCCCTGCACTGTGCTATGAAACCCAAAAGTTCTTCATGTATACCTGCAAAACACCTTTCGAGTTCCTCACAGAAGTAAGTAAAACTACCAGAGAAAAGAAAAAGATCTGGAAGAAGATGGTTTGAGAACCTGGACCACTTCCTCTTTGTGCCATTCTGAACAGTTACATAGATGTTTTTCTTAACTATCTTCAGCCCCGCTGACACCACCTGATACCATCCAGAGGTGTGTAGGGGTCTAAGGTGGCAGCATCTCAACTCCACGCAATTGGGTGAGTCTGCGGCTTTTCCTGATGGAGTACTTAGATCACATTAAGGAGTTTTTGAGATGACTGTTTCAATATCAACAGGGATCCAGCTCCCTTACCATTCGCAAACTTTTTCAGCTGAGTCCACAGTTTTCTGATACTTATCCTTAGAGACTTTTGAGGGAATAAAATACCTTGAACCTCACGACACTGACTTCCAGCCAGCCCATGAGGATTTTACTCCAGCTTGAACTGAATTCTCCGTGGCATTACTTTTTTGCCTGTCCCATGGAGAAGAATGGCTGGTGCTGCATGGCCACATCTCTAGCTGCTTGGGGCCTTATCAACTTAACCCACTGGTACCAGCTGATAGTCTTGTATTCTCTCTCTTTCCTGTCTACACAGGTGTAGTATGCAGGTAGTTCACACTGAAGTCAACATACCTGTATGTTTTGGCTCCACACCTGCAAAAAAATAGTGTAAAGCTTTTTCTTTCACTTTTTCCCTTTCTTTCTGCACTGTTCTTTTCATTTCTTTCCTCCACTTTTCTCTTATACTTTTCTGTGTGTCCTTTCTTATTCTCCATTTCCATCCACATTTGTGTTACACTAGTAATGGGACCTGATTGCACTGCACAGCATGCAAACATTAGGTAAAAGGACACAGTGTTCAGAGAAGAACATGAGGTGACCGAAGCAGTAGAGTGTTAATACTGAGCAGACTTTTATTTCTCCATTTATCCTTCTCCTGCACCTGTCTCCACTCTGGTATCACAGTTCACTTTCTTCTCTGTGTCTGAGGATTAAGGTCTCCTTTTCTCTACATGATCTGTTTGTTCTCTGGGCTTTTTTGGTTTTCTTTTTATACTCAGTTAGATAAAAACCTAATGATCCATATACAAAAATCAGCTTCCTGCTCTGGACTGTAAGTGCCAGCTCTTTCCTGAGAATTTGGCATTATCAGATTTTCTGTTGATTATATACAAAAGCATTCTCTTGGTTGATGTGGTGTTTGGATAATGCTTTAATGATGTTGGCATAAACAATTAGTTAATATATTATTAGAAGGACTTAGCAGGTGCTCATGTGTGCTGGTGGGATTTTTCCAGCTATCTGCTTTATGGAAAAAAAGCAGCATGTCTCATTGTTAAAGGTGTTTCAGAGTTACGTCTCCCTTCTTCCTCTCTCCCACTCTGTTTTTCTTACTTTCCCTGTTTCTTTTTCCTTCTTTCTTTCTCTTTTGCAGTCATTGCCCCCCACCCCCCCTTTTTTTTTACTTTCCCCCCAAACTGAAAATGATGTTTGCTGCTTATGGGGTATTGATTGTGTATTATCAGTCAGGCTCACACATCGACAATTACATGTAGTGCCAAGGTAGCCGTGACAATGAGGACCGGTTGCCATGGCAGTGAAAGAGGCCTATTGCTGCTACCAGGCGCCTGCTCTATAGCGATAATCGTGCTGCTCATTTCATTTTAATTGAAATTTGAAATCATATTCTGTGGGAAGAAGCAAATGGACCTTTTTCTCAATTTTTTTTTTGACTCACCACCAAAAAATATTACAAATATGAAAGATTTGCACATTTCTTACAGCAAAATATTAACTTCCTGACAGTCAGTCAACACTGAAAGACCGGAGTCAATGCAGAGCTTTATAAAGGTAGTTTTTCAGTCTTTCTCATTCTGTTCCTAATTAATTCCCAATTTCCATTTTTCACTAGCCTCTTGTTCCATTTGCTCTGCTGTGTTCTTTTTTTTGGTACCAGCTGATCCAGATAGTCAGTTTTTCACAGAAGTCACCGTTTGCTGCAAGCTACAAATACAGATGTGCTTTAACAGTGAATAAAAGAACTTGTCCATTATTATTTGTATAATTTTTATTAAGTTTATTGTCTAGTATAAGAAAAGTTTTTCACTGTGTAAATTGACACACCTCCACCAATGACCGTGAAAACACAGCAACTTTTGTTTTCAAAGAAGTGGAAAAAATTGGTGAAGAGGTGTAGGGGCTAGTGCTTACTTTGAGGGGGAAAGAATTTGAAAGCTTAACGGTAGTGAGAGAAGGGGACACAGAAAAATATATCCTGATGGCAGGAGGTGCAAAGGAAAAAAAAACCCAACCTGACAGTGTTAATATTGGGAGAGGACAATGACAAAAGCTGAAAGAGAAAATTAGACCCTCTTTTCTTGATGCTGCTTAGACGAGGTTCACCTTCTTGGAAGCTGCGAACTAAAGTACGATGCATGCTTGCTTTTCTCCACTTCTGATTCTGCACAGCATGCCTGGCTTTCCCAGTCTTTCAAGGCGGCCAAAACTTAAGCATACATATTGACTCTGCCACTGTTACCAATTTGCATCCCTGTTTGGGACCATGGATTCAGGGAGTCTCCCGCAAGTGCCAGTCCTGCCACCTGGCAATAATAAAAGTTAATGTACCTAACAGTTGGATTTTTTTTTTTTAGATATTCTTTTGGTTGTGTTTGGACTCCTGTAGCTTTCCAGACCAGGGATGGACCCAACAAATAGAGGAGTTTACAGTTACTAGGTAATGTCCTTCAGATGTGGAGAAAATGTATGTAAAATGCACTTTGTCATTTTGTGTTACGTTCTTGGTCGATTCCTCTCCTAATAAGCATCTGATTATCGGATGAACCTGAAAGGCAACCTTCAAATTTGAATCCTAAACTTCAGAAGGTTAAAGCTTGTTAAGGCTTGTCTTTCATCCAAAGTCCTCTGAGTCAAACTGCAAAATTTGGGGAGTTTAGAACGGAAAGATATTAACTGTTCACAGGGTCCTCTGCGACCCAGCTCTGAAAGTGTTAGTGTTGTGAAGGACTGCCTGTTACTGGCTGCTTTCTTTGCAGTAAAGCATTTGGCCTTCGAATTCTTAATCAGTCTTTGCCACTACTGAAATTGAACCTGAAGCCCTGGCTCTGCAGCATAACCAGACATCTTAATGAGCATCTGGCTAGCGTATGCTCAAGCTAAGAGTACCTCCCATCTCTTGCTTACCTCTGGTATTGCTAACTTTCCATGAGAGGAGGAGCAAGCAGGGGCTGTGTAGATAGCTTGGTGAAGTGGCTTTTGCACCTGAAATGACATTGGGTGCAATTGCCATGCGTTTTCTTTAAACGTTAGTAAACTAGCTTTTACCCAGGCAGATTCCAGATTTTTTTGCTGATTTGCTTTTGCTCTTTTATTGGATTTAGGTGGGGTTGTTTGTTTTTTTGGTGTTTTTTTTTTTTAAATTATTTGATCTTGTTTATAAATGCAACTTTCTTTTCTTAAGTGATACAGTTTTTAAGTAGCTCACAGGTTTTAATTTCTTCTCTGGGACCAGATCAAAACACACTGGCACCAAATGTTGTAATATACTGATTGAGGTTAAACTTACATTGCTGGTATAGAGCTATTCAAAAAATGTCAGTGGGTTAACCTTGCAATGAATGGCAATATTTATGCTAGATCAGATACTATCTGTTTGTTCTTTTCTAACTTAATGCCAGAATGAACATCATCTGTCCTCCCTTAGCTAGCTGAAAGCCAGTATAACCATGAAAACCAACAAAAGCTCTGAATTGCGTGCAGAGGTCATTCAAAATAAACACAACTGTCTGCTTGTCGCAGATCTAGATCACAGTTTGTACTGGTGAGCGATCCCCAGATTGCACAGGCTGGTAGCAGTGTTTTTCGATGGAAAGCCTTTACCCTGCAGCTAGCAAAGACCTGCAGGCACTGTGCTCCCTGGGAGGGCGGGTGCTGACCCAGGGGACATACAACCTCTCTGGGGTCCCTCTCACTGTGGCAACCTCACTTTTCTGCAGAGGTCTCCTCTCCAAATGCTGCCTGAACCTGACTCTGATTAGTGTGTGAGGTCCGATGCACTTTCAGCCTGAAGTGTTATGCTTTGAGCCTGTCTGCTGCAGCCTGCTTTGGAAACATCTGTCTGAAAGTAGATCTAAGGCCCTAGAGGGGTTTTGAAGCCATTACCAGTGGCAGGGCTGAGATTAAAGTAATAAAAAAAAAAAAAAAAAAAACACCTCACCCATCTGAAGCAAGTGGTTAGAGATGGATAAAGTGTGAGGTAATATTAAAGCTGGAAGATGAGCAGGGACAGTGAGGGAAGTGGAGGTCCATTTGTCCCAGGAGTTTTAACAACCTGTGCTCTACATTGCATATCCAGACACTCTGCTGCCCAACATCTCCCCCCTCTTCCCTGAATCCTTACAGACCAACAGAGTTCTTAATTAAGTGTCAAAGAATTGATTAGCCAGAGCTCTTGCAAGGCAATTCCATTGATGAAACCATTTTGTCAGGCCGGCTGATATAATTAGACCAAACAAGATGTGAAATCTTCAGTGTTTTGGGCTACAGCCCAGTAATTATTTAATTTGTAATAAAAAGGAGCTAGGGAGGGAGATGGAGAACAGCAGCAGAAGTGAAAAAAAAATTGAGAAAAAAAGTTTACAAAATGTTTTTCTTTCCCTCCCTACCCACCGTTCTTTCCTCTCGCGGGAGTTTGAGCATTTGCAGAGAGCTGCTTATTGTCTGTGCAGAGGAAGCCTTGGTGAGCTGTCAGCACTTGTCCGTTCCTCTTGAGACTCAATATCGCCTTCCTTGCAACTCATCAAACTGCCTGGCCTGATTTATACAGAGCTAAACATACTAGTGCTGTTGGGATGATCATCGTTATTGAGATTACGCTGTTCATTTTCTGAGCTGCTGCTAGTGTCTCTGAAGGAGTTGGGACAGAATCATATTTTTAACAATAATTAGCACTTATCTGGCAGTTTTCTGTGGATCTTTGTGCTTTATGCAAGAGAGCCAATACGTGCCCATTTTACAGATGGAGAAATTGCATTTCGGAGGAGTGGTGTAATGTGATTGGTGCGTCACTGGAGAGGAGAGGCATAGCTGGGAATAAGACCAGACCACCTAGCCCAAGCCCCGTGCTACCAGACTGTGTTTGCCGTTCTTATGGACAGCAGCAGGGCACCCTTTGGTGAGATAGGGACTGAGGTACTGTTAGTACAGTACAGTAACGGGGGCTGCTACCTGGCATTCCTGGGTTCTCTGCACTTATCCACTGTACTGACTCTTTGAAGACCCCTTTTCACCACAGCACGCTCCCTTGCACAGTGCATTTGATACCGAGTGCAAAAGGCTTTCAGACATCAAAATGAATAAGGGAGGCTCCACAAGTAGGAAATACGGGTACTTCAAGTTCTCACTTCCAAAGCCTGGAGAGCAGCAGGCTGCAAGCTCTCCCTAGGACTTTTGCTACAGAAGGTGACCACACAGCAAAGCGACAAGAGAGCTGAGAGGCCAGAACCCCTCCATCTCTGTCTCCTGTTTGATCCAAATTGTGTTAGCTGCTTACTTGAGCTACTCTAGCTGGATTTTAAGAGTGCTCTTCTTCATAAGGGTTTTTTTAATGTGTTTGTTTAGGTTTTTTCTTTCATTGCAAGAACAGGAGATAAAAAACTCTGCTTTAATAATAGAAGGAAAATATTCCCATGTGCTATAGGTTGGCGAGAGAAGACCAGGGTAAGGAAGAGAATATAAAAGAAAATCTGGTTATCAAGTGCAAATCACATTCCAAAGATGTTGCACGCCTTGCAGTGCAAGCTTTTCTCCCTGAGCTGTGATTACTGGATGATAGCTCTAGCCCTGCTCCATCCCCCGCACACTTTCCTCATGCTATTACAGAACAAACACGCGCTGCCTTCCTCCTCTTCCTCTCTACCACCCCTTTCTTGTATTCTTCTTTTCTTGAAGGGAGAGGGAGATGTGCACACCTCTGTGTAGTGGAAAGAAATGAAGCTGACAGAATCAGAGACTGAACAGAAGTATCAGCTGAGTTACAGATGATAATAAGTTAGAACAAATCCCCATGTGCATTTCTGAGCGCGATGCACCACTCTTCTAGAGGCAAGGGGCTGCCAGTTCCTGTCCCCTCATTTTCCACAGTGCAAGGGAATCTTATGTTGTCTGAATAGTACATGAGGCAAAGGTGGAAGGTGAAAGATGTATTTATATGGAGGGCAGCCACAGTGAGGCCAAAACAAAGTTATTGAGCTAAGATAAGGTGATGGGTAGGCCAAGCTGCAGGGGAGAGCAATGCATTGTCATCTGCCCTTCTGAGTTGTTTCATAGAGCAAGGTCTGTGCTGGTTATTAAGGCAGAGGGCAGAGCCCCTGTGGAAATGCAGAGCTGGTCTCTATCACAGTGGATTCTAAAATCCAGCAGTAACCAGGTCCTAAGGAATTTCCTTGGAGACTCCAGGTATGGAAACACATGATAAGCTGTTAGGATGCAGTTATAAGAGCAAAAGTCTACAAAGCATGAGGATGCTGTTTGTCACCCTTTAGAAAAGAGTGCTTTTCACTGAGCTGTGGCCACAAATGTAGGAATCCAGAGATACCTTTCTTTGGATAATGTATGGTTTATGGCTATTCAATTTATCGGGATACAAGACCTACCCTGTCAAGGCTGTAGTTTCTGGATGTTGTTGATGAGAGTTTGTATATCTTTGTGTGTGTATGTATACATATATTTATACATAAGCATGCAGACACACATAGAGAATATACACAACAGCTATTAAATAGTTCTGAGGGGGCTGGATCTGCTGAATGTTATTTCTGTTGTTCCCTTTTAGTGTTTATGCAGTGGGACAATCCATCTGCCCGTGGGTGCTTGTGTTGTGTAGTCGTGCCACCAGCTCATCACGGAAGGCCCCAGAGTATCCTGGTGTAGTTGCATATTCACCTGGTACCATCATGTGATGTCCCCCAGAAATACCTTCATGCTGTGTGATACAGCATTAGGACAGGAGAGGTGTGGATTTTGCACCAGCCCCAAAGAAGACAAGTCTGAGCCCTTTTAGCACAAGCCCCAAAGGTGAAGAATCTGACCCTTCTTGCTCCTCTTGTTTATAGCACCCCAAAAAAATCCTCAAACATGAGGAGTAACATAAAAGTTACTCTTTCCCTTGCTGTCTTCCTTACTCTCTGCTGTCTGCAAGAGCACCATACGTTTCCTAACTGTCACTGCCACTTCTCTGCTTTAACCATGAAATTTTGTCTGTTAATTAAAGAGTCAAGGCCAGTGGCGAGAGTGACTGTGATCTGCAGCCACTGTCCCAATGTTCATACTCCGCTGCTTCTCTGCTTTCATAGTCCATGTGCTTTTCATACAGTGTGTCAAGAGATGTTTGTTTCTTTCTGTTTAGGCAAGTGAAGTGTATAGATCAAATGTTGGAAGCCATTAAAAGTACGTTAAATCAGGGACACCACTGATGTAAGGGCATTAATGAGGGACAGCCCATGGTGTTCGGCAGTATTGATTCTAGTGTTAGGTGGCTGTTAAAAACATTAAGCATCTGATCCATTCTTTTTACCAGCCTAAGCAGAGTGGGGATAAACATCGGAGCACACGTTAAATGACAAGACTTTGACGTTGCTTTTGCAGGTATTGAACCTAGGGGATGCATTTCTCTCTCAGCCTGTGTTCCCTGGAGTTTGACACCCAGTGCAAAGAACAGAGTTATGTGTGCTCTCCATGGAAGAGCCATAGGGCAGCATGGTATGGAGAGCTCATCCTGTTTAAGCAACAGGACTAAGGGATAGAAAAAGATCCTCTCAACTTTTTTGCAGAATTTCTTTACCTTCTTCTGTCAGTTAAACACTGTCATGTAGGTAATCATACTGAATTTTCAATTCAAGTCTGTCTTGTATCTTTTCTAGTATTTCTGGCTCACGTTTGGGCAATTGAAACAATGTAGGTTTTTTGGTTTCTTAGGCATTTTTTTGCTTCTCAGCTTCAATAGTGAATGTATTGTCAGCTGCAAATATAGAAGAGTAATAGAGAAGAACCCAGCATGTTTTCCAACATCTAAAACATTTGATTTGAGCTTTGGGGCAAGAGGTAGGAAGGTCTTCCCTTGTCTGATGAACTGTGCATTTGTGTATAGCTTCCTCTACCAGCTTGAATAAGAGTCTTTCAGCTGTCATAACTCCTCTCCGTTGATAGAGATTCTCTGTTAGTTCAAGCACAAAGACAAAGACGTGTCATACAATGTTTTGAATTTGCACAGAATAAAATATACGGTTTCTGCCTCAGCAATCTTGTGATCTAAATCTCATTCCTGCTGTTGCTGTGGAGCTGTGAGATGGCCATAGGGTGGAGGAAAGTGCCAACCTGGTGGTGGCACATCTGTTGTGCTATTCTGCCTCAGACCCTTTGCCCAGGCCTGGTTTAAAGCGCTTGGTCAGAAGTTGTCACTGTGTAACCTAGACAGTAGTGGGATTCCTGTGGGTGTAATACGTTCAAGCTGTGAGCTGGCATGTCACTCATAATGACTGATGGCTTCAGGTGATTAAGAGAAAGTGTTGTCAGGCTTCATTGGCAGGCCAGCAAGAAGGGTAGTGGCTATAACTTGGAGGCTTATCTGGAAAGGACAAAATGTGGATACCTGCAGGGAGGGGTGAAGGAGAAAGCCACTCAGGCGTTTGGAGCTACATTTCTTTTTCTTTGCTTGAGAGCAGATTTGGGTGCTTTCAGAGTGGAATTGACAAGGGGGCAGATCTCCAGAGCGTTATTGAGGCACCAGCTACAGGGAGGGACACTGAGAGCCAGTGGACATGAAAAATGGATGCAAAGTAGAACAGTCTTTCAAGCTGGCTTTCATTACGTGAGATCAATGAATAAAGTGTGTCAGGGAAAAGACAGGCCCCTAGTACTAGTACGTATTTTCTGCAACTTGAGCTGCAATTTGGAACCAGGTGAAATTAAAACCATTTAAAAAAAGGCACAGAACTTTACAGTTTTCCTTCTCTGGATTTTGCACCTGCTCAGATTTTGCTTTGTGAGAAACCCTGATAAAACAGGTATTGTAGGTTTGCATGAAAATGGTACCGAGGGCAGTGATTTACAAAGCTTCTGAAGGAAGTTTACATTTACTCAGAAAGTGACTCATTTTTACCGAGAAAGCACGCACGCTTTGAGGGTGACAGCATTTATGTTTTGGAAAGATGGGACCATTTTTAACATGATAATCAGCGTGGGGGGAGCGAGGAGATGAAAATGATGCCGTTTTTAGGAGTTTAGGTTTTGTACATTTGCCGTAACTTCTGTAGATGTGTAAGGTGACCTTGAGCAGTGACTAGCCTTTCTGTGCTGCACAGCTGAGCATGGTGAGGGGTCCTTTGGCCCAGCTCCACATGACTGGTGTCCCTGTACTGTGTAGAGCAGATCCATGTGGGGATATGTGCTGTCCTCACAGCAGTGTCATGGTATCCGTGTACAACTGTTGGTCTCTGTCTCTCAGCAGGGATACGGTGCTTTCCAGGTGTGCTGCTCCTGACTCTGACGCAGCTTGGATACAGCTGGTTCATGGCTTTCTGAAAGATACTTTTCTCTCTGGTTCTTTTTCTGGCTATATTATAGCGCTTGGTTTCTCAGCTGTGAAAGTCAAGGTAGTAGCAGTTACCTCCATGTTTTGGGAGGATGCATAGATTGAAAGATTTGAAATAGTCTGTTAACAGGCAGGTGGGAAGTCTCAGTTCCAAAAGGTTGTGGTCAGGATCCACAAAAGCACTTTGGTGTTTAAAGTGCAGCTTAAGTGATATGGAAAACTCTGCTTAGGCAGCGTATCTGTCTGGGACGCTGTATATATCTGCTTTTTCTGGTGAAATTTTACGAAGAGGTCTCCTACTCGGCTCTTGTGTGTGCCCAGAAGTGCTACCAACTTAGCTGCACTGAATGCCTGCATAGTTTTATGTTGTCTAAGCTTTTTGGGTCTCCCTATGCCTAACTCCTCAGGTGGAGATGATGGGGTGGAAGGCAAATGGGAGAGGCCACATGGGTGGGTATGCTTTTTGGACCCCCAACACCTATTGAGATCTTTGAATTTCTGTCTTTAGGCTCAGAAATTGTCCTTGTTCCAGGGACTGTGTAAATACAGTGTCCGCAGTCCAGGTCCTCTGTCTCAGAGTCCTTTATTCTGGGTACTGCAGAGACTTATACTTAGGAGTCCTTCATCAGCCCTGGGCCTCTAGGCATTTGGACTGTGTATGTACTGGGAAAGTGACCTGTCATTTAACAGTGATTGTCATCAGTTGGTCTAATCCCCACTCAACCACTGTTGAAAGCAATTTTACTACTAATGAATGTGGAACAAGTGGTTTCCAGTAGCTGCCACTGTGATTGAAACCTGGTGGAATATGATCTCAAGCCTATTTGCTCAAATAATAATGGAAACAATTTTTAACCCTTTGTGACTGAAGAATTAGAACTGCGGCGTATAGAAATTAAGACGCATTTGAAATATTTCTCACTCTTAAGTCAGCAGAACTTTGAGAGAAGAGAGATACGTCATCTTTCATGGCTTACATGTTTTTATAGAATTGTTTAAAAAGTCCAAAAGCACATTCTTTATTTCAGATGACGTATGAGCTGGATAGGTGTAAACTTCAGATCGCAGGTTGAGTTTACAAGGTTGGTAATTAGAGAAGGAAAACCCAGTGTTTTTTCTTGAATGCTAAGTGTACGTGATATGAGACCCATAATAACATTTTAACTGAGCTGCTTTCCTAGCATAATTGCACTCTAAATTGTTTTAAATAACATGTAAGGAGAGATCAGTTATTGGCAACTTTAGCAATACAGGTAGGTTTTTCAAACAAAATCTTTGTCAAGTTTTAGGGTAGAGATCAGCTAGAGAAAAAAAATCAGAATTGCATGTGATTTACACTTTGAAAGTATTTAAATCCCCTTTGCAGCCATTTCAGTTTTACACAACAGAATTGTTCTCACAGTCTGTATGTGTGACTTGCATATTGGTAATTCATATTCCTTACTGTAAGGTCAACACTACCTCCAGTCCCTGGGATTTGCCCATCAGAAAGGTCTGAGGCCCAGAGCAGCACTGCAGAGGGAGGAAGGGCTGGAGGGCTCTGCAGGTCTGTTTTCAGCCTGCAGGGCTTCAGGATCTGGGCACTAATGGTTGCCTCATTGAGCTGATGGTTCTCAGGGAAGTTGTGTTTACACTGAGCGTATATAGCAATAAAATTCACCCTCCTCTGGCTTTCACTGTCACTGCCAAGTCTGGTAATTAATCAAGACTGTACTGTGGTCGACTCTTTCTTATTTTCCTTTCCCCCTTTCTGAAGTGAGTAATGAAGAATGATGTCTTCACTTCTTCACCTCCACATCTCCTCGCCTGCTGAACACTTGAACTAGTCCCTTTGACAAGCAGCCTGCACCAGGGAGAAAGTGCCACAGATGACAAATGTGGCTTTGGAGTTTGGCAAGCATGAGGCTGGCTTTGTGACACTTCTCCATTTGCCACCATCAATCTTTCTCTGTCAAAGTCCTTTTTGTCCTGTCATTGTTGCTGTTTGTTTCACATTGTGCATCAAGTCCTGCCTCTGCATGGGCTGGCTGGAGACTGTACTTGCTTAGCACACAAGGAAAAAACCTTTTCTAACCGGTGGGGCAAAGTGCCATAATGATGGTTAATAGGGGTCAATGCTGCAGGTCTGAACTGGCTATTAAGAAGGAAGACAGAGAAGAGGTTCTCTGTGAATTTCAGATTCTTTTCCAGCCCCTGCTCTCAATCTTCTTTCACTGTGCAATAAAGTTAAAAGAATCTTGAAGGTTAAAATCAAGTCACAATCTAAGGTCTTTTGAAGAAACCAAAAGGTGTTTTGTAGTGGTGTTTTTTTTTCTTTCACACATAAGGTTAGATTTTAAAATGTAAGAAGTTGTCACCTGTAATAGCAACATCTGCTAATCATTCATAGTTTCTACCCAAGTATCGAGCTCAGATGATTTCAGGTCATCTGAGAATTAATCCTCAGAATCCCTCTGAGGTAGATACCAACATCATCATCCTCATATTTGAAAGGAAGAGGAACTGAGATTGTGGAATGGGAAGAGATTTTAGGTTTCATGAAGAATCAGTGGCCAGTCTAGAATGGGAAATGAGGTCTATCAAGACTACAGAAGTACTCTGTTGGCAGCAGTTAACTGAAGTATAAGGAAATAAATTGTATAATTGATTCCTAGTGCCATCAGAATGTAAGAATGTGTTTCCGTGAAAGAACCAGAGCTTCTAAACTATCCTTCATGAAGATTGTTGTTTTTAGGTTCACTTGTTAAAGCAGCTGTTGTTTGTTGAAGAGGTCATTATTTGATGTGCAATAAAGTCCTTTATTGACATAGTTTGCTAGACTAAAATGAATTTAATTCCTTTATAGTAATTTGAATTATTCACAACTGTTAATAGAATAACTTTACAAAATCAGAGTGCCAGTCACTTCACAATGGTGCTATGTAATTCAATATGTTAGGAGGTTCCAGAGAAGATGCTGTATAAGTTGAAAAGAGCGTTGTCTAATTCTTCATACACCTAAAAAGCCTAAAGAAGAGATCTGGCTCCTGTCTAGTATTTCCTGAGGGCAACCATTGCCCCAGCTCTTATTTTAATGATTTCACAAGACAAGACTTGACATAGATAAAACCTTTAACTGTTGCTGCTGGGGAACTAGCCTCTTCTCTTTCCACTTAAACACTACTGAAAGGGAGGAAATGTCACATAACGTGGCTATTTCTGCCTCATAATAACAGGAAGGAATAAAAGAAGCCTCAATCCCAACAAAACAACAAGCAACAAAGGGTATGGAAGCATTGATACAAGTTACTCTTTCTGAATATTTAAATCTCTTCTAACTACAAGCATAATCTACATATTCAAACTCGTTGGAAGTCATTGAGGCCTATTTTCTCATAAAAATTTATCTTGCTTCAGTTTCCAGTCCTCAGCTAATTTTTCTTGTTATGCCATTTTCTGTTAGGTTGAAAAAGCCTTTTAACTCTCAGTGTTTTCACCCATTGAACATGTTTACAGTTTCACACAAAGCATCGAATTGGCTGTGGCCATATTTGTATTGTGTGATGCAGTATGGTGCTCAGTGTTTCCACCTCTGGGCTGGTGGAAACTTAGCCTGGTAAATCCACACGATACAAGGATTATGATAATGCTTCTGTTACATTTGGCATGCTCAGAGTTTTAAGAGAGGTTTTGGTTTTTTTTACAAGCTGAAAAGGCAGGAGTAGTTATACTTCTTCACACAGATAAGAAGTGTTGCACCTTATTTCTTTGTAAATCTGACTCCTGAACACTCACTGATCTTTATATATGATTGTCTGTCCTGTATGAATTGTGAATCTTGTGAACTCTGTTTCCCGTTATTTAGAATCTATTTGACAATATGTAAAGTAGATGTACAACACTCAGAAATTGGCTTTTTTCCTCTGCTCTAATTCTTCAAGCATATGGCCTCATACAGTAAATACACTCTACCATGTGCCAGAACATACAGTGTATGTGTGTATATATATACACACACACATTGAGGGACAATCTGTCGTTTTTCTCCTTTCAGTAAAAGCATTCTTTGCTTTTCACATCTCCTAAGGGAATCAAACAGTTGCATGTGGATTTATATGAACAAACTAAATATGTACAACTTGACTAATTTGTGACTAAGTAGGGATGAGATAATTATTTAAAATCAAGGAGTGAGAAGCATTGCTTGCAGTGAACCACAGCAAAAAAAAGGTACAACAAGGGAAAAGAGAAATCTTAAAGCAAGCTTCAGCTGAATATGGCAGAGGGAAGATCTCATGGCAGTAAGATCCACCATGTGTCAGTGGTGGTATTTTTACTGGTGGTTTATTCAGACTTGCACAAAACTGCTGGATAATTCTTGTTCAGTGCTGTAACTCCCATGTGTTGCAGGGATTCCCTGCTAGCCTAGGCCAAGGTGCAGAATACCATGCTTGCTGAGTGTGAGATTATGAAGAACATGTTTCACTATTATGGAAGCAAAATTGCATTGTGACTTTGTTCCTGTTACCAGCAATAAAGACAAATGACCTGGCTGGCTGGCTGGTATCAACAGTGGTCAGGAGGTGCCTTTGACCAGGCCTGCTGTGAGGTGACAGCAGTGGGGTGCTAGCATTGGACCACATCTTTTGATAGCTCTTGACAGTAGTTGGGAGACAGCTTCTGAACACTTTCACCGAGAGGTGTTGACAGTGCTTGGGAGGTGGTTCCTGACAATATTTGCCATAGGCATTGACATCAGTCAGGACTCAGCAGTTGTTTCAAGGACCATTTTCTGATGAATTATAAAACATGAGTGGTTGTGGACTCAGGTTGATAATTCCAGACTAAAGCCAAAAATGTCCTGTCTTTCTTCTGGTTCCACGAGTTGATGAGCAAGGCTATGCAACAGTTATCTGGACAGGGAATGCACTGAAGTAAGGATCAGCAATGTTGCTTCCTTCGTGGGAAGTTGAAATGAGGGAGGAGAAGGGATGGTTGCAGACAGACCGATCCACTCACTTCTCTTGTTCCGTGTGTACCACCCCGAGAACAACACACTTTTCTGGAGTGGCAGAGTTGTACAGAATCTCACATTTTCCAGTCTCTGCTAAGCTGGGATGTATGAATGAAGCAGTGTGGAGTCTCTGTGTGAGCTGACATGTCATTACAGGAAGAGGTTTCACCATCTGAATAGGTTCTCCTGAGACTTCTTTTAGGGATATTGAATATTTGTTTTGTCATAATTTTTCCCATGGATTCTTTCTGTTTGGTGATTTTCAAAGTGTAGGGAAGGAGGTAATATTATTTATCTCCTATGGTTCATGAATTTGGCTTGTGGAATCAGTGGGCTGGAGAGCACTAGTGTGCCTCTAGCTCTGTAGTTTTCTCCATATTTTCAACAAAAGAATCTGGAGATGTACTTTTTACTGCAGCCTTGTTTTTACACTCTCCGTGACTGTGTTCCAGCTTGACAGTCTCATGTGTGAATGTGAGTCATTGTGCTCTAGAAGATGCTGCACATTGTTCTCCATCTAATTTTATCTTTGGTCCTTATATAATATGGTGACTGGTACCTCCTAGGTGGACAAATGCCAACAGTGTTTGCTCTAAAACTCTTCACACTGAAATGTGAACTTTATTATTGAGAAATGGATCCCTCTGTGGCATATATCAAGGCAAGCAACTCAGGGTTTTAAAGATCACTGCTATGGCCAGTGAAGCTCTCTATGCTTCTGTTCATTTTTGACAACTCTTTCTGTATTCATATTGCAGCTGCCTTATGCTAGTCACTGGGTAAAACATGTTGCAAAGATGTGGTCCCTTTCCCAAAGAGGTGCTATTCTAAAAATAAGTTGAAAGGTAACAGGCAGAGATGATCAACAGACCAGGAGAGCGCAGATTAGGTGACAGTTCTAACCAAGGCGATCTGCTGTGGCCACAGCACACTAACCTTGCTGAAACTGAGACAATAATGAACACTCATTCTATGGTAATTTGCTACATTAGCAAGTATCTCAAAAAAAATCCTTACAATAAGAAGAGAAACATAAGAAAAAAAGGAAAGTAGCCTTTAGTTTCAAATGCTTGGAACCTCCAATGATGAAAGCAGTATCTATGTTGAACAGAAGAGGATTGATGTGTTTGATATTTAACATCGCTGAGCGTGCAGTCAGCATAGCCAGAGCAGTGCAGTGTGTTTGCTAAGCCTGTACTTGTCCAGTACAACTGCTTGGTATATGTTCATGAGGTGATACAGAGGTGTAATGTGCTTTTCTAGATGTCTAGATGAAACCCCATCTACTCATGAGAAGCAGCTCTGATACTGAAATTTTTTTTGCCATTCTTCAGTATTAATCATCTTAATACAAAGCATTGAGTGCAGATTCTGCAATAATGCTACATTTTCAATTGATTCTTATGCTACAGTAAAAGTCACAAGTATTAATTTTATTTCTAATACAATGTAATTATATGTTGTTATATACTACATTATTATATGTTATTAAATAATAACATATATGTTATATAATATATATGTTATTATATAATAACATATTATTATATATTTTCAAATAATGTAAATGTTGGAAGATGCTTAGGAAGAGCCATTCAGTAGTCACTGGAGATGTCAGGGAGGAATTGGCTTCCCTCAGCAGCAGCCGTCAGGACTGTGTTGTCAGGCTATAGATTTTTCTTGGTCACAATTGTAGAATGGAAGCACTTGGAGATAAAAATATACATGTCTTCGACAATAAGAGGGAAAGGGAGTTGTTTAATTTGGAAGTACCGACTGCTCTAAACTTGCTTCTTTTTGGAGTTGCAAAGGCTCTTTCTAATCAAGTAAGATACAGTAAAAAAAAAATAATTGCAAAATGTTATCACGAGATGCCAGTGTGACCCAATAAACAAGCTCTCATTTCAGGAGCGTTTACAATTCTGGCTTTTTTACCAGAAAGCTCTTAGAGCTTTGTTGCAAGGTGCTCTCTTTTCTGTGAAGAATATCAATATACATCAACAGCTATATAGGAGGAAGGTGGTCCAGAAATTAATAAATATCCATAGAAATGCCTTATTATGAACATTTCCAGGATCATAGCACAGTCCTACACGCCTTATTCCTAAGGAATTGGGATTTTTTTTTTTTTTTTTTTTTAATGCAAGCCCTATGGATTAATAGTAATTATAACACACTGCTCATGTGCAGTATTTCTTCTCTAAAGCACTCAAAGTGACTCAGAGTATTTTTGTCCCTTTTATAAATTATGAATAGGAGGTACAGAAGACATGTGAATTACTTGATGAAAATGAACTGGCAAAGATGTGGCAGATCCAGGAATAAAAATCAGAAATCCTTGTGTGTCCTCTTGGTCATAGTGTGGCTATTGTGTACAACATAATGTTTTGTACTCATGTATCTGTTTTCCTAGGCTCTTTTATCTGCATTTCAATTGCTATTATTTTAATACTGTAAGGTTATAACCAGTCTGAAAGAAAAGAGGTAAGACTGGACATTATTTCTGTGTTATTTGAATATAGTGTCCACTCACTTCAGCCTCTTCACGTCTACCCATCTGCCCCTACTGATGTAAACCTGCTTTGAAAATTGACTTCCGCTTACTGTGAAGTGAGTATAATTCTGCTGTCCATCCTAGTGGGGGAATTTTGAAGCTGTTAAAAAAGTATGCAAAGTTTCCCCCTCCAAGGTGCACAACTACATTTTGGGGTTCAGCGTGACTCTCCAAAAATCAGTCTTTCTTACGTTTTGTTTGTTGTGATTGACCCTACTAATTGTCTAAAGGACAAATTCTACTGCATGACTTTTCCTTTGGTTTTTTTTTTTGCCAGACCCATAGGGAAGTCATTTAGTTTCTCCTCAGTCTTCAGAGGGCAGTAGACACTACCACCAATACTGAGGTGCTGGACTTAGGATTCACTGAGTGAAGGGGCGTGTGCCATGTGTTTATTGATATACCCGTGTGTCCTAAGAAGGAAGCATAGATGAAGCTGAGGAGGACCAAACCAAAAAACAGCATTTGGAAGTTTGACCTTATTTTGTTTGGAGATGGAGTCTTCTGTGCCGCCTTCTGCCTCGTCAGGACTGTCTTGGGCGTGGGGCCTCTTGGTTGTGCGGATGTAACACTGCTGGAGTTGCTCTTGGCGTGCACTGATGGCAGGAAGGCAGCCCTTCTGTTGGCTCCATGGTTCTGGGTCTGTGCAGCTGGAAGGCTAAATCAGTCATACAAAATATTCTTCGCTTACCCTTTTGGAGAGACATTGCCTTCTCATCTTCTTTGGGAACAGTTGGTCCTCCTCATCTCCTCCATTGGTACTGTTCTCCTTAAGCTTTTGGGGTTTGACTGCCCTGTCCAGTGTGTACTTTAGCAGTGGCTTCTGCTACCATCCCTGTCTTTAGTTACCTATGCAAGTGTGGTGTGATGTGATTTCTTTTTATATTGACACACAGAACACTAGTTCCTTGAAGAGAAAAGAAGGTTCTTCAGATGCTATACAGGAGGAAGCTACTCAGGGATTTGGCTATAGGAGAGTTTAGTGGACTTTATGATCAGGTTTTTTTATTACTATTATTTTTACTGTAACATCACATTGTGTTTTTTCTGTAAGACAAGTCAGGCCTCAAATGCAAATAAGCTAAGACGATCAAAAATCTTTTTCTGTGAACAGTTTCTGATACAAGTTTAAAATTGTTCCTTTTACCTCTTTTTCCATTTTTTTCTCATTCCCCATTACATGTCACTTGCTATCATATTCACAGAAGGAAAACACAGAAGGGACTCAGTGCAACCAGCTCTATATTTATCTCTCTGAATAATAACAAAATTCAGAGGTGTTTGTCTAGCCCTATATTTAATAATGAAATGCTACAAAACGTGCTTGCATTTTCTGTCTTCCACACATCTCAAAGCACTTGATCGTCGCCATTACGAGACAAACTCTAGTCCAAGTAAAGATTTTGCGAGATGTCCACAGCTGACATCCAGCAGAAAATAGAGCTGAGGACAGGATCTATGTCCTGAACCCTCAGGCCGCTCTGCCATCCTCACTGTCGGATGTGTTCCCTCTTCTCCACTGTCCCTGCTGTTCCAAGGTCACGAATCAGGGAATTAAGCTTCAGGAGCAGGCGGCTCTGCTTGTGAGGCCCCCTGAGCTGAAGCCTTGTTCTGCAATTAGTGCCGCCTCAGCAAGCAAGCTCAGAAAGTGAAACAAAGAGAAGCCCTTCCAAATTGCAGTCATTATCTCTGCAGACTTTTCTTCCCAACCCTGTGAGTACCATGTAGCAATAGGATACTGAGAGATGCACACAGAAGTATACTCACTCATCCTACGGTTGCTGCAGGGTTGCTCAGGAGTATCTATCTTGAAAGGCCAACCTGCAGCATTCAGGTGTCAGAATATTCTTAGTCCCACACAGTGCAATGCAAATACTATGGTGTGGTGGCATGTTGCTCTCATATTGGAGATTAAAGTTAACAGAATGTGGAAGTATCTTCAAAATAGTGATCGCTACTATGAAAATGTATTAATAAGCTGGCTTTTTATTTTAAGTTGGTGGATTTGATAGCAAGGTGAGTAAAAGATCTACTGGAATGTCTTTGGGTTTTGCCTTATTAGAGGTAGGTGGACTACACCTAAGCTATATAAAAAAGTAACTAAGAAAAGCAACCTTATTGTCATTTGGCTTAAAATCATTGTACGGAGATCTACAAGAGAGGTGCATAAATGGTTAAGTGTATGCAAAGTGAAACGGTTGAAAACCATTGTAATTAGATCACCAGGCTCCCAAAGAATGTATTGTCGCTTCCTTCCAGTTGTAAAAGTCCCAGGTAAACAAAGTATCTGCTGATGTGACTGAGAATTCCGTGTGTGGTGATGGGGCTGTAGTAAGCATCTGTCACAGCTCCACAGGCATGCTGTGCCTCTGACCTTTTTACAGTCCTTTTGGGGTTTTAATTCTTAGTACTCAGCTGTTGGACTTGACTAGTGTTTAAGGGAGAGCTGTGCAGCTCCACTGGTCTTTGATGAACTATTTGGCTTCACAGCCACTGTTTGTTACTGGTGTTTTTCCGGCAAGACTAAAGACATGTAAGACCCCCACCAGAGACTGACTCCTTTTTGGTTCTGCTTAACAACAAACAGTAGACAGAGCAGCCTTGTCAAAGCATGACAGATTACTAGCAATTTCAAAGGCAGCATTGGAAATTTTCTAGCTAAGAAGGAAAAAAGCAAAGCATGCGCGTGCCTATTTTGCTGTGGTTAGTTGTCCTGCTTTTTCTAAACATGGAGCATTGCAACTATTGACTGCAGGGAGAAGCCCAAGGCTTTAGCTTCCCAAGTCCTCAACCTGCTGCTTCCCTGCAATATGCAGTTCAGGTGTTACTACACGTTCTGACTTCTCTGACTACAGTTTGTTAAAAGTTAATGGTCACATGATTTTCCTCCCTTCTATTTTCTGGTTAACTTTGTTTCTGCAGAGTGGCAGACTTTAATCAGTCAAGTCTAATTTGCTATGGGTAAATTACTAATACCTAATTTGACTATCCTATTTCAGAGGAAAAAAAAGAAAAGGCTTCTTCAGTCACAGGAGGTTGCTGTTCAGAATTCATTGGTAAACCGAGGCACGCATATTCTTCAATGAGATACCGACAGCATTTGCTGCTTATTGCAAGAAGAGCAAAAATGACATTTTGGAGGTTGAGTGCTATGACCTCTGTGATAAGTTGAATTTTACAAGCTTCCTGTTTTAGATGCTGCACTGAGATTTTCTAAGTCTTTTGGGTCTCCACAATGGTGTAGGACTGGTTGTTAAAGTAAAGGTATTTCAGTCACTTCTGGGCTTGCATAAGAGATCCCGACAGTTGCTTTCCTTGTGATATCTGGGAATTTATTCTATAGTTATTAAACAAATGCAGACTAAGACAGACTGGGGAAGTTAAATGGATCACAAGTGCACTCCTGTTGGAAAAACATTATGTACTGTAGTTGTTAGTTTTATTACTATTTCATGGCTTTCCAGGTGTTCTAAAATCTGGTAAATATTTCAGAGCATTTGAAGCTTTTCCAAATTGATCATTCTATCTGTGATTGCAGACTAGGATCGGGAGGAGTGTTACAATGCAGGTTATAGTGCAGTAGGATTGAAATGAGTGGCAGTAGCAGAAAGGGAATTGGTTACATCTTGCTCAAAACATTTGGCAGTTGTCACATTTAGATACAGGAACAGATGAGCCATTGATTTGATTGAGCGGGGAAGTTCTTGTTTCATTGTTCTGCTGTAAAAATTTTCATTCAGCTTATGGAATTTGATAGGCCTCTTAATTAAAGTGAGCTGCTTGCTTTTTTTTTTAAAAAAAGACAGATTTTGATTGTATTTGTATCTTAGTCTTTTGGTAAGCGATGTTTAACAAGAGGATGTAAAAGTCTGGCTTCTCTGTATGTCTCTTGATCCAGTTTGAGGTAGCATCTCTTGCAGCCTCCTTTCAAAAGGAGAATTGCAAGAAGCATAAAAAATTCAATCAATTAAATTGTGATTGTAATTCAGCAGAGGGATTCTAGTCATACACTTTTGGAGCAGAGAGGTATTCCTCAAGCTTCCGTAACTAAATATCATATCCCCAATCATTGCAGCTGTGTCCTGTGCAGTTTGCTGTTTTCATGATGTTATAGGGTATAAGAAGCCCACCACGAGTCAAGAGTAGGGAAATGGACTGTAAGAGTTTTGTGAACTGCCTCCTTTGTGTAGAAATGCACCCAAGACCCTGTGTGATCGACCTGAACTAGCTAATGTGCCACGGTTAGACCTAGCTACAGCTCTGCATAGAAGATATGCCATTTAGCATAAGCATGGGGTTCATCTGGGTGTCAGAAAGCCCTGCCCATTCTAATGACACTGTTTCCATAGCAGCTAATGCACTTCAGAAAAGCGGGAGACAGGAATCAAACTCATGACTAACATGGCCGTCCTGAGCTCGTGATGATATAAGCTGCGGCACCCACATTGTCACGTATCTTTCAGTGTGTGGTATGTCTAGGCAAGTCACTGAATAGTACACTAAGGTAATTAAACTCTTCTTTTCCTAAGAGGCTGTTCTGATTAGTCATTGCTAACAGCCTTATCTTCATTGAATTCATGAGAAAGAGCTGGGTTTGCCAAACTAAGCCCCTGCACTCAGAGTCAATACCGCCTTAAAACTTATACTGGCTTAGGTCTGGGTCCTGGAGTTCTAATGATCTGTTGTTGGAATTAGTCTTAATTTGCGGTCACAGGATTTAACTTAATAACCAGTCTCTATGTTGACCTATTGCATTAGCTACATTGTGTGTACTTTAAATTTGGTGACAAACATCCTGGTGGAGCACAGTATGGAGTCTACCATTTTGCTCCTGGCAGTATGCATCAATACAGGGGAATGTATCTGAAGGGTTATGTTATCACTGCTGGTCTTTGTGGCACACAAACTTCCCCTTTGACACTACAGAGGCTTCCTGTAACCTTTCATTTTAGCTCTTACTACTTGAATTTTATGTGAATCTGAATCCTCAGTTCTCATCTGTTGACTGAGACTCCGTTCAGTAAAGGATGTATGTGTATCTGTTTGCTGATACACGTTCAAATTTGGATTTCCAGCCTGAGGTTCAACGTGGGGGGATGTGGACTTGGTATCTCCCCTTTTTTCTAAAATGAACATCTAAAAGACACCAGATTAATTCAGCCTTGGAAATGCCTCCATTGACTCAGAAGGAAATCTGGCTGACTCTCTCAAATGTAGAGGCTTACATGAGGATGAATAAGTCCTGGCCAGTATGATTGCAATGCTAACTATGCTGTCTCAGGTACCAATAGTCAGACAGTTTGAATCTTGGCCAGTGTGCAATGGTTACTCCAATGTGCTGGTGACTTATTTGTTCTTGGCAGGTCTCGCTAGAAGCCATGTATTGCAATTAGTAAAGGATAGGTAAGAGTGGCGTACAAGGCTTTTTCTTAGACAAGTGCTACCAGTTCATGGTTGTTTCTTTCCAGGTATTCATATATTCTTGCATATACAAGGGCTGGCACTAGTCCCACTTAATTGTTTAGGAAAAAGGGTTTTCAGTGCGTCCTCTCTGACTTTATTTACACAGTCCTGCGGGGTGTCTTTTCTATCTAACAGTCTACAGGTTTTCCTTTTAAGTGCTTTATAAAGCACACCTTCTGGGAGAGGGTACTGGCCTGACACCTAGAAGATCTGTTTATACTTTCAGTTCAGCTTCTGCTTGCTGTTTGATGCTGGCCTCCTCATTTCACATTCTCTTTGCTTTAATTCCATCTTTTGTTGAATGGATAAACTACTTCTTCCCCTTCCTGGTGAAAGATGCTCTCTAAGTGTTATCATCATCACTCTTGGACCAGTCTGAGGAGGACAGACAGCGTCCCAATATGTTCGGTACTCCCACACCAGCTGTTGTGCTGACGTGTTACAGATGAGATTTTTTGAAGAGAAAGGGGAGTATCTAGGGTTTTAACTTCAAGTCTTAGATTTTGTTTGCATTTTCTACTTTCAGTAACTCACGGATACCCATTTCTTGGTTCTTGCTTCATCCATCCTGAAACAACCCAATTACACCAGTTGAACAAATACTAGAGATAAAACAGACTGCAGAATTTCCCGCAGGGCTTAAGAGCAGGTGGAAGAGCCATTTCTCACCTACCAGTGCCAGAAGCAGGAAGCCAGAAGTGAATCAAAGGACTCCTGAGATGCAGCAGAGGAACAAAGCAGTCAGAGTGAACACTGACACGAGCCATTCAAGCCTGGAGGCCCAAATTTATATTCCCTTGTCTTTCTAGGAGATTATGTGGCCACAGTGACCAGGACAGCTCTTTTCAATAAGATTAAAGATGAAAAAGGTCTAGAAAGTCTCAATTAGTTCACTCCTCCTGCAGCACAGGTTGTGCCCCTGCAGGATAATCCCAGTGGCTTTTATGTCTCTAGTTTCACCTCAGGCAGTGAGGCTTCTGGCATATAGACTCTTTAGGTTAGGGTAATACTCCCTCTCTAAACAAGAAAAGCAGTTTCTTGTTTTATGTTTTAGTACATTCCCTTAGGCTGAACAGTGACCATTTTTTTGACATTATTTTTCCTATGTCCAGGAGAGACTACCCCACTGCTCCTGTTCTGCTGCTTAAAGAGAAGTAGATGTCATTGTGCTGTCATGAATTCCCTGAAGCGGTCAGCACTTTTATGCTAAGGGACTCCACCTTGTTTTTTTTAAAAACAAAGCTGTATTCAGCTGAGGAAGAGCCTCAGGAAGGCTTTTGACTTACACTGGAGGTGAAATTGGTCCACTGAATGAAAAGTAGTACATTGCTTTTTCCTGTATTTGTCTGAGCTGATGTTTCACTGAATAATGTGACTCATTATTTATGTGGTATATTAGAAATAGATCGTTGACTGCTACCTGTGCTTAAGTCACAAGAGGGGAGATTAACATGCTTTGCATCTCGAAATAATCTTTCTTCACCTCCAGACTGTGCCACCTCTCTTATTTATGTGCAAACAGGGAGCTACACGGAAAGTTGTCAATTTATGTTACGTACTGTAACAGAGAAGGCTGCTGCAGGCCTGCTCCACACCATACACGCAAAACTTTCTGATGAGGGAGCTGCCTGCTCCAAAAGCAAAGGAGCTGAAGTGAACTCACTGGCAGCTGAACACGCCATCTCTCCGGGGCGGTGTGCTCGTGTTAGTGAAGTTGCGGCTATAAACCACAGACTCTCCCTGTACCAAATTTCCCTAAAGATTGGAAAGCGTCTGTGCTTGGAAAGCAAGCTTCAAAGCATCTCTAGTGAGCAGAAGATGTGGTAGTAAACGAAAAAAGCCAAGGATGGTGTAAGGGGGAAGGGAACAGGGAAGAGAGTGAAGCAAGAGAGAAAATACAGAGAACTGTATTTGGGAGTAGGGGAGAAATTCTCTTGAGGGTACAGTCTGACTTTACGGTCAAACACATTTCCCAGGGCTGCAAGAATGAGTACCCCAGTAGGCAGCAGCGTGTCTGGGCTTGCTTATAATTGCCAGCAATCTGTCTTGCCCTTCCAGCTTCTTGTTTTCTCCTCTCCCTTTAATTTTTCCTGCTGGTCTTTAGCATGTTCTCTGGAGCTAATGCTGCAACAGGGCCTCTAATATGACTGAAGAGCTACTGGAACCAAACTCACTGGGAAATTATTTTTAATGAGCAAAAGCATTGCACTGAGCAGTGAATTCCTTCTCTAACACAACAAAAAAGATCCTTACAGTGGAAATCCTGCAGTGAAAACTCTTCAGATGAATAGCTTGTTAGAGGATAAAGCAGTTAGGTGAATAAAAGCCTGATTACGTACCTGGAGGTAGAATGTAATAAGAATCAGAACCAAGTAAATTAATAATTTGGCTGCCGCTTCTGACTATGGGCTGTGCCTGAGCAGTCTTATCCAATACCTGCTTCTGAAAAAGCAGAGGTATTACAAGAGACAGATTATTCAGAAGAGGATTTTGATCTGCATTTGACTGCCTGCTCATTTGTCCCTGAGCTGGGACTGTAAAGTGGGAAGGAGGCATTTCAAACTGTTGTCTACACAGGGCGGTCAGTTTGGGCAGGACACGTGACATTTCCAGTCGCACTGAGGCTCCCTGATGGTAATGTGACAGAATGACATGACATCTCTGCCCAGCCTGGCAGCATGATGGCACTGCATTAGATGGATGTGGTAGGGGACTGGAGTGCTTCCACCCTTACTGTGAACATCGTGTTTCCTTTGGGTCAGCTGGGGCTGGTGCTCAAAAATGCGCACTGCACTCCCGAGCTCCCAGAGCTTCCTCCTGGCTCCAGCTTTGAGGAGCTGCTGCCTCTCCTGAGCTGCCTGCTCTAATCGCAATCCCCAGGCAGCGTTTATTTAGCTTGGAGTAAGTGGTTAGTGTTAACCTCACACAGACTTAAGTGCTGCTTGCGCACTGCTTCCCATTTATTTATTCCTTTTTCTCGTTGCAGTCTAGGCCCATTTCCCTTGGGCTTTTGTGCTACATTTCTTTTTATTTTTTTTTAAATTTTTTGCTGTCAAGGTCTTTCCCTCCAAGCCAGCAGTCATACAGAGAAATTCAGACGAAAGTGTGAAAAGCTCACATACCTAATAAGCCATCGTTTTGTTTGGGATATGCCCGCTGGATCATTATAGACCATTCCAGATCAGTGCTGCCAAGGAAAAGGAAAATCCTGGAATTTATTCCTAAACTGGAAAGTATGCTCTCTCCATTTGGCAGCATGGGGCTATCCTTCATCTAAATACACGCAAAATGCCAAGTGCTAACTGAGACTACCTCCCTTGTGCTCATTGATCACTCAGCTTCCCATCGTCATCCTGGGTAATTAATTCCCTGCTAGAGCTCCCAAAACAGGAATGGCACTGCCACCTCTTCTAAGAGACTGGTAAGCAGCTGTATGCAGCTTAGACTGTTAGCAAAATTCCTCTATCCAAAATAGCTTGTGAATGGCGCTGTTTCTGATCCAGTTGAATTCCTCACCTTTTCTTGTTGAATATAGCTGGACTTTGCATTTACAGGATAGCCTCTGTTTGGCTGCAGGGAGAATCTCATCTCTGTGCTAAAGACAAAGTAATAATTTTCCCCAATGCTTGGCACACACACAGCAGTCATCTTTTATGTTTTCCCCAATGGTAATTGCTACCTTCTCTCTCTTGTGGGTTTTTTTTTCAGACAAACAGTATTAGGAGATGAGCTCTGAGCCAAGCCTCTAAATGAAACGTGTCATTGCTTTCACCTGTAGTTTTGCACAAAGCCTCTGAAGTTTTAGATGTTGGGAATCTGTTCATCTACTTGTCACAGGTCTCCCTACTGTGTTAGTTATCAGATAGTGTGACTGTGCCTGCGTACCTTTTTTTCTACTTTGTAACGAAAGATAGCATAGCATTCACTTTGTTAAGATAATTTAATGTAAATCTATGACGACAGTGCTTTTTCTTTAAGACCTTCTGTCTGATGGTCTTAAATCATGTTTATGTATCTTCATGAATTGACTCTAATAGCTCCCACTAGAGAAACACAAGAAATAAGAGATTTTCCTAAGGTTATACAGGGAGTCAGTGTCAGAGTCCCTTCCAGCTGAACCCTATCTGTTGGCTTTGAGTTAAACTTTTATCAGGGAGTTCACTTTTGTTGTAAGAAATGATACTCAGTGTGTTAAAAACGTAACATCTGAATCAAATGTCTAGGATTTTACACTTTAGTAAGCAAAGAGGACAAAAATAATAAAGCCTTTTTTGTCATAGAACTTTTTGGGTGAGTGTGACTGCCATCTCATCTGGATAGGAAGAACTTTACAGCTTGTGTGTGTGATGCACTGTCTCTCTTCAATAGACAAAATAAAGATGCACCTGAAATGTTAGGTCACCATCTAAGCACACAAGTGTCAGCAAGTGCAAAATGCATCCTTCTTTACCTTTCTGTTCTGTAAAAAACTAAAAAAAAAAAAATATTATCCAGTTACACATAGTCATTTTACTTCCTTGTTCCCTCAAATTTAGTCTGGACCAAAATTTGCACTTTCTTTGCAAATGGTTTAGTTTGGTTTTTAAAGGAAAAACAGAAAACCTGCTCCCCTTGTGCCAAGCCTGCTACAGATAGCCAGGAAATAATATGTGCAAATGTGGCTCATTGTGGTGTTACCAAAGTAAGTGCTGAGGTTTGATTGGGTAGTGTTTTATATTTTCTCCTTCATCCCATTTTGGGCTATTGTTTAAGTAGAGCTAGTGGAGCCAAAGCTTTCTGAACTCTGAGTGTAAATCTGGGGCGCACCACTTTAAAAACCCAAAACAACTCTAGCATTTAAGAGTAATTACCCCAAATATTGCTGTAGCGTGGTGGTTGTAAGCAGCAGTGGAAGTCTTTATTATAAAGTAAACTGCATTTTCTAGGATTGTTGCAGATTTATAACATTATAACAGTTGAATAATTTGTCCCATTTCATGTTGCTCTTCCATCTGCTGGGACACTTCAGCAGAGCAGCATCCAGGCACAGTGTGATACTTTTGTATATTCAAGCAGGGTACTGATTCAAATACATATATTGCCTCTACAGAGAAACTAATCCATGGAGACTCCCCTTGAGGCTATTACTCAGACTGAGAGCCCCGAAGCCTGGCCTGGCCCCCATTACAGAGAGGGGTGGGAGCAAGAGCAGCTGTGGTTGGGCTCCCTGCAAACAGCTGGATTTGGCCAGCACGCTTACATAACCTCAGCCTTGCATCCTCTAATGGCGGGCGTCTTCCAGAGCTGAAATAAACAACAATAATTTTTCCTAGGGACTTAAGCAGGTCACGAATTTCTTCCTGGAATGAGCAATAGGCAGTCTGAAGTGACAGACCCTGTCCCGGCGTATTCTAGCAAGAACTGCTTCTGAGAGGAGAGGGTGCGGCGGAGCGACCAGGTGCTGTGTGGGACTGAGAGTGAACAATGAAAAATATTCGCAAGGGCAAATACTGTTACTTCTTGCTCGGTGCTTGGGGAAAGGGGCTGTTGAGACAAGGAGAGCTGCTCAGCCCAGCAGCATTCCCCCTCAGCTTCGCTTTCTGTCTGCAAGCTTTGAGGATTTTATGGAAGAGCATCTGAGCAGTATGTAATGGGGAATTAGGCAGGGATACTTGCAGAGAAAGGAGCGAGAGATGGGCTTTTGTAATTGAAACAGAAAGATAAGAAAATATATATGTAACGGAGGAGTGGTGTAAAGGGAGCCCTGAGAATAGGCTTAGGAGCCAGGGGCTCAAACTTGATTTCTCATGTCTTGTTCTGTTGGATAAGTCACATCACCTGTCTGCCTGATTTTTCTTATCTGTATAATGGGGGACGTACTACAGATCTCTGTTTAAGGGGAGGTCTGAGAATTAATGGATGCTGATAGAGTGCCTGGAAGATGAAAAATGCTGAGTATTACCACAGCAAATAGTAACCCCTTTGACTCATTTATGATCTTATTACCACCAAATGTCTCTCTGGCTTCCTGTCATTTCAACTAAGCTTCCTTCTGATCCTATTAAACACCAGGGGGAAGATCCTCAGCTAGTGTCAGTTGTCACAGCTCCATTGACTTCAATTATTTCTTTTGCATGACATATTTCATCCAAAGCACTTCAAGTATTTGAGAGATACTGGCCAATTAAGTACCACAACCTCTACAGGAGGTACAGAATCATACCACAGTTAGAGAAACTTAGAAAAGAAAGGTTAATCAACTTACCCAAGGTCAGGAAGAAAGCATAACAGAGATAAGAAAATGGACCAAGAGTCGTGCTGGCCTAATTCTGGCCTCTTGGCCAGGTTTTGCTCTGTGTATTGGGGTGGATCTGAAGCCATTGTTCCAAGCTCTGCTTTTTTCAGGTTCTTACTGGTATGAGGCAGAGCAGGACTCACTTCCTTTTCATGCTGTCATACAGTTTTAGTTTTTATCATTCTCATTTTATTCGAGGTATCGTAGAAAGAGAATTATGGAGGCTACGCATATAAAAGCTGATTCCTCAGCTAGTATAAATTAGAAAGACTTCCCAAAGGCAATGGGAATATGATGACTTATACCTGAGGATCTGGTCCTTAGGGCTTATTTCTGACAGAGTATGGCTATAAGATGCCTAGGGATTTTCAGCATCCAGTCACTTACTTATGCACAGGCTTTCTGAAGCTGCAGGAAGCTAAACTGCCTACTGGTGGTGATTGCTTTTCCAATATATTGCAAGCCAGGACTTTATCATCGTATGTGCAAATGATTCTCAGTAAGCTAGTCTGTGTCCTCATGCCTGCTGAAAGTCCAAAATGGCTGCATCAAATGGTGATACTTAGAATAGCCCCAAGTGGAAATACTTCAAAAATCCACAGTAACTCTGCTGTTTCTGAGATGGGATTTTTTTTTTTCCAATGTAGGGAGTGTTTGTGCAACTTCAGCATTTTATTCTGCAAATTTAGACCCTCTTTCAGGGAAGCTAGCGAATGCTGTGATAGTGGAGTCTAATTTATAAATAGCCAGCAGATGAGCATGAGGAGAGGCAATGAATAACTCACAGATGGAAGAGTTAGAGATCAGTTGTGACATAATGGCAGAGCAGCAGTGCAGAGCTGAGGAGCACTGCTCGGCCGGGTCAGCACTCAAAGAGAATCCACAAGTACAGTGCTTAGTTATACATACAGTTTTAAGTCCAAAATCAACTTGTTTTTTTTTAAAAAAAAAACAAAACCACACAACAAAAAAAATAATCAACCAAACACAAAAAAAACCCCAAAACCAAAAACAACAAAAAATATGTAAAACTTCCCTCACCCTGTGAAATTTGCAGCTTTGATGCAGTGCTCATAGTGCCCAGCTAGGAAATAATAGTCTATTACTGGTTTTGATTTTTATTTTTTTAAAGCTACAAACAAGTTGAAGTGGAAAGCCTATCAGAGCTATGAGAAACTAAATGTATTTATAAGCTTGAGATCTTCATTTCCTGAAGCAGCTTTAAATCCTGATAGTGCACTGTCTTTGTACACTGAGTTAAGACCAGATTATACCAAAATAACAGCTATTTATTATTTAGGTAAAGAATAACTGAATTTAAAATGTGCTGTGTTTTCATACTTGGGGGGAAAAACAATCCTGTCTCTGTAAAGCTCATGAAGATATTTACATTGAAGTAAATATATACAAATGTGTTTGTACACACCTTTAAGTAAATGCAGGTCAGTTCTGGGAGCAGCCAGGTCTAAGAATTCACAGGAGCGCTGGAGGTAGGGCTGAAGGGTGTGGGGAGGGAAGTGAGGGGAGGATAGGGCAGTTCAGAAACTCAGGTTGATTACCTGTGTAATTCCCTTTCTGCCCCTCCACATATGTATACTTCAGAACTAAGAACTGGTACTTTCTAAAAAACCCCACTGTCTAAAATCCTGGAAATTTTTTTTTTTTCCTTCATCCCTATGCTAAGGTTAGACATTACCTTGGGCTAGACTTTCCTGACCTTTTCACCAAATGTATCTTGATATGAAAACACTTGGTCAGGACTCTTCACCTTCGAAAGGAGATAAAGCTGTGAAAAGGAAAAGGCTCCGACCTCCAACTCCAGCCTGGAAAAACTGTCTGCTTTTCTACTTTTCCCATGTGGAAAACATGCTCCCTAGCAAGAGGAAAGGGAGATGCGCACTCTTTAGGTCAGTAGCCACATATGGGCTGTATGCTTGGTCTTCATGAGAACCTATATGAGGCATATGCTCCCTCTTGGAAATTTCTGTCATGTGCTCCCCATACCATCTTAGCCCTTAGCCTAGATTTTTCCACTGCTATGGGAAGCAAAGGTCTTGATTGGGAGGGGAAGGGGAACTGCTGCTCTGTCACAAACCCCACATAAGACAAATTGGGAAGTTGTCCTATATGCTTGGTAAGTCCAAACACTGACTTGGAAAATGTTGCCTGTCTATTTGGAGGTGCTGTCTCCTCAGGAAGATAATGGTGTTCCATGGAATGAACAAAGTCCCTGTCCTCCAGAGAATGGGCACAGGGTAGCTTCAAGTGTTCCCCATTTACCCCCAGTGAGTGTGTAAAAGTGCCCACATCGCTCTTAAGGGGTATAGAGCTAAGAACAAATACACATTGTAAAGTGCCAGAATACTTTATTGTTAGGTGTAAAACCTGTTTCTGTTGACAAGTGCAAGCAGTCTTTACTGTTTGCAGTTAACAGGGCCCTGGGGACTTCCTGTTCATTCGAAGAATAAAAAAGGAAGAGAAAACATTTATGTATAAGATAATACTTTTTGCTAGAGCCTGCACAGTTTAGGCACAGACCTACTACAGGACACGGAAAGGCCAACTTTACTTCTACGTGGCATTTTTAGAAATCTAAAAGCACTCCTTTTGCAACAGTATCTCAAAGACTTAGAACTGACCCGGTCAACCTCAGCCCATAGGAATACAGTAAACAGGTATGTGCTATGTGGGCATACTGGGTCTTCTATCACAAACCTGGTGGGGTTCTGAGAACACAAAAATAAGGAAAATAAGGCTTACATTTTTGTCTAATTAAAGTCAATGCAACATCACTTCCTCAGCCTCCCCTGTATAGCTATTGCCTCAGAGTGAAGTCCTGTATCCTTTCCTGGGAATTCCCATATGGGCCCTGACAATCTTCTCATTCTTGAGACTGAAAGAGTGAAGAACTTGCTAGTATTTCTGTCCTGGGCTTGTGCAGAAGCATCTTCCTCAGGCGGACACAGGGTTGCATCCAGGAAATACCACTCCTTCCCTACTACTTTTTGGGACAGGGAGGAGCATTGAGGCCTGGGTGGCTTGCAGTGGGCTGCTGCCAATTTAAGGTGGCTGCTGCCTTCATGCTACTGGTCTCCACTACCTCTTTGTAAAAAAGGTAAGGATACACTCCTAAAAGAAGAATTTCTGTATGATCCCAGGCCATAGAAGTGAGGTTTTTTTCCTGGCAATGTCCTGCTGGAAAGGCTATAGCTAAGGAAGGAACCTTTTCCTTCTCCTAAAAGAGTTAGTTTCATCCTTAATGATGCTACAGTGTTGTTTTCAATCTACCTATGCTTCAGGAGGTCTGTCCAGGTCCTTGCATAGACAGCTTATAATGATTGCTGCTGTGGCTGATCTCTCCAAAACCGTGGTCTCTTGCATATGCCTCTGCCCAGCAAAGGGTATTTAGGACTCCTGCTGATCTCGAGTTGGTCCCTGGTGGACAGGAGTATCTGTTTTGCCTCTGTTTCGCCTCTGTTTCAAATGCTGTTATCAACATGTTATACCTTGTCTATGTGTCAGAGCTTTTGAAAATACACACCATACTTAGGAGCAAGAGGATGTGATGTGAGGACCTGGTAGTGGAGGTCATTCTGCGTGACTTGGTGGGGTATACAGGAGAAGCAGGCGTTCTCTCCGAGGGTCATTCTCAGAGGAAATCCCTGGATCTCTCTGTTCAAGTATTTGGTCAGGGAGAGGGAATGCTGTAGGAGCTGTGTGCCACCTGGCTGGTTCAGTGTCACTTCTGACATTCAGCTAATATACAAATATGGTTCTTAGTCTCATTTTTTCCAGTTCTAAAGAAATGTTAAAACATATAAAAGCCATCATGTTATCATCAGTTTTGATGATAGCATTAAACAGTGTATTAAACCATTCCCTTCGGTGTACAATTCATACCTCTTAGCCTGGAGGTGCATTTCTTATTAAAATGTCTCAGATCCACATATTGTGAAATAATATCCACTGAAATTTCCCCTTTTTATTTATGTATTTAAAAGAAGTTGGTAAGGGGTTTGGGGAAACAAATGAATTTACTGCCTGGTAATAATGTAACATCATAAAAGGTACAGTGAATATTATGAGAGTTATTTTCTAAGGGATTTTTAGGCATTTCATTCAAATTGGCTTTGAAATGAGCACTGTTCCAGATGGACTAAAAACTATCTGAATGTCCCCAGGGACAGCATGTTGAGTCAGAGATAAGGGGACAGTAGAGTTGGAGGGTGCTTTAGAAAAGATTGAGCTGGAAGATTTCCTTTTGCTTCCAATCAAAACAGTCGAGATTTACAGAACTAGTGGTTTTGATTACATTAATTTTAATGATTTGAAACTGAGTTTTAAAACTGATTGCAGAGGGTACCAGTCAGTCTTTTCCTAAAACTCACGTTCCTAAAAGGGTTCTCACTCAGTTCAACACCCAAATATTGAGGTACCTAATGCCAAACTACACTAAGACATCAGTCTGGCTGAACAGCTGCAGTGTTCGTGTGGCGAGGGTTTAAGTAATAGTCATCAGTTCTGTTGTCAAACAAGGAGGAACTGTAAGCCCTAGAGAAAAAAAAAAGACAATGTGACAAATGGTCTGTGTTGGTGGATTTGCGAGAAGAGTTACATGCAGAGCTTATATAAACAAGCTTATATCTCGTGCCAGTGTGGGGCACAGATAGCCACTTAGCTGTAGAGGGGAAAAGCACCTTTTTTCATGGTAGAAATTGTATCTCTAACTGAGAGCTTTTTCTCGGAAGAGATGAGTCCTTTGCAGAGGTAGGCAAGAGGTGAATTATTCACTCAAGCACAGCCACACAGGGATAACTTCTGGGCACTTCCATGCTCAGGTTCCAGCAGTGCCCGAAGAGCTGCCTGCTCGGGGCATCAGTGTGGATTTGCAGAGGTTGTTCCCTGAGTGTATTTGTCCTGCATGATCTGGCCCTTACCAGGCACATGTGCAATATGGCAAATGGCTTAATACTTTTTTTTCCCCCATTCCATTTCCTTCTTTTATAAATCACTTCTTCTTTTTAATTTAAAAGTTTAACAAAATATGCCTTTTTGGCCTGTAAAGGTGTAGGCTTCTAGGATGTAGGTGACAGCCTCCTCATCCTGTTATCTGTTCTCTCTTTTGCTTGCTGTTCTTCTTCGGCACTGAAAATGTAATCAAAGTCACTAGGGTCCCAGTGGACCTCAACTCGTTGATTAGAGTTGGATAAACTGGACCAATTCTGGTGGGAATGGAAGGCATTTATGATGAGTACCTGGCATTTTTCTCTGCCCTTTTTCATGTACTTGTCACTGTATTTTCCCACATCAATCTCATAAAACATTCTTTTGCTCATGCTTGAAATATTGATATTATCCTACAGCAAAGATAAAAGCACATCACAGAGCAATATGGCTTGGTGATAGAATTATCTGCAATACACAGAAATCTCTACTGATGTTTAGGGCTGGCAGGGTATTAAACACATTACTTTTGCTGACAGGCATTTTCATTTCCTTGCGTCATGCAGGTAGGGGAATTTGAAGAAAATCTAGTTTTCAGTTCTAGATTTGTTCAATAAAAAATGTAAAACAGAAATGCTGGTGGATATGGTAGCGTCTCTTTAAATCAAAAGGAACTCCCTGAAAATTTAAGTAAGTTTCAGAGAACATGATGTGGTTTTATGTGTATATGTATGGGTTTGTATGTCTGTATTTACAAATGTAACTATCTTTACATAAATATTTATATAAACCCTACAACTGTTCCATATTTAATAAATCTGAAAGGACTGGGGACAATCTGAAATCAAGCAGCTCAAAATTAGTGTCAGTGAACCTTGTACTCCTTTGATATGGGCTTTATGATGTGATCTTTGGTAACGTCTTTACTCAGTATTTCCCCCTGTGACTTTCTCCCCATGCTGTGCGCAGAAAAAAAGAGCTTCTGGCATAAACCGGGGATCTGCTCTCAAAATGACTGCCTCGTACATACGATGCCTGCTTCGATTTTACTGAAGTGGGATGTGTAGCAAATGAGATGGATTCTTATAAGGGAGGGAGGCCTCTGGAGCAAAGCATTGATTAAGGGGCATCTTGTTCTGTCTATCCCTCTTTCTTCCCCAGTGTCACGACATGATGCTGGGTAAGTTACTAAAATCAATTTTTTCTCAGGCTGTCCCTGAATTATGTGTTTCTTGTGTTCCCATTCCCAACTTGAGATCGTATAGCTTGGATGGAAACAATATTGAGCCCTGAAAACAGCAATCAAGTCAGCACTAAATGTGCTTCAAATGTGTAAGGTGCCATAAGGTGTTAAGCATTCTGTGTAATCAGAATTTGCAATCTGAAATTGCACGTTCAATACTAGTGGGCATTTTGACTTAATTCCCCTGTTCCTGAGCTCTACATTTGTAAAACGAGCCTATTGCCTCAGAAAGGTGTTGTCCAAAGTAATTAGTTTTTGCAAAACAGTCCAGTGCTCTGCTGAGTGGCACCACAGGAAAGCCCATGTGGAAATAAATTACTCTTCAGAGCAGGATTAGTATAGCGTGCAGGAGAACGGGCCACAAATAGAGCAATGAAGATAAAACATAGTATGGAGTAACGGCACCTTCAACAGGCATTATTCCTCCCATGTGCTGAATGAAGGAAAGGTCATGTCAAAAAGAGTAGCGTGTGATCGTATAATTAGAGGATGCATCAAAACACACACAAGTGAAAGCCAGGGACTGCTTTTATGCTGTATTTGTGCAGGGATTTATGCCTAGAAATCAACAACATTAAAAATAATAGCGTTTGCTGTTGGTAGGATGGGAGAGAATCTGATCTAATGGCTGGGGCCTGGGGCAGAGACTGCTCCATCCCAAAGGTCTGTTCTGTCCCTCCCTGCCTCAGCTCTGCTCTTCGTAAGTTGGAAGTAATTAATACTTGGTTTGTATGTACTCTGTGGCACTAAACTCCTTTGGTATAGTTTGATACCATATATTGTACAAATTTAAACTATTCCTATGTAGTACAAAATTTATTTGTGGAGTTGCGGGTTTTGGAACAGTATTTTTGTGCGTGTCCTGGTTTCAGCTGGGATAGAGTTAATCTTTTTTTCTAGTAGTTGCTGTATTTTGGATTTAATACGAGAATAATGCTGATAACACATTGTTTTAGTTGTTGCTAAATGATATTTACACTACTAAAGGACTTTTTCAGCTTCTCGTAGAAGCTGAGAGGGAGCACAGACAGGACAAGCTGGCCAAAGGAATATTCCATACCATAGACGTCATGCTTGGTATATAAAGGGGGCAGGTATCCATGATCACTGCTCGGGACGGGCTGGGCAACCAATCATTGGGTGGTGAGAGCGACTTGTGTTGTATCACTTTGTTTTGTATATTCTTTTACCATTATTATTATTATCATCATCATCATCATTATTGTTATTATTTTTCCTCTTCTGTTACTGTTCTACTAAACTGTCTTTATTTCAATTCACAAGGTTTTGGTCCGGCCGCCCCCTCCCCCGCTTTTCTTCCCTGTCTCCTTACCCTGCTGGGGGGTGGTGTGGGGTGGTGTGTGTGAGCGAGCGGCTGCATGGTCCTAGTTGCTGGCTGGAGTTAAACCATGATAGTATTTTTTCAGGGTTACACATTCGTTGTAAAATAAAACTGAGTGTTCTGCTGCTGCACTGAGTAGACCCAGAGCTGATCAGAGCATGCTGAGGTTTTCATACGCCGCTTGGTTTACGGAGACCAGGTCTTCTGCAGCCTAGAAGGCAGTAGCTTTGGAGCAGGAGAGTCTGAGGTCTCTTCTTGCTACTGGTACATAGTTGGGTATTCTGCATGAATGTGGCATAACTTATTAACCAGCAAACCCTAATTTTTCTGTGACTGATGAGGGATTTACAAAACTTTTGAAAACTTAGCCGAATATAATCAAGTATTCATTTATGCCGGTATTTGTGACTGCAGTGAAATTTGTTAATGGGCCAGATTAGCGAGCATGCAGAAAATGAGATGTCAGTAGTACTACACAATCTTGTCAGGCTGTTTCCCCAGGAAAAGCAGAGGTTTGCCTGAATGTCTGGCAAAACAAACACAAAAAAATTGTACTGATCCTTAACCTTTGCTAGCAGTGTGCCTTCTCGTTGCTAGCGAGCCACAAATTGTATTTAGTATGTGACTTACTGTAAATGCATACCCCTTGCTTGAGGACATCATGGAGGTGAATTATATGTGGGCTGCTGGGGTCACGCTGGCCAGGGGTTCTTATAGCTGCTTTTGCAAGGGGACTACTGAGGTTAAACTACATAGTTTCTGTAATTTAGTCTTTCCTGCTGGATATGACCTCAACTGTTCTCTCTAAGCCTTGACAGTTAGAAAAAAACTCAACACTTCCCTCTTGTCAGAAGGTGAAGCATATTTGATCCGGTTAATTCCTAGAAGGTGAGAAAATACATATAATTTTACAGAGTTCCTTTTAGAGCAGAAGTACCAAAAGACAGACTGTTGTCACCTTTTCCAGCTAGTCTGGAATCTGCTGTCTTTTGAGATCGAGGGGAGAAATGGTTATTTTTTCTCAAGAAGCACTGAACCAGTGTAAAAGCTTTTAATCCTCTCCAAAAGGGAACATGCCAGGTTACCTCCTGCCATGTCCCTGAATGTGCCAGCCGTGAATCTAATATATGAATATGTATACTCCACATATAAACACACCCTACAAGCAAAGGCTGATCCTGTGCAGTGGAGTTACATTACCTTTTACATTACTGCTTGTTCTAGGTAGTGTTCAGGTCAGTGCTATGGAGCATGTTTCTTTGTGTGGCAATTTATATTGCGTGGAGGGTTCCAGGGGACAGTGTGGGGGATCGTATGGCTGTAGGTTGTGCAAAGCCTCTGTGTACATCCATCATTTTCAAGGCAGCGGGAAAGCTCATTCTTTTTGCCAGGCTTTAGCTGCAGGAGCTTGGATGTGCCTCCCCCGCGGAGCTCCTGTTGGCCTGTTGCGGAGGGAATAGTCAGCATTCAGTGCATCCATTCTGCAGCTGCCTGGCAGAGCACCAAGCTCGCAAGAGGGCACGAGAGAAAGCATAACCCTGTTTAAAACTATTCAGGCTCATCAGCAGACTGTGGTGTTGCAGAAGAGGAGAGGTAATATGGCTGCATAGTTCTTCCTTATGCAAATAAGGTGCCAGCCAGCAATAGTGGAAAGGGACTATTTCCTGAAATTGAGAAATGCTGCGAGCAGCAAGGTAAAGAGATGGTGTAATGTTTGTGCTAGTCTTGCTCCTTGTCCCATTGTAGCCCATAAAAACAGGGAGACAAGGAAGGAAGAAAGGAAAGGGAAAGAGGCGGGTGGTCACAGGAGAGGGGAGACAGAGGAAATAAGTCAGATTGTCGGGGGCGATTAGCTTTAGGAAAGCTAAGGCAGTGCAAGGGAGAGCACTGTTGCCTACCCAAGTTTTATCTAGATGAGAAGGCTAGTAGCTAGCAGTGGGGCCATGACTCTACTTTAGCTTTTCATTTTCTCAATCCAAAGGCAAATAAGTGCGTATTTAAATGATCACAGCAGTTAAACACTGCTCCAGTGAAGTAGCATTCTGTTACATCTGCCTAGCAAACACCTGGATGTGCCTCTGCAGAACAGAGATTTTGAAACGTTCACTGATCAAGAATTCTGGTTGGTTTTTTTAAATGTGAGATGTCTTTTTATTGCTAGTGCATAATTTAAGTTTGAGGCCACTGGTGTCTGATCTGTATCTTAAAACCTGAGCTCCTGCAGGCACGTGATATGTCATTGTATCTGCTCATTTATTTTTTCTGAAAATAAACTTTCTAGCTATTACAGATGAAAGCATGAAAACACACCCCCACTTTCCCTCTCCCCTTCCCCAAATCCAAAAGGAAAAGGCAAATAAAACAAATGCTACTATGTTAAAAAAATAAAAGATCACCCTTTTTTGCACTGGAGGGGCCAGTTCCCAAATTTGGACTTAGAGGCTGGTAGTTTTACTAGTCCGAGCTTCTGGATTGCAGCCTGGAATGGAAAAGTCCACATTTCTGCTTGGGAATGGGCAGACTGTGGCAGATGGTGAAAAAGGAAAATGACTTTTGTGAAACTTCATTTTTCCAGTGTAGAAGGTCTCTCTTGAGTTGGGTGTTAGAAGGGGCCCGAGAATGGAGTAAGTCGCAGTGGAATCATGCGCAGGGGTTGCTTGCAGAGGGTTCCTTTGCAGTGAACCCAAGGTTCCCTTCCTGCAATACCAGCTCTCCTAAATTTGGTGGCTGACTCTGCTCTTACGGATTAAGTTGCAGCGTTCTTTTAGATTATATGTTGCCTGTATTCTTGTAGATTATATGATGACTTGAAGAATAAGTTTTGTTTGGTTAAATGCTATCCCATTTTGGGACCACACATCTTACTGGACAGTGGTGCAGGATACTGTAATGCATTAACACAGTTCTGCTCCTACTGCTGCATAACACCACCATTTTGCAGCATGTTTTGTTGAACAGACCATAGGATGTGATAATTTCTTTGAGCCCTATACTTGGCTGCAGAACAAAATGGGATGATGCTTCTCCTGATGTCTTTCTGGTAAGATCAGAAATGCAATCTATAGTTCAGACTTTTTTTTGTTTTTTTTTTTAAACTGAGAACACCGAGGAATGAGCCAGACTGAGGAGATAGGAGTGACCTTTGGGATGATGAAAGGACCATGGTTGGCTGTACTAAAAGGGAAGGAGCTGATTCATTGAGGCCACTAAGCACAGTCGGACTCTGCAGTTCTCCTTAATTCTTCAGTTTGTAGACTAGCCAGTGCCGTCTGCCCTCATCTGTTATCACACAGCTCCCATAACGATCTACCACACCACCCATCTTTCTCAGCAGGGCATATCTGCAACAGTCATATCTGTATGAGCACCAGTGTGGAAGCTTGAACTGTTCCTGCTCACTCCTTTTTAAGTGAATTGTCCCAGCTGCACTGTCTGCAGCAGGGTTGGTGTTTTGCCCTTTTCTGTGGCAGTGCTGCAGTCTCTGGGGTGGCAGCTCTTGAGAATTAGTCAGAGTCTTCAAGCTCACGCGAATAGAAGAGAACCAAAGCAATGAATATGCTTCAAATGCATTTTTTTTAAAATGAGGGAGCCCGTCTGTTCTGTCACAGAAAGGCCCCTTAGGTCTGCTCATGCCCTAGCTGGAGGAGTTTTCAGCCTTGTTTTTACTTACGCATTTACCTTTCCCCCTGGCTTCCCTGGGCAAAGCCGTACCCTGCACTATGGTGAATGCTGCTGCAGGAGAACATGGGGAGCTCTGCTGTGGGTCACTGCAGTTGGCTGGCCCCAGGAATGGTGAAGGGCAGTGGTCTGAGAGAGTGTGCCTTTTTTAATTAAAAAAAAAAAAAAAAAGAGCAATCCATTTTAGATACAGGAGAGAAAAACGTTTGGAAAGCTTTTCACTTAACAAGGCTCTTCTGTGACATTTAGATGCATTTATACAATTTAAAAAGGAATTTGGCACCTTCCCACCTCACTCAGCAGGCTTAGAAGAGAAAAAGCAAATAAAAAGACAAGATTACTTGATATGTTGCTTTGTTTTGTTCACATGAAGTGTTGTGCCCGTTGATGTTGCCTGAGTACTATTACAGCCCACAAAGGGCCTTGACAGGGGAGTCATATTCGGTCAGGTCCAGGGCTTGCTTTCTAATGAGGAAAGATAATTATCGTGCCAATCTCTGATCGCTTTTTACTAGGCACATTTAATCTGAGGGAAGATAGGAACATCTTCTGTCTAATACAGACTTGAGAGCAGGGCCAGCAAGTGTAACAGAGTAATCACTCTGAAGGATTTGTTCATTATTTCCCAGAAAGACAGAGGGGAAAAGTCTTCGTGTCACCGCCTCTCTCTGTCTTCGCTGCTCTTGAGTTCAACTTGTGAAGTTTGACCGTGGTGGCCCCACTTCTCCAAGCACCTTTAGATCCCATCAGAAATGCTCTTGACAAGCATTTATTTCTGGGTTTGACAACCAAGTAGTTTCTCTTCCCCCACCCCCGCTGGCCCCTATTCTTTTTGAAAGAGGAAATCTGAGGTGTGTTTGATGGGAACCTGATGATACACATTGTGCTCTGAGGCATCTACTCCCTTGGCTGTAGAGCTGTGTGGGCATGGCTGTATGCTTGCATACCTTTTTGTACATTATAAATGATCTCCGTAGATGTGCATGCTAGCTATCTGGGTTCATATGCACGAACGTGCATGTCTTTTCTTTGAAGACACACAGGTGCCTATCCCAGGGGAGTGTACAGATGAGCACATGCTCGGGGAGATGTTTACTTTTATATACCTGACTGCATTCATGTCTACAAATTTATGGCTTCTGATTATATGGGAACTCTAAGACTACAGGGCCAGCTGTAACTTTGAGAATTTTCTTGAGAATTCTCTTTCTTAGTTGCAACACAAATTTATGCAGCTCCTGGTTTTGCACACTTCTTCGTAACATAAAATATCTCACTGATCCTGTTTACCATTTGGTCTCACGGTCACCCCAGAGGGGTTGCCACTGGGTTGGGAATAAGTGGCTCTGTATAGCACTGTATAAACTGATTTTGCCTCAGGGAAAAAGGCAAACAGAACTAGATTGTGAAATACAGCAACTTTAGGAAATTGCCTCTTCCTTTTAGGACAAGGTACTGGGATTCTCAAGCAACTTGGTCAGATATAGAAGCTTGGAAACAGCTCCAGCTAATGCTTAAAGTGTAATTTCAGTAAGATTTAATTTATTTCATCTTTTACTTTACAGTCAGTTCTTTTATAACATCTCAGTGTTTTCTGTTTCCGACATGCCATAGGCTTCTGCAGTGGAGGGTGCACATTGAACATGTAGACAACTGGTGGGACAGTTGCGCTTTAGATGCTGGGGAGGTGGGCTTTGTATGTTACCTGGCTTACTCCAAGATCAGTAATGGAAAAGTTGGCAGGATTCCCTTGCTGGCTTCAGCTATCAGCATTGACAACTCATTGCAGTGAGTGGAAGAGTACAGACCTCACAAACCTGCAGTTTTATGATACCTGCAGCTTATCACTGCCTTGGTTTATATATGGTTCAAGATCTTGTTCTTATATACTACTAGATCAAGACCAGTATCTAGATCTAGACCAAGACTAGTATCTTGATCCCTCAGTTCACTGAATAGGCAATTTTTCTTGCACTGTAGCAAGGTCCAGCAGCAGGGAAGAAGAACACCCTGACCTCTTTTGATTCATTCACACTACCCCCGCAACACAAATTTCTCTAAACACAGGATGAGGCACTAAAGTTGCACTATAGCTCTGAGGGGAGAAAGCTGTGAGCAAATCTTATTGATCCATATCCCAGTGTCCAGCTGCTGAAACAACTGTTAAAGCAGGTGTGTCTAATTCTAGCTTTTGAAACAGCTGGGCAAAGTGTTGGCTGTGTTTCAGTATCTTTTGCTTAAAGAGAAGGCAGGTGGCATTCTCTGAACATGCTGCTATTGAATTAGAGAGACCTATTAATATTGGTGAGTCAACTTAACTTAATTCTTTCAACCTGCTAACAAGAGCACTTTGGAAAGGATTGGAGAAGAATGACAGGGTACCTTGAATAAACCAAAGGGGAAAGAGATTGTAGTGTGTGTGTTCTAGCAACAGCAATTTAATCAATTTAGGTGCATCTGTGCTACCCGTCATTTTGCTGGCTGTTTGTATTTCTTTTGCCTGGGTGACTTGAGGCATTTATGTCCTAGCTGTATTTTTTAAATATTCTGTTGGCATATTCTGTTGAAGTAAAGATTACACGCGCACATGAATAGCTACATATGTGTGAAAGAGAACATTAAAAAAGCCAACAACAACCCTGCTCTGAGTGATTTGGGTTTGTTTTTTTTTTTAAAATCAAGCGTTCAAAATTGAGGCATGCTGGAAGTAAATGTAACATCTTCCCCTTTCTGCATTCCTTTCTTTAATTACAGGCTCATGTTATTGAGGACTCCTGATTTGTTTGTGAGGCAGAAACAATCATTAAGTGAAACAGGTTTGTATTGTTAGGAAATTCTGTAGTCTGTGAAACCCCTGTTTTAGTTGCTATAAAAATTAAGATGTCTTCTGAATAATGAAGAGGAAAGGGGGGTCTAGCTAGTAATTAAAGAACTTGGATGCCACCGTGGGTACCCAGGTTGTGTTCCTATCTCTGCAGCAGTGTTCTAGAGTGATACTTTCTTCCCAAAAACTAGTGAGTATGTTCTAGAAGTGAGTGCTGGACAGTAGAAGTAATGGATTGTTATCAGTGTATACTTTTATTTTGGTCTCTTTGTGTCCTCAAGAACAACAGTTTTGAAAGCTGATCACTATATGTAGTGGACTGTGAATCCCCCCCCCCCCCCCCCAAAAAAAAAAAAACTGTTAGAAAGAAGTAGAGGGGGTAAAGAGAAGATATTTGAAAAATGAGGCATTTTGTTCACGTTCTTTAGCAGCATCTGATCGTGCTAAGGAGGGTATAAGTAGCATCTAGCTCCTCCAGATGTCAGCTATTTAGAGAAACACACACCAGAAGTTCTGTGGACAACAAATGACTGAATCCCACGCAGGATGCTCTTCTTGGCAAGAGAAGAAATGGGAGTGAGTGGGTGTTCCTATGCGGGATGGGATGGGCAATTACAAAAATGGGAGAGAGAGAGGGAGAAAAATGAAGATGGATGGAGGTAAAAATACCTGCTAAATGCCAGCTGTCCTATTTGGATGGTGTGGGATTGTTGCCTGGGGTAGTCTCAGTGCCTTGTCTAGTCTGATTTTAACCCTATTTTTTTTTAACCATGACTTATGTAACCTAACCTACGATAAGCTCTATATAAACATCTGGATATGTATTATTTTCAGCCTGTAACTAGCAACCTAAGAAAACCCGATAATGAGAGCAATTTGTTGCAATACAGCTTGCTGGGAAAAAGCAAAACAAAATGATTAGACCGTCCCCTGTTGAAACCAGAAGCTTTTCAGGGACATATTTCTTGAGATGAAATTTTATTAATAAGTTGTTTAAAGTTCAGCTTTCTTTTTTTCCTGGGAATGGACCAAAAAGTCTTATAGAACCCACAAATAACCAGATGGTTTGGAGGCTCCCCTCAGATGCCACCTATTTCCCAACAGAAGTTGGAAACATGCTGTCATACTAGTTTTGAAATTTACCTTTGCATAATATTTTCCTTCTATCTCAAACTGCATTAGATAATTTATTTCTCTTTCTGTTCAGTAGTTGGCTCTGACACCAAACCGATGCTTGCGGATGGGGAAGAGAGGCAGTCTCCTGGCCTTTGTGTTCTAGTCAGTCTAGGTCCTCATGCCAGCGCTAGATGAAATCTCACATTTCCAGTGGAGAGTAATGCTTGATTAAAGTGGCACAAAATTACTCACCTTTGAAGGTTTCCTTCTGGTGCTGTTATTTCTGTCGTCCTTTAAGTACAACATGCTTCATTATCATATACAGATCTAAGACACTGAATTACCCCTCTCTCATACCATACTTTAGTTCTGGTACTCCTTTTACAAAAGGTTTCATAGAATAATAGAATCATAGAATGGTTTAGGTTGGAAGGGACCTTAAAGATCATTTAGTTCCAACTCCCCTGCCATGGGCAGGGACACCTCCCACTAGACCAGGTTGCTCTAAGCCTTGTCCAACCTGGCCTTGAACACTTCCAGGGATGGGGCCTCTACAACTTCCCTGGGCAACCTGTTCCAATGCCTCACCACCCTCAGAGTGAAAAATTTCTTCCTAATATCCATTCTAAATCTACCCTCTTCCAGTTTGAAACCATTCCCCCTCATCCTGTCACTACATGTCCTTGTAAAAAGTCCCTCCCCAGCCTTCTTGTAGGCCTCCTTCAGATATTGGAAGGCCTCTATAAGGTCTCCCCGGAGTCTTCTCCAGGCTGAACAACCCCAATCCTCTCAGCCTGTCCCCATAGAAGAGGAGCTCCAGCCCTCGGATCATCTTCATGGCCCTCCTCTGGACCTGTTCCACCAGGTCCGTGTCCTTCTTATGTTAGGGGCTCCAGAGCTGGTCACAATATTCCAAGTGGGGTCTCACAAGAGCAGAGTAGAGGCGCAGAATCACCTTCCTCAACCTGCTGACCATGCTTCTTTTGATGCAGCTGACGATACGGTTGGTCTTCTGAGCTGCAAGCACACATTGCTGGCTCATGTTGAGCTTCTCATCAATCACCACCCCCAAGTCCTTCTCCTCAGGCCTGCTCTCAATCTATTCTCCACCCAGCCCCTATTTGTGCTTGGGATTGCCCTGACCCATGTGCAGGACCTCGCACTTGGCCTTGTTGAACTTCATGAGGTTTGCACAGGACTACCTCTCAAGCCTGTCCAGTTCCCTCTGGATGGCATACCTCCCCTCCAGCGTGTTGACCACTCCACACAGCTTGGTGTTGTCAGCAAACTTGCCGAGGGTGCACTCAATCCCACTGTCCATGTCACCAACAAAGATGTTAAACAGCACCAGTCCCAGTACAGACCCCTAAGGAACACCACTTGTCACTGCTCTCCACTTGGATATGGAGTTGTTGACCATACCTCTTTGAGTGCGACTGTCCAGCCAGTTACTTATCCACTGAGTAGTCCATTGGTCAAATCCATGTCTCTCCAATTTAGAGACCAGGATGTCGTGTGGAATGGTGTCAAATGCTTTGCACAAGTCCAGGCAGATGACATCTGTTGCTCTCCCCTTATCCACCAACACTGTAACTCTGTCGTAGAAGGCCACCAAATTTGTCAGGCATGATTTGCCCTTAGTGAAGCCATGCTAGCTGTCACAGATCACCTCCTTATTTATCATGTGCCTTAGCAGAGTTTCCAGGAAGATCTGCTCCATGATCTTTCTGGGCAGAGGTGAGACTGACCGGCCTGTAGTTCCCCAGGTCTTCTTTTTTACCCTTTTTAAAAATAAGGGTTATGTTTCCCCTTTTCCTCTCAGTGGGAACTTCATCGGACTGCCATGACCTCTCAAATATGATGGATAGTGGCTTGGCAACTTCATCCGCCGGTTCCCTCAGGACCCGCAGATGGATCTTGTCAGGTCCCATGGACTTGTGCACCTTCAGGTTCCTTAGAAGGTCTTGAACCTGGTCTTCTCCTACAGTGGGTGGTACTTCATTCTTCCAGTCCCTGCTTTTCCTTTCTGCAGCTTGGGTGGTGTGGTTAGAGCCCTTCCCAGTGAAGATCAAGGCAAAGAAGTCATTGAGTATCTCAGCCTTCTCCATATCCTGGGTGACTAGGTCTCCCATTTCCTTCCTCAGTGGGCCCATATTTTCCCTAGTCTTCCTTTTGTCACTGATATACCTATGGAAGGCTTTCTTGTTGCCCCTGATGCCAGATTTACCTCTATCTGGGCTTTAGCTTTCCTAACCTGATCTCTGGCTGCTAGGACAATCTCTCTGTATACCTCCCAGGCTCCTTGTTTCCACCCTCAGTAGGCTTCCTTCTTCTGTTTGAAGCTGTCCAGGAGCTCCTTGTTCATCCACGCAGGCTTCCTGGCATTTTTGCCTGACTTCCTCTTTGTCGGTATACATTGCTCCTGAGCTTGGACGAGGTGGTCCTTGAATACTGTCACACCACTTGAGGCCGTACTGTACTAGTGTGGAAATACAGTGTTATTTTAGTGTGGTTTTCTAAAGAAATTATGCTTTTGCAATCCTTCTGTCCGGCCATCACCCCTTTGGTTGCCTAGCCAGCAACCACCACATTTGACAGGAGCATTGGAGACCCAGAGATACTGAATTCCTACAGAACTTGTTCCTCATCCCTACTGAGGCGTAAGGGCTGGTCCACCAGCTGGTAGGCTTGCAGCTCTGAACCTGCCACAACATAGGCTGCCTCTTCCTTGGCCAAAGCAAGACATAAGGAGGGAAGGAAATGAAAGGTGTTACAGAGAGGGTAAGGAAATACGACAAAAATCTGAGCACATCAGAGGAGGGAGTGTGAAAGAATGTGGGGGGAACTGAGGGTGATGTGGTGACGTTATTATGGTGAATATGGGGGGGTGACAAAGGGGAAACATGAAGCCTCATTTCCTACTCGTTTATTTCTGTAGTTCTGCTGCTGCTTGTAGAACAACGTGTTTCCAGGTAGCCAGGAATATCAAATGCCCTCTTTTTATCTGCCTGCTGCTACATTTCTGAATATTACATCTAGTGTAGGGGCTGGTAGTGGGTAAGAAGCCTCTCAGTGCAAGAAAAGGTGTTATACAGAGCACCTGTATATGTGTTTATTCCGTTGATCACATACTGCTTTCTGTCTCTTTTGGGGATTTTTGGTAGCTTGGACTGTCACGGAATAGCTACCTTCTGATTTCTGTGCAGGAGGAGATCAGAATGCAGAGATAAAGAAAGCAACAAAATGATTCAGAGTTAGTCATCCTGAAGACCACTCAGATTTCTTTCATCCTCACAGTACCCACCATACTTCTGCCAGTACCCTGGAGGAGTCAATGACAGACTGTGTGTTGCCATCCTGAGTGCTCACTTTTGGTGACTGATAAAAAGGGGAGGGGAGTGATACGTGGCATCTACTTAAAACTATGCAGACCTAATTAGAACTTAAGGGGGAGGGGGTGACTTAGGGGATGAATTGGTCCAGGGTGCAGATGGCTTTTGTATGGCAAACCAGAAGTTCAGAAGGAAGGAGAAAAAAAAAGCGTGATTCTTCAAGGTTATGCAGGCATTTCCCTATTTTCCCCTTTTCTGGTTTCTTCTGTAGTTGTCCCTGGCTGATAGTCTGAGGAAGAGATAAAGAGGCTACAGAGGAGAGAGAGAAGCAGAAATATGTGTGCGTGCATGTGTGTGTGCACACATGTGTTTGTATGCATCTGACTACTTTAAATGTAATCCCTGCATCCCTATCATTAGCTTTTCCCTTGGCACTTTACAATGAGTAGCTGGAGTTCTTTGTCTGTCTGTCCTGTATAAATTTGATAGATAAAAGTACAGTGATTTGAGCATGATAAAAATGGTATAAAATAAGGGATGGAATATCCTTATTTGAGGTAAAGCAGAACCAAATTTCAGTAACTTTACTTTTTGGTTAAGCCTCTTCTAACTAACTGAAGTCTCTGAAATTAACAGCATATTTTTCAGACGCTCCGCTTCCAGAGACTGATAAGAAGACCTGATTGTTTCTAATTTATGCCAAGGCATGGTATGAAGAGAGAGTCTTGCTTATAGTTATTGCTATAACACCCAAGGCCAGCTCACTTTGTTATTTGCCCCATTGGAGTGTCGGAAGCGGAAAAGCGTAGAGGTGTCCCACCTGCGGGGAGAAGCGGACAGGACAGGTGACCCAAAACTGACCAACGGGGTATTCCATCCCATCTGCCTCATGCTCAGTATAAAAGCTGAGGGATCAGAAGGTCATGTCTCCTTTTTTCAATGGCCAATGTCCGAGGAGGACTCTGCCTGTTCATTTGCCTTTGATCCTGATCCATGCATTCCTGAATCCAGATCTGGAATCCAGTTCCTGTCCATCGCTGAGTCCAGTCTGGGACTGGGACTTCCCTGGTACCTGCTGGTGATGTGATCATCATCCCGGGAGCTTGATATGGGTTGTATATATTGTATATATTTCATTATATTATTTTTATTATGTTATTAATATTTTCATTTAAAGTAGTTTGGTTTCTTTTCTAAACTTATACGTCTCTCTCTCTCTCCTTCCTCTCTCTGAAGGGAGAGAGGTCAGAAAGCATCTGTCGTTCGTTTCAGTGGCCAGTCCGGCCCAAACCACGACGCTGTCCTGTCCGACAAATAGCACATCTGTGTTGGGAGCAGTTTACACCTTATCTGTTATATACACCCTGTCAGTGAGGGAGTGTGTTGCTCCTTCCCCTTCTTTGTTTCTACTTCTCAATATTCACAGCTGCCTGGTGCTTAAAGGCCACGTACTCCTAACATCTGTACTTGCTCTGGTGTTAGCATTTGCAGCTCCAGTGGGATTTTGTTGCTGCTGGGTGCCTCCCCCTGCACAAATTCCCTCTCATTTTGCTCAGAAATGAAGGTGCTGGGTAAAGGGAAGTGTTCAGTTTGAGGAAGCAGGCTTTTTGCATCCATGTGACTAGCACAAACACTCTTTGAATTACAGGCAGGATAGAGGATTTGACAAGACAAGGAAACTGCTGGTGTCTCAGGAGACCTGCAGCACTGGAGGAGCTTGTGTGGGTGGAGCGGAGTTGGAGACCCTGGGGAATGATAGGAGAGTGAGGTGCTTCACAAGGGAGGGGTGTTTTTAAAGCAGTTCATCCTCCTTACATTTATTCTCACCATTGTGCTTTTGTTGAGCTTCTCCGCAGGAGACCAAGTGTCCCAGTAAGTCCTCTGACCAGTTGCCGTTAATGGACCTGGACTGTATTTTGCTTCCATCTGTTTGATTTGTTTGTGTGGGTGTGTAGCGTGCCTTGAAGCCAGGGCCTGTCCTCAGTAGTATTAAATATATGGGCAGGGAACAGGTAGTTGATGCTGTACCACTGCCCATCCCATCGTAATACTAAAGTGACCTAAGCTGCATTTTCTGAAAGTTGCAAAACCTTTTAAAAGTCTCTGTGAAAAAGGCCTAGGAACCCATGGACCAGGGCTTAGCAATATTTTCTATGTTAAAGAATATAAAACTGGAAGTAGCTAGCAGGGTGCTAACCTGAGGAGTCCTTCTATGCAAGGGAGACAAATGTCTTACAAGCAATGTAAACAGGAGTGTCATCAATGAGATACATGAAATAATTGTTCTTCTGTATGCAGTGCTCATGAGACTTCATCTGAAGGACTGCATCCAGTCTAGGGCATTGCACTTCAAGGAAAATGTAGATATTTGGAAAAGGTCTCTAGGAAACCAGCAATAATGAGCACAGTCTAAAACCCATGGATCTCTAAGGAACAATAAAGCAAAGGTCCTTGTCTAGGGAGGAGGGACATAGCAGGAGTCTTCAAATACGTAAAAGATATATGTAAAGAGGAAGGAAATAATCTTTCTTCTATGACAGGGCAAGAAATAACAGACTGCAATACTGCAACTGAAAATGTGTGTGTGTATGTATATGTATGTGTATGTTAGGGAATTACAGATTGCTAGAAAGGGAATGTCTAGAAGACTGATAAATCAGGCCAGTTTTAAACTTTAAAACAAAACTTTACTGAACTCATTAATTAGCAACACACTTTATGCTAATGGTTAATTCTCAATCATTATCATTAATTATTACTTTACATACAAAACTGTTAGTCTTTAACATTTATGCCCTAAATTAACTGTGACTATACAGTATCATAGAGCTAATTTCTCTATAGTTAGTGCTGACAGCTACTGTCCTTGATGGTCTTAGCTGCAGAAGGAGAAGAGGTGAGAGGAAGGATGAGAGAAGTTGGAAGTGATACTGGCTTGTTGTCTTCCCTATCCGATTTCCCTTTTCATACTTGATGTTTTCGTGCTACTTTCACTTTCCCAAAAGCAAGATCTTCGACTGCTAACAGTGCTGCTTTTCTTGTTCTTTTTTCCCAGACATGTTTCTTGTGTATTCAGCAGGATGCCCTGCCTGTTTGCATCTCTTATGCTTATCTTGTCCTTTGTTGCAACTTTTTGTTACTTGGATGCCTCCTATGAGCAACTAACCGTGTCTTGTTTGCCTGTTTGGCAGTCATGTTGCTCACGTACTTAGTGAAATGCTTATATATACCATCACAGTGTTGCAATATATTATATACAGCTGTTAGTTAGAATATTTTAGTGTGTTTATATCTGGGCGCAAGGAAAGCTGATATTAATTATATCCTGATTAATGCATTTGTAATTCATAGGTGTCACAAGCCACTTACTTGACTACAACAGATTTGTGAAAAGGGAAGAAAAATAATTCTGTTGATAAAGTTGAGCACTGGTATATATTTCTTCCAGAGGCATTGATTCTTTATCACTGCAAGCTAGAGAACATCACCAAGAATGTTGTAGGTAAAGTTTATCCTGCCTTGGCGCAGAGGGATGGACTAGGTAGCCTCTTCAAGTTCCTCTCTGTCTTGTCTATTATGACCCTAGTTAATTGGAGGGAAAAAAAAATTCATTTCTCCTGTGGTTGAGAACAACTGGACTGTATACCGTGTACCACCCTGTGCAGGTTGTGTAGCACAGGCACCGCATGCAAAAACAGCTGTTTCCTTTGGATGAGGAGAAGGCCATCTAATGGTCTTATTGTTGTTATGCCTTAGCCAGTAAGTTGGTTTGCCACAGACTGTGCAGCATGGGCTCTTTCAGGGTTAAAAGCAGAAGAATTGTTCTCCACAGTGTCGTCTTTTGTCCTTCCAATTTTTTAGCTTTGGCTGCTCTGACCTTCTTTTTCTCTTCATCTTCTGCACACTGACAAGGTATACATCTTAGGAAATTACACCTACCAGCAGCTCCCACATGAGCAGGCTCGGCCGCAGGAGATGTTTCACTCTTTGTCTGGCTGGCGGTGAGACACTTGTGTCATTGAAAGATTTTCCCCCTACATCTTTCTTTGCTTTTCTTTTAATTCTTTTTTTGGCGGTCAGGAGACTACAGCAAACACCAGTCACCTGGCAGTTATTGCTGCGAGATGAACAGGTGATTACAGGCAAAAGCCAGGCAAGATGATAGGTGGAAGAGAGAAGAGAAGCAGAGGGGAGCCTCTGCACAGTGCCTATTAGAGAGCTCGCTTTTCATTAGCACAGAAGCCAGTTTAAAGGAGCAAAAGCAACAGTTTTTTTCCAGCTTTTCCTTTCTGTGTCAGACAAGATTTCTTTGAGTGCAAAAGGAAAATAAAAATCTCCTTTCTGGTCTCATGGGTAACAATTTAAATAGTTCCCTATTTATCACAGCAGATATTTTAACTCCGTCTATTCCCTGTCTCTTTCTACTTCAGCCTTTCAGGTACTATTTAAGTTTTAGAACTCAGAGCTCTTCAAAAATAATTTCCCAGCTCTTTTCTTCCACACTAAGAATTCATGACATAAATGTTAGTTCTGCAGTGCTAATATTTAGCACTAGCGTGTAAGGTGCTGGACTGGCAGACCTCAGAGATCTAAATCTTGATCTACAGAATAGATACAGCCAAGATGACAATAGGTCACACGTCCTTCTCTGTGATCTGCTGGTTTGTCTAACCTCTTGCTGCTGTGAGAGTCACTAAAGGCAAGGGATTGCGGCAGCGTGTTATCACAGGTGAGGCTCACACCTGGGCTGGAAACAGGCTGTTCGCCTTCACCTTGCACTTGCCAACACTGATTCCAACCATAGCGAGGGCAAGCTACGCATATATTATTGTTTTCAAAAACATAGTAGCTACTTGCATCCATAGTATCAGTTGCTAGGAGTTATGCTAGAGATGAATTTGGCTCAACATAAAATCAAGCTAATTGCAGAGTTGGTTAGAAAGTAGTCTACCTATAAGAGGGGGCCATTATGAATGATGGGTATCAGTTCTCAGCATGTGCTATAGGTCACTACCATTTTATTCTGGTATCCTTAGTGAAACATAGGTAGCAGAGGCACCAAAGTGTGAATTCTGTGACAGAAATGTCAGAAAATTAAGCCATCAGGCTCCTTTCCTTTATTGGTGATTCAGTAACTATCTAAGGTTGAGCAGTGGGCGACCCTGATTTCTTCAAACTTGGCCAGTCTTCTGGTTTCTGTAATCTTTCTGAGTTTGAACAACCCTTTGATAAAAAGTCGCATTGCCTGAAATGATACAAGAAGTAGAAGCTGGTTTTGTTTCTCTGCCTGACAAGATTTGAGCAGCTGACGTTGAGCCCAGCTTCTACTGAGAGTAAATGGGATAGATGCAGCTCCAGCCTTCCTGGAGGAAAAAGCTCTGCAGCCGCACAGGATCAGTTTTCTCTTGTGAGATGAGAGTCTGCTTAGCCCACTTTGATAAAGTATGCCGGGGCAGGGAGTGCTTGGGGGAAAAAAGGGAGGAGGGTGGGTACTTGAATAACAGGAGTTCCTCATGATGGCTGAAGTAAACCAAACCTGGGCATCCTTCATTTAACACAAAGCACATTCATAATTACTGGTCTGGTAGAGGGTTCAAAGTGTGAGAAGGATCTTGTCCTAATTTCTGAGGCAGCTTTAGGAGAGAGGATGTTTGCTGGTGTCCCGTTCTGGTAGCCAGGGGTCTCTCTGTGGCACATTCAGCAAAGATTGAAAGGAGACTTACAAGCTCAGGGCTGAAAGCAGGTGCACTAGTCGCTCCTGTGTGAGGCCACTATTGCCAGTATCTAAGCCTTTCCATTCTCTTAGGTTTACGGACAAGCAGACTTAAGCCAAAACAGGTACTTTTTGCTCATAAAGCTCGTCCAACATACGTTAGCTCATGCCTTTCCAGCAAGTCGGTAAGCTCTCTGGGGAAGGGACTCTCTGCTTCTGTTAGTTTACGTAGTGCTGAGTACACTGGATTGTCCTTTATACGTTACCTAGTAAACAGGGCCAATTCTAACATGTTATTGTCAGTTTGCATTAGCAAATTCTGACGTTGCCTCTTTCCCAATTATTATTGATTAATGCTTATCAAAATGAGATATATTGCTGTATTTGTGTGTGTGTCCACACTTGTTCTTGCTTGTTTCCACTAACATAGGACTGTACATATAGAATTTCAGAAAGTAAAAGCCTGAACTTTGCAAGATTTCTGGCCCTTAAATTGGACGCGTGACAGAACTGAATTTGTGTCCCTCATCTTCTGTCAAAGCTTCTGTCAAAGTGGTTACTGTTGCTTTTGGCTAACTTACTGCTCGCTCAGGCTAACTGGTTGTAATCAGCTTGCATTTCTCTTCTCACAAATGAACATCAAGGGTCAGATCTCCCTTCACTGATGTCAATCCACTGGCTCTGTTGAATTTACTCACCCTGACATAAATGAGAACAAAACTAGGTTCCAAAGCTTCCATATTAGTCGCTTGTGGCAAACTGTGGTCCCTTGGTGCTGAGCTGAAAAGAGAATTAGACCTGCCCTATGTCACTGGTAACATGTAAGACATATGCCTCAACTTCTGTAGGTAACTGCACTTACTCAATGCAAGGAAAATACAGAAGCCCTGAGAATAGATTGCCCTTTTTTTCCAAAGGTACAGAATAAAACTGAGAACTACAGAGACTGCAGGGAGTTGGTTATACATAGAAAAACTACTGCATAGCAGCAGCTGCGTGCACGGTCTTCAGCCCTGCCGTGGAGCAACCCTTCCTTTTCCCTCTGGATGAGCAGACACTGATAATTCTTTGGCGCTGCTGGGTCTTACCTGCCTCTCAGGGCTGCCTGCAGAGAGGCAGTGATGACAAGGACAGTGAGGCACCAGGGACTAGTATCAGAGCAGTTAATTCTGCCAACAGTGCTGAGGAACTTACCAGCTTTTTGGTCACTGCTGTCCTCAGCAGTATTTGAAGTAGCTTGCTGAAGACAAAGGTGTCTATATGCCAGTCCTAAGCTCTCTACAGTATGTAGTCCCCTCTGGTTTATTTTATTTTGTTTGAGATTCTATTTTAAGATCATAAGCAGAACCTGTTCTTGCCCTCCTTCTTGTTCTTGGAAAAGTACATTTCTTTAAAAAAAACAATGGCACTGTTTTGAACCTTGAGAGAAACAGTTCAGTCTGGGAAAAGCTTTTGGGTGACAGGCTGTTCCAGCTGACCTTATTCTCTTAACCTTATTATATAGCAATTGTACCTCGTTAGCCTCTACTGGGTGGAGCCAGAGCTGTCCTCTGTCTGGCAGTCACCCTGTATTGCTAAAAGCTAATGGAGATTCCCCTTTGGATCCAGTTTGAGAGATCTGTGATTGTAGAGCAGAGCTGACTTTTTCAGTTCTGAGTGCAGCAAAGTAATTAACAGCTAAGATTTAATAGGAAATATAGAGAGAGTTGTACTTGCTGACACAAATAAGGTAGAGTACAAACTTTTCCTGGGCTTGAAGCCAACTGGCTCTCTTTCTGGGATTCTAGAACTCAGAAACAATTGCTTTATTATTTCTCATGTCTGCAGAATATGGTGGCCCTCTGCTCTTTTAGTAAAAGAAACAGCTATGTAAGAAATAAGACTACTTTTCTCATATCTGTAGGGAGCAACTTACGATGGGAACCATTATCCTTTAAGGCACCCATCTCAGTTCTGAAGACGCAAGGGCATTTAGGAAGACTGTATGTTTACCCAGATGAACTAAACTAATAGGAAAATAACAGTGCCTCTTTTGAAGTAAATCTGGTGGGAATAATGTTGTTGAAACTTCATTTCTGACTATAAACTTCCCCTTGCCACCCAAGAGGGGAAACTGCAATTGAAATCTGCCCTCTTCCTGCAGAGGTGCTGCTAAATAAATGAGTCACCTGTGAATTACAGGGCAGTAAATACATCCACCGACACCTAATAAAGCAAGGCAGAGTGAAGTTCCAGTACTTTACGGTGTCACCAGAAGCCTATGATGTATTTATAGCCAGCTTCCCAGTTTTTCCTTTTTATTTATTTATTTTTATGTCATACTCCTACAGTTTGGTTTTCTTGGCCTTTCTCCTTTTTGCCTAAGGCGGTTTACCCAACGGTTTGCAGTGAAGGAAGGTTGGTAGGCAGAACATAGACAAGACAACTCCCCAGCACAGGGACAACACACAGCAGCTCTCTGTTTCTCCTGTTCAGGGACTACCAGGCATGTTCTGTCTCTGGCCAGGGCAGTTTGAAGTGATGCTCATCTCCTTTGTAGTGATTTGTTTTGGAGCTTGGTAATTTATTGTCCATTGAGGACTCCGCCTCTCGCAGCAGCCCAAGAGGTGGCCAGCATGAACAGGGGCTCAAGTACAGCATTGCTGTCGTTGCATTGCTGATAACTAGCAGGGTCTGAAATTCATTCAGAACAGATTTCCTGTGTTTTACAAATGAGCTATTCAGTAGTGTGTATTTGATACACATCCTTTCCCCTAAATCAAGTCCCCTACAATTTAAGTACACGATAAATATTTCAGAGTACTTTTTCTGTGGACTGGGTGAGAGTCAGGATTTCTGTGACGAGGGATTCAAGGTGGATGCCAGCAGCATCCTCATGGGTCGGCAGCCTTTCAAGAGTGATGTGCCAGGTTATATTCCCTCGCTTCTCCCAAGTACAGTTAGGAGCAGGGGGCGGTTTCCTCTTGAAGACAGGATCCTTCCTGGTATCCCACCACGTGTATGGCAGCAACTTCAGTCTCCTCAGCAAAACTCAGGGCCAGGAGCAGTTGTCTTGCACAGATAAAACTGCTCTGTGCCCTGTGTGTGGCAGTGCAAATCTGCCAGCCAGCAGGCACCTGTGCCACAGGTTACTCACCCCTGTCTCCGGCTGCGTGCCCTGTTGTGAGGAAGGCTGATATTCACACTTTAAGGCTAACAAATGGCCACCAAATCAGTCAAACGTTTATACTAACAGCGTGCACTTGTTAGGATGGAGAATCTCGGTGTCTGTTCTGTTCAGTTCCCATGTCTATCAGTCACTCACTGGCTCAACGACTCTAAGCCTCTGTTTCCTTATCTGCAAAATGGCACAGTAATACCTAAAGCTGTTGAATGGCTTCATTAATAAAAGATTTTAAAGCACTCTGAGATTCTTAGGTGGCAGATGTTGGATAAATTTGAAAGTAATATTCTCGCTTTCCAGCTTTACCATCCACAATCATTGATTAAACAAAACACTGAAGTATTTCTGACTGCTCTAGCCCCTGATTTAGATCACTTAGACTGTAATATAGGTTACTAGAAAATAAATTACAAGCATATCAGGCTCAGCTAGAAGTACTAGGTGTGCAACTCGGGCTGATCCTCACAAGTTGCTGACGTACCAAATTGAGATCAATGACCGAAAACAACACATCTCTGCGTTAGGGAAATGCTTATGAAATGAGTCAAGCAGGTTTCTGAGGTGCATGTGAGCACACCTACAAACACGGATCTAGAAGGGAAAACAAGGAGACTTACAGTCATAAACAATTTATTCTGGTTTGAATGAATAAATGAAGAAGGAGGAGGAGGTGCAGTGCAAGGCCAGTCCTGGGGCCTTTTCCAAAGGTCCTTATGGACTCCCTGAGTGATCTTGCGTAAGTCACTTTGCCGTTGGTGCCTGGCTTCCCCAGTGTGGCTGGGGATTTTTGCCATGCAAATTGATAGGCAATAAATTACTTGATAACGCTACTGCATTTATTTATTAAGTTATGGGCTGCAAATTCTGGCTGCAGTCCTCGCTCTCCGAGGATTAAGTGCAAATATACCTGTTTGGCCTCAGCCTACTGTTGCGGGAGCATTAAAGGAAAAAGAAAAAACATCTATAAAAGCAGTATGGAGTTTTAACGAGCGCAGTCATTCCTGGTTCTCACTTTGCTCGGCTGCAGCTGCGGCCGCGGGACGGGCACTTAGGACGGGGGGGACGGGACACGGGTCCCTGTGGCACCGCAGAGGGCCGGGTACCGGCGGCGGCGTCCCGTCCCATCTCCCCCCCTACCCCCCCCTTCCCGCCGGGCTCTGCCCCCGCGGCTCCTCCGGCTCCGCGCCCGCGGAGGGCCGCCCTTGCGCGGCAGAGGGGGACCGCGGCATGAGAGGAGATGCCCCTGGGAGGCGGGTACGTCCCGTCCCGTCCCGGATCGAGTGAGCGCGTTTCCCCCGGGGCTGCTCGGGGCGGGCTACCGCCGCGGCCTGGCCCCCGCCCGCGGGGGCGGCTACCGGGCACCGGTTCCCCCGGGGCGGGGCGGGGCCCTCCCCTCCGTCGGGGCAGCGCTGGGAACTCCTGTGCGAGCAGTTTTGGGGGTGCGGGGTGTTTCCCGCTGCTGACAGCGCCGCCGCCACCCACCGGCCCAGCCCGTCCTTGCCCCGGGGGGGCGGCGCGGGGCGGCGCCCGGGACCCCCCGCCGGCGGGGCCGGGGGCGGCGAGCGCGTGTGTAAGGCACGGGGCGCGTGAGCGGCGGGGGCGGTGCCGCCCCCCCCCCCGGCCCCGCCTCCCCGCGGAGCCAGCCAGTCCCTCTGCGGAGAGCTGCCGCCGCCCTCATTGGCTTCGCCGCGGCCGGCATATTTGCATACGGCTCGCCCATTCGTGGAGCCGCTTCCCCGGCCGCGCTTCACCTGCGCCGCCGAGTTGCCCGCACTTGGCGCGCCGGCCGCCAGCATCCCGCCCCCGGCTCCGCTCCGCGCACCGCTCCGCCACCGCCGCGCCGCTCGGCTCCGCGCCGCTCCGCCCGGCCCTCCGGCCTCTCCTCCGCGCCCGCCCGCCTGGGAAGACTTGCCGTTGCCCTGCCCGGCTGCGCAGGGTTAATCGTCTTGAGCCCTCGGTCGCCCGGATCCGGTGGAAGGAGGATAACAATCCAGATCTCTGTGTGTGTGTGTGCGCGTGTGCGTGTGCCTAGCAGTTCTGCATTGCAACACTTGCTAGTGGAGAAGCAACAGAACCCCCCCTGGAATTTGGGATAAAAAAAATAATAATAATAGTCAAAAATTTACCTGGGGTCTCTCTGGCTTTTTTTTTCTTCTTTTTCGCTTTCAGTAGTCCCTCTCAGCTTAGTGAGAGACAGGGATCGCAGGCAGGGAAAAGTCCTCAAGGACTCCGGGATCCTGGAGGAACCTGACAAGTGCAAGCTCCAGGACCCTCGCGCTGACATGTGCGGCTTTCCTGCGCTCTCCTGGAGGCTCGGTACGGCCGCGGGGTTCCTGGCACAGTAGATCCAGCCCTGGGAAACGGCGCGTCTTGTTCTTCTGTGTGTGGTTCCTAACCTTCCCCCTTCCCTCCCCTTCCCTCCTAGCACACGCTCTCTCGCACAGACACATACCGTCTCTTTGCCTCTCGAACACACACGCGGACCCTAGAGCCTCGGAAGCGACTCTCCTTTCTGCTAGCATGGGTCCCCTGGCATCATGAACCTTATCCTTTCTCCCTGGCTGGAATTCAGACTGCCCGTCTGTAGGTGCTCTGTGCCTTGACCATGCACCTGAGAATAGACCCCAGCATTTGCCCGGGACGCCGCCCCGCCTGGACCCTGTGGATGTGCTCCCTCTTTTGGGGATGTATCGTCAGCTCTGTGTGGAGTTCCTCTAGCGTGGCTTCTTCTGCCTCCTCTTCCTCGTCTGTATCTCAGGCTCAGTATGAGCATCACTTCCACGGCAGCAAGCACCACTCTGTGCCTATCTCTATCTACCGCTCCCCTGTCTCCCTCCGAGGAGGACACGGTGGGTTCCCACTCTTGTTTCTTTCTAACCTTTTTGCAGAGCAGCTGGAGCAGCAGAGAAGGAACAGGGACGATGGCTGTGACTCCCGGGGAGGGGGGTCCTCCCAGCCCCTCATATTTCCGCCGTTACCTCCCCTCCCCATTAACCCTCCTTCCCCCCCCTGCCCCCTCCCCGAGCGGAGCCCAGGGCTGAGGACGGGCCGCTTCCAGAGCCAACTTCCCCCGCCGGAGTGCTCCAGCCGGAGGGAGGGTGGGGGCTGGCGGGGCCGGGGCGGGCTCGGGCCGCTCCACGCCGGGCGGCAGCGCCGAACGCGTCGGAGCGGGCGGAGGAGCACCCGCTCCCATCCCGCTGGGGACGGGGGTCCTGCGGGAGGGGATCGCTAGCTCCCTGGCTCCCGGCCCTAGCGTAGTCGTGGCGGCTGACACGGTCCTTGCGGCAGCGCATCCTCCCGCCCGGGTGCCCCGCTGCGGGCGGGCCGGCCGGGGGCTCGGGGGAGGCGCCCGCCGCCGCTTCTCCCCTGCCCTGCCCGCCCGCTCGCAGCCTTCCGCGGGGAAGTTGTCGGGTGGCTCGGGGCGTACAAAGGAAACGGCGAGGTCTCCTTACTCCTGCTCCCGGATCCCTGCTTGGAGCCTGGCAGTGGCTTCCCGGGAAACCCAGGGGCAGGAAATAACAGGGAGTGGGTTTCCACTCCGGCAGCAAGAGAGAAGGGGAAGAGGGAGTCTGGGGGACGCCAAGGGAGAGGGGGGGGGACCCACCAGCATCCTGCCCCTGAAATGCTGAGCAATGCTCTGCAGCTGGACCAGCGCTGCCTCTGCCCGGCTCTCCTGAGTTTGCCCACCCTGAGAGGAGCTGGCTCAGGCCTGGCTGATGTGGGAGCTCACCCTCATCTCCACTTTCACATCTCCCTCCGTCCCTTGGCTTCTGCCTTCAGCCGCATCAGCCAGGAGAGGCAGGCAAACCAGGGCCTGGCCCTTTCCCTGAAGGCTGCAGGTCAGGGTCAGGTCTGGCGAAGGTGTGAAACCTGCAGCAGCTCTGCTCTGCCACCTTTTAGGTAAAGGTAGTGATATACTGGAAAGGCGACTGAAATCTCCGCTACTGTACCCAGCTCTGTCCTTCTCCATCGCAGCTTGCTTTTCCTTTAGCTATATTCCCGTTGGAAACCCTGTGGGGCAGGGACTGGCTGATGCCTTGTATCCCTCACTTTAGCACAATAGGGACTATCTCACATGGTCCTTGAGTATTGCTGCAAATAACAGGGCTCCTGCTGCTAATGATTAATAACCCATAACTGAGTTTCACATGGGTGGTACTTAACAGATGGTCTTGATGTCTGGCATGGCACTGATTCCCTTCCCATGTGGGGCCTGAACGTGTTTCTCTTGCTTTTTGGGGTGGATGTGAGCGTTGGGGTAGAAGTGGGGGATTGATAGGCTGACAGGGTGCTGCAACTTGCGTCTGCAGAACTGGCCGCGCAAGTACTGCTCAACTTGTTTTACCCAGCGCCGTTTCGGTCCTGAGTCCTCGCCTCTGCAGCATGGTGCTGTTCTGCAGCGTCCTGGGCTCTCCCCTCCCGCAGTGCCAGAGCACCCGCAACCTGCCCTGCAGTGCTCCCAGCCACCCTTTTCCCGTGCCCTCCAGCAGCTCTGCCAAAGCACCTCCTGCTTAGCGCAGCCCTGCTTCGCTGGTGCTCAGTTGTGACCCGCAGCATCTGCCTCCTGGCTTTGTTCCTGAGCCCGGTCCCTCTCCAACACGCCTCAGCTCAGACCTGCAATATTGAGCTCCTTCTATGACTCTGCCAGTGTACCCATAGCCTTAATTGGAGATCCATCCCTCGCTGTGGCATTTGAACTCTTCAGACTGCTCCGCTGGTCATCCGAGCGCTTAGCCGTGATACTCCAGGTTTCAATATCCCTGTAACCCTGACACAGCCCTGCCAGCATATCCTCCTAGCGCCTACTGCAGCCATGTCATGCGGCATTTCAACCAACTGTCCCAGGGCTCTCCCTTCCCTCCCCCTCTCCTTTCAACCCGTCCTCTCCCTCATTTCTGATGCTGGTTCTTCTTCTTCTGGCCCTGCGCAGACATGCTTCTCTAGCTGGGTGCTCCTATGATGGAAGGGGATAGCAAAGTCTGGCTCATAGGTCTCTTGCGAGGAAAGGAGACAAGGATGTCGCAAAATGTGATAGTGGTTAGCCTTGATGTAAAAGGCAGGCAGTAGTCTGTGGGAGAGTCCACATTCTGTTTCCTGGTCAATAAATGATAGTTCTTTTCTCCTTGATGACTTTTCCATCTGCCCTGAAAGCCCAGCAAAGCCTCATTTAAGAGCCCTGAGCAAAAGCTGTTATCAACTTCAGTGAGAGACAGGCATTTTTTCCGTGTCCTCATTGCAGTAAGGAATCAAGGGAAATGGAGAGCTTGGGATGGTACATAAGCCAGCACGAGAATTATTTCTTTTTCCTTTCCTAATCATGCCATGTAGCAAAGCTGGCATGGAAACCCCCTTTGGCCATAAGTAAGCGGGGCGGGGGGGAGGCCCAGAGAGAGAGAAGAAAAAGAGACCACAAAGACAGCTGGTCTTGTAAACACACGCATGGTTTATTTTTGTATTTTCTTTCACTGTTGCATGATAGAGGCCCTTGGAATTTGGATTTGTGACAGTGTTGAGGAGTCAGATACCAGGGAGGCCGTGCACTCCCTGTGTTTCCTGGGACTTTGATTTTTTTCTTTGCTAGGAGGAAATAAAAAATTCCCTCTGACTCCTGCCCTAATTGGTGGCTACGTTCCTACTGGTTTTGGAAGGAATCAGGTCAGGACTGCTGTCCCCCGCCCATATTGCCTCCCAGTCCAGCAATACTGACCACCATGGCTTGGTTTTGTATCTAACTGTATTTTGCTTTTTTCATATACATCTCAGCAGATTTCAGTCTGTTTGAAGAAGCAGCTGAGTACCTAGAACAGAGAAATGGTAAATGTCTTGCAAGCAGCGAACGCTTGTTTGGAGTCTCTGTTCAATGCTCCTTTAGTATCAGTGGAAAAGCTGCTTCTGGCTTAACTTGAACAGGCCCAGGCGCAGGTCTGGAAGTCGTTAACAGCACTGGTGTTACGAGAGTTAATTCTGAAATCACCACGCTGGTGCTTTCTGGTAGTTGAGCTGCAACCTGCAAATGTGAAACTTGGCACAGTGCGGCTTCTCAAGGAGAAAGTCTTTGTAACAGATTTACCTCCCTGGCAGCAGGGGAGGAAGCCTAGCCAGGCAGGGGACTTCAAGTCAGAAGAAATCTTTTTTCCACGTAAGGACCTTCCTAGGCTCCCCAAACAATAGGAAGAGAAAGCCATGATTCCTCTTCATTTCACTAAGGGCTTGTGGGACAGAGGGAGGAAAAAAAATCCGACCATGGAACAAAGTTGGGGCTGTGTTTATTGAAAGTCCACGTGTGCTTCCCCTTAGCTATTTAGCACCCTGCCGGGTCAGCTGCTTTACCAGAGCCTGCAGCAGTGGCTTCACAGCCCCTCTTTACACGTCTTCATCGCCTCAGCTGATGAATAATGCATGCCTTCGGTTGACAGATAAAATGAAGAGATTTGTGCATGTTTTGTCTTAGTGATGAATTAATTAATTTGGTTTCTCCTTTTCTTCTCCAGCTGTTTTTTCTCTAGCGCTCCTTAATGGGTGGGGAGCAGGCGTGCGCAGAGGCAGTGTGTGATGCCTCGTGCAGGTTGCCCCAGCCTTTAGGGTACTGCTGTGCAGCGGCAGCTATGGGAGCAGTGGTGGGCCTGTGGGCATTTCTCTTTTGGTTTTCACTTTGTGGGGACTAGGCTTGCTCAGGCTGTTGCACAAGTCACAGCAAAAAGTGAAGGCTTGTCATGAGGGCTGGCAGTGAGCAGTCACCAGATCTTGTAGGAGTAACTCTCAGGCCTCAGTCAGTTCCTAGAAGTCCTGTCATTTATGTGAAGCGTTTCCATCTCTTATATCTTTTTTTTTTTTTTTAAATTAGCAAATGAGAACAAATGCTTGGATAAATCAACAGAGTGTTTCCATGAAACAGGCAGGTATTCTGCAAACCAGCGTCAAAGCTTGCCACACACAGCTGTGACAGTGTACCCTCTTTATAATACACATCTCCTACTCCTTGCTGCTCCTCCAGTGTCTTTGTTACTGTAATCCCGCCTTTTCTGTAAAATAGAAAGCTAATTCTCAGTCCTTGGCACTGCCTGTGTTCTGGTACCGAGCAGGACCTTCCCGGTTCCTCCATCATTGGGAGATTACTTTGAGCAAAGGTTGGTAGCTTTAACAAAAGGGAAAAAATCATCCTATACAGAGCAGTTAGTGATCCAGTAAAATTAACTTTATTCAGAGCTGAAATTAGGGTTGCAGTTAAGTTCTGCATAGTTGAAAAGCTGGAAGCCTACTTTTTGTGCCTTGCCTCTAGTCTCTGTCGACAATGAAGCCTAATTTTTTTGAAAAGACTAGTGATTCTGTATGCCTAAATGTTTACATTCCCTTGCTCAGAGACGTTAACAATGATTTATATTTTTAAAGAAAGGTGAGGTCTTTTTAAATTGTCTCAAGCTGGCTATCCAGAAATCTAAGCATCCAAACTTGCTAGTCCCTTATAGTCTTGTTTAAGTGACCATAGCCGAGCTTTGCCCGCCTGCGCGGAGTCTCTGTAGCTCTTCTGAGGAATCACAGCGTTAGGTAGTTGAACATGAGAACATTCTGGTATATGCAAAGGCTGTTTCCTTGAAGCGAGGTTACTACTTGAGTTACTATTTGCAAACTTTTATATGGAACGGTTTCTGATCAGGTGCTTTGACTCCTCATTTTGCTGCGCTGTGGAGTGCTCAATATTAACTATTCCTGACTTGGAATAGCTTGCACTGTACTGTAAAACTGAAGCTTAAGTCTATTTGCCTGGTACTTGATCCTGGGAGATTCCAGTGATCTTCTGAGATCTGGAACATGAGATACCTAATGTTATCGTTGAACCCTGTCATTCTGATTTAATATGAGTCTCTGTGCCCTTTGAAATATTGCTTAGACTTGTGCTGCTGAAGGTGCAGTCTCTTAAGACTTGTGTTTTAAAAAGTACTCTTCTGATAGCTACTTTGTGCTTGCGCAGTATCTCATAGCGCATTTTGCAAAAAAGTGTGAATGCTAGTCCTGAGTCAAAATTAGATCAGGGCTTTTTTCCTCGTTATATTTCCTTTGCAATTTATACTGGAGAGAGGTTTCTTCTTCTCTTTATCATTTCTGCTTTCGGATAATACAGCCCTGACTTGTCAAGCAACTGCCACATTCTACTGCAAAGGTGACTGCATTTCAAAGACAGATGAAGGATCCTGCTGTATGCTTTGTATAGGCATTGAAGTTGTAAAGAATATCGGGATATGTGACACAAGCTACACAGTCAGAATGCTGCAGAATGGGCATGGTACTTTTTATAATATTTCTGCATTTAAAAAGCGGAAGACATTTTTCTTAAAGATGATGGCCAGTTTTCCTTGTTGTTGTTGTTTTTTTTTTTCCTTTTTCTTCTTTTACCATGGCATGAAAATACATGCTTGAACAATGTTACGATAGTCACTGAGTTTTTACATATAGTGCCATTTGAACTTCCAAATTCCCTATACCAGGTCTCATTAGAAGCAGGAAAACACACCTAGGTCATCTAAGGTGGGAATACTGAAAAGAGCAGGATAGTCTTTAGCTGGATGTGGGAAGGTTCCATGGTTTGCCATACAGAAGGTAACTGAATAAACAGCTGTAGCTTATAAGTGCAAGGAACAGAAGTTTCATCTGGGAGGTATACAGGATGACCATTTTTTCTCCATTTCTGTGTGCTGTGCCTTAAGAAGACTGGCTGTGTGTGTGTAGTTGCCCGGGATGGTGGTCCTGTGCGGGCTGGCAGACATTTTTTGGTTTTGCATTTCCATTGTTCTGGTGGGCTTTGATAACTGTGAAAGGTCATTTGCACTAAAGTTTTCCTTTCTTCTGTGTAACCTCTGCACACAAGATGACATACTGTTGACCAGTGTCTCTGATTTGTTGTATGACCTTGGTGAAACATTGCCTTTCTCTCTGACATGTTTCCTTCATCTGTGAAATGAAGAGAAAACCATTTATCTCCTCGGTGAGGTGAGCAGTCCTGGTGTACTTGTGTGCTTTGAGATCCCTGGCAGGGGGCCACAAAAGTGTATGAAATCCCAATAGTCCTCTTGGCCTTTAGATGTCTGAGCCTGCTTTGATCTCTGGTTGAAGGACAAGCAAGACACCTTCAAATTCTGGACATAGATCCCAGTAGCATTTTGCTTCACGGCTCTGAAGTCTGAACAGGCTCTAGTGCCATATGCCAGCGTTGGTGTTTCCAAAGGAGCGGGAGAGCATTTCAGCTGGAGTGCCGGCCACACCGAATTCCAGGTGGCTGCCGGAACCAGAGGGCTGCAATTCGCCATGGCTCCCTTGCCACTCTCACAAGTTACTTCTCTTGCACTCTCTTTGTGTGCGCGTGTGTGTTGTTTTTGCACATTAAAACATAACTACTTATACCCCCGAGTGACTTTCCCCCAAACTATGAATTTTAAGTACTTCCGACACTGTCTTTTAGAATTTGAATATAATTATATGCTTTGGGTGTAAATTGTGGTTTTTGCTACATAAGAAACTAATGGAAATGATCTGCCTGTTCCTGTAGTTTACAGATTATATGCTTTAGATCTGGGGATGTATATTTAGGCTGCTTTTCTGTATGGTGTATTAAAATGAAAATGAAGTTGGTGTGAGCTATAGTGGTTGCTAAGCATGAATAGCAGGCTGATAAAGGATATTACTAAATTGATCCAGTGTTAAGGTTTACTTTATCATCTCAGTTTTGCACCTTTCATCTCTTTGCATTCTTGATGATGGAGAAGAGGAGGGTGGAAAATATTTCAGTCTATGGAGCGCCTTGTGTCTGTAGAAGCTCAAGGGACAAGGTGAATGAATCAGAAAGTCGTAAGATGTTGCTAAAAAAAGACCCTTTGCTTATTCTGTGAATATCATATGGTAAAGAAGGGAAGACTTTGTTTTCTAGAGGGCTCAGGAAAAGAGTACCATCAGGCCGACTGACCTGGATATTCAGCCAGCCAGGCTCCATGTAATAACTGTAGAGTAAATCCATCTCCACGCTAACCTTGGAGTGTGGTTTTGAATTTAGAACAAATTCAGAACATCTACATCAAGCAGATCAAATGATTGGAAGGGGAGAGGAGGTGAAGTTTGTTTTTTTTCCAACACTTTGATCTCTAGCATCATGCTGGATGACATCAACTGGATGTGTTTGGTGAACCCTTTGGTTCCTTGCTCATCTGCTGCGCTGCCCAGCAAGTGTTTTCATGACTCCCTGTCGCAGTTGGATCCTGCAGTTACAGCAGCCTGCTGCGGCTCCTCCAGCTGGTTTGCTTAACGACCCCAGCCAGTGTAAATGTTACAGGGACGGTATCTGGAAATGTTCGTATCTAGCTGGTTCTGCAGGTTTTCTGTTTCAGCTGCCAGATGTTTGAGTGCACAAATGTCCTTCACCGTTGATGAAGGCTTCCAGCCATACTATGAGGACAAAGCAGCAGAGCACAGAAATTTCCCAAATAGCTTTGGGAAGGCAGTTACAGAGTGGTTAAGGGAGAGAATACACAGTGGACAACTGGGTATCAAGCACGCTGGTCATTAACAATGTTTTTCCTTGTCTCATCTATAGAGCATACATAAACATGGCTTTAGAGAAGCCAAATCTACCAGTGTTTTATTAAAATTGAAAACTTTCAACACTGCTTATTTTGTCATGCAGGAAAACCGGCTTCTTAAGCATGTACTTGTGCTAGCAAAGGTTGCAAGATGGTTTGAGATCATCCTGCCTTCTGCAGGGCAAGTAAACGTGTTTGACTAAAATAAGAATTGATCTGAAATTGTTGAAGAAGTGCAAGTGTTTTCAAAGCAAAGAAAAGAAGAGGGGGGAAAAAAAAGCTTGATTCATTTTGATTCAGTGATTATGCTGCCCGGACATATCAAATGGGTTCTGCCAAGTCTTTGGCTGTCTACGGTGGAGAGATTCTCACTGTCTGGTTGAGCACTTAGTAATTCCTGTGTTTATTGGATTAAAACCTGTAACTTTCTTGTACTTCATCTTTTGTAACTTCCCTGAGTTACGCTGATCGTCTGAGACAGTGGCACTCCAAAGTCTATTGGAGCTTGTAGTTACATAGACAAATTTTCTGACCTACAAGCGCTTTTGGTCTTTTAGTACCTAGTAAGGTGAAAGTGGAAACAGTAGGTAAAAACCTGACATTTTCCTCTTTCCTTTGTTTGTTCTTCTTGATTTATTTGTCGAATGGTAGCCACTCTTACGCTTTTTTCACATTCTGATTATTCTACTGATAATCATGATGTCCTGGGCGTTCACAGAAGAGTTTGTTACTCACTGATGTCCACTGAGTGCAATATTTAGGAATGCTGGTGGCCTGTGTCTAGACATCTGCTTCCGTAACCTCTCTGTAGGATTGCAGGAGAACCCCCTGCTCCCCCAATGTCATCTTTTCTTTGCAGTTAAGTAATGAATGCCAAAGCTATTCCAAGTTTCTCTGATCTTGTTCCTCTGTCTGCAGTCCAGCGTATTTCCGTCAGTGTAGGTTTGCAAGATACTGATGGCTTTGAATGCCTTTTCACTTTTTATTATCTTACCACGGAGTCTGCTCTCCTTCCCGTGCCCTCATGCATTCAGAGGCAGTTCATTAGAGGCAAGGAAAAGGCAAAGAAATTAATTTTCCTTGAGAAATGTATTCAGCACCTTATACAGGCTTGAAGAAAAGAAACAGAGCAGAGAATTCTTACTATCTTCTTTTTTAACTTTTTTTTTCTATGTAGAATCTAGAGAAAAGTGTCTGTGCCCTGCAAGCATCCCTTTACCTGGTGACTTGCTTTTCTGACATTAGGCACTACGAGCACGCCAGGCTTGCAGTAGTAGCACTGGAACAGAGTAGGGTGATGGATGTGCCTGTGCTCTGGAATCGATGTGTATTAGCTTAGTAAAAAAGGGTATGTCTTGTAACTGAAGATCAAGGTGGCAAATTCTGTTACTATGAATGCCAGTAGTGTATACCTAAGCTTATTTCATTTCACCTAATTGTTATCCAGACAAGTTGGTTTCTACTTAACAAGCCATAGACTCAGGCTATTTTTCCTGGCCCAGTCGTTAGAAAAATATACACTGGCAAAAGGAGCAGCTTCCCCTACTGGACTAATTAATACTGGATAGCTGATTTACAGCAATGGTGAAAACCTGAGCCCTGTGTGGATTCCTTAGTGAGAACTTTTGCCATTGATGTCAGAGAAGCCAAATTCCACTTGGCAATGGGCAGTACTGAAGAGATTTTTCCTCAGCAGCAGCTCTGAGCAGAACTGAGGACCAGAACCACCAAACTTTTTCCCTAGCTCTGCCACTGGCTTACCTTGACACACTGGATGGTGAATTCTAGGGGCACATCATATATTGCAATGTGTTTCAGTTTCCCTGTGCTGTCGTGCAGCAATGTGGTGAGTATTTAAAATCTCTGCCCAACTGAAAGGAAAAGCACTGTATTGTTAGTGTTCTTTCCCAACATACTGGAAAGATATTTTTGAACTTCAGCTGGGATATTTGGTCATTTGAATTTAGGGACCATCACAGCGCTATGGCTCCTGGTACTGTCTTTGCATGAAGTCCTGGGAGTTCATCCTTGTAATGCCCTGAGAAGGATCAGTACCATTTCATGCAGCCAGTTCTACAAAGTAATATTGATCCTTGTCCCAAGAATACAGTGTCAGAAAAAATGGGGAATGCCTGAGCTGTATGGTTAAATGCGGTGAGTTTTTTCAGTCATTTCTTTCTGAGAGTGAGTGATTCTCTGCTGCTGGTGACGGTTTCATTTACTGCTTCAAGGAGCATTACGGACATGCATTTCTCTTTTCTGATTCCACAACTCCAGGGGGATTTTTTACACTGGTGACCCAAAAAGCTGACCACATCACCCCACCCTCTACTTTCAATGTCCTTGTTCACTGTCTTCTGCTTCTGTCACAAGTTAGATTTTGCCTGCAACTGTTCAATTTGTTTTCCAAAAATTGTGAGCAAAGTTATTGAGGTGATTTCAGCTAGCAAAGGAAGGAAGAGGCGAGGGAGAGAAGAGGTGGAAGATAGAAATTAAGCTGAAGTGTAACTCAGTCAAGGGTACAGTTCCCATTCTTTCTTTCTCTTTAATCAGAAGTGAAGGAGGCAAGGATTATCAGAAGAACCATTAAAGATCCAAGTAGTTCTCAACAAAACACATGGACAATTTGAAGCTGGAGGAAAAAATACACTACAGAAGCAGGAAAGGAAGGAGTATCAGAGCTCAGCAGCAGGGCTGCCCTGTTGGCTCCTCTTGATCTGAACTGAGGAGGTTAGAGCTGTGCTGCAGAATGCTGTAGGGTCTGCAACTTGCCCACCAGAGCCCCGTGCTGCTGCTGTTCAATTTACAGTGGTCTTTTAGCTATACGCTTTTTTGATCTTGGACCCGGACTTCAAAGTATTCCATATGTTTTTACAAATTCATTTACTGTGATGATTGAAACACCTATTTAGCTTGTTTTTTTAACCATTGCCTGTGTTCTTGGAAGTCTTATTGCCAATATCTAGAATGAGACATGAATACATTTAGCTTATTATCTACTGGTCTGAAAAGTCAAGGTACTTTTTAAAAAAAATATTTTCTGTGGAGGGCAAAAGGGTGGATTCTGCTGCTGCTCAGCATGGGAAGAGCTATGCAATGCTTCATTTGTGTTACTAAGAAGGTTGCTGGGACAGGCCCAGGTAAAGGCTGGGCTGTTCTGCAGTGGTGCCTCAGGGGGTGTGCTTGCCCTGCCTGTGCTCCCCTGTGACACAGCAGGAGGCGAAGAGGAGCAGTTTGTTCAAATGCAGTGTCGGAATAGCAGGCATTTTTGTTAGGGCACCCCTGCATGTGTACATAGGGATATGTGTAGTATTTCTCAAGGAAGCTTGCTACTCTTCAGAAGTGGTATCTGTTTTTTATGTTTCTGCTGAGGTTTAGGATTATGTGTAATTCATGTCTATATGGAAGCTGAGTTCAGAGTCAGGAAAGGGCTAGGGGCTGTGTGTGGAACCTATTTCCCCCTGAATACTGAGTAAAGACAAAGCAGTCATATCTTCAGGGGCTCTTTGTTTCTTCTTTTATCCCATTTCACAGCCTGAGAGACCATCCTACAGCAACCCTTTTCTATAACCTTTCTGAATTTCCTGTTGGATTCAAGGGCACCTTCTAGGGAGGCTGATTCAGTCCCTGCCCTTCATGTAGCTGTACTCAACCGTGTTTACAGAAGTCCTAGTTAGTCAAGAAGTTCAAAATATGGCAATAGAGAGTCTCTGATGTGATATGACAATGCAATGTCATCATTTTATGGTGTAGTGCTAACGGTTTCTAATTATTTATAATATAATGATAAAATTGTAAAATTCAATAGTGATTATTACTTATTTGATCCTCATACAAAAAAAAACCCAAAATGCAGTGGTTTGCTCTTGTAAAAGGTGATATTTCTGTTATCTTTGCTATCTCTGCATGTCTTGGAGTCAGCCAGAGAAAAACAGTGCAGTCATTCCAAAAGAATTCGTGGGAAGGTTTTAGGATCCTGCCATGCACACCTAGGCTCTATACATTCATGGACAAGACTGTAGCTGTAAGAAAATCACTTGGAGTCTTATAGTCTACAGTCTTGTAGGCTACAGTCTTCCAGTAGCAAAGATTCAGGAACTAAAAAAGATTTTTGGTTCAAATTACAGTTGAGTCATGGATTCTGTTGGTAAGCTCTGAGGACAAGGCTTGGAAAATGTATAGGTGAATGTAGAAAATTCACTGATAAGGAAATCCTGCATTAGAATTGAGGTGAGCAAGGGACTAAACTGTCTCAGAATGCTGAGCTGCAGATAAACTCACAGTACAATCAATGATATGTCGGCACCAATTTTGGTTAGATGTTGATACACAATTAGAAGAGACATATCCAACCTGAAGGAAGAAATTAATCTCACAAGATGATAAGAATTGCCATACACATCGGTCCATCTGGTCTGGTATTCTGTCTCTGGCCGTGGCCAGTGCCAGATGCTACAGATGGACGCAAATAACCCCTTTGATATGTTTAATTGTATATCCCAAGGGAGGGTTGTGTTTTTTTTCCTTGACCTCACAAATGATCATCACCTTATGCTGTAAAGAACTGAGAAAGAGCCTTGTTGCCATTTTATCCTAGTTATAATAATTTCACATGCCATTCTTTATTAATAAGTCTGTTTCTTATACTAACTTTTTGCTTAGCTATTTTTACATTGCTATCTCAAAGCATTTTATGTAGCTTCTTAGAGCATCACAGCACTGTTAGAGGACAGGCAACCAGTTTTTGTATTTCTTGTTCTAAGAAGAGAAAATGGGACACAGAGAGGGAAAGCAGTTTGCTGAGTCAGAAACTGTTGCCACATTTAAACAGCCCGAGTTCTGCTGAAGTCCCTGGGTTTGCTGCTTTCTGTCATTTCACTCCAGGCCATCAGCATGCCTGATCAATAGGCTTTGGAGGTTAATAGAGTTTAGACTATCTGAATACAGCCATGCACAGGGTCAAACCTGATGGTATAACCTGGCACTGGTCATGTCTGATCCACTGCACCGTTCACATTGCTTTTACTTTGTGGCATGGCTATGTTTCTGTTTAGGATTTCCTTGCAGAAATACCTGCACATGGGTAGGAGACGCATGCATATCTGACACTACCAAGAGGTGTTGACCATCGTGATTAATCCATGCATGTACCTGGAGTCCAGTGTGTCTCAAGTTCTTTTTATTTACTGTTTGTGGGCAGATTGTTGGTACAGTGCATGTGCATCGGGTCTTCCTGGAATATTGGGCTCACTGCACGTGCATTATAGCACTGACCTGGCGATGAGCACTGGAAAAATGGATGTCCAGAAATGCCAAACACATGTGCGTAACCCTCCAGCTTCCTCAGACAGAATTTCTAGGTAACATAAGGCATCTTTGGGGAAATCTGTGCGTATAGCAACCATACCTCTTTCTCTTTTGAATAGTAACCTGCATCAGGGAGTTCTGAGGATTGGAAAAGTGATATGTGTGCGGTTGTTTGAGAGAGAAACTACGCATTTCTTTGCAGAAAAGCTGGATTTGTGTGCGTTTGTGTGTAATAAAAATGACGTCAGCCATGCTAAATGCTGTCAGAAATGTTTTCCCTACTGCCTCCAAACTGCATAGGTGTTAAGCCTGTTGTGTCCACTTTCAAACAGCAGCTGCCATGTACTCACAGTGTTTCAGTTAGTCTATGTTGCATAGAAGTAAGTACTTTCTATTTAGTGTTTTCACCTAAAGTAACGTAAGCCTTCCGAAGAGCAGCTTTCAGATAAGAATATCCCACAGGGAAAGAGACAAAGTGATCTAAGCAAGGAATATGGAAGCAACAGCTTCTGAATATGGGTCCAGTTTTGACCCTGCCTTCTGCTATAGCTCTAGACAAATTAGAGCTTCACCTCTGTATGCTCTAAACTTCCAGCTAGTAATGGGGAACTGAAATACTTGCTTATTTCCTAGTGGCTTGGGAGGCATAACCAGCCTGATCTTACTTTTGCCATTACAAATCAGAAGACATTCGCATCAAGACAGAGTCTGGTGTGCTGGCACCATGCTCCCAGCTGGCTAGAGGTCACTTCAGTTCCTTTGTCAGCAGAGTCTGTACTTGCATGGCTAAAAAAGTAGCTCTGACCTGTGGAACCCGGTTTCAGCCTCAGCCCTGGCAGTGTGCAGAGCGTTCATGTACATTGGATGAAAAACCATTATTTATCTCTTTTATTTGTCTAGCAGTTGGCAGACTCAGCAGCAGAAAAGGAGTGCCAAGGAACTTTTGGCCTGGGCAGAAAGGACTTCCCTCTGTTGTAACCTATGATGTACATAGGGTAGGGTACAGAGGATGATGAGCTGTCCCATCCAGTTTATTGGAGATTTCTTTTTTTCCATCTATGAAATGGAACAAAAGCACAAAATGTTGAAAATGTTGACTTGGCTATTCTAAGGAATTCAGAGAGGATTGGTCCAACTGTTGTCTTTCAACAGCTACTGCCCAAGGGTGACAGGTAGATCATATGTTTACGTGAAATATCCAAGCACCCAATGCAAAATAGGGATAATACAACCCTTTCTTCTGTGCACAAATGCACCCATTGTATACACTTGCTTATGACTTAAAACCACATGCAGGAACTTAAACAGAAAACCATTAAACTTCTTTAGAAAAAAAATAACATCATTAAAAGATGTTTTCCCAGAATGCATTCCTTTCCTAAAATGCCTGTAGCCCCCAGATTACCTCTGCAACAACCTTGCTGAATTCATTACCAGAAGCAAAATTCATTCCATTAAACCAAGCCACAGATGGCCTGGTTTCTATAGTCACCCTACTAAAATATCACTCACAGTAAAACTATCCAAAGCTTTGGATTAAACACGTGTGGTCCAGAATATGGACCAATGCAGCAACGTCATCCAGTGCTGCAAAAGCCCTCATGAAACCTAAGCTGGTTAGACCAGAAACCTGCCACGTACCACGGTGAACTCACACCGACATTCAGTAAATAGAAACATCCAGTTAACAGTGGGAGAACATTTTCCACAAATAACCAGTCTAAACTATCAGCCCTGATCCTCAAGGGAGTCCTTCAAAACAGTTTCAAAGGAAGATCTTAGAAACTAAAATTTTTAACTCTGTTAGACTCTAAAAATCAAGGGCTTAGTATAGCAATATTGATTTATAGTATGTTGTATTTCTTCTTACATCCTGCTGCCTGTGAACTCCTTCACATCCTATAGACAATAATTAGTTCTCTCTCTGTTCCACTGAGGGAAAGAGCATATTACCTCTCCTTTTGCTAGTACCACTCCCCGTGGATCTACAGGTAGAAGTAACCTGTTCCCTTAAATTGACTAATTTATTAGATAACAATGTTAAATTCAGAGCTGTTAGTCTAAGCCTGCATGTAGCTTTGAAAGCTGCTATTACTCTCTTAGATCTGAATAGGGTTTGTATTGCTTATGTTTTGCATTTTATCCTTCTATACCAGTTGGTCTATTAAAGGCAAACCTTGCTCATTTATATCTTTGATCATCATGGGTATAACAAGATCATTACAAGAGTTTCAATCTTTGACATTTTTTAACTTCATTAAGTATTTATTTATTAAGCTTTGTAAACAAAACATGTTTTTTAATGAAACTTGAAGCCTTATTGCTAAATGCCTAAACTTGTTTAAGACCGAATATAGAACAATTCCTATAAATAGTTTACTTCTGATGAATTACCCTTCAGTGGAAAATTCTGAACCAATGCTAGTCATAAAGAGATTTGGACACAAATGCAAACAAAAACGCACATCGATGCCATTAGAACCATTCTGAAAGCCCGGGTTACATGAGCATTAATCCATTTAGAAGGCTCCCAGAATAGTTGCTGTTATTTCTCCCTTACTTGATACAGCGTGGCTTGAACAGCAGCAGGAATGAGAAATATCTCTGGATCTTAGCTGCAGGTGACTGGGGCTCTGGAAGCAAATATTCTAAACCATGTATCTTCCCAAGTTTTTAGCTTTAAAACTGGATGTTTGTTGTATTACAGCTCTGTGGTTGGAATTTTAATTGAATAGGAATTTTTAAATTGAAATTGGTAACAGTAAGATTCTGAGAAAAAGCATTCAAAGACAATGGAGCAGTGTCATGCATCAGTAATAAGGTCATGGTATTCTTTTAACCGCCACCGTGGAATGAACCCAGTCCTGTAGGTTTTTCCAAACCAGGCTGTGGCTGTGGGCTTCTTAGAGTATTGTTGATTCTGTTATGAAAATATTTCACTGTGAACTTCCGCACTTATTCTGCACCAAGAAATTCCAGTCTGTAACCTGCTACTGGAGCAAGCCTGAACTGTGGCTCAATTCCGCCTTCAATGCTAGGTGCCATAACATGTTTTTTCAGTGTTTAAAGCTAGATAAACTTAAAGCCCAAACAAATCACTGTTTAGGCAATACATTGTTTAGGATAAACAATATGATATGTTAATGTAATACATTACAAGGCCCATATAATACACATTTGCATAAATGAATAAGCCTTGCATGTCTCTACACATTATGGATTTGCATACCTAAACTACATGTTTTAAAATCTGTTTCTCCGTGGCTGTTATCAAATGGAATATATAATTTTGATGAGATCACAGACCTGTGGGACAGCATTTAGTCTTCATTTTGCAAGATTTCTGCCTCTGTCTTTCTTACCAAACTCTTTCTTGCTAACATCATTGATACATAGCTGTGTGTTTGTGAATCTGGAGGAAAGCAGGGTCTGAGAATCAGTTTCTGGATCTCCAATTTTCTGGTTTTATAATCTTAGCCAAATTACTCAAACTACTTACTGCACTTTCCTCCTGTGTTATGGAATTATGATATTGACCCAGCTTTGTAAAGCATTTTGAGATACATAATAGTTTTTGATTATGTAAAAGTGAAGTATTACTTTAAGTGTACACAGAGAAAGAATGATGTATGTCTGCATATACACATTACATTTAGAATGGAGTCCTCAGTTTTACACTTCATTTACCTTTCCTAAAATAACGTATACCATAAGCTTAATCCTTTGCATTGCATAGTTATTGGACTAGGTATTTGGGGATATTTTTAAAGTGGATATTCGTTAACACCATGATCTTATTCAGTTCCTCATTTAATCTATATTGAGCTGCCTAGATGTTATTCATATTCCCCTACCACCAGCAAGTCAAGGTCTTGGGGAAACAGACTTGATGCATTCTGTTTATCCCTGATAGTTCATCGTCTAAGATAAGCCAGGGTTGTCTGCAAACTGCAATCTCATCAGGCAGGCTCAGATAGCATCTCACTTGACTTTTTTGCTTATTCCATTAACATGACTGTCCTGGAGATTTGGGATGCTCAGCTTCACCATGCTGGCAAGAGCAAATGATTAACCGGGAATTGAGATTTAGCCATCATTGGCTCCATTAAACATGACAACCCTTTTAGTCGTAACACTGAACCTCTACAAGGCTGTGCTCCCAGAGAGCACTTAAACAAGAGGGAGAGGAAGGATCAGAGTGCAGTGGCTTTTGTGGCAGCTGGGCATCATTACATCACACTTTTGAAAGATCTTAATTCTCCAGAAAGGTTTTACTTTCTCCCTTTTTGTTGTTGTTGTTGATTTCCTATACAGGTATTCACTAGCACTGGCATTTTACAGGTAATAGGCAAGTAGAATCCCTAATTCTTATTCATTAGGCTGACTTCCTACAGCTTAAATAGCTCTGGGGAGAGACCCAAGCAGTTACCACTGGTGTGTACGCGCAGCAGCGGTGGTTGTATGCATATGGTCAGGACCACTCAACATTCTGTCTCTCTTACCACAAAGTGTGCCCCAGTAAAACAGTCCATTCAGAGTGTCCTTAAGCTGTATAGTTCATAATTTGTACATGAAATTGTGGGCCTGTGAATAGCTAGCCCCCTAGAAACAGTGGTTGGTAGGTTTTGTAGGTAGGTAGGCTGTGGAAAATTCAGTCTTTGTTGTGTCCACATTGAAAGAAGATGAATGCCAACCTCATTTCAGTGCTCACATTTGCTGGAAAGAGAGGAGAGGGAGAGAGTGCAGCAAGGAGTGGGTTAACTGCCTGCCTTTCTAAAGAGCTGGGCTGGAAAATATTTTTCAGTTTACCCTTTCAATATAGAGGTTTTGATGCTTTTTCTGTTTCACAGGGTTCAAAATGGGTTTGTTTTTCATGTTCTAAGGGGTTTTACTACAGTTATAACCATTCTGATAACAGTTCCAATAATATTTTTGATAAAAGAATTAGCATTTTAAATGTTTCAGAAATGAAAAATGTTGAAAAGTAAGATGTTGCCGTTTTTAAAAGACCATTTTTCAATTTAAGAAGTCTTTAGTTTTAAAACATTAAAGCAACTGTATTATCTAAGAAAATCTGCACCAGAATGCTGCCAAAGGAAGCAGATGCTGGGAGGGGAGGAGGGACAGGGTGGTCCTGCAAATCTAACTGTGAGGAGCCTCCCTTGGATGGAAAAAGTTCTTATCCTAGAGAGCTACGTCTCTAGATGATGGTCAGTAGCATTCACAGGTGTGACAGGAACAAGAAGGCATTAAGTGGATTGAGTTGGATCACCTTGTGTTTATTTCTGACATGTCATACGGAAGCATTTTAATCCTTTGCCCAGCATGTCTACTTATTAAACTTTCCCAACCCAGCAGAAATCCCCAAAGGCTGTTGACCACAGTCCGCTCTGGTTTTAGAAATAACCACATCCATGCCAGAGATTTTCAGGGGAGTCCAATCTGTTGGGTTATTTCTCTTGCTGCATGACACAGCTGAGAATTCCCAAAGTTTCTCCAGTCTGGTTCATAAGTGTCTGTCAGTGCTGGGGAGAGATTATGAGGCCGAATACTGCATCTGCTGGACCAAATTTGGAAAGCTGCATTCCACAGCAGAGGGCAATGCATAGGTCCTGCCTATGCTTTATGGTTTGTGTTGGGATCTGACAAGGACAGCGCTACTGCTGTTCTTCATCCTCCACTCCAGCCTGCAAACCCCAGCCTTTCATAGCATGGAAATTGTCTTTTTAACTGGTTCCTGTAGTTAGGAGAAAGAGTGCTGTACCAAAAGTTGTATTAGGTACTTCCACAGATATCCAGCACTGTCTGTTGCTTAGCTGTTATATGTGTAAATACCACAGGATTTTTCTCATCGTCTAATAGCCAAAGTACCACTTGACTCTGGTTTCCTCTAAATCTGATTTTTGGACACTTCTGTCTGAGCAAGGAGCTATAGATTGGCCTCACAGAGGGTGATGCTGATAAAACAGTTAATGAAGAAAAGTTCTGATATTGCCCAAGGTTAAATAATGTGTTCACAATCTAGTACAATGTGCACAAGAAAAAATGAGACCGCACATTACATACCGCCAAAATATGTTGTAAGTTCAAATATGACAGAAGAGTACTGGTTCTGATCCTAGTTCTATTCTGCTGTCTTTAACAGCAATCTTCCAGGTTTAAATTGATTTCAGTAACAGCAGAATGTGGACCATTTTACTAGTAAATAAAAAAATGCAGGTAGGTAGTTGATTTTTAGAAGCATGCTTAGGCTATTATTTTTATTTCTTCTTCTGGCACAGGGGACTTTTTGCCCAACACAGGAGTGCGGCAGCAGAGGAAGGCATATTCTGGGGCGGAAGGTGGGTGTTTGGGAGGAGGAGGGTGATCAGGATGGGCAGATGGGTGCCGCAGTGCCTCTCTGACTCAGCCAGGCTCATTTTATCAAGTGTGTATGTTGAACAGATGAGGTGAAAGCCCCTTTCCCTTTTACTTCATGTTGACTCTGGTGTTAATATTTTAAGATACACAGGATAACTTCTCAGTAGGTATCAATATATTGACTCATTCTACTCAGTGACTGTAGCAGAGCTATGCCAGTTTATACCCAGTGGGGATCTGACACCCTTTCTCTGTTTTTTATCTGCTTCAGGTGTCTTAAAAAAAAAGGCGGAGAGTAACAGATTGCATATGATCTAATTTCTTCCCTGGTCTGTCCGGTGTGTCAGCCTTTCCGTGACAGAATCCAAGGGAAGCTGTGATTTGGAAAAATAATATATTCAGTACATTGTAATGCTACACCAAAACTCCAAGCAGTTTTCCCTCCCCCCAAATCTTAATATGAAATCTTATTTTGTAACTCAAAAGAGGACAAGATCAAAGGACAGGTATCATGTTCCTTGCAGACCTGGAGAGATATTGCATTTATGGATGAACTCGCAAAGGAGCAGGGGATCTAGAATCGTTAAACATCCATATTAATTATACTAAATCTGTCAAATTCTACTTTTAACTGGGTGGTGTTTCCTTATCCCTCTGACGTAGGAGCAAGAAGATGGTTCAGCATGGTGTTGGGGAGGCTGTGCCGCACAGGGTGCATTGACAAGGCAGTGTGACAGGTCATTCACTGCTAGTAAGAAACCTGTTTCAAGGCTTATCCCTAGAAATGAGGGTTTGCTGTCCTTTCACTGCAGGGTGTGACACTGGCTACTGTCGTAGGCACATACTGGGCTACATGGACCTAGATTCCATCCGAAATGGCTGTTCTGGCATTTCAGCACAGAGCTCACCTTTTTTGGGGCTACGGGGCAGGTTGTCACTTGTGAACATATTTTTGATATTAGGCATGCAACTGGGAATCCTCATCACTCATCATCACTGACGTTGCCTAGTGTTAATCCTCATTTCTGGCTATGTCCTAATTCTGTTATTTTTATCCTGACTCTTTAAATTCTTCCTGCAGGCTTCCTTGGATACTGACTTTTTCTTCATGTCTTGGCCTCCACTGTTTCATCATGCTTTTGTGAACTGCTCATCAGCTTTCAGGGTCCACGCCAAGGGCTTTCACACCTCAGGCAAAGCGGGGAGAGCAGAATTAGACCACCAGTGAATGCTTTTGATGCTTCTACTAAGTAGTGTGGTTTGGGCTCAGGGCTAATAGCGAAGCAAGGTGGTATAACTGAACAAGCAAAGGCTTTCTAAAGATAGTGCCCTATTCACCCTGCCATTCAAGGAACAGAGCAGGATTGCTCTAAGGTTGGGAATTAGTGAGTGAGTTCTCTTTTAGTCCTCCAGGTAGCTGATAAAACTGGCACACACGCAGGAAAGCTTTTAGGGAGGTGTCAAGTGTGGGAATGCAGTCTGCTGGATAATACGCTGCACTTGGGCTTTGGGATTAGAAGATACCACTGCCAACTTTTTAATGCAGTAGCTAAAACTCTCAGGTTTAAAGGATTAATACCATTTATTTGCTTCATTTCCTCCCGCCCTCAAACCTGCACCCCCCAGAGCAAAACTTTTCTAATCAGCATATAGCTCCTGCTGAGCTAGCTGGCTTTTTATTTATTTTTTTTTACACTATTTTTTCTATATTGAAAAAGCCTGAGAAGGAAAAAAATTGTGAGGAAAGCTGAAGCTCAAGTAAGGGAGGGTGGGACATGTTTTTGTAGTTGATTTAACTCTTTCTTTCAAGTGCCTCTCAGTGTCTTTTCCGCTAGCGTGCCTAGGGTAGCAAGTGATGCTCTGTGTACTTGCCAGGGAGGGAGAGCACAGGCAGTGTTTTCTTTAGGGCTGCAGAGCACAACAAGAGATGAGAAAGCAAGAGTCTTTGTAAGGCTGCAGGGCTTGGAGAAGCAGAAGAGGGAAGGAAGGGGCTGCTCCTCGCCTGCCCTGAGGCAGCTCTGAGCTATGGAGCTGAGGATGGCAGGTAGCTCCTCTCTGCAGAGTCGCCCCTGGAATCTGCTTTAATTCTGCCAGAGACCAGTTTAATGCTGTATCATCAGCATTTCCCACATGTTTTAAATGTGATAAAAAGGGGTGTTTCACAGTTTAACATATGTCTAAATGTGGCTGACATATTTCTAATTCATTTTACCTACCAGATGAAAAACATTTCTCCTGTGCGGTATTTGAACAAGTCACGTATTTAACTGCTAAGGGATTTTCATTTCTTTGCTACTCATTCAGCTGGCAGTCCTTTAGTATGGTGTCATGGCATGAAGACTTGCGAGACTTAGGTCAAGCAGTGAAGTTTATTTGGTACTTCAAAATTATGTATGGTTGCTAGAATTTTTTGCTAGATACAAGAGGTGAGTGACTCGTACTTTATTATGGGTTGAGTGGCAAGTTAAAATCCTAATTCCTGTCTCCAGTTACAGAGCAAAAATACATAAGAGCATACAAAGAGTTACAATAGTGTAACCGTAAGCAAGTGCAAATGAGATAAATTATTATTTGCAATTTCACAGCTGTTTACATGTCTAAAGCCAGCTAAAACTATCCTACCAAAATAGGACAATATAATTAATTCCATTTGACTGAAAATTGAGTTTCATAAGGAAACTAGGTATCATAAGATTACTGAGGCCTAGAGGAAAAAGGTATCTTATCCAGGTGCACAAAACAATTCAGATGCAGAACAAGTGGAATCCAGGAGCTATGACGCATCCCAGGTTTACTAGACCAAGCCATATGTAAGTGGTAGCAGTGGCAAAGTGCTCTTGTTATGGTTCCATCTATTTTTAGATTTATACCTTTAATCTCAAATTGAGTAACCCACCACAGCACTTGGGGAATGATAACCAACTTTAATATCCTGGTGATACATTTCCTAGATAACTACATTGATTGGCTCTCTAGAAGGATCTAAGCTAGATAGAGAAGCTGTATTGTATCTCATTTCTGTGACACCAAGAGCTTGGCTGGCAGGATCTTGCGAATAACAAAAAGTGTGTGCCAGATCATTGTGATGAACAAACTCTGTGTACAGAGAGGTCAAGAAATACCACTTTGTGGCCTCCACATTGTAAGTCTGAGACCAAAAATATGTATGACAAGTGGGCACTATGCTGCTTTTTGATTTGGAAGTGCCGAGTTCTTGTAAACTGCTAAAATGGGTGGTGTGTTTTCCCCATTGGGGAAAATCCTGTGCAGTGGCAATATATTGATGTGGACCTCACATCACTTAGTTTTAAGTGATTTTAGGTGTGGAGTTTTGCTAGAGATGCTGTCCCAAATCACTAAGAGAATCCTGTTCTAAGTAGCTTTCTCTGGGATGTGTGGTATCAGTTGCCTTTCTTCATCCGGTCTAGTCTTGCCTTCTCAAATTCTTCCCCAGCTCCTCCCCTTGTTTTCCATCTGCAGCTTCTGCATCCCTGCAGATGGCTGTACCCTACATTTAGGGCTTTATCTAGACATACATATTTAGCTGTGTGTAGGAACTACAAGTTACTTTTTATTTATTTACTTTGAAAGACTCCCTTGGAGAACTTGGCTTCCATCTGTTAAAAATGCTACCTCAACTTGTCCTCCCTGATGGAGGCTTGAGGGAAGGGAGGGGAGGATAAGGTTCTCTCCCTAATAAGCAGCATATATTTAGCTGAGGAACAAAATAACCCAGATCTTTGGGCTACCTGTGGAGACAGACAGATAAGGCTCCTGATGGCCAGGGTTCCCAATTCTTACATTTGTCAGATCTGGGCCAGGCCCATGGAGCAGCTTCTCCTCCCACTGTAACAGCCACCCCAGTCCATGATAAATGCTTCTTTTGGAGGGAGGGAGAAGAAGAGTCCTGTTTCTTCCTTTCCATCTTTTCTAATTGCTTTCACATAGAAACTAAACTGCAGCCCCCTGAGCACCTTGAAGGATTAAATGCTGATCAAAGGCAGGTTTAACCATATCCCCAGGACAAGCTGCTTAGACACCAAGCAGCACAAGCTGTGAGTTAGCACAGCAACCAGAAAAGCAGAATAAATTAACAATTATCATTTCAACATGAACAGAGCAGAGTTTTGGAAGAGGAGGCACTGGGAGAGTTTGGGGGAGAGGAGTATGGGGTATACAGATGGAAATGAAGTCAACATTTATCTCATACGTATAGCCAGGAGACAAGCTCTGCTTCTGATCTTGGCTGATTGCTGGCATCTGCTGCCACAAACTGCCTTTTCCCTCCTCAGGTTTGGGCTTTCCAGCATAATAGCATTAGTGGCATTAGATAGGAGTTTGTGTTATTAGTTACAACCTAAGGGAAGAGGAAATCTTTGGGGGATAAATTAACAGACCCCTCAGCTATCCTGATTGGCACTCAGCCCTTTAGTTCCTGCCCACTGTGTTCCAGCCCAGCTTTTTATAGGCTTGCAAAATGTTGAGTATCTTATTCATCTGTTTATTTTGCAGCGATTCCCCCTAGCGAATTCTGCACTTGCAGTTTCTGGCTTGGACATAATCAGAGCACATACTTCTGCTCCGGGTTTCCTAGCATTGGCAAAATCTGGGGAAAAAAGATGCACTGACTTATTTAGCTTTGAGGACAGATGACTTAGAGAAGACTACTTAACTGTTAGTGCAAGGACTGTGAGGGATCAGGCAGCAAATGATCAACATCTAGTTCTCACTGTCTCCAATAATATGGGACTGAAGGGCCAGCCAGTAACACAGAGCAGAGATCTGAAAAGAAGTACTGTTTTTCACTGTGAGCATCTTTATAGCATCTATTGCCACTGGGCAGCAGGACCCAGTTCATACATTTGCTCAAAAGAATAACAAGATGCTGGTGTAAGACCCTGGATTGCGTGCAGCCTTCTTCACAGAGCAGGAGGAGAGAAGCAGTAACCCTTGCCTTCTTGCTTGAAGCCCAGCTCCAAACCTTCTGGGGGCTGTGAGCATGGTGGCAGGCTAGTGCTGCTGTAAGAGGAGAGCAGGGATGGGCAAAGGGAGGGTATATATAGGGTCTCTACTTCTTCCCTCTTAATCCTTGGTAGAATTAAAGTAGAGAGAGTCAGAGATCCTGTTTACAGTCCCAGTTCACTCCCTACCTTCATGGACAGTGACTTGGAGGCACATTCAGTCTCTAAAAGAGGGATAATCAAATCGCATGCTTCAAGTCATTATCTAATCACTGTAGAGGTCAGAAAGGAGTCTTTCCCTGTGGTGCCTGTCTTTGCTGGATGAGCCAAGCATGCTGCAAGCTCTTTTCACTCCCTCAGTGGAGTTCAGAGGCAGAAGGCAAGATTTGATGGACCATCAGTCCAATTCAGCATGAAAACCCAACGTTCTTCTGAAAAATCGGCGGTTTCACAAGAGAACCTCTCTTGCACACTGGTGTGGAACAGGGAAAAGACTCTAGCTCTCTGTTCAGCTATCAAATATGAATGTGAGCAACATAAGCAGCAGAAGCCTTTCATGAAGGTATATCTTTATTTGTACTAAATAATGAAAGGAATTCCTTATGAGTGAATAAACCTGCCAAAAGGATTCAACTTGCTCACTACGACTTCCCCTTCGCTATGAGGCTGTTAGTGCTGCATAGATTACAAGCCATCATTTGCTACATTAGCAATCCTTTACAAAGAGAACCTAAATAAAGTTGCCATGTTATCTCACTTGTCCTTCCTGAAGAACAACCACACACTCCTTTGTTTTGACCCTCTTGATAGTTTTCTTTGAATGAAGAATTTGGCATAGGAACCTGCAAGTCTCAAGGTGTTTGGAGTGAAGAGTGTTTTACTGGTCCATCAAAGGCTTGGAAAACAAAGGGGCCAGGCTCAGAGACTAAGAAGAGGTCAGCTGGTTTTAGTTCCTGGTGCTTATTCTACTTGTGAATTATTTGATGTATACCCAGGGCTTTCACCCTGTCTAGCCACAGAGGGTCATCTAAACCTTGGATTCTGGGATGAAAGGAAGAGGCTAAGCTGTGCATGCCTTGAGAAAGTCTAGTGAAATTATGGCTTTGTTGAAGTGGCATTAGTAAAGTATACAAGAGTATTTACTCAAACTCAGCTGTTGGGTTGTGTTAGGATGACTGGTAGAGGAAAAAAGAGAGGTCAGAAGAGCTTGTGGAAGGAAGGGCAGGGGTCGTCCAGTACTGTTAGATGTACTCTGGAGGTTTTATGGCTTTAAGGTGGTTTTGTTCCATTTAGGAAGCAATCAGTTGTCCATGAGCACGTCCTCTGTAAGCTAAGCAAAGCTTTGCCGTGGCCTCTCTAGATCTTTTGTGACTCTGTGAGTTGTGTTCTTATGCTAAGATGTGCCTCAAGAATTTTTATGTTTATTCTCAACACTCATGATGAATTAGGGAAGTGTGACTATCTCTGTTTGCAAGCAGGAAAGCAAGACTGTCAGGCCATAGCTAAATTTACCTCTGCACATATACTGTATTGCCCCATGAAGTCTTGGTCTCCCAGTCATCTCGATCTTTTACCAGGATGAGATCATGTGGCACCTCCCCACCCTCTCATTTTTCCAGGCTTTCCATTCATGAAAACTAGGGTGTTAAGTGGGAGGGTTGACATCTACCCAGTTCTTGCCCTAGTTTGGATTTGGGACAGAGTTAGGGTATGAGCATGGACTTGGGAGCATGGGAGCTCCCCAGAGCCTAGCGCGTGCTTCTTCCTCTCGGGCTGGAAAGGAGCAGTAAGCCTGATAAAAATTGACTTTTCTGCCTGCCTGGAGTGGATGGTGCAGGAGCAGAAGTAGCTGTGACTGACAGCACAAAGTTAGTGGTGGTAGAGGTGTTTGGGAAAGACAGTATAATAGGAGAGCTCCATAGAGACTGCTGTCGGGACACACTGACGCCAAGGGCACGGGGACAGGTAGGGAGGTGGGGACAGAGGCAAGTATGAAACTTCCTAATCAGCTGAGAGAAACAAGATGGACTTTGAAGCAGTGATGAGAGGGCTTTGCGGAGGTACAGAGACATGTAGGAGACAACCCTCATAAAAAATGCAGAGGGCTTGTCATTTTAGTACCTCTTTCCTTGCTTGGCGGGGGTGGTGTTCCTTTGATGGTGTGGCTGTGGGGCTTAAAGGGTCACGATCCTCAGCAAACACAGGCTGTTGAGGGTGTGCGTCTGCATGTGTACACACACAGAGAATCACATACACATTCGCACGTGCTCACGTCATATATCATGAAGTGATGTCAGACTTTACATTGTCGGTCCTTTTTCTAATATCTGGCATGAGGCTTTAAAGCCTGATTGCTGTGGGAAGAGAATGAAAGGCTGGCACTGATCCACAGCAAAGACATCCAGCCACTGGGAGCTTGTGCATCAGAAAACCTCAGGACATTTAAAGACAGGAGTGGTTTGGCAGGCTTTCCATCTGGCACCTTGGATTTCCAGCAGGAGATGGGCCTTGGGGGGGTTTACTGTGTCTGTGTCCTAACACCCAGGGCAACTATGTGATCTGAAAGGGGATTAAATATTCTTACAACATTTCAGAAGCATGTCAATATTTCGTGTCTTTTTCACTCCTTTGTACCGTGTGTAGCTCCTACCTGCCACCTCAGGAAGGCTGTGATCAGTTGTGCTGTGTGCATATCCTGATGGAGTACTTTGAACTGAAAGTTCTTGACTATAGAGACTGTATTGCATCCATCAGAGCTTTCTAACATGTTTTAAGAAATGATGCTCTGTAACACCTAGATAATTTGTTGGCCATTTTTGTTGGGAACGAGAGAAATCTCACAAAATGCCCTTGAGATGTTCCTGTAGGAGGTGTGCTCCTGGCTGTGCTTTGCAACATGTCAATGGAAAATAAATTACATTAGAATAAGTGGGTTTATTGCAGCATTTGTTTTTTAAATTAATTTTGGCATTTGTTTGGCCTTACTGGGAATTGGGATTTCCCACACCAAGCTGTAATGTAAAAGGCTCTGGGAAATGTTGATGCAGCACCTCCAAATCAATGGGGTAAGATGGAGTGAGGCACTGTACTGGCTGTTTTCAATCTTTCTTAAGCCTGAGGGTGAACTTGACATGAGTTCATGTTCGTTTTGTTCCTCTATCACTCTACTTCCTCTGCAGCCTGTGGTGTGCAGGCTGATTCAGTCAATCCATATTCAGGCCAAACATCCACAGAAGTCAAAGGAATTTGTTCGGTGTCAACACTGCATGACTTGGTGCCACAAAGAGCGATTACAGTTTTTTGGGTTGTTTAAGTGATGTTGCTTATTTGGCATGTTGCTTTCATGTCAGTGCCAAATTTCCGTGTTCACAGCTCAAACAAAAATTGAAAGGTAACACAGTAAGACCAAGTACAAGGTAGGCTAGCCTACATTAGACCAGAGGAAGAAGAAGGTGCATTCACAGGGCATTTAATGTGGTCATGACATGCAGGAGTTGGATGAGGTCCACGCTGTGGTCTTGGCATAGGGAAGTCAAGAGATTTGCACCTGTCCTGTGCAGAGGGCTCCCAGGTGCCCCAGACCCTGCATTAGGAGAGGGCTGCAGCTCTTAGCAGTTTTTCTGCTCTGGGTTCTTGTGTTGCTTTCTTTCTCAGTCATTCCTCCATATTTATCAGTTCTCTTAATAGTTCTCTTTACATTCTATATACAACTGGTAGATGTAAATAAGGCAACATGTACCCCAAAGTATAGCCACAATATATGTAGCCGAGGCACATTATGCACAATGTATTCAAATGTGTAAAATAGCCTGGACATTCCTTTCCCTATGGATCCACCCTGCATAAAGCAGGCCAAATCCCTACATGGCATGTTCTCCAGTCTTCTGGCAGGCGTGGAGCCAAATTCAAGCCCAGCACAAACAGATGCCGCCGCTCTTCGGGCTTCAGCGTGTTTGAACTCAGCGCACGGTGCCTGCCGGGCAGGCTGCTCTGCCCTGCCCTTCATTCTTGCGGCAGAGAAGGCAAGGGGGTCTGCCTGCGAGTGGGAAAGGGTGTGCCAGGACGGGAGCATCTGTCCCCTGGCCGGCAGGCAGCAGCCAGCCCCCCTGCCAGCATGGGAGCTGCGCAGGGCAGATAAAAGGAGTCCTCTCTCATCTCGCTCATCTTCTTTGCAAATGCTCTCCATCTGCACGGATATTTGCATGTTCTGCCAAAGTGACAACATCATTACCACTTGCTTAATATTTGAGCTGCTGGAATATTTTCTGCATAATTTAATGCTCAGATGGGATAATGCCTATGGGTGGGCAGCAAGGCGCTCTGGGCTGCTGGCTCCCCACGCGTGCGGGGTACGCTGCTCCACTGCTCTCTGAGGGGTACCTGGATCACTGAGAAAGTTGCTTGCTGCCTAATTCTGTTGCCCTGAGGTGGGGAATCCGTCCCACTTGAGCCTGAATGGCAGGAAAATCCCAGGAGCCTTGATAATTATAACATAGAAAACATTTGACCCCAGAAATCAAGGAGTAGCTGGAGAAGCATATGGGAGCTGATGGGAAAGGAATTGAAATGACCCTGGAAGAAAACTGGAATGCTGTATTTCTGAAGCCAAGACAGCACTAGAAAGCTGAGATTATCCTCACAGAACATAATCTTCTTAGGCTTTGTTCACAGGCAGCGTTGGGCTGTTTAAACAGAGCAATGGGTGGGGGGATCCAAACTCACATATCTCTTATTTAAATGCAGGCTAATTGTGCACCCTGTGTTCCTCACCCTCTCATTTGGGATTCTGTTGGTTGGCTCAGAATAAATGGCTGTAAATCCAGAAACACACTTTTTCCCTCTCCGGTCTCACCATTGTGCTCACCACAGTATTTCCTGTAGGCCTCTCATTCTGGAGGATGGAAATGAGCTCCCTCGGAGCTGTGAATTCCTCAGCAGCCCCTGCCTTGTTTTATGGGCGCAGCACATCGCTGTGACAGCTCAAAGAGAACGGGGGAAGGACCGAGTGCCCTTTTTCTTTATCCACCTTCAAGGGTTCAGAGGAAATGTCATTACCTTTGCAGCTTCCCCAGGCATGCTGTTATGTGGCATGCACCACTGTGTGGCAGGTGAGGTGGGATGGGGCTATAGAAGCTTCTGCTCCCCATAAGAAAAGGGTATTTTCTTCAGCAGGAAAATGCCTCTACTTCAGAATCTGCTGACTTTGTTGCCAAAATCAAAGGTTGAAAGGATTGTTAATTTAGATTTTTCTCCATGAAAAATCAATTTCCTATCAGGAAAATACAAGCTCTTCAGTCCCATTGCTTCTCCCTCCATGGTAGTCAGATATATTTCTCCCCATTAATGCCCCTGGTCATGTACCCTCTATGCGGACCCTGGGACAACAACTGCAGTCCTAGAGCTTGCTGTTTCAGATGTAGGGAGGCACCAAGCCGCACCGGTGGGTTATTTGAAATGTGCAGAAGGGTCATTCCTGCTTCCTTCGTATGCCACATATGCCAGCTCCCTTCTGCTGAGCCAGTCTCCCAGCATGACCCCTTCTTTATGCCTTATCCAGCAGAGTTGGCTTATTTTCTCTCCTCTTCACAATGCCACCGCTACCTGTATTGCAGCATCCTCTGAAAGATTAAGGGTGTACAGTTGTGCCTTAAGCAGCTGTTTGGAGAAGAAAACATATGTATGCATATAGGGAAATGGTGTCTTGCAAGTCCTCTTCACAGACCACCTGGCATTGAATGGCTCAAACAGAGGGTATTCCAAACATTCAGAGACGAAATGTCACTGTTAGACTGAATGGTATTGTGAATTGAGGGCAGCTGAGCAAGATGCGTTTTAAAAGGGCTGTTTTGAAATGCACCAGTTTTAAAACAAAGAATGTAGGGCATCCTTACAGAATATCTTAGGAAGCAGTGATTTTTGCAAAAGACTTTGGGATCATGAGCGTTACTCAGATTAATACAAGCTCTCAGGATAATGTTGTGGCCAAAGGACTAAATCACTCCCTGGATACATAAACAGGAGAGCATTGAATAGCAATAAATATATCTGTTTTTGGCATGAGTGTGTCTATGATCTATTTCTTATGCTTACAGCTGCTATTATATTAGAAGGGGTTCATTCTTAGCTATGATAATTGTTAAAAGGATTGGAAAATTTGCTGTTTAGTGAGAGACGAAAGGTATCCACCTGAAGAAGAGAAGGTGGAGGTGTGACAATCACAATCTACACTTACTTACAATGGTAAACAGCAATTTAATAATAGAGAGCTTTTAAATTTTTAAAAGTGAAAGCGTGACATTATTGTGTGGCTGGAAGTTTAAGCTAGACAAATATAGACTAGAAATAGTCTGCACATTTTAAATAATAGGGATTAAGTAATAATAGAACAGTTTTCTACAGTGTGGGAAAGACATCACTACTGGCAATTTTCAGTCAAAAATCCCCTCTCCCACCCCCACTGAAAGAATTTTAAAAAAATAAATAGCTCAGACACAGATATTGGACTTCAAGTAGGAATTAAAACAAGAAAGTTAGGCAGGTTGAGTTGTGCTGAAGTTCAGAGTAGATTTCTTCATGGCTCTGAAAAAAAAAATAAATCATGCATCTTCATCTCTTGCATCTTCTGCAGAATTGTCACTATTGTAAGCCCAGCACTTGAGGGCATGCAGCAAAGGCTTCTCCTCCCTCCATAGTATTTCTCTCCTTGCATCAGCTGAACTCCCCCAGTCTCTTCCTGCTGCGTACAGAGCTGCCGTGTAGGTGACTTACAGCATCAGCCTTTTCATCCTAACAGGAAGCAAGCTAACATGTTTCTCAAATCATTTAAGCACACGGAATTTATCTTGCAAAAGCCTGTCTGCTAGACTTTTCTTTCTCCTGCTGACTTGTCAGAGCAAAATCACATAATCCATATTTGAAAAGGAGAAAAAAAAAATAATTCAAAAACATTATTGCAAAAGACCAGCATCTTGCCATTGTCTTGAATCTCCTCTCCTTACCCATTAGATATGGAGAACTTTTTCCTTTTTGATAAAGGACACATGGTTTTTAACAGGCGATTCCTTGAAGCTGTAATTTACAGCTCCTCCTCCTCCTCTTTACCAACCCACCTGTCATGCTCAATCTCCTGTTACATTTTGCTAATGCTACCGAGTGCTGGTCATAAACCATTGCCCTAATTACTCAGAACATGGGGCTGAACGGTTAGTTAGCAGCGCTATTGCAATTATGGCAGCTTTTCAGGTCTAATAGCACTTTATGTTTCACTGCTTTTTATATGTCACTGGTTAAGATGATGAATTAGAGGTAGTACTGCACCACCTGCTCATGTTCTCTCTCGGCAATGGTGGCGCACCCACTATGATGCTGTCTAGACAGGAGACAGTAGCTAACTGGGACCAGCGGCAGGTGGCTGGGGGTGCTTGACCTGGGCTCCTCTGTGGATGTAACATTCTTGGTTTGTATTTTCCCATATGCTTTCAAATATGTGATCTGTCTGTCTTTCACCACCATCAGTACAGTATATACTGTTTTTCCTCCTCTGTGTTAAAGAATTTTCTACAACAATCTTGGGGTAAGAGCAGCAAGCACAAACGCTCGGAGAAGAGGCATATTAAATTGCACACAACTTTTCCTTCTCTTAACTTTTGCTTCTTAAAATGATGTATAAAAGGAAAGAGAGAAGCTGCAGCTTTGAACTTTTAATGTATCACAGTATCTTTGAACTAACTGGTGCATGAAATGTTCTTAAAATTCTTTAAAAACATGATAGAGAATTATGATGTGTAGTCTTCTTTTAAGGGATGTGTGTTAGGGGGATGAAGACTGGTATAAAGGACAGAGTTTGGTCTGAGTATGATCTTGAAGTTCTTGGGTATTGCCGTGTAGCGAAGAGCTTTAATTGACTGGTATCCTGCTCTCTGAAGAACTCCCCCTTACATTGCCCTTTATCAGTTTTAGAAGATAATATTTAAGCAGCGCTGCATGAATACTTTCATAATTGGTAATAAAAAAACTACATTTTCTCATCATACCTTTGACTCCAGCTACAGGGAAACTAAACCTTTAGCTAGAGCCTTTAGAAGAATTTTAATGTGAGCGCGTTAGTTTGGATATATGTAGTGTGTACCTGTACCAGTGGTGTACCTGGGTAAAGTGCTGAATTGTTTGATTTAATTAATTGAATATGGATACAATGCTAAATTGACAGCCTGTCTGCCAGCTTCCTCTTTTTATTTACAGCATATGTATACAGTGATGGTAGTTTAAGCTCCCCACATATGTTTATGCTGACTTGAAGAGCTCACCTATATGTCCAGAAAAGAAATCTCTGTTATGCAGTCACTCCTTGTATTTGCTGTTGAGGTATTCCCCAAAAGATTATTTCAGTTGCTTTTAGGGTGCTTGTAGGATAACAGTGTGTTTGTTGGGTTTGCTGCATTGGTCGTGTCCCTAAAAATCAGATCCATATCCACAAAAGTCAAGTCAGGAAGGTCCTGAACCATTGGCAGACGTGTTTCACTTTCCTTTGCTCCTGCCCTGGATCAGCAGAAGGAACGCTATCAGCAGTGAAACACTATTTGGCCTCTTCTTGTCCCCTTTGTGCCGGTTTTGGATCTAAAGTTAGGTGGTGAAATATATTTCCATGTTCCCTTCTAAGTCCCATCAGCTTTCTGAAGTCTGAATGGCAGCCGGAGACACAGAGGGACCTGACAAACTGTGCAAAATGAAAATATGTCAGGGAAAGAAACACACTAAGGATGTGGATGCATTTTTTGTGGAGCAGAAGTGAATGTGGTCAAAGAAGTTCTTAGTGTTGCTGAGCAGAAATTTTGCAGAGAGAACAAAAGAGTGAATGCAGCGCACCGCAGAACCATACTTTGTCTGCCACAAGGGTAGCGTGCTGGTTGTAGGAGACAGTAAGCACAAATAGATACATTTTAAGACTGAATCCTACCATACTTTTTAAAACAGTAGTAGAGTTGCAGTGCAATATATCAGCCAACAGCTAGAAAAAAAGCCAGGAGACTCTTGACCACATCTGAAAAAGCTCAAGGAAATTAAGTAATTTTGCTCAAGAGTAGTGAAATTGCACTTTGTTCCTTTACAAATAGGCTTCCTTTATACAATTTAAAATAAATGAATAAGACATATTTGTATTTCCAGTCTCCTCCTAAGGTAACATATAGAAAGCAATCGTATAACAGATGCCACATTTGATGCCTAAAGGTTCTTTTCTGCCTTTGCTGCTGATACTGATGACCAGATCTGAGGGTGCTTGTGCATCTCATTCACTGTTGCATAACAACCTATGCTAGTTTTGTGAGCTGATTTATTTTCAGCCCTCTAGCACATGACTGCTTTAGACCATCCTTCTTTCTTGTTCTAAATTTCTATTGCTCCCTCCCACAGTCCTTTTCAGCCTGCTGCTTTGTGGCTAGCGCCAGTCTGCATATCCTTTAAGAAAACACCCTTGAGGAATGTCATGCCGTCATGAATGTGTCCCAGACTTTTTCCAAGATATGGTCAAAATAATCAAAGAATTGTAGAATCATTTAGGTTGAAAAAGACCTTTAAGATCATCGAGTCTGACCATTAACCTAACACTGCCAAGTCCCCCACTAAACATGTCCCTAAGAACCATGTGTACACGTCTTTTAAATACCTCCAGGGATGCTGACTCAACCACTTTCCTGGGGAGCCTGTTCCAATGCTGGACAACCATTTTGGTGAAGAAATTTTTTCTAATATCCAATCTAAACCTCTCCTGGTGCAACTTGAGGCCATTTCCTCTTGTCCTATTGCTTGTTGCTTGGAGGAAGAGGCCGATACCCACAACCTTTTTTTTTCCTTTTACTTCTACAGCGTAAGTTGTGTCTTACCCCATTTCTTTGATTTAAGATGACTTGGCTTATGTTTCCTTAAGTGTTAATCATCTTCTTTGCAAAATGTGGCATATAACTCACTTGAACTTGGCCAGTTATGTCCAAATTTGGACTCTCACATGCTGAAAACAGGCCAACCTCACATTTGGCAGGTGTAGGAAAAAGAGATAGTATGTAGAGGAAGTTAAACATCCTTAGGGTATGATGTGGTTTATTGGACTCCCAAACACAGACAGAGACATTTCAAGTAGGGAAGCCGGGTACATGATACCCTAATAATTGCCTGAAAGCACTGAGGATCATTTAGTCCTTTAGCCCTTTCTCATTTACTGCGCATTACTGCATTTCTCATAATGACTGGAGGGACGAACAGCGTGGGAGAGACAATGTGGTATTGGGGTATGCCAGATCTCTAATGCAGGCTGCTCTTAGAGGGGAATGCCACCCCTGGCAGAAGCCTGTCCTATTTTGGGTTTAGGATGGGGACCATATGTATGCCATGTGTATTATGTATCTTTCTTAAAGAGCTCCTGTCATAAATAGTTTCAAGACCACAAAAGCAGTATTAAGACTCACACGTGTTTAGCGTGAACTGGACATGATACTCTGGTCCTGCGCCAGTATCATATGTCTGCTTAATCTCTCTAAAATTTAAAATCCCTGAGCCTTAAGAATAAGGCTGTTTGCTGATCCCCTCTGCAGAAGTCCTTTCTTGCTGACAATGTAGTATCTTTTTGTAGGATTTTTTCTCCTATCTTGCTTTTCTGGTCATTTTGTAGCAGATGGGTGTTTACTGCCTACATTTTCCTCTCTCCTCCCTGCTAGAATCCTTCATCTCTGTTTTGTTCGTTTCTCTCTATGTCCTGAGAAAATAGCAAACAGTCACCTCGGCTCCCTGCTCCCGATATCACTGCTGTTATTCATCCCCTCTCAGAGCTGGTTCTCAGTTCTGAAAAGCTGTCTCTCCGGACTCTGGTGGAGTCTGAAATCCAGAGCAGGACTTGACTCAAGCCTGACCCTGTCTTTGATTGTAATACACGTTTGCACTCTCTCTGCCGTGCCTAGCTCATCCTTCTGTCTGCGTCCTCGCAGAGATGGGGAATGGTTCCCAGAGCCTGTCTCCGGTAGTTCATTCATCCATTTCATATGCTGAAACCTGCGTAAACAGGACATGTCAGGGACCCTTCCCTGCATTCCCTCAGTTTTAAGGAAAGGACAGGGTTTAGAGCTAGACATGTTTGTGCTTCAGTGCACGTGGAAGCTGGGGGGAGAGGGGACCAAAGAAGTGCAGTGTAGCCTTTTGGCTGCAGCTCTGGGGCTGCTTGATCCTCTTGACACTCCTCGGGAGGGGAGGGAAGTGTTGTTATCCCTTTTACCAGCAGCACAGAGACAACATGACAAAGAAGCAGGGACATTAAACAGAGTCCCAATCGCCAATCCGTGTCTTCCTGCTAATTAGTCAGCACATTCTTTCATAACTGGCAACAGAAACCAGAAACCCTGACTGAGCCAAGCATCTTGATTCCTTATTCTCATTACTCCTCTTCCAGCTTTATCCTTGAAGCATGATGGAGACAACATTATTCTATACAGTGTACAACCCTTACACTATGCATTGCTTGGTTAAAGATTGCACTGGAGCATTGAGGGAGAATTTTCTTTTCCTTTTTTTTACATCTTTTTTATTAAAAAAAAAGATTAATTATAAGGCTAGAAGTGCATGTGACTTTATATAATCATTGAGTGAAAAGTTATCATCAGTTTAATACCCAATAGGAGAGGGAGAAAAGCAGGCGCAGAGACACGCAAGGAAGGCCCAGGTGAGGCAGAATGGTGTCCTAGTCCTGTAGGAAGCCAAAGTTAATAAGGTTGCTCCTGGGTCACCGCAGAGTGCGGCTCTCTGGGGCAGCAGCTAGCAGTCTGCTCTGTACTGGAGTTGGAGTGGGCTAAGGTTACCTTCACAGCTGTAATTTCATTACTGCTGCTTTTTCACGGAAAGTGATTTTTTTCATTTGTTCAGCAAATGAGGCAGGGGAAGAATGGAGGGATATGTGGCACGGAAGTGATTTCATAAACCCCAGGCTGAATTCATGTTGCTTATGAGCTGGGAATAAGAAGATTGGGTTTGGTTCTTCTCTCACTATGGCTGTGATGTGAAAGTAGTGCCAGAGAAGCTAGTGAATTTGTATCACACTGAAACTGGCATAAGTGCAAGAGGTTTTGAGCCAATTTCTCAAATAATTGCTTAGTTTCAAAGAACCATTCCTTGTTAATTGTGCTTCTATACAGGCTTCTGATGTGATTATATGAAGTTCATTCAGTGAACCAGAGCCTTACTGGCTTTGCCTACCCACAAATTAAGATCTTTACTTGCCATATCAAATTTAAGGTGAAGGAAAAGATCTTTTTCTTTCAAAGGATTTTCAGTGCCTTTTAATGAAAGGAAATCCTCTAAAAAAGGCAAACAATGTAATAATACCTTTTATCTCCAAATCATTTTGCATGGGAAAGGCAGAGATCAAATTCTGTCCTAACTTTCTTTGAAGAAAGTTACTGAGAACCACGAATAAGGAACAAGCTGATTTTACGAGACAGATAGTGACAGTGAGAACCATATACAGAAAACATTTTCATTCTAATCTAGAGGAAAGGACCTTGGTGAACCCTTAAAAAAGGACTAGGAGGCTTTCCTACACGTCTCAACTGTCATAGGGATTATTGATGCTGTGGCAGGGTAGAAAGAGTATGAAGTTTGAAAGTGAGGAAGAGAACCTGCTTCTCCATTCATTTTATACATGCAGTGACTTCTGGCACCTATTTAAATATTTATCTGCCAACGGAGGAAATTGAAAAACAAAGAGACCGAATAAGACTTACATGCCTCAATACTGCTAATGGTCTAAGCCTGAACACCTTTGACCGTAATTGTCTTCAGTGAGAGCTATGGTTCATGCGTCTTGAAAATCAGACTTTTTAGTAATTATTTAGTTTAGTTGTAAGTGCTTAAAATTAAGTAGTGTGGTTTTACATTTAGAAAATGAGACTAATGGCACCTGTACTTAGAGATTGGAAGCATTAAGATTATTTTGACATTGTTCTTTTTACTTCAGTAGAAGTTTTCCCAGTCTAAGTGTCCAGTTCAGACTTCAGGCCTGCAGACACACGATGCAGGTATGCGTCTGTTTAGCTGGTTCATCATGTTATAGAAGTGCTCTGGTCTCACTTTACTGGGGTGGGATTGTAATGTGCTGTAAGCTAATTTGATAAGAACTGGAGGCTCATCATCCGAGTGCGACATATATACTCCAAATTGTAGATAAACGTATTTAACAATTAAAGCAGATATGTCTTGTCATGCTTGTGAAGGGAACTATCTAGCTTGCTAGAAGGTTAACTGGCTCCAACCTTTTTCACTTCCTTCTATTTCAAATCTTACTTAGGTTAGATTCAAACAAAATTTGTCACCATTTGGCAGTTTTTCACCAGTTTTCAGATACAAATGTTGGATGTTGCTGATAAAAGCCTTATACTTTGCTGCCTTTATGTGACAAATGGATGCCAGATACAGTCTGGAGATAATTTTTAAGCACTTAAGGGCAATTTACAGTACTTGTTACATTAGATGCAAACGCCGGTTTCTGCAAAGTCAAAAAATGTTTCAAGGATAACAAGTAGATCGAATTAATATAGCTGAAATTATATTGGGTTGCTTCAAAGGCCATTTGTTAATGTACAGAACACCTGGAAAATCTCTCATTCTGAAAAAAATACCACCCACCTAAGCAAAGACAAATCAGTACAGAAGATAACTCCGCAAAATATAGCAGAGCTGAAAGAAGGCTTGGGGAGGATCTGAATTAAAGTCTTATAGGAACACTGTGAAAATATAATCTCCAAAATTTCAGTGCAATTTTTTTTTACAACCATTAAGAACTGTCCTACGTTTTACATGAAAATAAATCACATATTAATACCTAGCATTTAGATTGCATTTTTCATTTCTGAATTTCAAAGTGCCATGCAAAGTCTGAATCATTATTGTTGTCTTGTAGACAGGTAAATTGAGGCACAAGAAATAAAGGAATTTATTCAGAGTTATGAAGCATGTCATTGATGGAATTGAAAGTAGCAGTTGGCTTTCCTACGTTACTCTTCAACAAGTTACACCATGTTCCTAACCTACATATACATCACTTGACCCATCTTGATCTGACAGAGCATGACTCTTATTCCCTAACACTTTTCCCATTCTATTTGGGAGGAAAAAAAATGTTTAAATGCTGCTGAATTTGAAAATTGAATTTGAAAATTAAATCTTTGCATTTTTTAACAGAGCATTTTAACTAATAATAAGGAGTTTGTAACCAGGTCTTGCATGTTTTTTTAATACATACTATTTTCCTTTAGTTTTTTCCAAATGCAACCAAGCTGTCAGGAGAGAAGCTTGAATTAACTTATATAGTTTGCTGCTAGTATCCTGGATTTGACCTAAAATACAAAAATAAATCATATAAAGAGGTTTTTTCCTGTCTTAAACAAACAACTGGGATAAAAAGAAATCTGCTGAAGGAAAGCTCTTCAGGTAGTGCGAACTGACTTCGGCAGAGCTGCACAGATTTACCTTGGCTGAAAACCTGGCTCAAAATCAGATTCAGTTCCACAGCAGAGGAAATGTCTTAAGACCAGATGAAAAAACATAGAAAGTATTATAAAATACCTGGCAGGGTGTGTTTAATAAAGATTGAACTTAGTCATGTTCCAGAGAGGAGTAGGTTAAAGCTTGTAATGACGAGATTATTTGGTGTCATTTGCTGTGGGTTCTTCAGCAATTATCTGGAATGTGGTTTGGATGGTATCACTATACCCTCCCTCCTTCCAGCAGCACTTGAATCATCTTGTTGAATTTCAAGAGCCACTAGAGAGGAGACACCAAGGCTGGTGTCAGATCCTGGCTGATGAGCCAAGTTGGGTTTGCAGCATCTCATTGTAGCAGGATTGCAAAAAGCACAAGGGGGGTTCTGAGAACAAAATGCTCTTGTATTTGATTTACTTAGAAAGAGCATCGGAGTGATTAAGAATGGGCAAACCAGTCCAGAGAGACAGAGAATGTTCTCCTTCTCCTGACTGTTTGGCTGTTTCTGAAAAAGAACTGGGTTTAGAAACTGCTTTGGAAAACATTTGGTGCAGTTGTGCTATTCAATTGCTTTGAATTTTTGCATCAATGTAGATTCAACGAGAAGTGAAAATGTCAAAACCCCAGTAGGAACATATTTTTTTTGTTTGCACCAAAGAAAAGATAGATTCAATTAAACACAATGTTTGAACATACTCAGGTTCAAAGGTATTTGTGTCTAGCTGTAGATCTGAACTTTTTCTGGCTAAGTTTGTCTTTGCTTGGAATTAAAAGGATCAGAAATGTTGTGCATGAACATACTCCTCTGAGATTTAAAATGCAGTTTTGTGGGGAAAAAAAAAAAGGGTTCTGAACAAATATGAAAAGGTGATGGAAATATCAAATCATGTCACAGGATATAGTAGTAGACCTGTCATACTTCTAGTAGAAGTAAGGAAGTCTTAGTGCGATTGTGTACAACACTGGTGAGGATTCTTTTAGAAAATGTGTATGGTTTCGGTCCCTCCTGCTTAAGAAAGATGAATTTCTTCTGGAACAGATAAAGAGAAGAGCTTCTAGGTTGTTGAGGAATGGAAAGTCTTTCACAGAAAATTATTGTAAAAGAGTTTGATTTATTTAGCCTAATAGAGCAAAGGCTAGGAGGGGAGGTGATTATTCCCTGTAACTACACCAATCAGTTAAGCACCAAGGAGGACAAGGGCTCTTTGAACTCAGAAAGGCAAATTTTACCTAAGAAGAAGAGAATATAAATTTGTGATGGATAAATGGAATTCGGAGATGAGAGGAAGATTCCTAACCGTCAAAGTGGTGGGGTTTTTGGACAGTTTCCGAAGGCGGGGGGGGCAGGCGAAGAGAGTCAAAAAACTGTTTTTAAGATGGAGCTTGAAAATACTGTTTCAAACAGAGCTGGTGTAGACAGAATAGACAGATGGAGAAAGATATGAGATCGTGCTGCCTGAATTTGAAGTTGTTCAGACATGAATAAGATCAAGTCCAGAAGTTACAGAGCTGTGATAGCCTGGCACTGCGACCCGGATAATGAGACCTGTTGAGCGAGAGGACGTGTTAGCCTGGGCACAGTACCACAGCAATGTAGCTGTGGATCGGCGACTGGTTCTTTTTAAGGCATCTTTGAGCATAGAGAGGAGTAAGACATCATTTCTTTTTGTACAGACATACTCTGAGTTTAGCAGAATCAACACAATTCAAGCAAAAAGCCATTTGTGCCACTTTTATATACAAAGAGGGAAAGCTACAGCGTGATGCTAAAGGCTTCTTGTGATGAACATAAAACCTTTCCCAGTATTCCCAGGCTGTGCCAACCCAGGAGGACAGCATTTATCTTCATCTTCAGCTTGTGATTCCATGAATGGTAGCGAGGAACACTAATTGCAAAGTTTATCGAGGTAACATGTTATGAATCTATGTTTCGGATTTCAGAGATACAACTGCATTGCCTCCTTATAAAGCCTGCTTCCTGCCCAGAGCGTACACCCTGCATAGCTTTCTGTTTCTCTCACTTTCTGTCTTTCCCATGCTCTGAATTGTAATGGGGGACTTCACAGCCTGCAGTTAGGGCGACACTGGGGTGCAAAAGGGCCTCGCCAGGTGGCTGGTCGGGCAAGGTTTGGGTTTCAAACCCACTTTTGGAATTCTCTCCACCTTCCAGGACCAAGAGAGCCTGAATCTGTTGACCATCAACACATGCCGTTTATTTAGGGAGCGATGCAGAGGGAACTGATTGCTTGAAGAGAATTTAATGAGTTGTTGATTAACTGAAGGAGTTTTTATTATTGTTTAATTATAGCTTTTCAATATATTTTGAAAGGTTTATAGATAATGGCAAAAGCTCTATAAACTCCAGAGTGTTTATGGGGCCATTGCAGTCTGCTCTTCTTCTTCCCTCTTTCTGCATCACATTGGGAATTTTTTCTGCCTTTGTTGACGTGCTCACAGCTCCTCTGTCCTCCAGCCTGCAGGAGACTGACAACTACTGCTGTGGGGACAGTCCTTCACTTAGGCAGGCTAAGATCCGTATGCAAGTGCGGAATTGCAGTCCTCAAGGAAAATGCTATTTGAGCTGCATAATTAGAGGATAAATTATTTGTCAACCAATAGAAAATAAAGAAACCTATCTTTATCTAACGTTTTATCATTAGCTGAAGCAGAGGGAGGATTTTTAAGTTCAATTTCAATAAAGAGAAGATAATATAAGGCTGAAATTCTTAAATTAGCTGCTTTTATTGTAGTTAGTACTTTGGTTAATCTTTTTAATTTATCACTTAGTATAGGGCAATTACCCACCATATGGAAATCAGCCAAGGTTATTGTATTAGTGAGATATGTTTGCAGTGTGCAGGCTGGAATGAAACCATGCAGACTATGTTATCAGCTGGTGCAATAGTGGTAACAACTCTATTGAGAGCTCCAGGTAGATTTCAGACGGTGACCTCTTGATCCTTCTTATCAGTTCAATGGTAGGTAGAGAAGCTCTCCTAGGGAAGCTTGGCTTACAATGATTAATGCTGTTCTTTCCTTAATTGAGAAGGGCTGATTGATAGGATAAAACTTTATGGATTTATTTCAGTCATTTGATGTGGCAAATCATCAATTATCATTATCTAAATTAACACAGATTGGCATAAAGGCAGAAGAAGTAAATTACTTTATGGATTACCTCAAGTACAGTACACAAGTAATTTATTTGGCTTAATAGATGTAATTTTCAACCTGGTAACCTGATGTATATAGGTGCCTTAGGTTCCCACATGGAGATAATTATTATCCTCTCAATTCATTATTTGCCCATACTGTGTGTGTTCAGCAGGTTTTGCTGACAGTTAAAGCACAAGAAAGGAGTACTGGAGATTGCAGAAGAAGGAAGGTAGATGCCAGGTCACTTCCATTGTGATAGAGAGTTATCAAGTGGTCATTTATTTTCTGTGACATTGGCTGACTTTTTCCAGTTTGTAGTGGAAAGAATTTCATTTTGCTGTAGACGAGCAGCTAGCTCACTTCAAAAAGCACACAAATAGTTTGCTGACATCCTTAATGACAGCTTCAGCTGAAAAACTGAAGGAAACTCTGTCCCCTTTCTGGAAAATATCTCTCCCAATGTAACACATTTTCAGGAATCACTAGGAATCTCTCCTTTATAATCCAAAATGTATCTGTTCTGTGGATTTCATATTCTAGGGGTGACAGTCTAGCAGTCTGTACCAGTACTGATGTCGCTGCAATTTGATCGAGTTGTATTACAAATCACATTAGTCAAGACATCTCCATACCACCCACACATTCTTAAAGCAAATAGTTGTTTCCAAAGTACAGAATATTATTTCATTTCTTGCTAAATTACTGGTCCTTAATGCTGCAAATATTTTAAACAAAATTGTTCTCTCAGTCTTTCATGTAAATGAAGTAAAAACACCTATGCAGCTACCTATGTTTTCCTACACTCCCTTTTCTTCTGTGAGAGGAACTGAAATGGAAGATGTGTTCTGATGTGAAACAGTTTGGGAAGGGGAAGAGGGAGATTGTGGAATCCCCATTACTGCAGCCACACAGACTGGATGGGAAAAAGTTTAGGGTGGTCTGAAGAAGAAAGTTTTACTCTGAAAATGGCGAGGGTATCTAAAAGATCTTTTTTCTCCACTAAGCACAATGCACAAGCACGTGCCTAACTTTAAGCCTGTGCTTAAAGGTCTTGCAATGCAGTATTGTACTTGTTTAGGACTCACTGACTTTGTTGAATTGGTGCCCTGGGACTATTTTGTGCCATGTATATTCAAACCATAGATTCCTAACTATGGTGCTACTACCTTCCCCTGAACAGAGAAGGTAGAGTGGAAGATACTTTGTGATAAATAAAAATCAGACTTGTTGTTTCTTTTGATTTTTTTTTTTTTTAAGGAGTTATTGACTCCTCAAATAAGTCATTATTATCATCAGCATTTTGAAGGACAAATATAGCCTTAATGCAAACTGACAGTTTTAAGTATTCCCTCTGATAGCCAGATTCATCATTGCTGGCATGGCTAAACGCAAAGCATGTGTGGTTTCAGATTGCTACAGTGGCTCTGGAAAACATGCAAATTGTAATCTCAAGGTCAAAAATAAACCCTGAACTTTTTATTGTCAGTGCTTTTCTTAGCATACATTTACTTTGTATTGAAAGTTAATTAATTTCATACCACTTTCCATTTCCTGAAAAAAAGCTCCAGTAATGTCTAATAGCTCCCAGTGTTCAGCATGTACCTTTCAAACCATAGGCACAGGTAGCCACTTCTAGGGTACAATACTGCAGCTCTTGAAAGTACCCAGCAAGAATGAAGATACATTGGAAAAATACAGTATTTTTTTGAACGTCGAAAAAGAATTTGAGGGGAAGAATACCGTTTTCTGAAGTGGGATCTGAGGGAGACATAGGGTAAAACCCTTACCTATCTTGAAAGTGCAGTGCAGCTCTGCAGATCTATAGGTCCATACTTCCAGTAAATTCCTGCTTAGTTCACATACACAACTCTTGCAGCATCTGAAATCTCAGAGAAAAAATTAGGTACAAAATAAAATAACTGCCTGAAAGTGTCCCCAGGTGTATTATCTGCAATGCTGCTCCATCACTTTTAAAAGACACCTTAGTAAAGGAAAATTGAGGTGACCTCGTAGCAGTATAAAAGTGTGTTCACAGGAAGAAAATACCAAGCACTAATGGGATCTTTAATCTCCAGAGGAATATATAACCAAAACCAGTAACTAAAAGCTGAAGCTAGAGACATTCAAATGGAAAATCAGGCATTTTTTTAATAGAGAGGGTGATTGATCATTTACACAAAAATTTCAAAAGAAGCAGTGACTCCTCTCTCTTTGTCTTGCTGTCAGGAGGTTTTTAGGGAGATGTCTTTAGTGTCCTGAAGCACCTTCACCCTGTTTGCCTATGGGAATGTATTGTTTTGATGCAGAGATGGTTGCATACCTACTGTTCTGTTTTTGTGCTAATTAGAGACCAGCTAAAAGTGGATGAATTGTGTTCCTGCTGTCACTCCATGTCATTGATTCATTACTAATTTACGGGGAAAGTACTGTAGCAGGTGAGATGCTCTCTGATAGCTCTATGGTAGCTTTGTCCCTCTCACTGCAACACGTTCATGGATCAAAAATTAAAGTTCAGTTTTAAGTATGAAGTATCAAAGCCAAGAGGACATCTAATGATATTCCTCAATAGATGATGCTTTGGAATAAAATAGCAATGGGGATGGAGATCAGAGGAATCATTTCATCATTTGTTAGCTGATGAAATGTTGTTGATGATGGCTATTCCAATTGTATATTCTGCTCTATTGCACACCTAGTTCTTTGACATAGTGTGGTCTCAGCTGCTGGGATCAGCTTTAATTTACTGTAAGCTGGGATGAGCTGTACCCATCATAGTGACAAAAGATGTACCTGAACCTTTTGATGAGGCTGCAGATCTTTAACACATCCCGGACTTAGGTATTTTTCCCCCTCACAGTTCAATGAACATCTACTTCAAGAGGCAGGGAGAGAGTGAATAGCTGTTTGCAAAGATGTGAGCAAAGCTGTTTCCCTCAGGCCGACATACATTTAAAATCCATTTTAACACATGCATTTATACTATCTGTTTCTCACAGAAACACTCTGTCTGCCTAGTGAATCTTACCACTTGGTAATTCTTCTATTGAAGTAGGAGATGCAAAAGGCTACTTATGGCTTTCTTATATTTATTGCTTCCCATCGTGATACCTAGGGCTATACATAGATGTGGTTAATTCTTCAGTCACAGAGAACTTGCAGGAATCAGGTGCCCACTGGAACAGCCTCCCGTTGGTCCCTTGAATTAGAACCAGCCAAAGTTGATCTGAGAGGCTTGCTGTACCAGCTCTGCTAGGGTAAACCTCACCTACGACAAACAACCTCCTTCAAGCAGTCGCTGAGATGTGCAAAGTGGATTGTACATAGTAAGGTATTGACTTGTGACCACATCTAGTTAAATGAACATGACCAACACCTCTTTTGCGTCAGTGGCTATGTTTTTTTCCAACGGGCAATTATTTTTGATGGGTGATGATTTAACTCCGTAACTGAGCCTCCAAAACAAACTATTTGTGTACATGGGATAAATCAGGTAATGGGCACAGATCATACTGCAGTATGACTGTATTACATGTGTATGAAGGAGAGAAATAGTGAGCAGAATGGCACCAGTCATTCCTAACAGCACCTTGGGTAGCCATCTAGACATCCTTTCTTGTTAACAAAGTGAAGCTGAATAACTCAAAAGATGGTGAGAATCAAGGTTAAACTCTTTCCTCGGACATACTTATTCTCTGCCTCTTCCCTGGATGTCCACACTCTGTTCTCAGGTGATGTGGAGCCTGATGGACCCCAAGTGGTGTGTACTTTTTCCAAATAACATCTCCTGACTCTTATCTTGCAATACTGCAGTGTATATATGATGTAGAGGCGTCATTGCTGATATACATACAAGTGTAGAAAGAGAAAATTCTTGACATCTGAAAGCTGTTGCAGAAGTGGCCAGTCATTTGTTCCACTCACAAGCACTCTGGTCTTTCATTCCAGCTGCAGATCATGATCTTTGGCACAAAATATTTACAGATTTTCAGAAACACTTTATTGTGCGTGTGGGTGATTTTCAATATATTTCACAGCTTGTATGCCTTGTGTGGAAGCACCTGCTTGATTTTTTAAGTGGAGATTGTTGTATTTTGCAGACTGAAATGATTGGGATCTCATGAAAATCAAAACTACTTTTTGGTCTAAAGAAAAAGTAAAGTTAAATCTTAATGAAATGCATTATAAATAATAACATATGTTGCCTTCTGTGAAATGGCTTATGATGACTTTTCTTCAAAGTGATGCATTGTGCAAATTATTCCCTTTGTTATGAAAAAAAATCAAGATATTGACTACATAGCAGCTGTTATGTGGCTGCTGAGTTCTTTTGAGGTGTAAGCTTCTCACAGAAAGTGGGGGAACTGGTAGATCTGATTGAAATCTGCTGGGTAAAAGAATCACCTTCTGACCAAGGCAGCACATTTCTCCTGTCAGAACAGTTTCACTGTTGCGTTTCCATGGAGGACCATTGGTAATGGAGTGGAAGATTAGTTTAGCCACAGGAGTGCATTTTACACAGGTGTTTCAAAGGCTCTTCTGCACTCTACCATTTTCTGGAAGGAACTAATTCAAACTAGGTAGCTAACAACTCCATTTCCTTGATGCTTTAGTTGGAAAGATAAATGGCCTTGAGGCTCTCTGAAGAAGCTGTAAAACTGATGGATTTGTTGTTGTCCTTTTGTGAGTGGAGAGGTTGAGCATTGCTGGCTAGATCCAGGCACCGTGCAGGGGTACTGTACGGCTCTGCCAGGGCTGTTCACTCGTCCTTGCTGTCCCAGCCTGGGTTTGCTTGGCAGTATTTCCAGCATGCTTCATCTCTGCCATGCAGAGCTCACTGCTCTCTTGGCTTCCACACAGTCCAGGCCTGGCATCTTTATCCTGAGCTGAAGTTTGTAGATTAGCTAGTCCATTATGGACAACTGCAGCTTTGACTGTTCCAGTTCACAACCCCAGCTCCTGTAAGCACTTCTGTTGTGGCCTTCAGCATCTCTGCAGTCCTAGTCCAATGCCTTTCACTGCTGAAAATCAAATGTGACTTACATTCTGCTTTCGTCATTCCTCACAATGTGTTTTTGCCCTGGTGAGCATAGTCGCAAAAATTTGCCCCGAGCTAATCATCTGAGCACCGAATGATCAGGAAAATCCCCCAAGCTGCACTGTGGCACTTCTGAAATAATTTTCTCAAGATCATTTAGTGGGTAAAGCTATTTACAATTTCACTTCACTCAGAAGTAATTGCAGGAGGGAAAGAACATAGATGGAGAAAAGAAATCCATTATATTTATGTGAATGCATTATTATGTATTTGCTTATGCATGGAACCACCCTTTTAATAGACTGTAGGAGATCGTGAGTTCTCTGTTCTCTTTGCATTTAATAAACCCCTTTGCAATCTCTGCAGTTCCTGCAACTGAATGTTTTGAAGGATGCTATAAACACAGCTAATCCCCACCTGGAAAAAGTCGCTGGCCATGCCAGTAAACAGTTCTTAGAGGCAGGCAATTGTACAAACTGTGGAACAGAGAGAAAAAATGCTAGTATCTGTGAGTTATGTGTAACGACTGCCGGCCTGAGGCATTATCAATATGGCCATTATGCAGTGTTAGGTCCTATCACACAGGCCCCTGCCAAACTCCACTTCACTCAGCAGCCCCTGATAGCTGCATATTGGATGATTGAATGACACTAATGAAAGGAAACACAACTAAATTCCGGGTTTTTTTACCTACTGATTGTTAACTATCTCTGTATCTTTGAGTGGAACTCCTTGATTAACAAAGTGTGGTATTTTGACTCAGGGTTGGATTCATAACTTGTGCTCCTGGGTAAGGTAATGAACCTGAAAGGCTCTTTTAGTGGCATATGGACTTGTACAAATGTGATTTTCTTTGCATACCTGAATTGTCCACATTGAATGGGTGGGATGAAACTTAACCTAATGTACAGCAATTATGCGTGTAAGTAGTTACCTACAAATGTATTAATCTGTAACTTCTTTGTTTATGCAAAAGCTACTCATTATTTAGCTTGGTGTACAATAACAACACTGGATATGAGTTGCATAGCAGCAGTGTTCAGTGTGATTATTGGGAGAGTACTTATAAGATGACATAAACCATATTCTTTAGGGTGTTTGTCTGGGGATGGATGAACCTTGTACTGGATAGTCATTTTCACACAGCAGTGAAAGCGCCTATGTTAAAAATTAATTAACTTGTTTGAATTGTACATAGGAAGTTATGTTCAGATCTGGAGCTCGGTTTGAGTTATTTAGGTCTAAAGGTTTAACTTTGAATCCAGCTGAGCTGATAACGCCTGAACTGTGCCTTTTAGGTTTTAGTCATATTATTTTACATGCTGTTATATACATTATTTATGACAGGGAATCCAAAACACGTTAAAGATACATTATCTTTTGGGACATCTCTTTACTAATTCTCAACCCACAACATCCTGGCAACAGCAATATCAATGGCTTGCAAGGAAAAGTGAGATTAGGAATGTGTACATTTGTATCATTCTTTTTAATGCAATTCTGTCATTGGAAATAAGAAGACAGAGGGAGGACTTCGTGATGAAACCATTCTTCCCAGACAGCCAAGAAATGTCTTATGTACCCTTTGTGCTCTACAGACCACAACCAGGGCATTTCTGCTTTGTGCCACAAATCTGTTTTCTTTTTAGCTTTTTATGAAGATGACTTTGCTTTTATATTAATAATAAGCTGTCAGCATTATAGCAAGGGCCTTGCATAAAAAATGCATTTCCTTATACTATGGCACACTGTAGTCCTTTATTCTTAACTCTTACGTACTCTTAAGACAACGGTGATTGGAACTGTGTCAATCCACAAGTGCAGAACAAAGTCATAATTCTGATGTGGTCTGACATTGACATAATGGGATTTTTATTATATTTTCAGGTATACTTTCCAAAGCTGTGGTTCTCTAAGTATTTCAGATTCTGCATTATACTAAAGTATACACCACACGATGGTCACTTGAAAGTCCGCAGTAACGTTAAGGTTACAGTGGAAGAGCTTCTGCTCCAAAAAGCACATTCATCTACTGCATGAGCTAAAGAAGAATCTTTGTCAGTGTTAATTAGCTCTAACACACTGCTGGATGCTCCAGATCATAGCCTGTCATGGTCAGACATCAAAATAAAAATTCAAATATTATAATAAGAAGACAAAGTATAAAACCAGTGCAGAAATATATCCTTTTCCTGAAATACATTCCCATGGCCCAAAAAATTTCCAAGGCCAGAGGTTTTATTTACATCTTTGAGTTTAAATTGTCAGTGGAATTTTCTTCTGTGAATTGGTCTAATGACTTTCAGTCCTTTTGTACTCATGGTATCCTGTGAAATGGGTATCACAACTGTAATTATAAATTATGTGGAAAAAGCCTTTCCTTTTATTTTTCATAAAGCTTTGGCTTGCTTATCTAGTGTCTCTTCCTTGTTGTGAAATAGTGACTAATTATTCCCTATTCATCTTCTATGTGCCTTTGATGGCATTGTGTATTTCTCTTGTAAATCTTCCTAATCACGTCTTCCAAGTTGAGGAATCTTAGTCAGTTTAATTTCTCTTTGCACATAAACCTTCCTCATTTTGCCCTTTTCTGTACCTTCTCCAGTTCTTTTGTTTCTTTCTGAGGTGAATATGGCTTCTACTAGGATCATTTTCCCTCTGCAGAAAGCACTAGTATGTGTTCGATGTACAGGTTATCAGTAAAAGGCAGCCAATTTCAAGCACCGGTGATTACCCTCTATTGCTCAAAGGTGTACCTAAAGCACGCCTCTGTGAACACCTGATGGGCACTGATAGAGACCTCAGCTCGCATAGTGATATGTGCAAACTAGAGTCTGTCATGGCAGACTCTGCTGCAGGTTCCACCATGCAGTTTAGCAAAGCTTGTCCACATTCCACTTCCCTCGTTCTAGGCCTTTGGATTTCAGAAGGCTTTGGATTATGCCATAGCAGAGATTGAACTGGACCTTGGTAGGGTTTTTTCCCTTTTCCGTTGTCGGCACACCGCCATAGGCTTTTCCCTACGTTAAAGGAAAAAGAGGGAGAGTTTCCTAGAGCTTCACCAGCTCTGTTCTCTCTCAGTTCTTCTAAGATGATGGTGCGAGGATTTGAAAGCCTTAGAGGTTTCCTAGAATGCCTGGACTATTGGGAATGCCAGCCTTCACTTTTTACCAATGCATGTAGCATTATGGAAGCTGTACTTATTTTTACAGAAGAAATTAATAGTCTAGGATTTGAATTTTCTCCCCTTCCGTGTGTGGACATGTGTGGACTAAGCCCTTCTTTTTTCCTAATCAGATGACAGTACTTGGGCTCTCATGTGACAAATATTCAACTATAAATCCTCCTAGAAAAACGGAAGGAATAGAGGGAGAAGAAATGGCTTTTCTCCAAGTCCACATAGGAAATAAGAAATCACTACTCAATATTTGAGATAGTGAGGGGAAGGAACTGAAAAGATTTAAAAAAAACCCAAACCAAACCAAGAACAAGGATTCTATAGAATTCTAGTGCACATTTAATGTGGTGCCTTGATTTGTTACCTAAAGTTAAATAACTGCATATTTTAAAGGAATAACTCTTTTATAATAACGTTGGCCTCAGTGGTAGAATCACGTGGAGCAACTTGTGTAATATTTTGATCAGTTTCTGTAAGTGAAAACACCAAGTGCCTCCATTCATTTACAGAGTATTTTGCCCCTATGCAACACTGGCACAGTTATTCTATTGCATGCACTTTTTAAATTCTAATCTTACTAAGCTGGGGTATATAGACATTAAGTATCTTGGCATTCCTCCCGTGGGTGGAAGTCACCTTCAGGGACACCAGAACGGGTGTTATTCTTGCAGAGTGTAAAAGGGACTGACTAGTAAGAGAGCAGTGTATGCAACCATTTCATCAGACCCTGAAAGCTGTCCCACCCTTATAGGAGTCACAGAGAGTATCTAATATTCTATTTGGAATCAATAGGATTTTGTAAACCTTCTTCTTGTTTCAAGTCAAAGGAGAGGCGAGGCTATTTGTTTCTGTGCGAGACCGTACAGCTGACTGCCTGCTGAGCACAAAAAGCTCTTGTCTCTTCAGAGCCTTTGCGTGTTCTTTTTAGGATTTTACCTAGTCTCATTTATAGTAGATGGTAAATGGTTTACAGAGAGTTCATATGTGACGAATAAGCATCACGAGGAAATACTGCTGTTAGTCACAACACATCAGGGGAAGATATTTTATTGTGATTATGAGCCATGGCTATTAAAACCTATCATCCAATGAACTTCAGTATACTCTGTGATACTTGCTTTGCCGCTTATGACAACATTGATTAAGCACTAATTATTTATAATTGAAATAACAGTATAATGTGTGATTCTACAACTGATGAGAGCAGGAAAGTATCTCTCAAGAGACAGGTCAAAAAGCGTACTTACGTCTCATATGCTGACCATTCATCACTCTTAAATTTTAAATCATCCCTCATCAAAGCTGCCAGCAGATAGTGTCTAGCAAGTCATGCTGTAATGACAATCTCCTGATTTTCATAACCAGAAAAGCATGAGATGGTTAAAAGATGGGCAGAAGAATTGTAGTAAGATGGTAGGGTCTGCTGTTTCTCCTAGGAATTGTTGGAGAGGATAATAGGGAAATGGGATTTTGAGTTGTTAAAAGATTGGATTGTAAAACAGAAAGTCTTCACGCAAAATTAAGGCTCATTTTGCCAATAATAATTTACACTAGTATCCCACAACTAACATTGTCTCGTGTATTTGAAGGTACAAGAGTGAGTAGGAAGGTCATGCTAGGAAGTTGTATCAAGACACTGTACAGTCTCTGAACCACGCTTGCTATGCACAGTCCCTTGAGGTTTGGATTTATAGAAAGAGGATTTCTCCACTTTATAAGGAGTGATACTTGAAGAAATCCTGCCCACAACATTGTTCTGTCTGTAGCTGTTGCTCTGCTTTTTTAACACACTCAGTGATGTGGTATTTAGAATGGAGTATATTCCTGTTTAGAATGGGAATAAATGTAATTTATTAAAATGAAGCTGATGAGGAACGAGGACCTAGCCAGAGGTTGTAATTTGCAATTCAGCTCCTGAATTTTGTTCTACCTCTAACTCTTCTGACAGCCTTATAGTAAATAAACCTATCAGTTTTCTTTGAAATATGTCAGCCAGCATTGTGCAAGTAGGTGAAAGCACAGCTGATGGAAATAATGGGATTGCCCCAGGGAACAAACAGTAAGTTGATAATAAAGATATCCTCGTTCCTAGTGGACTACTTACATTAACCATGGGAGAAAAAAAAAATCAAGGAACTAACAAAGAACTAAAGCCATTTAATAAAAAATATAGTACAAGAAATAGAGATAATTATTATCGTAGTGTTACCTACAGAGCATGGAATTCACTAGCAAATCAAAGTGATCATTTACAGAAAACTATACTGATATTTCTCAAAATTATCCCAAATTCATAACTATTCAGCAATGGTATAACTCAATAAATGGTATTTCAGATAATGAACTTGAAATCTAAAAATGGAAGGCCCCACAAATATTAGCATGTAAGGAAGACCTAATAAGCCATGTCAAGTGTGGTGTGTGAGTACATGTGGTGTGAATGATGATTTCATATGGTAGTTCCCATATGGAAAAGTCCTGTGTATTGTTTATTGTGAATTAAGAGTTATAATCGCTCTCCAGGGGTTTTAAGACCATTGGTAGAACCCTGCTTCGAAGGCGGTAATTCTTCAGGAGACTTTAAGGGGAATTTCTGAACTTTCAGTGAATTGTGTTGAGTCCCATTACTTTCTGCAGGATTTTTATCCATTCCAGTTAAAATGACCAATAGACTAAGGCATCTAGCATTTTCCTCTGATTTCGTAGCCAGATAGAGCTCACTATCAAGAAGTTTTTTTGCTAACGATCCTTAATTTTCCTTTTATTGCTCCCCTAGAATTTTTCACAAACAAATAAAACTCTGCAATTAACCATGTTTCCTTCAGTGTGGAAACGTTGGCCATAGATTAGATCTCTTGCTGTCAACAGCAGGTTTTTATTCTCCTAGGAGCAAACAACAAGGCACTTCTCATTAGACACAAATTGCAGGCCTCAGAAGGCTTGATTACCAAAATTTGCACAAACCTGTCTCTCTATTCCCAGAGCATAAAAAGGGATAAGATTAGGCCAGAGTGCTGGTGTTTAAACCTGTAGCTCAGCATCTTAGCAGGCATAGGTCAGCAAGGAGAAATCATCCTTTTAACACTGATTCCCAGAACATAATTAGTACCCAACTATTGAGAGGCAAAGAAGGTGTTTTGATTCTGACATATGTTTGTGCTGCTCTTCTGATTGCTGTGAGCTGCAACAAGGACAATCTTTTTGATCTAACATGATTTTAAAATGTTTGTTGCCTGTGTTCTGATAAGGAAGGTATCCTGGCACAGGTTTATCTGTGCTGATAGAGGGCTCCGTGGCTGTAGGGAAATGTTGATACCATATTTCAGCATCTCTCATCTCAACATCTACTCTGTAGCAGATTGAAAAGAATAATGGGTACTTGAGGTGCTGTATTGTGGTGAATTGTCAACGGTCAGAATGGGGGATTCTAATGGGGATCATATGTCTTGTCTTATATATCATCTTGTAGTAAACATGTATTATCTTTTCTCCTTCCTTCCCCCTCTTAATTTTTTTTCTTGCAGACGTGCTTTGACATGTTTTCTTCTTTCCTCTGTCCATTTTTCACTCTTCTCACACCATCTTTGACATTTTCCCTTTTCTTCTCACACATGCTCATTTATTTTTCCTTTTTCTTTTTCTTCTGTTTTCATATCTTTTTCTCCATAATTGTGGACCAGCCAGGCAAAAATATACTTCATATTTTAGACAGTTTGGAAAGGTAAATTTGGAAATATTCACTGCAGGATGAAATTGTGCAGCGGCTTTGTGGAAATGGGAGAAATTTGCATGAGAAAGTGGGGAGTTGCATCTTGCGCACCAAGTTTATGGCTGTGTGTGGTACCTCTGTGTCCTAAAAGTGGTGTTAAGTGCACTAAATCCTGCCCTATGTTATTATCAGTGGGGCCACAGAATAGATTCTGAAACTATAGATTTCTGATCCATATTTGGTATAATCACAGTGTCTTTAAAGATGTGTTCCCACATAGGAGATACAAGAAGGGGTAATTTATGATGTTTTCTGATGAAATGTAAAGATTTGAAGAGGTGATTAGTACTTTCCTGAGAGCACACTACAAGTAGATGCAAATAGCTGTGCAGTTTGTATTCTAACTGGTAGATTTTATTTGCAGAGCCTGGCAATTTATTCATCTAATTCTAGTTAATTGGTATATTGCTATCCTGTGTGTAGTACATACATCTGGATTTATCTGTTATACCCATCAAGACTGTGTATGGGCACCTTGTATAGATATGTTTTATAGTTATATTCTGTAAACAAGGGGAGGGGAAGTTGCTCTGGGTAGAATTTTGAATTTTGCTTATGTTGTCAGTGAAAAAGGCTTCTGACAAGTCCGGGGTGAATATAAAATTAACATAATGTTCTTACTGCAGTCATTGGCAATTGGCATCACTGGAAAACAGGGCAGTAATGAAATGAAATAACATCCACAGTAAAAACTATAGAACAATAATTTATTAGAACCTAGAAACATGATTTGCATTTATTCCAAAGCATTTTTATGAAGTGATTGTGGTGTAAAAGACATACAAAAGTGCTTGAAAAAATACCTGTTTAAGGATCCTTTACATTGAACAAGTTATGTGGCCTTAGTATAAATAGGAATGAGGTACTCTGTATATCCAGAGTGATTTATAGTGAGAGACGCATAGGTCTGCAGCTTGATGAATGCACCAGTAAAGACACAACCAATAACGGATACCCAGTAATGTTCCTGTTCAGGCCTAGGCACTACAGCTGCTTTGCTGCTGGAATCAAAATATCTGCATGCTGCTATTTTTTGCTGCTTTGGTAAAAATACTTGAAAGAATCTAACAGTGTAATCTAACATCTGTAAATCGAAAGCAATATAAAATTTCTACCTTTCTTTTCTCTAGTGTCTCCACTTGGTGCCTTACATTTGCTCCATTCCTTGTAGGGTTGTGTTGGGCACTCTCCTCCCATCTGACGTCATGCTTTCCTTCTCTTTGATGATTGCTTCCTTCTCTGATGTGCCAGCTATGCAGTTTTTGTAAATGTGAGCGGAAACCCACCATGTATTTGCAATGTTTATTCCAGTTCTCCCCCTGCCTTGCCCTTCATGATGTGGTCTGCTCCTGCAGTCATGTGGATCTTGCCAGTGACCCTATCCTGCAGCAGTAGCTTGCAGCATTGTTGATATCGTCCAAGCTTTCTGGAAAGCTTGATCTCGGTGAGACACTGAGTGAGTCCCACTCTCTCTGATGACAGTCCATCTGCTGAAGTCCTCTGATGCAGGGCTGCCTCTGACTCCCTTTTCACACAGATTTTTCATCCATATAACTCCCATGCAGGCAGTGGAGATAATCTTTCAGGGCACTGGTCTAAGCAGAAGATGACTTCTACCCAATGACTGCATTTATTTTGCTTTTCATATGATGCCTAGCATTCTAGTGTGCTTGATATGAACAATATTGTATATATGTTTATCAGCAGCATACCTCAAGAAAAGAAGCTCTCTTTTCTCTCTTGCTGGATCTCTTTTAGCTAAAACTCAGCAAAAGCTAAGTGATATGTAATCTCTAGAATACTTTGTACATATCTGACTATGCAAAATTAGGTCGTGCTCTATGCCAATAAGTGGAGAAAGGACTATATCAGACTCTTAAAATGTGTTTTTTCAACTGTTTCTGGAGATTTTGCTGTAGAACATCTTGTCTATGGTGCCTTTAATCTGCTTGTATTGGGGTACTTTGATTCTGTGGTGGTTAGGATGATCTGCCTTCCAAACCTGAGGAGGAGAATTTTTGTTGTTTGTTTCATTGTCTGGCAGGATTGCTTATAGAAATGAAGTGAGTGTACCCAGGCAGATAGGAAAGATCACACTGAGGTGAGAATCTTCTCCTTTTGCTGCTCCAGGAGATGCTTCAAGATGTAATTGGAGTGTTCTTAATGCAGTAGAAACGTGTAGTCTCCAAGCAAGCAAAGCGATTTCCTGTTCTTAAAATTTTTTTGCGTTATTTTGTCTTGTTCGACTTTCATTAGGGCTTTTTGATCAGTAGTTACTGCATGCAAAATTTAGCTGGTTGGGTAAAGATTCCAGTGTTAAACTTTATATGACTTTAAAACTCAAGTTTGGCAACTGTGACAAAACCAAACGAGCAAATGCAGCCATGTGTCTCTCCATCTTCTCTCTGCCTAATGGATTTATGTCTGCCATTGTTTTCACTTCCATGTGATGTTATCGAGCTACCTGTTTTTGCTGGAGCTGGGACTGCACCCTCAGCATGTACTGCTGATCAACTCTGCATTTCCTGGCCACTTCAAAGCACTGTTTAGATTAAGATCTCTGTCCAATACACCTCTTGAAACATCCACTGTTAACTAGTTGGGATCTAAGAGCTTACTAAGATTGTAAATGACAGACAGGTAGTCTAAAATCTGGGATGTAGTTGAGACTTCAGTTTAGGTGGGATCTAGGGAACAACCTAAATAAATTAAAATAGTCAGAATTTTTGTTTTATGTTTCACTCAAAAGGGGGCCATTCCAGCAGCACTGTGCCATCAGTGAAAGAATAGTATGAAAAGAGAAAAGTCATTTTTTACTGAGTCATCAACACTTTTGGTAGTACAGTGCCTAGTGAGAATATTGACAAATTATTGATTAGAGGGGTGAAAACTCCCAGAAATCACTCCACTGCTAATTTCTCAGATGATCTATCTTCCAAGTACCTACCAGACTCAATCCAGTCCTTTTTTAACTTGTGAGCTTAAGAAGCCTTAAGAAATCATCTCATCTGTCTTGCCTCAAGGCAGGATAAACTATACCTGTGTCATTCTGGATGGACGGTGATCTAGGCTGTTTGTAGAGACTTCCAGTGACAGACACTCAACAACCTCCCCAGGCAGTCTGTGCCAGAGCTCCAGTATTTTAAGTAATAGAAAGCCTTTCCCTATATCTAACTTGGATCTCCTTTGCTGCAGCTTAAGCCTTATCCACCCTGGATGAGCAGAATGGCTTATTCCCTTCCTTGCAGCAGCCTTCAGGTACTTGAAGGCTGTTATCATGTCTCCCCAGTGTTTGTTCCTGATAGGTGACAGCAAACAAAAGAGTATATGGAAAAAAGGAGGGTTGGTAAAAGCAGAAAGAAAGATGAAGATGAACGGGTATCAGCCATCATAATCTTAAAGATCATGTTTAGATTCTTTGATGGTCTAGGCCTATTTAGTTTACCCACTTCAATGGCTTTTTATATCAAAAAGGAATCTGGCCTCAGATTTTCTTTAGAGAAGTAAAATTTAACCCGTGTCTGTTTTTTCCTCTCTGGTATCCAGACCACCTGAATTAATTTCTGTAGTTTGTTTTTCCTTCTGCCACATAAGGACAGATTAGAAAGAAGAGGTATGGATGGAGAAATATAAAAAAAATATTAAGCTTGTCTTTTTTATTTTTCTGGGTTTTGTGCAGAAAATTACCCAACAGTAATACTTGGTGTAATTAGGGAAGAGCATGTCTATGCTGCATGGATTAGACTGATTCCATGATGCTTTTATCAGTAACTTCAATTTTGTCATTGACACCATTGTAAGCTAAATCAGTGAGGAAAATATTAAGAGAGAGCAAGAGAGAGAGCGAGACAGCTAGAAGCAATCCAGCTAATGGAAAGTGTACTGAGTAAAATGTTCTGCTTTTGAAGTATGCTGACATCTCAATTTTTTTTCCCCTTTAATCCAAACTTGTTTATCTGCTGAAGTAAACAGGAACTCAGAAACAGGTTTTGCCTTTCTCTTAACCTCCTCTCGCCCAACCAACTAAGCAATGATTTTAGCAGAGATTTGTAAAATGTTTGCTGTGCTATTCCCCCCACCCTTATCTAATCATCTTCTTTTCTCTCTCCATGTGTAGGTGTGTTTACTTCCCTTTTTCTTCCTTCTTAGATATGTCCTTTGCGACTCATCATAGCTTAGTCCAACAATGAAGGTGTTAATTAGCTTGCAAGCACCTGGCTATGCATTAGTTCATATGTCTGTTGTGTTCCTACTGGGCAGTACAAATAACGTTTTAAATCGTATTTGCTACTAGAATTATTAACAAAGTGCAATTTATACAAGGGGTCTGCTGCTATTGTGATCAAAAGAGAAGCATAAAAGATATCAGGAAGCACAAGCAGTTTTTTGGTACCGTCTTAAATTTTTGAGTACTTGGAAATTCTCCTTGGAACTTGATAATGACTAGAATGATAATGACTAAATCCACTAGAAATACCTTTGCTTCTTAATGTACACCATGGTTGTTTGATCTTTCTTCGTCTTCTTTCTCTGACTTTACTCTGTTGGCTTAAGTGTATCCTTTAGGGTTCATTTGGTCATAACTTCACATTTCCTAGTTTAAGCTCCAGAATTGTTTGCATCCTACTTTACTGCTGAACAAAGTGAGCAGAAGGGAAGCAAGTCTCTCATGGATGGGACTATCGATGCTACCTCCATGGAAAATAACATGGGGACACCAAGAAGTGGTATATTTGTCAACCTTGGATGAAGAAGTCTGGGAAGGAATTATCATTTCTGTGTTAGTTTAGCACCTGGGGAAGTAGAAATTGCATGCTTAAGCAGGTGGGAGAAGGGTTAGGAAGGGCCACACAGAGCGAACCTCTTCCCATGCTGTTCACTTAATGCATCTACTTTCAGTCTCCAAATAACAAAGGGTCAGCTCTGGGCTCTTTGATGTTGTGGAAAATCAACTCCCTTCCTGTGTTTGGGGATAGCAAATACCAGAAATGGTATCTTACTGCACTAACTCTAGATAAAGTACTTATTAAAGTATGTAAAAGAGGTAACCAATACTGCATCTGCTCCAGGATTAAAGGCAGAGGCAGGTCTGTGATTTAGTTACTATTTATAGACAACATTTTAGAGGCGGACTGTTGCAGTGAAGTTATATTTCTGATCTTTTAGTCTTACACAGAGAGTTTGCATTTATCCTTTAGTTTCACTGAATCTGGCGGAAAAGGTCTAAGGAGTTCAGTTTGCCTTCTGTTTACAGCAGAGTACAACATTGTATACTTCAAACTACCTGGGGAGAGGGGTTGGAGTTGGGCTCCCTATTTTCTTTTCAATTTAATTACTCAGGTCTGAGTTTCTCTTCTGCAAGCACTAATGGTATTTCCAATCAAAGAGATGTGTTGAAACCTTTTGATGGGAGGTGGAAGGAATTTAGTTTCTGTCAATGTGCGTGGAGTCAAGATTGCTTCTTCGGTGGCAGTTGGGATAAATAAGGAAAAAAAGGACAATGGCTGGTCTTTGACCTCTACACAGAACATTCTTAGGTGGGGGCACAGGGGATGTTTTCATTAGGTGCTACTGAATTAACACATGATGAGCAATTGACCAGTGGGAAATGCATGAGGAGGGCAAATAAAACTTACTTCTATTTTTCACTGGAATTTTATTTTGACAGAGATCTCCTGGGCATGTATCTCACTCATGGTTGTGTATTTTTAATATCAACAAGTTTTGAGACCTGACAAACAAAGATGCATTTGTGGTTGTTAAAAAATACTTAAAACATAGAATGAAGTGCTTCATTAAGTCTTGCCAAAACCTGGTGAAAGAAATTGCAAAGAAGTCCTCAGTGCTGTTCTCTGCTTACTCTGAAAGAGTCTCAATGGTACACTGCAACAATCCGTCACGTGTAGAACTGTGTGACTGCCTACAAGAAAGTAAGTGCTATATCCCAGCAAAACCCACCAAGCAATAATGATGTAAAATATAGCACATATAACTTTTAATGTGCTTCGTTTATACAAACTTTCTGGCCCTACTCAGCAAATGTCTTGAAGTTGTTCAGTAGTTAGGAGGAAAACATCATAGGTGCAGCCTGTTAAAGGCTAAGGAGCAGCTTCGTTATTTCCTCCAGCTGGGACTCAGTGACCAGCTGAATCTGGATGCTGTAGAAGAGGGCAGCCTGGGTAGACAGGAAAAGCCTGAACCTGTTTAGTAGGGAGAAGGTTTGGGCTGCGAAACTGGAAAGATACTTGGGATACTGGTGAGTGGTAAGAAGGCTTTGTTGTTTAAGGCAGAAAACTTAAGCAGAGAAGGCACTTTGGCCTTTTGTACCTTTTAAAAGAGGAGAAATGATGGTGGTGACTAGTGGCTTCTGAAATCTGGAAGATCTGAGGTTGGACTGCCTAGTTGTCTCATCTTTGGACTATAGTATTGAGCTAAAATCCTGATTAAGGATGGTCCTAGCAAAAAGGCCTATGAATGATAAAAAGACTATTAAGCTAAGCCTGGCCAGTTGTAATGTTAGGAGGGGGATGATGGAATAAAATGCCTTTCTCCTTGGAGGGCAAGGATAAGAAAATGGGCATTGTATGTTAGCTTGATGTGATGAGCTGCTACAGGCAGAGCACTCTAGGTGTGGAGAGCTGTGGAAAACAGGGCCTTTCTAGGTACTGTTGGCACTGCAACCTGTGAGGGCTAACCTGCAAAGTAGGCTCTGGAATTAATGCTGGGCTGCTGGCACTGACTGGTCTCCAGGCTAGAATGGATTTTATTTTTTTTTTAAACTCTCCTCCCAAACGTTTAGAGAGTATGGCGTTGTGTTCTTGCTTCCTGGACTAGGAAGGCTATGATGTATTTCTACCCTTGCCTATCCCCCATCCTAACTGACTGTTTGCCTTGCTGATCTGCCATAACATGAGGAAATGGCTGAATACCGGAATGAGTTTGTGTTTTGAATGCTAGGGCAGGGTTCTTGCTGTACTGTTAGACGTTAGCTCAGTGTCTTGCTTTCCTTCCTTGAGGTAAGTGTATATGAAGAAGGGAGATGTGATCTTGGGATTAAAGAGTTCATTCACCTTTGTCTGTGCCATCAAAACCAAAAGTCAAGTAATAAGTTAAATGGAGTAGAGGCCGCTCGCAGGCGGCTAAAGTGCATTAGGAGTGTTAAAATCCAGGTTGAATTTTTCTTCTGCAGGCAAAAATAGCTTCAGGCTGCTTGAAACACAGATATTCATATGTCACAAAATAAGTGTTCTGGGGGAGAAGAGAACAACCTGCTCTTTCCTCCTTGCCTCTACTCATTATAAAAAAAAAAAAAAAAGAGTTATGACTTTGTAAAATAGGTGGCTGTGCTGTGTATGAATGGAAGCTTCAATGCCAGATAACTTGCCTCTGGACAATGGTCTTTTGCCTTTGGTGGTGGGCTGGCTTCCAAGCTGGTGTGAGTGGTGCAGCTCAGCTGCTGGAAGTCAGGCAATGGCTGCTTCTCATGGGCTCAGCCTGGTTCCTGCATTCTGATAAGAACTCGTGCTAATTCTCACCAATTCCAATAACTTTTTAAGTTTTTCTCATCTGCGTAAACTGAGTCCTCAGAAGATCCACAGTATTCCCGTAATTCTGCTTACAGGCAACTGTTCCCAGCAACTATGGGGTTATTTGCTGCCAGGCCTCTTACAACAATAACTTTGAACAATTTACGGTAGTGGGAAGGGTGACAAACCGAGGAAAAAAACCCAAAGTATTTGTTAAACATCATAGCAAGAGATGCTGAGAAGCTATTTAGTGCTGCACATTACTTCTTCATCACTTGATTATTTTACTGTTTCATTTCTATTTACATACCTCGTTGATTCTTTTGCATCTGGGTTTTGCACAATTCTTTCAATAACATACGGTTCAGTGAGTATAATTACAGGATTGTTAAAGTTCACATTTCACTATTCATCTTGTTATCTCCAGTAATGCAAGGTTGAAATAAATGCACATAATTACATGGTTGGTCCTAAATTATTTTTGTATTGCTGTCACTAGGACACACTTGAAAAGCAAAACTTATTTTCCGTGTGTTTGTGGTGGGGTGTCTCTGGCAAAATAAAAACAATACCTGCAGCTGAACCCATCTACTTTGGTGTTCTGGTGTCTCAGTCTCCCTGCTGTTGAAAGCCATGAGTTTCATACTATTTCAAAATAGAAACAGATAGCTTACACTGTTGAAATGCCTACTTAGAGAATTTTAAGCAAAGGTTTTGGACTTGTATGTGCAGGTGTAGTTTATCTGCAAATGACAGCTTTGTGTAAATGCCAGAGATGAAACAGCTGTAGGGTTATTTTTACCTTTTTTTTTTTTAAAAAAAGTGCTGTGTCCTGAGGTCACAAGGTTGAGAATGAAGAAAACATGAGCAAAGAGGACTCTTAACTTAAATTCTGTGCAAATTCTGTCATCCTTTTCTAAGATCCCATACCTTGCTGTGTGGCTCACACAGTGCTATACTTGTGCTCACTGCCCAAGATCAGGTCAAGAGTGTATCAGTGTCAAGTGTGTACCAGTCTATGGTATTTCTGTGCTGATGAACGGGAGCCAGTAGTAGTTTTATTTCAAGTGGGAGAACAGAAGGGGAGTGGGATAGAAATAAAGTTGGTATTTTACTAGTTCTATTTAGCTTTAAAGTTGCTTCATAAAATTACTTGCTTTTTTTTTTTTTGTGGAAATGGTCTTGAAAGCTTGCTCTTACTCCCAGCATTGGTCTCTTGACCCTTTAGGAAGATGTAAAAAAGCTTTCTTTAGCTTGGATTCAAGCCTGTGGTGTGATATCTAAGATGATGTAATCTGTGGTCAGTGTAAAAGGAACAGTCTGTCTAAAGTTGAGGTCTCTATGGTTAGAATAGCTGGTGTGTGTATGCATATGTATTTTACTTGGAGACTGGATGAGTTTTGTCTAACTTCTGAGATCAGCTAAAGTATACAGGTTGACAGAAATATATAGTAATTATTTCCTGGCCTTTCTATAGTTTTCCTAATCCCTAAGGTATAGTTGGAAAAACTTGTAACTCATGGTTTAAATTTAATATATGGCCCCTCTGTAGGGTTATAATATGAGAATCCCCCTGAAACTATGAGAATTTACTTGCATCTTGGCATTCCAAAACAATCATGTCTGAAATAAACACTGAGAAGGAAAAGCTATCCCAGCCTCGCTTTGAAGTTACTGTTGATGTGTTTGGATATCACATTTGTGCAAGGGAGGACTTCAAATGTCTGTCAAGAAGCAGCGTGCTCCAACTACAGGAATAAAACACTTGTACTTTTTTTAATGCTACTTAGTACTCAGGTGTTTTTTCTAGTTGTGAACACTTATGAGACACTAAATGGGCAGAGACTAATAGATAGTATTCAGAGAAGAACTAAGGATATTCATAGATTATTTGTAAGCAGAAAAAGTCCTACATAAAGTCAATAAGAAAACAAACAGTATCCCTTGATGAATCATAGCACTAATGCATGGCGAATGCTGCAGGAATCAGTCTGAAAGCAGACCACAGACTAATCCCGGCCAAGCATCTGCTGAACACGTGCAATTAACCTATAGGTTGTTGAACTGGCAAACTCTTGGCAGAACTTGGAAGTTTTCATTATGAACCTTTCTACTGAAAAATAATTCAGGTAAGTCGGTGACCTTTGCACTACATGGTCAAAAAGGACAAGGTCAATGGGTAGCTTAGTATTAGCCTAGTCCTTAAAACAAGGACTACATGGAAGTGACACCTTGTCTTGACTGTGGAAGTTTCTTAGTAGTGAGAGATGTTTTCTAGTCCCAGCAGAAGTTGGACTAGCTGGATGTTAGGGTGACAGACACTTGGTTCAGCACTGAATGTGTGATTCCTCTCTGCTGTAAGTTTGCTCCCTTGCTATGAAACCATTCCTCTAACTTGTTGTTCAGACCTCTAGCTCCAGTATATTTACCCTGATTTTTCCAGCGCTGCTGTTGATTGCCTTACAAGCTGCTGTGAAAGGATGTGGAAAAGCTGAGCTGGTCATAGACCCACAGATGAAATTCCCCCATCTCTTGCACATTAAGTATGAAGAAGCCTGCTGCTTTTGTGTGTATGGACTCAGGAAGGGTGAGGGGCAAATGTGGGAGGAATGATAGAGCAGGCAGCTTGCTGCCTCCTGAGACAGTTGCTGTGGGTGGCCTCTGCATCACCCCTTGCCAGGATAGAAGCCAAAACCCGCTATGTCAAATCCCCACGTGGTGTGGAGCTGGGGGTCCTTGTTTGCTGGAGGCATAAACCGTAGTTTTCCTCCTTCACAACTGAGATTTCTTTTTTTTTTTTTAAATGTGTAGAGGTGAGCCCATGTGTGAGATGAGTTTTGTCATACTGAATCTAGAGGTGATCTAAAGGGGTATAAACTATCCCTCACAGATTCCTGGGGACCATTGCAAATTATCCACTGCATCACATAGGTTTGCGTATAGCCTGGCTTGGGACTGCTGAGTTTGACCGTCTTGCTTTGGAGTGACTTTCTGCTGTGTAGTGAGCTAACTTCCCCCCTCAACAGTACGTTTATTTGAAAGTAGGAAGGAAGCATGTGAAGAAACCCCTCCTCACCAAGGTAAATACACCCGGTAGCATGCAATATGCAATTGTTCTTTTTCTGGGGCGAGGGGATAGTCCTTGTTAGGTGCCTGAAACAGCTCCCAGGGCAGCTTCCCACCTCTCACAGCAGCTGCTCTCTGGTCGTCTGAGGTCTGAGTCCTGTGGCATGTTGTGCTGAACAGTAAAGGCTGCTCCAGGATTTTAGTAATCCTGTGTTATAACTTGTTATCTCTGGTTGCTGTGGCTTCTGATACAACAACCAGAGGTTTGGTTCTGGTACTTATGTTCTTGAGCAGCAATAAAAGTAACACATGGAGCTGTGTGCCATCTTTCTTTTCCTGCCATGGATTTCTTCTTCCTTCCTCCTCCTCAGTGGCAATAACTGTTTCATGCAAAGGCTTCAAGGTACCCACAAATTTAGGATGACTACCTGTGAAGGCAGACTTCCATATGTTATCTCCATGGTAGACTTCACTCTGCCTTGGGGCGTGATCTCCTGGATCTCCTTTTCTTTTTCTTTTGAAGGGGAATGACTCCCAAAAGTGTACAGAAAACGTACAGAGCAAACGTTCTTCATGTCTGTCTCTGGATCCTTTTTATTTATCTATCTTTCTTGCAAAAGATGTCAAAGGAGTGCTTGCTGTTTCTGGACATCTTGGGGAGAGTACTTTACTTTCAGGTTTCGGTTACTAGACTTACATGGCACATTATGCAAGCCTGCTCTCCCTTCCTCCCACCTCAGCAGGCCTGCCAGGTGAAAGATTAGGTTTGGTTGTGTCCTTCTTTGATGTCCCAGTAGTGTTTTCAGAGTTCTGCAGGTATGTCCATGCTGTTTTAAGTGAGATTTAGATTTTCTTGGATGCACCTCACCTAGTTAAAATGTTGCTGTTGGCATCACCACTGTTCTGATGGTGGGGAGCTCCCTAGGTTTTATTCTAGCTTTTGAAAAGCATCTATCCAGGTTATGAAACCAGGTGGTTAAATTTAAAGATAACTTAGGTGGCTTCCCAGATTTTTTTTTAAAAACGAGAGAAATGGACTGTAGATGCCTGAAGAAGGCAATGCACAGCTGGCTGTCATCTGAGAAGCAGCATTGGACTTGTTCAGAGACAGTTGCTTGGATGCTGCCATAGCTAAAGCGCTGACAGCACCTATCAGAGCCAGTTGGTAGTTGATACTAGATTCCATTAGCTTCAGATTTGATGACACAACAAAGATACCTCACTGTTAACTGGGCAGGGAGAGTTGGTTGAGCTGGGGAAGGTAAAGCTGAACAGAAGTTGCATGTTATTGAGGAGACCAACTGTTACACAGACTGAGGGTGAACAAATGCACTTAACTGTCGGTCTCATTTGCACTTGCTGTGCAGATTCCAGTTCTTTCATGCATTGAATGAATCACTCTTTCCTAGCAGGTTTTACAGCATGCATCCTCCTGAGACATTGGAGTTGGTATATGTTTGTTCATGTTAGTGTGAAAACTCCTATAGCAGCAGCCCAGGTGCACATCACAGTACCAGCCTGTGCACTGGATGACTTTTGCTCAAATTTAAAAGGCTTTTCCTGCAGTGCTTGAATAAAACTTGGTGTTTCAAAATGCTCAACTATTAAGTTACACTCCTGTGGTTTGCAGTATCGTGTTTAAAGATGTCACTGCAGTATCATGTTTAAAGATGTCACAGATGTTGGCTTTGGCATTAATTATTTTCTTTTCCAAATCAATGGAGTTCAGTAATGATGTGCTGATGAAATTTGTTGGGAAGCTTTGTCATGGGGTAGATAATTTACCAATGCCTGTGAGCTCTCTCTGACATTCTCCTTCTCCTCCATAACCCTACACTGTTCCACGTTGCCAAGTGTACCTCACCATGAAGCATCCCTCTGCACATACATGGCCCCGTGTGCTTGTCTCCGCTGAAAACTTCAGTTGCTATGCTCAGTTTCCCTTATGGTTCTGGTATGGTTTTGCTCTGTGGGTCTAAAATTTGAAGCATTCTTTGACAGTTCAAACACAGGCTCCTTAGACAAACTGTAGGAGTTTGGTTCAGTCCTGACCTCGAGCAACATGACTGCTGATGTGTCCAGCTTTGCTAGTGGGCTTCAAGCTGAGCCTGCGCTGCCCCCCGCAGAGGCCCGTGGTGCTCCTTTCTCGTAACTGCCACTGCTTGCATCTTGCTGAAAATGAAATGTGCTAACGAAAATCAGCGCATTGCTGTGCTCTGAGAGCTTTCCCAGTTGTACTAAACTGCATCCCAGTTCTGTGGCATAGACTAATGCGTTCTCGGACTCCTTTGGATTTGTATCTTTGCTGTTTTGCTTTAGTCTATAAACCAAAGTTACATGCTGGAGTTCAAAGGCAGAGGTCTCTTCAGTGTTGCTCCTCCCTATTTTTTTATCAAGTTGGAGACCTCACACAATGTTGCAAAACAAATTGCAGGCAAAGTTTTTATTTTATTTAAGACCATCTGTTTTCCTGCTTAGATTTCATGATTGCATGATTCTCACTGCTGTGCCTATGTAAGGGTTATAGACATTGCCAAGATGTATTGGCTTAATTAGGGCTTTGAAGCTCATTTCCAAAGGTACCAGTGTGAGGTTGTTGCTTAATATCGAGTGCTGTTCTGGCATCTGTCTGATGCTGAAAGTGAAGAAAGAAAAATTGTGCAAGCCTTTTTTTTTTCTTTTTTAAAACAAAAAAGGGGGGGTGGGGGCAGAGAAGACAGAGGGAAAGGCAAAACAAATTCAGTGGCCAGTTCAGCATTGTTCCTTTCAATAAATTTCCAGCATGTTGTCTTGAATATCTTCCATCACATATTGCTAACAAAAAAAAGGAAAAAAAAAAAACCAAAACAAAGAAAAACCACAAAACCTCAAAAACTACCTCTTAGGCATTCAGAGTACTATTGCTTCATTTCATCCTTTTTTCCTACTTGAGAGTTATTTAAGATATTCTTTGACTTTGTTTTTGCACACACCAAATCTGCAAGCAGTTACATCCACAGCGTGTTAAGCCAAGCTTTCTCCTTTCCTGAGCTCTGTTGCCAGTGTTTTCTTTGTCCCGTGCCATGATCTTGTGCAAGCTACCTCTTTTTTATTCCTTGCCAATGTGTTCCTCTGAGTAATAAAAGTGCAATGATACTTGTCTTCTCTTTGCATAGTAGTCTTCTATGTATAGATAAAAACCAGTGTAAGAACCAAGTTTACCTCTTTCACCCACAGAAACATCTTCTCTTCTAAGTAGCACATACAAACTTATGTTCCATTGTCTGGAAGTGCCACTGCACTCACTCACTGCCGGGGTGATTTGGACAGTTTACACAACTTTGGTCTGTGCTCTAACTTCTTGTTGAAAATCAGTCTGACTTGTTACCTTTGAAGAAACCCTGCACTTCATCTACTGCTCAGGAAAGTGGTTCAAAAACATACCTGGCTTATCACTCAGCGTAGCCCTGTCTGGATGTGTTGCAGTGAGCTTGTTCCAGCGTTGGCGAAGAATCATAGAACACTTGAACACTTCCAGGGAAGCAAAAGTGTTCTGCTGCAGCCACTGTTACCCAGCACGAGCAAGCCATGCATCGTGGAGCACTGGGCCAGTCTGGTGCTGTGCCTGACCTGATGCTCCCTGGTCTAAAAAGTAATGCAGAATGTGAGAGGTGTTCTCACCTCCAGGGTAACAAGGATTTCTTTAGTTGATAGTGGTTCCTTGCACAAATGAGTTCCTGAGCCAGCAGCTGCATAACTTAACTTGTGGAACTACCTTATTGCTAGCTTTTTACATTTGTGTATGTAGGTTGGGGAAAGAAACCATTAATCCTCTGCCTTGGCATGTCATGTCACACAGCTTGGTGCAAGATCATCGCAGATTGTGCATCTGAAGTATTCCCCTGGTGCAAGGCACTGACACAGATAAGTCAATCACTGGCAGCACAGTGTCCATCTAAGTTTCAGTGCTGCTTTGGCTCTGAAAGGCTGCAAGCTCAGCAGGGAGCTTAAATGGAGATTTCAAACGGCTGGAGCCTGTCCTTTGTGGATACTGAGCCACTAAATGTAACCATGCCCAATTTGATGCAATCAGTGCTCTCAAGCTCAAGAGGGGTAAAGGATGGAAGTGGAGTGTGCAGGCAGAAGTATGGGTGGCTAGTGCTGATGGATGGAATAATCAAGAAAAGAGTTGTTTTTTTTAAAAAAAAGAATTTAAAATAATGTAGGGGCATCTGGGTGGTGAGGTACCCCCAGAATGTGTGCTGGACTGGAAAGCTGGGCACAAGATGCCAGGGAAGATGGGCTGTGTGAATCTTGGGATTAGAATGTCATCTGAGGAAACGGAGGGTTAAAGAAACATAGGAAGAGATAGCTGATAATGTTGTAAAAAGAGTACGATCTGAGATTTTTCTCAGGGGGTTGGGTATGGTACTTAAGTATTTTTCTTTTATATTATTCCCTGAAAGACATAGAAGTGATTGTTTCTGACTAGAAGGGAGGTGCTGTCAGGTGTGCATGGGTGTGGAAGGCATCAAGAGCTCTCTCTGCCTTCTAAGACTGAGCGCTTAAGGCATTTTTTTGGGTGAAAGCTGGACTGGAAGAGAAAAGGAGTGTTATGCTTCAAGCTATAGGTTTGTAGCCCACAGGAGAAAAGGCTGGCTTGGCTTAGCTCTGCTCTGGTAGCTGCCACTTCTTATTTCTTAATTAGTTAATGTTTGTAAATGTGAAGTGTCCTATAAGTGCTAAGTATTATTATGGATACTAAAATTGACCATAAAACCTAATATAGAGAAAAGTAAAGCGTGCACATTTAGCTGCATAAGCAAAGCAGTTCCTGACATCCATTGACTTATGTCACTGAACAGAAACTGCAGTAGTTATGCTGAAGTAGATGCGATATAATGGAGTTTTAAAATTGGGTGGTATTTACCTTGGAGACAGCTATAGCTCATCAGGGGAGAAATGGTTTATTGAGTCAGTACACATGCAGGGACATTGAAATCAATTGTTATTTACCTGGTAATGAATAACTGTGATGAACCAGTGGAATCTGTTATGGAAAGTTTTATCACAGGCTTTAAAAAGAAAAAAAAATACCTTGATGTGTCAGAGACTTTAATGTTTTGTTTTGCAGTGCTATGATTCTGACCTCAGGTGCCTGACATATCTCTGCTCTGAAGAGTCTCTTTTGAACTTCAACATATGGTCCCAGCAGCATATCCCCGTCATGTGGCCCACTAGCACCAAGTGCAGTTACGTATGGAGAAACTGCCTCTCCCTACACTTGCATGTGCCAGGAGACCAAGATCCTTTCATGGATGTGCAGCAGAACAGAGCTTGCAAGCTCATTACCCGATTTTTATGCAGTCTGGAGAGCATAAGCTTTGTTATCAACCAAAATAGACTTCTAGCTAACTGGTATCTTACCTGTATTCCTGGATAATGCTATATACAGCATGTGAGAAATATAGTATCAGGAGGAAATGTTTTTTTTCTAAAACCCAGACTAGGTAATGCTGCAGTAGGAAAACTGATCCTTATTTTAATTCTCTTCCAGTCAGTATCATCATCGAGTTGCTTATTCTTTGAGAAATGGATGCTTTCTCAGGGGTATTACTGAACTCTTGGAACAAGTTTAAACTGAAGTAGTTTCCCGGGTTAATGGCATGGTTTAATAAGTGCAATATTTCCTTCTCTTTTGTTCTTGAATTTCCTGCCTTTTTGTGTTGAGGATAATCTTGTTTCCAAAACACGCAGTATTTCAGTATATGATGCATTTCTGTATAGAACAAACTGCCATCAGGAATATCGAACTTCAGTTTTATTTTTTGCTCCCAGTTTAAAAACCTGATTGATTCAAATTGGTGATAACAGATATCAAACAAACTGAAAAGGAGTCAGGAACCTGTTGTTTATCCCTACCACACAGATATTTCTTGCTCAGGAGACCACCATCTTCCCTTGTTCTTATTCCATGCATGCATAGCTGCCTTCAAATGTGCGTGGAGAGCTGTCCCTACCTCTGGGCATTGTCTGGCCTCTTACTGAAAGGTTCAGCAAAAGCACAGGGAAGGCTTCTGTGCAGTAAAACTTTTTTTTTCTTCCTCTGAAGATCTGGAATGAAACTTGCACAGTTGAGTCTGCAAGGATAGTTTTACAGGTTCCTTATTTGCCTTCCAATTTTTAAAAAGTGTAATGTTTCACAATGCAACTCATGGGTGGTTTGGTTTTGGTTTGTTTTTTTTTTTTGCGAGCCTGCATAGAATAACTTTTTAAAAGTAAGCTGGACCTCAGATAAACATTAGCATGTCATGTTTTTGAAGCATTGTCTTGGACTGGGAGCTATTTCCAAGATAAGTAGTAGATGTAAATCCCTTGCAACAACTCTTCACTGCTCAGGGAGACTTCTCAGCTGGAGTGTTGTCAGAGGAGCATTAGAGCAATTTTCACATAATCATACCCTTGAGTGTCTACAGTTTGTATGTGTTAGGGAGCTGGAAATGTGTGGTACTGTTGGAATGGAGTCAGTTTACCATCGATGGACTTTTCTGAGCAAAGTCATGGGCATGGTACGAGTAGTCAGGAATTTGAAACCTGTGAAAGGCTTCTGAGCAAGTACGTGTGTGATTTTTGGTTGAGTGTTTGATTTTGGTGTGGATTTGGGGTTTTTTTGTTCTTGAACAACAGGAGTAATGCATGTCCGTGGTGCACTGTAACTTTATTTCCAATATACCTGGAAGTTCTAAAATCGCTTTACAATCTGTTCTATGCAATGTGAGGGAGTTTTTCTTAACTGGTCACTGAGTTACAGCTACATTTAGGGAAGCAGGGTTTTTTTTTGTGAGATGTACATTAACAATTTATTCAACTGAAATTTTTTAATAAGAAAATTACATTATTGTGTCCTCTTTGATTTCAAAAAATGCTCTTGTGCTGATGAAGGCATCAGGATGTTGTTCTGTGACAATGTAAGTCAGCCTTAAGTGAAGGCTGCTGCTTCTAGCTTCTGGCCTTGTGCTGGTGCTGCCATTGGAATTCAGGTGAAAAGGTGAAGTGTTAGCTGTGTGACCTTAAACAGCCAAGTGTGAACAGAGCCCCCCGAAAAGCAACTTTTCTTATTTTAGATGGATCAGCACTCTGAACTTGTCCATCTGCCTTGTGATGCAAACGACAGCATGGGGTCTGGGGAGGTGAAGGTTGCGCAATGGGAGGGACAGTGAGACCATGACACCCAAAACTTAAGTTATTTCATGCTTTTGGAGAACACCAACTTCCTGTTTTGTTAGTGGGGCTTGGCTTTACAAAAGGAGACAATTGGTGACAATGAAGAGCAGCTTATTTTTTTTAAAGGCAAAGGCCCTGGTGTAATCTACTGTGAGCCATAAAGAATGCATTATTTCTGTGAATGCTGTTTCCAGCTTATCAACTGACTGTCTTGACTGGTCTGACTATCTTGAGCCCATCGAGGGTGGGGGCTGATGTGTGACTCAGTCATTTGCCCTCATGGACAAAGCCATTGTTAATGCAGTGTAATGTCACTATGGGAACATGCGTCACTGATTCATGAGATGTTTGGGGATGTCTTTAGGGGCATTTAGTTCCATTCCGAAGTGAGATTTGGAAAATGTGTATGGCATAAACACTTCTCTGTGTGTGGGAATACATGAACTTTTTGAGGGAAACAAACTAAAAACTTAGCTTTCATGGTCTTCATAAGCTTTGCTATCTGAAATTTCTCTAATCCTGCTAAAAGCAGCCCTGTCCTTCCATCATGTGGGTGGAAAGCCCTTATTAGAGCAGCTGAGATGTTAGCTAGCTCCCTGAAAACATAGCTGTAGATGTGCACTCAGTGTATTCATGAATATAGTCTGGAGAAATTATTAAATGTTTACTGCTCAAGTGAGTGAGTGGCTTGAGGTATGGAATCTGAGGCATCTGAACAGTTTCTGTTCACTTTAATAAGACGGGGCATTTTAAATTGAGCTCTAGCTCACAGGAGGAATGAGGCTATTAGTAGGAGTTAACTGGTGGGTTAAGGCAGATACGGTGAAGTATCTGGTACTGACAACCATTAGAGTAGATGGAGTGTAGATCTGGCGTGGAATGCCTCTTCTTCATATGTGCCAATTAAAAACTATCATTAATAATTACTTTGGTATTGCAGCAGTGGCATTTTAGATAACACCTAGCAGCAGCTTGATCTGTTATATGAGTTGGAACAAAGATGGTCCTTATGCCAGGAAGTCTGAATTCCAGTTCTAAAACAAGCAACAGATCGGGGAGTAAAAAGGGGAAGAAAAGATCAGGTGAAACCAAGCTTCAGTTCACAGAAACCTTGGCACATTCTTTATTTGCATGAAGGTGCTGAAATTCTTGCAGTGATTGTCAGAAATATGTTATGCTTACCAGTCTGTATAAAGTGTATGATGTAAGGCACTTAATATGGTTGAATTCCTGGAAGGAAATATGGAATAAGGAAATACAGGACTATGGCAAATATTGCATCATGCAGCTGCTGAAGTTCTCCTGTACAAGGAAGGAGATCCTGATGCAAGTAAGCAAGAAGTTGTTCTTAATGTGAGCAAAGAACTTCCAGAAATCTATTTCAAGATTGAAGTAATTGTAGTTCTGAAAAATATCATTACTTCTGGATAAATTTTCCTAATATGAATTGATTCTGGATTTTCTGCTATTTGCTCACCTCTTTCTGAAGTATATAAACTTTTATTAGCCTTATAATCAGTCTTCTCAGTGAGTATAAAAAACAAATTCCAAAAGGTAAAGTTACAGGCCCTATTACTCTAGGGATTCAGGTGAATAAAAAGTACTGCTTATTAAATTAAAGATATCTGGAAGGTCTTACCTTAATAATGAGGCCTATTAAACACAAACCATGAAGAGCATGAAGATTTAGTAACAAAAAAAAAAAGTCTTCCAAGTGAGGCTTCCCTAGGGAAAACTTGATTCTTGTTGATCCAAATTCTTTTGCTGCACTTTTTGCTTTCTGCTTCTCTGTGAAGGTGTCTGTTAAGAGAGCCAGCTCTGGAACTGGAAGGGCAGCAGGTATTTCAAAGCCTAGATTGCTGCTTGAAAATTCTGGAAATTTAAACTAGAATTGAAATGTAAAAATTGCAGAGACACTACTGAATTATGAAGGATTTCCAGCGTTTTCAGTAGCTGACAATCCTCTGTCTATAGCAAAGTCATGGGATATTTCATTAACTGCATCAGCAATCTGATACTGTATTACCATAATATGTTTGCTCTCAAATTAGAAGGACTACTATCTGTGGGCTCCATTCGTTGGCTAGTAGAGCTTCCTCTTTCCTTATTCAGAAGAGTAAAGTATGGGAATGCTCCCATCTTTCTATGTATAAGTAATTTTGTTTTTTAACTGTGCCATATGTATGATCAAGCACTGTGGTGCCCGAGTGTGTTGTACCCCACTGAAGTCAGATGGAAACTTGCCATGTTGCAGATGCTGTTAGCTCTGTAGAATTAATAAGCTTATGGGAGAATCTTCTATAAGGAGTCTCCTTCTTCAGCCAACCTAACTGAAGAACCTAACTTAGGTATTCAGCTAGGTGGCTAGGCCAAAGGCTGGAGTAATTTGATGTGTAAGGTCTCATCTGTTTGTAAGCTGTAAACCTAGGAGCTTTTCCTTATATGAGGTGCTTAAGGTTAGGTGGTGCATATATCCCCATAGCATCTCTTATTGTGAACAGTTAAGTACCCTTTGTAAGGAACTGCATCCATAAAAACAGCCATGGAGTTGGAGAATCAACATGTCATGCAGAAGGAAATCTGAGAAATGCTGTTTCCCTGCTGCCTGCAAATATATGGAGGCTCCCAATTCGTGTCTTCACACAATGACACCAGAGAAGGTGCTACTTCATGTGCAGCTCTCCTGCCTACCATCCCTTAGCTCAAGAGAACAATCAACCCTATTTTTGTTTGCTTCCTTGAAATCGCGTGGACAGGTTGATACTTGTTCCTAAGTTATGAACATTTAACAACTTAAAATGAGACTGAAGAAAAAGTAGACGAGGAGAACCGTAGGGAAAAAAACCAACCCAAAACAAAAGGCACCAAACAAAACCTGTTTATCTTTTCAATGACAGGAATTTAATTAAGTATTGCTAGGATATGGTGTGTGACCTGGGGGAGCATAAGCAAGTTGATGGATGACCTTGTAATGGTTTCTGGATCATCATAGCTGTATTTAGAAAGCATTGTAGAATATGAGTAAACGAAAGAAAAAGGAGTATATAAAAGAGCAGGAGAGAGGAAAAAGGGAACAGGAAGCAAGATAAAATAGGGGAAAAGAAGGTGATGAGGAGGAAGGCAGCAGTCAAAGGCTGGGAATTAAGAACAACTAAGGTCGTGTGCTGATAGGCTGTGAAATGTGTGTGTGGAGGCTGAACTTGGGAGCAGGGGAGACTGAGGAAAAAAAAGAAAATGGAAACAAAAGTGCTGGAGTGGGAGGAGAGGTTATTTCATTTGTTTCTGGCTTGTTTAGGCACTAAACCAGCCAAACTTGTGTTTTTCTAGGTATCCCCATTAAAGAGGGATGAAGAGAGGACTGGTTGCCCACTTCCCTGGGCGCAGCCCCGGGCACAGGCGGTGTGGCAAGGCTGGGCAAATTTCACCTGCCGGAGGTAGAGAGGTGACTGAATGGAGCTGTGGGAGCCTAGGAGCATCCAAGCTGTCTCCCCAGGGGGCTGTAGGATAATCCTGCCAAGGGGAGGATGGCAGGGAGGTTGTCATGGAAACGGAGGGTCTGAAAGATTGACTCTGAGCAGCAACAGGCCAGTGAGGCAGCCTAAGTAGGATTTATAGCACATTATAGTGTGAAAAACAGGAGAAAATTACTGTAAAGGCAGGAATTATAGCACAACAGAACGTATCAGCTCTGAGATCCATCTTGCTAATTAAAACAGCATACTCTGTGGTGGAGCGCGCGATAAGCCTGTTAGCCTAAATGGGAAGATGTTATCGATACTTCATTATAAAGTTTATTGTCTTTAAAGTAACTATGGAGGAGGGGCAGGGAAGTGTGGAACCTGCCTAACCAATGCCGCTCTCTGTCCGCTCCCTGTACTTAATAAATATCCATTCAATGTTAAGTCTTAAATCTCTGGAATGTTTTTTGCTTCTTGAAATTTTCCAGCTGCAAGTCAATTTGCATGTGTTTGTGGGATAAATAAGGAGCCTAAGTGGGGAAAAAAATGTGACGCTTTATGCAGAGTCTGGCTAAGCAAGTTTTAGTATCTCTCTCTCTTACTGAAGTCACTGAGTGTGTCACTTGAGTTGTTGGGGTTTTTTTTAAAAAGAAAAGGGGGGGGGGGGCACAGATGTTCACGAAATAGGCCTTAAGTTTGCACAGTTCTAGTACCTGTTAACTGATGATCTCAAATCGCATAACATGCCTGGTGAGACTTGTAAGGACTGATTCAAGGTCATGAAGTAAATCAATACTGGGGCTGCAAACTAGCCACAACTTTTTTTTTCTGACCATGAAGTAATGTCTGTCTAGTCGTTAGAAAAATTTTCCTTATTTCTTAACATTATTGCATCCTTTCTTCAGCCTTATCCCTACGGTAATCAGACAACCACTACTTGAGCTTCGGCTGCGTTAGTCCTAATTGGCCTGACAATTACTGTGTAGTAGCACACATGTAGATGGTTTGAGTGAACAGTGTTTAAAAAAATTAGCAGCTGGTGCAATCTAATCCATGTAGTACATCATAATACGCTGAACAGGAGATGAAAGCCCTAGGACACTTCTATTCAATGAAGTAATTAATATTCTTGTTTGAATATCAGAATACTATTTAAGGAAGAAATGAAAAAGGAAAAAAAAACCCTGAAGCTCAATTGTTGACACATCGACTGGTGTGTTGGAAGTGCTTTCATATTACAGAATCGGAGGTAGTGTGTCTTATGATGCTGGCTTTTAAGCATTTTAGCACATTACAGTATTGCAGCAATGTTTAAAAATAACCTAAAAAACTTGTTCTTCACCAGCTTTGAATCCTTAACTGCAATGAGTCTCTCTCTCTCTTGTTCTCTCGTTCTCTCATTTCTTGCTTCTTAACAGTTTTCTTTAGGTCTTTGTTCACAATGTTTCTCTCAGATGAGGGCTTGTGAAAGGATTGGCACAGGCAAACTGAGCACCTTTCATGATGAAAGTGACAAAATTGTGATGCTGGCTCATGGCAAAGAAATTTAGCAGCCTGTTCAGTCCTAGTATCTCGCAGCCAAAGCCCTCCTGCCTGCTCCCCTTCTGCTAGGAGGAAAGGCTTTAGAGGTAGAGGACCTTTCCTGGGCAGACATAAGCAATTGGTGGGAAGTTGAGGGCTGGTTATTCTTTCCTTCATCTCATGGTGCCCAGGTCTGAGGTGCTGTGTGGCTTTTCAAGGCTGTTAAGGTTTGACTGCTCTGCCCTTGCTGCCCATTGCCGCTTTTGTACAGTGCTCTTCAGACACTTGATCTGCTTCAAGGAGCAGCATCAACAGCAGGTTTCGAATTTTGTTTCAAGAGGTCCTGTGGCACTTCAAGAACTGTGCTGCTAAACCTGGTTAACTTCAAATGGTATTTACTATAGCATTTATTGCTTAATGTATTGTCGGTGGTAGATGGGAGTTGAGTAATTTTACAAGGGTTTCAAGAGGCCTGTCTAGTCGAGACCTCTGGGTTGCATAGATCTTTGTCAGATTATTCAGAAACTGGTAGACACATGTCAAGATCAGTTGAAACATGAAGGACGTGCAAAACGTGAACCTGAAGTAAAAGCTTCTAAAGAAAAAAATTAGTTCATGGATTGTAACCAAACAGTGAAGTTATCAGACATGGTTTGTTGATAACTGCTGTGTATCCACTATAGCATGTTAAAGGACTGAACTAGATAACCCCTTACTGAACCTTTCCTCTTAATACTGATTTCAAGATTTATTTCAAAGCTTCTAGCAGGTTTTCATTTCATACTTGAGATGTGTTCCTCTTGCCAGCCACAGAAATAGAAATGCGTTCCCTAATGAAGTTTGAAGTGCTCATGATCATCGTTTGAACAATTTCAGCTTGTGACTATTGGGGAACATGCTGTGTAAGTCTTTGTAACCACATGAATTTTTCTACCTGTGGTTTCTGTCAGCAAAGCACCAGTAAGCTTTCTGTCCCTGTCTGCTTTGTCTAATGGCATATTTTTCTTAAGTTATAGCTCAGATGTAATCTAAAAATACTGTATGAAGCCAGTCTGAAATACCAGGAGCTATGATTGGTAGGGCAGATCTTGTGCACCAAGTGAGGGTGTACTTGGTTACATTACCTTTCAATGAGACAAAATGCTTTGTATAGAGAATGGTACAGATGCTGCCATAGCATCTGCCTGGGTTAGGAATACTGTCTTCCCAGACACGCTGCTTCAAGGGTGGAAAAGAAAAGAAACGCTGTGTTGGCAGGTTCAAGTGGGCTGAACGACAGCCGAAGAGGAAAGTGGGAAAGCAAAAATCACCTGCTGAACTTAGATATTTTAATACTAGATGAAGCTCTTGAGGCATCTGATAGGGCAGTGAGTCTCTAACTTATTTTAAAAATACCATAACCGTTAAAGTTGAAAGAGGAAAACAATCCAAAATAAACTGTCTTCTATTCTACTTTTCTTCAGTACTAGGGAGGTAAAGAGAACAATAAGTGGGTAGTACAGAAACAAGTCTGTATACATAATTGTAATCTCAATACTTGTAATTTTTAAAGACTTTTTAATGATAAAAAAGGAGGAGGAGAGATGCAGAAAGTACTTTTAATCCCTTTCTGATGGCTTGTGGTCTGAGAACAATTGGTGACCTGCATACTGAGTTAGGTTAGTATGTGTCAGGCTACTTTTTGTGTAGGGTGGTGGTGTTTTTTGCATGGGATTTAAAAGTGTTTGAATATTGAATGTGTAATGATTTAGTATTCGATGCTGTCCCCTTTAGTATAGGGCAGCGTTTAGATCTTCTTGGCAGCAGTGCCAAGTTAAACACTCCCACTGCTGGCTATTGCTTTTGCCTGGAGGGTGTTGACTCTACTGTGCAAGTTCATGATGTCAACCGGTTTAATGAACTGATCCAGCTGAAAAATAACTCAAGAAAACAGTTTCTTAGTAGGGTTCACTCCAAGTAGCTGCCTTAGCACAATGGTGACAAAAGCAGGGGGCACAAATGTAAACCCTTACCCATGACAAAGGGGGTGGAAAGCAGATATGTTGCAGGTATGTTGTGCCGGGCATTAATGCCAAATGTACTGCTGTGACTTAAATATTAGTTTCAGCTATATGTTTCCACTAGAGGATCTGTAGAGAGTGGTCTTATTGTTGGGAGGAAAGCCAGGCTGAATTTCTCTTCTCATTGGAATATTTTACAAGGTCACTGTTTGTATGAAAACATTTGCCATCCAGGTATTGGATGCAGATTGTTAAGAGATGAATGGATAAAATAAGCAGCTGGAATTGCCGTATCCTAATTTCCTTAATCTTCAAGTCTTACTTTCTGGGTAGTTTTTATTATCAGCTGTAGTCGCTGTAGGTGCTTGAAAGTTTGATCCATTGCTTTTGGTGAGAGCTTTCCATGGTATAGTACAGAGGAGAGCCCTCAGGGTTTGTCCTGAAGGAGATCCAATTGGCAAAATAATTAAATTAACAACCTGCAGCCCATGCTGTCTGCTTCGCAGTCAGGCAGCAGCTCATGAAAGCATATGCAGCATCAGCAGAGATTGTAAAAAATAACACAGTCTCTTAGTGAGTCATCAAATCCATTGCACAGACTTTGCCCGCTTAATAGTTGGTGGTTTGGTTTTTGTGTTGGTTTTCTTTTTTCTTTTTTTTTTTCAAGGGGCATTAAAGCATGCCAGAGTACTGTGTCTGAGTGCTTTGGCCATGACTTTTTCTTTGTACTTTTACATAGACCTTTTACAACTAGAACTATTTCTAGTGGGCCTTGTTTGTTTAGGGTTCTAGTAAAGTCAGAAGATCAAAGCATGATCCCTCTTTGGGAAGGTCAGGCAGGTACTGCTGAAAAGAACAATTTCTTGGTCTGTTACAGTAACTAAGTAGCAGAATACGTGTGTCAGCATATTTCTAAAACGTCTTACTACTTTACCTCTCTCTTATATGTAGAAATAATTATCTATAGATCTTCTTTTTGCTTTCCTCCCAACCCTACTCCTTTATCCCCACAATTGGTTCCCAGTTCTTCACTGTTTTCTTTTTCCCTGTGTGCTTTTGTTATTGTTTATCACTCTTTCTGCACCCTGTTCCCGTTGGAAAACAAGGCTTTTCCAAAACTGGTATACTTGACTGGCCCCGCTAACTGCTTGCTGCAGTCAGCTCGAAACATTCATGCTGCTTTTGAGTGGTACCATTTGGGCGAGTACATTTATTTTCCTTTGATGCTTGTCTTGTGAGAAAGCATGTAATTGTGATGTCCTGGGGCTGCACCATAGCACTAGATGGACAGTACTTCATTAGCTGTTTGCTGTACTTCTAATTTCCAGTAATGAAGGCTGTAATAGAGTAGTTGAAAGAGGAGAAGGTGATTCAAAATGAAGTGTGGTGCTATATTTTCTTTTGCTGCCAGCATCTTGCATGTGTGCTTTTGGAGTGAAAGGAAGAAAAAAAAGGTATTGAATTCTCAGGTTTAGATTTCTACACTGAAAACTTGAACACTTTCTGATTAGCATCCTTGCTGTCTTGTGCACTTTCTTAAGCAGAGGCATCATTAACTATGTCGGTTTGGAACATCCATTAAATGCTGGTGACACGAATGCCAGTGTGATGAAGGAAACTCGAACAATTTGGTTAAATTATAGCATTTTTCAAAGTCTCTTACACCATGTAATAAACAATAGAAAGGCTATTTTCCTTAGAAAAGTGTGTAGGATGGTAGGAAGAAAGCCCCGTGGAAGTCATGGGTGGCCTTTTCTGTGCAAAAGCGAGAAGTTCTGTGTAGCAAATAGCCTTCCCTGTTCGATCCTAGTTTAGCACAAACTTTGCCAGGATGCTTTTCAAAATGTGGCGCTAACTCTATGCATTTGATTTGTATGTAAGACAGGCAAAGTAGCAGCAGGTATTTAAAAGGCAGCCCTTGTCTGTTCCTTTTGCTTCCCCCAAAGTAAACAATCCAGTTTCTGTTTAGTTAACTCATTTTACTCCCCCTAAATTATCCTAGTATTTCCAGTATGGTCAGATCTGGACTGTTGGGTGTAATACAGCAATGTTCCATGAGGGTGGAATTGGAATGTCTTCCCTCTGAGAAGTGGTAATGTAATTGTTATTTATGTGTATGTATATTGTCCTTCCAGTGCACTGTCACGTTTGAAACCAATTGAAATCACAGGGAAGTGCACAAGTCTGTCAGATCATTAAATCTGTTTTGTGCAGCTATCGCAATGTACCAGAAATGCTCCATACTGTACTTTCTATTCTGTTGAGTTAAAAGAGCTGTGATAATTATAGCGGTTTCTACTGGTGGTGTACAAGTTGAAATTCATTAAGTCTTTATATTTCTGAATCCTTGGGAAAAGAGCCAACTACAAAAAGGTGCACATTGTTAGTGGAGACTCCTAACTGGAGCCATAACTACTCAGGACAGGCATTGACTCTGACTTGTTTCATGCATTTTTTTCATTCTCCTGCATTGTTTTAAAGGCCTTCTGCTTGGACTTTTTTTTTCTAAAAATATTACTTCTATATCAAAGGTATGTAATGATTATTTATGTATGTGGACTATATCTGGAGCAAGAGATGCTTCCTTCTTAAAGAGCACTGCTAAGAGTTGAAGTGTTGACTCAGTAGTTGGTGTTCCAGTTTTGAGCTGATGTCCCATTAACTGTGTGTTTGGAGGAAGAGAAGAATGGAGGGAGAGTAGAATAAAATAATAGAATGGCTACCTAATATTTCTGTGCTTTCTCAGATAATGTATATTATGCCAGAAACATGCCTTTTTCCATCTTCGTTTTCAGCTTGGCTAGGACTAATATACAAATCATGACTTCTCCCCACATGCGTGTCTGCAGACATGAGGCTTTCTTTGCTGGTATTTTGGTCAAATTGCTGAGAAGTCCAAAGGATGACTCGACTAGCTGAATGCCTCAAGGAATTGGATTGTGTGATTCATGAGGATTAGTCTCTAATCTTTAACATTATTTTATGGAATGATAGCGAAGATAAGTTTTACATGAATTTTTTTTTTTTTTGAAGTATAGATTTCATTCAGCTCTTCACGCTAGTATGGGTGTAAATGAAGATCTTGATATAGGAACTACTACATTTTTCTATCCACATGCAATCAAGGATCAATTCACGGTGTTTTTACAATGCAGAATGAGAGAGAAAAACTAGAATGACAACCACATAAGCTCTCAAATGAACGGTCTAATTCAGTGTCTTTAGTGGTGAGAAGTATAAAGCATGCCCTTTCCCACCATCCGGTTTCCCTGTTTAGGGCAGGTGTGATAAAGATGAGCTACGTGTCACCTGAATTCATCTGAGTAAACCTTTAATCTCTGAAGTTGGAGGTATGATGAAGTGCTGCCTTTGGAAGCAGTAAGCTTATCCATTTCTTTCCATATGACTAGACAGTACACTTCTGCTGGTGAACTCTATTCAGCAGTACGTGAGAGTCCTCTGCAGTAGGACTCAATGCTTTGCGTGACCCTGACCTGTTTCCTTTTCGCTCCCTAAAATCCCATCAGTGCCTCCTCACAGTTACGCTGTTGCTGAATTTATGTGTATGCATTTTTGTGTTTGTTTCAGAAGAAGCATTCATAGCAAAAGGTTGACTTCGTTCATAAAGTAAGGGCTAAGAAAAGGAGTGGACAGAACCAAGTAGGCTTGCAAATCCACCACAATTCATTGCAACCTCTTATGAGGCGATACAAATGGTGTTTACTAGCAAGAACACAATTGTTTTTGTGTTTAATGTGGCTAATGTTCCCAAATACCCTTGAAAACAGAAACAATACTGCCAACTGGGCAGAGTAGTGCCCACTTTCCAGCAGTGCTGATGTCTGGAGTACTTTGCATTCCTTATAAACTGCATTGGAAATAGAAAATTTGTGAATCTGGCACTAGTTTGTACCGGAGAAAGGAAGAAAAAATAGTTGCCATAAATAGTATAGACTTGTACCTAGAAGACCTGAATGAATTACTTTACTGTAGCCTATTAACTAATTTCTTCTACCTTCAATCATCAAAGGTGATTTGGGAATCAACCTAAATGGGAATATACCCCACCAGGCTCATTTTTTTTTTAATCATTGATTTCACAAAATACTGGTTTGCTGTTGGACTCCTCTGGATGAGATTTCCATGAATAGAAAATGAATTTGTTGGGACTGTAGTGATGAAAAAAGTAAATACAAACCAAAGGCGTTCAGCAAGCACCACACTCACTGCATCGGCAAGCTGTAGGTATTCAGGAGAATGTCATCTGTGCATCAAGAAGGCTTAATATGTTATACATAGTGATTATGACACGACCAGCATGGTGGTACGTACCTACTCATTAAATACCCTCACAAGACCCAATCCTGTTCTAATTTTCACCAGCGTGAAAATAGAGTGACTCTGAACTTAGTGGTAGTACTCTGAAATTACAGCAACACTGACTTTTTGAAAGCTGGCCATCTGCAGGAATGCTTTCCTTCTGTTAGTAAGATGGACTATATGTTCTGTAACTTCTGATCATTGCGATTAAACTGTACTTTATCTCACCATATCAGATGACTATGCCCGATGTCCTGAATGCTGACAGAATGAAATTTATGTAGTGTGGCTTCTTGATGTGTAGTGTCTGACAGACATACGGGTGGTACCTTCCTTTTCATATATGATGCACCCTGCGACACTGTGTGTGGTGTCGTAGGGAAGTATTATGCAGGGGAGATGTGCGCTTTTTTTTTATTTAATGCAGTAGCTGAATCGACTGTTGTGGAATCACAGGAGCCCTCCAAATCCCTCACATTGACCATGCAAAGTTTAGCCTTAAGCTTCTATTCAGGGATAAGACTTTTCAGTAGCTCTCAAGCAGCCTAATCCACCGACCTCAGTGAGACCCGATCTGAGCTATCACAGAGTACAGTTTGAGTTCTCACCTCAATCCTTCAGTGACGTCTGAGAGAAGATAGGAGGAAGTCTCAAATTTCTGTACTTATTGTGTACTTATCCCTTCTCCTTGGGAAACGGGGCAATTTGCTGAGAAAGAAGGAAAACTGCACTAAGGATCCAAGATTTATCTCACAGTAGAATCATAATCCTAATGCTGGCCGTATGTGATTATGTAACTACAGCATAATTGCATCTCAGTGTTAAATATTAATTTTTGAGATGTCGTGTGTCTGCAAGATCTGCAATATCATTATTGTGATTCTGTGATTAATGTAGCTGGGAATATCAAATATGAGTTGCCATCTACCTCTGCATTTTTTTGTGTTTCCTGATCAGCCAGTAATTTAGGTGTCCACTGTTGTCAATTGAATTGCAGTTAATAAAGCACACCACTGCCATTGTATTTGTTGGCTCTCAGGTATCAGTGGGCTTGAAATATGGCATTACTGAAGAAGATATGGTCTCTGCCTCAAAGAACTGTTTAAAAGCAAAGCAAACACCCCACACCCCCCCAACCTCAAACAAATGAAAAAACCTGTGCAACCCTACTCCTCGCCCCCCCCCCCCCCCCCCCCCCTTAAGTAGGTGTTGAAAAGATACTGGAGATGTCAGTGGGAAGTGGTAACATGTTTACTGGAATAAAGAACATAAGGCTGGACTTTGCACTGGCAGCTTTAGCAGAACTAAGGAATTCGGGAGTCGCTATTCCTGAATTGCTCTCTGTTAGTTTTCATTAGCAAGGTTATAGGAAAGAAGGCAAGACACTTGTGGACAGAGCTGGCAACTGGATTGTACCTGTTCTGTGGATGAGTGGAGGTTTTCCATTAGTGCTAATCCAGTAACACTGATCTTAAGGGAAAGGAGGCAGGTTTAACATTCACCTGTCTCTGTCCTGTTTTATAGAAGTGTCTTATAGCCTTAAGCTGCATAATTTGTGCCTCATTGGTATTTAGGTGGTTGTGCTACACATGGGTTTGCTTTTTTCCCCAAATTTTCTCACAATAGGCAGTGTTTCTTGCTAGAAGAGAGGGCAGCTCCTTTTAGCTGCTGCTGCGAAGGAATTTGCTAAGGTCTTGGCATTTGCACTCCAATGTTAGAGAGCAATAGGAAAAGACTGGGAAAGTGCCCAATCACTAAGACCTTTAGAATCGGACTATATTTTCTGAGCAGCTGTCGATGGAGTGTGTGTGAGATTATTGTTTGCAGAAGCTTTATTGATCTTGGCTTTGAAGCCCAGAAATCTGTTTACAGCAGCCTATAAAAATGAACGGCTACTTCTTTTGCTGAAGGTTAACACACTGTGTTTGTTTAATTGAATTGAAATGGCTTTGTGTTGTCTAAATGTCAGTGTTATTGAATTTTCGAGTGATTCTAGATTCTCCTAGTTGGATAAAAATATGTAGATAAAAAGCAATATGTTAAAAGGGGGTGCTATCCACTTCATTAAAACAAGATAAACATAGATCTGAAGAGAAACACTATTGCCTTTGACACAGTTGACTGCATCAGAAGGTCCTTTTAGGTTTGCAAGTCTGGTTTGTTGTTGTTGTGGTCTTTTTTCTTCAGTTTGTGTTATTTGCATCTGTGTTTCTTTGGAAACAGTGGAAAGAAAGGAAGAAATGCATAAGACTGGAAGCAGTACCTTTGGAATATCCAGCTTTTCTAGAAAATCACTTGATGGAAGGAAGATCTTACTGTAGTGGAATAGGAAGACATATTTATTTATAGCTTCCTGATTGCAACAAGATTGCTGGAAACTTGTGGTACTGCTTGGCTGTAATGAGTTCTTCTGCGGACTGCTGTGGGCATTTTCCCCTTCTGGTTTTCTCGTTCTGAAACGAGTTCATCAAGCCTTTTGTCTAGTTTCATTACATAGCTTTATCCTTGCCTTGCAATTTGTCAGGTAAATGTAATGTGTGTTGCTGACTGTATTGTGAGCTTAAGACACAAAAACTTAATACAGAAGCAGAGTTTACTAAAACATATACATTATGGGTCATGATATTTGTTTTGCTGCCATTTGCTTTCTTCTAAATATTGTATTGACAGGCTTTATTAAAAAGATCTTAGTTGTTGTCATGATCTTATTAAACATGGGAGTGTGTTTGAAAACTGCTATCAACAAGGATGCTGCTGTGCACCTGGACGAGCTTAGAGGCAGTCCTTTTCCCCAGACCCTTCACCGTCTGTTTAGCTGTCTATAATATGTTTTGCCTATCTACAAATGGATCGGGACGTTCCTGAAATAAGTGTTGCATAAACACAGCAGGAAAAGATTGCCTGTGTCTTGATTATACCCTCAGTTATGTCTCTTGTGCTCTGCCTACTGTCAAGCTACTCTCCTTTAGGGACTTTCTTTCCCCTTCAGTGTCCCCTTTATTGTCCTCTCCTCTGGGTACAGGACAGTTACATATAACAGAGACCAGTGACTGAAGCTCACAAGTGACCATGGACTGCAACATCTGCCTCTATTCAGTTAATGACTATTTTCAGGTTTTGTGTTCCCACCCCAATCTGTACATGTAGAGAGACTGCAGGATTGGAAGCTAAAAGGGAATAAACACAAAATAGCCAGGGGGGTGAAGAGAGGTATATTTTAATCTCGGTGAGAAATTGGAATATTCAGCACCAAGCCAGCAAGTTTATCTTTTTTCAGCCCAACACCATGAGTGCTCACTATATGTATGTATGTATTTATTTATTTGTAGAATTACTGTGAATTTCCTCCACCCATTTGTTGAGAGCTCAAACAAAGCAGTGGTGTTCCCCAGGGAATACGCAGTTACACAGATCATTGGTCTCTTGTCAGGGCTTTCAAATCTCACAATGCTCTTGAGAAAGTTTGTTCATGAAACAGGTTCATCATCTATTAAATGTGTTCTCCAGGGTATGGTTGAAAATATACAATTAAATGAGAGCTGAACACAGAGGATATCCTGAGCAGCTGTATCCCTCTGGCTAAAATCTTCTATTAGCAGATGCTACTTAAATAAAGGTGAAAGGAATACTAGCAGTTACATATAATAAACCCCAAAAGATTCTTTGAGTCCTTCTCTATATCAATGTGGTCTTCAGTGGAGCTTTTCAAATCTTTGTCCCATTATACCTTGAATAACTCTATCATGAAGACTAACGTTATAAAAAGAAATAAATTAAATTAGAGGCTTATTTGAAATCCCTGCCAAACATTAAAGGTCCTGTTTCAAAGCCTTTGATCTCAATAGGTTTTGGATCAAACAAAGACTGTAGGTTCGATCCTTTCGTGACTTGCATATCTGGAACTTGAAGGGGTAGAAAAGCAATGAATTTCAATTTGCATGTTCAAAATGCAGTGCATACAAGGAAGGGTGAAGATGTGATAGATGCTTACCCTTTTGATTTGCCTTAAGGAAGTCTCAACGGAGAAGCAGTGCCTCTTCTTGATGCATTGAAGTTCTCTGGAAGATCTGCAGTTGAGTTCGTTATGTGCAGGAACAGCATCTGCTTGGCTAGGGAAGGGAGGGCATTGTAGGAAGGATGCCATATGGCTTAGAACTGTATATATTTTGTAATTCAAACATATTTTTTTTTTGTCTGTTTGTGGTAAATATATTAGTAAGTACAACATTGCATTGTTTCCAGTAACAAGGAAATCTTTATTTTTAACTCCCAGGTGATGCTGCAATTACGTTTGCAGTGAGAGCTGAAGTGAATGCTCTTTAGGAATACTTATTTCTAAGGTTGGGATTCAGCTTAGTTGGGTATCAGTACTAATAAATTTTTATGTATTTATAGAATGAACAGGTGACAACCGTCAACTTTGTCTCAGTGAGTATGTCCATATTGCAAGATTATGATTTTTATTTTTGTTGATCGTCCTAGCAGAGGATTCCAGGGTGAGCTCCAAAGGATGCTTGTGCTGTTGAAGGTCTGACCACAATGATGTGAATGTAGGAAATGCACTGCCTGCTTTTTTTTCCCCCAATCCATACATATAAAACTCTACAAAACTCCACAGGTTTTTAAGCAAACTAAGCTATTTAGTTGGTCATTCCTCCTTTAGACCTAAGCCTGAGGACTTCTTCTCAGCTGGGGAAAGCATCACTAGTCCTTAAGTCAGCATACTGTGGGAGCTCCCTGCTTTCCTTGGAGGTTTCATGTACTGTCTGTTGCTCGAGGAGAACCAGAAGTTGTAAGTTCAGGCCCTCTCAGGCAAAAGAAACCTTTTAGGACCCGGTTGATTTTTCCCAGTCCTGTCTGAAAACTAGAGGGAAGACTAGAAATATTTACATGGTAACATAAAGCTTCCATCAAAAGGTGTGACCGTTTTCGCGCATCTTTCTCCCTACCTCAGATATATTCTGAGATAAATATCTGTGTGAGAGCGTAATGTGTTCAAATGGTTGAACGTACTGTTTTCTATTGTTATTGGTAATATGAAGATTCCTGCACACTGTGGTATAACCATATTTGTGAACCAGTTTTAGGTGATTTATAATAAATGTGAGGATCTGTGGTTTTTCTAAACATGGAAATTATTCCACATAGTTTTTCTCTCTAAGCTGACAATGTGTGCAGAAGTGGTCTGTCATATCTCAGAGACTTCACAAGCAGACACTTGAGCAACAAAAGGAGGTTATACTTCACATGTGGAAGATACAGGGTTGTATTTCCTTTGACTGTCACAAGGCACTCTGAACTGAAGTCTCTGTTTTCCACTTATTCTGTAGTCTCTATTTGGACAGTTCGGGGAAAAAAATGGGGTTTAGATAACCTTCCTGGGTGTACAACAGAACAGCAGCAGAAGTTTCTTTGATGTGTTTGGAAAACTTCTCTTTCTGGGCTTCAGAAAGAAGGCGAGAAACAGTAGTTGAATCTCTTCTATGCCATGCAGATAACTCAGGCTATAGTACAGATGTTTGAATTTTATGTCTGCTGCAGACATCCCACAAATTAATTTTCTGTTTTGATTTGGAAACAGTTTTTGTTGTTCTCTAGTGAAAACCTCTGCAAATAAGTCAAAAAAGAAAGCTTTGAGTTAAAATAAATCTCCGCTCAGCAATAGCTAATTAGATGTTCCAGACCATTCTGCTGCAGGGCTCTGCGGCATTGTTTCCAGTTCAGTGCATTTTTGTATGCACCCTTTCTTCTCTTGAGCAGCAGGTTTTTTGACTGTAATTTTTGTAATTGTTGTATAGCTTGTTGCTTCTACTAATTCTCATGCAGAGACTGCACTTGCAGGATAGAATAACATGGATCTGTGTGGTAAGATGCAGTGCCTCAGTGGAAAGCCACCTCAGGGCTTCCAGTCTGAGCAGCAGGGAGCAGAGGTTAGGGGTCTGCATTGCAGTTATTGCAGTCAAAGTAGTACCCGCTGAATCTTAAACGTCAAATTCCTTGGGTTTTGGGGGTTTTTTCTTGTCTGATTTATATTTTGAACACTGGAAAAAAAAAATTATGTTGTTACTTGGCTTTACACAAAGACAGACATAAACATCAAACTGCTATATCAGCTTTGCTCACATTTCTTGTGCCGTTAGTAGATCGGGAGAAACTTTTTCCCTTCCAGTGATATATAACTGCTGCTGAGAGGTTTAAGAGCAGCAGAGGTCCTGTGGCATATGTTTTGAGGGATAAGACTTAGGAAGGCATGATTGTGATTTTGCCTCTCTTATTTTCAGTACTTGTCGCTCTCAACTCTTTATTACTAGGGACTCTTCTGTGCAACTCTCGTTCCATGAAAATGTGTTTGTCACTTCTATTATTGGTGCTTCTTTCTCATCAGCGTAGACCCCTATAAAATAGCTGAGATATTGTAAGGAATAGGCAGGGTTCTCTGGCTTTCAAACTTTTGAGCATTGAGTTACTGTCAAGAAATTATCAGGAAAGATCATCATACATCTTCTAAACAGAAACAAATCTGATTGTAATGTTGTTTTGCAGACCAATTCCAGATAGTCTTTATGGACTCCGAGGCCACCTTTGGAATCTCTGTCTTGGAGCTGGGAATTCTGAATTCTTTCTCTACAGTTTTGCTGACTTTGTGGTGCTTAGTAAATCACATGGGGGCAAAGAGATGCTGTGCTACTGCACTTCTTAATATAGTCTACTGGGAATTGCAGGTTCTTCTGGAAGCGTGGACTGTCAAATGGAGATAGTACATTTTTTCTTCTTATATTTCATAGTGATTAGAAAGAATAAATATGTAAATTGTACAGTGTTGTTAGGATTCCATGTTGGAAATTATCATCACATTTTATAAAGACAGTGTCATGCAAGTGTTTTTAATAACAAAAAAGTGGAAGGTGACCTTGTAGTTTTTGTCAGAATTCACTTTTAAAGAACATTGCTGAGCAAGCAAGTTGCTGAACCTGTATGATAGCTTCATGGGGGTGCTGGGGTTTGCCCCCTTGGGGTATGTTGGGTGTCTGGAGTCAATGCAAACTGAGAGCAAAAAGAAATCATAACTACTTTTTGACTGCTGTGAACCAGTTGTCTTCCCTTTGCTGATCTCACTGAAAGTGTGTATGTGCACACGTGTGGTAGTATGTCTCGAAAATCTTGTATTTGTAAGATTTCATTATCATGTTGTCTTGACAATTGTTTTCTGAGTGATAGTAAAATGTTTTGTTTAAATTATAAGATCAGGTTCTGTTTCTTAACATGCTTTTTTTTTTTTTTTTTTACATGGGAGTCATTCGTTGTCCTTCATGAATAGTTTTAGGCCATTTCTTTGTGTGCCAACACAGATTTGAAAAGGAATGTATTATTTCCCTTTTCCTTTAATTTCAAGTGATATATTACTTACTGGCTAGAAAGGCCTGTATCTCTAGGGATACTAGTCCAAGGCATGAGATTTCCCCATCTATAACTTTGAGTGACACATGGCTTATCCAGTCAGTCTGTAGTAATCCTTTACACTTGTCACATGCTTACTGATACCCATAAACATATGCCCTCTGGACTACTAAGTACTTTAAAAATAAAATTAAAAAAATTAAAAGTTGCAGCTTATTGTTTCAGTTGATGTGATGAAGTGGCCAGAAAGATTTTCTTACTAAGGGAAGATGGTGGGTTTTTTACTTTTTCCATATGGAAAGACAGGAATACAGAATTATGTTCCTAATTCTGAACTCTGTGTCCAGCCCCGAGTTCTGTGCTCTGCGGCACAGAGAGGAAAACTGCTTTCCTACGGATAATAAGGAGGCTGAACAAGCACTGCTCCGTGACGTTACATTAGCCCTTAAAGGCTTAGTGCTGTCTCTGTGCAGAACAGAGACAGAAGCTGGTGTGCCTGGGATCCATTTGGCAGTTCCCATTATCACTCATGACTCTGATTGCTCATCTTCTTGGCAACCTTACCTGGGAGAGCCAGGAGTGAAAACAATTCAAAGGTGAACTTAGTTCTCAGCCCTAGAAATTCACGACTCGGTAGCAGCAGTGTTGGAGGCAGAGTAGTTTAAAACCTTTGTGGCTTCTCCCCATGATAAGCCTGCAAGCAGATGTCCTTATTCAGAGCCATGTCAACTGAGAAAATTTCAGCAGTTCTAAATGTGCTAGCAAAGGAAGACCTTTAAAATCTCAGCAATGTGCCCTTGTGTGCTCTGCATCCTTCAGAAGCAGTCAGTTGATGAGTCTGTTGTATCCATATTCACTGGTACTTCCAATGTGTGTTGGCACGTTGACAAACTATTAAAAACTTGTGTTTTCGCAGCTAATTATAATTCCTTCCTGGCAGCATTAGAGGCAACAGCATCAAACCAAAGGAGACGCTTATATATACATAAAAATTCTTAAAGGACATTTCTTCTAGACTGATGTGTGGGGTGCAGAACCATACAATAAATGCAGCAGCAAGAAACATTGAAATAACAGGATGCAGCAACATCCACCTGTGATCGTGATAACTTTAGTCTCTTCTGTTGTCTTGGAATCAGCCAGCCTGGTTCACTTAATGTGATTAAAGCTCCCTAGATAATGCATCAAAGTTGTGAAGGCTCTTTTTGTCTCTGGATACAGAATGGGCAGCTGTCTTTCTGTGATATTTGTCATTTCAGCTTATTGGTGTAATGGAAGGGGATGAGGAACAGGAATTAAAGCAAAAGCATTGTCTGATAGGGATCTTGATTGAAAATCCAGCAAATTACCCTTCGGGGGTTTATTGTGGGTAAATGGTCAATCATAATATATTGCAGTATTTATTAATACTACTTGCTTATTTACTTGCCCCTTGTCAGAAGAGTTTCTATCCTGAGTAATCAAGCTTTCTTCCATGAACATCTCTCAACACATCTGGTACAGATAGAGAAATACTTCTTTTCTCCACTTTTGCAGAAGGTTAGAGCAAGACTCTGAAACTTGCCCAATGTCCCAGAACAAGCCGGCAGCAAACCCAGGAAAAAATCCCACGTACCAAATTCCTTATCTGCTGGAGTTCTTCAAGGAAGCAGCCACCAGAGCTAGCCGCTTCCCAGTGTGTAGGGGCATGTGTCTGTATGTTGAAGAGCTAAGGAGATAATGTTACAGAAGGAATTGATTAGGAGTAATTTGCCAAGGGAAGGGAGCTGTATTGTGAGCTGTCAGCAAGTAATGAAGCAAGGATGCCAATTGACAGGTGGACCAAAGCCTTTTCAGTAGGAGGGAGGAAGAAATCGGTTCCAAGATGCAATTGCTCTAATTGAGGCTGTGAGGAGATAAATGGGGAAAGTTTGCAACTGCTGGAGACTGCTCTGAAGGAAAACTTTGAGGGTTTGTTATCCTCTCAGGAGGTCTTTTAGTCACCATGGTGATGCCTCTGGCAGACATCAGCGGGTGGTTGGGGGGGGGAGCCACAGTAAAACCAAAGTCAAACAAAGGCCCCCAAGCAAAAGGTCCCAGACATGGAGGGGAGGGGTGGAGGAAGAAATAAATATTGGTGGTGATGTTCTTTGAACTGCCACTTGAAAAGAACTGTAAGTACACATCTGAACAGTGCTGGGATGCCATGGTTACAGGCTCTGTATAAAAATTTCAGTATTTATAAAGCAATGTGTATTTGGTCATCAGGAACAGTACTGCTGGACCTGGGTTTTCAGGGCACATAGGCACTTCTGCAAGATAGTTTTCTGTGTGTCCACCAGAAAGGTGTTTAGAAAGTTTAATGCTAGGCTTAGGATTATGGCTTTGAAGTGAGAAGGATGATTATGTGAAGGTCTGCTTCAGGGGAAAAAAAAAAAGGCATGGAGAGAGCTCATCATCACTGTTAATTTTTTGTCCCCCTTGACATTCAGCAGACTACTACTTCGTTTCTTTTTTTTTTTTTTCCCTTCAGTTTCATCTCATTACCCCTAGCTGTTCCTTTTTGGTGCCACTTTGAAAGTTTATCTCCTTTCTCACTATAGGCATCTTTCAAACACTCTCCTTAGATAAACTATGTGTAGAATATATAGCTTTTTTTTAATCGGTATTAAATTTTTTTTAAAGTGAAGGAAAAATGGGAGCTGTAGTAATAGGGTTGTGTGTCTGGAAGCAAGAAGAATTTTATTTCAGAGTGTTGAAAAGGTTGTATTTTAAAATAGAAATATCTTTGTTCAGATTGTACTGTGGTAGTCTCTAGAGAGTCTAATCAATGGCCAACCTTAAGTAGTATACACACATAACTAGGAACTTCCAGGCGCTGTTCTATCTGATTGAATGCTACTTACCTTACCTATCATTTCATAACTCACTTCTCATGGGTCTTATTGAAGATGTAGGTCATGGGAGAAGATCTGGAGGAGAAAATATTGGGATTATTCTTCCTTTCTGCATACAAAGATTAGCATGGAAGGAGGAATAAACATGAGTGCAAAAATTCACAGTGCCAACGCTGCTGGAGAAGTAAAAGCAAGTTTTGCTGTTTTATTAAAGGAAGCTACTACTTTAGCCTTTCCATTTCTAATAAAGAGAATTATGCCAATATGTTTGCAGTAAGGAAGCATGCTAAAATGCAGTATTTCAATGTGTGTAGTACTTGGTGATGGAAATCTCCACATCTGAAAGCAAGGGCTGAACAACAATGAAAATTCATTCTTTTCTGTGAACCTGTGAAGCAAGACGCTGGCATGTTGTTAAAAGTGTGGGGGTAGGGGAGGGGTCTTGTGGTTTTTGTTGGGCAAGCATGTATAGTTACTGCTGTCAGGGAAGCCTGACATGCATGCTTTCAGGAATTCATATTCTTTTTTTTTTAAGCTGATACTTTCTTGGTATGGTTTATCTCAATTCCTTTGTTTCTACAAAGTTGATTCTAAGAGGAATGTCAAAAAATCCAATACTTTTCTACCCATCAAAGAGCTTGTTTTTCTAACGTTGCATATGGAAAACAAGCGAGTGTAGTGTATCTGCAAATATGATGGAAAATAGTTAACTGACATTATGCTTGAGATACCAACTCTCTTCACCAGCGGTTAAGAGAGCTGCCATTTTCCAAGTCCTTGCTGACTGAATACAGAAATGTATATAGACCGTAGTTCTTATGCCCAAACTCAGGGTGGTCATAGTTGCTCAATGTCTGCTCTTAATCATCTATAAGGAGACAAGCAAGACTGTTATTTTGGCATCCACTAGCACACAATGTCTGTTCTTTTCTCTGTAAGGCTTTATTTCTACACCCTGCTTGATGTAGTTTAGCTGTAGATACAGCAGTGCAAATTAACTTGCACAGGACAGTCTTAAACTCCCTCACAGTATATAGCCGCTTGACCTAACTCAGTAGAGGATTGTATGTCTCGCATTGTTTGGTTTCTAGGCTTTTTCCACTGGATGGTCTAGCTGCTATGTAAGTGCTAGCAATTCTTCAATTTCCTCTTGCTCTACCGTGACAGTAGTTGGTTGCTGATAGACTATGCTTAATGTCAAAATAACTGGACAGAAATGTCTTCTACACTGCTCCGCTATGTGTGGTATAAATCTACTCTGGCAGTGTTATGTGAGGATTGCCTTCAAAGAGAAATATCCATCCCAGGTACTCATGGAATACGTTGAAGAATGTGTTTGATGGAGGAAGTTCTTATATATCCTGTAACAGGTGGAAAATTTCCCTAGTAGCGACTTCAGTTTTCCAATGATTGTTTTTCCCCAGTATTCCCCAATATAATATGTTACAGAAGGTATTGTATTTGAATATGAATTAAGACACTGCCTTTAAGTATTGCAGTGGGCACGGTTTCTTTTATAACTAAATGTACTTGAATTAAGTCACTGACCTGATATGAATTGCTCTAGATTTACACTTGTTGCATGGTCAGAATGACATTCGCTTTCTTTATGTTTGTGACCTTAGTCTTCTATTGTGCCAGTTATTGTCATCTTATCAATTCAGCATTTTATGACTTCACTGGAGAACGAAATGGAGAGAATAAAAGCCAGAGGTTCCTGTTTAAATATAAATAACTTTGAGGATTAGCAGAAGTGACAGGGAAACTGATTCTACATAAAAAGAAATAAATTAATGTACAAGTGTGTTAAGTATTTCAAAGTTTTCCCTGTATGGAAGCCACCTTTCAGAATAGCCTGTGAACCTCTGAACAAAGAAAAATGAGCCCATGGAACAGCCTGCACTTCTGAGACCAGTGAAAGAAAATTGGCTTTTCCTGTAATTTGCTTTCTGCTCTTAGTATGCATTCCGATATATTTAGTAGTACTGAAGGGGAGATACAGCTGTCAGAATGACATGTTGGAATGACTTCCCTGAAGAAACTACAGCTCCCACAGGCTTTGTGGGTATCCTGTAACAGTGTTCTCTTATGGAAAAGCAAAAACAATTCTGTAGTAATCATTTTCTATAGAACCAAAGAAGCAGAGTTTTGAGTTGGATTTGGAGGAGAACACCTAAATCTCAAGAGCCAACCTATAACTCCAGTACACTACACAAGAGAGACCATTCGACTTAGTCAAAATGGGAGAAAAGATCAGATTAATGAACTAGGTTTCTAGGCCCATTCCCACAAGAAGGAAAATACTTTTCTGGATTTGGAAAAAAATAGGGTATTACAGTATACAGCACTTGGTGTGTTTCACGAAACACTTAGCTAGTCGTATAGCTCAGGAGCAGTTTCTGCTGTTTGATGAACTAAGTGGTTGATCTTGGAACAGGAACTTCTTTATGTTTTCGGGCCCTTAAATAGATGAAGTAACACTTGCTTGCAAGCCCTGAGACTGAAAGTGGTTTCCTGAGTTGTCACAAGGGGAGATCTATTTTTAACAGGAATATCGAGGATAGCACATGTGAAGGGAGGAAATTCTTTCTAGGATAGTAGAAATACTAAGATCCAAGAGCTACATCATGCTGTAGCACTTTAATCTTCAATAAATATAGTGAAGAGTTGTGAGGTACTCAGAGGGAAAGTAGGTGGGGGGGAAAAAAAAACAGTCAAAATGTTATTAATGGGATATTATGACTAGAAAAAAAATGGCAAATGCCATGTCTACTAGAGAATTACAGGCTAGTCAGCCTAACACCGCTTCCTGTGAAGATTACAGAGCAAATTTTCCTAGAAGCCACTTGCAAGCACACAAAAGACAAAAAGCAGACTTGGAATAGCCCACATGGATTTACTGGGGCTAACTATGCCTGGTCAACCTCGTTGCCTTCTACAATGAGCCTGGCTTTGTGAACAACAGGGGTACAGGAGATGTTTTTTTACCTTGGCTTCTACAAAGGATTTGATACAGTATCCTGCAGTGTCCCTGTATCCCAACTGGTGAGATATGGGTTAGGGAAGTGGATGATAAGAGGGGTGGGAAATTGGCTCGACTGCTGGTTCAAAGGGCTGTGCTCAGTAACAGGAAGTCCAATGGGCAGCTTATGACTAGTGATGCCCCTCAGGGGTCAATGCTGATGCAGTACTGTTTAATGTCTCTGTCGATAACCTGGGTGATGGGACAGGGTGCACTCTCCGCAAGTTTGCAAATGACCAAACTGGTGGCAGTCATTGATGAGCTGCAATTCAGAGGGACCTCAACAGGTTGGAGAAATGGGGCTGTTGTGAATCTTGTGAAGTCTGACAAAAGCAAATGCCAAGTCCTATGTCAGTGATGGAGAATTCCTGTGCAGCAGGAAAACAAGTTATGTTCCAACTGAACAGAAGAAAACAGCTGTGTAGAAAAGGTGGATAGCCATCTGAATTTGAGTCAGCAGTGTGCTTTTGTGGCAAAGAGGGCCTATTTCATACTGATCTGCCTTAGCAAGAATGCAGGCAGCAGGCCAAGGGAATGGATTCCTCCCCTCTAGTCAGCACTTGTGAGACCACATTTGCGGTGCTGTGCCCAAATCTGGACTTCACAGTAAGAGACAGCTATTGAGAGTGGACCACATTGGGCAGAAGGCCATCAAGGTGTTAACCAAGGTGGTAAAGGTGATGGAAAACGCAACATGTGAGGAGAGTCTGAGAGAACAGGGTTTGTTCAGGCCCAAGAGAAAGAGGAAATACTACTGTAGTCTTTAACTACCAAACTAGGAGTTTATAGAGAAGACTCTTCTTGGAGACCCACAATGTTAGTATGAGAAGCAATGGGCACAAGATAGGATATGGAAAACTGTGATTTAAATAATAGGGTGGTAAACACTGGAACTGGTTGCCAGCAGAGTAGTTGTTGAATGTCCTTTCTTTAGGATATTCATTCTCAACTGGAGAAGTTCCTAAGCAATCTGGTCTCATTGGCCTTGCTTTAAGTTGGAGGAGAGGGAAACTACAGGACCTCTACAGGTTCCTTCCAATAATTTGATGGTTCTTTGTTTCTAGGCATTTGTAGTGAGAAGGCCTACATGGTCTCTGTTTTCTACGGAAGTATGAAGTTATGGTTTCTGATGGTTGAGCCATCAGCACTATTCAGTGCTGCCAGCTCAACTTAAGGTAAGGTGCAGGCATTGGAAATTTCTTTTCATCCATATTTTACTGTTGTTATATCACGTTCAGAAGGGTGCTTCTAAAAGACCAAACATAAATGATCAAAAGTTTCAAAAACTAGGATTTATAAAAATTTCGTCTTTCTTTCTTTCTCACCTTCTAAAGAAGCCAGGAAGTATGTGATTATGTGCTACGTGCATGCCTCTCTAGCTGTCACCTGTAGAGCTCTGTAGGATGCAAGTGCTGCAGTTTGAGGAAGAATGAGTGACCCTTAACGTGGGGCTTAAGAGGCATTCTAGGCCTGGAGATGAAAGGATGAAGAACAAATCCTCTGTATTATTGAAGCGTGTGAAAGGCATGAAAGAGCTAGAGGTAAATCAATAGTTTGCATTTACAGCACAGGAGAGAAAAAAAAAAAGGTATACTGGGATTTATTTTTCCAGCTTATTTGAGAGAGATTCCCCGCCCCCCTCCACCCCCCCCCCCCCCCCCCCCTCCCCCTTTTAGGAAGCACAGAACTGAGCTTTCTGTGGAATTGTATACCTTTGGCACCCTGGAAGATTTACCCAAAAGAGAACTGTTCCCTGTGTTTTCTCCCAAATAAATGATTTGGTAATTAAATGCCTTGTTGGGACTACAGCTGGCAATTCCCAATAAAGCAGTAGAGACTGAAATGAAAATATTGAGGTTCAGTGCTTGCAGAGATGGAGATTAATATACACTTGAAATATGAGTGAAGGAAACCTTTATCAATTTTAATCAAAGTTTCTCAGTGGTAGTACGAGATGAGGTTAAGAGGACATGGCCTACCCATTTTTAGCTGTTTGTTCAGCTTTATTAATTTAACTTGTCTTTCTCAAACTTCTTAGCAATACCCATTAAATACCATATGGTTCACTCACTGCTCTAAGGAATCCCTTTTCCATGTCTAGATAGGTATTTGGGTAGCACCTGTCACTGGTCTGCCTTAGCACTGTGTGGTGATGTGGTGCGTTACCTTTTAATATAGTGATAAATTCATTTCAAAAGCAAGCAATTTAAATTCTTTCTCTTAGTTTGTATAGGCCAGGGCATTTAAGATCAAACACTGTATACAGGTGAAAAAATGTAGCATTAAAGTGTAATTTGACATGTGTAAGAACAGACAATAGCTTTCTCTGTGAAGATGTTATATTATCTGTAATATTCATAGAAACGTATTGCTCCTCTGCCTGAAGTCACTGAATACTTTCAAAGTGAAGTGGAGGGAAATCGCTGTGGTCATTAGATCAACGTGATCAGTCCACAGCCCTTTCATTATCACTTGTGTGACACATGCTATTGCTCCATGCAACTGAAGGCCACAGAATCAGCACCTCTTGGGTGATGATGAGTTTTAGTCTAGATTGTAACTGCTAAACTTCTCAGGAAACAATACTGATGAAAAAACTTCCAGAGAGTGGCTGAATATCAAAGTCTTGAGCGTTCTCGGTTGCCTCTGCCAGAGGGAAAAAGTGTTGCATTTTTTGCAAGCCAAAATGCCTCACGCAATCCATGCTTGATGGTGATGGGTTCACCATGGCAATGGGAATATCTTGGTCACCCAGTGCTGTTGAGGCTGTGGTGTTGTGTATCTGTATTGCTGTGCTCCTCCAGATAAGGCCCAGGTGCCACTCTGCCACTGAATCTCATGGCAGGTGCCATTGCTGCCTGTAGCTGTAAGATGCAGGGCACTCTGGTGTGGTGTAAAAACTGTGATGATGAGGTGCTTTGTAGTGAAATGATAAGAAAGGACTAGAATGGGTGGCTTTTGTGGCTAAATTTCATCTTTTGCCTTGAAAGAATGGTAGCCAGACATGGGAGATTAGATGTCTCCCTTGAGTGATATTACATTTGTAGTTGGGATAGCAGAGGATGCTGGGAAAGAACAGATACCAAAGACAAAGCAAACTGGCTGAGGGGAGTAAAGTCCCAGGTCAAGGTGAGCAAGTTATTCAGAACCACTCTGCTTTTTCTCTCCCCTGCTGACTTTCTTCAGATACAGTTGTTCTTGAATGATCACAATCAGTATATCAAAATAAACGCTTTATAGAGTAAGGTAGAAGGAGTTGCTGGCAAGACTGTAAATCCTCTCATGGAAGAAATGATAACTCAGCTCAAGAGCCCTTTTGTCCTGGCAGTGCGGGAAGGATATAAATTCTCTGAAAGTATCTGTCAGTCGGAATTGCTCTGCATTCATCATGCCAGCCCTCTGCATCATTCATGAATGTCATAAGAGACTAAAGAATTGGCACTTCATGGTGAGAATGATTAAACAACCATTACGCTTGTCTTTTACTCTGGCATGGTACCTTTTAACAGATTGCCTGTATAGTGCTTACGTATGTCCACCTCTCCTAACGGTGGCTGTCCTTTCGCGGTGACAAGAAGAGGAGGCAACAGCAAGAAAAGTTGTGTATCGTTTATGGAATAGTTTGTATACTATATTGCTAGCTCCAGATACTTTTTGTTTTTACATTCCCACTAAGTGACCTTGGGGAAGGTTAGAAAGCCTTGGGCATGGTGAGCTTCTATAAATGCGTTTCTTCTCATCACTGGCCTTGCAGTAGTTGCAAGGGATAATGTCATATTTGAGGTGAGGTCAAAAAGCTCAGAACTTAAGGCTTGTTTCCTTGGTAGACTAAAACAGCCCTACTTAGTCCTAGAAGACTAGGCTGTGTCTACAATAACGACCAGCATGACAGTGGATTTGCAGAATGAAATTTAGTAGCAGGGACCTGAGATCCATACTGTAGGCATTTTACTTCTGAAGTCTTACTTTGGACTAGCTCTAGTCTGGTCCTATAGAACAATTTCTTGTTAACAGCTGGATTGCATCTTCCAGTTTAGTTTTAGTTGAAAGGAGTCAAGTTTGTGTACCCTGACACTGCTCAGATGTGAACCAAAGCATGGCAAATGGTGGTAGATCAAGAAGTTTATTTCAAATGCATGCTGCTGAAACAAACTGAAATCATAGAATCATTTAGGCTGTAAAAGACCTTAAGACTCCTGAGTCCGACCATTAACCTAACACTGCCAAGTCCACCACTAAACCATGTCCCTAAGCACCACATCTACACGTCTTTTAAATACCTCCAGGGATGGGGACTCAACCAGTTCCCTCAGCAGCCTGTTCCAATGCTTGATAACCCTTTTGGTGAAGAAATTTTTCCTAACACCCAATCTAAACCTCCCCTGGCACAACTTGAGGCTATTTCCTCTTGACCTATCTCCTGTTACCTGGCAGAAGAGACCGACCCCCATCTTGCTACAACCTCTTTTCAGGTAGTTGTAGAGAGTGATAAGGTCTCCCCTCAGCCTCCTTTTCTCCAGGCTAAACAGTCCTTAGCTGCTCCTCATAAGACTTGTGCTCTAGACCCTTCACCAGCTTTGCTGCTCTTTGGGCATGCGCCAGCACCTCAATGTCCTTCTTGTAGTGAGTGGCCCAAAACTGAACACAGTATTTGAGGTGCTGCCTTACTGGTGCTGAGTACAGTGGGATGATCACTTCCCTAGTCCTGCTGGCCACGCTATTCCTGATACAGACCAGGATGCTGTTGGCCGCCTTGGCCACCTGGGCAGACTGCTGGCTCATATTCAACCAGCTGTTGACAAACACTCCCAGGTCCTTTTCCAGCAGGCAGCTTTCCAGCCACTCCTCCCTAAGCCTGTAGCGCTGCATGGGGTTGTTGTGACCCAAGTGCAGGACTCGGCCTTGTTGAGTCTCATACCATTGGCCTCGGCCCATCTATCAAGCCTGCCCAGATCCCTCTGTAGACCCTTCCTATCCTCAAGCAGATCAACACTCCTGCCCAGTTTGGTGTCATCTGCAAACTTACTGAGGGTGCACTCGATCCCTTCATCCAGGTCGTTGATAAAGACGTTAAAGAGAACTGGTCCCAGTGCTGAGCCCTGGGGAACACCACTTGTGACCAACTGCCAACTGGACTTAACTCCATTCACTACCGCTCTTTGGGCCCAGACATCCAGCCAGTTTTTTTACCTAGCAAACAGTACACCCGTCCAAGCCATGAGCAGCCAGTTTCTCCAGGAGAATACTGTGGGAAATGGTGTTAAAGACTTTACTAAAGCCTAGGTTGACAGCATCCACAGCCTTTCCCTTGTCCACTAAGTGGGTCACCTTGCCATAGAAGGAGATCAGATTAGTCAAGCAGGACCTGCCTATCATAAACCCATGGTAGTGGCCAGTGAAAGGTTAGATCTCTGAAAACCTGCTTCTTATTCCCAACTCCGCTACTTATTTAGCATGTGAGATTTGGTAAAACTCTTACCTTCTGGGGTTCTGATAAATATTGAATAGCCAATATTTTTGACCCAACTTTTTTTAGCATTCAAGCCTGAAAATGTTGGTTTGATCTCCTGCAGTGATGACTGTAACTGGCCATGTGAGATGTTATGCTACTTAAACTCGAAGTGACTAAATGAAACTGAGAGAACAGCAGTTGTCTTTGTGGTTTGTTTCTGTTGTTTTTTTCCCCCCAATGGTTTATTTGTTTTAATGGAATAAGCTGTAGCTAAAGGATCAAGACTAAAAAGAGATTCTTCGGAGGGGAGTTGAATGGGCTGAGATCAATAGTAGCAGTTTGGCCTCCATCCATCCTGAGCTGTATCTAGGCCATTTTGTTACCATTCAGATTCTGTAAAACTGTAGTGAACTAACATCCCTATTCTTCCTCCAGACCCCAAATGAGCTATGAATCCTGCTGTGCTTCTCATTGCTAGCAGTAGTATCTGTATTCAGCTCCTCTGGCACGCTGCATTCTGCGCTTCTCCAAGGACATCCTCTCTGTGCACTTTTTTATCAGGAAACACAAGAAATAAGAAAATGCATCCAGATTCCAGCTCCTCTTTGGCAGCAGAAGACAGCTAAGAAGTACTTCTATCTATCTTTACTGAATTTAGTCACAGGTCCACCTAATGAAGTCTCTTTCCAAGTGGTAGTTGAGTTAGACCCCAGTAAAAATGTCCTGCAAGGGTCACAGTAACTGGGCATGGTTTTCTGGGCACTTCTATCTAGCAAATTTCGTATATCAGTTCTAGTGTTCCCAGTTTCTTTTGATCTCTTCTTCTGGTGCATTGTGGTTTGAAGCCCTTTGTCTTTCTGTAACGAAAGTTCTATATTTATTTTGAGCAGTGCAAACTTTTTTGGTAGGATGTTTTTCATTCTGTGGCGTGTTTAGAAAAAAAAAAAAACAAACCAAAACCAAAACAAACAAACAAAAAACCCCAAAAAATAACCAAAAAAAACCCCCATACCGCCCCGAAAAAAAATCCAACCACAACAAAAAAAATCTGGAGGAATTGTCCTTGTGAACCTTTTTTAGATTGACATCTGTCATTTGGCTGCCTAAAGCTGTGGGGGCTGAATTTGCTAACACAACTGCTCTCTTTACTGAAAGAGATAACTTAAGGGCTGCGGGTGGTGGTATAAGTCTGCAAGGCAAAGTTAACACTGAGAGGATAGATATAGGAACAGATTACTATGTCTTCCAGTACGAGAACTAGGGAACATGTAGTCTATTTAGCAAGAGCAAGCTTGAAAAAGATGATTCTTCACACAGTAGAATCACTTGGACTGGAGAGGACCTCAGGAAGTCTCTAGTCCAAACCCCTGCTCAAAGCAGGGTCAGCTGTGAGGTCAGATCTGGTTGCTTGGGGTTTTATGCAGTCAGATCTTGAAAACCTCCTATGAAGACTCCAAAATCTCCTTGGGCAACCTGTTTGACTGCCTGACTGTCCTTGTGAAGAGAAAGCTTTTTCCTTCTATCAAGTCAGATTCTCTCACTTCAAACTATGCCTATTGCTTCTTGTTCACCATCTGTGCACCACTGTGGAGAGCCTGCCTTTGTCTTCTCAATAGTGCAGGTACTGTGAGACTGCCCTTATGTCCCCTTGAAGTTGTCATCTTCAAGCTGAACAAGCCCAAATCTTTGGGGCTCTCGTCACAAGGCAGGCACTTCAGCCAGCCGTCTTCATGGCCCTTCACTGAACTTGCACCAGTTTGTAAATATCTGTCTTGTATTGCGGTCCTCAAAACTGGATGCATTACTCTAGATGCAGTCTAACAAGCATTGAGTAAAGGGGAATAATCACTTAATCTATTAACAGGCTACGGTCCTGTTAATAGATTACATGATGCTGTAGGCTGCCTTTGCTGGTGGGGCCCACAGCTGGCTAGTGTTCAGCTTGCTACATCAGTGATAGATTTGTGTGAGTCATTGCTAAAGGTTTGTAAGTCATTATTGTGAATGCAAAACTTGTAAATGCATTGAAGGAGAGACTGCATAAGTAGTTAGAAATATGATCTCTTCGGGATTACAAACCACATGAGGCTGAGTTAATTGCTGAAATGGCTCATAGTCTGGGTGTGTACTTCAAAGAAACATGCTTGCTCTACTTTTAGTTTTCCCTGGGTGTCCACTTAAGATCGGTGCTGTAGACATGACAGCAAACTAGCCAGATCCTTGTCTGACCAATTATGTTGTTATAATGTAACTGAAGATACTACTGAAATATTTTCCTAGTTGCAGTCTGTGACGTTTGTGTTGGCATGCCCGTGGTCAACTTGGGTCCATTTTAGTCAGCAGCTAATCCCTAAATTCCTTCTGAGATGATAAACACCCCCAACATGCCACATGGCAAATTCAAATTTGGGAAAACCTTCAGTCTTCCGAGTATCCCAGATCTAGGGAAATTTGTAGTTCAGGCATAAGCTATCTTGGAGTGTTCTAGGAACACTCCCTTGCTCTCTCCTTTTTCCTCTTCCAATCTTTTTAATGCAGTGTAACTAATAAGAAGTAGCATGCTGTCTGATCCGATTGTTGGCTGATGCACACATACTGGGAGGAAAATGACTCATATTAATTTGCTGTCATTAAAAGAGACAAACACAGAAAGCAGGCATGATCCAAATTGCTGCTTCCGTTTTGTGTTAGTCTTGCAGATTTCATAACTCCTCCTCTTTTTTGTATAGAAACAGCTCCTTCATATTTTAAAGGAGGAAAGGCATTTCAGTTTCATGTCAAACAATGTCTGCTTTTTGAGACATGAGATGAGTATGGCTTTCAATCTGGGTCTCAGAGGGTTTGTCAAGAGAAGAGCATCCTGAAAGGAAAAAGAGCTAGTTCATGAAAACTCCTTTTAAGCATGGAAGCTTGCTTTTTTGAGGATTAGACTGGAAGCTTTGCATTTTTCAGGGCTTTAAGTTTTCTTCATTCTTAGGCAATTTAAAGCTTTTGATAAATAAAAGGATGTTTCAGCAGTCATGTCATAAAAAGTATCAGGTCTGTCTTTGTTTTATCCTAGGAAGGCTATGGAATTCCTATGGAATGGTAAAGTGAACCAGGTGATGATGATTAGAGCCTCTATAATCTTTTTCAACTCCCCCCCCTCGGCCCCAGCTTTTTTTTTTATTTATCGAGCAGGTGTTTGTATTGATAGACATAGACCTTTTAAACTTGAGGAGTGGAAGATGCAGCAACTGGGGCACAGAGATGTGCAAGTGCCAGAGAGTGGGTCTTTAGGAGAACAAGGAGGAAGGCTGGTTCTGATTGATGAAACTCAGTTTTGACTACACTTCTATTTCTTGATGTGTGTGATTGAGTGACAGCAACTCAAAGGCAACGCTGGGATATCCTGATATTGCAGATCATTTCATATGCTGTAAGAACACTGGCATATATACTTGAAGGCAGGGGGTGTGTGTCGATGTCTAGCTTATTTTTTGTCTCCTGAGCCCTGATTCATTCTTTTGTCTAAGAACTCTTTTTATTTGGCATGACGTGAAGTGAGATAGGAAGAGGAGGAGTAAAATAAAGATTAGGATAAGAATGTAGTTGAAGTTAAGACTGAGGGTAGCTGGATGACTGCTTATAACTGGAAGAAGTAAGAATAGCTGCTGTCAAGACTGATGCCTTGGTAAATATGGAAGGAACGGGGCTGGCACACTACTTGGTACTAGTGCTGTTAGTTTCTTTCTTTTAATCTGAACACCATTTATTAACCTTAAATTTAGTCAGATCACTTCTCACTTGATCTTTTTTTTTTCATTCTTAATTTATTTGATAAAGGTAGCTGGAAATGTTATATATCTAGTGTAATAGCAAGGCAAAGAAGCTGTATGCAATGCATTTAGTGGACAACACTCATTGGAGTAACTTTAAAAAAAAAAATACAGAAGCTGGAAATGTGAAATGTGTGACCTGTTAGGTCATCTCTAGACAATGTAGCTGTTCCAGCACACCTAGAGTTGACCCACTTCAAGTGATTCCAAGAAATGAAGAGTCAGGCAAATCATCCATGCTATTCAGGAGTACATTACAAAACTAGGTAAAAACTTTACCAATTTCCACCACTATTCTTCCTGATGCATGTGGACACTGTTGCATTATTATTTTTTTTGTCCTCAAAATATTCAATTTTTTAACTCCTAAGAAATTCACTTAGAAGAAATTTGGAGTTGCACAGCACACGTGGTCTATTTGATGTGTCCAGAAGGAGTCAAGTTGGAAAAACAACTGTCAAAGCTTTGTTTTTACTCGGCCAATGCACATCCTTTTGACAGTGTACAGATACCAACTGATATTTTGTTGTCTGTGTTGCCATGTGATAAACTTTTGGGGAGCAATAAATAGTCAAAAGCCATTTGAAAGTGCTGGTGCTCTTTTCTGGTTTGTGCAATCTGTATAGTTTGCTTTAACTCCCCCTTACAGCTCATGTTCAAAGCACGGCTCATTTTTCCTCAAGAGTGTAGCAGGCATAAATAAGATGTGGAACTGTCTGACTGAGGTAAGGCCTGAAGAACTAGACAAGCGTTGTTTCCCTGACTGGACACTGAGTGGTCAAATATGCAGTTTACCTTAAGTTGTAAACGTATGGGAGAAACCTTAATCTTTGGGGCAGTGATTGGATTTCGGGCAAAACCTCCAATCTGTTTTATCGGAGACTTCTATTAGAACAGAAATTGGTCTTAGCAGCTCTTCTTTGTGACTTTGTTCATCTCCACTTGCTAGGGCAGAATAGCTCTTTATAATACAACATTTTTGGGAACTGCGTTTTCATTATGTGACCAAATAATTATGCTTCCTGCTGTAGCAAATTTTATCTCCTTACTGAGTTTCTGCAGATGTATGCCTGATCTCTTCTCACTTGTTTTCATGCCGGTATTCTCTCAAATTTGCATTCCTTCCTTGCCTTTTCTGGTGATGGAAATAGTAAATGAACTGGCTAGTTCAGGTACAATGAGATAAGGGTCACCATTACTTTGTCTTATTTCTGTGAGTTTGTCAAAACTTCTGCCTTTTCTTATTGAGACTTTGTGGGAATTTTTGAATGTCTGCATGACCTATCAGCTCTTCATTATTTAATTGCCCCTTTAAAGGGCTGCTGATTAAAGGGCTGGTAATTACAGATGCTACCAAGGTTTGGCTGATGAGAACTGGGTCTTGCTTTGCTCATGTGCACCTGTGGTCATATACAATGTGTTACTGATTCCATCCTTTGACAATATTACTTCTTGAAAATAACCTAAATTTCAATTTCCTGCCAAGAAAGAAGAGCAAAATGCCATCATCACAAATTTTCCTGTAGTTGAACTGATAGCTTCTTGTTAGAAATCAGAAGGTTATGATTATTAGTAAATGTGGTAGGACCTTTACACCAGCATATGAAATACCCCAAGAGACTTCTCAGAACTATTGGACTAAGCAGAAAATACAGTAGGACCATAAAGGAGGCACAAAACGGGGTGGGGGGGAAGAGTCCAAATAAAAACCCAAGCAAAGGATAAGAAAAATGCAGTAGGATTCTTTTGTTTGTATACTTACAAGTCTTTGACTTCAAAAATTGTGTCTTCCATTTGTCCCCTTATTGAGGAATGTAAAAGTAAGTTTCCAGTCCTTTTACAAAAATGTTAAGAAGTAAAACAATATCTACACTCTCTGAAAAATTCTGTGCAAGAAAATAAAGACATAATAATTGAGGGAAAGGCATGTGCCTTGTCTTGCATGTTATTTTATGTAGAAAGATGTTATCATTAGGTTTAGGTACCTCACAGGGTTTTTTGGTGAATTACCACCACAATCAGGATATTTATGTTTGTATTGAATCCTGAGTGGCAGGGGGCTGCAGAGCAGCCAGTGTGGGAGGAGGCTATGAACTGCCCTGTGTGCAGTCACAGCTGGCTCTGATGTGGGCGAAGACAGCCCACCACCTGCCACAACTTCAACCTGTCAGAGGAGCGCATGGTGCTGCTGCTCAGAGTTTAAGAAAGGGTGATAACCCCTGGGGGCAGGAGGTAGTGTGGCAGGGCTCATGGGAGGATGCACAAAGGGCATAGGCATGTGAAGGAGGCACAGAAGGTGGTTCAGGGAGAGGCATGTGGAAGGGGATGTTGGTGAGGACATGCTGGAGAGACATTCGAGACACACTCTGTTTTGGATGAGGCACGCCCCTGAGGGGATTGGAGCCTGGGGCAGGGCCACCCATGAAGGTATTGGGCCTGCGGGCAACCAGTGACAGACCAGGGACGCTATTGAGGGACTGGGGCCAGTGGTGGAATACACAGAAGAGCAGGGACACCCCTGAGGGACTGGGGCTGGTGGTGGAACACAAAGAGGAGCAGGGACACCCCTCAGGGACTGGTGCTTGTGGAGCGAGGGACCTGCATAGGAGCAGGGGTACCACTGAGGGCCTATGCTGGGGGACAGAAAGTAAGTAAGCATCGAGGAATAGCGGAAAGAAGCCTCTGAGCACTGACCCCGACCTCCTGTGCTGCCTGTTGTCTCACCACAGCCAAGAGGGAAGGGAGACGAGGAGGGGGTAGGAGAGCTGGTGGACTGCAGTTGAGCCTGGGGAAGGAAAGGTATTTTCTCTAAATGTTTATTTAATTGTTTGTTGTCTTTGTTTCCCGATGCCTGAATCAGTAATTAAAAGTTTATGTTAATTGTCCATAAAACTAATTAAGTGAGATTACCCTAGTTGAGATTGTTTTGCTGCGACGATATTGTCACAAAGGGATGCGGGACCCTGGTCATAAATTTTGCTGTGTTAACTGAGGTAATTATTGTAGCTTTTAAATTGGACTGGGTTCCTCATAATTTTCATCTTAAAAGTAGCTTTTAGTTGTAAATTAAATGTTAAACTCATACTTAACATCCCGATGTATGGTTGCTGCAGTTAACCCTTCAGATTATAAACATTGCTGTAATACCTGTCAAATGTTGCTTTTTCCTGGCCACGGTGAAACGAGTGTATGCATTGTGCTGTAGCTGAGGCAAAATGGACTGTTGATGGCTTAGTAGATGCAAATAGAGAATTTGCAATAGACTATTTAATATGGGGACATTCACAGGATCCCTAAGGCACTAAAAGAAGTTATATCTTGTGCAGATGTGACAGACTTGTTTTCTACTGCTTTACAGGATTACTTTTAGGCAGGATATAGCTGCTGCAGTTGAGCTATGTTGATTGAATGATACTCTTCCTTAAGACGGGTTTTTGAAGTCTCTGGGCAATGATGAGGAAAAAGTGATAACTAATTTAAAGCTATAGGTGGTGGTTCCAAATTCAGCTAAATGTTTCTTAGCACAACTGACTAGGAGGCTTTATTTGCTGTGGCTTATAACATTGCTTATAACTTTTCTGTTAGGAATTTTCCATGAGGAGCATTTGCCTCAAACTATTTTGTTTTGACTGAAACTAAATAATAGAACAGCTCTGTCCATGAATATAGCTAGCAGATACATAATTTGCCTAAGCTAGATATTCAGACTTAACAGCATTGTCATGTGTGTTGCAATATATACGTCTCTTTTGATTTTTAGACCTCTAAACACCAAAGTTGTAAGTTATAGTTACAAGATATGTCATTTTCGGGAAAAGTAAACTGCCACTCTGACAAACTATAAGTTTATGAGTTTATAAGCTTTGTGTATGCTAAACATGAGGTGGCGTCCTAGTAGCTTAAATCTGTAGGGAGTGTTCCCTCACTGTATATTTCTTTGCTTCTCTGAGCTCCCAATGCTGACCAAATTCTGCATGCAGCATGCTAGTAGAGTAACTAAACATATTCTGATCCCATTTGTTCTTGCATCTCGGTACAGTAAATCTGGCCCAGGGCACTTTGAGAAGTGGGATTTCTCAGAGCTGACTAGGGAAATAATTTTGTGCACTCATATCTTTTGATTTTTTTTTTTTTTTTTTGCGCAGTATAGGTTGAAGTTAGTGTTATATAGTTGAAGTGGTGAAGCACTGTAACAATAAATACAATGGAGTTAATCAGTCCCTCAGACTTTTCTATTTTCAGGGCACAGTCGGTGTTGTATTTATTAAAGGAGGTATATAACTAAACCTTGAACAATGAGGAAAAACTAAATCTCAAGTGGCTGCTCATTAACAGTGTGTTATCCATTGTCTGTCTTGAATAGAAAGCGTCTCGGGGAAAAAAAGTGTGTTCTTATGTAGTAAAGAGGTCTGTAACAAAGCTTAGGTGCCATGAGAAGGTCTCAAGCAGAACAGACATTTCATCAGCTTTTTTCTTAACTGAGTTCTTCACTTTAGTTTACAATTCTCTGCAAGACCACAAAGAAAGGATAGTTACTGATTTCAGGTCAGAAGGGACCTTTGGAGGTAAACTAGTCCAACCTGCTCACCTACACCAGCTTAAAGAAAGGCCAACCAGATAAAGTTTTCAGGCTTTGTCAAGTTCTGGTGAAGCTGAAATCTCCTTTCCTGAAGTCCAGGGTTATAATTATACTGTTTGTCCTGTTCAATTCTCTTGGAGTTTTAAACTCCTTAAACTTATGTTTACTGCAGTCAAACATAAGCATTTAAATCAAGTGTGTTTGTGTTGTGTTTTGGTGCTGGTTTTGTTTTTTTTTCTTTTTTTTTCTTTTTTTAATGTGATTGCAGTGTGGTAGTAACTCTTGTTGTCCTTCCTCTTCTGCTTTTACTTGATGTCTGCACTTTATATTTTCAGACTGGAGTGACTATTTTGTTCATACTTTGGGGAAAAAAAGTGGTACTGGTGCAACATTAATATGCCATCTCTTTCCAAACAAGGCAATGGGTATCCTGTATACCCTCAAAAAAAGTGGGGAAGGGAAGGGACATTGATGTACCCAACAAACAAGCGGCCCATCTGTCATTGTGTAGATAATTCTGACCTGGACAATAAGGAAACAACTGCTGGCCACCAGGCTTCAGTTAACAGGTTAGTTTGGGCTCTGGTTGTTGCATCTGAATGATCTTCGTGCCCAAATTCAAAGTACTGAAGATCTTCAAGTTAGGCCTAGAAGCAAAAATCTGTGTTCTGTGAGGAGAAAATGAGCTCCGTTAAGCAGTTAAGTCCCATGACAGGCCTATGAAGACATAATTGGTTCTAATTGGTGCTCGTAGGAGCACTGACATGCTCTATCTGCAGCCAAATAGTTCTTAGAGAGGTAAAGAAATCATCTGTCTTCATAAAAAGTAAATAACTCTCTTTCAAGCTTGTCTTTGCTGCTGAAGGGCGGGATAACCAGTACAAAGAAAAGAAGGAGAACTTGCAATTCAAGTAAGAGTAGCTTTGAGAGGGTGGGTTTTAATCTATGAAGCCATCATCAATGAGTGAACTTGTTTTACTTAACACGCTGCTATGCCTTGTTTTAGTCTGTAATTCAATAACCACAACTTCTAGAACAAACTGATAAACTGAGGGCCGATATTTGTAATGTAGTTTATAGTGGACTATATATATACACCTGTGCATGGGGGGAAGCCATAGGTAATTCACTACCCGGTCATCTCCAACTATCTCTATAACCAAGAGATTACAGATACAGCTGTGGATGTGTTTAAACAGACAGACAAACAAACCCCCCCTTTCTACGTATATTTCAGTAGTTTTACACCCTTCATCTTGAGTTGAATGCTGAATGAGGAGATAGAGTTCAGTCTGTAAAATTAATATTTCTGGAACTCAAATGATACGTGCACAGTTCCAGTATGCCAAAGTGCTCTTTTGTTAATTCAGAATTATGAGTGAAATTTCCCCCCTAACCCTGATTTCAAACACGTACGTTTGAATTTACTGGGCATGTTCTGGTGGGTATGCACAGACCTGGAAGGATGGAAACGTGGATTCATTTTCACTCTGTCATTGAGTCAGCTGTTCACAAATCATTTCCCTTCTGCGTGCCTGAGTTTTTGATGTCTGTTTTGGTAATGTGTGCTGAGATGTCTAGAGGAAGCCTCTTAAGTGAAGGTGAAGTGTATTGATTATTTCTACTAATATGCAGTGTATTTGTTTGGAATTCAGGCCATGAAGAGCTTTAGTGGATCTGCAGCTCTGTAGGCGAGTGTAGAAGTTACCCATATATGACCCCACCTGTTTCTGCATCTAGTTACACTTACTCTGTTTGGGATTGCTTGTTATGTGTTGCTGATTGGTATACCGTAGGGAAAAAGAGGATCATCAGTTGTAGTTTCACTCAAACTGGAAAATGTATGCGGTACATTGCCTGTGCTTTCTACAGATATTTCATCCCTGATACTGTAATGGGAGCTGGTTATTTTTCCTTACTGTTCTGTAGCTTGTGACCCGTTATAACAGTGCGCAGAAAATGAGGTGCAGTAAGTGGCTGAAGGAATGAGAAGTGTTGTTTCTGTCCTGCCTGTAGGTTTGGGTCTAGGAGAGCAATTTTAACCACATTTTCCAAGAAGCTTAGGGGCTGATTTTATAACTACTAAGTTATAAAATCCTGTTCCTAACTTGGAGTGTTGAGTACAAGTGAGAACGTGAACTCCAAATGCTTTTGCTTCTCAGCTTCTTCATCTGCAACAATAATTCCTCACTTGCATGTCTGTCTTGCTCAGCTCAGATGGCCCTCGTCAATGTGGGAGGAAGGTGTTCAGCTTTGGAGAGGTTTGGTGGTGTCCTTAAAAATAAGGTCAAGGAAAAAATTCTCAGGCTTACTGTGAAGAACGAACAGGGCTGGAAATATGTGGACTAGATATCCAAAATTCTTGGGAAACATTGAGAAAAGGATAGTCTCCCACTGTGTGTAAATAGTCTTCAGCTGAAGACAAGCCCAGCCTCAAGGAGAGCTGCCTTTGAATCCCCACATAAAATTGAATCCCATGCTTCTGAAACAGGTGTGGCTTGGGGTTTTTTTCCCCCAACAGCAGTGTCCTATCTGGAATTGTTTGGGATATTAACACTAGTGAAATCATTCATTCTTGCTAAGCTCTTCACTTATCTTTATCTTAAATGTTGCTTGTCTTTATTTAGGAACTAATAAAATATACTTCATCAGGTTGTATACAGAAGAAATTTCTTGAATGATTTATACCTTAAGAGGAAGCTTTCTTGTTTGTAGTTCCTCTGCTGTGGTGTGTGTAGGAAGATGAGGATGTTCTGAATTACTTATGTGCACATTTAGATTACTCTCCTGAAGTGTTTGTGAGTCTCGAGTCCATGCTCACCTGAAGGATGAACTTTTTAGAAGGAGGGAATTATGTTGTCATCGAGTGTAATGGTGCAAGGCTTACGGTGAAGGAACATGTGAGAAGTTGGAGAGGGAAGTCTAAGGCACCATTTCATGTGTCTTCTAACATATGGAATCAATTTCAATGTCAAAGAGAGCTCACGATGTCATTTGTCATGAAATAGAAGGATTTTAGTACATGTTGTTCTTGTCTCTTACCTGGTTGAGTCTGGAAATATGTATTTCTGTCATCTACTCTATTAATTAATTTTCCTGGAGTCGTCTTGTGCTATCAGTAGCCTGGCCAGCAGGACACATTAATTTCACCCCTTTAACTAATGAAAGTTTATGCTTCCTTATATTCCTCTCGGAAGTCATAGCGTTATGACCAGCATTGGCAAATAAATAAATGAAATGGGTAACACACTTTTTTCTTTGGTTTTGTTTTTTGCAGCTGGTGCCACGTATATATTTGGGAAGAGTGGCGGTCTCATCCTGTACACCTGGCCAGCTAATGACAGACCGAGCACAAGGACAGACCGTCTTGCTGTGGGCTTCAGCACAACAGTGAAGGATGGCATTCTTGTTCGGATTGACAGTGCCCCTGGGCTTGGTGATTTTCTGCAGCTGCATATAGTGAGTATAGATAGGCCCATGTCTACGTCAGACCTGGGTTTCTGTTAACTGAATATGCATTTGAAGAAAACTATTACTATAAAATAGTGTGTGTCATACTCTGCACTTTCTATATCTTCAGCACACATCAAATTAACCTGCCTTAGGTAGTTCTTTAGGGTTTTATCGAATTACTGAATGGCATGCACAGGCAACCAAGTCTTGGTGGCAGAAGAAAGGGAGGGGAGACACCAAACCAAGGGGGGGGAAGCCCTATGAGATTCAATAGCAATAGAGTTTATTTAAAAAAATGTAGAAATGTTTTTGCAGCAGTGTTAATCTACTGTGGCATATGCACAGTGCTGAATACAGCTGAATTTCTGGTGGAGAGTATTACAATTCTCAGAAGGCAAAGAATGAAATGGAGTGATAAGATGGTGTGGTTTTTTTTCCTTACTGAGAAAGTTAAGTGAGAACTGAACAGATCCTCAAGCTGATATAACTGGTGCTTGCTTTAGCGAGATTTAGGTATTTAATGTTGTTAGTACAACAATTTGCAAGAAGAAAACAGGCTTTTTTGTGAGAGCAAATATTAAAGTAGGGAAGCTTGAGTGAAGGTGGCTTTAGGGAGAATTGAATTGTTTGAGAAAATGGGAACATTAGGACTGGAAACTTTTGGAGTTTATTTTATGTGGTGCTTTGGGGGCGGGGGGGGGCTTGTTTGCTTTGTTCTCCTCTGTTTAAAAAAAAAAAAAAGTAGCCAAGAAGTTTACTGGGGTAGAAGCTGGTCGTGTTACTTGATGCTCAGATTATTTCCAATGTTTTATGCATTAATTCACAGTGGAAGGGGAATGGGCCAATTGCAGGTTTTGAATGAGCTGGGGAGTTGTTGACTTTTCACTGGAACTTGAAGATGTAAGAAAACAGGAGGAATGCAAGGGCCAAAACATACACCTAATGTGAATGACTTGAGTGTCTTAATGTGGAATTTGGCTGGAATTTGCCATGTTCAGAATCATGTTGAAGCACTGGCTATATTGCAGGGTGGTTCTGAAACAAGGGTCAGGGCTGATACTCATTGTTATCATTTTAAGTGGGTTTATTTTGAATTTTATTGTAGAATTCATATTCATTTGAATGGGCTAGAATATGGCCTTGAGCTATTAGACTGTCACCAATTCTGGTTTCTCTCTTTGTGATATATACAAATATTTATTTTGTCTTTCATGCTGGAATGAAAGTGAGATCAAATCCTGGCATTTTTTTATTGCTTTTTCTTGCTTTCTTAAAAACAAAATGAAAAGAATGCCAGAAGACTTTGCAAAAGTAAACAATGCTAAGCCTAATGGGTTGGAATTCTGTAATTCACATTAAGCAAAAGCGTTTGGACACGACTGTTCTTCAGACATTATAATACATCACGTGTAAAAATGCTATCCATTAACTGGAGAACAGTATGGCATGTGAGGAGAGGTGCAGAGATAGAAATTTGTTTAGTCTTAGAAAAAGAAGTCTAAGATGGGATCTTGTTGCTCTTGGCTCCCTAATAAGATGTTACAGAGAAAATGGGAGTCAGAGTTTTCTTTGTGGTACTCAGTGGAAGGAAGAGGGGAAACAGACACAAGTAACAAAAAGGAAATGTTGATCTTGCATTAAGATAAGAACTAAGAACTTGCATAATGAGTCTCTTCAGCATTAATGATGAAAGCATATAGTTTTTCTCTATACCTTGGTCTCAAATATTATCAATTCTACTCTGAAAAATTACTTCAAATGAACTTTTTAATCAGAGTTTTTTTTAACATTATAACCAATTTTGCTAAATATATTTAAACAAATCAAACCTGAGGTGTAAGTGTTCATTTAAAAAAAAACCAAAAATGTTCATGACTTTCTCTACGCCAGTCAGTTTTGGAAAGGAATGAAAGTTTTTCTGCTTACTCCCAATATATTTTGTTCGAACTACTCTGAATGGCATGAGGCTAGTTTCAGATTATTTCGGACACCTAAATCAAAGTTATTAATTGTGGCTGATATTAAGGCTAAAAGTTCTGTTGACTGCATCCTGTGTAGTTTGGCCAATTTTATCCTTGAAGATGTTCACTAGCAGCGAATATAGAACTTGTTCAGCTTTAATTTCTCGTGTTCTTTTGTGGTCAGTGTGGATTAGGAGGATTTGCGAGTCATTCATGAGGAGCAAAGGCATGCTGCTGTGCTCTTCTGGGTATGGTATTACTGTTCATCGTATATATCACTGACTACCTAAATGTTCAGATAAAGAATGTAGTCGGAGACTCATGCTGTTATATGCAATAGAAAAGTTGAAGAGAACTTTTTAAAGTGTTATTGGCTTCTTGAATGTCTGTAAGACTTTGTTACCTCTGGTTTATGGTTCAAAGTCAGAGAAGTGAGCTTACATCAGGATAATTTTGGAAAAAGTCAAAATCTGAAATGAAAGGTGCATTTTGAAATGACATTTAAAATGCAAGACCATATAGGGCCTCTTAGCAAAATGCACGCAAGCTTTCCATGAGACCAAGATCTTTTGTAAGTGACTGAAAACTACCATGTGCTTTGTGCTGTCATGTTCAAAGACACTCTCCATCTTCCTTTCTTCAAAACCTTGTTCTTTCACTGGGCCATTTTCAAGTGTTAAGAGAAACAAGGCAGTGTGGATCAAATTATAATGGAAATATGGGAAAAATAAATTTGTAGATCAGAGCTATGAAACCAGTTTAAACTGATAATAAAGTTTTAAAAATGCAAATACTTAACCAATAAAGCAAATTGTAGGAGAAAGAGAAAATAGGCATTAAAACAGGGAAGACCAATGTTAATGTAATTTATTTTATGTATATTTAACAACTGGACATTTTCAGGAGCAATTATATTTAATAATAATACAAGTGGCAGGGATTTTCCTGGATGAATATTGGGGAGACCTCTTCTTCCGGGGCCTTTCTGGATATTCCAGTCACAGACTTTATTTTGGATGCTATTTACTAGATTCTGACCTCCTCATACTTCCCTGGGTGTTCTGTTGTTGATAACAGGTGACAAAAGCCACCTGGTGATCATTGTTTTCTAATGGGCATCACTAAAATAAAATTTATTCCGAAAGTCATAGTATAGGCTATGGTTTATCAACATCCGATGCTATTTTAAAGATTGTAAAAGTGGCTTGTACTCTGCTAAGGAGACTTTTTAATAGTTTGTCTGCATTTTGAATATCATTTATGTTGTGGAGTTTTCTTTATAATGTCTTTCTATTTGTAAAATTGAAAGTAAAAAAAAACCCAACCTTATTAACAAGTTACATATTTGCTTGTTTAATTTATGGTTGTTCTGTTTGGATTCATTTTTTTAATTATGAGTCTTTCAGACATTGTGGAAATTTATTGACTAAGGCGTCTGTTTTATATGACAAAAAATTACAGCCTCTGAAACTATTTTCTCTCTTGATTTACAATGAAGTATAAGCTGGCAGCCCTGCAAAAATGGATGGCACACCATCCAGATCAATGTCGTATATGAAGCATGAGGTGTTTTTGTGAACAGACTGTAGCACATGGAAAGAGAGTGTTGTTATAGCATCAAATCCCTCCTTATGAGATTTTTTTTTTTTTTTCCCCCCCTGACAATCCATTCAAAGCCCCAAGTCCAAACCTGTACCAGAAAATTGCCGTCCACAAAGGATGCTTAAAGACTACATGTATGAGTTGTGGCTGAATGTTTCTATATGTTCATTCACCTTATGCTACCACGCCCTGTTTTGTGATTTACAGCATGCAGAAATCTTCACAGGGATCAAAGGGGGAGAGGAAGACAGCTGCAGGTGATGATGGATGTTGTTCTTGTGGTGACTATGGAGAGAGAAATCACCCTCCAAGTGCACTGGTGGTTTATTCTGCAGTCTTTCATTTTGCTGTATCTTGTAAACTGTTATCTCACCTCTGGCTATTAGAATAGTGTTGTGAGACTGGTCCAGTTTCTGAATTGTTTGTAGAAAGTAAACTCTAGGCTGGGGCAAAAATGCTAGTGATTTTGGGAGGAGTTTTGCTTAAGTAGTCCCAAGCTAATGGGGATCCATCCCTTAGCACCAGGCTGCAACTGAAGGCTACAAGATTAGATGTAGAACATCCAGATTCTTAAGCAGTAAGTATAAGAGAGTTTTCCTTGAGTGAGATGTCATTGCTAAATGAGAATGAGTATAAATGGAAGAAAATATATGCGTACATTCTGCCAGATTTGTTCAGTTACACTGTGACTGGCCAAAGTCTGTGTTTGGGTTTTATGGTTGCAGAGACGGTTCTGGCTCCTCTGTACAAAGGATCTCCTGGAGATTCCTCCAAAACCGCAGTGCCATGTCATGTGAGCAGAGAGTGAAAAAGTAGAAGAATTTAAATCAGCAGAGGATGTATGATGAACTGAGTATCTTAAGGGTTAGACTGAGATAATAAATGGAGATTTTTTTACTTTTCTATAACCAAAATCACCTCAATGCAAAATATTTCAGCCTTTCATGGGCCAAATTTGGAGTGGGTATTAAGAGGGTTACGTTTTATACCCAAGAAAGTAGAAATAGGAGGGTCTCCTTCATACTATTTTGCACACAGTATATCTACAGAGGTTATAAACCATGGGAAAAAAATTGGGGGATCTGCTTCCATCTCCTATCTTGTGCTTGGGGTTTTTTTAGCTGCCTTTACTGTCTTTGTGGTTACAGTTTTCGCTTAACATGTGTGTTTTACCACGTTAGACTTCCTTTCTAAGTCCTGTATAAATTTCTTAGTTTGTTTGAGTTTAATTTTTATGAATACAAATGATTTCACTCCACCATATCTTGATCTTGTTTGCAGTGATGTGCATTCAGAATAGTGCTATTATTCTTGCCTTTCTGGGCTTTTAACTGATACAAAGTAAGTCCGTGAATTTGATAGTTCTTGGAGTATACCACAAGTGGTTGAGCATCAGTGTCCCATAAACAATTGTCAGTTCAAAAGCGTTTAATGCCCATCATGTCTTATTTCATTCAAGAAACAGTAAAGAGCTATGTACATTTCTCCTAATTATATTTATACAAATTATAAGCCCCTACAGATTGGTATGGAATATGTATTCAGCAAAAGATGTTTTATACTGAAGCATGCCAGTGGATCACCAAAAGGGGAAGTAGGGCAGAGGCTTCTTTGTTGAAGCAAGAAATTGTTCACTGACTGACTATAGAAGACAACATCTCGTGTAACACATTTAGCTGAGCAAGTGAACAACTAATGAATGAGAGTGGCTGGACTGCCTACTGGTGAAGGGAGGGAATTAGAATGAGCTCTCAAGCAGGAGATGATATTGTCTGGACCCTTAGAAGGTGTAAAAGAACAGACTGTCTAAAGACCCTTTCCACCAAACCAAAATCTAGTAACCTACCCGAGGGAGTACTCTGCAGGTCTCCTGTAATTATTAACATCTAAAAACTATCTGAATATAGCTTTCTGTTAGGGATAAGTTCTCTGGCAGAGGCTTCTGAATATATTGTCTTTAATAGGTGCAACCTGAGGATTAACACGTGCACAAAGATTTTGAAATCATGACTGCTAACCTAGCAGGCAAGATGGCAAGTGAGCTGAGTGAGGGAGTGGGAGAACTGTTCTCCTTTGATGTTAGCGTGTGAAGATTCAGCAGACTCTCTCTTTCATTTCTTCATATTTATCTTTTATAAACATTTGTAGCTGTGGCTTCTCAATTCTTGAAGTTACGACTAAATAGTTACGGATGCCTTTGACCTAAGTCAGGTTGCATATTATTTAAGGTAACTGGAGATTGGCAAGATAGTCTTCATATAAGATGTGACATACGTATACACACTGCAGTACCTTAAAAAGTATCTTACGTCCCCAGCAGAACCTCCAATGTGTGCAATGGAGTAGGTTTCTGCTTAGCTGCATGGACTAGATAGAGTGCTGGCACCACAAGGATTGGGGGTACTGTCCCCTAGCAACAATGGGTAACTTAGGAGACTCCCTAACAACATTGAGCTACTGCATTGCAGATGGGTTCTGAGGATCACACAGAGCACATCACAAGTGTTTACCTCTATAATTTCTATAATTATTCATATTAATAAATATAAGTTGTAAGTCACATCTTCCTTTTTGCTTAGTATGGCAGTCATCTTCAGCTGAGACTTGCATCTTAATTGCACTCCATTTCTTTATGTTGATCACAAGAAGATGATTTAAGTGCATCTGTGTTAATCAACACTGAAGCAGATTAACAGCATGCATAGTCAGTTACTACTTTTCCTTGGATGGAAAAGTAATTTCTAGTTAATGACCAGTAAACTTTCAGATTACTTGAATTTGTTTCCAAGAGGACAGAAAACTGTCCAGAAGTGTGGCTTCTCTGGACAGGGGGAAATAGCTGAAAAAAAATAATAAGATTAATGCATAATTTAAATACCAAAAGCTAAGAAAAGTGAGCAGAAGACCAAGGTGTTGGTAGTGTGGATAACAAAGATATTTCTTTCACAAAAAGCCTATCCAAAGGCATAACAGGTGTTCCACTGAGAGATGCAAATCCCTTTGCTGTCTCTATGCAACATGGTGTGGTACATGCTGTAGGGATTAATTTCTTGGTACTTCATGTATATTACAATTGGCCTTTTTTCCTGTCTATTACAACATGCATAGTGCCTGTGATTTATTATTGAGGATATTTGGCTGGGGATGGTAAAATGACCCTAAAGGCTACCTTGTAAATTAAAAGACTAACCACAATAAATTCAGAAGTCAGTGAGTAAGCTGGGGGTGTACAAGAATTTCAAAAGGAATACAGCTGGGACAGCTAACCCAAATTGACCGAAGGGGCATCCCATACCATAAAATGTTGTGCTTTGCAATAAAAATGCAGGGCAAGGAAGAGGTGATGCTGGTGGTCATGGCCCGTGTCTTTTCAACTAACTGTTATGTGTGCTGAGGCCTCCCCTTACCAGGAAGGGGGTCAACATCTGCCTGTCAATGGGAAGTAGTGAGGCTTTGCTTCTCTTATTACACTGCCTTTATCTCAATTCACAAGTTTTCTCACTTTTGCCCTTCGGATTTTCTCAGCTGTCCCACTGAGGGGGGAGTGAATGAATGAGCAGCTGGATTGGTGCTTAGTTACTGGCCAGGGTCAACCCATTGAGCATAATCTTTAACTGGAAGAGGGCCTCTGTTCCTGACCAAGTACTTTGAAAATACTTAATGTAGAAAAAGGCTACTATATGCAGATCATCCACACAGAAAACGGAGCATAAGATAACTGCTTGCTAGATATGTCAGGTTTGTAGAATAAAAATGATAGCAATCGTATAAGACTTCAGCATCATTATTTTGCTTGTGAAAGGCTATATCTGAATGAGCCTCAAATTTGAGATATGCACAGCAGTGGCTGTTTTGTCAGCTGGTGTAAAATTGCCAAAGATCCTGATTTTTTTTTTTTTTAATTGAAGTGTTCTATTTAAACACTCAAGGATCCTGTCCCAAAATGCCCTCAGTTTTTTCCTGTCCTTTTCTAAACTCTTTGGGTCTACGCAGTCCCATGTGTTTGTGCATGCTGCATTTATTGTTCCCTGGAGCACAGAAGAATTAGTAAAGGAAAACTAATTTGAAGAAAGAAAATGGACCTTCAATTTTCAAAACAGCTTTAAAACATGTTATTGTTACGTCCATTTTTATTTTGAAAAGGTGGTTAAAAACCCCATTTTTAATATATTTGAACTATTTCACATTAGGAATAGGAATGGTCCATCTATTTTTATCTATTAGGTCTTGGTAGGAGATCATGAGTTGAAACTAAACCTTTGAAGGTTAGGGAGCTTCTCACCCCAGCATGCCTGTTCGTGGCTGGCACAATTTGACACTATGCCTCATCAGGTTATTTCAATGACCTTTCTGAGCTTCAGTCCCTGCTTTGTTGCCAGTGGCTGTACCAGGTGTATGAATGAACGCACGTAGCTGTATGCAACAGTGCAGGAAATAGTGCACTGATGTCCTGTGGCTAAAGATGATGGATTTTAGATCCCTGGCTCCATTCGGGCAGCGTGAAAGCTCAGTGCTTTGATACAGGGATTCATTAGCTCCTCACTTAGTGACAGTTTGTGCATAGGTCCTAGTGCTTTTGCTGTCATTACTGAAGGTTGTGAAGCTGGTTAGAGATACTGAAGAACAAGCTGGTAGGACAATGTTAGCATGAATGGTAAAATTGCCAGTTGGACCACGAGTTAGCCTCATTAGAGTCACAAATCTGAAAATGGTCTTGGGGCTTTGGCTCTGCAGAACAGCTGCGTTCAGCTGGACAACGGAAAGTGAAAATTAAGAATTGGAGGAGCTGGAGGAAGAATCAATGGGAAGTTGCATGGGTAATTTTGTGAAACGTGTCTTAAAGATACAGGTAACTAAATACACCACCTCTGCTGATTTTCCATTAAAAAAAGAGAGCTTTGCTGCTTTATCAAGGAAGCAGGCTTTTACTAATAAGATCGTGGTTTGGTATAGTGGGCAGAATTAACAGCATCTTTTTCAGAATAGACACTTGCCCGTTTTAGCCTTCTACATCTTGCAAAGTCAGACCCTAGTAATTCAGGGTAAGTGCAGAAATAAAAAAATACTCTTCTAATTAGAAGCAAAAATCTTAATCGGCTTGCTTAGATTCATCCCTAAATATATAGCCTCTGCTTAAAAATACATTCTGAAGTTTGAAACTTGTTTACTTTGTGAAGGTTTGCCTTAGGATTTCTTGTGGTTCTATGAATTGCTGTTAGGTGTTAAATGATCAAATTTCGGAGTATCTCACAGTATCTATCCAAAGACCCTGTATGGCAATAAGTGTTATGTTATTGCTTGTTCTTGTACACTGTATAAATAAATACTGTGTTTGGCTTAGTATTTATTTTACTCTCTCCTGTGGCTACAGTGTTTATGTAGAATATGTCATCTAGGACTATATTAGATATGATAATTTCAGTAAAACTTGAGCTGAATTGCCTTGATTGTTTTGCAGTACTTCATCTTAGTATTTCAGAACTAATAATTGGGATTTTCACATTTTGTCACACAGTTTCGTCAGTGAGTGAGTAAACCAGGAAATGCTGGGACTTTTTTTGATGCTGAGAAAGTTGAGATTTGGCTTCTTAATGTTTTTAAGTCCAACGGAGTGAAGCAGTGTGGGTTTTTTTTCCAGCTGGGTCAAAAAAAGAAACACAGACAATCTCCAATATTTTCTTGAAATATCCAAGACCTGAAGAAGATAAGTGTGAGAGTTTTTTTTAGTGTTCACTGTGAAAGAGGCTAAAATCTTTCATATTTTTAGAATCTAGTAACAATTGGCAATATATATATTTGTCTTTTGTGGGAAATAATAAACATATAAGCTTGTTCAGACCAACCCATCTTACTTCTGTATGCTTGGATAAATTGCACTAATAGATTCTAAATTAAATCTGTTTGTAATTAAAGCCTTTATCACCTTCTCTGTGGTTGCATCAAAAAAGTAAAATAAAATTCTTGATCTTCGTGTTAATGGATAGCAGCAGGGTATGATAATAACTCACTGCACATTCAAACATACTGAGCACTACTCAGAAGCAATTAAACAACGGCAATTGTCAGTTTAATTTACCCTTGGCTTGGTATCTGATGTAACCTTCTCATCAAAGGTTAACAACTGCTTGGTACAACATCAGCTACAGTGAAATTAATTGTTTCTCTATTAAGCCTCTAGTAAGAACATCTTAAACAGGAACATATTGTTGAATCTTGCTAGCAAAACATAAACTTGATCTAATCCAAACAACATTACACATTGTTTGTGCTATGAGTTTAATTTTAGAGGATTGCAAAACTCGGCGCAGGGAAAAGATAACTTGATCAATGATACGCAGCTGGTTCTGGGATGAAAAGTAGCTGTTCTGGAGAAAATATAAGACTAGTCCTGCCCAGTTGTACATGGGAAATGAAAGAAAATGCTGCTTTTTCTGTTCTACCGGGACACTGCTGAGACAATTTTGAGGAGAAATTGCACTGAACTGGAGTTTAGCTAGAAGTCTAACATCCAAGTTCTTGTGAGTTTCTCTGACCATGAGTTTTCAAGAAAGAGGCAGAGTTCTCATTCAGAAACAATGCCTTAAGAGTTGTTATGATGCCTAAAATGTATACATGCATTTCATTTTAAACCATCCATACATTTACAATACATCCCAATATATCTTTGGAAGGTATGCATGAACATTCTTATAGATTGAGAAAATGGAGGTGTTAGCTCTCGTTACATCATTTAATCTCTATAGTCTCAGAATTGGAGCTGGCTGGCTCTGAAAGTTCATCTTCTCTTAAATTAGAGGCTTCGCAGTGCTTCCTTCTCCATCCTGAGTGAGTGGTTCAATACCAACAGCTGTGATGAGGGTAGTGACCTTGGAAAGCTGCTGTTGCCCACAACATCAGCTGATGACCGATTTTATAGCAGCAGGTGATGTGTGGTGTTTTTGTTATTGTCTGTTTCTTCTCTTCATTTAAATGCTGATGGCGCCTGAACTTACTTAGCTTGTGTGTTGTTGGGATCTCAGGCTGAGGTAGTATTATTTGTGCTAATAAGCCTCTCCTGTTAGTTAACCTTTCAGTACATAAAGCATGATTGAACTGAAGGCTTCCTGTTGATTTGAAAGGCTTTTATGTTAAATATGTGTTACAGGCATTTTCCTCTTCCATTTTCTTATGTAAAAGAAGTGGGATGGGGAGACTGCAAACACACAGTCTGAAACCCAGTTGAAGTAAAGCTTATGTAGTGTGAAAGTTCTCTTAAATATCTTGGCATATCTTTTTTTTTCTGCTACATTTAAATTCCTGGTGCTTTGTTTAAGCAATTTGCAGCCTACAGAAAGAGTCTGACTGCATCATATAACTGGTATAATTTGGGCCAGTGTAAAGCATCAGCTGAGCATGTTTTTGCCTATACCTGATAACCAAGTATATTACTCGCTCTAGCTGTCCAAATTCACTTTCGATGCACACAGTCCCTGTTTTAGCTTATTCTTTATTCTTGTCAATTACTGATGTCAGGAGTGCAATTTCTGGAAGTTGGGTAATAGAAATCATTAAGCATGACAAAGAAAAGTGTCTTATACTGACTCAGGCTTCCTTTGCTATCTTATCATGTCTCTCTTATTCTATTATTTTTAGACAGTCTCATCTGAAAGCCAGTACCACATACAGCATTTCAGGTTTTGGATCATGTAAAACCCTTTAGTATGACGCTGCTTAGCCTTAAAGAGATGGTGGGATTAACCAGTTCTGTAGGGAACCACGTCATGCTTCTAGTGTACTTTTTTTAACTAGCGATAGGAATGAGATCCTCTGACTTTGCAGGCATTTCCCACTTCTTTAAGGGGAAAGGATCTAGTCTTTCTTTGGGCATGTTGCTAAAACAATTCTTACAAACATTCGTGTTATCTGCAGGTTATCCTTTTGTAGATGGTATATTATATCCCAATATATTTTTAGAGAGACTAGGCCCTCGGTGGCAGTGATCTTTTGGCATAATTCAAGTGGGCAACACACACTGCAGCATTGCAGACTGAAGCAAATGTATCTCCACAACAAAACAGAGGCATTAATACACCATTCCAGTAGTAGTGTTGGATCTGCTCATCTGAGGAGCTGGGCAACACGTGGTAAAAAACTTGGAACTTGCCGAAACGTAATTAAGCTATGCAACTATGGGTTAGAAGGGAGAGGGGCTGTCCTTGGTTTCCTATTATCAGTCTAGGAAATAAGCATTTTGACACATTAGATGACAAGTTGGCTCAGTTTATAAAAACCTGTATCGGAGAGGATGTCATGTGATATGTAGCCTGGAGCCTTGCGGTGATTCCCAAGATGGTTATTAATGGGCTTGTGGACTTGTGAATAGAGCATGGTAAATCTGACCTTTGAGATAATTGAAAAGCCATCACTTGTAATGTGAGCAGCTGCACTGAAGGATGATCGCTGCTCTTTGGAGACAGAACGTAATACCTTGTTGCACGCAATTTTGAAGCAGCGCACCCAATATTGATCTACTTTGGCCATGTCTTAACATCCCTCAATCAGCTGCACGATGCATTTCCTGCTTGCCCTACTCCTATCCCACTTCTCTTGCAAGAGCTATTTGCTAGCAGACTCATTTAATTTCCTTAATGAAAAACTTAGGTTACAAAGCTGGCTGTGAAAAGAAGTAATATCTAGGTAAATGAGAGCTTTGTAGAGGCACAGTGAAGGAATATTTTGCCTTTTAAAATGCAGAAATAGGCAAAAGGGAGGAATATGAGCTCTTTTGCCCACTTCGTTTACATAGTGCATGGTGCTTTCAGTATTCTCTGCATAACTCCTGGTCTTAATCTGACACACATCATTGTGACGAAAGTGATGATAATCCAGTAGATTCTTGATATTGCTACAGTGAGATGTACATGGTGCCTGATTCTCATTGCTTTCTTCTTTGAGTAAAACATGGTCTTGAGCAAAAGTGGCAAAATATAGTTTTCAAATGACTTAAATATATCGTTGTTATTGTTGAGGCAAATTTTGATTTCCAGAGGTGTATTATGACTGCACGATCCCTCCATTAGCATTCACGGAGTTGTGCTGGAATTTGGCACATCGTCCATGTTCCCCAGTGCTCACTGAAAGAAGGTCCTGATTTGGAGCTACCCGTGAAGGCGGTGCTCAGTACTGATGATAGTCACTAGATAGTCGCTGGTTCCTTGGATGCCAAAGGAAAAAAATAATTTAGCTTCTTACAGAAGCTGCTTACGTTTCACATTTGCACTCCTGTGTCAGAAGCCATCCTCTTCCTGGGAGGATGAGTTGCATTGCTCCTTTCCCAGAACTGCTAGTACAGTAAGTGGTTTGGGGATTTGGGGATCTCTTGTATCACCTGGGCAAGGCCAGGTCAGAAGAATGGATTTGAGCTAGTCAAAGAGCTCAAAGCTTTAGCTGCTTGGGCATTGTTCAGTGCTTTTTAAAAAGTCATTAATTTTTCACGTCGAGGAGGGTTTTGGACAGTAGTGCAACTAAAACAAATTTGTTGTGCCTCCTGCCTATTGGAATAGGTGATAAATTCCTGAAACCAGGCAAATATGTGGCAGGATGAGTTTATCTGCAGGGCTGTGCTCTCTGATGGAATTGTTGCTTTCTGTCTTTATCAAGTGTGATGCCTGTCTTCACTGGAATTGCATTTTTGCCGAATGCAAGAGTGAAAGGGAGAATGGTTGTTCTTGTCACTAACTTAAAATGAGAACAAAAAAATTAATCCCTGCATAATTTGGGACTTTTGGGTTATATTGCCTGGACTAAAGAGCCTGTGGTCCACTTCACTGTCAAACTGCACTGTCTTGGGCATATAAATTAGGTCCAGAGATGACAGGAAGCATTACAAACTCTAGCATAAGCAGGCAAATCTCTGCAAAAATAATCTGCTGCAAATGTGGTGTATCTGTAGATGTGAATGCATCACAGCTTGCCGCTGGGGGAAGCAAGAGAGGGGGTTGTACAGCCATCTGATTTTATCATATCATATATGTAAAACCATGTTTTGGATGTAAATAGCAAGGTGGTAGCTGCAGGGTGGCCTCTGTGGGACAAGACTAGGGGCTGCCCCATGCCAGACTCAGCTGGCTCCAAAATGACCGCAGGACACAGCTGAGCCCATCAGCCAAGCTGGTGGCATCTCTGTGAAAGTGTGTTCAAGAAAGAGCAGAAAATGCCAAGAAGTGGAAGTGGGGGGAGAAAGGTGATAAACAGCAGAGGTAACACCAAGGTGAGAGGAGGAGGAGGAGGTGCTTCATGGCAGAGCAGATATCCACAGCAGTCTGTGGAAGATCCTATTCTGGAGCAGATAAATATTCCCAAAGGAACTGGCCTGTGGAGAGCCAACACTGGAGCACAGGAACAGTGTAAGAAGGAAGGAGCACCAGAGAGAAACCACTGTGTAGTGTGGGGCTGTAACCCTCACCCTCCACCCCTTTTACGCATTTGTTGCCTCACTGAGGGGACTGAGTGTAACTTGTGGCAACAGCAAAAGGAGAGGAGTCCGCAGTGGAGGAGTAAAGTTGGGCCTGAGAAAGGGCGGGGGGGGAGAGGTGTTTTCTCTATGTTTTAATGTTTGTCTGTTTGTTTCCCCCTAACGAAATAAGTAAATAAATAAGAATATATTAACTGGTAATAAATTAATTTCCCTGAGATAAGTCTGTTTTGCCTGCAACAATAATTTGTAAGTGATCTCCCTGTTTTTAACTTGGCTCGCAAGCCTTCTTGGTCCTGTTCTGCTCAGCAGAAGGGAGAAGAATCTAAAAGTGCTTTGAATCTAACAGTGCTTTTATTAAAACGAGGATGGAAACAGGGCAAGATAGCTAAAGGTGTCTGCCTTAAAGACAGTAAACTCAGTTTTCAAAGGTTCATCACCACATCTTGTGCTGGCTGGGTTTGTGACGCTACTTATGATCTGTCTGTCCTTCCTCCCTTCCCATGTCAGAGCTGTTTGTTAAGAGAGTATGGATGGTGTGCTTGGAAATGTGCAGTTATAAGGATGAACAGCAAACTGACTCTTAGATTTTAGGCAAATTTAAATGAGGCCGTGGAACATAACTATACTCATTTAGTGGTTTCAAGAAAGTAGAAATCCTCAAAAGACCTGGAATTAATTTTCAAATTATGGAAGGAGTACTGTTTGAAGGTAAAAGGGTGCTTTATTGTACTAATATAAACAGCTCTGTTGTCTGACTTTTCTGAAAGTGCTTTGATTGTTCTTGATAGAAACAGACTATTCTTTTGAGAATTTTCCCTGAGGTCAACATTAGGTCTGAGGGTTTGTAATGATAATGTCTCACTAACAACCCTGGTCGTTTTTGTTGTGAGGTTTCTCTGTTACTTATGTCCTGTGTGTTTGACTGACAGAATTACCTACACATGGATAAGACCAGCATGAAGAAGCATACTGTATTGTGTTAGTCCACGCTTCTGAATGTAGTGTAATCTTTCTAGAACTGCATGTGCAAACGTATTGTCAGTTTCTGCCCCCAGATTTGGAGTGCTGGGGGATTCCTTCAAACCTTGGGAATTCACTGACATGATATGACAGTGGTATTCCTCAAGGGTCAGTACTGGGACCGGTGCCATTTAACATCTTTGCTGGTGACATGGACAGTGGGATTGAGTGCACCTTTGGCAAGTTTGCCAATGACACCAAGCTGTGTGGTGAGGTAGACACGCTGGAGGGGAAGGATGCCATCCAGAGGGACCTGGACAGACTGGGAAGGATGGCCCATGCCAACCTCATGAAGTTCAAGGCCAAGTGCAAGGTCCTGCTCCTAGGTTGGGGCAATCCCAAGCACACATACAGGCTCGGCGGAGAATGGATCTAGAGCAGCTCTGAGGAGAAGGACCTGGGGGTGCTGATTGACAAGAAGCCCAACATGAGCCAGCAATGTGCAATCACAGCCCAGAAGGCCAACTGTATCCTGGGCTGCATCAGAAGTGTGGCCAGCAGGTCAGGGGAGGTGATTCTGCCCCTCTACTCCGCTCTCGTGAGACCCCACCTGGAGTACTGCATCCAGCTCTGGGGCCCCCAACATAGGAAAGACATGGACCTGTTGGAGTGGGTCCAGAGGAGGGCCATAAAGATGATCCGAGGGATGGAGCACCTCTCCTATGAGGACAGGCTGAGAGAGTTGGGGCTGTTCAGCCTGGAGAAGAGAAGGCTCCTGGGACACCTTATTGCAGCCTTCCAGTACCTAAAGGGAGCCTACAGGAGAGCTGGGGAGGGACTTTTTACAAGGGCATGTAGCGATAGGATTGGGGGGGAATGGCTTTAAACTGGAAGAGGGTGAATTTAGATTAGATATTAGGAAGAAATTTTTCACTCTGAGGGGGTGAGGTACTGGATCAGGTTGCCCTGAGAAGTTGCTGAGGCCCCGTCCCTGGAGGTGTTTAAGGCCAGGTTGGATGGGGCTTTGAGCAACCTGGTCTGGTGGGAGGTGTCCCTGCCTGTGGCAGGGGGGTTGGAACTTAATGATCTTCAAGGGCCTTTCCAACCATTCTATGATTCTAAGATCATTGAAGGGTGCCAAACTGAGGAAAAGTATAAATTACTGTAGATGGCATATAGATGAAGGAAGTGCAAGTTAATATCTAAAATGGTCCAGACCTTTCTGAAACTTCATATGAAGCAGAATCAAGGTGTAAAACAGTCCCAAAGGTCAGCAGAAAAGTATCTGCAAGCAAAATAACTTCTTCAAAGTAGAATGTGGGATAAAAAGGGATATAAGATTAATATGATGGTTGGATATCTTCTGTAAAATTTCTCTAAGCCTTTGCCTTGGACAATGGTCTACAGGCTATGCTGAGCAATCAAGCAGTGGAATTACCTCAGGGAAAGTTGTCTCCTGAGGATAAAAGCTGAAGATTAGAACATGCAGAGTATTATTAAAGATAAAGTTTGTTCTCTAGATTTCTGATGCAAAAAGGAATAGAATTTTTTCTGAAGTAGAAAGATAAATAGTGCCCATACAATAGGGGGTTTTGATTAGGTAGGCTTAGATTATTTTAAGTGACCTCGGGGTGGGGGAGGAATATGATGTCATTTTGCCAATTCACAACAATACCGTATACCAGTTTATTGGAAAATGGCTAGTAAAGTATCTAATGATATATAACAAACTTATAATCATCCAAGTTACACGTTAAAATTTAACTATAAAGCTGCAAACAATAACCCAAATAAGATTTAAAGCATCTTGAAGTTTTGAAAAATGGCAATTGAATGATACTGTGCTTCTAGCAAGTAATGAAGAATGCTGGAGTAGGAAAAGGCTAAGATAATCATTATTTCCTCTCAAGGCAGATTCTGTGTTGTGTTTTCCCAAGTCTTTTCCCCATACTCTACAGTTAATAAGTGATGAGGACTTTACTACTTTGTATAAGTGATGATTTCACAACTGAGTAGGCTTTCATCTTTAATGTTGTAATAAAATCTTAATATAAATTGTTGAAAAAGCATGTTTCTATTAATACTTCTTAATTAAACATTTTTCTTCAATGATGGATTTATTTTGCAGGGGAAATAAATTTCATTTATGTGAGGACAATTAATAAGAGCTCTGCTTTCCTTTTCTGAGGATCATTTTCCCTGCTAATATTCTGACATCTTTCGAAGTTGTCTATGATTATTCAAAAATACCTGTCTGTGGCAAACACCTGGCAGGTCCTTTACTGTCTTAGGATGCATTTGCTTTGACTTGATATGTTTACTTTAAAATTTATCAGTTGTTGCTTTAACTTTTCTTTATAAACAATGCAAATCCTTTGTAAAAACCTTCTGTTGCCCCATGGTTCAGTGCTTTGTTACCAGCAGCACTCAGTGATTCAGACGCAAGACCAGAGCCCACTGCAATGCAGTGGTCAGGAAGGTTTTGGTGGTGGGAAGTAGTTTTATCTTCCATCTTCCATCACATTGAAGTTTTCTGTAGAAGTCTCCTGTCTAAAAATGTATTTGATGTTTTCCTACTTTGCTTGTGGGGCCTAATCACACAACCAGAGTAATACAGTTGCTAAGAAATGTCATCAGCCCTGAGAACCTGTCACTGGCTTATAAATACTTCTGGATATGGGAAAAGAGAATAGTGGAACAACTGATTAATAATTGATAGCCTTCATTAATGGCTTCAGCCTTTGTAATTAACCTTCTGTTTCATCTGAAACATGTCTATGTTTTCAGGTCAAGCACTCAGGGTGGGATACACTGAACTATCAAAATGAAATATGAAGTGATATGCTGGGGACTCCAGAACAGGCTACACACAGTACTGGGAGACACAGGAAAGCTCTGTTTAAAATTCACTGTTGTGTGCTGACTTCATTACATACGCTTGTATTGCTTCAGCTTTTTTGGTTCAGTCCACCTGTAATGTCACAGCAGTTGTGTAACTGATGGAAGGGAGAGTATCTGCTGATCCTGGAACCCTTTATGGAAGAGCCTTGTATGCAACATGAGGGGGGCCGGGATGCACAAACCTTTCAATGAAGTCCTCGTGTCCAGCCTGAGGCAGTGTGTTGCACAGAGATACTTTCTTTCTCACTGGTACTTTTTGCTTTTCTGCTGAAGACCGTATACCTCAAAACATATATGATTAGTTTGCATGCCAGTTTCAGGCTGATGTTTAAGAAATAAAACCCCTATTCCAACCTAGTACACACACACACTCACAGAGAGGAAAAGGCAGAGTTCAAGGTCTACTGCCAACTTGGGTTGTTGCTTACTAGATGCCATTGAAACTGAGGACAAAAGAACTAGTAATTGCTGTGCCATCTGTCATTTAATCTTACTGGGCTGTTTCTGTATTTGTTTAAAAACAACCCTGTTGTTATATTTTATTATATTGGTATAAATAAACCTGTTATGTTTAAAGATAAAAACCCATGGAATGGAGATCAGAAAAACCTACTTCAACAGCAGTCATTGCTGTAGCAATAATAGGGAAATATAAAGAAACATACATGGGAAAATACTATCAACAAATCGAAACAAATTCACCCCAGAAAAGTGATGTGAATTTACGGTAATTATCACTCTCAACTTCAATCTGAGCTGAGTGCAACCAAAGCAGACTGACCCAAGTATAGTTTAATGGGAAATAGTTGATGCTTCAGTAGCCTAAATGAAGAGCTGATTCAGGCTCCATTCAGAAAGAAAGGCTGGTTGGAACTATTGACATTTCTGCTTCTCTTTGCAATTATAAGAAACATTATTGCCACCTCTTGGAAGATGATTAAAATAATTGCCATCTTTTTGTTCTCCTCCTTCGACAGCAATCGCTGGGTGCCTGCTTCCTTCTGTGTCTTGATGTGTTATGCTTTGAATCTGTTTTGCCAGGAAAAAAGCTAGGCTCAGCATAATTGGGCCATTTCCCTGTCACAGTGGTTTCATTTTGAATCTTGTTACTCTCACACGGGTTGTAGTGAGGTCAATCATATTCAGTCAAATGGCTGAGCAGATAAAAAGTGTACTAGAACAAAATACCTGCTGTCCATGCAGGTTGGAGTGAAAATGTGGAAGGACAGTTTTGGGTGAAGGGTTGCCTTTGCTGGTGTTAACAAAACTTTGCCAAGTTAGGGCTCACACTCACCTGAATTTGTCCTGCAAAGAGAAAATTAAGTGGCCTTGTGACATGTGAGTTGCCACTCATCAACATTAATATTGAGTGTGATGGCTCTGTGATGGTCATGTCAAAATTAGCATACCTCTACACTGATTTGCTGTCACAGGAAAGTATCTCTGTATATTCGTGCAACATCATGGCATAGTACCACTGAACTGATGCAGGGTGACCTTGCAGTATCATGCAAGTTGATGCAACATCATAATGCAGAACTATCTCGGATTGATGCAGTGCCATGACCCAGCATAGTGATTATTGATTCAGGATTAGGGTTCAGTCTCATACCTACTGTGCCATTCCCATCGTTATTGACTCAGGAGCATGATGCAAGGTCATTCTTTGAGACATCACAGAGCACTGTTGAGAACCACTCTCCTTGCATCTTGATGCAACGCTACTGCCTGTTGTTGCAGTCTAGCTAACCTTTTTATGGAGATTATCGGATGTTTGGGGCAAAGTTTGTTCTTGCTTGTAAATTATTAATACAACATTATAGATTGAATAATGCTTTAGTATTATTATGTACTGATGTTCCCAAGGATATAAGCTCATTATTACTCTAGTGAGCCAAGCCCTCATCTGTTGACGGTGTATCTCCATCTGTACTGTCAGCACCAATGCACACAGATATATTGGAAGATTATTATTAGGGATCAGAAATTTTAAAGTCAAGAGTTTCCATGGGCCTGGGGACAAATTTATTATCCTTATTTTAAATTGGTTTTGAGAAATTGTTTTGAGAATTTAGTACAGGATGGTATTTCATATTTTCAAGCATAGCTCCTGTTTTAAGTTGCAGCTGTGAATGAACAGTAGTTCTGCAAATCACATCTTGGGGCCTATAGTTGGCACGTAAAAATGAATAGTAAAATAATTCTGTCTACCTATTTTGCGTATCTGACCATGCAAATACTCTTCTAACAGTTTTGTGTGTGTAGTACTTCCTTGGCTTTGACCAAAACAAGCAAACAAACAAACAAAAAACCTGAGATTCTACAATGGGGTATCTCCAGGTCATAACAGGACTGGAATTGTAGCTGTAACTGCACTTACTTTTGCTACCTGAGCTAGCACAGAAACTGATGGGAATACTGTTATTTTTGTTGTAGCTGTGATGTCCTAAAGATCAAAGCAGGATTTTTATGGTGATAATAATGACTTTTACTAGACCACCTGGCTTTTGGGGAAATGGGGTTTTCTTCTTGAAAGCTGTAGTAAATTAACATTTTTCTCTTTTGGGATGTGAAGAAAGGGCGTTTATGTCCATAAAACTTCATTATTTTTTTTCTAGCTGTATCAGTTTGGTCTAATAAAAAAATTCACCTCACTTCATAAACCTTCCCAAAGTTGGTAATGTTATTCTGTGTGTTGAGCAATCACTTAAGTGAGTTGAGAGAATTAATTGGATCAGTGGCTCACAAATATTTGTTTTAAGTATAGAGATGCTGTGGTTCAGGAAGTCTTGGGGGCTCTTCCTGGCTCCAAAGAGGAAGAGTATTGAAGGATCAGAGGTTATTTTGTGGATAAAACTTAATGAGGCAGACAACTTAAGGCAGACACATAGTATTGGAAACTTCAGCCTAAGACTTTTTTATTTTGTAATCATGATAGCTTGAAATAAGTTATTTTAATGGGGAATGTCAAACATCTTTATTAGGAAGAATTCCCCTCTGTAATCGTCCTTAATGTAGTAAAAGGACCCATTGTTTCTATTCAACGTGTCCCCTAATTCAGGCTTTGAGTCTTATTGATGTAGTCCTCTTTCATAGGTTGCTTGATAATATTATTTTACATCATAATTTGATTTTGCAGAAGCATTTGTCATGTGTCAAACACTGGATTATGCCATCAAATAAATCAGGCAAGTTGAACAGCATGATGACAAAAAGGCAGGGGGATATTTCTTCACATTGCTAATTAGCAATGTGACAAAAGGAGGCAGAGAAGTGGCAAGAAGTAGTTAAATGAGGCTTTCATAGCAATATATTTGCAGAAGGCCTGAGGTTAACAGAGTATTTTTGAAGCTAAACTGCTACGTTATTCCTTGAGGTTATGTAACTATTCTTTTCAATAACAATAATTTCAATGTCTAGCAATTGGTTGGGTTTTTCCCCCTCTTCTCTTACAGTTTTAATTTACTCTGTTGGATTTTTATATTTCATTCACTTCATTTGTTGGGTCTTACTTTATGCAGGTTTGTGCCTCTTGCTCTCCAGGGGATTACAGAGAAAAATATCTGTATATACCAGTTCACATTGTTAGTAAATGAATAAAGCTATTTGGAAATATTTCTAACATGCATTTCTGGTATATATTAATAGAGTTAGTGGAAAGGCCACAAAGTACCTCTGTTATTCTGACTCCAAGCAAGCATCTCAGCCAAGGAACAGCAACTAGCTTTGGCTAGAGTTTATTGCTGTGTGTGTGTGTGATTTTGTGTAAAAACATATATGCTTAACACTTCTATTACGGTTGGCCTTATCAGAATTTGGACTACTTTATGCTGGATGCTACAAGGCACTCAATCTATGGTTCAAGTTTTATTAATTCAATAACTTCAAGTGTTCTATTAGTCTAAATAAATGGGATAGGACTAGTCAATTTGCCCTCAAAACCACAGTGGTTTAACTTGCCTGTGTTGGCTTGGGTGCACACGTGCACATACAACATAGGAGCCTCAAAGACAAAATGGGTCAGGTAATGAGTACCTGAAAAGTATTTGAGAAAGCCATCCTATAATGTCAGTAGGCAGAATTGGATAGTATCAAGTTTTTTTCTAGCCTTTTTTTCCCCTGTAGCACTATGGATATTGTAACACTATATATGGATGTGAAGTCTATCTGTAGCTGTAACTGGATCATTTTACATTGTATATATTGCCTCTGTTCAATACCTCAAGTTTTCATTCAAAGGATCATCTTTTTGAATACAGTAGCAAACTATTTGTGGGAAAAAAATATATTAAAATCTCTATAAAGTGATTAATGATAAAGACACTCATAGATATCGATTACCTAGGTTGGTGTATGCATAGGCAGGTAGGGTTTCTTACTGTGATCTTTTGTCTGCTCCAGTATGTTTCCATTTTGTCTTTCTGCTGGGCAGACAGCTGCATTAGACATTCATACTTGAGGAACCAATTTCTGTTGCTAACTTTGACAGATTTTTGGTGGTGCAGATGTTACTTACAAGGAACCAAAAGGAAACCATTCTTCTTCCTTTCATAAAGGCTCAAATGCATCTGTTTCCTGGTACATAATTCACCTGAGATTAATTTGGAATTAATCACTTTAACAAGAAGGAACAGATAAAACCTTGCTGAGCTGTTATGTGGAGGCTTTTGAAGAGGGTGAGTGTATATGTGCAGAGGGGTGGGGGTGAGATTTAGGGAGAGAGGGCCTGCAGATCTGGGGACAATAATTTTCAATAGAAAAAAAAATAAGTTAACTGCTCCAGATCTTTGTCTTTAATTCTAATTTTTAACTTCAAAATCCTACTTGAGAGCTTTCTCGTGAATTTTTTGAGGGGAGCTTGTGCAAGATAGCCCTCAGGTGTTAGGGAGCAGAGAAAAACGAAGCAGTGAGGGGAAGTTTTCCCATCTAACAAACACTAAAAGTAAAGTGAAAAAAGATCAGCTGTGTTTTGAAGAGAGAGGAAAGAAAAAAGGAAAGAAAGAAATAAAACCCCTTATTGCATAGAAACACATAATTGTAGCAGATTTGAAAAGAGAAAGTAGTAATTGGTGTAACTCTTTATGAACAATATCTAAAATGCGCAGAGAATTATCGCTGAAGGAGGAGCAGATATTGAACACCACACCTTTAAAATCATGGGAACTTTTTTTCTAATATAATAGCATATTCCACTACCTTTGTTTTCTGAGTCAGAGTGGTTTTTTTCTTTAAAAATCTTTCAGTAATAAAAAATGTGACGGAAGGTACCATCTGTATTCACATAGTTTGCAGGCAGGTTTGAGCCTGTTGATTGTAACAACACAATGAACTGGACTGGCCATCTTTCAGCTGAAGTTTATAGCAAAGCTTTCTGGGAAGTAACACCCTCCCATAACCCCCCCCCCAAAAAATCAACCCAAACCAGAAAAACTCCCAATGCCCCCACACAAGACTAACACCAGCAATCCCTGCTATTTCCGGAACCAGCCCTGATAAAATCACACATTCTTCTTTTTTTTCTTCAGTGATGAAGTTGTCTGTTCCTCTGGTGCTTCCAGACAGACTGTGTTGTTTTTATTCAGGGCACATACATCGGAGCTTCAGATACTTCGTGGTAGGCTTTAAAAAAAATATGACCCATAATTTTATGCCCTTTGTGGCATCTATACCCTCCTTACTGATCACCTTATCCTGCAATGAACACTGTGACTGCCAGTTCCATAATAAACATTTAGGAGTTAGTTTTAGGGCAGCTACTACTGACAGTCGTGCTGTGGTATCAAAGCGTGCAAGTATATTTAAGCTTAGAGGAGGTTTCTAACCAACATTAAAGTCTGCATGCTGTGCGTGAACTTCTTCTAACAGATGAGCAGTAGTTTAGGTCTCTGCTATGCTGCAGTGATGCCTTTAGTCATACCCCTTGACCAAAAAGTTCTGTAATGCTGCCTATTCCTGTTAAAGATGATCAGGTCCCTATAACAAAGGGAAATTCCAAGTGCTCTGTAGGTCATTCCATAGGTACATAGTGACTCTCAGTTATTTCTGGTGATTTCTGCCTTGATGGCAGTCTGAACTATAGCCCAAACAATTGTTCTCTATAATGTATGCCTAATCACCTTTGATAATCACTCGTCAGCATCTCTTCTTTTAGTGCTATACCTAAATGAGTATATGAGCTAAAACTATTACCTTAACTTTTATTTATTGCTTGGTAAGGTGTTTTTTTTAATTCTCATATAGGGGCTCTTCCGTGGACCTCAGTTAGTTACAAATAGTCTCTCCTCAAATATACAGTTGACAACAGATACCTGGTCATTAAAAGATGGTGCTTTAATCTAGAGCTAGTGTCACCACTTCTCCTTTCTTTGCAAGAAATCACACATCCGTTTTTGCAGAAGGCACTGCACCATTGGAACAGGCTGTTTGGTGCGTTGGCATTGCTTAGGTTCTTTGAGGTAATGAACAGCTATATGTAGCTGACTCTAAAAACAGCCTTGCAGGTACTGCCAGTAAAACAGAAAAGCTTCTATTCAATAAATATGGGCAAAATGAGGCAGAGGGGTAGGTGACTTACCTTAGATATCACAGCACATCACTGGCAAGGCAGAACGCAGCAGTTCTGGCTTGTATAGGTGCTTTCCAAGAGAACTGTCCCACACTACAAAACTAAAAGGGGTGGTGTTTAGCTTTGGACCTGGTGTCTTAGCCTGTGAAAGAAGGGGTGAATGCAATCTGGGCAAGAACGTCCACCTGGAAACCACAGAAGTTTCACAAGTTAGTGCTTTTCACTGGGAGAGATGCTCCCACTGGATGAATTCAGGGGCTGGGCTGTGTGCTAAAACAAACAAGCAAAGAAACAAAAAAAACCCAAAACTCAGAAAATGTCTTGACAGGAGGTGATAGGAAATTAGGTAGATGGTTATTATTATCCCTCTTTTACAGATGCAGCAAATTAATCTTATATACGTGAGCTGCCTAAAGTAAGGCCACCCAGGGAGTTGTTTGTTGAGCCAGGTATGGAATCCAGGAGGCGCATGGTATCAAACAGCAGCACCCTGACCACTGGACTGCAGTGCTTTATCTGGACCCACCCTGCTGCATGCCTGCAAAATGCTACTGCTAAAAGGTTTCCAAGAAAATCCTGTTTATGTAACCTGGGTCAGTCAGCAAAGCCAGCCAGTCTCCTCTTCTCTGCCAGTTTGGAAAGAGTTTGAAAGCCTGTACTAACACCCTTGAGACTTGTTTTGTTGCCAGCTAAGGATGGTATTGTCGTTTCTTATACACTGAGATTATGCAGTATGACAGATGAGTGGTGAGGAGTAATTAAGTGCAGGCAACAGCAGAGAGACTGTTTCCCTGCACATTTTTGTTTGTGTGTTCCTGACTGAGTCCCCAGCTGCTAAGAGCAGAGGCATTCAGTTTTAAGTAATCCAGCCAATCTTAAGGTGGTTATTTTTTATATATATGTAAATAAAAATGTGGATGCATGCTTCTCAGTATGCTTGATTTCTAAGACAGAAGAAACTATAAAGAGGAAACTCTTTTCTCCAAAGGGAGTTCTAAAAATCCAAATGTAGAAGAAGATATTTGTCCTTTTTGCCTATCTTACAGTTCACTTCTTAAATAGAATTGGGAAAAAAAACTGAGAGAAGAAGTGTTGTGGAAGTTACGGTGAACTGTTAGCACTTGAGCACTCCCAAGGGAGACATTGTGCCAACAGCTGCAGGAACAGTTCATCGCTAGTGGAGGATGCAGTTCTTTTCTTTGATAGGGTGGCTGGCTATGTGTGCACACACAGGAGGAGGGTGGAGGGAAATCTTAGCTTGCAGAAAAGCGAGGTTTCTCAGGTTTTAAGTGTTGAACAGGGAGATCTGTGCTGGATGTGTCTATTCACTTGTGAGGAGGTGGAATCTGCTCAACCTAGCTGGCTGTAGGCTTTGAGGAAGAGGATTTAGTAGTTCGAAGTTATCCCTTATCACAATTGTTGGGAAGTTCAGCTTAGCTCAGAAATGTCTGTGTAGTGCCTTTCTTTTCACATTTGCTGTAGCAGTTTCTTGCTTACCTTTCTGTGCTTATCACCTGTTCTTGACCCAGGAGGAAACACTGAAGATATGGTTTGAAAGAAAATGATTAAAAGATACTGAGCTGCAGAACTTGAAACTACCAGGTGTTCTCTAAGTAGCTGAATTTATGTGTAAAAGAAAGCATATTTTATCCCACTGATAGTTTTACACTAGTAACCTACAGAAACAGGAGAGATAACAGATATACCTTTGTAGACAGATGGAGGGAATAAGGAATGAATCAGGAATAACAGTGCGGGAGCTATGGGTGGTAATCTCCACACTTCATGACTGATTAAGTATTTTAACTGGAAATTGAAGGAGAGCAATAGAGTACATTGTGCGTATTTAATTGGGAGCTTTTCCCAAGTATGAAGAACAAGACTGGCAAAAAGATGCCTGCATGTAAATTTGAGTGGAGACTGATCATTGGAAAATCAGAGATGACCTTTTAATAAGAGAGGAAAAACTAGACAGGGCAGGCTGTGAAAATAAAGACAGGCTATGTATGTTGGACAGAGAGGGGGAATCTGTGGAGCAATGAAGAGCTAGGGTGACTGTGACATGTGACCATGTCACAGTGACAGATTAGGAAAATAATCTTTGTGGCAGAGTTATGGATAGCTATGAAGTGCTAGCAGAGATGAGTGTTGTATCTGCAGCTGTCTGAAGACCATAAAAGTTAGTGGCTTGTTAAACTTTTGTAATAAGAACTCCTAAATTCAGATGAATTTCATCAACTGATTTCTTTTATTCTGCATTTTATCTTTTTGTTTACAGAAGTATGTGAGATCTTGAAGCAAAGCATAGATTAGTGTCAGGCAAAATCAAGGTCATCTGTTCGCTTTTCTTACAAAGCACAGGAAACCGCAGTTTGGGCTTAGTGAATTTATTTGCCTATAGATACCAAGTTAAGGAGATGCCTGTGAAAATCTTACGTGTCAGCAGTCGCATGACTACCCATGTTTTGTATCTTTGCTACACATCATGGGTGCCTACACTGACAATAATCTTTTGGTAAGTGATAAGACTGACCTCTCTGAAAATGCTGGCCTTTACCACTTTGGGGAAAGAGGAATCTTAGGCAGATCTTAGTGGTTGTATTTATGAATCGTGCAGGTATAAATAACTCGTAACTCTTTGTGGCTCTAAAGAATACCATTATATATGCATTAAACATTATACAGTAGCATTATACAGAATATATGCATTATCCATAATGATGCAAACCATACATGCCAACAGACAGCCCCACAGGTCAAGATATTGGAGTCCAAATTTTCATATGACAGCAGCAGCAGAAGCAAAATCAAATACTACAATAACCATCTTGATTTTTCAGTGGGCTTATAAGGCTGGATGAAGAATTCTTTCTGTTCTACTTTTCTTTAGGCACTCAACGAAAGGCCGGCCTCAAGCTGTATTTATTTGATAAACTTGCAGGCAGCTGTAGGATCACAGCACTTACTGGCTTTCTGTATTGTTAAAAAAAAATACCCTGCATCTCCTCTTTTTCTCTTGAAGTCTTGTTACCTGGAATTCTTTCTATTTCTTCCTACTTGGGATCTTCACAAGATCACAAAATGATTGATCATACCAAGAAGCTAATGAGTGAGAGAGTTCCTAGTTGTAGTTCCCATTGCTGATGCTACACTGCAATATCAATTACTTGGTAACCAAAGATGGCATAAAGTCCCACTTGGCATACCCAGATAAATCTTGGTACTTTAGCCAGTATCAAAACAGGTGTTGGTGCAACTTGTATGAAATGGTTTTACCCCTGAGACTGAGGAAGCTTTTCTGAAATACATAGTGGCTGCTGTTTTTTTCACCTTGTGCAGGTGCCATTGCACTTCAAACCACAGATTTACTGTTTTGTGAAATGCTTTGGAATGTCTGGAGGTTAAAAGGCATGATTTAAAACCAATATCCCTTGAGATATTACTGTTTCCCTTTCAGTGTCGGTAAAATCAACACCAGATCATGAGTAGGAGTCACTTAGGCAGTCATGCTGTGCCAGCAGCACAATGCATTGGTCAAAGGTAAAAGCCCAGATAATTTATAGTTTAAAATGAACAATGTGGTAAAAGCCACTGAAATCACCTGATACTCTCATAAGCGCTGTCTGCAGAGAAGTAGCCTGGTGGAGAAGGAAAAAAATCCTGGATGTGCATAGTGTTGCAACTGAAACACCTTTGTTGGGGAGATGGATGTTTTGATAAGACTGATGTCTAACTAGTGAAACCTTAGTGCTTCAGCAGTCCTTAACAATAGCTTGGTTTCTCTGGGACTGTTAGGAGCATCTTTCTTCTTTAGAACAACGAAGAGCATCTCAGAAGCAAGGTTCATGACTCATTTCCATACCTGTCAATGGCCTTTGAGATTTGCGTTAAACCAGTACACGTATTTATATGTGTATTTATTAATGAATACGTGTATAGTATGTGTTTCTGCATGTGGGAGCTGGGGGGAGAGCGAGCGAGAGTGAGAATCCTCTATATTTCTAAGTGTAAACTCTGCTTACATTACTGGCAGGGAAAAAAGGCTGAGGGTAAGTCTGGATCTCCAGGGCCAGGTTTCATGAAATAGTCTTGGTTCAGGTCCTGTCCATCTACCCAAGGCAGATCAGAAGCAGAAGCTGAGGTTGCTCAGGGCTGCTGAGATTTTTCCCTAGCATTAGAGAGGTGGTCAATTCTAGATTTAAATGTGGGGCCAGGCACATGTGGAATTTTGAATTACCACAAAGAAGTGATGCTTATATTAGCTGACTAGGGAAGTGAATCAGATGGAGTGCATTGTTATCTGATGTAAACTTCTGTGTTCAAAGTTCATTGCAAGAATCTGAAAGGGTGATGCTTTGTTTTCAGTGAGATAGGGGTTAGCCTCAGCTCAGCTTTTCTCTTGCTCTCTGCATGGGATAGGGAAAGAAGAATAAATTGATTTAATGGCTGCAAGCAGGGGTTTTGAGATGTGTTGAATCCCATGGTTATTGTAGAAATTGCAACGTGGGGGAAATTTCATGTTTTGTTTTACGCCTGCCTGCATTAACTTACTCTGCTTTCTTGTTATAACTATGTTTCCTTGAGGAAAATCATTGAATCATTTAGATTGGAAAGAACCTTTAAGATCATTGAGTCTGACCATCAACCTAACACTGCCGAGTCCACCACTGTCCCTAAGCACCACATCTACACGTCTTTTAAATACCTCCAGGGATGGGGACTCAACCACTTCCCCGGCCAGCCTGTTCCAATGCTTGATAACCCTTTCTGTGAAGAAATTTTTCCTAATATCCAATCTAAACCTCCCCTGGTGCAACTTGAAGCCATTTCCTCTTGTTCTATCGCCTGTTACTTGACAGAACAGGTCAGCTTCCACCTCTCTGCAACCTCCTTACAGGTAGCTGTAGAAAGCGATAAGGTCTCCCCTGAGCCTCCTTTTCTCCAAGCTAAACAACTCCAGTTCCCTCAGCTACTCCTTATAAGGCTTGTGCTCTAGACCCTTCACCAGCTTCATTGCTCTTTGGACATCCTCCAGTACCTCAGTGTCTCTCCTGTACTGAGGGGCCCAAAACCGAACACAGCATTCAAGGTTTGGCCTCACCAGTGCCAAGTACAGGGGGACAATCACTTCCCCAGTCCTGCTGGCCACACTATTCCTGATACAAGTCAGGATGCTATTGGCCTTCGTGGCCACCTGGGCAGACTGCTGGCTCATATCCAGCTGGCTGTCGACCAATATCCCCAGGTCCTTTTCCAGCAAGCAGCTTTCCAGCCACTCCTCCCCAAGCCTGTAGTGTTGGGTAGAAGAGTTGTGTTCCCAGCGCAGGACCCGGCACTTGGCCGTGTTGAATCTCATACAGTTGGCCTCAGCCCATCCATCCATCCTGTCCAGATCCCTCAAAATGTATTGCTAAGAGTAGCTGCATTTATTTCTGATGAATCATGCCACTGGCATGCATCTTGATAGTGTATGTTTCTTCTGTGTGCTTAAAGGTCTGGGTATAGGAACTTAATTATTTGTGTGTTCTGTCTCACCCAAAACCTAGTAAGAATAACTCTGAATGTTTCCACCAGGGTTACTAGGACAGGGAATCTATGTCCTTAATCTTCCTCTCCTGTCTTCCTGTTATCATTATTTCTTCATGTGGGAGGAGATTCTGCAGCCTCATGTCCAGAACCTGTGGAGAGGTTAGATCCCCTGTTGTAATCTCTCAGTGAACCCAGCTGCAAAGCTACAAGTCTTGTATCTGGTCCTAAAGGCACACCAGCTCCCATGGTTTCACAAAGCTGAAACATCTTCATAATTGAATCTGGTAATTTCAGTTGTACAGTCAAAATTCTTCTTGGGAGCATCTCTCAAAAGTCCCTAAGCCTTATTGGTGTCTAAAGAGCTTTTAAATGTCCCTAACTGTCTTAATTTCTGCTGGCTGTTCATTTTTATGTTGATTGGCTGAGTACCTACCAGAGAATTTGGATCAGTTATGGTTTCTCTCAAATATGGGTAGTAGTTTTATGTGCATAACAAGGTGAAGGCAGTCTGACTATCAACTGAATGTGACTCTGTCATTTTTTGTGGTGTACACAGATACCTGTTGGGAATGGGAAGACAGATAATTTAACTTGCATCTTTTGTCTACAGACTAGCTCATACTCCTAACAGGAGTTCTAAGAGGTATGTAACCTACTGTTGTTAAAATACTCTACTGGTAGCATAAATATCAGTCTTTTGGAAATGAAATTGACCATTACAGTCATGCTGCTTCTGAGTGACCTGACTTGGCTGCTGTTTTGTGCACAGCACCCAGAGCCCTCAGTGAAATGAGCTGAACGTGGTCTTCAATTCTAGAGAGAAACAAGCCCTATCATGGGCTGCTACCTGTTCAGAAATAGCACTGGTCAAACATTAATATTGCTGAAAAACTTCAAAACAACCGTCTTGTTCCATTGCGGTGAAGGAGTATTTGGTTGATCTTCAAAGGTGCTCTGCAAGAAAAATCTATCTGTCATGTAAATCTGACAGCCTTGCTTGGTTTTGCTTACTCTTAAGTTTTGTGAACTTTAAATACCTAAAGTGCCTCGACTCTCAAATGTAGTTATTTAGAGGTGTAGGCCTGGAGTTTTGCCTAGTGTAAACCTGTAGTGATTCCAGTGAAATCAGAGGACTTAGCCTGGATTTACACCAGTAAAAATGAGAACAGAATCTGGCTATGCTCTCTTCAGCCAGCAGCATTAGATGAGGTTCAAGGAAAGAGTGCTGTTTTGCTCTTGCTACCAGTACCATATGTCTTTCTGGTTCACTCTCTCTTACAGAGCCTTAGGAGAGGCACAATCTGCAATGAACTGAAGGAAGCTGTATCCAATTTATGTATTTAGGAGATAATGATCATAACAGAGTTATTCTGTCCTGAAGGCAGTTTCCATGGTATATCACATATACTATGGGGTAGAGTGACCTGTGCCTTTAAGGTGCTGCTTCATAGTTCAGTTTCTTTACACCTTTTTTGCTGAAACTTAGGGAGGATCTTTCCAGGGTGTTATGGGAAACAAACTGTGAATTATAGTTATCTCTAGGAATAAGGTTTTGATAATACTTACCCCAGAAACTGTTTCTAGAAAAGGGTCGGGTGACACAATGCCTTCAGAGGTTTTTTGGTTTCAAAGTTCTGGTGCAAAGAGGGCATGTTTGCAAGAAAATGAAACGAATAATCCATGATGTAAACACTAAGTGAGTTAAAACAGTTCTATTTGTTCAGGAAAGCTTTTGACTGGGCTACCTGTGTAAGCAGCAAACTAAGCTTGAGAGAAACTTGTGAAACTGTTTTGACTCACTGCAGAGGGTGGTTAAAGGTGGCCAGAGCAGAACTAGTGGAAAGGCATGGAGAACAGGCTGAATTGGTAATGACGTCTGATACCAGATTGCGTATGCCCTCTATGATATGATCCCTGACTGCTTCCATCATGCCAGAATCCAATTTTAACTGAAAAATGGCTTTGAGTTTGAAAGGCAAATTAAAAGTGATAGATTATTTAAATAAAGTAGCCCTTTGTGTGTGAATGACACTCAGCTAATGACAGAGCCTTAAACTGCTTTTTTTGTATTTGTGCATTTCTTTTTCAAGCTTCCCTCAACTCCTCTTGAAAATTGCTCTCGGGCAGTTAGCTAAGGAGCAAATTTCTCTTTCTCTAACATGTAGTCTGCACAGGCAGCAGTGCTTTCCCTTTTCTCTCCACCCCCATACTGGTGCTGAGTTTTATAGGCTTTTCTGCAGTGGTTGCCATTGTACAAAGTGATGAGAAATGGGCTGTTGGAATTTCGTCTTAGCAATGAGAAAGAGAAGGAAATGGCAAAAAACAAAGGACAAGAAGATAAACTGCTTGTGAAAAAGAAGGAAGAATGAGGGACAGGGGTTATTGCTGTTACTTTACAAGTTCAGCAGTTTCCAATGCAATGTAAGTAACTCTCTATAAGGTATCTTTCTAGTAAGAAGAAAAGGGATTTGTTGAAACAGCAATGACTAAGGGGCATGTTTGTTTTAATAACTTCTTTTTCTAGCTACCTCTATTTTGGAGAGGCATAGTTTTGTACCCATCTAAATCAAAATTAGCTTGACTATAAAGCCATATAGTCACATGATTATAGAATGGTGTGAGGGGAGAAGGAGATTTATCATGCAGAGAAAAGAACAGTCAAAGTATATAGACTTCTGCTAGCACAGCAAACCCTTGCCCATTTGAGAGCTGTAGAAGTAACTTGAATGGAAACCATGGCACTCGGTATTTGCACCAAAAAAAACCCCACCCTAGAATTTGTTGTTAGAAAACTTTTTCTTAATGTGGAGATTTGGCTGACAAAGGTGGCTTGTCATCCTCAGAGGCTGTCCCTACAGGACTCATATGAACCAACATTTTCTGAGAACTGGACCATCCATTTGCAACAATGTCATCCTTAAGATAAAGGCTGTGCTGTACTGCTTTATGGCTCTGTCCCTCAAAGTTTGATAATCAGCAGTGTAGTGGTCGTGGCCTTGTAACTGTGCTGAGGAGTGACACCACCATAGAAAAATCTTTTAACTAAGCCAGCTGTTCTCAGTATGCATAAGTGTCATCTGTTTTTACAGTATCCTGTGACTTTAGCATCACTTGAACTTCTACAGTTTTGGAGTAAGGATTCACTGTGAGATTATTTAATGACAAAAACATCTAGATTTTTCTTCACCTTTTCTTGAGCAGTAGGTTCTCTGTGTAATGAGTTTGCCAAAGATGTCCACTTTCTTCAGGCATCTTTTTAATGAAGCCAAAGGCTAGTTAACCGAAATTGGTGGTGTTCTACAGTTCATCATGCTCTCTGTTTAGGGCAGTAGATAGAATACTGGTCAATGGAGAAAATGTAATTTATGTGGCCAGAAAGTGTAGTTTCTGCTCTGCAACAAATTCAAAATTTGTGCCCTATGTACAAGGCCTTTTATCGCCTTTGTGGTGATAAGCATCTAGAAAACATTTAGTGATGGATCCTCTCTGACTTCTGTACATACTGACGTTAAGTTTATGGTATCATGGTAGTAGCCGATTCTTGGGAAGTCCTTGAAAGTCTCTTTCTAACTGTTTGGAAGCCATGGAGCAGCTTTGCGGTGGATTCCTGTCTGTCCTGCTTGCTCTTTTCCTGGAACGTGAAAAGCGCATTAAGTGGCAGTTAAGAGGGGGCGAAAAAATGGGGTTTTGGTGGGGAGGGAAAGGGGAAGCTCATGTTGATGGCATGGTTCACAGAGTTCTTCAGCGCATAATACTGATTTATTGTTTTGGTAGTTTTACCATATGGGAGAGTCATTCTTAAATGAGCTAAATTCTTTAAAATAATCTTAAATTCTTAAAAAGAGTTATTCTTAAAGCCTTATCTATGAAATGAGGATGAAGGTGGTAGTTTGATGATACCTCGTGTGTTTCGCTTATTAATAAGGTTCTTATCCAGTATCTGCTACAGTCAGCAGTGGTGCAAGGCCAAAAGCATACATGCAGCAATGAAAGAATTCATAGTTTATACTAAGTTCTGTTCCTAGAGTGTGTGTGCTCCGAAGTGTATGCAGTAGCGTTATATAAACTGCAGTGTTCTTTATAAAAGGTGCGTTTCATTTTTGTAACCTAGTAAAAGAGAGCAAGTGAGATGAGACTGATAGAGTCATGATTTAGACTGTAGAGGACATTTATCAATCTGACAGAATTACCAGCATAATTGCCAAGCTGTAGGGCAGGATGGAGGTGACTCTGTGATCTCACACTTGGTGGAACTGAGGCTTGAAGTAGCAGAAATCCCACTGCTAATGGTGGAAACATGGGGCTGGGAGCCAACTGAGTGTCCCCACCTGAGCTAAAAAGGTTTCTCCAGGTTAGGAAACAGGTACCTGATCAGTGCAGGACAGAAAGATTGGGGGGTGGGGAGAAAGGGGGTGGGGTGTATCTGATCTTATCTTGTCTTTTCCCACCCCATTTTCCTTTATCATCCTCCACCACAGAGACACACACGCTTCGGGTGTAGCTGCTGTATTCACATCCACTCAATAGATAAATACTTGGTTTCTCTGCACTGTTTAGTCTTTCTCTCGGCAAAGCTATTTTATCTGCAAAGCTGCAAAATAGATTTTAAAAGACCCCATACTGTGTGTATGGTAGACATACACTGAAGTGTACTGATGTCCATGGTTCTGTATACACCTTATTTTAGAAAAGCAGATTACTGTAGTATGGTCTTCAATTTGCAAGCACGTTTTTGTTGCAACAGACTGTACTTGAGTCTGAGGGAACTATAAGGTCTGACCATGGGCCAAGGGCCTTGTTGTTAAGCCTAGCACAATTATTCAGTTGCTCTGCCTTTGTGATCTTTTATTTAAGCGGACAGCTTTGTAAAATTAACAACTACAACTAATAGCAAAAGAAAAAGGCCACTCTACAAGAATGCGTAGTAGTTGTATAGGTTTCTCAAATGTCAATGAACTTGTTTGTTCCAGTTGTAGTGCAATCAAAATGCAGAGAATGCCAAGCTGGAGGTCAGAGAGGAAAAGTCATCTTTCTGCTGCAATTGCACATGTCTGCACTCTTGTACTGCTTTATGAATTTTCATCTTCCTCCTTGGTCTTCTGTAATTTGTCTAACTCCATTCACAAACTTATATGGCCTTAACCACTGTAATACTGGATTTATGGTATTGGAGATGGAAGACTGACAACCACAGGGCACAGATAACTTATCTCAGGGGCAGTGTAAGAGCAAGGCAATCTAGCTGTGCTGTCTCTTCACAGTCCCCATCCCTGGTTCCTCCTGTGTCAGCAGCATAAGTGTGTGTGAGGTACTAATCTCTGCCAGTGCTCCTGTGCGAAGATTGTCCTTCTTGACCTAGATGCGCTCCCCGCCTCTCTGCACTGCCTTTGCAAAGCAGTCACACTGTTCAGGACCATCTGTTGTGTAATATTTTTGAGTGGTATTTCTTTTACCTGTGGTCACAACTTTTTAAGCCCTTGCTCACATTTTACTCTAACAAAAAATTTAATGGAACAATGAAATGGTGGGGAGGGTAGGAATGAGCCAGTATTTCATGGTATAGCTTGTTTGTGTGTAAGTCAAAGTCTGTGAAGGACCTCGCTGTGTGTCAGCAACTGAGTGGACGCTGTGAAATGAAATCCTGGGTGTCTGCTGTTGAGACAACTGCAGGCATGTTTTAGCTGCACAAAGTTTCTAGTTATAATCAAAATGAGTGGATGCAATGATCGTGTACCACTTTCAAATATTTTAGCTCTATGTAATCAGAAATGTGTATGGTAATGGTACGTAGCCAAGGGAATCTTTTACTGTTGCTACGTGTGCTGCACTTACTGCATGTATATGGAAAGTCACCAGAGCACTTTTCACTAACACTAAGTAGATATAAATAAAAGAAAAGCTGTTAAATTTGAAGCTGGCAAAGTAAATGTCATGAATATGCTTCAGTGTTGAGTGCAAGTAAATAACAGATGTGTTGTCAAATTTATTGGCCTATATTTGTAGCAGGAGAAATGAAATTAAACATGCACCACTGTGGTAATGCAGACAGTATTGATATTGCTAGAGGGATTTAATCTGTGGCATTATCTAGAATAAACATTCTTCCTACAAGAAAAAATAATTTATATTCACTATCTCGAATCTATCAGTCCTTCTATCCTCACCAAGTCCACCCTGCTTTTTCCCGTTTTCCCACTACTACTCTTCTTAAGTGGATGTTGGCTTCCTTATCCCATGGGAGTGGGAGCACAGTGTTGGGAGGCAAAGCTGCACATACTTGTGTGCAGCATTGGTGGTTGCAGGCTCTGGCTGACTACTTCAGAGAATTTTGCCCCTGCAAGTCGTTTCCATTAATTTCTGAAGGTCAGGTGCTGATCTTTTCAGACACCAGCAGTTTGCGAAGCAGGTCTTTTCATGCTGGTAAGTGGGCAAACACTTTCCAAGTGGCGACAACTGTGTCCGCCTTGCTAGGGACAGGCAAATGCTAATGCTGTCATCTATAGAATGGGCATGTGTGCTTTAACATTGTCACTGGGCGTTAGCAGTGAGCCTGAAGGTAATTGCATAGGCTTCTTTCCCCTGCTGCAAACAGCTCTGTTGTAGTTTCACTTCTCCATGCCTGAGAGAGGATGAGTTGTGAAAAGCTAATCCTACACCTTGGAGAGTTAAAGAGCTTAAAGAAGTGGAGGGGAAAAAAATCATGAAAGTAAAACAAAGTAAAGAAATCGTGTAAACAAATTAATTAATTGTCTGGAAGTGAAGTGTATGTTTGTAATTTTGCCCTTGTCGAAGGGAAATTGAAGTTCATTATGTTCACTGACTGATTTAAAAGCTTTTTCCTGCACAGCATCACCTAGAGAGAGAAAGAGAGGGAGGCCCATTTGGAGCTCACACATTGGCTGCAGCTTCAATTAAAACAGGAATTCATTACTGGAAACCTCCAGAGAGAAGGCTGTTACTTCACTCTTCGGTATGGGGAGGAGGCTGCATTTTCTTTTGCTGATTCACTCTTTTGTTTCAGTGTGAAGCCTTAGTTTTTATACTAAAATCATTTCGGTTCATGCTAGTAATAATCTTGAGATGCTGATAAAGTTAAGAGATTTGAAACCATATTTGGAGACAGGCTGTGCTATTTTTTGCTAATATTTACTGTGTTATTTATGTGAACAGAGATAGCATAACACATGGAGGGAAGGGAGGGGACTTACAAAATTCAGTTTACCGCATGTTATGAATTCTAGGGTTGATGCTGAGTGAATCTGGTCACAGAATAGCAATTAAATATTTCTCATTAGGTGCATATGTGTTATTTCAAAATCCCACAGTGTGCTCATCAGCATCTTCAGTTGCCAAATGCAAATGCCTTTAATACATCTGACCATTGATGTCTGGCAGATGCCCAGGCTATGTTCCGTTTAGGACCGTGGAAATGTGTAGGGAGGGGTAGGATCCCCTTTCTCTGAACCAGATAGGACAAAACTGTTGGAAGGAAAAGTACGTGTTTTGGTGAAAGCTTTTGATTTTAAATTTTGTTTCAAAGGCTTTCCAGGTTGTCTGGCCAGGAATGCTTAACAAGCCTGCTGTAGAGAAGTGAGCTCAGGGTTTCAGCTTGTTGCAGTCGGCCTGTTTTATCTCTTATCCTTTCTCTTTCTCTCTATAATAGGAAGCCCACTGGGGTTTTATTTTTCTATGAAGCACCTACAGATGGTTGCCTTGTCCCTTCCTTTTGTTCATTGTGAATGCAAAGACATAGCTAAACAAGAAGAGCACAGCCCCCTTCCTGGAATTAGCAGATATTAAAGCAAATGCTTTTTCCAAAAGAAATATGTCTGGCAGTTCTCCAACCCTTTCAGCAGGTGCAGTATGCCTGAGGCTGTGCCACACGTACATCTCTGAAATATTGTAGCCCACTGTTTTGGACATCAAAGCACTTCAGGGAAGGAAGTGCATGTCTTTATATGCACAGATGTATTAGTCCTCTGTGGTCAGTAATATACACTGATTAATGAGCGCTGGATCTGGGTCAAGAATTTTCTAATTGGAAATGTTAATTTCCTAAAAGAAAAAAAAAAAATCCAGATGAGTGTTTTGTTTTGGAGACATCGTTGAACAAAACCAAGTGGATTTTCGATGGAAATCTGTCTAGCCTCCTGAAGGGCACCCATCCAGCTGCCTGCATGCCATGTCTTTTCCCTTCTTTTCTGGTAGTCTAAAGAAACTGCTTGGAAAGGTCCCAGAGGTGTGTGATAGTGATTACTTCTTAACAACTGGCCTGGTTGGGAACTTGGGACATGGAGATCTACAGACTCCTAAGTTCCTGATTTCATTTTGGCTGAGGGTTTCCAGTGCCATGAAATACAAAAGGATCATATCCAGAAATGCTTGGAAAAGGTTTCTACAATTTTTTAGGCATCTAGGGAAAATAAGAAGCATATTTCATTTAGGGAGCAAAAGTACTTTTTGCACCAGGAAAGCATTTGTGCTTCTAAAGCAAAATACCTTTTAATTTCTATAAAAACTCTTTTACAAGTGATGGTGAGATAGGTTTTTTTTTTAAAATTTTATTTTCCTTTACCCCTAGCCTTGATTTTTTCCCCTCAAAGACGAAATTCACTTTTCTTCAGATTTCGGGGCACATCCCAGTGTAGCAGTGCATTTGTTTCAAATGAAAAAAGTCCTAAGGTGTGTTACATCATCTGAACCCAGCAGTTCCTGGGATGCAAGTCAGAGGAGTGCCAAAGAGGAGGAGTACACTAGCCAGGTCTCCATAGCAGAACTCTGCTCTGAACATCTTCATTTCACACACTTGTTTTGACCCCCAGCCAGTTCTGACTCTTGATCAGTCCTGTGGCAGAAGACACTGAAAGTGGGTTGGAGGATGGAATTTAGGTCCATACAGGCAGAAGGCATAGGTGGATTTATGCTAAAAAGTCAAATTTGTGGAAGAGGTGGCATGAGTGGGATTTTGAAGTTTTTTCCCGTCAGTGGGGCAGTGAACTCTAAATTTATGATGACAGGACACTGATCAAGTTCTTCAGTGGTGGGGAGAGGATGAGGCTGATTAAAAGGGAGAGAACGCAAAGATTTTTCAGTCCAGTCTCTTACCCGACCCATGTATTTGGCTCTTCCTTCTGTGTCTTTTGATTTTTGTTTTTGTTTTTCTTTTTAATATTATGTCCTTGGGTCTGGGCTATCCTTTGTAATATTTGCACAGCACAGTCGTGTCCTGACCTGTGGTCTTTTCTGTGATGCAGCAGTATAAATATTTAATGATGATAACAACAGAGAGCATGCTTATCACTTGATATTTGGGAAACATAAAGCTGGAAATTTTATTATTTCAGCAGATCTAGCTGTCTTTCCAAGAGAACTACAGACAACAAATACTAGTTATATTGTCCATATAATATATCCTGGCTTCTCCTTTGCACCCCCCAAGTAAAAAAAAAAAAAGCAGCCAATTACCAAGCTTCTTTTAGTTATCATTAATGTGGCAGAAGTTCAGATCCATTCTTGCTATGTCAGAACAGATTTTCTTATTCCCTGCTGTCACCAGCATTTTCAGCTTATTAATGTTGTCATACTCTCCCCCATTAGCCTGCCCATATGTTACAGAAGTGTCATTATTAACTGATTAGTGCTGGTTCAAATGTTTGTGATTTCTCCAAGGTTTTTATTCCATTTACCTCCTAGCCCATGGCAGTGTTCAGCAGCAAAACACCTTGGAGGTGTGTGTACCTCCTAAGGGTTTGTACTCTAGTGTGTTTCATTCTCCCACTGCCTTGTCCCACTTCAGTACAGATGCTAGGACCGCAGATCATAAAGGGCCACCCACATGCTTCTGCTTTTAAAATCATTAAAAAAAATTAGCGGCAAAATTAGAACAAGGTTGGATGATGGGGGTTTGATCACAAAGAAATGGCTGAAATAGAAAAGGTCTATAAAGGGCAGTGAACATTAAAAGCAGCTCATGGAAATGAGTGTTGGGGGGATTGTTCTATGAGAAGACATGAAGAAAACAGGTTTTATGCTGGGAAGGAAGAATTTTAGAAGATATAAAGGTGAAGATGAAGATATAGAAGATGATTGGGGAAGGTGAGATTGTGTTTGCAAGGTGATGAAAGCACAGAATCAAATTTCAACATCATTTAAGATGGATGCAACCTGAATAAACTGTGGGTTGTGTGCAATCTAGCAGAGTGTGTGCAGCTTTGTGTTTCTACACTTGGCAAGACATTCAGGACAGTCACTAGACACTTGTAAGTATTTCTTCCACACCAGTTTTTATGTTTCGGTGAAGGTGCCCTAACTTTATTTTTATTGGAATATTTGTGATGAGGCAGCACTGACTCATCTGAGCCACATGGATAATTTTATTCATTTTTATCAATAGCACTGTAATGCGATGGAACCCTAATAATGAAACAAGGAGTTCATTGTCCACCTTGGAAAGACACCAGGAGATATTCCCTGCCTCAGTGAACTTATGATGTAAGCATAAGGTAAGAGGCAGGAAATGAATGAAGCATGAGCTTCATGTGCGTGCATCAGGGTGCACAGAGACGCAGGGATGGTAACGGCCATTATGAGAGTAAATAGGCAATAGTCTTTGGAGATAATGAGTTTTTTGTTGCTTCTACCATTGACTCTTTTGGCAACTGTGTATCCTCTCTTGTAGGATACCTTTTTGGGCACCAGTGCTGTGGGAGTTCCCAATCTCCTGAAAATACTGAATGTACTTTAGAAGCAAAGCGAGTAAAGTCCAGGGTCTGTAGGGAGCAGTCTGGGGAAGGTGATGTTTAGTATGTTTGGTCTGAGTACGTATTCTTGACTGGTGTCCAGCTAGAGCAACAAGCCTGACTAGCTTATTGCTTTTTCTGTAGGATTTCTTAGCTTTCTGTGTTGGTGTTTCCCTCTCGAATCCTTGAGATACGAATGATTTAGTCTTGCTAGCCTTACTTCTTACTGTAACTTTTACCTTTTCTGTCTTTCTGCATTCTTTCTCCTAGCTTTCTCAGCTGTATCATCCAAGCTTGTGCAACTGTGTCATATCAGAGATAGGCCTTGGATCTTTGATACACAGTTAGAAAAATCTGTTAGGGAGGTCGATGGGAAAAGCCTACAGCAGTAGTTACAGGGGAAGAGGGTTACAGCATGCCAAAGAATAGGCTTTCCTGGGAAAGCATGGCAAACCACTTGGCTAGTATTTTTAAAGTTAGTGTATGACTGGGGAGTTGTAAGTGTCAGGATAATTGTGGCAGGTTCTTGGTGTAAAAGAATAAGCAGCATCGTTGTCTACATTAGCAAGTTGGATGGCAGAATAGGAAACTATCGGTAAAGTGAAAGCGTTTTTTCTGAGGATGCAGTGTCCATGTGGGCTGCTTCTGGGCTAATTCTAATGTGAGGCTGAGGAGCAAGTTGCTGTCCATTATAGGAGTATGTTAGGTGTGCTGGAGCTTGTCTTTCAGCTCACTCTCATTCTGTGGTGTGAAGCAAATCCTCAGAAGTGGAGACAATTGGATGATTTGCTTGAAGATGCCCTCCTTGCGCCACTTTACTTCCTTGTCTGAACTAAATGTTTAATGTTGACATATGCAGTAACTTTTTACAGGTTTTGCTTCTCTTTTTAATCATGCCCTAACTATTAGCCAATACGTATTCTTGCAGTGAGTACACACAATTAAATTATACTGTAGAACTGTTATGGTTGAAAATTTGACTTTGCAGGAGAGATTTGGGGCTTTCATTCTTTAACCTGTGCTTTTATTCTGGTTGTTACTTTATGGCTTAGTCACTCATTCCCTACATTGTATGAATGAATGCTTACTTCTGTATGACGTTGCAAAATTGTTTGCTGTTGCAAAATTAACACCACACAAACTTCCTTGCGTGACAGAGCAATTCTGATTACTAGTTTTAGATTAAATGGTAAATGTAAGCACAGCCATAGCAAATCCAATTTTACACTAGGCCATTATATGGCACACATCTGGGAGGCACTTGCCCTGTACTCATCTTTAATGCTGTGTAGAGTCAATGTGACTTCAGGTCATCTGACCTGAAGTAGTCTTTATAGCAAATGTCTTGCGGATGGTAGCCAAGGGAGAGCTACTGAGTTGTGAAAGAAAATACAGTGTATTTGCAGGCTGTTGTTGAATTGTGATAGTATTAAGTGTCCATAAATCCCTGGATGTTGGCCAATTCTGCTAGACTGTTGTTTTTCAGATGCCTGAAGTTAGGCTGCTTGGTTATTGCCACAAGTGCCTGCCATTGAAGGATATGTTTCCAAGACTAATAAACAAGTATAACTCAAGATGCCTCCATAGCGGAAGGGCTAAGGGTTTAAGATGTCAGTAGATGCTCTGAGACTGATCCTATGATCTATACTGTAATAAAACTTGCAGTGACCCAGCTGTGTTTGTGCAGACTTGAAGTGGAACCTGTTTTGGGGTTTCCGGTACACAGCATCAGTTGGCTTGGCTGTTTTCTGAATTCATCTTCAGCTGCCCTTCTCTCAGACTTTGGCCAAAGGATGTAGGCTGTGCATATGGCACTCTCAATACATGACACAAATGTAGGCAAGGGGGGAAAAAAACTAAACAAACTGGGAGTGAGGGTGATTCAAGGTGAAATTTTTTGCTTTAAAATGAAACATGCTAGTGTGTATTATCTGTGGAGCCTAAGGGTTGATACAGGGGGTCACAGGAGAGCTCAGAGTTGCTCAGAATTAACAAAATAAATCCCAGTTGCCAATTCAGGCTCTGCAGCTGTGACCAAGAATGACAGATAGATTTTCTTTTCCACTAGATTTACTCTCTGATATCCGAGTTTATCACTCAAGCCAGGACTATTCATCAACCTTCCTGTCGATAATCCAAGCCTAAGTCAGCCAGCTACACTTTTATGATTCACTTCTAAAAAAACCCACAAGAGTGTTCCTGCAGCTTTTGCCTCAGATTTAGCAAAACAGAAGGAACATAGGTATGAGGACCTGTTGTCCATTGAATGGTCTCCAAGAACCGTTGGAGATGATCTATGTAATGATGCACAGTCTCCAGAGGCTGCCAGCTAGGCCCTAGTGGGTTGCGAGCTGTAGTATTTCTCTCTCGCTGCCATCTGTTTAATGGCCATCCATTTAAAAAAACAGTGACTAATGAGCGAGTGAGCCAGTCCAGTTGCTACTGGAGAAGGGCTGATGTTGCAAAAATGGATGCAATAGTTGCTCCCTTAGAGAATCTCATTACTATAGGAACCGTGGTGACCTGGCTCCCTTTTTAGCCTTGGAGCACATGCGTATGCCCCTGGCACAGTATGGGTACACGGGCACAGTATTTTCACAGAAACAGTGATGGCTACTGTGAACTCCATCATAGCAGAGGTACCGGGATCATACGTGGATGTTAATGAACAGGCAGAAACTCCATATTTGGAGGTTGATACTAGAACTCCTGTGGCTAAGGCCCTGCTTATCTCTGTTGTCCTAGATTAATCCTGACCCAGCCTCTGCCCTTCAATTAATAGCATAACAGTCTGCACTTTTAGTTGCTGCTTCCTGAACTTTACATGTCTCAAACAACACTGGGATCTCTTACCAACAGCTGAGCATCCAGTGTTTGTATGCAGCCAGAATTTTAGTTCAGGAAAGTTGTGCGACGAGGGGGGAAAAACATGCCAGGGTAGAGGTCCTGAACCCAGCACAGCCAGCACCGGCTGCAGCTCCCTCTGCTTTGTCCTGGTTGTCTTCCTCTCTTCCCTCATCCAGGTTTTGCCAGCGTCTTAAGCTGCTCAGAATCTCAGTGTCTACATGTATCCTATCTGCTTACAGCGTGAATGAGCCTTTCTGAACCTGAGCTCATCGTTTGTCATTCGCAGCAGGTGCCACTTGTTTTCCCTTTTCTGTTGACACAGACAGACAAGAAGTAGTTATACTCCTTCCCCCCACCTCCAGCCCTACAGTAAGTACTGAAGAGTCGGACATTCTCCAGACCACCTGTCTGCTGCCACCGAAGCCTGGGTCGAATACCCTGAGGGTGCAGGAGCCTTGTACAGAGCTGTTTGATGCAGAGCGCCATGTGGCGAAACGGCTTTTCGAGCCGTGATAGACAGTTCCGCTGGGCTGCACTGCAGTCTCAGGACATCTCGTTTGCTGCCACTGGCACGGTTTTGAGAGAGGAGAGAGAGGCCTCAGATTTCTCAAACACTCTGTGGCAGAGATGGAGGGGTAAAAGGAAGGAAGGAAATTAGGTAGTTGAAGGAGTAAGGAATGTCTATATAAATAAAAAGGGGGAGATGGGAAAGCAAAAGAAACCAGTCAAGCAAAGCAAATGCAAACAGTTTGATCTGGGAGAATTTTTCTTTCGACCAATGTGCAAGAGGGGAGCCATTAAAAATTCCTTTCAATAAGCACTATTTTACGTTAATGGGACTGGTGGAAGTACAGCATTAGTGAGATGATGTATATGAGGGGTTTGAGCTTTCTGACACTCCAGGATTATATTAACATCTTGAAGAGTGATGGGAGAGCCTGGGATGCTGCTGTAACTGCAGTGCTCTCCCTCTCAGCATTCCTCAAGGAAATGGATTTAGTCTTGGCCCTGGGGAAAGGGAAGCATTGAAGTAAGAGCTGCTTGCTGTAATGCTGCAGGCTTTCTGAGTGGGGGTTGAAATGAAGAGAAGTGGAATGGCTGTGTTAATATGTCCTCAAGGTATACCTTAGTATGGCTCTGAGTTTGTAAACATACCAAGTTAATGATGGCATTTGATTCCAGCAGTGGGAGTAGCACAGCTTGGGCAAAGAGGCAACGCTTCACCTCCTCTTGCTCTAAGTGCCAAGTTGTGACCTCAAAGACCTACTTGTTTGTCAGCTTCAGTTCTCGAAGGGTCCAAGAGGAGTAACTGGCTGGTGGAAAGAGTGTATTCTTTTTTAAAAATAAGTTTCCCGGTGGTGAGGTCTGAACCAGGAATCTCCTCAGCTGGGAAGGCAGCGTTCTCTGTTGCCTACAGCAGTGACACTAGGAACTCAAAGCGTCTTCCCAGCTGTCATTAATTTACTGACTGTCTGCTTTCAGTCTCTCAAAATCTGCATCTCAAGTGAGGAGATGGAGTAGCTTCAGTGGAGTTGCTCCAGAGATGAGTTGGTTGTTACTACATCCGAGGACTGCTGTCCGTGGAGAGTTATCTTGTGGCCATGTATGAATTTACCCATATTCACTAGGCTTCCTGAATTAATTGTATTATGAAACTATCTCGGCTGATTAAAGGCACTTCTTTGTACCTATGGATAGAATAGCTGCAAGTTGTCGAGGCAACTGTCAGCCTGGCTGGCTCTCTTCTATTCTGGCTTGCTGTGCAGTTGAGTTCACCAGAAGACAAGCCATTTTTGTCCAACAGATGGGGACTGAAACATGCTAAAAGTCTTGCTATGGTATACCTGTCTTGTGAATCACAATTTCCCATGAGAAAGTACTGTCAGAGTGGCACTTCTTTTCCTCTTTGAATTCCCATAACAAATACAAAATCATGTGTTTTACTCTGAGCTTCTGTGATTTTTGAATTATTAGTTTTCTTAGTCCGTGTACTATCCCTGCTATCACACCTTGCTAGTTCCTCTGAAGATACTGTGATTCTTCCACTCTACTGCTGTAGTCAGTGCAGTTATAATGGTGCAGACAAGTTGCTGGAACAAACTCAGATGTGGTCCTTTTGTCTTTGGATCCTTATCTTTCTGTTGTGCCAGTTTGCATACTACTTCTCATGCCCTCGTTGCAGTCATCTTCATCTGCCTTAGACCTTGATCTATTTCACCACCATCACCACCACCACTTGTGCCCCTCCAATGCCAACGAAGGCTTGTGGTGGAATACTTGACTTCAGAAAACTTATTTGTCTTTTCTTTATTTATTTACTGGAAGTCCTCTGAGTTGTCCCAGCTGGTAATTGTTCACGTCATCTCTGTATCGATTGCTTTTAGAGCTGCTGAGCTCTTATTATTGCAGCTCACTGGGGAGAGAAAGAGAAGAGTGAAAGATCCAGGTCAGCATGGTCTCAACAAGATGAGTCTCATCAAATCTCTTTTCTCCCAGCTGCTGAATAACAGCTTTACTCGTTTTAAATAAAACAAGAAAAGGAACATGCAGTGTGGAGAATAGTAGGAGGAAAAGAGACAAATCATGTATGTTTTAGGGGAAATAAAGGTAGAGGATGGGGCCTGGGCTACCTGGGGCAGTGAGAAAAGTGCAGGATACCTAGCTGCAAAATGTGACAAAGTAGCACTATGATTTACTCTCCCACTGACAGAAACCTCTTCTCCAGTATAGTTCCCACTGTAACGGAAAGAAAACAGTAACAGAAGGAACCATTTTACTGGTAATAGCACATGCAGGATGTGATACACTGTCTACAACCTGCTCACTTCCAAGATGTAATAAAAGACCCTGAGAGGCTAAGTGTTACAATCTCTGATCATTAGATCTAAACCAGTTCCTCTTCATGGATATGTGTGCCTGTATCAAACGTGGCTGAATATAGGGGCTCATGTCCTTTAAACAAACAAAAATGTTTCAATTGTAGGTGCCTGTTGAGCAGTGTTGCCTATGTTAGTAAAATAAAAAGGTCACTTTTGCCATTGATCTTGGTAGTGTATCGCACAGTGATAGCTAAGACAGGTTGTCTTATGTGGAGATGGGTACTGGGTAGCGTGGGAAAGCTGACACAGCTGCCAGAGAGCAAAGATCAGAGTCCCAGCATAGCTGTGTGCTAGCCACACGCAGCCTCTCCTTCCTGGCTGATTTATGGCTGCAGCCCATCGTCCTGTAACAGTGACAGCTGAGAAGACTCTGGAGTACCGAGCCTGATAAGAAGCTCTCTTAAGAGTTCTCATATAAAGATCTGTGAGAGATCAATGGGCTAGAAATCTCACCGGAATGTATTTCCCTCAGGAAGTTGTCATCATAAACTAATTTGGATTTGATCTGTCTATTCGTTTACATGCTCCTTCTCTTCTCTACGGACATACTAGCACATAAACTTGGGGTTATCTAGCTCCGATAAACCGTTCTGCAGACTTCTACCTCCAGCGTTGTCCTAATCCAGGATATACTTATTTCTGTTAAGAAAAAGCAGAACTTGTTTTAAGCTTTGTTTGAAAATTTAGTCTGTTCCTTAGTTCGTCAAATTCGCCAGTCATCTTTTCCTAAGTCTTGCGTATCCACAGAGACAGTCCAATGGCCTAAGCATTTATGTTTGATGCACTTGCAGAAGCTAGCACAGTTTGAGCAGCACCACACTTACCCTTGAAGAAGGGGTAGGTAAGGGGCACGCTGACCTGTGGGTACCCCAGGATATTTCCTTGAAGAACAGCTGACATTAAGAACATGTGGATCTCGGTATGCTTGGTGATTCAGCTCTATTTCTCAATAGTTGTCTGTTTGTTTTGTGTGGAAGAGAATGTTTTTGTGGATGATTCCTTTTGTTGGAATAGGGATAACTTGTGCAATGGATATGTTGAACTTTTCTGGGAGTATGAGGTAATGTTCTGAATTAAACTGTGTATTTGTTATTTTCTTCAGAGCAGAGAGGCAGAAGCCTGTTCTCGGTATTGCACCAGTTGTCAGTGCTATGCATTTCTACTTCTGAGAACCTGGAAAGTGTCTCATTCTTACCATGCAGGATTTTTTCCAGCTGTCATGTGCATGCTAACATAATCATTTAACAGTGCCTTTTTGTTCCCCTTTCTTTTTTCTAACTGGAAGGCAAACTATAGTCGTTCAGAGTTAGGTAGCTGAAGTCAATTCCACAAACAAACTGCATTTCTTCAGTGTCTTTCTCTTTTCTACCCGTGGAACAAAATGGCTTCAAGTTGTGACTGGTATGCAGTAGCCATCCTCTAAAATAGCTCTGTGCCATCCTGACTTCATAGCTTGGGGAAAGAAAATTGTAGCCCAGATGGCATCGTGCAGCAGCCAGACAAAAACCAATCGCTTAAGTAGTGTGTTGGTTTCTTCTTGAATTGTGCAGCAGAAAGAGGGTTGGGGATTGTAAATGTTGCAATGTTATGCTACCGGGGCAGATGTCCAATAAACACTGTTGGAGTTGTTGAGAGCACTGTGGGATTATGTACAGATACAGTTTGCTTGTTGAGCTCTTCTGTGCAGCTGGCTCACTCCTGAAATCAGGTTTTCTTCTACAGTTGTGCAAGGGGTCTGTATGCACGTGTGCATTTACGCAGCCCATCACTATCTCCCAGCTAACATCAGGGGAAAGAAATAACAAGTTGGGGGGATAAGTATTGGCTTTTAGTTTTTCTAAGGTTATCCGTGTTTCTTTATTCTTCCTCAGACTTTCATCCTGCAACTGCATACAAGTAGAAGCATGCAAAGATTCTACTGGGATCAGAAAGCCATGCTGGTTATATTTCCGTTTGCAATTGTAATAAAGGACTCATGTTTAAATGTCACTTCTTTTCATAGGGTGTAGTGCAAAGGAGACCCATCTCTTCTATAGAGGTGTTGCTTCAATGAGGTATATAAAATGAGAACTGTTGTTCCATTCAGAAAAGGCAGCCTGTTTGGTTCAGAGGTATAATACAAAGAAGATGTCAAATGAAAAGTTGAATTATAAGCCTTGCATAATAGGGACTATTATTCTCCAGTTTTAGATGTAATTTAGTAACAAATGCTATAATAGGTGTTCCTTTGACACAGTCTTCTCTTAGGATATTCTTGGACTCTACGTAAATCATTGGATTTGGAACTATCCAGGAGTTGCAAGGTTTGTTTATGATGAAAGCAAAGGTTTTACAAACGACTTTCTTTGGTACTGTCCCACTAGATACAAATTAAGGTTTGCTGTTAAGGGTACGTTCTGCACAGCATGAGGAGTGTCGTATCGTGGTGTTCGTGCATTGGCTTGGATAGACTTTGAGATGTCATTCTCCAACCAAAGTTTGCAACCAGGGAACAAAACAGTTTCAGCGTCCTGTTCTTTCTTGATGTTCACATTCAAGCTGTCCTGCAACCTTGCTGGTCCTGCTGTGCAACACTTGTGTATGTCCTCACATTCTTTCTTCTTTCCTTACACACAGTCTCAAAATTAGTTAGTAGGGTTTGCTACTTAGAGCAGGTGTTTGTGTGCTTGGGAGATTATTCTATTCCAGGAAGGTAGTATATTAAAGCTTGAAATGGTAATTTTTGTTAAACTAAAACAGAAACTTTGGAGCCCATCTCCCATATATGCTGTGCACAGCAGAGGCTGAGGAAAAGTCATTACATGAAAAACATGAAATCTGCAGCCAGTTTTCAGCCTCATCAGAAAGCTCAGATTGCTCCCACTGTATCTGAGGGTGTTATTTACACATAAGCATCATATGTAATGTAGAAGTGGAGTGATATTAATAGGGTAATGTTGGCTTGTAATGGCGTTTAGCATGGGTGGGAGTGAGAGAGAACGGGTTTCCCACAGCAAGATCTTGAGCTGCCGCCACTAAAAAGACAGCTGGGTTCACAGGACCCGCTATATAATAGCACCATAGCGATTGTTCTGACAGGGAATCTGTATTGTCAGACTGCTGTTACTTTGGGTTGTCTAGGAAGATTATACCTTGCCAGGCCAGCTGATGAGTTTTCATAGCAAATAAATGGCACAGCATACTAGCTGTTTCCCGTTTTCCAGTAAATCTTCCCAGTTAGTTCCCTGACTGCGTTTGGCATCTCTGTTAGCTCACAGGAATGAACCCTGGTGTTATCACTGAGCACAGTCCTGTTCTGTAAGCGCCTAGCTTCAGGTGGGAGCTCCTTGCCTGGGTGCTCACTAAGGCTGCAGGAACACGCATCAGCACTTTAGGAAGCCCGAGTACAACATTGTTACTGTGGTCTAGGTGGTAGCAGGCTAAGCGGTTTTTCTTACTGACATAGCTTAATTTCTTTCCTTAAGAATATAGGCCTTGGGGCTGGAAAAGACCTATGGGTCACCAAGCCCAAGCCATTGCTGTTGCAAGTAGCAGTGCCATTTAATTTCTTTCAATAGTAATACTACTCTTGTCTCTTAACTCATTGGATTTCTTCTTCTACTGTGTTTTTGAAAAGCTGCTACAGAACCCGAGTCCTGTAATGAGAAGTCATAGTTTCTAATTTGCATCCTATAGTGTATTTTTAGCCTGTGTAGAGCCATTTCTTTTGGGGCCAGTGTTATCCTTTAGCTTTACTTTTCTGTCCCACTTCACTTTAAGGAAATTTATGGATAGGAAAAGGCTCAGCTTTTTAGCCTTCATTTTGTTAGCTAAATATTTAGGGTAACATGGGTGGAACATAAGATCTCCTGTTGTGCAATTGTTTCTGATTTTCACAACACACACACACTTTCTCTTAGCATCGATAGAAACTGCTATGCCTTGAAAACCAAAAGACTTGTTCTGTAGGGGAAATTAAATTACTTCAGATGCAGACAAATGTTAAATAACACTTCAGAAAAATTTACACCACCCCCCCAATGACCATCTCTCTCTTTCTCATTTTAACTGTGTAGCAATGCTGCATAAATGTTGGGGGTTTTGCATTTGATTGTATTGCTTTTTTTTCTTTCTTTCTTTCTTTTTTTTTTATAAGTCAATATTTCTCTTTGGTTGTATTAACATTTAAAGGGTCCATAAGGACAGTAACAGCACAGATGGAGGCTGAATTCCATCTTACAGGTTGCTGTTGCCTGGTTGCAGAGAGTTGTCTGTAAAATTGGGTTAACAGGACACCATACAAGATCTGGTTGTATTTTGACAGATATTTCTTTCCAAAGCAGAGCTAAAAAAATGTTTATTTTCCTGTTAATGAAAGCTTAATGTTTGCACCACAATTTAGAGTGAAATACATGTCAGGGAGACCTTAGAGCTATCACAGGAGCTGTGATACTATGTTGGTGATTTGTTTTTTTCAGCTAGCCTTGGTGTTTTCAAAGTATTGGGAGGGAAGAAAGAATTGCACAATGAAGTAACCTCTGTAACTTTTTCACTTTGGATTTACATTTGTGTATATCTCATGCTGAGCAGATGCTTATCCTTTGCAAGGACTGTATCATCATCCCAGCAGTTACAGTAAGACTTTGTTTTTTGCTGTTACCCTGTTTAAAACAGAATAACTAGAAGGTTTTCATTAAAAAAAGAATGAATTCAGATTTACGCAGAGATCACTGAAGTCTTAGAGCTGATTCTCCTGCTTCTTAAACCAGTATAAATAAAGACTTCGCATCACTGAAAGAACACAATTTCCACTGTACTATGGTGAGGTCTGAAGCAAAATTGTTACAGTTCGTAATGTACTATTTCAAAATAAGTAGAAGTCTCAAAAGTTATAGCTGGTAACAATTGCCATAGCTCCCTCCCCCTGCCAAACAAAACGAACAAACAAAAAAAGACAACAAAAGGTAGAACTGCAAAATCCAAAATGTGCCATAAGCAACCATAGCTCATTTTTTATCTTGATGTATATGAATTCTGGCTTGCCTTACAGTAACTAAGGATGTGTATGCGTTCTATTCCCTAGTGCATTTAGGTCTTTGCATGTTGTTTTCAATAATTTATCTTTGATTTAAATTTTACTTTAATCAACTCTCTCTCCCAGAGTGGGCATGTCATGGTCATGGGAACTTTCTCACAGATCAAATTCCAATGTTAATATCACCAAGAGTATTTCTTTAAGGCTAAAGACCTGCATTTCTATCCTTAGTAAGAAACCTCTCATGCTTCGGCATTTAAATAAACTGACAGATTGTCAGAGTGCAGGTGACTGACTGCTGTGGAAATCAGTGAGTTTGGAATAGCAAAAACTGAAGAATATTAAATACAGACAAAGATAGCCAACTGCCCATAATGTGCTGTTAATAAAGTTTTAATGCTGCCAAATACTCTGGCTCATCATCACAACATTCAGTGGAGATCCTTGAAGACCATAATCAAATTCTCTTGTTCAGTTGAGAGTATGACCAAGGCTGAAAGTCTTAAAGTAGACCTTCCTGCAAGATGTCTTTTATTCCCCACTGTTTCACGCTGCAAATGGCTACAGAAAATAATACCACATCTCTGTAAAAAATCTCAGAACTTTGTCAAAATTTCTCACTCATGGTAAGTTGGTCTTGCAGTGAAAGGTTAAGAGGATGATGTACATATACAGTTACAGCAAATCACAGCCATGTTCCTCCAGCTTCTTAAAAATGGTTAGTGGCTTTGGGAGGGAAGAGTGAGGACTAGGTTGTAAGTGAGGGACAGAGAAAAAAGAGGACTAGAATAGTAAATTCCTCCCTCCTTTGCTTTCTAATAACTACTTGGCTCTAACACAGCCTCTTCTGCTCAAAGCGGAGACCAGAAATTTGAAGTCAAGCACAGCCATCTTAAACATAAGCCAAAAATTTAAATCCAGGATCAGCTAGAATTCTGGATGACAAATTCAAAGTGTTTGGGTGACAGACAGTTCTGTTGTCTGTCTTTAGCCGTTGATCCTGGATATAATAAACATTACAGAACTTCTCCCTGCTCTGTGTTTTTCTCCATTTGTACTGTTTAAAATTCCTTGAGATGACTGCTTTGGAGAGTTGCTGCACATTTCCTTTCAGCTGCACCAGGTTTGTATAAATTGCTCTTTCCAGTACTGAAGCTGCTCGGTAAGGCATCTTATGTCCTCTGTGTCACAGCATGTGCAGGGAAATTAGAAATGATTTTTGTATGACTGAACCCCATCTCTTGCACCATGAACCCAGAGTGACACACTGGCATCCTTCCTGCTGCTTTTTGCTAATTGCTTTTTGAAGCAGATCATGAAGAAGTTTCAGTGTTTTCATCTGCTGTTGTTGCTTTTGGACCAGGCACATGGGTTAAAGTCAGGCTAATCAGGTTGGCCTGGGGGCCTGCTACAGGCACCCCCTGGCTTGTAATCCTTTGTCACTTTCCCACCAGGCTGGATGCTCTCTTCTGTCCAGGCAGTCCACTGTGGTATTTCTGTTGAGCACTGCTGTGCCATCGTTGTAGGGCATTCAGGTACCCAGGACCTCAGTGGGTCTCCAGTTCCTTGCATAAAAGCAATTTGTAGCTTACTGGTGGTATCTGTGCCTGTTGTATTTTTACATGTAACGGGGGTCAGATTGGTTCAAGGATTGCTTCCACTCAGAAAATCAAGAGTCCAAGGCTTGCTGCCTTGGGATTTGGAGCTCCATAACACATTCATGTAGGGCAAGGACTGTCACCTGATCATAATCGGGTAATCATCTGCTAATCACAGAGGTATCTGAACTCTGTGATAGGTAGCAGCTCCCAGCTTCTGCAGAATTCCCAAACAAATCTTTGTTTTTCCACTACTCTAAGTGCTGCAGCCAAGTCCAGAGTTTCAGGTGATCTTATGCCGACAAATATGCTACCTGTACTCTTCTAACAGCATTACTCATCAGATCCTGTCATCCTGATGGATTTGGAAAGAACACTAGGATTTTGTATTGACATGAGTCATCTCACCCATTTGACCAATTTGGTCACCTCTAAAACCAGATGTGATAGCAGATTAACAATGTACAGAGGCACTACACTTCAGTAGAGGGCAATGAATTGAAAGTAGTGAGAGAGGGCTAGGCTGGAAGAGGGGAGGTGGTGGGTGCTGATTTTTTCAGGACTTTGCATGTCTCTCCTTCATCTAGGAAAGCTGTTAATATCCTTGATCTTTTCTGCCCACAAAGCACCTCTGAGACTCATCCCTAGCAGACATGTATCCAGCTGCATAAAAGTTTGAATAAATATGCCTTTGGAAAAAAATCCTGCTTCTTGACTATTCAAAAAGGGAGAAGGCTGACTTCCCATTCGCAGTCACTAACAGATGTTTGCAGTCAATCACCCACTCACGGTCCAAGTAGGAAGATGCGATTCAGATACAATAGGCTGTCTGCTGGGAAACCGCTCAGTCAGCAAAGCTGCCTTTTCTCATTCTTCTTTTTTTCAACAGACTCACCTTTCTTCCCGGAAAGGAGTAGTAGGAGGAAGAAACCTACACAGCAGGAAGTTGTGCAAAAACAGTTTTATTCTTTTTTGGCCAGTTTTAAGGAAAAGAGCAAAGGCATGTAGGATTTCTTCAGTTCAGCAATGTTGGAAAAAGACTTGTCCCATTCTGACACTACCTTACAACTTTTGATCTGGACTGAAGGGGGAAAGGGAAGGAAAGAGAAAGGCAGTTAATTTAAAAACTTGGTTTCCTCAAGGTTCCTGTGGAGTTATTTCAAACAAATGAATTTAAAAGCTCGTGATCTGTACTTACACTGGGATAGTACTCATATGGCTGCTGTAGACATATGATCAGACTTTTCATATAGGGAAACATACAGAGAAAAATAGGCAGCCATAAAGAGATGAACCGTATGCTGCAGAGTAACGTGTGTGGACTTACTGACACAGAGACAATGTGTAGATATGAAAACAGCTACCTGGCAAAGGCTATGAAGATACTTGGAAGGCATATAGTCACTTCCCATGTAGGCAGCCCGTCTATATCCTAATCTGTAGGCTGTTGTGACATAGCCAGTCTGACTAGAGTAGATACTTCTCACAATCCACTGAGGTCCTCTGATGGTATGAGAAACAAACTCTTCCTTTATTTGGATTTCATTCCTTTCCACAGGGAATATCCTCCAAAATGATAGCAAGGCAGGGGCTCCAGGCCTCCAACACAACTAAATGAAGAAGAAAATCTTTTCCTGTGTACAACCTTACCACATGCCTGTCTTTTTCTGATCAGGACATAGGTAAAAACAAATTATTGTCTGATACGTCCCCAGCCAGAAAGCAGTCAAAAAAGACCAATATATGGTCTGCCTAATAGCTGAAATATTTTGGTTAGAAGCATTTCATGTCCTAATTGATCTACAAGGAAACAGCTTGTTTTGACCTAGGTTAGAGCTGCTGGGTTGGTTAGTATGCTGTGTCATCGAGGTAATGGGTCAGATTTGTAGGTCTCAAGCAATTTTGAACTAATGGTTTGAAAAAGCTTTGTGATCATTCATGATCTAAACCTCACAGCTCTGTGCTTGGTAGATCAGCCTTTTTCCCATTTTATGCAGAAGACAGCTGATTATCAAAGGTACTGACCGTTTCTCTGTTGTTCTTATTCATCAAAAAATTTTGCCTTTGTTTATCACATAAATTAACTTTCTGCTTCTAGACAGTTAAGCTGTGACTCTGTTCTCTTTGTATACCTCCTATATGCAATTTAGAATCAAGATCATTTCACCTGCAGAACTCACCTGTCCCCCTCCTATATCCCTGAATCTCAGGGTTCTTCAATATCCCCTTGTTGGCAGTGCACTGCATCGCCCCTATATAGCTACAGTTTCAGCTTAGCTGTTTGCATACACTCTTGTTTCTGGTAAAGCTATTAAAAGTAAGAGGAATAATACAAATATACACCACTTTGTCATCTTCCCCATTAGATGGGAGCATCTCTAAGCTTATCTTTTGTAGATGATTTACTCAGAGGAGATTTTGATTTAATGATTCTATTTTTTGGTTTTTTTTCTTTGCTTGAAGGAAGATGACTTTTGCTTGGTTATTTGTGGGGGAAGGAGGGAACAAAGGAAAGAAGCTGTATTTTGTCTAACCCACCCTTAAAACTTTTTCCTGTCCGTTATAAATCGTGTGCTTAGATCTGTGAGAAACAGATGCATCCATACATACTCAGCAACAACCAATAGCAGCATCAGCATCACCTATTCAGGAAGCAGAACAGGTAACAGTCCCTGTGCTGTGCCTCTGTGGGAGGGCAAATGAGGTCAGAGAAGAGTGAGATGTCCATTTTTTTTTCCTTTAATATGGCCAGGTTTTATGCTTATGAATTACAGTGAGAAATTTCTTGCACTCGGGAGGTAGGGAGGCTGAGGGGGGACCGGTAGCCTCAGAGCATGCAACAGACCTCATACCTTGGCAGTAGCAGTCATTGCCTGAAGATGGATGGATAATCACTGTGAGCTTTCATAGAGTATTTCACCTTCAGGGTTTGAGTTGGAAGGTACAAAGGTCTTGGACTGGAAGTCAAGGAAGAGTGCACCTTGCTACAAAAAGGGCATTTTGATGTACTTAGTAACATTTCGAACAAAAGTCATGGTGACAATTAAGACCACAGTGAATTATGTGTCCAGGGCTTGAGACTGAAGCAGCAGGGATGGTGGAAGGCTAAGGTATGTTTCCAAAGCTGGCAGGAAGGTTTGAAACAGCAGAAATGGTTTGCCAGAACTGAGGCAGGAATGATCCAGTACTGGAATGGCAGGTCAGGACTCACGTGCATTAACAGAGCGTTGTAGCACGCTCAACTAGGAGCAGCAACGTTGTAAGGTTGAAGCAACATTACAATGCAAGTAATAGCGATGAGTATTAAGTGGGGAAAAGCTACATGGGCAGTGTTGAAGGGTAAGACTGAGCTGAAAAGTAAAGGATGCTGCAAATAAGTTGCAGCATACACCTGAAGTATTGCCACATTGCTTAGTGTCCTGTGTCTGTCTAGAGCTAGCCCTATCCATCTGTAATTTGTCTGAACCAAACTTTTCACCTGCAAAGTAAAATATTCCTCTCCACCTTTAAAAAAAAAAACAACAAACAAACAAAACCAAAAACAGTAGGTGAATACTATTTTGGAAGAGAATACAGTACTCGGTGAAAACCTCAGCATCAGTCTCAAAATGCCTATTCCCCTGCACTTACTTTACTTTGAACTTGACTTTGCCCATAAACTGTTCTGGCAATAGCTGTGTGTGTTGTGTAGCTTTCCTGGAAGTTACTGGCTGTTCGTGCTTGCAGAGAAACAGCTGCTCTTTCAGCGATGATGGCTGCAAAATGAAAGGATTAAGCTGGTTACATCTTTGTAGTTCTGCGTACTGTAAGCAATGTCAGCCACAAGTCTCTGAAGGTATCATAAAGAGGCAATCAATTACCTGGAAATATAGATGGATGCGCAAATACTGTTTGTTGTCATTTAGAGAGTTACTTTCTACTTATACTACTTTTTAGGTGTTTCATTTTCCTTTGTCTGCTGTGGCATAATGCCAGCCGTATTACAGGAGAAGCAGGCTAGATGGGCAAGGTTGGCTGCTCAGCAATTAATTCCTTTTCATTCCAATTGCTTAGTATACAAAAGTGAATTTGGAACAAATTTTAGGCAAAAACAAAACTCAATGCATCTTTGGAATAATAAAAGAAATAACTGCAGTATCCTTACTTTCAGTCTCTGCAAATAAAACTCCACTGGAGGTGTGAATTCATCCAGTCTTCTCTCTCAAAACCAATTCTGAATGTAACCACCAAGAAAGGAAAAGAATTGGTAGGGTGAACAAAAGGTTATTAAAAGGAGGAAAGAACAGCAATTAAAGAAAAGGAAAATGCAGGTACTGCTTAGGGGGAGAAACTTCCTGCTGTTGAGATTCAGCAAATTGGGGAATGTAAACGCTTACATGCTACAGTGGTTTCCCTTGTGTTTGTGCTATGGATTTGGGATTTTTGCCACTTCCCTTTGTATTGCTAGTGATTTGAGTACTATAAAACAAAACAGGCCAAAGCGTTAGGAAATGCACTAAATAATTAAAATGTTCTGAATTTCTGTAATCTCTTTCACCTGAGGACTTTCAAGTGCTTCATAAGCGAAGTACTTCATAAACATCGTATCTTCCCTGAGGAAATGATAACCTGTCTCAGTAACGGAGAATCTAGGGTACTAGTAGAAGGTAGACAGTCTTGCATTGGGAGAGTGGTAAGTGAAATAAATGCCTATAAAATTTTTCATACCTTGTTCACAAGAACATACAAGTAAATTTCAAGTAAATGTTGCTGCTGTCACATGTTACCTCTTTTCCGATTTTCTTGTCATTGGATTTAGTTTGCTCTTCCAGGTTCTTTTTGTGTAAGTAACATTGTTAAATACAAATGAGATAGCGCTGGCCTAAATCTGTTTAATAAAGGAATCAGTAGGAGTTGCATAGTTTTTAACACATAAAAACTGATATTTTGTCAATCTATACCTTTCCTAGTATTGCACATTAAAACGTTGTTACCTGTTGTTGTAGAGAAGGAAAGGAAAAGGTAGAGACCTTTTGTTATTATGACAGAGCATAGAAATAGGCTAGTCTTTTTTTCTTCAACAAAAAGAATGACCTCAGAAGAAGTAGGTAAGCAAAGTCTTCAGAGTTAAACTGGCTTTGTAATGATAAAAATTAATGAACAAGAAAGTCTGAAATAATTTCTGATATGTAAAGATGAAATAAAGGCCCTGTTGTTCATAAGAGCAATCTAGAACATGCCTTAAACTCTGGTAAGATTAGCAGGCTTCCTTAAATGAACATAGCAGTGGAAAGATGAGTGTTTTCTAGCAGAAGCTGAACAATTTCTGTGCTCTTTTCTCTGCTTTGTCTCTGGGTCAGCACAAGCTTATCATTCCATTGCATCAGATGAGACTAGGTCAGCCAATTCTCTGTCATACAGCCTACGCCAACCCAGCCCAGTTTGAGGAGATTGCATTTCATTGATTTGTCTATTTGGCACACCATTTAGGGAGAAGAGAGTGTATTTTTGTTGTGTTTATTGCAATGATCTGCTGCTGTGGGCCATTCCTCCTCTTGTTCATTTACTCACCTGTTCTCACAAAGGAGTCTGATTCTGAGTGAACAGTACATGGGTCAGAACAGCTGGTTTAGCATATGATGCTGTACTCCCTTCTTATAACTGTATTTCTGCTTGATTATTTACCACTACAGTGAAGGAACTTTTTTTTTTCTGTTTTCAGTCTAGAGAAATGTGTGTGTCAATTAGCTGGCACGTCTGAGCATCCTCTCAGCTTTACTTTTGCAAAGAGAAGCCACAATTAAGATAGCAGGTCTTTTGGGGGATTTTATTTGGTAAACCATCCATAAGGAATTTTAAAATTACAAATGGTCAAAACCGTGAATGTAAATACCTGAATCCTCTAACAGCAGATTTTTTAATAAACTGAAGCAATAGCTCCTAGTTCAGCCCTGTATGGAAGTAAAGCAGCAGCCTCAAGTCTTTTGCATTTGGTCAGGTCACTATAACTTCTTTTCAAGAGCAGTGATATTGGTCTTGTTGTATTACATCAAATTCTGGCTTGGGTACAAGATATCTGCTTCCCTTAATTTTACAGGACAACTTAAATTGGTATTTGTTCTTTTTCTGACCTCAGCAGTTGCTGTGTTCTATCCAAGAAACAGCACTATTACGACACTATATGAAGTGCTTTGAGTTCTCTCTCCATATTAAATATATACGTAGAATCAAAGCCATGCCCTCAAATTAAAATACACGCAGTATCAAAGTGTTTTCCTTAAGAAATAGTGCATAATTCCTCCTGTAAAACTTTGCTGTTATCTGTTTCCTTTTTTTTTTTTTTTTTTTTTTTTGTTCTATACTCATCCCAGAATCCTGTTGCTCCTTTTATGTCGGGGAAGTATAATGCTTAACTGAGGTCAACTCGTGGTTCACAAGAGATCCAAAAGAGACCCCTTTCACTTACTCGTGGAATCTCATTTATTTTGTAGAAATTATTTTTGAGCAACAAGCAGACACTAAATTAAGCACCGCTCTTTGGCTCCAGGAAAACATCTTTCTGCTTGTGTTTAATGACAGTTTTTTGTCTTTCTCTTATGTGACATCTGTCAAGTAAAATCATGGGGGGAACAAAGCCATTGCAAATCTTAGTCTCTTCCACTCAAGACTATCTGCATCTGTGCTCCCTGTGCTTTTTCTTATCCGGGGGGGTATATGAATTTGTTAGGTGCAAATGCCAGAATTGTGTATAAAAAAGTAAAAAGCCATTTAAGGTTCCAAATCAATAACAGCTTCTGTAAATTTGAAGGTTTAACAAACAAAATTAGGGAATAAAAATAGTTAAAATTATTTAACGATCAGTTTACCTGTAAGGCTTGATTTCACATTTCAGCCTGTCACCCCTCACCTTTTCTTACAACTTACTTTTACAGCATTTAGTTCCTTTAAGCCCTGAAGACCCATTCAGTTGATGATCCCATTAACAACAGTGAGGACTGATCTGGGGTCAGGATGTCAGCATTTTGCCCAGCTGATGATATACTCAGAACTTGTCTGGTGTACAAGAAAAGTAAAATCTAGCTCATTTTTTTGCAATTATGTTGTCTCTGAATTAATGATTTCAACACTAGTTTTGTCAGTAAATCCAGTAGATATATTGTAGAAAAAAAAAATACTGTAATGTTTTGCATGAAGCCTGCTTTTCAACTCCGAGAGCTGCTTCCAGCAGGTAACGCACCAACTGTATGTTGTCAAGCATTGATGGTTCTGCAGGATAAAACAAAAAAGCTTCTGGTATTTGGTCATACTTCCTGAGAGAGGAGCAGCATAACTCAGGAGAACAGTGCAGTGGAAAGCAAAAAGTAAGGTGGTAATTAGAATATTATAACCTGGAGGTCTGCTGCCTTTCAAACTTCTGTGCCTGCAGACAGCACCTGAAAACTGATGGTGTAGAACAGTCGTACCTCATTCCCAATTGTCCACAGGTAGTTTTGAGTTGGCCATTGGAGCTTTGTAGCAGGCAAAAAAACGAGCTGTTTACAAACAGCTCTTTTTGAAGCTTCAGGCACTGAAAGGATTCATCCAGTAGACGAAGACTAAGAGTTTCGGGTGTCCAGCAGCTGTTGATTTTGTTCCTCTGTTGACCTAGTTGATTTGAACAAGCTAGAGTGCAGTAACTGCCTCTTTTTACAGCATAAATGAAAAGGGAGTGGTACAGGAACACTTGGGACTCAGACATCCTTAGGTATAGACAAATCCAAGTAGAAGAATAATCTGGGTGTTGATATTTTTATTTCACATGGCTTTGCTAATAAATCCAATTCCTGTGAAAGAACAGGAATGGATCCTTTCCAAACCTGTATAGATTGGATTTGGAATGGATTGAAACTGCAACACAGGAGAGATTATTATTCAAATATTTAAAAGTTGTGTGTAATAAAAGGCCAAATGTCTTCCATATCAGAGCTTACACCATGGCTGAAGAAACTATATAAACCAAAAGGAAATCCCAGGAAATGAAAGAGTGAAAACCACAGAGAAGAAAGATGGATTGTATGTTGAAAGTTAAGTGTGAGCAATCTGGAATATATTTTATTAAAAATTGCTTTTTAAATGGTACTTTTTCTTGCTACAGAAGACATTATTGAACAAAAAAACAAGCCCAATGCAGTTCAATTTGAATTTATCACTCTATTATTTTAATATATTTACTCAGGGTTAACAACTCATTAAGCACCAAATTGCTCACTCTTAATGAGTCTCTGATGGTGAAAACGAGCTGCCTACAACTGTACAGTAAAATAACAACAATGGCATGGCAGAAGGCTGTAATAAAAATCAAGTAAATGCTGTTGAATATTTGGGGTGTGAATGCCAGACTGGGTTTGAGAAGTGGTTCCATTAAACGAGCTGAGTTGGTACATTGCCTGTAAGGCTATAAGGCTGTTTTTGTTTTCAGGAAAACTATTTAATTTGATTTTGGCTTTTAAAAGAGGTTAAGAGGACAGATATTATATGTATACAAATTGTTACACTGTTTTCCTCATTAAGTCCCAGGAAACTGGTGGAGGTGGGGGAAATAATGCCAAGGAATCTGTTCTTTAAAGTCCTTCCTCTTCTATATGCTCTTTTATGATCTCTTTGAATAAACTGATATTTTTCAGATTACAATGTTTCTCCCAGTCTTCTATTCCTAATACTGCAATGACTACAAGACACACTTAGTACTAAGGCTAAATTATGCCAGGTGTCAAACTAAAACACAATAAGACTTAGTCCCTAGCCCTGATAACTTACCAATGCCCAGTCTGACAAATGAATTTAACAAGTATAAGGAGGGAGGAGTAGTTAAAACAAACATGTGGTTAGGTACTCAAAGATGTGTACAGCTTGCAAGTTCCGAATGGTTAAATGTTGAATTAATAAAGGATCATCATGATAAAAACACATCTACCAAAAGAGAGTCTAATGGCTTACACTAATGCTTGCTGTCCCATCACCTTGCTCCTACAGTTTTCTTATATGTATATTCATAGAATCATAGAATGATTTAGGTTGGAAAGGACCTTGAAGATCACTGAGTTCCAACCCCCCTGCCACAGGCAGGGACACCTCCCACTAGACCAGGTTGCCCAAGGCCATGTCCAGTCTGGCCTTGAACATCTCCAGGGACGGGGCTTCAATAACCTCTCTGGGCAACCTGTTCCAGTGCCTCACCACCCTTAAAGTGAAAAACTTCTTCCTAATGTTTAATCTAAACCTGCCCTCTTCCAGCTTAAAGCCATTCCCCCTCGTCCTGTCACTACATGCCCTAGTAAAAAGTCCTTCCTCAGCTCTCCTGTAGGGCCCCCTTTAGGTACTGGAAGGCTGCAATAAGATCTCCCCAGAGCCTTGTCTTCTCCAGGCTGAACAGCCCCAACTCTCTCAGCCTCTCCTCATAGGAGAGGTGCTCCATCCCTCTGATCTTCCTTGTGGCTCTCCTCTGGACGCGCTCCAGCAGGTCCACATCCTTCTTATGTTGGGGCCTCCAGAGCTGGATGCAGTACTCCAGGTGGGGTCTCACGAGAGCGGAGTAGAGGGGCAGAATCACCTCCCTTGACCTGCTGGCCACACTTCTTTTGATGCAGCCCAGGATACGGTTGGCCTTCTTATTCTTGCCTTTTTAATTATTCTTTTTTAAAACAACAGTATCTATAGATTCCAGGAAGGCTAATGGGCCTCTGTAAGGTGTCCTTCTCCCTCACAATGGCAATTCCATGCTGCAGGTAGGTTGAATTTGCTTAACTCTCTGATGCTTGCCGCCAAGATAAGGGTTATCTCTCAGTGGGTGACATTCATCCATGGGTCAGATAGCTGGGTGGTATGTTCTTCTAACTGGGCAGGCTGTAGCTCTGAAAGTGTATGCCAATGACATGACCACTTCCTCAGCTGTCTCTTTTTCACACCTCTACCAGATCTGTCCTTCAACCTGTTTTGCACCATGTAGGTGGAGGGATACAAGGCTCCTGAGGTTAGGCACTGCAAGGAACTGAAAGCTGGGGGAAGCTGGCTAATTGTCAGATGTTGCTTCTCTTGTCTTCTGACTGGTGTCACGAAGGTTCCCATTTGGCTTCAGTAATTGTGTTGATCATGTAACAGTGGTATAACTGGTTGAGGTAGACTCCTAAAGGCAGCAAACTTGCATCACTTTACCTAGCACTAAAGAGTAAAGTGAGGTGGACAAAACTGAGTAACATCATCAAAACCTGCTGAATGCAAAGTAGGAAGAGACTGTAGGCGTGTGCACAGATATCTCATGCCTGTGCCCAAAACTGAAGCATTAACAAGAAGTCCAGCTTCTTCAGTATTTTTCTTAGAAGAAGAGTTCACAATATGGTCACCCTCTCCTGTTCTTGTGCAAAAGCTGATTTCCTAAATCCTGACTATGAAAACTTTGGCTCTGACTATAAGTCTAGCAGAGACTTGTTGCCTAATAAACAAAAGCATAAACCTTATACTCTGTTCAGAAAGCACTGGCAACAGCAGGAAGAAGAATGCTCAGCTGGCAAGCCGGTGGATTTTATTCCTCCTTTCACAGCAGCCCATAGGTTTCTAGCTGTGGTTTGAATGGAAGATGGAGAGAATTGGTGCGTGATCTAGGTATTTGTTTGTGACAGGTAACTACTGTTTAGGGAATTTTATTTCTTGTATTCATGAAACAAGTGAAAGTCTCCATACCACAACCTGTCTCTTTTCAATTCCTTCTCAAGAGGGCTCTCTTGACCCTGATGGATTCTGAACTGCTAATGTAACACTTACTTTGTATAGAAGGAATTATTGGCCTAATGTAAAATGAGTTTCCTGGCACATCATCAGTATAAAAATCTTAAAAGAGGAAAAGGAAAAATGTGGCCTCATTTTTTTTAGGTTGTCTTCTTAGTATATTGATTGTTTTGCAGCATTAGCATCCTCCACAGAGGGGAAGGTCAATACCATTATAACTCTCACTGCTCTCACCCACTCTTTAAAACAAAATTGAATCCAGTGTATTATTGAAATAAGAAGAGCATGTGCAAGCAATTATTTTTTTCACTTTTCAACTTACATTGAACAATGGACACCTGGCGTATCAGCCATCAAACAGAAAATTAACTGTACTAATAGCAGTGCAGATTCAATGCTGATTTAATTCTGACTTCAGAAGTTAATCATCTCCAACACGATGGATGGTTATTTAATGAGAAGGATTCATGGGTTCTAGAAACCATGCTACAAGCTAACAAATCAAATCTGATGCCATAACCTCCTTACTGAATCACTGTTTCGGCACCACAGAATGGCTGGGCAGCTTCATTGCTCAATACAGCCAGGAAGTGTGGGATTACAGCAGGAATCAAACTCTTTGAGCTGCTGGGTGTGTGAATGTGCAACTCTGAACTAAACTTGCACACAAATAATAAATGTAGTAATAGGCAGAATAATAGCAGAAACCAAACCTGATGAACCTTTCCCAGAAATAATTACTAATTGGTAGTTTTCCGTGTTCATAGATCATTATCAACTACCAGTGGGTTTTATAAAGACAATATTAATTGAGAAATTTTAGGAAGTTTTGGGGTTTTGGTTTGTGTTGGGGCACCTTTTTTTAGGCTTTGTTGTTATGTTTTTATATTTTTGCTTAGTATTTTAACTAAATTTAGTGGTAATGATGGCTGTGAAAAGGTCTCTGTTAATTTGATTGGCAATTATGTCACAGGCATGATCTATGGAAAAGTTCGTGTATCCCCAACTTTCTGCACCTGATTGGGTGGCTTCTTCGGGGGTCTATGAGACAGTCAGTGTCTGGGCGTTGGGGTTTTTTTGGTGAAAGTGTCAAAAACAAGGGAAAGTAGTTATTGCTCACTTCACTGATTCTATAAGATGGATATATCTGCCCATTGGCAACTGAACTAAATTCCACCTACTGGTTTCATGCAGTCCACTGAACATCTGATAGATAGTGATGGCTTTCAGCCTCTTTTTGTATAGATCAAATTGGAATGGGTAAGCCAGATGCTAGAAGTTCCAGTGCTTTCCTTATAGGCATCTAATATTTTGTTTCCTTGAGCAATTTAGCTCCAATAAAATACTTTTTACGGGGGACCTTGTATGAATAAATCTGCTTCACTCCAGAGAAGGTACTACATGGTTCAATCTTCATTGTTCTGTATTCTGTAGTTAAAGTAAAGACAAGACGTCAGAGGTACTTTACTAAGGTAGCAAAATGTGTGTTACGTTATCATGTTATTTTTCAGTACCCGGAGAACATTCATTAGGAAAGGCCATCAGAGTGGTGATAAATAGCTTACATTAGTTTTGTGCATCCAAGTTATTCCTCTGGGAGACTCAGTCTTCATTCCTTCCTATTCAGAGGAACAAAGAAAGTCGACAATTTGTTTGTGGCTAAAATTCCACTGAAAGTGTAACATGCAGTTGCTGTTATTTTGCTGCTGCTAGAGAATGCTGAACTGCTGGTGGGAGATACAGGCATAGATGCCATAGCTGTATTTCTGTCATCTCACATATCAGTAAATGCTGCTTGATCTTGTCTTGCCTCTAGTTCTTTTTTGCAAACTGGGTCTTCTCCTGACAAAGATAACTTGAATTTCTTTGTACATTCTTTCGCTTCTAGCATAGTCAATGTTCTTTCAATATGTTAGTTACCTGAAACCTTTTGTGGTGCTGATCTCTGACTCAGGATAGCTGTGAACTCTTAGCAACAGCAAGTAATTGTGCTCAAGAAACAATCATTGTACAACTGGATAATCTTAAAGGGAATCGCTTACATTTTGGCAAATACATTTGCAGCTAATCTTGAGAGATACAGGTTCGGTCTGAGGAAAGAACAGACTGAAGGAGTTGACCAGCAAGGTCACTTTTCACCTTTTGCTAAAGCTGATGGGAATGTAAAGATAACATCTTCATAAGTAAATGAATATCCTTTGGTTTATCAGGCTTTGAGGTATGTCAGGGGTACGGGAGAAGCGTAGCATTTCTAGGTGAAGTTGTGACACCACCAGTTTAAGGTCTTGTTTTCAGTCTTATGTACTTCCAGTGATTTTTAACATTAGGAGGAGAATTTTCAATGACAAATTAGTTTTTAAAAATCCAGCCACAATAACTCAGCCATGTTTAGAGTGAAGCTGAGGGAAAATAGTTGTTTATTTTCATTTTTTCTGCAAGTGGAGGCCACACATGGCAGTTTTATAGGAGCTAGTGTGTGGGGGAGAGGTATTGGAACTTTCAGTCCTCCTGTGCATGATGCTGTGGTTGAAAGTGTGCATTTCTGTTAGGGCAGTTAGTGATGCTGCTAAAGAATCCAGTGGCAGAATTGGAAAAGAAAAAGTGTGGAGCTTAGAAAATAAATTGTGACTAGAAGCTACTATGTAGAAATGGCTTGGCAGTTTTTCATTGCAAAGCAGTAGAGTAAAAATGTGATTACAGTGACATGTACTGTATTTGATGATGGTCCTGGTCTGAGATGCAACATTGAGCTCTGCTCTGATGCCTCTATAATGCCAAGGGAGTATTTGAATGTTTCCTGCTTCTCTGGGAGGTACGAGTATACTTCTATGGGATTCCTGCTTAATTCTAATGTAGAAAGCAGAAGAGAAAAATTCTGACCTACCTCTCTTTTGTGGGAGTGTTTCCTTCTCCTGTAATATTCTACTTTTCCTTTTAGCCATAGAGCATCATAGGAGAAAGTAGATAATTTAGGCAAGTCTTATTTATGAGCATGGATGGGCAAGCTTGGTGTCGACAATTTAGGATGGTGATTATCAAATATGGAAGGTATATGAAGAGTTTTGAAAGCTCCTCAGTTGACTCCTCAAGCAGGATTTAACTGCAGAGAGCAAAAAGACACAGAACATTCCTCCTGTCTCAATGCAAACTGAAGGCCATATTATTAGTAAAAGGACTGTCAAGTCATGGAACCATCTTCCTCTGCCTGGGGACTTACATTTTCTGGCTCTGTTAGTAGTCTTCCCTCTCTGCTGCACTACCAGGGACCTCTTCAACAAGCTGAGAAATCCCTACTCTACAGTGGAAAAAACTCTAGGCAAACCGAGCACGTGCACTCTGTAAAGTATACAGGAAAACTGATAGATTTGCTGTTGCTGGTGCGCAGTAACAAAAAGACTAGGGAGGAAAGGAAGAGAGGAAGGTATCCAGTTATGAAGGAATAGTAAAGGCTAAAGTAAAAGTTCTCATTCCTCAGTGCTCTGTGAAGGCCTAGAGTAGGGTTAGAGGATTGGAAAAAAGCCAAATCATTTAATAAAGACAGGTGCATCTAATGATGCTACGAAACAAGTTTATATATGCAGGTAAAATAATTTCCATTACAAATAGCAAAAGAGCTTCTCTGACCACTGTGTTATCCCTTACAGAATTCAGGTTAGACCACTTGCTCTCTTCCAAGTTAGTCTTTAATGGATCAGTTAAGGCTACGGAAGCTGTATCTGTCTGGGCTAATGACACAATAACCTTGCCTTGCACAAGCAGTGTGTTGGCTCCTATCTTCATGGTGCATCAGTTAGCCTATTTAGAACTTGCCAGTAAGGATGCGTTTACCCATGCTAAGGAATATCCTTGGGTGGCAGTTATTATTTAAATAGATAAATGTTTCTTGATCACTTAAACACATGAGCTGTTTGCAGGCTGGCAGCTGTGGCACATCACTCACAGTGCAGCAGTCCTCACAGACAGACATCGAGCTGAAGCTCCCAGCACACTCCCAGCTCGCCCTTCCATGTCATACGTGAGGCTTCGCCATCTCAGCTAAAAGCTATCCTGGCACTACTTCTCCTAAGGCTGCCACCGCAATACTGCTCAGCAGGGACACGATTCAGATCCAACTGAAGTCAGTAGGAAATATCCAACTGGCTTCCTGAGCGCCGTGCATGACTTCAGCGAGCTGGGGACATGCAAATATAGAACAGACATCAGTGACGTGTGTTCGGGCAGCACTGTTGGGGCCTGTACTGCGGCTCCTTCAAATTCAGTGTCCTGGGTGCATGCGCGGAAGCAGCTGTGGTGTGGAGGATGCTTCAGGGAGCAGCTGGCTTGGTTGCTTGCTTCCACCTTGCTCTGAGAACAGCAATCACTTCTGGACAGCAATGCCCACACTGGCCCTGTTTTTTCAGGGTTGGTCTCGGTGTGTTTGTGTCTGCAGCCGTGCACCACAGTAGTCTTGTTCTGTGGCAGGTGGACTGTGATGGTGGGGGAAGGGTACCATGTGTGCACCATCTTTATTGCTGGCAGGCATGAAAAAGAAGGAGAGGATGCCAGCTATTACATCAAACCTTGGAACAAGGGGTGCAGGAGAAATGTGGTCTGGAGTCCTTGCTGGCAGATCGTGCCGAACTGATGGAAGAATTGCCTAATTTGGGTAATAAAAATGCCTTGAACTCTAAGCTGAAGCTTTGTAACAGTTGTATGCTGTAGAAGTAGTTAACGAGACTTTCTTTGTTTGAGCCTTGGAAAGTCTCCAAGACCCACTCAAGAGAGAAATTAGCAAATGTCTTTTTGTTACCTGAAGCGAAATTGTCTTGCTGAAATGCAGAGACGTACTCTCTCCATCATCACCACCTAATCAAAACCAAAGTGGTTATGGTGGGGGAACGAAAAGCGTGGGAGTATAGGGAAGAAAGACAGAGGTAAATTAAGTCTAATTGAAGGGGGAGGAGGAGAAGTGGTTTGAAAATTATCCAAAGTTTTTCTAAGCAGTGGGTCCCATGGCTGCAAACATTGGGCAAATTTCCATCTCAGTCATTCTGGAAATCTATTTCTAATGCGAAAAGTGACTAGTGCAAGACTTGTGTGCTCCCAGAATACATGGAAAACTAAACAGGAGCCTTAACACAGAAACGTTTTTGGCATTGATCTGTCCTCTAGACCAGCTTAGAAATAGGGTGTGTGTTCATCAAGAACTGGAGTTTTCATGGACGAGTCTCATTTTTAGTGTTTATTTCAGTGACCTAGTGTAGCATATAAGTTCTGCTCATTTTTAGCTTGAGGAATCCACTGAGGTGTAATGGACTGAGGTTCAAAGACTGTGAGTAAGCATTCCTGAACTGACCCATCTTTGCCACTGTTTTGTAGTGTGTTCTTCTAGGAATCTGTCACAGCTGGCTGCTCTCTGGCCTTAGTTTCCTCATTTATAAATGTGAATTTAGCTCTTGAGAGGTATGGTATGAAAAGTAAAGTTATTTGAAGCTATAACATACAAAGCTGTGAAAAAGCAATGAGCTACTGGAATGATATGACTTGGTCTTTTAGAATAATGGATTACCTACATCTGCTCATTTCTAACTTCTGAGATTCTGTTCTGACCTGTAAGAGCAGCGCTGGTCCTCACTACCATGGCCTTGGTGTCAATGGCAGCAGTAAATTAAGAATGCAGAACTATTTTGAGGCTCTAGTTCTCTTTGATGTTTCTGAACCTTCCTCACGCTCACATGAAGCAGTCGTGTTGAAGGCTAATTAAATGTGGGTGAGCATATTTGATCCTTTGCATTGCTTCTTGTCAGTCTGTCTGCTAAAAATCATGGGTTACACCAGCTCATCAAGCAGGAGGGCAAAAGGCAGAAAGAGACATCAGTAGATTATGTATGAATTGGTGACAGCCAGGGAGAAGGGAAAGGTTAAGGAGGGGACATTATAATGCTTCAGTGCTGCTTGGTTGAATTACTGCAGTGCAACCCTTCTTAGAAGAGGTGACACAGAAGCATTACTATTTGATGTGTCAGTGAACAATGAATTGTTAATTAAACACAAGATTTAGGAATTGGAAGATTTGTTTATAATTTTGAACATATTGCCTGGAAAGGTCTTAATTATTTTTATTTTTTTTCTTTGCTGCAGTTTCCTCTCTGCAAAATAGACCTGATACCTCCTTCAAAATACAATTAAAAGGCTCATGTCATGAATATTCATAGAATGCTTTGAGATGTTTGGCAAAACATGATCTGTAAATACAAGGAATTGCTACACTTCTATTAAACTTTTGTCAGCAAACATTCATTTGATCATTAAACCACAAAATGTACACAGACATCCCTAAAAGAGCATATTCCTGAAAGAGAAACATTGAAACTGAAAGTTGTGTTCTTTCATTCTTAGTCTCTAGGAACAGGAAAGCTCAGAGAATTTGGGAGCCACCTGCTGACAAGGGAAACTTAATAATTTTGTATTTCTGTAAGCCTTACAAAGTACACCAAAAGAAGTATTAAACAAAAACAGAGTACGAGTAGAGTAAATTACACGTAAGAAAGTAATCTCTGAGGTCTGAGTGGGCTTCATCCTTTATTTTCCAATTACAAGTGCTCATAATACCAGCAACAGTCCAAACTCCTGAACTTTTGAAGTCAGTGTCAACTTTGCTACTACCTACAGTGGGAATGATACAAAGTCCCAGTTAAGGATGAAAAAGTCTGTGGTGGTTAATGTGTTTCTGATTCCCAGTTCCTGTTTCTAGCTTCATTATATGGTTAGTGACACTGAACTGCTTTTGGGTCTGGCTGTAATGCATGTGGGAGACCTAAATGGCTGAAGTTGACAACAGGTTGTATGCAGCTTTCCTGCGTAGTTATTCATATTAGCCAAGTCTGAGAAGACCATGAGAAAAGGTAACTTAGCCTAAAATCTAGAGATCAGTTGGAAACTGGCGTTCCCAAGGGACGGATAACTGATTGAGGTTTTCTTGCGCCTTCCTCAGAACAGAGTGGTCTAGAAGTGATGAAATAGGAACTGTAATTATCACAATGAATTGGTTTAACTGTCCCTGCAGAGCTAAATTGTCACTAATGCTTGTATGCACCTTTCCTGGGAGCAAGATAAATAATTCTATAGTAACATGCCTCTAACACTGTCCATCAATAGAGATACTACAAGTAGTTACTTTTTTGTTTTAAAAAAATCTTGCAGGAAAAGCCCTGATGTCTTGTTCTGAAGGCAATGGATATGAACAGGTGTTTATATACACATCTGCATGTGCCCTCCCATGCTTCATTGTCCCTTGGCTATCTGTATGATATTTAAGAAATCACCGGTTAGCTCTGCCATTACTAGCTTTAATTCTTAGATGCTATGTAAATTGTGTTTCATAATCTGATAGAACTGTTTGTCTTATGTCACCGAATGAACCCTGTTTAAAACTTTCAAACTTTCACCTTTCAGAATTGCTCATATTTCTTTCAGATGGAAGAAATGCAGTGAAGCTGTTTGAAATAAATATTTCACTCCAACACAAGCCACAGAGAGAATGCATGTATACAAGATCCGGCTGCGGAAGGACTGCTACTCACTTATTTATGAGCGTAAACAGAAAGACCAATTTATGCAGAGACCTTTAGAAAGGTTTAGAGCACAGAGTAGCCATAGATAGTCTTTCACAGATGTGTTTCTCAGCCTAGACATCTTGCCTTCACTAGGGACCTGAATCCTTCCTAGTTATGTCATCTACTTATGTCCAAAACTGCTACAAACATCCTGGATAAATTTTAAGCAAATTGTTTTTTCTGTTTCTCTAAAAAAACCTCTTAGTATTTTTGTCCCTTTCTTGCAACACAAATTAGTCATTTAGAGGGTGGGGTTTTTTTAATTCTATTTGTCTTTTGTTCACTTTAATTTTAAAATACTTAAGTGAAAATTCCACTTCTTGTGCTATATATGCTGTTCCAAAACCTTTCAATAGTAAGACGCTTTATGATTTACAGGGAGTCTGGTATTACATCAAGGCACTGCTGCTTGGAAGGCCTTAAGTTTACTTTCCTTGTGTATATTGTGATGACCTTCTGTTGTTACTTTTGGCACTTGTATTATTCAGGTATTGTATGTTTATTGATGTAGTGCCTGGGTCAAGGCTTTTGGTTTGGTTTGACTTACTTACAGCTATGTATAAAGGGTGTATAATTTTAAACTAGAAGCTGAAAATATCTTAATTGCTTTTTTTTCTTTCATAGTCCTCTCAACTCCATCTCATGACATATTCTCATACATTTTGTAATACCAAGAATCCCTTTCCTGGGAACTTTGTGGGAATAATGATGAGACTATGTTCTTCTCAGTCTTGGAAACGTGTTAATATTACAGCAACTATGAGTTAAGTTGTCTGTAAACATGCCAATGATATTTTATCAAAACTGGAACTATTTTGTGGTAAGGACTAAAGGACAGATGCAGCTGGTCAATTCTGTGGAACACTGTTTTGTTTTATGCAAACAAGCTCACAACACTACCAACTCAGACGTCTGTCTTTCCTCCCATCTCTTTTCGTTTTGTTTTTTTTTTTCCTGCATTATTACAGAGATTGCACAAAAAAAATAATTATCAGTCTCATCACATATTGCATTGCTGGTGATGGTCAATATTGAATTATGGGGGATGTTAGCACAATTTTCAAGAGTCTAATTGCTTCTCCTGTACCCAGTGAAATGTTACATTAAATAGCAACAGTGACCAGGTTGCATTCAATTTGCATAATACATTGGTGGGATTTCATTACTAAAGTCTCTAGGATTTAGTCACGTGGCCCTGTCTCCATGTACACCTGGCATCTGAATCATTTTGTCTAGGGCAACGTCCTAATAAGGACTATGTGGTGCACGATGGGCTGCAGGAGGAAAAATTGATAGAATTTTAAGGAAACGTAATACAACAAATGCGTATTATATAGACTACATATAAATAATAAGGCACTGTTTGTCAATAAGGGTCCTATAACTGTAGATGAAGTGTGAAGCACCCTATCACAACCGTAATAGAAGGACAGGAAGAGGTGATAACTGGTTGAGAATGGGGTGTGGGCTAAATTGGTAGATACTAGCTTAGGCCAAAGAAAAGTATAAAACCTGGCTCTTCCACTTGATCTTTTTGACATTACTGCCAGAAATAATGATAAGGTCTTGTCTCAAGAGCTACTCAACACTGAAACTGGTCAGTATTCTTGTATTTTTCCTTTGACAATCACCAAGACACTGCAGCGATTAGTTTGATTCCAGTGCACGATCATCTTTCCTTCAGATTAAATATTGTACATAACATACCATTTTCTTGTACTAGAACAGAGTCTTTATTTTAAACAATAAAAATGAGCAGAGGTCCTTACTATTTCAGTCTATGAAAAGATGTTCTTAGCCATAGGCTTAGAGCATTGTATTTGCAGTAAGCAAAACTTATCCATCCCTAAAAATGCTATTTTACTTCCATCTGAGGATGAATTCCTGCTGTAAATCTACTGTAGTATTGTGATGTTTTGGGGTGTAATGCAGCAACTAGTCACACAAAGAAGGCTACTTTGATGTGAAAAAATTGTTCCTTTTAAAATTGTAAAGTGTTATGGAATCCTGTGATCTCAAAAACATAATGAAATAGAGTGGTTGAAACCGTGGGCAGAAGAAACTGTGGAAGTCTCTAGTCCAACCTTGTAATCAGAGCAGGGCTGACTTTATCTAGCCAAGTTAGAAACCTTTAGGTAACATTTGCTTATGAGAACACTGGGCCCATCACCGTGCTGTAAAACACCTGCTCCTCAATGGTTCCCATTCAGCACGCATACTCCTTCAAGCTTTATGTATTGGGGACAGGATTAGAAGCAATGTTTACTGCTGCAAGAAGTTTATACTGATTATATACTGAGAAGTATGTACTGAAAGTACATGCACACTGCATAAATGCAGCACACTTCTGAATGTTCTGAATTCTCCTATGAGGAGAGGCTGAGACAGTCGGAGCTGTTCAGCCTGGAGAAGAGAAAGCTCCAGGGCGACCTTATTGTGGCCTTCCTGTACCTAAAGGGGGCCTACTGGAGAGCTGGGGAGGGACTCTTTGTCAGGGACTGTAGTGGTAGGATGAGGGGTAACAGTTTTAAACTGAAAGAGGGTAGATTTAGATTAGATATTAGGAAGAAATTCTTAACTATGAGGGTAGTGAGACACTGGAACAGGTTGCCCAGAGAAGTTGTGAATGCTTCGTTGTTTTGGAAGTGTTCAAGGCCAGGCTGGATGGGCCTTTGAGCAGCCTAGTCGTGGCAGGGGGTTTGGAACTAGATCATCTTCAAGGTCCCTTCCAACTCTAACTAGTCTATGATTCTGTGTTATTAACTTTGGATATTATAACCAACTTATTATTTCATAAATGTGCAAACTTGCTGCTATGAAATTGAATTTGTATGTTACTGTAATGTGTAGAAAGACCCAGTCAAAAATGACGGTAAATCTTCTTAGTAGCATGCAGTCACCACCTTCCCATTACCATACTGTTATGTAGTGTCACTCAGAATTTCTCTAAGCCTTTCGCTCCAAAGATGTCAGCCTGTAATCAAAAGGAGATTGTGCTCAGTTGTTTAGCTGTGCCCAGCATGGAACAGGTGGATTGTTCTCACTACAGCCAATAGAAGGGATTGAGCCATTTACAGAAACAATTTTCTTGTTATATCAGTCCAGTGTTTGTAAACAGGAAATTGATAATAAATTTCATTAATAAGTATGAAAGCAGGAAGGGGGGAAAAAAACCCCAAAACCAAGTGTCGCACAGGACTGAAGGAAGAAAGCAGAAGCTTAACGTCTCCCTCTTTGGGAAGAGATCCTGTATCTCAGAAGGAACAGGAGTTAACAGATTGCATGGCCTGTTCTGCTCCCTGCATTTCCAATAAGCATCTCTTGAAACACTCACAAGTTGTCAGCGCTTGACCAGGAACTACAATTACTTGTATCCCGTCTGTCTTCATACTCTCCTGAAGAGATTTCAAAAATCTACTTTAAAGGAAAACTATCAAATATAGCTCCTGTCTAGCTGGCTTGTTCCGTTTTTTTCATGAATTAAATAATTTATTTATGTAGTGTATATTTTGTTCAAAATACTATTGAAAAGCACATATTGCTGAAGAGAAAGTGAGCCACAGACAAGCTTTTAGCAATGAATCAGCTGCTTTTGCAGCCTGGAGGCTTTTACAATGTAATGTAGATATGGTAAAGATAAGAAAAATGCAGATGTCTGCTGGAACTGTGACAACATGAAAGAAGAGTTGCAAGGAGGGAAAGAGGTATGTATGACAGAACCATAATAAGCTTATTTCCTCAGGTTCTAGAGGAAAAATAAACAAACAAAAGACCAATAAGTACTGATATTTCTGAGGGTTTTAAACACTCGTTCTCTATGCTGTTAAAGGGTTAAAGAGAACTAGTTTTATAACTGCTTCCTTACTGGTTAGTTGGCTCCCATTGTGTCCTTTGCTTCTAGGATTAGTATTTTGCAAATCAGGAGGGTAGGAGATTTAATGGTGAATGAAACTAGAAGTAGGAAGAAATAAATTATGTAGAATGACAGTTGTGCCACAAATGCAAAGAAATAACAGTTAATGCCAACTTTCTTGGCAAGCTGACACCTGTATTCTTGATATTTGTAATGTAGGGTACTGGTGCTTGGAGATGATTAAGGGATTTTTCACCCTTTTTATAAGGCAAAAGACAAAGTCTGAAGTGTTTAATTTCATAGTCCTCTCACCTCTGTTGTTTGTGACAATACCACAAGAACATAATTATTTCCATAAATGTCGTCCTTTAGCTCTGTCCCAGTAATCTCAACAGGAAGGTGACAGTGCTTGAGTCTTGCAGCTCTGGCTTATACTTTCTTGTAACTAATCTCCAAGCTCCTAAGAAAGCACTTTTACTAAACTTTAGTCACATTAACTTTGAGGAAGTCTGATTCCACTTGTGAGATGGGGACAGAGTTGAGTAGCCTGACAGCACTGGAGAATTAGAGGAATTGTAGAATAGGGAAGGAAAATGCTGCAATAAAGCTGATTTCCTCCAAATCCCCATTCTCCCATGCCAGTTTGGAATAGAATATTTTCAGTTGGAAGGGACCTACAACAATTATCTAGTCCAACTGCCTGACCACTTCAGGGTGGTCCAAAAGTTAAAGCATATAAAGAAAGGCATTGTCCAAATGCCTCTTAAACACTGACAGGCATGTGAGGTATCAACTGCTTCTCTAGGAAGCCTGTTCCAGTGTTTAATCACCCTCTCGGTGAAGAAATGCTTCCTAATATTCAGTCTGAACCTCTCCTGACGCAGCTTTGAATCATTCCGTCACATCCTGTCACAGGATACCAGGGAGAAGAGATAAGCACCTCCAGTTCCCCTCCTCAGGAAGCCATAGAGAGCAATGAGATCGCCCCTCAGCCTCCTTTTCTCCAAACTGGACAAACTCAAAGTCCTTAGCCTCTCCTCATGGGATGTTCCTTCCAGCACTTTCACAAGCTTTGGTGCCCTCCTCTGGATGCATTCAAGTAGCTTAACATCCTTCTTAAATTGTGGGGCCCAGAACTGCACAGAGTACTCAAGGTGAGGCTGCAGCACTGCAGAATACAGTAGGATAATCATCTCTTTTGACCAGCTGGTTATACTGTGTTTGATACACCCCAGGGTGCGGTTTACCCTCTTGGCTGGCAGGGCACACTGCTGACTCATCTTGATCCTGCTGTCAACCAGCACCCCAAGATTCCTTCCTGCAGGGCTGCTCTCCAGCCACTCCTCTCCAATTTATACTTGTGCCTGGCATTACTCTGTCCCGGATGCAGAATCTGGCATTTGGATTTGCTAATTTCATCCCATTAATCGTTGCTCAATGCTCCAGTCTGTCTAGCTCCCTCTGCTAAGCTTGTTGTTTCTCAAGAAAGTCAAAAGCACCTCCCAGTTTGGTACAGTCAGCAAACTGGCTAATGGTGCATTCAACTCCTGCATCCAGATCATTGATAAAAATACTTAACAGAACTGGACCTAAAATTGAGCCCTGAGGACCACTGCCAGTGACCAGTTGCCAGCCAGATATAGCTCCATTCGCTACAATCCTTTGAGCCCCTGTCATTCAGCCAGTTCTTCACTCAGTGCACCATGGAAAAAAATAAATACTTTATGACTACATAATTTCAGAAAGTGATAGATGAGAAAATAAACAGTCATAGGGACTTAATTTTACCATGGTACAAAACTAAGTCACTTCCAGGTGAGTGCAGAAGCCAAGAAAAATATGAATTAAATATTTAATAGGTTAAGTTTAGTACAATCAGTCATAAGAATCAAGAACAGAAGAGAATCCGTGGCTGTGACTGATGGCAGATGATTGTTCACGCATTGGAGGCATATCTTGGCTTTTGTGGTTTTTTTTTCTGAAGTTTCCTTGATGGCAAAGATAATTGGAAAAAAAAACATTTTTTTCTTACGTTTTATTACTTAAGTCTTTCAGAATTGCTTCAATAAATCCTTCCCCCCCGCCATGTTAACAGCAGAGAGGACAGAAGGCTTGAAAGGGGGGTAGATGTAAGGAAAAGGAAATGTAGGATACAGACATTGTACTGCTGCTTCGGCTGACCGACTTGCCCACATGTTGTCATCCAAACACGATAGTCAAGATAAAAGGATATTACTTTAGGTATCCCAGTACATCTATGCCTGGCAGTAATATCATCATCTCTCTGAATTTAGTTAAAGGAACTTTCTTCACTTCCTGCCCTGAATTACAGCATGTTGTGTTGCAGTTTATTGAAAAACTGTCATATATTACCCATGAGATGCCTGCATTTCAGTGATGGACTCTTTTATCTGTAGCATGCAAAAATCTGAAGGTTTGGGTAGTGAAAAGAGCTACACTACTGCACATGCTAAGAATATTTAGGTGTACTGGTTAGTGAAGTAGAAAATTTTAGCCAAATAATTTCCTTTTTGGAGCAGGATGGTAAAACTGAACTCCCGTGGCAGAAGAATCTTGGCTTTTTGATAACATTTTAAACAGTATTCTGTACATTCAGAAATTAATACAGTTTATTGTCATATTGGATGGGAGGCTTATGAAGATTAAGAAGGTCAAGTAATCAGCTAATGACCTGGTTCTACCAGCAGAACCCCTGCCAATAGCAATTAGCTGCGTTCTTTGTTTTTTAGGATGTCAGAGAAGACCAAGTTCTATGTAAGAAAAGCACATAATAAACCAGTTGAAGGTGGCGTTGAAAGTGGAGGAATGGAATAGAGCAGTAGTAGTGTCGGGTGTGAGATGGAATAAATGGGACAAGCTGTGGAACCCTAGAGGTGAAACACTTGCTGCAGGGGTATGGGTTGTTTTGTTTGTTTTTCCAGAAAGAAAGGAGAACTTGGCAGAGGAACTTTGCAAGAGAATATGGTTAGGATGGGGCCCACAAAGATGATCTTGGGAAAAGCATTTTGTTATTGGTCTGGAAAGGGAAAGGGTTGTATTAACTGAGAAGGAAAGGCAATTTTAATGGTAGTCCAAAGGGAAGCAGGGGGAGTATTTCCAAAGGAGGTATAGAGAAGGAAGCAGCCCAACTTGGGCATAGCCAGAGAGAGTAGAAGGAACACTTCCTTCTGTTTGTTACAATCCTGTAAGTGATAGGAAAGGATGTAGGAAGAAGTCTTCAGTGATAATGAAAGGAAATATTTGGGGAGGTAAGTTGAGGAGCTCCATTTCAGACATACTAACATACAGTCCAGAAACCTTTTCACCTGGAGATCTGCAAGAAGGCTAAAAGTTGTGTACAAGCTGGCCAGAAGGCTAGACTGAGGTCAGGTTGAAATGTAAGTAGGCAAAATCTAATAGAAACATAGATTTGAATCATTATAAATAATGTAAAAAACTGAGGCAGAATCTGATACAAGAAGAGACTGTACTGAAGGCATTATATTTCAACCAATACACAGCTCTTCTCTCTTTAATATTGCAGCCAACAGCAGCGTTGATGCCTTAATGGAACGTCCTTTTCATATAGCATACACAACAATTGATCTTTCTGCTCTCTAATTTATTAATTATAAATATTTATGAATTATTTATCATTTAGTTAAAAAAATATGCTTGTTTAGAGCAGCTGATGAGGTGCTGAGTTATTATAATGCCATTAATGAACAAATCATAAAACAGAAACTTTAATGTGCTGAATACTGAACAGGGAAATTTAACTATTAGAGTCACTTCAAATAGCTATTAGGCATTTACAAGAAAAGAATTTACATAATTCAGCTGATGGGTTCTTGTGGTATTCACAAAGGTGTGTGTTAGAAAAAATTGAAGGAGTACAGTGGCGAGATAACCATGTGTCCAGAAGATGCTTGTCAATCTCATGTCAGTCTAATACCTACCTAATGTCAGATTTACCTACAACTATGCCATCATGGTGTCTGAGATGTATTGTTTCCTGTTCCAAGAACAAGGGTGCCATGCTTCAGAAAGCTCTGTCTACTAAGAACCTGTAAATGTTGACTGTTAACTTTCAGTTGACTTCTCTGAAGAATGCAAACACTGAAGAAAAATTGCTTGGAGTAGATGAAGGAGATTTAACCATGAGGAATGGATCAAGGGTGCAACTGCAGTGTCATGCTTTCACTTTCATTTCAGAGGGGAATGTCCTCTTCACTGGTCATGGGAATGCATTAGGAGGTGGAATAGAGTTTTGAGCAAGCCGATGTTGGTTTTATGTTTGAATATTCAATACCAAACCATACCAAAGAGGGGAAACCTGTAAAAGGGAGAGAACTGGACCATGGGTAACCACATGAGTCCTTTCTGCCTCTAGAACCTGTGCTGCTCTAGAACCATGCTTTGAGAAATAACAAGAAACAAACTAGAGGCATGTCACAGAACTGACTTAGTACTGTATCTCTAAAAGACCTTGAAGATAGTATAGGGCATGATACTGTGTTAGAGGCGCTAACGTTCCTTTCTGACTAGAATGATGGTACTGTAGTGAATCACAGGCCGTTTGCTGCTGATGGGAATGATCTTTTAGCTCCAGTGGGAAGGGAGAGGCAAGCCTGAAGTTTACTCATGTTTTGGCACAGGTCTAAATAGCCAATGTGCAAAGTGACAAGCCAGTAGGTCCCAGGTAGCAGTGACCGTGTTACCGTAAAGCTGAAGAGTAGGGTCAAAGCCAGACAAAGTATGAACTCGTAACACCCCCCAGTGGAAACAATTAAGAGGAGCTGAAAGCAGTTTCACGTGTCCTGAGCCATGGATTTTTGCCTGTATTTTGGTGGTGTTCAGTGTTACAGCAGTGATTGTAACCAGCCAGAAGGGAGCAGACTGTCATGGCAGCACTAATCAAGGAAGACTATTTTTATCAAAACTTCATGCCGTGTAGTAATACCAACAAGGGAAAAGCAACTTTAATTCCAAAGGGAAAGCTGCTGTCCTAGTCAGCTGAAAAGGAGTATACAAGCAGGTAGCTGGTGAAAGAAGGCAGTAAAGAAATAAGTGCCTCGCTGCTTCACCCATTCAGTTACTGTATTTGGCTATTATTTTCAATTTACGTTGTCATGAATACAATAGTTCTCACACTTTCTCTTTGTTGCTCCTAGCAACCTCAAACAGAATCTAATACTATGGTGGTTTCCAAGCATTTCCTCTGAGTTCTCTGTATTCCTATCTCATGTTGTGTAGTTTTGGGTTTAGTAATCTTTTTGCCACACAGAAAAGCTTAACTTAAAAACCTATGGCCAGTTTTAGATCTTACTTCATACCTCCTGTCATTCAAAACGTGAATCATAGAATGGTTTAGGTTGGAAGGCACCTTGAAGATCATCGAGTTCCAACCCACCTGCCACAGGCAGGGATACCTCTCACTAGACCAGGTTGCCCAAGGCCACATCCAGCCTGGCCTTGAACACCTCCAGGGACAGAGCTTCAACAGCCTCTCTGGGCAACCTGTTCTAGTGCCTTACTACCCTTAAAGTGAAAAACTTCTTCCTAATGTTTAATCTAAACCTGCCCTCTTCCAGCTTAAAGCCATTCCCTCTTGTCCTATCACTACATGCCCTAGTAAAAAGTCCTTCCCCAGCTCTCCTGTAGGCCCCCTTTAGGTACTGGAAGGCCGCAATAAGATCTCCCCGGAGCCTTCTCTTCTCCAGGCTGAACAGCCCCAACTCTCTCAGCCTGTCCTCATAGGAGAGGTGCTCCATCCCTCGGATCATCCTCGTGGCTCTCCTCTGGACATGCTCCAGCAGGTCCATGTCCTTCTTATGTTGGGGGCTCCAGAGCTGGATGCAGTACTCCAGGTGGGGTCTCACGAGAGCGGAGTAGAGGGGCAGAATCACCTCCCTTGACCTGCGGGCCACACTTCTTCTGATGCAGCCCAGTATATGGTTGGCCTTCTGGGCTGCGATCGCACATTGCTGGCTCATGTTGAGCTTCTCATCAGTCATCACCCCCAGGTCCTTCTCCACAGGGCTGCTCTCCAGCCATTCCCCGCCGAGCCTGTATTTGTGCTTGGGATTGCCCCGACCCAGATGCGGGACCTTGCACTTGGCCTTGTTGAACTGCCTGAGGTTGGCTTGGGCCCACCTCTCCAGCCTGTCCAGGTCCCTCTGGATGGCATCCCTCCCCTCCAGCGTGTCCGCCTCGCCAAACAGCTTGGTATCATCAGCAAACTTGCTGAGGGTGCACTCTACCCCACTGTCCATGTCGCTGACAAAGATGTTGAATCGTACAGGTCCCAGTACCGACCCCTGAGGAACACCACTCGTCACTGCTCTCCACTTGGACACTGAGCCATTGATGGCAACTCTTTGAGTGCGACCATCCAGCCAGTTCTTTATCCACCGAGTGGTCCATTTATCGAATCCATGTCTCTTCAATTTAGAGACCAGGATATCGTGTGGGACAGTGTCAAACGCTTTGCACAAGTCCAGGTAGATGACATCAGCAGATCTTCCCTTGTCCACTGCCGCTGTAACCCCTTCATAGAAGGCCACCAAATTTGTCAGGCATGACTTGCCCTTGGTGAAGCCATGTTGGCTCTCGCCAATCACCTCCTTGTTTTCTATATGCCTCAGCAGAGTTTCCAGGAGGATCTGCTCCATGATCTTGCCAGGCACAGAGGTGAGACTGACTGGCCTGTAGTTGCCCGGGTCTTCCTTGTTTCCCTTTTTGAAAATGGGGGTTATGTTTCCCCTTTTCCAGTCGGCAGGAACCTCTCCAGACTGCCACGACTTCGCAGATATGATGGCTAGTGGCTTAGTGAACTGCATTCAGAATTTGCTCTGGTGTAACTGAGATCGCTGTTTAACCAAGAATATTGAAAGAATATTGAAAAGGGCAAAAAGAAAAAAAACACCCATACTCTTTATATAGATGGTCACACATCCAGATAAAACTTGTGAGAAACATTCTTGTAAACAGTGCTTAACTCTACTGCCTTCTATTCTTTTAGGATACTCAGTCCTTGATTTCTTTTAGACCTTTTCTTAGTCAAATAAGATGAAGGCTGTTGAGGGCAAGGTGAATAAGGGTGCATTTACTGTGGTAAGGGGATCAATTGTGTGTAAATAGCTGTTGTGGTTCTTAACAACAAGGATTATCTGTGAGGCAGGAATGTGGCAGCTTCCCATCTCTGGTAATAAGTATTACTACAAGTGTAGGATGGATGATGAGTGGAACTTTGATTGATAGACTTAATGATGAAAATCTGCAGTTTACAAGGCAGTATTTTAAGCTCAGTCATCATTCCTCAGCTCTCTCACAAGGACCTACCAAAGCTTTAAAAATATGATTCCAACTGCTCAGAAAGAAGAAACTTCTTTTTATTTCCCCTTCAGCAGTTGCAATGTTTATATGCGGAGATAAAGCCATCGTGTCACATAAGCAAAGGACATTCATAGAAATGCCCTTCAGCAGCATCTCATCACAAGCAGCACAGCTTTAGCTGCATTTCACAGCTGATGTATGAACGTCTGTGATTTCAAGTGCATCAAGCACATACCATAGGCTACTCCCTCTGCTCTGCCAGTCTGCCCTGCCTTTAACCCTTCTTCCTCCTCAGCCCTGTCACAGGTTGATTTTTGCCAGCTGCTCTACCAACTCAATCAACTGTTTCTTGCAGGCTGTTGGCAAGGCACAATTCCCTAGTTTTCCCTTTTTTGGCATTATTATATGCCATTGCCACTTACTCTGTTAACCACTCTTTATCCTGTACCATGCTATGGATCATACATCACTTTCTAACTGCTGACTTACTATGCTAAAGCAGTGGTCTCCAAACTTTTATGATCTCACATCCTTATCAGTAAAAAATTTTTGAACTTGCACTCCCTATGTATGTTTATTTATTCATAAGTCATATATGTGTACTATTGTGCTAATATATTGTGTGTATTATGAAATGTATGTAAAAATAGAAATTAAAAAAAGGATGAGATAAAAATGACAAACTATTTAAAAATAATTATTTTATTTATTTACAGAACAGTAAACTTTTTTACACTCTTTCTTAAAAAGTCACCTTTACTTTGAAGGGACATATTAAGTGTGCTTAGTTTTTTGAACATATCTGCTAAGTAGCGTAACAACGACAGCCACTTGTCATCCAAGAAAAGGTCAGCAAATTTGGAACACTTGTCTTTTTATAAAAGAAAAATACGTAACTGATCCTTAAGTTGGACAGCTGTTTTAAGCTCTTTGCCACACGATAACCAGCAAACTTCTGTGTGGTAGAAAAGATTTCCACGGTCCCTCCCCATCTCATTACAAAGTGTTGTAAAGATTCTGCTATTTTAAAGTCTTGTTTTTAAAAAATTGACCTTATCAATGACATCCTGTAGCACTTCTGGCTCCGGCTTTTTTGCTGCAATAGTTAGCCTATGAGTGTTGTGGTGAATGAATTTCATGTGTGGTGCTATCTCTGCAACCTTACCCTGGAATGCATTTTTTTTTATTCTAGTCAAAGCACCTCTCCACTTGCACAGTTTTTCCATCAAACATTGGTTTTATTAAAGCAGTCATTTACTGTTGAAAATATACATTATCCGGTATGTCTTCCCTCCAGTGTCTCATAACAAAACCAGTTCTTCCTGTATTTCATTACTGAAATAGACTCTAACAAATACCATAAGCTTGAGACATGTTAGGAACACCTGTACTTTGGTCCAACTGCAGAGCAAACCTCCCACACCACGTAATTTGAGTATTTGTTTGTTCAAATCTTCAGCAATGTTTCCTATGTATCTTCCAATAATATTTGCTGACAAAGGAAAGACTTTTAGTTTGTTGCCATGTTGTTTTCCATGTATTATTCCAGCCATTTTCACCATGGCAGGAAGAACAAGTGTTTCCCCTGTGGTGTGTGGCTTTTTTTAAATTTCTCTTTTAAGTAGGAAACCTCTTACTGCTAAACAGTTATCAGTAAGTCTTGTAAAGTGCTGGTTTGAATATGGCATGAGTTTAAACCACTGAAAAACATTTAGAATTGTGTTTTCGTGTTCTGGATGCTTAGTTCTTAAATGTCTTACTAATTGTGGTGGCTTCATACTATCATTAGTTAATATCTCGAGGCTCAGGATACATCTAGGGCAAGGTTCATTGTTAAGACCATGGATGAAAATCCAGATTTCAAATAATCTTCTTGATAATTTCAATTTTTTTTTGGCCAAGTTCTTGTCTGATCTGATAAGATTGTCACTGTTTTTACCTTGTAATGTGACTGATGAAGAGTTTGTACCAGGAATAGAAGTGTCAGCTCTGCCATTTTCTTGTTGATCACTTGTGCTCCCATTGTCAATCTTATCGTCAGTCTGTGGTTCCTTTGCAGGAATCTTTTTAAGCCATTTTTCCAATTTGTGAGAGTTAGTTTAGTTAAAAGTAAATAATTTAATCCATAAATCCACTTAACCAGGCACGCATAATCTGCAATATGTCAAAATATGCTGACAGTGAATGAACGAGTAAGGGTGTCACTTTGAACCCCTCCATGTTGTGGAGCACTCACTCTTCCCCCAGGACACCCCACAGGCCATATGTGACACAGCACCCTCTGACATGATGGCAGTAACATACCTATAGTTACAGATACTGCCTAAAAACCCTTGCCTGAACAAACACAGATGACAACATAACTATAAAATAAACGCCAATTGATACTGCAAAGCTTTCAACTTATATCAATCATTCCAATGTTTATTGATTGATGGTGTGTTTTCCTAGACCATATTTCTCACTATTTGTCATGTCAATTAATGAAGTATTCTCTTAATATGAGGAACAAATAAATCACTTATAGGAGTATTTTCTGACCTTGTGGGTGAAGGTAAAAGTATTTGGTACAGTATGTGTTTTATTCTGGTGAGGTTTTGGGCCCCTTTTATTGGCTAGATGTTCTGCGCCAGGGAAGAGAGGTGAGGTAGGAGAAGCAGAGCTCTTTCTGGATCTCAATAAGAAGGCCAGACATGAAATGGCTTAATAAAATAGTTGTTTCAATAAAGTAGAGTAAAAAAAGGAGTATAGATAGTGAGTAAATCTTACATTCCTTCATGTCTTGGGAACTCTGTTTTCATGCAGCACTGGGTGGACCCCAGATGCATTTTCCCACAGCATGTTGCACACATCCTGTTTGGGGAGAGGTTCCTATCTCCCTCCTGTTCTGTGGTGCTTTTATTTTGTGTAGCAAACACAATCGTGTCTCTTCTCCCAATGGATTGGGAGGTTATCTCTGTCATAGCACCCACTAGTGCGCAGCATAGGCTGGGGCAGAACACTCCAGCAGGTTCACGTGCAGTGGTTACTCCTGCTAACATACGGGCTTCTCAAGACCCAACAGAGGAGACATGGTCAAGTTCACTAACTTGTCAAATACAATGTCTTCTCTTACACTAGGTAAGAGAAATCTCTATCTCTAGGCAGAGAACATGGCTTATATCTGGGGTGGACAATAGTTCCATTTGAAATTCCACAGAAATGGAAAATGCTATGAAACAACCAGAGATAATGGAAGCTATAAAAGATTTTTCACAGTGCAAGATTAAAAAAAAGACCAGGCAGTACTTCAGATAGTTGGAAGATCAAGAAAGTGGGCAAACTCTAACTACAAGACTGAAGAGGATCGCAAAGATTTGATATAATGAAAGGCAGTTAGCTGTTATATTCTCAAAGTGACTACTACATAACACTTTAAAAATTCATCCAGTTAAATAGAACAAAAATTTACATGAGAGATTCCTGTGAATGGCGGCTCTCCAGCCCACTTAAAAAGATAAACTGGCTTGTGAAGAGATCTCCAAAAAGTCGACAGACAGGTACAATAATTTCAGGTAACTATATTAAAAAGAATGGAAAAAAATGTTCTTCAACTGACAGACAAGCAATAGAAGAGTGCATTGTTTTCCAGAACTTGAGAAGCAAAATGTGACTTTTGTATCCTTTCCAGGTATCGCTGAGCAAGAGCTCACTGACAGTTACAAAAGTCAGTGTTAAAATATTTCATGGCGAAACTCTTTGGTCTACACAGAAGGAACTCTGAGTAGCTGAAGGGGAAGAAAGTTCAAATTATTTCTGTCAAAGTTTTCATGTCTTGTGAATGAAGCAGCTAGTTGTGTAAAAGGTTTTGGTTTGGTGGAATAATGGATCCTTATTTATAAGGGATGAGGAGATTGTAAGATTTGCATAGCTTTCAGTAAAGTAAATGAACGTTAATTTCGGCCAAAATCTAGTTATTGCTTTGATTAATTTTGTTCTCTACAAAGACTCTGCAAGGAATTTATTTTTTAACAATCTGTACATAGATATTAGGGGGCTGAGTAATAAGTGAGAGGATTTTGAATTGCTCATTTATCACATAATTTGACCTACTTGAAGTTATGGAAACCTGGGAGAAAGAGCTGAGATTGGAATGTAAAACCAGTGTTTTTCAACCTCTTGAGGACTGTATACATGAACTAGAAGAGTGGGAAATGGCACTGTAAAAAAATATGTCACACAATATATATATATATATGTACGTGTGTGCATGTGTATATATATTTCTTTCCAAGTCACTGGCAAATGAGAAGCAAATGATTTTGAATGTTTATGGACCACTGTTCTAATGGAGAAAGCACAAATAACTAAGTTATTTGGTGCCTTTAAAACTTGTAGGGAAAAAAGGCTGCATTGTCATTATAATCATCAACAGCTGCAGAGGATGTATTGCAATGTCTTGCATATCCTTATGGCTAAAGATTATAAATGGGCAATATTAAGTTCTTAAAGGGTGTTGTACTGAAGGTGGTGTACTATTATCTTTATGAAATATAGATTACAGAACTAAAATTTACTGGTAAGTTAGGTATCATGCTATTATATTTCTTGTGTGTACATTTGTTTGGTGTTCTAAAAGTGGCAATTTTGTAAAACTACAAATCATTACAGTTTGACAGGAAAAAAATGTAATGGTAATGGGATGAAGCCGTAACTCCACTCGATTCTGCATTCATTAGCATATCATTAAGACTAAAGCTTAGAAGAGTTTACCCTTCTTCTGCTTTTAATGTCTTCACGCATGGTAGTATGGCCATGTTCATTTTGAGATCTAGGAAGCAGGTTTTGATTTGTTAAATCCTAATCCTACTTTGACATAAGGATCTTCTAAGTATTATGGTCTCAAGTCTGAATAAAGAAGTGTCATTAGTGATATGGGCTGGGAAGTCAACTGTTCTGTTCCTTAGATAGTCTTTACATTGTTTCTGCAATCCTTTCTGCAAATGTAAAAATTATGAGGATAGCATACTAGAAACAAAAACAGACTCGTTATCTGTTGGCATTTTTGTGAGGAGGCCAAGGTTTCAATTCACTTGTTACACATTGACTGTGCTCTCTGGGTTTTCATGCATGCAGCTATTCTTTTTTATTTCACGGCTTTGTGGAGAATATTGAAAGAACTGCAAACCTTCTTTTCAACAGTTGTGCTCAAACAAGTTAGATTCTAGGATTTTGTGGACAGCCTCTAATCTGAGATGTTTTTGCCTCCCTCTATAATTGTAGTGGTCATTTGATCATATAAGGCAGGAGGGACGTATCCCCAGGGAAGAACAGAGAACAGTCTGGCCTCCTGAAAATTTCATGGCCGGGTGAAATGTGGCATAGGACACTTTAAAGGTGGAAATAATTGCATTAGGTAAAGAGTTGTCAGTTCTTTGTTGTCTTTGTCTTGGGGCATAATAGAGTATTTGCCTGGGGGCTTTTTTCTGGGGGTTTGTCTGTTCAGCAGCTTCATTGACTGAGAAGAAAAGACCTACCTTGATGTTACTTCACCTCCATGTGAAAAAAGCTGGGTGACACTAAAGCGATGTGAGAGGACAGGGGAAAGCTCTCTTGTGTCTTGCTTTTGAGTGCTGTGGACAAGCACATATGAAGGCAGAGTTAGATACTAAAGTCTGTGGGTGCTACAGTTTATTTTAAATGAGTTTTCAATTTATTTGAAATAAATGCTAGCACTGTGAAATGCTATATTAGTGGCCCTAATGAAGTGACAGCATGGATACTTTGCAGTTTATGGTAGAGCAACTTTCTCCACCTCTGGCCAAAGATTTTAGCATTTTATGATAGACCTCAAATCTGTTGCATAATTTTCTGGAACAGTTAGCAGTGGTACTCTGCAAGTGTTACAAGGGGTTATGCTGCTTCCATTATAGTCTTGCATGTTCTCAGAATCACTCGTGAGGAAATTCCCTCCTATGTGATATGATAGGCAAAATTTTTGCCTTTGTGTAGAAAACCAAAACTGACCTAGATGAAGCCACAAGTCACTTTCTCCATTGTGTTATCTGAACTGCCTAAACTTGAGAGTATTTCAGAGAATCAGGAGCATTGAAGGTGAAGCAAAACCTCCAACCCATGCAGGTTTTCTCATATCATATTTTCTCTAGTGTTTTGAATCTGGTTTTCTCTCTGTGTGACCTTCATCTTCTTTCCGGAATCCTTGTAGCTCTGAAATAGATGACTGGGTTAAAAGATTGTCTTTTCAGAAACAAATGCTAGAAAGGCAGTGGATCTGTAATGGCAAAAAGGCAGGGAGGACATAGAGGCTGGTAGAAGAACGCATTCACGTTACAATCCAATAAAAGCAGCAGCTAAGGATTTAGAGAGAGATTCAGGAGAATAGCAGCCCCATCTTGTAATGAGCCTATAGTCTGGGATAAATCAGAACATAATCAAATTTTCATGACAAATCTAGCAAGTGAGATTACAGAGCTGAATTGGACCGGAGCCCTTCTCATTTGGCTCTGCAAAACCAGGCCTCCACTTCTACTTTAGCTAAAAAAAGCGTCTCTGGGTAGAATATTTATGGAACACCAACGCAGACTGCAGTTCCATGCATCACTAGTGTTGATGCAATTTTTGGACTCCTCCTTCAATCTAGCTGAAAGAAAAATCCTGCTTTCCCAGGAGGGCAGACTGAGAGCATCTTTTTATGAGTAAACTGGGAAAAAGAAGTTAAATCTTTTTCTCCCATTTTTTATAATCTAAGTATCAATAAATCATTTGTACCTTGAAGAAACCAGACTAGCCAGTTTGTAATTGCTTCTGGGAGAAGGAAAGAGGTTGCCAGTGGCAAAATTATCTGAGAAAGGATTCGTGACAGCTGTCACCTATTGGAGATACAGAAGTAGCCAGAAGAAGACAGCATGCTGTCCTTACATCAGTCCTTACACCATGCTGCCTTCAGCTTGCCATCCTTAATAATAAAAAAGGCTCTAGTGGCAGTGTATCTGCAGTTTCTGGATTTATTAGTCAAGACCCAAGTGTTAAAATACAAAAGATATCAGCCAGAGCTGAGAACCTGTAGCCTGAAACAGTCTCCACAGAAAGGAAAACCAGTTGTTTGGGGATATTTATGGAGTGATCACCTCCACCTAGGGGAAATTTTGAAGAAGTTTGTATAAGGCTCCTCCTGAGGTTGGCTCAGGTCTGAATCTAGGTAGTGAATAAATTTTGCTTAGACCATGACAGCGTGCCAGTTTTGCTTTAAGACTTTTTGTCTGTCTTTTTTTTAACGCTGTGAGCAGCTGCAGTGTGTCCCCTACAAAGGGAGTACCTAGCTCAGACTAGCCCAATAGAGGCAGAGCCAACCCTTAGCTTGAAAAAGTCACGATCAAATTATCTGGTACTTACTCAATTATTATTTTTTTTTCTTTTAATGAGTATCTCTGGGTTGGGATTTCCAAACCAGCAACAAGGGAACAGTAAGCACTATGTTGGGATAGATATTTGTTGTTGTTTAACCCTGGCCAACAGCTAAGCACCACACAGTCACTTGCTCCCCCCCCCAGTAGTGTAGGGAGAAGAAGGAGGAGAAACCTCGTGGGTTGAGATAAAGACAGTTTAATAAGCAAAGCAAAAGCCACACATGCAAGCAAAGCAAAACAAGGAATTAATTCACTATTTCCCATCAGCAGGCAGGTGGTCGCCATCTCCAGGAAAGCAGGGCTGCATCGTGTGTAATGGTTACTTGGGAAGACAAAATGCCGTAACTCCGAACATCCCCCTTCCCCCTCTTCCTTGTTCTTCTGCCAGCTTTATGTGTTGAGCATGACATCATATGGTATGGAATATCCCTTTGGCCAGTGTGGGTCAGCTGTGTTCACTCCTAGCTTCTTGGGTGCGCCCTGCCTTCTTGTTGGCAGGCTAGTACGAGAAGTTGAAAAGTGCTTGACTGCTTAGCAACAACTAAAATATTAGTGCGTTATCAACATTATTCTCATCCTAAATCCAAAACATAGCACTATACCAGCTACTAGTAAGAAAATTAACTCTATCCCAGCTGAAAACAGGACAATGATTATTTTTTTTTCCCCCCGTTACTTTAAAAATCTTTTTTTTTTTTCTTTTATCCCATGCGGAATTTCTACTAATAGGAAAAAATACTGTGTTTTGAAAGGCTTTATGGTTATTGTCTATCCACCATTAATTAAAGTCCTCAGAGGACCAGACATTAAAATGAGTCTGGGAAGGCTTGCCGATGTCTTTACTGCAAGCTTCAGTCTGAAAGGGAGGTAAAGATGTACTTCCACTCCAACTGCAAGCACTACGCTCATCACCTGGGGGACCGTAGTTTTTGGTGTGCCTGCAATATTACTTTGGGTAAAACAGAGACTGAGGCTATGACTACTTAGGACTGTTAAACACCCTAAAGAATATTTTGGAAGAGGCGGTAGTGTAAACATCTAGGCCAAATCCCTCCTTGTGAATTTCCACTCTGTTCTTCTAAACCTCCCATCTGAGATTTTATTTAGCTATAGGCTACTTAATTTCAGCTCCTAATACTGCATTGTTATAGTTGCTATGCTGCATGGCTGAGAACACACATAAAGGATGAAAGATGCTTTGGAGATGCAAAGTATTGCAATCAAAAAAAGAAAAACAAAATACTGAAGTGCAAATGACAAAGGTCAAATGCTCATCCTCGTCTCCAACCAATTATAGCCTCCTCAGATCAATATTTTGTACGAACTGCAAGAAGCAGGTGTATTCTAGACTGGCAGTCATTCAGCTGAAGACAGAGTTGTAGTGTCTCAAGAAACCTACCCATGTGTAAGACAAATACGTAATAAAAAATGTGATCATTTACAAACTCACATGCATGAGAGCTAGACTGACTGCTTTGCTTATTTAGCAAAGCTCTAGACTCTTACCTTGAAATTCCTTATCTACAGAGATGCGGAGCTGCTGGGTCCTCTCGTTTGCAGTCTAGAATTGCAATCCCAAGAGGAACTGCAGAAGTCCACACTCCATGAAATTTGTTAATACCTCAGCTTGTACCTGTTAGAGATCATCCCTGGATTTCCTGGAGGCCCTTGAGTTGTGTTGAATATGTCCCACTTTTTCTCTAAATTTTCATAGGAAGAAAGGAATATCAAACCAATACACCGCAAAGCAAAATTCTGACACTTTTTTTTTTCTGTCTATCTTTAAAAGTGCAGATCCCTAATTCATGAGACTGCATAATTATATATTTGCTTATGAATAATACACTGTGTGGGTTTTTGTTCCCAGTTCTCCACCTCCTTTTTCATTCTTGTTTGGATGCATACTGTAATTGAGCTGCCTCCCAGAGGGGCATCACAACACCCCACAACCAACTGTGAGAAATCCTCCTGTCTTGCATACACCCTATTTCCCTCCCACACCCTGGCTCAGAGAATTTAAAGAGCCCTCATTAATTAACACTGAACCTTGCAGGGTATGCATGAATCACAGCAGCTGTGGTTAGGGACTGAAATTTAATTAGAAACACATATTAGGAAGGTGATTTTTTGAAGTTTCCAACTGCAAGAGGTAGGAAGTTAGCTGTAAGTATGTTTCCATTTACAAGTGGGGGAGGACATAGCTAAGTGTGTGGTGGTGCCAGTTTTCAAAGTCAGGAAAAGACAAAGAGAAAGCTAGCAAAAGTTATCTCGCCTTTCAAAGTCACTTCAAGGAAGGTTTTGCCGAAATGATTCATGAGATTTACTATTGCTATTTAGAATTTGATGCTGACTGCATCAAAATCTAATGCGAATGCAGTACATAGAAAACTAGGATTTAAAAAAATAAACACAGGGAAATATTCCAGTAACAATACTCCAAAATGTTATTATCTTTCTGTCCTAGCATTTTGAGTAAGACAAGATAGCAAAGCGCTGTAATGCCTGTTTATGAAGGGTGGATGTCGCACACAATAGATTCAAAGACTTGCTTGCTAGGAGAAAACAAGATTGTGGCAGATTTGGTGACAATACCTGTGTCTTAACGACCTTTCTTTTACTCAGAGTACTGCTATTTCACTAGGGTGCTTTATAGTTCCCAACAAATTTAGTTTGTCAATCTTAACTTTGGTGTTACTGGCATAATCATTTATTTTTAAAAAAGCTAAACACTTCTGTATTTGAGATTGTTACAAAAAGTAGAGGCAAATACAGTAATTAAAATAATTACTTGAAAGCATATGGCTGGTGCCACTTGAGGTCAATAAGCAATGTTATTGGATAGCAAAGGATAGCACTAGTAGGTATATTTTGAGATAACACAACTTCCTTAAGAACAGTGAACCAAAAGACTTGCTGGATTTTAACACTTTTTTTTGGTATGGAGTCAGGGGATGGAAATAATGGCAAAAAGCTATGGAAAGAAAAACAATTCACTTGTAATGTGAGATTCAACTTACATATCCTTACCTATCTGAGATCTTACATTTTTAGCCCGGTGTTGTTTTCTGGGTTCTGTTTATAGCCAATGAAGAGGGATAGGTACTTCCAGTGAGCAGATCATGCCATCAAGATATATGGGCTGACTCTCGCTTCTGAAGTGCCTATTGTTCATTACTGAGTATGGCAGGATTCTAGGGAACTACCTTTGAACAGATGTCTGAATCTTAGTGGTTAAGGCTGGGAGAGAAACCCTATCTTTCTGTGTATAGAAGATACTGAAGAACCTGCCCAGTCATAAATAGCAGATTGTTCAGAGTGATGTACTCCTGATGTGCTCTGTTCTTGCGTACGTCTCTTCCATGTCACTCTGAAATGTATGTTCAACTGTAGACAGTGCGTGCCTGTCTGTGATCTTTGTAGCTTTCAAAAACTAGAGACTTTATATGTTGTGTTCATATAGGCAATTCCTAAAGCAAATGCAAGTACACCCAGTACCAGTGAGGCTCAGGATGGAGCACTAGTTTGAATTGCTAGGAAGTCAAGAACATTGGATTAAATGTACTGGCCTGACATGGGTCAGATTATGCTATAATTAAGTTCTACATTGCTTGGGTAAGCATTTGCTGTTTTAAAGTGATGTTTGACGTTGCTATGTGCTTTTAAGGATCTATAATGTTCCATCTCATTTCAGTAGCAGTGCAATTCGTTTGTACAGATAGATGAATGAGTCATGCTTATATACTGTGAGCATGGTACTTACAATTCATGGTGTGAGGTTTTGGTTCTCACCATATCTCCCATACAGGATTTACTCCCACACACAGTGAGAACTTTTTACGTTTTCTGGAACCGTTTAAGGAGATGGATGACTTAACATCAATATTAACAGTTTCTATCAAAGTGGGTTGAATTTTCATTTGACAGCAACCTCCACAATTTAATAATTTGGGCATCAGTCAGTTGTCATCTCCATACTTTCAGTATGTTCTCATTTCTCACAGCTATCCTTCTCAGGAAGATAGAGGGAGAAGTTTTATTTAATTCTAAAATTTACACTTAGTTAGAGCTGTGGAGATTTGAATCTATGCTAAAATTAAGTGCTGTAAGAAAAGTGCAAACTTACCTCAGATCTTGTTGGAACCATCAGCTGTGCTCTGCCAAAGGTAAATCATTGCGCCAGTGGCTTGAAGTCAGTTTTATACATTCTTAGAAGTATGATGATTAAAGTTTCCATTGTAAATACTGGACGTGGTATCTGGTTTTGGCTACAGTCTTGTTTAGTACAACAAGCTATGGTAAGTTTAAAGAGAGTTAAAGTAAGAACCGTTCTAGGTGCTGTAGGTAGATCCTGAGGCTACCATTCAAATCCATTAAAACTGGATAACCTAAACACCCCTTGTCTTAGTCTCAGAGCTGACACAAAATTAGGGCTTCAAAACGGTGTTTAGTGGCACTATCTTGTTGAAGATGATCTATTTAAGACAGATGGTAGAACTAACGTTCTGACTGTGCTTATGTTCTTTAAATATCTCTGCGTGTTTTTCACAGCAGAAGGTGTGCTAGCCCTGCTTCCTTGGCCCAGTTCAGATGGGGCTGTAATCACTTGGCACCTAAAATGTAAACCTGTACTTTCTCATTATGGCATTTTCCCCAAGCTAATAGTTTTTCAAGTGGACTGACTTCATGGTGGCAAATTAATTCCCAGGCCCAAAATTGCTTCAACATGTTTTACTGCAAATCTCGTTTGTGCCTTCGTTTAGTTGATAGCCATTGTGCCGTGTCCTGGTTTCAAAGAGCTTCAAAATGCTTTGTGGTGGTCTTAGGGCTCTGTCTGTATAGAAAAGAAAGTTTTATTAAACAGTAATAATAATGACTGTACTGCAATATGGACTTTGCTGGAACTTCAGTGTGTTATTCTGTAACTCTTTTCTTCAAAGAACTTATGTGGAGGACAAAAATGTTGAAAATTTCCTACCGTCTCCATTGATTGGTGATTTAATCCATTCCTTTCTGCTTCTTTGCTCCTTCTGATACTTTGTCTCAGACTGTTTCCTTGCCTCTTCCATCAGTATGCTTTCTCTGTCTGATCTACTGCTAACAAAGTCCTGTTTGAAGAGAAACCAAGCATTACCTGTCCTGCATCCCATTGTGTTGCTCACTTGTATCATCTATTACTTCCTCTGTGCTATGACTACTGTCTTATCACTGACTGTGGTGGGGCGACTTTATTGATATCTCTTTTTGCTCTGCTGCAGGATAAACTATTACTGTTAGCAGTGTCGGTATTATTAGTGTGATTTTGTTTATTACCTTATTTCAGGGGAGCTCCAGAGAGATAGTCGAAAGCTTCAAAGCATCTTGGGTATACCTATGCCCCACATTTTGAATCCTGAACCTTCTTCCCTTTCTATGCTTTGTCTCCATTTATTGCGTATGTTAGATATTATATTGTTACAGAGAATGCGACAGGAAAGTCCTTTTTTATTAACTGCAGTGCTTTCCTCTGTTCATACTGCATTGTCTGTTAAGTGCATCCAGGAACAGAGGGAGTTTTTTAAGATGAGATTTGGTCTCTTTTATGGATTAGACACTAGAAGAGAGAGAGGGGGGTAAAAGAGAACCTGCTGTAAAAAAAAAAAAAAGAAAAAAGAAAGCGTTATTGGAGTCTGTCCTCTTTTGTTACCTGCTTTGTATCCCTTTCGCCCTGAAAACCATTATGAGTGAGGTGCTCTATTTTCCTCCATCTGGGTGGGTGGGAAAATTGGATGCCTGTTTCTGTCCCGATGCTAATAGCTTTTTACTTCTGCACCCAAGTGGGTATCCAGACCAGTGTGTGCATATGACAGGAGATGCCATTTGGCAAGCACTACCATCCTCCTTTACTCTGTTTCTCTTTCTGTTTTGTAGCATTTCAAAAAGGCCAGTTGTACAGTGCTGGCAAACATACTGGAAGTCTGGCTCTCCGTTTTAGGACATGCCTGTGTGGTTTGCCAGAAGGGCGAACAAATCCCACCAGCCTCTTACCTACACAGACGCAATTACTCAGAAAACAGTGACTGGCACAGGGAAAAGGAAAAATAGTCTAAAAAAAGGGGGTAAAAAGATTCTGTTGAGTAAGGCTGCACACATCCTGGTCCCTTAACTTCCATCAAGCTCCTATAATGGGACATGGCAGGTGTTAGCCCACAAGATACATCAGAGAATTTGGGGCATATGTGTCATTCTGTTTTTCAAGTGTCCTTCCAGCTATTGATTGTGATACTAAATGTACTTTCCTCAGACTTCCAGACTTCGGGTGATGTGGTGCAACCAGGATAAGTTACCAATATCTGCAAGGACTGGCTCAAGTCCTAGGTAGTGATTTTCTTATGGTATTTTTTCTAAGAGTTTTGTTTTTTAAGAGTAGAAGACTCATAGCTCCTCAATGCCCTTTGCACTTCCATCTTTCATTCTTCAGCACCAATAGGTGGCTATAAGAGATGAACACCTTTTCTCAAATTCACCATGTTTGTCCCTTATACTCATACTTTTGCCATACTGTTTAAGGAAACAGCTGAAATATGTTGACCCATAAATTTTTTTCTTCAGGCCAAGGTACTGGAATAGCACCAAGAAAAGACCAATGTATTTTTGAGGCAGCGATGTTAGAGATAAGAGATGGGAGGCTATTTTCCTGGTATGAGAACTTCTAGAACGAGATAGAGGTAATAGTTGCGCTTATATGATATCAAAGCCTATGGCTTGCATAGTAAGTGGGAAATAAAAGAGATGGTATATCTCTGCTCAGGGAGCAGACCAGGAGAAATGAACAGCAGGTAACCATGCTGCTGGCAGAGGAAGTGAGAACGCTCTTTGGATTACTCACGCCATTGTGGGAAGAAGAGTACAGAAACAGCTGGTAAGCTGTCAGGTTGATCTTAAGAAGTAAATGTGAAAAGCCTTCTCCTGGTACTTTAATAACAAGAGTTATTTGGATGAAGCTGTGGAGGCAGGGGAAGAGAAGACAAGGTGGTTGCACCTGCTATTAGCCCATTTTCTCTTTTCAATATACCTATGTGTCAAATGTCCTATTTCTTACCTGTTCCACTAAACTCATCCACAACCATACTGTCTGCCAAGCCTATTTCTTCATATCATAATTTCACCAGGTTGTTTTTTATTTAAACTGTGCAAATGATTAGATTGGTGCATCCTGCTGATGGGGACATAGATAAGTAAAGGACATCCAAACACATGGTCATTCCAAGCAGGTCTGGGTTGTGTATGGAGAATATCAGCAGACACAGAGGGAGGATTAGGAACACTTATGTGGCTTTCTTATCCTCTCCCATTGCCGTTTCGCTGTCTCTGAAATGTATTAATAAGAACCTGAAGATGGCTACTGCTGTGAAGAAAGGGTGTTTATGATTTTATTGATTCTTTCCTTCATTCCTTTTCATTCATTCTTTCTGATCTCTGAATTTTAAGTCTTCTCACAGTATGCAGGGCCAAGAGGCATATATGTGGCTCAGTACTTCATGTTAGTAATATTCCTTCTTTTTTCCACACTGAGATCACCCCTGCCTGTGACACATTGCCCTTATTTTTATCCCAGCAGGGGCAGGTAGAAATGTAATGATCCTGCTCTGGTAAGGAATGAATTTTTAAACTCAGGACATTTGCACAAGTACAAAAGCTTGTAACAAGGGCAAGGCAAGATAAAAACAGGAGCCCCTTTGCCTTTCTCTCTTCTGCCTTAGCTCTGAGCAGCCCCTTGTCTACTTAAACTAGATCACATCCCAAAGTGAGTTTGCTGCCCTAACTGTCCGTGTGGTTTGTTTTTCAGTCTAATTATGTCAGTAGGGAGCTCTCAGGGTTGGGGGAGGAGTCGTTTTTTGTAGCTTCCGTTCCTTAAATGCTTTTTCTGCTTCTTACATCTTACATATTTAACCCATTGATATGCTGGCAAAATCTTCAGAAGTTTTTTGTTCCTCCTACGTGCTCCATCCCTCTGACGGATCATATTCTCTGCTTCACAAGTTGTTACAAAACACTTAATGCAATGTGAATACTGCCTCCATTGTTTTCATCGCCCACGAAGCCAACCAGGCTGTTCTTTTGCCTTTGCTGGAATGGGATCCCCTGAGAAATAAACACACTTCGCTTGAGCTTTGAGCATCTTTCCAACACTGATGTAAGGCTGTGCACGGCTTTGGTTTGTTTGACATGAATCATCTATCCATCAGAGAAAATCTAAGAGCTGAGTCTGAGTAATGACTCCTTTGTAACCAAATAAAAAATGAAAGGAGGTTGAATATGCACCTCACCTATGGTACATCTTGACAAAGTACTATCAAGGGCAAAACTGGATTGCATAGCAATACCATAGGCATGATTATTATTCTTCAGACCAGTGGTTCATCTAAGCAGGATCCATCTGGACATGTTGTAGGATCCAGGGTGCTACATTGGCCTCCCCATGTACAGACATATCTGTGGACATATTTTTCAAAGTCTGTGCCTTTAAGGAAAATGACTTTTTTTTGTGCCAGATTAACTTATGTTCTGCTGTAGTTAGGTGTCTGCCAAATTTTAATGTCAAAACTTTCTTATATTGAAAATAGGGAACAACAGAGGAGAGGTTTCAGAAAAAAAGCTATCCACAATAAATCCCAGAGTATTTCAGGTTTTCTGCCTGAGTGGTTTTGCTGTGTCCCTCATTTAAGATCTTTGTCCCATGTTGTATCTCATGTTTAGGCCTTGACAGGTTGAGATACACACAGGGGCCTTTTTCCTTGCAGTTTTCAGTTAATTTGGAGCTCAGCAGCATATATGCAGTTATTAGTTATTTTCAGCATGCATTTCTTTGCATCTGTCAACAGTAAATTTAATTTGCCATTGTGTAGACCATTTTCATAGAGCTCCTACTAAGAAATAACTTAAATAATTTTGTGCCAGCTGCAGATTTGTTTCTTTGTTATTTACCTTCTTTTCCACAGCACTGACAATTATGTGAGACAGGGCTCCTTAAGCAGAACTTCTCCATTATTTTCTTTGTCATATTGAAAAAAAAAACCAAGATTTTTTTGCCACTTTCTGTTTACTGTCTTTTTTATCAGTTTCTAATTCTTTACAGCACTTTTTCTCCTATTATGATTTTTATAGTGTCTTTTGGTAGAGTACTTTCTACAAAGGCCCTTTGAAATTCCGGCTGACACCTGTTTTCTTTTATCTGGTGTTTTGTTATATATTTGTAGATCCAAAGAATCCTAGTACATTTGATTACTTATAGAAAGAATATTGGGTTTATATTATCATATTTTAATAATCTGTGGCATTTATTTCTGTTACATTGCCTGGCAATGAAGTAAGGTTTGCAGGCACCTAATTCTCAGGACCATCACGTATATCCTCAAAAAAAAAAGGGAAAAAAAGGTCGTGTAGGTTACCTTCCAGTACTGTAGGGACTGTACTGTCTAGGATAATGTGTGAAAGGTTGCATGATTTTGCTAGCAACTCAAATTTGCTTTTAACAATTAAGTACATAAGTAACTGGTTTTAGTATTACCACAGTTTCCATTTTATTCTGATGTCCTGGCAGTTAGAAGAAGTTTAACTGAAAAGTAAAATGGCAGAAAAGAAAATTGGTTCTGTTTTACTTCAAACCAGGACATCTGACAATAATATATGTTAGCTAATAATGTATCTTTCAGTAAATATCGCAGCTCTTTGCAACTATTTGAGGAATAAGGTGCACAACACTCCTATGAGATGGTAGCATATGATTACTCTTGTTGCATGAATAGGGAAAAGCCAGGCCTGATAGCACGCCTTTTACACCTTTTGTGCTCCAATGCAGTACTTCTGTATGAACTGTAGACTGAAGATGGTTAAATTTTCTTTCCAAGTTACCATTTTCAAGAACAAATCTAAGGAGGGAAATCCTTGTGATTAGGTTATGACACGAGAGGTTTAAAATCAGCTGGAGAGTTATTTGAACCTAAATTGATTGCATTCAGAGAGCAGGGAGTGTGCGTGCTCCTCATCAGCAGTGCCAATGGGAGACCTAAGCAGCTTCTCCAAAAATGAATTAGGGCTCTTCTGCCAATGTTGTAAAGCCCTTAAGGCGAAACCAGACCTTCCTTCCCGTTTCCTCCCTGTGATGTGCAAATTCTTGCACTTCACAAAGAGACAAGTTCTCTTTGGTTGATGGAGACACAGGAGTGGAATAAATGGAAACTGAGTTCAGGCAGGATGCCATACCGAACATTCACCAAATGCTGAGGGAAAATTGAGTGAGAACTTGAAGTTGTAGACCGTGATGTGGAGTGATTTATGCTCACAATTGCACTCTGCACTTGACTAATATTGAACTGTGAGCAGTGTTCCCAATACCGATTAGGAAAGGGGTCTGGCTATACCTATTCCATCAACAGAGGGAAAAGTTAAATCAATGAAAGGTTCTGACTTCCTTCCTCAACTTTCATGTAAATGGGAGATGAAACATCAATAGTGTCAAACATTGTTTCTTTGTGGCCACTGAGGCTGTTTGACCCCTAAAAGTTCATCTGGCTGGGAAACTAACTGAATCATAGCATCCACCTGGATCTGAAAACACATGATGGATGTAAAGCAGAAGCAGCTTTTTAGTGAGAATTTCTGGTCAGATACTACGCAAGATCCCTGTAAAAGCATCAAGATGTAAATTCGATAATAAATTGTATGTCCAAGATGCTTTTGCTTAACTTTAGAGAGGAGAAGAAGTGAAAGTTCCAGTGCCATGGTAAAAAGCTCTGAATAGGCAGATCAGATTGGACAAGAGTCCTGGTTTTCCTATGTTTATTTTTCCATCTTTTCCACCCAAAAAGACCTTGTTTGTGAGCCCTACTATGTTTATCACAGGCAGCAACAGTAAATGGATAAAGACAGGCAGGATAATGATTGATGTCTGAAATGGCTCATTTTGTTAACTAAATTACAGGTTGTGCTGTGGACAGAGACAGCTGGCAGGCAGTGTTGCCCAAGTACCAGCCCTCACAGAAAGTGAAATGTGTACTTGCCTTTCATTAGTGCACACGGTATCATTATCACCATCGCCATCGCGACAAATGTGATGATTATATGTGTCCCCTGAGAACAGCTGCAGACAGGATGGGTGGACTGAGCAGCGAAACAAGCTACCCTGCTATCAGGAACTGTTCGGCCTGCAAACAAATCTGCAAACATTTCAGTAAGAGGTCAGACAATTCTTGGATGAAGTTTGTGGTTGTCTAGACTTCTCTGGGATCTCTGAGCAATCTACAATTATTTAACAAAAACATCATCGCTCTCATTTTAAAGAGAAAGAAATCGGGGCAAAAATGCTCTGATGCTTCCTGAGTTACATGGCAAGTCCCTTCCAGCATAAGGGGTAGGATTGAGATCTTCTGACCTGCAGCTCTCCAAATCAGTTATTAAACCATGTTTCCCTCACAAAAACAGATGACTTGCTCTTTCGCAGTCACTGGAGTAAATGCTCCTCCAGCTGTCCCCCTTTACCTAGCGAGTAGAAGGCAGTGATGTGCTACTGGTGCTTGACTTACAAAATAACGTACAAAGCTGAGAAGGTATATCTCTCATTTTCTTTCCCATTGTAAACTTTCCCAGTTTGAAGTATTTTAAGTTTTTTGAGACTTTCCTGTTATAAAAGTCTCTGTATAGCCCTACTCATTTTAGTTTCTAATTAAAATCTAAGTCATTCCTTGAAACGGTAGGATTATGTTACATGATAGCAATGTTGTATCATGTCACAATCTCATTAAACTTGGGTAAGCAATGCTGATCATTGTCTGTGCCGCATAACCTGTTGTTGGCGCAGGTAACTTTTCCTTTTGTCATGCTGGGAGAGTATTCAATGTTAACACGCCTGTAGCCAACAGAAAGGGAGCTTGCAGAATGGCCATTCTGCTGCTACAAACCAGGTTTACCTGTATTTATGCAGAAACTTAATCTGTGTTGTGTGGAGACTGGGGAATCCGACTATGCTATGTCAGACTGGGTGTGCACCGGTCAGTCCTATGAGCTGTGTTTGGAACTGTGGGTGCTGAGCAATTCTGAGATGGGGCTCCTGCAGACACAGCCTGCCTAACAATCAGAGCTGATGGGTCTGGACCCATTATTGTGGTGATGGCTCAGGCTAACTGAAAGGTCCTTTCTGTCATGCTGCCTTGCTAGTCTGTTTCAATATCTTATTTTCCATTTAACAGTAAAATTAATGAAGTGAAAAACAATATTCATCCTCAGAAGTTAGCTATTACCTTAATTAAAAAGAAAATATTTAACATGACATTGTTAAGGTCAGCATGCCCAAATGTAACCAACTGTAACTTTGAAGTACCATTTAAAACATATTTAATTCGGCACTCTGGAAACTTGCTGATCTAACAGTCCAGAAAACTTGGCTCTGATCACAAGTGCCGTACCTTGTGCATGAGTCATTGCATCTGTTCTCTTTTTCAGCTATCTCAGACACCCAGTGGAGGCACTGATGTGTGCTAGCAGTAGTATTTAGGTACATGGTGTTGATGCTTTTGTGGGTCTGCCTCCTCCTTTATTTCCCCAATTTTTCCTTTTCATAGCTTCATGAGAAGCTCTTCAGGAAGGAGAAATTCAGGTCATTGTTCCAACCCTAGTGTACAAGACAAAAAGCACTGTGCTCTGCTATAACTTACTCTGAGTAAAGCCCTAAATGAGAAAGTGACATACACAAATGGAACTGCAGAATGTTTTTCTCAAAATTGATTGTCACAGCAAGACAAGTACACATAAACCCATAGTCAAAAGAGGGAAATGCTCTGAGAAGTTAGTGGTCAGGACCTGATATTGTGGCTTACATCATTTCTGGAAAATGACTGATCTGGATATACTAGAGCTGCATTTTAGTTGGGCAGAAAATAGTTCATCTTTTTGACAATGGAAAGCGGAAATCTTTGATTTGTGTTCAGTTAGAAAATGTGGCAGGGTTAAGTGCAGGTTCCATTTGTGTGTCAATACAATGATAGAAATGTGGCATTTGCAAATAAACCACAGGTAAATCTCAGAAAATAATGCAGTATACCCAATCCTCTACTACTAACAGGGTTAAGAAGACTCAAAGGATCAATTTAAAGCAACAATTTTCAAGCCAAATGTGTTTCTAGATAAACATCACTGAAGTCAAAGGAATGGTGCCAGGATTATACAATGCCCTTCCTTTCTAGTTAGCAATTGAACTCAATCCACACAGGTAATAAAAGAAAATCCCAGTTCTTTTGTAGCTGTTTGGTAGTCTCCAGCAGATGAGTCAGAGTCTCAGCCCAGTTGATAATGGTTGGAAAATTGCAAATCCTCAAAAAATAGCCTGTTTTTACTATGCACCGAGAATAATTTAGAGCTCCTTACTGGGCATCTGTCCTGAAACACTGAAAAGAGAATGAATCCCACTCCTTTTCCTAGAAGTCCTCCCAGAAGGTTCATCAGCTAATGAGGATGGCATGTAGAGAGTTTTTATTGCTGTTTATTGCATACATTTGGATGTTTAAAAAACAAAAAAACAAACACCCCCCTCCCCCGACTAATTGATTATTATATTTTGCATGTCTACAAAATTATCCAGAAAAATGGGGAGACGCTTGGCAGCTCACAGAAGACACTTGGCACACCTCCCTCCCCATCCCTTTGATCCAGATCAAGACACAGCTGCAGGTTTTTTGATTCCTTCGTCAGTTTTTCTTTTTCTTTCTTAAATGCAGCTATTACTATTAACCTCTCTCACAAAAACAATAAAGCCTCTTTCATGCTCACTTCCCATTCAGATCATTCTGTTGGTGGAGTGTTTGCTAGAAAAGAGGTCAAGACTTTCATGTTCCCTTTTCTTCTTGAAACCACCTACCTAGTTTCACAAAGAAAGAAATGTGGCTCTGAAGGCTGGGGGAAGTACATGCATCCAATGCATCCAACTTGAAGGTTGCAGAGATGTTAACCACAGACTGTGATACTGAACTCACTACATTAGGGTGGCATCTTCAAGTGTTTAACATGCAGTATTAAAAAGAAAATAACCCCTAAAGAATCCAAGACTCAGTCACTTCAAAGAAAAAAAAAATGTGCGTCATGGTAAAAGTGAATTGGTAAGTGCATTTTCAAAAGCACCAAAACAGTGTAAGATGCAAATAACTTTGCTTGAAGAAATTATTTAAAAAATATTTTTCTCCTATTCCATTGCTGTAGTTATGGCAGACAAAAATGTTGCATTCTAGCAGAAAACAACTGTATGAGACTGACTTAAAAACCCATGAAGAGTTAACATCCCATTTAGAGTATGGCCAGACTCTTTATTCCAGGCACCCTTTATTTCAGCTACCAACAAATTTAACAAACTCCAGAGTAAAACATAACCAACTAAGTTTCCCTGGCCACCACGTAGCACATGCTTCAATGTCAAGAAGAGCCCTTATTAGAAGGACAGCAATGTTATCTCCTGTGATAGTAATTCTTTTTGTTGGTCTCTTGAGATAACACTGCCCAAAGTCTGGCAGGGAGATTAAGGGAGGCCAACATTTTTAGCAATAGCCATGACTGCACTGAGTAAATACTGTTTACTAAAAAAGATGATAATGACATGGGGGTTTTTAAGATAATAGTAGAACCCACTAGTTACCAGTTCAAAGTGGTTATGCTCTGTGTGTAATTCCAATTTGAGAAACCCACATATTTCATTGTGAAGGAAAGGTATACATAAATAAGCAAACATAACAAGACCTTTTTTAACTGGACGTATTTTTAGAGTTTGAACACTTTCCACTGAAAGCAACTTTTTTTGCTGTTTTAGAAAATTGTGTTCTCAGATAAAATAAGTATCCTAAGTTTAGGCTTATAAATTGTAAGAACATTTCTGCTTTATCTCATTTTGTCATCTCTTCTGCTTCCTTTATTTCTTCAAAGGGAAGGGGAAGATGAAAATAAAGACCAAGTGGAATCATTGTCTAGAAATTCGAATGTTCTAACAAAACTTGGGTAATTAAATAAAACTAATGTAATTTTTTAATTAATTTTTCTACAGAAAATCTGAAAAGTTTAAAAGCCGGCATAACGTGTTTTCTTTGAAATTTTTGATTATTTTTTTTTCCCCAAAACAAAACTGAAGCGTTGAACCAGCTGTTGTACTTCCTGAAGTATTCTGGCTATTCATTGATGGTCTCCTTTCACGCACTGGGACACAGTTGTCTGTTAGTGTATGAGGCTTGATGACGAGAAGCTGTGCAAACCCTTCTGAAACTTTCAGAGCCCTGACGCAGGATTTTGCTATGCATTCAGGCTGTCATTTGTACCCATCTATTTAGGGAGACTGTAATTAGGTTAACTTGTGTTCCACTGTGAAAAAAGACCATCACGATATCATGATACAGAACCACAATCTGCTTGTTTTATCCAGCCTTAAAGCCACGGTATAGGTTATTCCTGCATGCAGGCTGGTGTTACTTGAATTGCCTGGAGCTTCTTTCACTGATGTCACATATTGCATTCTCCTTTGGTACAACAGCATGGGTGATGTTTTGTGGATTAGCATAAACCTCTTCATATTACTCATTCTCAAAAAACTGTATCCATTTTCTGAAGGATAGCCTTCAATTATTAATATTGTAATGAGGTACAAAGCAATATGAGGATAATGATATTTATTTAGAGGAGCACTGAGATTCCACAGAAATGAACAGGAATGTTGTAAAAAGCAGGCACTTCCTATTTCATTGCATTTTCTCATTTTCTGGTCTTTTTGCTGCTGTAATATGAGAAAACCTAGAACACAAGATAGCTATAAACACAGGGAATCTATGCTAACATTCCTTATTTTCTTTTTCTGAAGTGCTCCTGCATCTATACATGTACTGTCTGCTTTGTTTTGTTGGTATAGCTTGCTTTATACTGTAGCCTGAGAAAGTTGAGTCACTAGCATTGTACACCGATTTGCAGAATAATTTTTTGAATCCTGAAGATGTGTATTGTCCTCAGGTTGCGTTTCTTTGTCTGTGAAAGCCAGGGCTCTAAGAGGTAAATGGTTCTGTTTTCACTATTGTATAATTGCTGATGTATTCATTTTTAGATTGGCAGTATTAAAGTTTCTATTGAGCTGGCTGGTAGTTGCCCTTTAAAAAGTTCTTGAAGGCCATAGTCCGTCTATAGCATAGGTATAGAAGAGACATTGAAAGGATGGGTCTACTGACTCTTTACATTATCAGGCATGGATGTAGACAGGCCCATAAGTAAGGTTGAAAAAGCAGGTAAATTTTAATGATCTATTCAATATGTGTTTATCAACTAAACCCAGCTTCGTCTCTTTTAATGTAAACATTCAGAAAATATATCCCAAAGTGTCTGGTGAAATCATTCTGAGATTTTACCAGTCTCCAGAGAAGCCCCTTCCTGTTACAATGTAGTTTGGGTATTCTTAAATGAATCATAGAATCATAGAATGGTTTAGGTTGGAAGGGACTTTGAAGAACATCGAGTTCCAACCCCCTGCCATAGGCAGGGACACCTCCCACTAGACCAGGTTGCCCAAGGCCACGTCCAGCCTGGCCTTGAACACCTCCAGGGATAGGGCCTCAGCAACTTCTCTGGGCAACCTGTTCCAGTGCCTTACCACCCACAAAGTGAAAAATTTCTTCCTAATGTTTAATCTAAACCTACCGTCTTCCAGTTTAAAGCCATTCCCCCTCATCCTATCACTACATGCCCTAGTAAAAAGTCCTTCCCCAGCTCTCCTGTAGGCCCCCTTTAGGTACTGGAAGGCTGCAATAAGGTCTCCCCAGAGCCTTCTCTTCTCCATGCTGAACAACCCCAACTCTCTCAGCCTCTCCTCATAGGAGAGGTGCTCCAGCCCTCGGATCATCTTTGTGGCCCTCCTCTGGACACACTCCAGCAGGTTCATGTCCTTCTTACGTTGGGGCCTCCAGAGCTGGATGCAGTACTCCAGGTGGGGTCTCACGAGAGCGGAGTAGAGGGGCAGAATCACCTCCCTTGACCTGCTGGCCATGCTTCTTCTGTGGCAGCCCAGGATATGGTTGGCCTTCTGGGCTGCGATCGCACATTGCTGGCTCATGTTGAGCTTCTCGTCAATCATCACCCCCAGGTCCTTCTCCACAGGGCTGCTCTCCAGCCATTCCCCGCCGAGCCTGTATATGTGCTTGGGATTGCCCTGATCCAGATCCAACAAGGCCTTGCACTTGGCCTTGTTGAACTGCCTGAGGTTGGCTTGGGCCCACCTCTCCAGCCTGTCCAGATGAAGACAATTAAAGATGCCAAGAGGAATGAAACAGGGAATCTACTGGGAGGAGAAACAAGCCTAAGCTCTGATGTGACAAGAAGGAGAGCCATGTGAGAAGAAAGGTTATCCAGGATTAGTGTTAAAACTGTTCAGGAGAAAAAGAAATGGCAATAAACTTCAACCCTACAGGAACCTAAGTCACAGCTAGCGCAAGAGATTAAGATCTTGGCTTCAGTGGCAGCAGTGACTAGGTGACTCTGTGATGTACAGGGTATCCTGTTATTCTCTAAGACCTGGGATGCCATACTCCTGTGTGCCTTACCACTGAAGCTGTAGTTGGGAGTCTTGCTCTAGGGACAGCTGCTGATCTCCACCACCTTATGCTTCTGTGTATTCCACCAACTAAAGTGCCCAAATGACCATTTTCTAAAGCACTTAGTTATCCAGGCTGTGGTAAGGTTTAAAGGAATAAGCAGTATTCATAGTGTTTTATGAGACTTTTACCCAGGCCAGCCTCACTGACTGACTGCTGCCTGGATGCATCTACCATAATGGGTATTGGATTTAGCCCCTTTTCAGCTAAGGCTTCCTGAGTCCCACTTTGCAGGCAGAGGTAAAATGTGTGAGGTAGGAATGGAGCTGGGATCCTGGAGATCTGGGTAAGGTATAGAAGTGCAGAAACTAGGAAGGTGGTCAGCAGTTCAATCTGTCATACTGGCTTGCTAGCCACCATGCTGCTTTGGTTTTAATTCCTTTTATCAGTAGTCTGCTGTATCTGCCTTCCAAGCCCAAACTCCCATGCCATATGCTGCCAATACTGTCCTCCATCTGCATGAAGAACAGCCACAGACAACAGCTGTAATAGCCGGCCACAGACATCCATCACCCTTATCTCTCCTTCAGATTGTATTTCACACAATCAATCTGTTACAATTTAATTGACTCTCCCAATCAGCTACTCAGCTGGGTAGATGGTGTAGGAAGGAGAAAGACTGGGGAGTTGGGACTACCGTCATATCATTGCAAAATGATGAGATAAGGCACATTTTACTCTTATTTCCCTAAACTAAATGGCAGTTCTTGAAATTTGATTTCTAGAGGCTATGCTATTTTGTACTGAACATACAGTATCAAGCTAAATCCTTTTTCAGATCTGGGTCCTCTGTAGGGCTTTCTCCTGAGTACAAATGTCAGGGTTTGACCTATTAACTTCAATAGCACGCTGACAAAATAATGAATGAGGAGAAGAACTCTGTTCTTGTACTTGGGTAATATTTACTGAGTGTTGGCAGATCACAGAGTGCTGGAGAAAGGCAAAAAATATTCTCCTTCCAGTATGTAAGCACAAACAGTATAGTATAAATCACAGTAGTCCTGTATGTCTAAATTCCATTAGATAGTTTGCTCACAAACACTCTGCCCTGATCAAGACGTAGACATCTGAGGTCTGTTTCTGTACTGATCTTACCTCCCATGCCCTGAGCCACCTTTAGCCCAGTGTTCCTAATGGTAGCTACAATGGTTTATGAATAGAGGGTTGTCTCTTCCTCAAGGGCTGATGAAATAGCTTCTTCCCACAAAAGCTATTGTGAATGAGTGATTGGCCATATGGAGAGGAAAGCTGAGTCAAGGAATGCATCCTCATACTTAATTCATTTGGGTTTCTTTCCCACTGGTTTCAAAGAGTTAGAATCTAGAGGACCCTGATCATCCAAGGGCAGCTGGGATTGCAGTAGGGTTAAGATCTCAGCACAGTCCTAAGAAAGAAGTTTCCTTTGATACATGATTGTTTTATCAGATATCTTTTTTTTTTTTTTTTTTTCCCTAGAAGGTACAGAGGAAAAGATATCAGAAAGAGGTACAGGAACTCAAATTGTGACATTAGTCTTCTCCTTACTTTCTACTCCTTCCACATCTACTATGCCAGAAATTAGTCCTGGAAGTACTTCAGCTTTCTGTATGACATCCTTTCTCAATAATCAAGTTTCAATTTGACATCAGGAGTTCTGATCTAACCAACATAATACAAACTTGGCACAGGTCTCTGACTGATACCTCCTTGCCAAGCAGCTTTACAGTAAGCAAATTCCATAACACAAAACAAATATGCAAACAGCCAAGTCATAACTTTTTCCCAGTGGCCCATCTTGATTCAGTAAAATTCTTATCTTTTCTCTGTAGGAAAATTCAGGCTCTATGTAAGGTGCTGTTTCCAACTAGGTTCAGAAGTCACCTCTTGAGACTTTTGGTAAAGATGAACATAAAAATGCCTTTGGGATTGGAGGAGCCAAGTTCCACTCTGGGAGTAGAGGCGCTCAGGCTGAAGGGTCTAGAAATGGCCACCACAAAATACTAGGCAGAGATCACTGACAGTGGATCATGCAAAACATGCATTGAGCTAGATATAAAAGCTGTCAATGAAAATGGGAGGGTTTTATGTGAATTTATTTAGCAGTTAGCATGTCCTATGTATGTGTAAAATGTGAATGTTTGAAGTGCTCTGTGGCAGTAAAGTCAAGGTAATGTCAATGACAGGGTACTGACCTAGGAATTAGAGGACTTTTAAATTATCTGGTCTGTTCCTGTCGCTCCTGGTTCCTGCAAAATTTTGGCAAGTCATTTTTCCTTGTCTCGGCTTTCCAACATGCAAATGGTACTGGTGGCCTCCTTTGTGAGCTGTGTGTTCAAAAGCACTGTGTGCTTCTCTTCTCTTTTTCCATGACTGTCTAATATTCCACTGTTCCTTACCAAGTAGTGCTCTGTCATTGGGGGTAATTAGGGTAATTTCATCAGAAATACAAGTTTCCTATACTGCACTGTTCACATACTGTTCATGTGTATAGTCATCTATGTTTTCTACTCCCATTCAAAATCTTAGGACACCTCTGATTCAGGGTTGGAAAAGCCTTCTTCTGGAGTCCAACCACATCTCAAAAGCCACATTACACTTGCTTAAAAAAAAATCTGCAATTTAAAAAAAGCAAGCTTTGAAAAGCTAGAAATAACCTCTGAGCGAATCCAGGCACTGTTTGTGTTTACATATGCTCATATTTTTCTCATTATCTTGTCTGATTGGAGAGGCCTATTGAACCTTAGCTCAAACCTCTTGTTTGTCTGGTAAAAAAAACTTACTGCTTTGTTTAAAATATGCTGTTGATTCTATATACAGTTCATGAAATCTGTTATGTCGATTTCAGAAGGAATGTAGAACATAGACCTGGGATGCATTAAATTCTATTAGAATTCCATGAAAAAAAAAACCACACTGTGAAACAGAAATGTAGTGATATATAATGCTTAGAACATGAGTTTTCGGAACACTCTGAAACCCTGTAATACTGTTTATGATTAAGGGTAGAATAGAGTTTACAAACAAATGTATTTTAGGCAAAACCAAGTTTAAATGGATTAATTTCATTCAAAGCCTCTTCAGCCCTTGCAGTTCTATATCTACTGCACTTGGGTTAATTGGATGGTGGCAAGTTGGTATTTGTGATCACCTTTCCTGTCAGACGGAGGTGTCCTTTTTTAATGCCATCTTCCTGACAAGTGCTCACCTTTCTGCGGGTTATGGGTTGAGACAGACAGCCCTGATTGCTATTACAGAGTGATATATGCTGTGCCTTCAGCCCACAGACAGCTCACAATTGTACCAACACTCTTGATAAGGAAGCCGAGTAGTTAAGGTACGTGGTTTATTCTGTGCTGCCTGTAAGTATCAGATCTTTGATGCCGTATTTTGTGTAACTGCCACTTTAGCTTCTGTCAGCATAAATTGTTGGCAATGTTACCCAGTGGATTAAAACTCCAAGGGAGACATTGTGAGATGGATGGAGATATTTTCTGCTGGAAGATCTCTGCTTTTGAGCAAGGTGCTTGTTCTTGTGCCCTGCTAAGATCTGACTTGCTACTGTGGCCATTTCTTTATTGAGTGGATGTGGCATTTTTAGCAGCTGGTCACATTTTTGTCTGAGGAGTGAGTTACACGGCAGCACATAGGAACAGAAATGTAAAGGCATGCTTTTAATCAGCCAGCTTCTGTAATGCAGGAGGAGTGCTTGGGGATGCTTTGAGTTTAAAATGCAGCACACAGTATGCATTGGCTCAGTCCTTTAGAAAAACAGAAGCCAACATTCAGAATGGTTCCTGTTTCTACCCTGGTCCAGAATCATATCTAAAAGGTATCACTTTACAAAACTTTCCAGGATACATTCTTAATATTTTGGAAAAGCAGTGTCAGAATGTTTAATCCTAATTATAGTTGGAGTTCACACAATCAGACAGGGCAGATTTTCATCATGTGTGTTGTAAGCTGGGGAAACAAATTAGCTGTGTGAATAACTTATTTGCTAGTGAACTAAATAGACAGGTCTTGCTTTCTTAATTAATTTTGCATTCTGTTTCCCTAGGAAATGCCCTTTTTCAGCATGCTACTAATTTCTGTTTCTTTACTTGCATTATGATATCCCTACACGAGGGGGATTAATAGCCTCATGGCTGGAGCTTCACCAGCTGTGTAACGACAATTGTTTTCCACAAATTATGTGGCCTAAACACACCTCCATGTATTTCTTGTAACATTTTACCGCCTGGTAATTGACTGGCAGTGTGCTGGTGCTTTCTTAGGTCATAGGAAGACAAGGTTTAATTGGGCACAGTCCTAGGCACTGAGTAGCACAGAAGCGAGCCTCCCTTTTAAAACTGCTGCATATCACTGATTACTAGGCTTTGCTCAGCGGGTGTCAGATTTAAGTAAAAGCAACTAGATGTGCTACAGTGTTCCCCAGATTTTAAGGAAATGGGTTTAGGGCGAGCTTAGTACAAGCCTGGTCAGGGTAGTGATGATACCTTTCAAGCAGGATACTCTGCTTGAAATTAATTATTTGTAGTACAGTAACATCTGGAGGCCCCACTGGATACCAGGGCTCCACTGTGGTAGATAATATACAAATATACTTTGTGATAAGCCTGTGGCTTCATAGTATAAAATGACAAAATGGAGGGAGAGAAAGTGAGAGAAAGTGAGTTCAAGGTACAAAGGAGCAGCAGTAAAAGTGGAAAAGAAATCTTATCTCATGTGTGATGTCGTACCTAATTAATCTCTCCTGACTCTGGTAGACTTGTCACAGAATTGAGCTTCTTGTCCATGTTCTTTGGCTTGACTTCAGGATAGTTTTGTTTATAAAAGGAACATTTATTAGAGAAAAAGCAAAGATTGAAAGAGGGAAAGATGAAGGGAGATAAGGTAAAAGTAAAGCAAGAGACAAATTTGTTGAAGGAACTGCAATTTCGCATCCCACTGGTAACTCAGTATTTCTGTGGTACTGCAAGGCTGTTTGGTCAAAAAATTTTCAAGAACAGGAAAAAAGAAGGCGTACTTTAGTAACACTGCATTGCTGTGCTACAATTTCTTGTAGTACGGGCCATTAAAAAAGTATTGTCTAATAGTCTGTGCCCCACATAAACAAACAGTCAACTGGTAAAAAATGAAGGCCAGTTTGGATAGCTTGGTAAGCTCTTAACAAGGAAATTGGTATTCACTTTACTTGGGCTAAATAATATTTTGTATCTCAAAACAAAGAGTAGAGGTCATCTTTCAATACAAGGGACACTCCCAGAGGCCACTCCTGAATAAGACTGTTGTTTGTGGTGATTAAGTGTCAGTTGTGAGCCCCCTTGGTAAGACTGTGGCCAAAAGATACAATGTGGTCTTTGAACATGTAAACCAAAGTGGTTGTGTAATTTCCGTAAACTGAAGTTAAAGATTTCTGGTGCCTACATTTGAAAACTATTTAGGAAACTGAAGGAGTTTCAGGGGCCATGGGGAAGATGAAATGAAGAACTGGAAAACCTGCTTTCAAGTGAGGAATTCAGAGGGCTGAGTGCTTTTCCCTTATGCTCTAAAAAGCTGGGAGGAGAGTTTGCAGGCACAGAAAGATGAAGCTGGAACCTTAAGTCATCTGCTCTAGCACTTTTCTTGCTCTGAAGCAGGACTAAATACAGCAGCTTGGTCATGGCAGATGTTTAAACTACCCTTTCTTCATCTTCAGTGAAAAAGATTAGGTTCCCATTAATCTTTGCCAGTTTCAGTGTTTCACTTTAGAAAATGAGTAAGAATCAGAAAGAACCTTCAAGGAAATTTTGACTTGATTACAGTCTTACAAGTCATTTATAGAAGTATGATGCTAGATGTTTTATCAATATAGGAAATAAAAGAAACTGTAGTGATCTGCTTTTAAGGAACTGCTGAGCAGGACGTTATATTCACATCGTTATATTCAGTGGCTCTTGATTGATTTTCCTCCCATGAATTTGTCTATTTTTGAATGTATCTTAGGCATCTGAAACATCCTGTGACAGTAAGTTGCGCAATTCAGTTATGTACTGTCTCAAAATCTTTGCTTAAACTTTATTACTGAATTATTTTATTACATATTTGTAGTTCTTTGAGTTATAAGAAAAATCATGCTGAATCATCTCTATTTTTTTGTGGTATTGCATATAAAATTTCAAGTGTGGTACTTTTTTGAACGTCTTCTATTTTTCTCTTTTTCTTTTTGAGACAGCCTGTACAGATCAGTGTACTGCGTTCAAGAATTAAAGTCAAAGGTGCACCATTAGCTTATGACAGAGATTTTCCTTTTGTACGCTCTTCCTTTTTTTGTTTGTTTTTGGGTTTGGGTTTTTTTTTTGTTTGATTTTTGTTGGTGGTGGTGGTTTGGGGTTGTTTTTTTTTTTACAATTCTTGACATTCCACTTGCCTTTTTGACCATGTTCAGCACTGGGCCAATCTCATCAGAGAATCAACTGCAATGACTCCAAGGCTTCTTTCCTCAGCTGTAAATGTTCACATTACAAATAAGTGTTGTTCTGAAATATATCCTATAGTTCAACAAAGAATCAATTCAGAAAAGATATATGGCCTCATATAAAATTTTAGAGCAGACTAGATTATAACAATTGTCCTTTTTAGTCTTATAAATTATGTATCTGAGAATTGCTTCTTTTAAAAACCATAGCCCCAAAGGGTAATAATTTCTATTTATTTTGTCCTCTCTGTGTACCGTTCTCTCTGATAAAATGGTTTGTACCTGGCATTTAGTGGATTTGGTTCAGCGTCTTAAAGAAGCAGTAACAAGCAGTTACAAAATAACAACAACAAAGTAACAAATACAACAACAAAGTAGCAAGTAACGATGTACTGCTCCTTGTAATAGCTCTCAAAAATCGGCCAAAATTAGCTGGTCTGTGTACTTTCTTTCACGTTAATAACATTTTTTCCTTGTTTCAAGATAACAGTAAAGTGTTAGAACCCTGATCAAAAGCTTCCAAGTCAAGTGAACTCCATTGCCTGTCATTTCTTTAACAACATTTACTCCTATTGTTGATTACTGAAAGTGTCAGACTGCCTGTACTGGTTCTTGAGCATGCCTTCTCTGCTGTCATTATTTGGATGAAGGAAGACTTCATACAGTAAGCTCTCCCTTTACCCAACTCTAGAGTTTTGTATATATTGAATTCTGATTTCAGACTTACCTCCCAGTGGCATTAAACGTGGAAATATGACCAGACAGCGTGGATTAGAAGTAACTGCCTTATACTCTGTGCTGAATACAGCTTCTAGTATTTCGCCTTCTTAAATTCATTGATATACATATCCTAGAAAGGCCTGTGCAGCCATGCATTTCGTTCTAGTTGCAGCTCAGAAGGGTCGTCTAAGCACAGTGCTGGTTCTTACCACCGTTTTAATCAGTAAAGAACTTTCTGAGTTTCTGTTTACAGTGAAAGTTCACATAAGGTGATTCGGCGTTGTAGCAATTAGTGAATGTCCTCTGTGGAATATACACCTATACCTTCAGTACTGCTGGATACCTCGCTACTTTTAGCACTTTTGTGCAAAGTCTCCCAAAGCACACAGTAAGTGATCTGACAGCTGAGCTAACATCCCGAATCAAGTTTGAGGCAAAAGAAAAATAAAAAATAATGAGACAAGAAAAGAAAAAAACAAAGCAAAACAAAACCAAAGGAAATCAAGTAAAGAAAGACTTGAAGAATAACATGGAAAAAATTCCAAAGAGAGAGAAAAAGTTCAATCACTTTTTAAAAACATAGACTGAGGACTCTAGGTAGAAGGAAGTCGTTCCAGAAAGAGCAGTGCTTGGGGTTATAAGAAAACAAAGCAATTTTCCTGAATTTAGAGGGTAGCAGAGTTGAAGTGTATGTGTGTGACATTTATCAGAAAAAAAAAAAAAAAAAAAAGAGAAAACCTTTACAAAAGCTTCCTACCGTGCGAAATGGCTTGTTGTATTACTGAAAGGGCTTGTATCACTTTCAAATGAGAGCAGCGAAAACAGCAGTGATTTTCAGGAAGCAGTAACTAGGAATATTGTCTGCCAGGTTTGGGCTGGTGTCTAGTCATGCTGGAACCAGCCAGGGTGGGAGGAGGAGGCAGTCTGCACAGTAGTGACTATTAAAAAATGATGGAGTAAAAGGAGTGTGAGGAAACACAGTTATCCTGGGATTCTAGTTGGATTTCAGTTATGTTTTATAAATGCTTTTTTTTTTTTTCTTTTACACTTAGTTTCAAAAAAAGAAACAAAACAACATAAAGATACTGGGATAAACTCTGCTTCCACTTGCGTCAGTAAGAATTGAGTTTCTTCAACAGAATTGCTATTGATTTGTATTGATGCACCTGAGAGTAGGATTTGTCCTATTGCCTGGGGTTCTCTTTCTTGGTTTTTGAAATTAAATGCTTTCTGCAGACAGGGAACAGCTGTACACTTTCAGTCTGGATGATTTGAATTTTAGATTAAGAAAAAAGAGACCCAAAGGTGAAGCCCTTTTCAGAGCACACAGTGCACGCAACTGTTGGTGTATGCGTCCTCTTTAACACACTCCATCTTACAAAACCAATGCCACCCCGTTTGACTTTCTTTCCACCTGATCTGATACAGAAAGGCAGATGCCTTCAAAATGTAATGGCAAAGCACAGAGAAAATAAAGGCCTGACAATTTGCATGCAGACAGGCTCTAGTCCTCTTTGGGTGGGGGGAAACAAAAGGAAAAACCACACCTGCAAAAAGGTCAGACCTTAGAAATGTTCCCAAGGTCCCTTCAGAGGAAAGGAATAGGTTTCAGAGGAGCTGAAGGTAGAAGCTGGAAAAAACCTTACAACCTGCCCCTCTTGGATTGCAGCCATTCTCGGGACTGAAAGGGTTGGGATAGTCAGGATATTATCAGTGTTCAAATAAACCATATTTGGGTTACAGAGCTTGTAGAGCTTGGAGATGGGTGACTATCACCCCTCTGTCACAGATGAAGAATATGTTTAGTGGGAAGGTAAAAGAAAAAGTTGCCTGAAGTGAGATAATGCTTAAGGGCAAGCAACAGATTGCAGATCTCCTGATCCAGGCTGTAGATTAGCCCCTACATCATTTGATGATGATCAAAATGTTTTGGGAGCAGTGCCTGTAACAAGAAGGTGCTGCTAGGAGCCTGTGGAAGGACATGGTTTAGAACAGAGAGGTCAAGGTGAGGCCTTGTATGTTCTTTTTAGTACTTTGGTTTATTTTGTTCATATAATTTATCTACAACTATTCCATTACGTGATCACAATTATTCGCCTGAAGTCTTAGAGTCATCATGACAGAAATTTATCTCCAGAAGGACTGTAACTGAGGAAAAGGTAATGTGGCTTTTGAGGGCAGCAATTTTTATGGGATAAATCAGCAAAAGATAAATTCTTGAGGAACTTTAAAAATCCTTTTTGGCACAGTAGCCTTAAATAAAGGAGGAGAGAAGTAATATACCGATTGAATGCTGAGTTCACTTCATTATTTATAAATAAAATGGTTCTTAGTTTTCCAAGGTGTAGTGCCAGCACTTGATGTCACTTGGAGGTTTCAGAAAGGTTAATTAATGGTCACCTTTTCAACCTTTTCATGGAAAGTGTTTGGGGCAGCCCAGTGAATACTGATGCAGAGGTGAAAAAATGCAGGCTGTCTATTAAAATTCCCTTGAGCCCTTTTGGAGCATGTAACTTGTGTACCTTGTGTGGCTATGTATCCAGCTTTTCCCTTGCTGTATAGCTAGGTTATTTTTTTCTCTGACTACAAAATAAACATTACAGATAGTGGCTCAGAGGTAAATCTTTCTTTGTCACATACTTACTGGTCTAGTTAATACCTGTGTTTGGTAACGCGGAAAGAAAATCTACTAGCTGAATGTATGGGGAAAGGAATGAAAGGTCACATCTGTCATGAAGTGTTAAAGTTTAACAGTAAAGCTTGTCTGTCAGGTTTAGAAAGAAGGTAGATCTTGGTAAAAGCTGCTTTTAATGAGGTGGTGTAGTGTATGAAATTGTGGAATTGAAGAGATTTTGAAAATAAATCCTGGATTTGCCCCCTGTGTCCATGGTCACTGTTCTTTGCTGTAGGATTTTCTTTCTGTTTTGCTTTACTTTTCTTTTTTTTTCTGCCAGGAATGTGTAAACTAATTGTTGCTTTTTTTCATAGCGTCTGGTGCCCTAGAGATATAAAATATCATGCATAAACTGTATCTTGAAGTCTGTGTGTGCAGTTTGGCTTCAATAGCCCTGCTTTCAGAGTATTGTGTTATATTGTGTTTTATCCTGGTAATTGGAACAGAACCATTTTCATGACAAACTCCTACTCTGTCCAAATAAGAGTATCAAAACCTGGCACAAAGTTGTGCTTCTGCAAAACTCCTCTTAAAGAGTGACAAGGAGGTTTGCTCAAGGAGGGACTGAAGAGAGCTGGAGTAGGCCTTCAGTCAGGCCCATGATTTTTCTTTTTTTTTTTTTGAGATAAATTTTTGCATTTCTCAGTTGCAACAGTGTTGCACAGCTTGGAGAAGGGCTGTTTCCTTGGCTGTAGGAGAGAGATGGGAAGGGAGTCCATTTGCTCATTTCCTTCCTTTCTCCAGCAGAACAAAGGCCACTGGTGGTTTGCAGTCCTCCGCTTCCAGAATCTTATCTCTTTCCCAGCTTGCCCTCTTATCCATGGGTTATCACTAGCCCTTTAAATAGGGTTTTTCCTTCAAGTCGGAGGAAAGGGAATGGGCAAAACAAGTTATCTCCTTTCCCTCAAAGGAGAGATCAGAAATGTTTTCTCCTTCTGCAGGGGAGATTAGCTAAACTTCCCACCATCCCTTTCCCCACTGGCAGGTTTTTAATCTCTGCCTCCTTAAGCCTGTAGGACTTGAAGGTACACAGCTTCCTCTGCTGAATACCTCTTAATCCCTTCCACCTCTGTGGTAGTGGAGATCTGCTCCACTAGACAAGCTGCAGCTCTTCATCTTATTCAGTTACGCTATGCCTTCACCAAGGTGGACTCTCCTCAGAGCGGCCACAGTTTGCAAAAGAAGATTGTTGTATTGATGGCACTTGAAAAACTGTGTGAGAGGTTCTTTGGGAGGTTGACTATAAGGCAGCACCTTGCAAGCCACGTGGAGTCAGCAACCAGGTTACCCCGTCATAAACATTCTTTGAGTCTTTAAGCAAAAATTCATCACTTGTTCTGTGCTAATTACTATGCAGATAAAGATAATTACATGGTTGCCAGCAAAAGATTCACTAAAACAGCGTTGGGAGATCTCTTCACATGTCAAAAAAAGTGGTAAAGCTGTGCCAGCAATGGTTTTACCTGAAATAAATCTCTGTTCAGTGAAAACTCCCTTATTTTGGGGATTGCATAAGAGAAGAAAGGTTGATTGTTTTCAAATATCAGAGTTCATGCATCTGCTGGGAGCAGCAATCCGCTCACTCCATGTTGCATTGATATCTCGAAGGGAAGTCTGTCCAAAGCATAGTAGTGTGAATGTATGGGAGACTGTTGCTATCCAGCATGCATTTAGCAAAGTCTAAAATTTACCATTCTAAGATGAGAGAAGTAATATCAGGGTGCATACTGTTATAGTGCTAACTTTCAAGTAGTCAAGGCACAGCCCAGTTTTTTTAATGACCTCTTCAACTATAAGACTGCTTGTTTTCTTTTCCTAATAACAGTGTTGTAGTGTGAAGAATAGGGGAGATAGTGTTAGGAAAAAAAGTCAGAAAAAAAGAGCGGTATTTAAGATATGAGGAACTTGGGAAAAGGATCTTGTGATAAGTGTTTGGTGTGAGGAAACCTTGAAATATAAGGTAAAGCAGAGATGAGGAAAGGTCTCTGTGAGAAATTGGAAGACATAAAGGTTTTAAGGGAAAGGTCTGTTGATACCATAAGACAGGCTTAACTCCAGAAGAGGAATCAGAGTTGGCCCTCAAGTATAAGAGGAGAGGTTTCTTTCTTATTGCTGAGATTTGCTGACATGAATGTAGTGAAGTCATTCAGGCTAACAGCCCTGAAGGATGGAGCCCTCTGTCCACAAGCAGATATGTAAGGTAATAGCAGTAACAAAATTGTCTCTTACGCCCCTTAGTATACCTCAGTCTTGTTTTGAAAAAGCTATATTTGGCTATGAGATGGCCATCCACTCTCTGTTGTTTCTTTGATTCCTGTATTGGGACAGTTGGTAAGATGCCAGTTTTATCCTATGGATGGCTAGCAAATGTATTGGCATCCCGTACGACACATTTTAGTTCTGCTTGTCTGCACCAAATTTGAATCTGTGCGGTACACCTAATATACCTTCATAAATGGTGACACCAGCATACTGTGCCTCTTCTTGCTGAGGGCTTGAAGATGCTTTCTAGTTAAATGTATATTATACGGTGATGGGAATTTCTGGCACTGTTTAAATTGGTAGTAATAAATGTGGATATCTAACCTGAATATACTCCGGGTGTGTATTTTACAACCTAAAGTCACTTAATCAGGTCATTACTTGGAACTACATGAGGGGAGCTCCAGGAGGAAGTGTTATGGCTGGTACAACTGGCTTTGCCTGCTCTTTCCTTTCAATCAGTGACTGGTGGAAAGTTTTAGGAAAACACTGTGGAGGACTGCTTTATTGGTAAAGCACTGCCTAGGGTATGACATAGAAAAATAAAAGACTGTGGCTACTCCTGCGTTTTGAAAGTCTGGAGGGTTCTCCATTTTGTTTAAGAGCAATTAGCTTCCCTCAGGTGGTTAAATTCCAAGTTGGCTAATTACATTTTTGATCCCCTCTAATTTTGCCCATCTTGTAACTGCATTCTCCCTGCTGGATTCCACAGTTACTTGTTTTGGGGTGGGGGCTGTTTGTTTTGTTCTGCTATTCTGTTTGTGAAACAGTTGGGATACAGGCTGCCTGTGGCTGCATTTCAGATGACAATTGAAGAAGTGACTACTAATCAGTAGAGATGTTGCACAAATAACTATTTATCCACATCTCCTTGTTTTTATTGCCTGATTTCTCACCTGTCCCCTGTGATGTTTGAAGGCAGCAAATGAGTCACTATGTTCAGGTGAATGCTATAAAGAAGAGTGTGAAAGACAATGTTTGCACTGAAGCAGAGACAATGAAATGTGTCCTGAAAATGCTCAAAGTAATGCTTCTTTGTATTCTTCAGTGCCATCTACCGGCACAGTTACCCATTAAAGATTTATAGGGCAAGTACATTCTCCTAATAGGCACCAATTTACAAGCATTTGTTTCTTTTTCTTCTTTCATTTCAGGAGCAAGGCAAGATTGGTGTAGTCTTCAATATTGGCACAGTGGACATCTCTATTAAAGAAGAAAGCACACCTGTAAATGATGGCAAATACCATGTTGTACGCTTTACCAGGAATGGTGGCAATGCCACACTTCAGGTTGACAGCTGGCCAGTGAATGAACACTACCCAACAGGTACATACTTTTTTCTTTTTGTTTTTATCCTTCTGCCTATCCATATATAAAAAAAACGTTTAACAACTGGGTACTATATAAATCTGTGTTGTTTCATCTCAACAGTAAATTGATAAGCCTAGTGGCGTGCGTTCTGTCTGTTGGAAAACAAAGTATGGTCCTTTACACAGGAAGAGAAAACACGCCAACTGTGTGGTATGATGCACATAGATCCTACTATTTCAGAGGTCTCTAAGTGAATCCTGGTTCTGCAGAGTCACAAACTGATTCAACAACAAACTTGGTTTTGCTACTTGTGATATTTTCTAGCTGTTTAAGGGAGAAAAGTTTTGAACAGACCTTACAAAAAGGAGAGGTGACTCTAGCCACACCCAAGACTGTCACAGATACAGAGTTGAAGTAATGTGGAAGATTAAGTTGCAAGTATTTGAACAGACTTTATGCTTGCCTCATAATCTTTCATCACTTGAATTTTACTTTTAGGTTTGCAGATATAAACAGTCTAGCCAAAGCTTTGACTTTAGGTCAAAATGCAGTGGAACAATTCAGTATCTCTTTGGAAATCACCACCCTAAATCCACCAGGAATCACTGTTCTGTGTTTTGTCCCACCACTGGCAAATCACAGCCTCGTGGTACTATATGTCACCGTGCTAAAAGGTCAAACACATTCCAAGTGAAAAATGGATTGCTGTAAGTGATCTTGACGGTGCATCAGATAGCTAAGGCTTGGTGATGTGGATGGTTACAAAACACAGGAGGAGCACAAGGAAAGAATTCCAAGGTTAACCACATTCTTTTTCATGTGTTATTGTCTAAGATAAAGCCTTGATCTTCTTGTCAGTTTTCAGTACCAAGTCTAAGCAACTCCCAGTTCTTCCTTTCAAGGTTGTACATGACTGACCCAGGACAGAAGGAAGAATTCTGTGATAAACATGAGACAATTTGGCAGTTGTGTAGGGGTGGCCTACAAGCCACTTAACCTCAAATTATGAGAAATTGTTTATGTAATATTACACTAATAAATTACTCCAAGGGGATAATTTAATCTCTTCCACTTGCTCAGAAATTACACAAGAAAATTGTAATGTAAGTGATCTGTCCTGTGGTGATCTCTACCACTTATTCGGTGTGACACTTTGTCAGTGTTTGGTGGTGTATATGCAAAAGAGTACATTTTAATAATTATCCTTATTTCTGTGAAATAATTGCTTTCCAAGAATGCCATGAGAGACATGCTGAGTTAGATTCTAAGTAAGAGGGAAGTATGGCTAGGAGAGGCCCAAACTAAGCATCTTTCTTCTGTTCCTTTCATCAATTATTTTGGGGTAAAATACCTCTGATCCAGTTGGCAGCCAATTATTGTCAGTAAAAACCCCATGAATAAATTTTCTTCTTCTATTACTTGCTGTAGTAAGTCCCTGATGTAACGAAACAAAATATTCAGCTCATTGCCTTAGAGATTTTTTTAAGGGAAAATAAATCACACTCAGAGAGTACTTCAGTACCCTCCACTTCTGTCTTGGCTAAAGATATTCCTGTTTTTTCATTAGAAGATGTATGGGTTTATAGAATTGGCATTAATCTTATGTTCTGGGTTAGTATTGAGTATATGCAGTTGTTCCCCAAGGGAAAAGGATACCTTTATATTCCACACACCTTTTCCTTTCCATGCATGTATTTCAGTTTCAGGCTATTTGTAGATGGTGAAGTTTTCAGCCTGTCCTGTGAAAATAAGGCTTATGGTATCATACTTGCTGCGTGTGCATGTGTCTCCCTAATTTTTTCCAGTTTCTTTCAAACTGATTTTTTAGCTGACTTTAAAAAAGGGGTAAAAGTTAAAAAAAAAAAATTAAAAAATCCTATGTGGCTAGGGAAAATAACCAAGGGAGGAGGACAGTGTTCCAGCCCTCCCAAAGGAAAGGACTGTGGCTTGATCTCAATTCATGTAAAATGCCAGAATATCCATATAATAAAGAGGCATTATGAATGCTTCTGATTCAGGAAAAGCTTCAATGAGAAAAGCCAATAAGTACCGGAAGCCAATCCTTATTGGCTCCATTGTCTGGGGAATTAATGGTTTAAAAGAAAACCAAACAGCAGCTTTTGAAATGAAAAATTTGTTGTCTTTCACAGACCGGACTTGCACTAGTGTTTCTCATACTGAGTGCAAGACCAAACTGGTGTTCAGCAGAGTTTCAACTCTGTAAAAAGCTTTATGGTTGGGTTGACCCAGGCTAATCCAGCATCTTTCAGCTGGAGACTGCTGAAACTGCAATTGGTTTCAGACTTGTGTAATAATAGCTAAGGAATCTTGTATTTTATACATGGGATCACTTCAATTCTGGAAACACAATTATTTGTAGTGTTTAAAAAACATATTTGTAGGACATGCATGTTTGGGCATGCTATGTTGTCTGTAGTATGAAGAATTTCATGTGCACTTGATTTCCTGCACAGTGCTACAGCCTAATGTTTGCAAATTTTGCAAAATAGCAAACTTCATGATGCAATCTTCAGGCAGCAGGGCTGCATTCCGAATGGCATTTCCATGCTCCTCTTTGAGTTTTATTACTTGTAGAAGGATTATGCATTAGACTCATAATTACTTGCTCAATTGGAAGTACAAATAAAAGTAGGATATTCATTAAATGAGCAAAGAGAGAGAATATTGGCTTTCCTTAAAACACAGTCTTCAGTTAAATCGAAGTTAAATGAAACTAGCCCAATGGGACTGAAAGACTCCAAAGCTGTATTTTTGCAACTTCATATAAAAGACAAGGAAGTGGAAAGAAAACGGAAAAGCAACAAACTTACAATTTAGGCACTGACACTTTGGTTTTTATAGCATCCAATTACATCTCAGTCACCTGCAACATGAGCTTTATGCTTTCTTGTGAGGAAAAGGGTTAGAGAGAAATTGTAAAGGATGGAATTAAACTGGAGCTTAGATTGGCTAAGCTTTGGGACTGAAATAATCTCAGTCATTAGGGATGATCTTTCACCATTTGTACCGTTCCAGACCTGCCAGAGTTTCTTTTACTGGGCAGTAAGACTCTGAACAGCAGCCCGGTGCAGGTATCTGACACAAAGCTCCTGGCAAATAGCAGCACTAGCACAGGGACTGCTATCTGCAATTCAGCTGTTGCGATTTAGTTCAGCCAAAATCATTGAGCCATTTATGATTTATTTGCATTAGTTTTGCCCTTTCTGTTCTCCCTCAAGTACACAATAGGGAGATGGGCTTTTTCAGTAGGCTGTACTGATAGTCGCTTCCTTGATGCTTAATTCAGAAGCTGATCATCGCAACGTATTTCTCACTCAGGATATACACTTTTTGCTAACAAATATGTATGAATTTCTGTGCCCTAAAGTGCAGTTTTCCATGACTGCCTTCCTTCTGTTGTCTCACACGCCTTCACCCTGTGGTGTACGTCCCAAATAACAGATTGTACTTGGTCATTGTTATTTTCTTGCCTTTATGTTCTTGCTGAAAGCCTTCTCTATATCTAAATTAATGGTTTTGGTGGTGAAGTAGGAGTCATTTTGGACCAAGTGTAGGTAAGATAGGAAAGCTCGTTCAAGTAGATGAAGCCTCTGACGTGTTTTTGTTTCATATTACAGTAAACTCATCAAATTTGAGGCACTTTACAGTAGGACAGAAGGACTTAAATTAGGAATCCTGAGGTTGGGAAGGAGCCGGCAATTCTCAGAAGGGTTAAAAACAAATACTCTGTCTTGACACAGAACTGAGATACCTCAGTCCCTAAGTTTTCATAATTTCTTAGGATATTTTTTTTCTCTCTCCACTGTCTTTGCTTGCAAAGAAATACTAGTGTGTTGCCAGATTTGTAGTGTACATTGAAACAAGCATGATATTCCTGTTCATTCATCCATGCACTGACTACATTTTCTGCAATAGAAAAAGAAACAAAACTAGGTGAAGAGAAGCTGTAAAGCAAGACTATCAGCACACCAAAATAAAGTCTAATTGGAGTAATGTTTTAAAGGAGACAATTAAAGTAAGGGAGGTGAGAGGCAGGAAGAGGTTGTCATTTAAAGAAATACATGATTTTGCAAGAGAACTGTACCCTGGATTTTATTCCTGCATTTTAAAAATAAAAATTAGGACAGTATTAAACATCTGGATCCTTATCAGGATTCATTAGTTCATTCACTCAATGCAGTTTTTTATATTTTTCCCCTTTATCATTCTCTTGAGTGATCTCTCAGCCTTCTTTTAGGAGTCTCTGCCCTTTCAAATGACATTAATTTGCAGTTCTATTGGCACTGAATAAAAGAAAAAAAATTTTGTCCTCTGTACCCCTACTTTATTCTCTCTCTCAAGTACATATTTTTGAGGAAGTTGGATTTTAGGAAGCTGGACAGTTAGCTCTCGACAGCAGAACTCCAGGAACTTTGTGACTGCTCTGGCAAGTACTGTGGCCCAATAAGCGTGTATCTATAAAATAAAAAGTTGGTTCTGAGACCCTGGTGTCTGTACTGGGGTTTCCCTTCAGAATAGTTCCAGTCCCTAGGACTGAATGCCCCTGAACAGTTGGGGCATATCTTCTGGTTTAATTTCATTTGAAAGGAATCCAATTTGTATTCCCTGAGAACGTTTCAGTATGTGAACCGAAGTGTAGCAAGTGGAGAGAGTTGGAGGTACACCTCAGAGGCATGCTCCTCATTCAAACCAAAATGCTGATGTGGATGGATCTTACCATAGTATACAGCTGGAGATGGAGAGAGGAGCTCATTCTTTCATTACTCCTTTTCAGACTCACATTGCTTAAATAGTCAAATTTCTGGTTTCTGCTCTCTCTCTTACTTGGTGGGAAGATCTGAAATTGCTTGGTGAGTACCAGACAGGTGATGTGAGATAGCTGAAATTATATACATCTATATATTATAGATTTAATACATACTGTATGTCTCATCTGTTTTAACTGTAGAGAAGGAATTATGATGGTGGAAACATGTAACATTTACATTGATCTTCCCCTTTTAATACAATTGAATGGTATGCATTGTTCCATCTTATCCTTCTTTTACTAAGTCTTCTGTGACTAAAGAGATACGAATTGAAATGTGGGGGGTTTTGTATTGCTGTTGAAGACCATTGGATACTTTAACAAAGTGCTGAGTATTTCTCAGTGGGATGATGCTAACTCTGCCCTGCTCACATGCTCTTTTGATTATACTAAATTAGAATGTTGGTTGTAGCCTAATAAGATCCAAAATATCTAGTTCCTAATTTTTTTTCTTTTAAACCCACCCAAAATTATTGTAGGTGTTTTAAAAATGCATTAACACAGTAGGCCAAACAACTTGAGTTGAGTCAACATCAGGGATTTTACAGGGTTTTTGGGGTTGGAGAAAGAAGCATGGAGCTGTTTTGGGAAGAGGGGACTGAACTGCAAATATGGAATGGGAAGGGCATTTAGTAAGTAAGGAAACTGAAGTTGTTTTAAATATCAAGTGTTGTATGACACTCCATGACCCATGAGGGGTCCGGTTGTAATTTTTTGTGAGAAACAAAAAACAGCCTTCATTTTCAGATACATAGGTGTCCACAGCTCCAGCTGTCTTTAAATTGAGTTTTGGTGCTCAGTATCTCTAAAAATAGTTATACTCATCTCCACAAATCAAATTCCCTGAGTTTTACACAATTGTGACTACTGAACTAGAGTGCATAGTCTGCTTTGAAACAGGTCATTTCTTGTCCTACTCAAGCCATTTATCACCTTTCCCTTGATGTTTTCAATCTCCTTCCACAAGTGGCATGATCTTTTTGTTCAATGAAGTCCATTTCCCACCTCATCCCTCTAGTGGAGGGACTTTGAGGAGGGTGTTGTTTCTTTTCTTTTCTTCGTTCTTTTTGGTTTTATTATTTAGTTTTTATCAGCAACATTTTCTTTCTCTCCCTCTGTGGTTTCCCAGCCGTGAGATAAATAGCCTTGTATCTTACAAGCTAAATACAATTACTGCTATCAAAACTGGAGTCTTTCTCTTCCTGTAAATGTCTCTCGGAAGCTGATAAGCTGTTCAAGGCAAACTGCAGGCTTCTGCCTAATCCTGAGATTAAACATAACCACCCAGAAGACAGCAAGAGATAATTGGGGGGGCTGAGAGGAGGCAGGCAGGAGAGGAAGAGAGGAGGAGAAAGTGAGATCCTCTCCTGAGATATTAAGAGGACATACACAAGGCTCAAGGTTATTTGTAAAGGAATTACACAAAACACACAAGAGCTTGCTATGATGAGGAATTTCCTCAGATAATTCAGTGATTGTTGTAGTTGTTAAAGACAAAATTTAGCAGGGATTTGTTTGATGTAAAGCATAGAGGGGAGCTGTAGAAAACAGCTCCCAGCTGTGACTACTGATTTTTATATGTTAGTCCCCGTCTTGTCCTTGAAACAGGAGGTCTCACAAGGTTGCATCCAGATTCTTTATGCATGCTGCCTTGGGTTCATCTCACTGGCTTGATGCTGAATATGGGGAGACAGTAGGTTTCCCAAGAGCAAAGCAGGGGACTGAGCCACCTTTTCTGTGTGCTGTGTTTTCCTACCTGCTGACCATCCGAACGAGGGTAATTTAGCCCTTTTCTTTGTGAAACAGAGATAATACTAATATTCTAGGAAATAAGAGTGCTTACTTACAGAGGAATAGTGTGTTGTACCTGTAGTAGTATAACACCTGTCTTCGATTATAACCAAGGCAGGATTACTGAAGACAGATAGTTTTTATGAGTCTGTCCAATACGGTTGAAAAAAGCAGCCTTGTTTCTGGAAATATAAGTTGTTCTTGTTGTTTTATCGGTGACATTTTCATTCTCTCCCTCTGTAATTTTTTTAGGGTCTTGTGTTTCTGAAACCTCAGCTGTATTTTTTACCTGTTATCAATTGGCCTAATATGGGATATTACCTCTCCCAGCTTTGTTTTATTTAATTTATAATGCATTAGTCAGAAAGGAGAAGATAAGTTTGGAATAGTATCATCTCTGGAGGATTTAAGAGAAGACTGCATATCCTTTCTTCAGCTGACATGCACTCTGATATTGGAAATACGCAATATTGTAATTATTAGTTCTCATGAGCTCAGTAATGCAGGCTCTTATACTGATTGGGACATTAACAAGGAAAACTCAAAAGCAGAACTAACTGGGACATCTGACTCATTGCAACACGTTCTTCCTTTCTAACTGCATACTTATCCCTGAACAGTACCCCTGCATGTGCATGTTGTACTACTTCAGTGATTTCCACGTTTGGTAGCTGAGTCTTATTAGAGGAAATAACTTGTTCTCTGTGCTTTTCAGAGCCTAGCTCCTCCTCCCTCAAATTCCCTTAGTCTCTTCCAGAGTGATTTTGGCATCTCCTCATTGCCTCTTCTTTCCAGCCCAACTCCCCAACTCTGGTTTCTGCCTTCTTGTGCCCCTTTGGCTCTCCTTTCCTTTCTTCAGGCTCAAGGCTATTATCATCTCTTTCTCAGTGCTGCTAAAACCAAGTTAATAGTAAGAAGCTTTGGCTGAAGCTGTCTACAAGAAGAGGCACATGGATCTTTTACTTGACTACTTGAAGTCATTAATAAGTCCCGTTGCTTGATGTGCAAGCTGAAGGGGTTTCTTTGCGGTACTGCCAGATCCCACTGTGGTCTTAATATTTTCCTATCCAAATGCCCTTATGAGCGGGTAATGAGTTAGGAACAAGAGCACTGAATTTGGATTAGCCTTGTGGGCTGAATATGATCCCCAGGGTTCTTGTCACACACTTGTTTGTGGGTTTTGATTTTTCATATTGTACTCATTTTGTGGGACTTTAAATGAGCTTTCAGATGCTTCCTATCAGCATGAATTGGAGATGGCATGTAAAGTGCCTTTGACAGATTTACTGCATTTCATAATGAGCCTAAAACATATAAAAAGACAGGGTTAATAAAACAGCATTGGAAAAGCACATTTTGAAGACAGTACTGTGACATATGTTGAAAGATCTGCCAAGAGGGATGATTAAAGCATGACAAGCTGATGAAATCCAGAGTTGATTGTAGCTTGTCACTGCAGGGCCATAACATCTATAATATATTTATAAGGTTGGAAAACAGATAAATACGGCTACATGATATGAACATTCAGTTTTGGCCCCCTGTATCCACTGAGATATAAACATACACACATTAAGTCACCAACAGACAAACGTACTTTGGAATTTGTGCAGAAACACCCATGTTAATGCATGTGTGTTCATGCTGGATGATGGGATAGGATCTGACATGATGAATAAGTTACGTAAATGTTGCCACTATGCTCACAGTTTAGCTTCTGTGTACTTCATGTTTTGCTTTCCCACAGGAAGTATGATGCTGTGGTTCATTTCCACTTTGTGTCTACCCCCAAACAGCATGGAAGTGCTGTAGGGCTTGTCTGTCTTCAGAATGCTGTCTTTGAGGACAGAGGAGAGGAAAGACAGAGAGAAAAAGAAGAAAGTGACTATATTGTGACTTCCAGTACTTATCCCTCCTGTCAAATTTTCATTTTTCAAAACTGATACAGGCTTTTACAACATGCTGTACTCAAACAGTCTACACAAGTTGCGGTCTTACCTTCACCAAACACCTCAAGCCCATGTGAGTAGTAATCTATCAAGCACCGGCATTTCTGTCAGCTTGGCATTAAGAAAGAGGGAGGTGCATGTTTTTTTATGAAGACATGTAAGGTAACCAGGCAGAACAAACAGTACAACGTTATTTAACAGCAGTAGGTTTGAAAGAAGTTTTCCTAAGGAAATGTACATACAGAACAGTCTTTGCATACAAGTAGCCCTGACCATCTAATTCCCACCTAGGATCACACGGATAGTTCTTGAGCTGTGGGAAAGGGGGGAGAAGGAATAAGAAGCATTCTTATATGGCAGTCTCTGTTACTGCTACGTAACAGTCACATAAAAGGTTGTTCTAACACGCAAATATATGCCACAGAGGTAACACTAGTTTTAATTTAGCTGGAATCTTTTCTCTTACTTATAGCCTGGATAAAAAAGCAAAAAGTACTGAAATCGGAAAGTACTGACAATTTGAGGAAAACTTATTGTCGGTGCGGTCCAAAAGAACAGAGATAAGTATTATATTGCTGCATGCTGTTAGTTGAATTAGCGTAACATCATTCTTACATCTTCCTGAATGTCAAATCTACAGGCAAATACCAAATACATCAGAAGAAAATTTGCTTTAATGGTCAAAATGACACTTCTGACCAACGGTCTTGGATATGGGATAGTTTCTATTCTGTCCTCCCAGAGCCTGTTTGTCTATCTAATTAGCTTGTTGAGCTGGAGAGCGGCCAAGTGTCTGATGCTTCAGAGAATCACAGTAACCCACCATGGCAACAACAAAAATATGCCCCAAAAGATGTCCTTCTAAAAAAATTTATCCTACTGTTATGCTTAGTGTATGACCTGAAATATGAGGCCACATAAGCTGTATGTGTTCGTATCATGTCTACACTCATTACATTTGTATTACTCCATTGGAAAGCAAATGCTTTCCTTTTTCGCTCATTAATTTATTCAGGGAGACATGATCATGTGGAAATACTCCCACTCCCTCTCCAGCTGGAATTTGATAGAAGTTACTCTGCTGTGTTCTGAGCACATTGTTCAGCCAAAATTTAAACAAGACAATTTAAACAAAACAAGAGAAAGCAAAACCTAGGCAGTTTAGTGGCATCTCTACTTTTTCTCCATTTCTCTGTTTCTTTTTCCGTTGATGATCTTGATTCTCGAATCTCGGTTCTTTTGTCTTAGCTTAGTCCTACAGACCAGGGTTATTTGTAAGATAAATTCTTGCAGCACAGAGTGAATGCTTATAAAAAGTCACATTAACCTTTGAGAATGGTAGTATGGCATGTAGTATAACTCAGAAGAAGATGAGTTTTAAAATTCCCCAATCCTAGGTTTGCTCTATGTCAAATGATGACTTAAAGTATGTCAAGATATAGAATCCATAGGGCACTAATGCATCTTTCTGCCTAGTTGTTCTCACCCTTCTTGCATCTGATTTAAGAACCCTGGGCTGAAGGATTTCCCTAAATATTTCGATTACATTCTTATATTCACTACAGGCCTTTGAGTCCCTGTCCCTGAGATGCTACAGTGCAAAAATGTGTATTGCGTTCACAGGGGGGTCCAAGCCATGGTTTTCTTCCTTGTTTCTCTTTGACATCCAACGTTTCTTGCTAAAATCATCATCATGCCATTTTCCAGGAACTGTAATTACATACTAAGAGATGTAGGTATATCCTAATAGCTTGGTCTTGCTAACAGTTCCAGGCTAAAGCATACAGCTGCTCATGTAAGCATGATTATCTTAACTGTCTGAATGGTCAGATCTTATGAGCTGTTCTCATCTGTTTGTGTCCACTGGTCCATGATTCAATGAATGCCCAGGTACCAAGCATAAGCAGTATCATCAAAAATTTCTGATCAATTTCTCCTTTGCTGCAATAAGATGAATTATTATGGGTTCAGTCATCTGATTATATATATAATGTACCTGTATAGTGTAGTGCAGAGAAAGATGGAGAAATATTTCTCAAAGGGAAAATCAGGCTAAATAAGATTGCTAGAAAGTAAGAATCCTGCTAGACAGCACAGTGCAGTGAACTCCTAGACATTTATATAGTTACTTTTCTCTCCTGGGTTAGTTCTGTTTTAGTTTTCCTGGCCAAATTGAGTTGTTATAATACATTCTCTTTCTTCTCTCCCTCTGTCTCTGTCTCTCTCTCTCATACACACACACTCAGTAAGAGTGAGCAAACAAACATCTGGCTTGAGGGATCAGAGGTTTGAACAACAACTTTGTGCTTTTCTGATCTCATTGCCTGCAGAAAGAACAGTGCCAGCTGTAATCCCAGGTTGACACAGCTGACATACAGTGACAGAAGGGGCTCACGCATCCCCATCAGCCTTCTCCCTGCTCTAAAAGGCACTGGAAAGCACAAAGTCATTGAAATCCAATGCTGCGGACTGAAGCAGAGCAACTGTGTGAAAGGGTGGTCAGACATGAAAGGGGCCAGCTGCGAGCCAGAAGTTCCCGAATCTCAACCTTGGCTTTATAGATGCCATTCCCTGTGGTCTTGGGCAATGTTTCTACCACTCTGTGGCTCAGTTTTCCAATAAGTAAACTGGGGGTAAAGCACCAATTTACATTATCATCGGGGACTTAAATAGAAAATATTCTACACTTCACTGAGTATGGAAACCTTTCTGGGTCAGTGAACTTGCATCTTTGCTATTTACTGAGTACCTGGAGCGCTCTGGAGACTGAAAACTCCAGTGTTGGACTTGCAAATTATTTTGTATTTTTTTATTAAGCCCCACAAACTCACAGTCAGTGAGGTTCACTCTGCATGACAGCCTGTCACGTGCAGACTGAGTGGTATTTTACCCCTTCACTACTTATCATTTCCATAGCAATTTCCAAAACTCAGGTCAGTTCCAAGAAAGAAATTGATTTAAAAGGTTGGAGTAGGAAAAATATATCTACGGAAACTACAATCTCCTTTTCCCACGGGTCTACCTTCTGACACAGTGTTATTCAGTAATGGTTTTTTTTACTGTATGGATGTTTCCTGTGCCTCTAGTTCATGGCTTGGCTTTGTGAATGGCACGTGTCTTTGAGAAGGCTTACTGGGTCACTACAGGGCCCTGGAATTCTCTTTTCCTTTTTTTAAGCTGGTGGAAACAGAAGACTTGACTTCAAGGGGAGGCAAAGTTCACTGATTTGTAGCAGTTAGAGATGGGAAAGGCTTGTTTGGTATAATTTATTCCATTCTGTAATCAACTGATATCCCCCCACCACTTTATCAAGTAAAATTTTAAATAATTCAAGAATTTCCCAGAGGAGACTGTAGCATTGTCTAATATGTATTCTTGGTAGGAAGTGCTTCTTAATAAATGTCTTTCATCAGTTTCTTACTTGCTTTTAGTTATTTCCTGGCACTCACCCTAGAGAACTTGCCCACTTCCATAGGGTTTTCACCTTTCTGCTATTTGTAACTGGTTAGCTTTCCAATCCTCACTGGTGACATTTGACTAAATGCTTTGTAGGCATTACTGTCATTAATATTACTGACTAAGCAGCCTCCCTATACTCAGCAGTGTATTCATGGGAACAGACTGGACATACTTTCTCTATTTGTTGTATATTCAGCTCCCCATATTATCTCCCTGATAATACGTGCACAGGGAAATGAGATCCAGAAACATCTGAAGGTTTCTGGTGGAGCCAACCCAGCTCCATCACTGCCAGCACCAAGGCAGAGACTGCAAGTCCTGCTGGAACTGAACCGATTCCCGCATAGACACCGGAGTGCCTGCCGGCACCTTCCAACAAGGAGTCTTGGTTTCGGTGTAATGCCTGATGAACATAAAGAGGAGCCCTTCTTGAACAGGGAGCACAGCGCATGGAACCCCAAGGGGTTCTGCAGGAATCAAGTGCTTTTTCTAGCCCTGCCTCCATGCTTCCTGTGTCAGACCTAAGGCAGCTGTCTGCCTGAGTGCTCTTGTTTGCAGGGATGTGATAGTGAGCCACTGACTCTCCATGAAGCAGCTGTAAGGCCACAAGTTTGCTTACCTCAGATCCCTGCACCATGCAAAGGCGGTTGTTCTGTTTTCAGTCTCATGTTGGTCCTGGAAGCAAAATAGCTGCACTTGTGTAGCTCTGATGCCTAACCCAGCACACGTAAACTAGATCCAGTGTTTCTCTGCCCTGACCTCGCATAATCCACAAAACAGATGAGCAACCCCTAGATAAATGGGATTTAATAGAATTTAAAGTGTCAATACAAATAAAGTGCTTTTGGCATTTGGTTATTGCTACTTGTTCCCACTGGGCTATATAAACAAGATCCTGACCTTTCCCTAAGGAATCAAAGTAGTGGGATGTGGGGACAGTAGCAGTGGATTTTATTCTGATCTCTGTTTCATGTCTCTTCCTGCAAAATGAAATTTGTTCTTGTTTAAAATGGAAAGATCAATATGCAGTTTCAGTTGTTCTTTAATAGTTACTTTAGCCTTGGCTTCCTGATATGGGGCTTAATTTGGACCTGCTCAGCGAGAAAACAATAATTTACGCATTACTTACAAAACATCTCAAAGATCTGGTAATGGAGACACCCAAATTGTTTCATATCTATAAGAAGGTTGAACTGGTAACTGCTTTTTCTATGCTGTACAATAGTTTGGGTTTTCAACATAAATCAGAAGACAACTAAAGCAGACTACTTTTATCTCATGCCCATGGCCTCAGCTTCTGTAGGGCTGAAATGATTCATTACAATCTGCTCATAATAAGACCTGAGTCGCATTTTTCACAAGACGAACTTTTTTTTTCTTTTGCACCTTTGAAAAAGTTTGATTAACCTTCTTCCACCTTTGCTAGTATGAGTTTTCTTTTTGTTTTGCTCCTATTGTTCTTCTGTGTTGGATTATCAGGGGCAAGGCACTCATGTTCTCAGTCATCCAAGACAGGATTGAAAGATTAATCTAAGGGAGGTCAAAGTGTTGCTGATCTTGTCCTGGGGCAGAGGGGTGAATAGATGACTTGTCAAAGTCTTCTTGAGTCTTATCAATGTCACACTGGCCCATGTTATCTGTGCCTTGTGGACAGACATTTAAACTCCAGTCTCCTAGTTTGCCTCTGAATTTCCCAACGATTTTGGCCTGAATGCTGCTTTGCTTTGAATTAGGACCTTGCGTTTTTTAGACTAAAAAAGATAAGATAAAACAGAGAGCGACAGCGGCATAAAGCTTTTGGTTGAGGTAGTAGAAACAGAAACAACTCCAGTTGCCCAAGTAACTTTTGCTGTTGTAGTCTTGCTTGTTAATTTTCTCTCCTATTTTTAGTACTTATGTTACCGAGACCTCGTTGTCTTTTGTCATGAGGGCAGTGAGCTGAGGAGAGTTGCAGTGTGAAGGTCAGCTTTTAACTCCAGTCCACGGTGAGATGAACGGAAGGAAAGGTGTGGCTCCCAGCAAACAATGGGATCAGAGGGAATTGAAGAGAAAGTCAAGGGCATCCAGGACTAAGGGGAAAGTGAAGACAAGAAATAAAATCAGAATTCAATAGCAAATTGAACAGGGAAGGCAGAGGGAAAAACATAATATCCAAGAGCTGAAGCAAAGATTAAAAAAATGTCCACATCTGGCTATTCTCCAGTCCCTTCAAATGAAATAAAATCCCAAATTTTAACTAATCTTCCATAGCACCCCTTGTTACACAAGGTAAAATGGAAGCTTTGCAAGAATTTGTAGAGGGACACTTTGTGGTAGTTAGAAAGATTCCAGATCACCCGCCTTATAATTATTTTGTTTAGCTGCGCGGCCATCCTGTTTCATTTCTGTATAAGCCACATATGTGGTTTCAGGTTTGGACTTTTTTCAAGTGTTTGATAAAAATCACTGTGAGTAGAGATTTCTTACATTTTTTGATTTTAATGCAAACATTCTCTATGTTATATAACATAAACCACAATATGGTCTTACAGTAATGCAACAAAGTATACAGTTGTACATAAACAGGCTTAATGCTAAAGCTGATTGTTGTGTTGTTTTTCCTTTCTGATTTATGGGAGAGAAGGTTCTAGTCCTAAATCTGAACTTTACTAATAGGCTTGTCTCGGTTTCCTAGCTGAATACAAAATGTGAACAAATGAAGGATGTGCTTTTTAGTACTTAGAAAAAAATGTGTACTTAAGGAAATGATAAAACCGGACATATCAGTATACGGTAAATTTTTAAGTGTAGCTTCCTGAAAACAGAAGTGATTAAAGAGGTTCAGTGTGTGCCAATCACAAACACCCTTCTGAAACTTTTGTGCCCTCTATTAGCTCTCAGGGAAAAAGGGTAGCTTCTCCATGATGCATGCGAGTCTCCTCTTCCAGGGCACACAGCATCAGTTCTAGAAGAGTTTTGGGGCTGAGTTGAACTGGGTCGGTTTATGTCAGTAGAGGATTTAGCCCTCAAAGGTAAGCTTTGCAGGCCGTAGCAAGCTGCCATGCCTCCCTCCCATAGCGATGTCAATTAAGTGTATGTAAATCTTAGCGAGATTATGGGCATCCATGAAAACTCAGAGGGAGCAGACATTAAAGGCCATGGGATGAACTGAGCTATCAAACACTAACTGCTCACTAGCCCTTCTCCTGCTGAGACTCCATCTACAATAAGGGAAAGAGAGGTGGAATCAGTTTAAACCTTGAGCACTGGTATCAAAATGTTTTCTTAAATCATTAGTATCAACCACATCCCCTTTCATTTAATAACTGCTCATCAGATAAAATGTCTCATTCTTTTTAGAGACTTATAAGCAATGAAGAAAACATTGCTGCTGTAGTGTCTTTTCATAAAACAGCCTTTGGCATTAATTTAGGACAGATTAATGTTTTCTTATAGTATTTTTTTTAGCATCTTCACAGACTTGACAACACATCAGTTTGGATTAATATTCCACCTGGAAACAAGTACTTTCTTTCTGCCCAGTGCAATGTGCTGGAACCTTTCAGCTTTTCTCTTTGACACAAAAGAGGCAGTAAATCATCGTGATTGGTATCTAGGCCAAGAAGCGACGTTTTTCAGAGCTTCAATTGTTCTTTTACTTTCTTTGGCTTAAGAATCCATTTTGGTTTAGAAATAAGCTTAATGCAATAGAGATTGTTTGTTTTCTTAAAGGAAGCGTGAGCGGAAAAGCAGAACATCGTCCAACACTGAAAGGTTTTGGAAGAAAATTCTGCTTTGCCCATGAGCAAATTTAAACTGTCTCCCCCTGGACTGTTGCACTGTATCAGAAGCATTTCCTGTGGGAGCTGCTAATAGTGATTAGCACAAGCAAATTCTGTTGGGCTTTTTGCCATTTTAGTTTGATCTAGATTGAAGATTATCAAGAGTTAAAGCTAGAAGTGAATCTGATCTATTTATCTAAATCAGATAGTCTGTGGAGCAGGGATACAGAGGGCTCCAGAAGAAAAGGCAGAAGACTGGCAATTGATCATATTTAACCAGCATGCTCTGATTTTTATGATTGAGGTGTCAGATTTTCTTGGGGGAAAAAGGGAAAGATGGACAAACAAAAATATAGATCTCTTTTGCCAGATTAATCTCCAAAATATTTAGTCCTCAGGAATGTCTTTGGTATTTGAAATATTTTGAATATTCAGGTTAAACAAGATTCAGGGATCCAGAAGATTTCAAAATGTTACCATTAATATCCTTAAGGTCATAACAGCCTGGATGTTTATCAGTTTGTTGGAAAACTTAGGTCTATGTGATACTTAGGAGATGCAGCAGGGTTTCTGTTAATTGTACATATGCGTACCAAATGGAATAAGAGATTTGTTTTATCCCAGTCTTCACAGAGCCGGATTTGGCTATCCTATAGAATTTTGCATGAGAAAGGAGAAAATATAGGTAAAGGAATGCATTTCTGAGGTACAGTTCTTTAGAAGAAGCAAAGTTGTGAAGCAGATAATGTCATATTGATACACAGGAATTTAGGTAGATGAAGGAAAAGGAGGAAGGTTATTTTAAATGAGCAGTTACTATTGGTACTTGTATCATTTAAGCAGCTAGAACCTATGGGAGGAAAAATATTTAGTAAATCACAAGTAGCAAAACTAATCCACACTGCTATACTATAACAAATTATATCCTGCAGACCTTTGAGACCCACATTAATTCTGAATGCAAAAGAACTATGGGATTAAGTGTATTTTCTAAAATAAATTTAAATGGCTCTCTTTATCCTGTGTATTCTTTTCTGAAGTACAGCCTTGAATCAGAGCTGGACTCAAAGAGAAAAAAGGGGGTGTCTAGATTAGTTGCGTGAAGGGATTGTTTGAACATGTGTATCGTTCAGCTCTAGAAAGGCAGTGCATTGAGGTCACAAAAAGATTGTTACTGAAAATTCCTATGTGTGAAGATGGACAAGAATCTCCTTTAATCACATTATGGCTCAGCTGTCAGAGGTCCGATGAGCTTACTTCATGTTGAACTTATGTTACTTCGTGTTGCAAACCATGATATTTCTTTTTGAAATCTCATATCAAATGCTGTGTTTGTTTTTTTAAAGCACAAGTCAAAGTCAATATTAATTTAATAACTGTATGGTTCTATTGATATTTAATAACTATCTCAAGCGCTTAACAATGGAAAACTTGTTCTTTAACTCAATGTTGCAACTGGGTATATCAGTGAACACATTCTCATGCACATGTTTTTCAAAATCATTCTTACTAACGTCTGAAATAAAATTTAAAAACAAAACAAAAAAGAATAGACTAGGCAATAATGTTGCAATTTAAACCTATTTGACTTTCCTAATGTACTTCCATTTTTCGTAGCTTTTAAAGGTATGACTTTTATACGTATTTTAATCTTGCTGAATATACCTGCCTAATAATAATAATAAAATTAATTTAAACTTGATTTTTTTTAAAAAAGTCTTTAAAGATGTGGTGGGGAATAGTTGTCATTTCTGGCTTTCTTGAAGGTCTAGGGCTGTGTTATAAGAAATCCATTTTTTCTTGTCATGTCTTCTTTCATTGTACCACTTCCTTTTTACCTTAGTCTTCCTGGCCTGTTCTTGTCAGATGCCCTACTTAAAAGAAATTTCAGTCCACTACTTTTTTTCATTTCTACAGTCAGCCCTCCAGACAGAGGAAGAAGTGCTCCATGCCAGCCACTGGCTGACTCTTGTTTTCCTATGAACTGTGGATCATTCTTTATTCTGGAAAAGATCTCATTGCCTCCAGTAAAAGGTTGCTTATGTGCATACCGAATGAAACCAGTAGAGTTTTTTGTTCCGAGTAAAGCGTGTTATAGAATTTCTTTGGCCCTATAGAAAATGTTCTTGCCCATCAACATTAAGATTCCAATTCACTCGTTGAACCAGAAGTCCTTACTCAGAACATATTCTATAAATTGAAGAATAACTGCCATTTCTACTGAAACCATACCTTTCTGTACCACGTGCAATATAGATGTAGTAGCAGACTCACTCTGTAAGTGTTCAAGTCTGGGTTGACAGAGAAATTTAGGAGTTCACAGACAAATTTAGGTCTTTAAGTCCCACTGAAACATCTCCCAAGTCTTTTTCTGTACTCCTTTCTTACACAGAGAAAAATAGGCACACTGGAACAGACCAAAAATATCCTAAAGGAGATGCAGGATTTCTATAATTGTATTTATGAGATTTAGCTGGTTTGGTGAAGGAGAGCATGAATTAGCGTGTTGAGAAACGGTCTAATGGATAAGCAGAATGCCTTGCTAACTGATCTTAAAAAAGAAATTGGTTTTGTAGTGAGACTGACGGTTACTTTTGGTTTTGTTCTCCTCGAACAAGCAGGTCTGCTTCCCTGCCCTGTGAGCGTAAACTTCCCTTAGGCTTAAACGAATGGGAGAACTTGCAGGAAAGGGATCTATCCTTTAGGTTAAGAAATTGGGAAAATAACTGACCTGTGTGACACCAGCCTACATTAGTCATCAACTTATTATTAATAAACAGGTCAAAAATCCTTGTTTTGTTAATATTTCTGTCTCTTAGCTTTAGATGGGGGGGGGTTGTTTATATTACCTCAGCTCCTCTTTATCAATTTTTTTTCTTAGATCCTGCACTGAACATGTTTCAAATTTTATGTTTATGAATCTGCATTCTTACAAGTATAGAACTGAATATTGGTACTCTTTGATGGTGCTGATATGAATTATGAGAGCTGGGAATGTACTTAAAGGTAATCTAATGTCTGTGAGTGACTCCGAGCCACCACGGTACATTGTTTAATACTATTTGATAACTGACTGACAGAATGTGTTTCCAATATTTTCTCTCTTCTGTCTAGTTTATCCGAGTAACCAATTGTACATAGTAGGCATCTGAGGTGGGACAGAGAAACTGATACACCAGTGTGTATCAGCTAGTGCTTAATTAGATCTTTCTACAATGGGGGAACAGCAGTTTCCCACAATGGATACGTTACATGGAAGGAAAAAAGTAGATGACTTTCCAGGAAGGTGATAAGGGATCAGGCTAGTAAAGCTGTTTTTAAATGTTTTTGCTTTGTTTTACCTGTTGCCCCAAATAAGCAGCTGGGCTCCTAAATGTTCATCACTATAGTTGGAGGCATTAACCCAAATCCAAATTGCTGTTTTCCTTACAGCTGGACTTAAAGAGATACAATGATGATTTTTACAAATATCCAAGATTAGGTCCAAGCTTTATTACATGTGAATCCTCATGGGTTTATAGCCGGTCTGTCACTATAGTGCCTCTCACCTGTACCAGAAGGTCAGCAGTAACAAGATGATGCTGGAGAGGATAGCTGTGGTCAGCAGGTACCTCATACAGACCAGCAGCATTTCCGAGCAACAGTTGCACAGGAAGGATTATTGGGCACATGAGATTTACCAGTCAGTTGTATTGCCTGCAGTATGAAAGTGTCTGCTGTTGACTGGGTGGAGAATCTTGCCAGCTGTTAGTCATATTTTTTTTTTTTCCCTGGCGTGTCTTTACATTGAAAAAAGATTCCAGCATCTGTTTCAGAAAGTCAAATAAATATGAAGCCATGTTAGGTTATTTATATGTGGAATTTTAAAAGCAATACTACAAATTGTGCAGAGCAGTTGCTGACTCTTGGACTGCCATTTATTCAAAATGTATTGGAGCACTGCTGGTCTAGTGAGCTTCTATGGTAGCACTACTTCAGTAAGCTGGGGGCGTACTCTAGTTTTTTACAATATTATAATTAAGTTTAAAAAAGATGCACTCTTTTTATGCCTATCTTGCTGAAGAATTTTTATAAAAATAATGCATGAAGCAAAAACTAGAATGAGTCAGAAAGTGACTGTAACTGGAGAAAATGAAAAAGCAGAATGTTGGCACTTATTTACTGTCACCCCTAACGCTGTCAAACTGAGCTGCTCCTTTCTACTAGAGGACAGCAGCCCATCTGACCTGTACAATTTTTCAGTAGCCATGGAATTTGGACTAAGTCTTTGTGTGAATCCTATTCCTCTCAGTACTGTGCGAGTGATAAGAGCTTTCCTCCAAAACACACTTTACTGGATAATTCTATTATCCATCAACACGGAACAATGGAACTGCACTTGCCAGAATTTACATCTTGGGTAATTATTTCTGCTTTCATTTAAATTAGTTTCTAAGCTTCTGTTTTCTTCTGGCAACAGGCCCAAGTCTTTGGTAACTGGACACAAGCCTTCATGTATCCTTAATTTACAGCTCTTCCTCTTTTTAAATTTTAAATTTTTTCCTAACAATCTTCCCACTCAGTTTTTTTTTTATAAACTACTTCTATTGCATCCTTTCAGCATCAATTTCTTATAATTTGTTCCTTTCTTTTTTTTCTGTTTACTGGGTTTCTAGTCCTAACACGTGTCTTTTGCCACTGCAAGAAGGTTTATCAAAGTACTACTAAATGTGTGGCATATATTGTGCCGTGTCCTTGTGCAATCAGATCTAGAGTCTGATCAAAATGTTCTAACTCATGGCACTGAGTTCACTCGAGGTCTCATGTCTCAGACAAATTACACATGCCTTCAAACCAATTTGTATAAACAAATACTCTGAGGAGAATCAGAGATATCTTTTTCATAGGACTTAATTTCTTTGACCTTCCAGAACCTCAGGCAACTGGGATGTATAACTATTCTCCACCTTACTAAAGATAAAACTATCTCTTTTCAAATATATATATATGTACACACACGCATTTATTTATTTATAGCTAAATAAGGTCATAAAAAACCCAAAAGATCTAGGATGTTTTAACTATTTCATTGACTTTTCAGATTGTTTTTAAGCTGTTTTTTAAACTTTAAAGGCAACACTGATAGTGAACGGTTCCAAATGGTAAAACAGAAAATCCCCTTCAAATATAACCGGCCCGTAGAGGAGTGGCTGCAGGAAAAAGGTAACAGTCATTAAAACTTTCATTTTAAACCCATTTGATTCTAAACCCTCATTTTTAAAGCCTGCAAATAAATGTTTCTTAAATGATAATCGCCTGCTGCATAAATGACTGTTTTAATTTTCATTATAATTTGTGTCAGCTTCCACCTGCCATATGTTGATAAATCATGCTATAATACATTGCTATTAAAATGCAGTTAAAGGGACGAAATTCTAAGCTTGCTATCATAGTAATGACAAGCAAACAAGCAAAAATTCAGGAGACATTTTCTAAAAAAACAAAATGAAGAAGAAGAGTGAAAAGAAACAACATGTATTATGGCAATTTAACCACTGCATGATTTTCCTATTTTGATTTGTTTTTAAACTACATTTATATCTTTATTATCAAACTTTTCTTAAAAAATTTTCAAACCTACTTGTTAAACCACTTCCTGTAAGTTTCTTTTTTTCTCATTAGTCTGATTAGCCACCGTGGCTATGTATTTCCTAATTGTATTAAGATAATTAAAGGATTTTAAAAAATGTTGTAAAGAAAACATTTTTTAACATTTTCATATAAACTACAGTGAGGGAGACAGAGAAAGATGATTGTTCTGTCGCTTTTATGCTAAGTCTGGAGTACAGTTTGAACACTCAAATGATACGTTTGTCTAAGTTACGAATAAATTCTTCCCTAACTTAATCTCAGGCAGTGCTACTTAATTTTGTGGGTTTGCCTGGAGTAATTGGCCTCAGATCAACAAAAGACTTGTTAACATGCATAAGTCCAGCTGGCTTGAGTGAGAGTTCTGTATACACTCAGTGACCTGTTGAAATGGGACTTGTATCAGAACAGTAATGATTTTTTATAAGGAATTTGGAGGGGAGGGAAAAATCTTGGTTGTAGAGCCCATTTCAAAGCCTGTTGAAGGTAACAGAGTAACTCTTACTGATTTCAGCAGGGTTTGGACTGGGATCTGGGTAGTACAGTGGAACTTATGTCAGGAAGACCTTCCAGAACCCTCTATACTAAATGTGATATTTAAAAAAAAAAAAAAAAAAATCACTGTAACTAACTCCTTGCCTTGAAGTCTTGAAAAAGCAGAACATGATCTTCTCTTGTTTCCTTTTAAGAAAGTACTGCTTATAACAGGGAGTGACCTTTGAACTCAGATTTTGCATTTTCTGTGCTGACTTAGACTATGGTTGTTACCAAATTTTCCAAGAGGGAAAACCAATGTTTTGTAAGATTGGAAAAAAATAATTTATGTTCTGTTTCAAACTTCTATCCTTAGCTGAATTAACAAATTGATTTAGCCAGTATAAATTAAGTTAAGGTCATGAAGGATGTGGCTAACTAGAGTCAAAATATTTTTATGTGAAGGGTCTGATCCTGCAAAGTGTTGTGCACACGCAGTTTCTGATGACTTCAATGAGAGCTGGCAGTGTTGCCCACTTTTCAGGTTCGGTCTACCAGGGTGTAATATTTGTAACTAAAGCTAAAGTATTTGTGAAAGCAAGACAAAAATATTTGTGTAACTGAACAGAAATATTTTTTGACCATCAGGGTTTTATGGAAAAGTTAATTCAGCTAAATTGTAAATAAGGTTTAAGGTAAAGGTATACAGAAAATGCTTATTGAGTCTCAGTGGGTTGCCCTGCTAATTTACAAGATCAAACTAAAATAAATAAATAAAGCTTAACACTAAAAATAGGATAATTTTGGTAAGTTTGAATTGCTAAAGTCCCTTTAACATTAAAGACAATGATTGCCTCAATTTTGTTCAAACAGATGCATGTCTAATTCCTTGATGCAATTCATGTGCTTGAGAAACCCACCTCTGTTTTATTTTGTGTTTTTGATTTGGGTGTTTTTTTTTCTTTTTGGTTTTCCACCAAATCTTTTATTTTATGTCACTGCTTCTCCAAGTTTGAGCTTATAAGCATGCCAAGGCACTTTCATTTGTAAGTTATCCTGAAGTTTTGAACTGAAGTCTACCTTTTGTGGATATTGATGATTTGTTAAAAGACAATCACACATGCAGTAGGGTCTAAAAGAGACAACATTTGAGCATTCAGACACTTTTAAAACACTGGATGTTTTTAGGCTAGAAAGGTAGAGCCTTGTTTTTACTAAAGTGAAAGGAAATTCAGTCTTCATACTTTATGTTAGGGAATGACATTGTGTAGTGTAACACCTGAGACAATATATCTTTCTTCCTTTGTTCCAAAGTAGATAGAGTTTTCAGCAACTTAGGTACCACTGAAATTAAAAAATAATAAGAATTAATAATTTACCTGGCTGTTCATGAACCTGCTCATCCATCTGGTCATCCATCCAACAATTAATGTAACATGGAAACCTTCTGTCAGAAGACTTTATAAAGATGATGAGTGAAAGGGTAGCTTGCTATCAAAATGGAACAAGATGAACTGATGGATGGAGGAATAGATAGATTCATCAAAGAGACAACATGGAGAATAGCTTCTTGCCCATATGAGTTCTTGGCTTGAGTGAGGTAAGATGAAACACTTTTCAACTGACGTCTTTGAATGCCATAGATTTGGTCTTCCTTTGGTACCACTGTTACATTATTCATAATAATGAAATAGTTCATTCTTGGAAAACAAACATAACGCAACATCTTTCTGAGTGGCATCATTACTGGGGTTTTTGTTGTTGTTTTTTTTTAATTTTATAAATTGGCTTAAAATATTTTCAGGGGAGCCCAAGTTTGCAATCTTGAATTATACAAGTAATAAATTAAACATTAAACACTGTTCACTTCACTGAGATTATGTATGTGAGTAAAAAAAAGAAGTATTAGTCCTAAATTGTTCAATTTAAGTAGTCATAAAACCAGAAGATTTCCTTAGTGGAATACATGGTGTCTGCTAAGGCACAGATGTTACCTATTCTGCAATTAGATGAGCTAATAAAGCCCCAGAAGCATCTCATCAAAAGGACTGATCCTGGAAGTTCCTAATTCTTCAAATCTCTCTTACTTACACGTTAAGTCTCGTTGATGTGAATGACTACTTTTGAAGCAAGAACTATTAGTGTGAATTAGGATTTGCAAAGTCAGGTCCGAGATCTTTCCTAGCGTTATGCAAAAGTTACACTTCACTAAGATTTCTCTGTGATATTTTTAATTGGTATTCAGTTTTCCAAATGAAGAAGTCAATGAGAGAGCAAAGAAACAAGAATTTGAACTATTCAGAGTAATTACAAAACACCTCAGAAATTTAAAATATGCTCATCATTTTTCTCCAGTATGACACTAAAATAGCGGTAGGAAGAGTTCTCTGTGGGAAAGGAGGACTGTAAGTCTGCAACCCTTACACACCTAGTAGAATTTACTAATGTAAACAGTTCCTTAATAAAATTCAGTAGCCTACTAAATTTTACTTAGGGGAAGTAAGGGCTTCGGAACCATATCATCAAAAGAATGATTAGAAGAGACCTGTGGTGGCAGAATTAAGTGTATATTCTCTCAACAGTTTTCTTTCATTCCATATTTCCCTGTTGTCTTTATTCATGTGCATATACACCATCATAGAGTGAAGAATGAGGAATGGCAGGTTGTAGGTGACTCCAACAGGTGATTGTTCTTTTAGCAAACACAATTCTAATACCAGTGCTGTCTCCAGCATTAACCGTATGGTGCAGTGCATGAATCCTGGACTGGAAGACAACTTAACAAACAAGGAAGACCCCAAAACACACAATCAAACTTCCTTTTTTACTGGGGTGGGGCCACCTCCTTGGTGTATACTTTCTTTCAGAAGATGCAGATGAAGGCCCAGAAATGCAGACATGATCTTTTTTTTCAGCCTTAAAATATTAACTCCTTATCCTTGGAAGTTAAGCAAAAGATATGATAGACATGTCTAAAGCTGTGCTATGAACTTGGGCTAGAACAGATGACATCCCGAGGAAAGTAATAATCCTCCAGTAAAAGTGAGGGAACCCCTTTTCTCTCCTGGCTTGGGGAGCTCTCCTAGCTGGAACAGCAAAAATTCTCCTTCCTCATCATTGCCCACCCCCTGTTCCCTTTGATAAAAGATGAAAAAAGATACAGTATTGATTCAAGGGGAGAAAGGAATGGAAATGAAAATGGAAAGCTTTTGATGGTCATTACCTTACCTCCATTTTCAAGGATATTATCTCAGGATCAGTGAAATAACTCCCTGTTCTTTACTCATCTCACCTCTGTCTTTTGGCACTCTATCATGACTGAGGTGAGAAGGAGGGAACAGTAGCAAGTGAAACGTCTCTGTACGTAGAGGAAGGGACAGTAGGGAAAGAAATATAGTGCTAGAGGGAGGGAACATGTGAGGAGAAGGGAAAATGGTGTAGTAAAGAGCTAAGAGCATATCCATTAAAAAACCCAAAGCGAAACAGGACAGAGAAGAAAAGCAAACTCTGAGGAAATGGTATATGACAAGAGTTTGGCCTTCTACAGTATACAGTGCCATTTCCTCTAGCTCAGACAGGAGCTGGGCTGAAAGGTCTTAATATTTTGACAGATCTTGTTATTGGATCCTATTTTCCTCATAGACAAGAGGAAAGGCTCTGTTTTTACAGGCTGAGGATGTGTGGCTTCAGTGCATGTTTGTTCATGTTCTAATAGACCTACATTGCCTCTGGTAAGTTTAAAACCTCCTGAGATGCAGAATATCGCATCAGGTGTTTCAACACTTTCCAGGGGAAGGATACCCTCCGTTTTTATTTCTCATTTCTTCATCAATGCAGTTACTCCACCCTGATCAAGTCCTAGTGTTTCATTTACAAATCTGTGGGTGAGGAGCACAAGGGATGTGCAGCCCACCTCCACGTGTCCGTATGTTATACCTCTCCATACACTTTTGCTTAGTTAGCTAGGGCCCTCTTTGGGGACAGGAACGCCTTTCAGATGCATTTCTTCTCTTGTCCCCATTCTCTTCCCCATGGTCCATCCTGTCACCATAAGATGATGCAACACCGCATCACCACTTGACTTCGAGACCCGTCACGACGACCACCAAAATTGGTGAGCTCCCCCTCGTATTTTGATCTACTCTAACCACTGACTGTGAAGGAATGAGCAGTGGGTTATAGGCTGTGCTTTGCTACATGGTGGCATTTTGCACCTCTCACCAGGGTGGACTAGAGAGAGGAAGTGGTGAGTGAGAACTGGGGAGCGGGAATGGGATGGGGACATGTGTTGCAAACTTCATAAAAATGGGAAAACACAGTAGATATTTGAATGATGATTGACTTGATGCTGCATTGATAACCCTTCTGAGCCCTGCCCGGTCTGGTTGTCTGTTAATTCAACAGATTCCAGGTGGCATGCCCCTTATCTTCTGAGGAACAGTGAAATTAAAGGCACTGCCTTTGCACTGCATGAAGCAATTTATTTCTTAAGATAGTCAACCTGGCACAGCCTGGGACATAAGCAGTATTTATAGAGTAGTCCAGGCTGAATTTGATTCAAGTGTCCTGCAAAACTAGATGAATTGGCAAACATTACTAGATTTATTTTTAATAAATACATTTTTTCATTACATACGATATTAGACCACTCCTAACACTCAAGGCGTAACCTTGAGTAAACCACTTAACCTGCCTACATTTGAATTTCACTGTCTGTAAGAGGGGAGTCACATGTAAGGCATTCTGGGGCTTAACTATCTGAAGCACTATGTTATCCTCGCTATTTCAAAAACTTTGCTCTTTCAGAGACATCACAAATGTTTGCATTTGGTGTTTCTTGGTTTTAGACTTGTGAGCCTTCACAATACAAAATTTAAGGGTGGAAGATCATGACTGATCTTGTGTTTAGTTTTCTACACAATCTTTATATCACCAACAATTTTTTCTGATGTTTTACTGTCCTCAAGCCACCCTTTAAAACCTTTGCATTATTAAAAGTGGCTTTATGAGTTAATCCTATCCTCTGACCAGTCAAGTTAGAAGGTTTATTTACGGGCTAAAGCTTGACAGGTACTGCAGTAGATAGTAGTAGTAGTAGATGATAGTAGAAAAGTAGCCACATATTGAGGCCTTGTTTGTAGTTTAAAATGGGTCCAGCTCTAAAAGAGTGGGTTAAAATTTCTGACTGAGTCAAAGCTCCTCCAGAGTTTTGATGTATGAGTGGATGCTGAAGAATGAGATTCAGTTTTAGCTATTCTTGCTTTCAGGCTGATCTTTCTTATTAACGAGCTTTAGGCAGGACATTTACATACTGTATTTTTACAGTCATAATAAACACTACCAAGAATGAATCTACTTCTTTGTTGTCCATCATTTCTGGCCAGGGCTCAATGTAAGATGCAAAGTGAAGGAAATGTCTGGCAATAATGTTATTCACCCCCCTTCACTAGGACGACAGTTAACGATCTTCAACACCCAGGCGCAAATAGCCATAGGAGGGAAGGACAGAGGGCGTCTCTTCCAAGGCCAGCTCTCCGGTCTCTATTACAATGGCTTGAAAGTGCTGAACATGGCAGCAGAGAACAACCCCAACATCAAAATCAATGGAAGTGTCCGACTCGTTGGGGAAGTCCCTTCCATCCTGGGAACAACACCCACAACCTCTGTGCCACCGGAGATGTCTACTACAGTCATGGAAACCACAACTACAATGGCCACCACTACAACCCGAAAAAATCGTTCGCCACCCAGCATCCAGGTGAGTCAATTAGTCTTCTGCATTTTCTTGGGTTCTTAATTAGTCTTTTGTTTCACTGCTCACTTGTAAGTTCATGGGAGCCCCGTGTTCTCTGAATCATGCTCCATGTAGCTTTTTATTTTAATAATGTTATATAGGGTAAATTACCACAAAACGTTGTCCTCCTGTGTTGGTGAACAAGCGGCTGGATGAATTATTATGGCACGTGTACATTATAATGGGGGCAGGTTTTGCTCCTGTTCTAGTGCAACCCCATTTACGTAAGTAAGATTGCCCCAATGTGAATGAGAACACATTTTTTTACTGTTTCCGCAGTTCCATATGTGGGCAAATGTATTCCTAAGAGAGTTACAAAGCTTAATGGGGGGTGGGTGTATGGTTATTTATTATTATGACAGTATGTACTGCTACAACAGTGAAGTTCATAATGGGGCGAAAAGCAATGGAGCATTACTTCCAGGTATACCCATTTTTCATTTTCCTTTTATAGCCTTCCTGTAGAAAATTTTAAAGGAACACTATCAAGATCGGTTTCTTGCAAAATATAGATGTTACAAAATAGAGAGGTTCCGACGTATTTAGTAAAAATCATTCCTACAAAAAAAAAAAAGAATTTCAGATGTTCTGGCTTAATTGTGCCAATGTAGTGTTTTCAGTCCTAAAAATGCAGTGGTTTTGGAACCACTTGTGTGGCAGCCAGAATATGGTACTGATTAAAAATAAACATCTTAAATTGTCTCTCCTTGTCTGTGCAAAGAGAAGAATCATGGAAATAACCAGTCTGAGCAGTGGATCAGATTTTGAAAATTATTTATTTCAGTGGTGTACTCTCATGTTACTAACTAGGGTAAAACATTTGTTTTAAAACCTTTATTTACATCAGACCCTCATCCTGTAGAAATCAACATACTTTCATTGACACCAGCATACACTGGCTGAGACACTGGCGAGTGATTATTGATCAGAGTGTGCCTTTATTAAACCTTCAGAGAAAGGTATATTGTAGCCTACTTGGAGAAAAATTTAAATTATTCCATCTGGTTACCTGAAACAATTTCTGCTGATTGGGACAGAAGACCTTAATGAAATCAAGGACTTTGAAATCTGTAATCATACAAGTTGCATAATTACTTTCTAACCACTTCAGAAGGTTTAATCAGTTATTGATTGTGTTTGTATATATATGACTATTCTCTTTATTTTTTATCTAGTCTTTGTCACTTAGGATAAGAAAACACAAAAATGGTCTTCTTAATTGTGTAGGGGGTCAGGCCACACCTGGAGTATTGTGTTCAGTTCTGGGCTCTTCAGTACAAAAGAGAGATGGAGCTACTGGAGAGAGTCAAGCAAAAAGGGCCTCTAAGATGCTTAAGGGACTGGACCATCTCTCCTATGAAAAAAATTTGAGTGCTGGGACTGTTCATCCTGGAGAAAAGGAGGCTCGGGGGGATCTTTTCAATGTGTACGAATACTTGGAAGGGTGGGTATAAAGACAGCAGTGGTGTCCAGTGACAGGACCAGAGACAATGGACACATTCACATCCTGAAACACAGGAGTTTCCATCTAAACATCAGGAAACACTTTTTTACAGTGAGGGTGACTGAGCATTGGCATGGATTTACCAGAGAAGTTGTGGAGTATCCATACTTGTAAATATTTAAAAGCTGTTTGCATGTGGTCCTGGGCAACTGGCTCTGGGTGACCCTGTGTGAGCAGAGGGGTTGGATCAGATGACCTCCAGAGGTTCCTTCCAACTGCAACCATTCTGTGATTCTGTGAGGTACCTCTGGTTGCAGTGGAATTTACACCTATTAGAGTAATTAATGCCAAGCCAAGGTTTAATATTGCCTCCTTTGGTACTCTGTAAATCCAGTTGGCAGCAGGACTGGAATTAATGAAGTTATTAGCCTCAAACACCCAATAGATGATTTATAAAGTCGCAGTTAAATGAGAGGAAATTACCCCAGGTTTGGTCACTGTTTGTCATAAACTTTGAAAGAATTACAGTTCCCTCGCCTCAGTGGCTAGCTGTCAATTTTAGAGAAAATCTTTATACGATTACATCTCCCAAAGCATGAAGTCTCTGGTCCTAATTCCACTCTTGTTAGTTTATTGGAGGTTTTCTAGAATTTATAAAGGTAGCAGAACTGTTTTAAGCTATAGGAGTGTAGCAGAGAATAGCCCTTCACCTTTGTGGGCTGGATCAAGCTGGAAATGACCCTGGCTTTCTTGAAGAGGAACTCTTCCAGAAAGCTTCCTGCCTAACCTACATGGTAGTTCACTCAGCCTGTAGAGACCACTGTGTGCTGAAAGAGCATCAAGAAGATTTAATAAAGTGTCAAAGTGCTTCTAAAAACGTGGTTAGAGCAGTGATTTCCTGGATACACATGCATCACAACAAATGGCCTCATCTCAGCTGATATTAAAGCAATAACTCTTTGACACTTCATGCTACCCACTGAAAGAAAGATAAAGGTCAATATGTACCTCCATTACAACTTTCTGCATTTCAATATCAGGCCATTTTATTGCTGTCGCAGCACAGATGGCTCACCTTTCTTCCTTACTCTTGGTAGAATTTGATTCTGTCAGCTTAAGTTGTGTTATTTGTGCGGTGAAAGTGAGAAGAAATTGTCTTTTTCTGTTTGGGCAGTATTTCCAGCTGTTGTTTTTAGATGCCTAATGATTATTTTATCTTGCTTGTGTTCGACATCACCATTGTCAAGCCTGCTTACACTTTTAGATCTAAGTGGTGGAAAAATCTAATAGAACAAGTTTGTTTTTTGGGGAACGTAAAATATAGCTACCTAAGGCTATGAGCGGTACAAATACAGTTAGTTATTACCTTGCTCCAGCTTTCTCTTCTCTTTTCTGCACAGAAATAAACATTTTTTCTTCACTTTCAAGGCCTTTCACAGTTTAGCCTCTTATCTCCCCATTCTGATCAATACAATTCAAGCATTTTTTTTTGCTCCCTTCTTAGATTTGATCATAAGAATCTTTCTGCTTCTTGGTACCATCCACAAGGCAACTATAGGTTATTTTTCCAATCCCATTGAAACCCTCCCGTCATCGTGATGTGTGCCAAAAAGTTGTCAGAGGTTAGGCTGATGATGGTCTAAGACAGCTGTTTATCAAGCCCACCAATATTGACACATTTTTTTGTTTTATTATCCATTTTTCTGTATTGGTGTGTGATATCTTGTTTTATGCTTAGATTGCAGTCTCCTTGGGTTCAAAATGTACTTTTGATTCTGCATGTGTACACTATTTAGAACAGAAGGGTTCTGGCTCATTGTAGAAATACCAAACATGATACAAGTAAAAGTAAAGCATCTAATGCAAAATAGCAAGAATTGGGATAAACAATTATTATTGTTACTGTATTAGAAGTATCTGTGCTATTTGTATTACTCATTTTCATATGTAAGTAACTAAAACTTCTCCTTTTCGAAATGCATATAAAGCTTGTGCAGAATATCATCTGTAATCCCAAAGTGATAAAAAATCCAGGGGAATTTCAGTAGGATTTAGATTTACACATCACTTGTTAAGGAAGTTAAGAAGAGCATGATAACTGCAAAGATTTCTTCTGCTTGTAACGTACACCAAGATACCTCCTGCAGTTAGGTAGTCTGAGTACTGCCAGAAATATTTGAGAGCACAGTTAGACTAAAACAGCTGGGAAAATGAAGTGCTTTAAAAATACACAGTATATGCACAGACCAATGACATGCCTTGCAATTTGTGAAGATCTCAATCGTGGGCTATAGTCTTGGACAAACAACCAAGACAAAGGGAATTGAGAGAAGGATATTACTGGAAATACCCAGTGGCAATTGTATTAGCATTTTAAATGTCTATAACTTCATTTTATTTTAAAATTTATAATAACATTTCTGCAAGGCGGTGAAACTCAGATCAGTGGCGGACAGGCAGTATTTGAGTGAGAAACAGTTGAGATGTATGACCATATGCTATGCTGATAGGAACATTTCTGTGATTCAAATATCCTTCAGAGAGGCCTTGAAGGAAGATAACGAGAGCTGACCTTTTTCTGTTAACTGAAAATAAGGGAGAAAAAGGAGTTTCGATTCACGTTTGTTTCAGTGAGTTGCAAATGGTGCTTGTGCTCTGCTGCCCCGAGTAGAAACACTGATTTGACTTTCTTACACATGGTTTTGCTCTGGATTTAAGTACGATCCATTGAGAAGTGACATGTGTTGTGCTAAATTCCTACTGCCAGCCTCAGGGCCCTGACACACCAGACTCTCCTGTGGTAATAATATCTTCTCTGGGACTTCTGTTTTGCCACGGTACCCTACAAAGGCCTCAAAGATAAGCTGTTAGCTTTTGCATGTGGTACAGTAGCATGCTGTGCAGGTTGCTATTAGATGAGAGTCACCCTACTGCACCATACAGTATTCTTGCAAGGCTGCCATGTTTCTCACAGGGTTACTTCATTAGCAATTGTTAAAGGTCCTGGAATCCCATGTGTCCCTATTTCCTTATTTAAAGCACAGCTTCAATTATTAATGAAGTAGTTCAGGGATTTCTGGGTTTGGGAGACTTCTGTGAAAATGAATTAAAGTGACGCTCATTCTCTTGGTTTCTGCTTCCGTGTCAGCTACCTATATACTCAGAATTTATTTAGTGAGTCACTGCTCAAAGCTTTTTTGGAGACTCCGTATGCTCTCATGTGGCGTGTTCTGTCCAGTTCACAGTTGGGTCATTAAGTTTTCAAATGATTTGTGTAAAGATATCTTTGAAGTTAATTGCTAAGTAAAGCTAGTCTAGAAAAGCACGCATGGTGATACATGAGTCTGCCATTCAAAACACGGTCAGTTCAGCAAATCCAAGATATGATTCCAGATGGTGTGTGGGTTCTTAAGGAGAACTGCTCCAGATAAGCTTCTGGAGACCCTAGGGCCCACTGACCTAGGGCAGGCCCCTAATATGTTTGCCCTATGACATGGATGGCTGGGGTTCCAAGACCCCACAGACAGTTTTCTGTGAAAAAGAGATCAGAACCCTTCTGGGAGGATGGATGGACTTCTGGTTCTTCTCCATGAAGAATCAGAAACTGTGTGCTCTGTTACATATCCAGTGTATGCCTCAACTGCTTGAGATGAGCATAATGACACTTGCCAAACTGTTTAAACTGTAGCTTGGAGGTGACAAGAATAAATTACTTGTGGAAGTTTTCAGCTAAAATCTTAGAGCCATAAAATGACAGTGTATGATATACAATATGCAGAATGTTCTCTCTAAAGAATAGAAGAGGGGATCTGCCTATTATCCATAGGGAGAGTCCAGCCCATTGGCATGGCTCGGAATAAGGTTCTCAACCTTTTATTTTAACCATTAAGCTTTCCAGCCTTCTAACTGTGTTTTCTGTTGAGGGACCAATAATCTTGATTAATGTCTTTCCATAACATGCAGCTCCAGGCTAAATCCTTTCTTACAGTGTATATCACAAAGGAAAATAGCACAGAAGATTTGTCAGTCTAATTAGACTTTCACTGTCAGCTAAGACAAATAAAATTGTCTCACCCTTGGTCTTGCCTAGGTACTTTCTTCTAGACTCATAGATAATAATTTGGGGGGGAAAGAAATTGGCCTTTAATTTAGTTTTTGCTTCTTATAAGTCACTAGTGACATTTTCATCCCAAGACTGCAAAGCTCTAATGAAAAAAGAGCTTTTGATGAGTCTCTGTATTAAAGACTGACTTCATTGGCCCATTGGTACAGCTGAGAATTACGCAGTCTCATTCTCATCCCACCTTTCCTGCTTCCTCCTCAACTATTTTTTCTTGAAGAAACCAAAGCTCCCAACCTGTACCATCTTTCAGAGTGGAATCCTTTCTCCTGCACTACAGCCCTGTTGAGTAAGATGGTAAAGTTGCATTGCTGCAGTGAAATTAACAAAATGGCATTTACTTAATTCACAGCCGCATCTCTTCTGTGATGATTAGATGGTAACATGGTTTGGGCAGAGAAAGGAATCAGAGTTTGGAAGCAAGAGTCCAAATGTGGTATAGAAAATCTTCATGCAAACTAGTGTTCATGTAGGTTACGGTGATTAATTCAATAATACCAAATGATCTCTAAATACTTCACAAGTATATAGTCCAGAAATAGTTGTAGTGCACAGTGAAATACATAATCTTTGGTGTGCAATGCAGTAGCTACCTAGCCAGAAACATGTATACGATATGATAATGTTCTGTATGGGAAAGGGATAAAAATATTCTCCAAGTTTTAACTGAATATTAGATGGGGGAGTGGTGTGGTGTGTTTAAATTATATTGATACTCAGATTACCTATACAGCTCTTATAATTTTAAATATAATCCTATATTTTCATTATTTCATTATTTCATTCCCTTTCTGCAGAAGGCAGAAAGAAGCTGCACTTCTGGAAGTGGAATAGTGAACCAGGAGTTCAGTACCCATCCAAAAAGAGAATGTGGTTTTACTCTAATTCCATTTTTCCAGCCTACGCTCCCAAGTGCTGACAAGTACTGATGATGGAAATAAGCTCAGCCTTGTATTTCTGCTAAGCACAATTACAGTAATAAAGAACATTGTATTTGTAAAACAGCTCATGCATATGCTGTTATATGCTGTCATTTGTTGACATTATCACCAGTGATATTTGAACGTTTAACTTAGTAATCATTGTCGACTCTAAATGGAGACTACTCTTTCGTCACTCCGGGGGATGGATTTGATTGAATGTGTGTGGCAAACTTGCGTGCCACAAGTTGATGTGTAGTATGATTTCTCAAAAAATAGCTTACATTCAGTCTTTGGATAGCCTGTTTTTATATAGTAGTGTTGTCAAGTAGTCGCTTCAGCCACTCCTCTGTGTGTTCTGCTGGGACCCACGATGTCTTTTTATTTCTTCAGTCTAATAGTTTACAGAAGGCCCAGGTTAGCTGATTTATTTCTACAAGGGTTGAGTTTACATTGCCTTTAATCTGCAGATCTGAACAATCATTTGGGACTTGCAGCAAAATCTCAGCTGGTGGTTTCGACACATGTACCCAGTTGTGTTCTACTAGGAATGTTGGAAATGAAGATTTAGCCCAGCATGTGAAGGGGGGGGCTGGTCTAGCACTTTTCTAGAATTTCAGCACTTTTTTAGATTTTCTCAGATTAAATTTTTTATCTTGATGAAGAATTTATTGAAATACTTGCTTGATTTTAGGTGACCAGAATCGTGCCCTTTTCTGTAATAAAAGGATAAGAAGCTGTAATAACAGCTGTCGTAAACTGATACCTGCCTTCTGCAGGCAGGCAGGCAGGTGTACGTTTCTCAGAAAGTACCCTGAGTAACATCAGTATGTAGAGTTTCTCTCAGGGCACAGTATCCCTTTGTGTAGATGTGTCATTTGCCCTTCCAAAAAGGATTCTTGAAAGTCACGTGGAAGATTATTTTCAAAGTCTGATTAATACAGTACTTGGGAACTAAAGTTACTATAGTTGACCGTATATTTGATCACAAGCCAAATGAAAGAATAGGACAAGTGTGTTGTTCTAGGACAGTTGTGCAGCAACAATCTATGATGAAAAGATCAAATACTGCAAAAGCAACTGCTTAGAAATAAATGGAGTAGAATCAATGCTTATAGCTCAAACGTAGTTGGAGGATTGGCTCACGTTTTGTTACAGCATATCTTCTCTGCTTACAATTCATATACTTCAGGGAAGTGCCCAGAAGCTGGAGACATTGCAAGAATACTTCCAGAGCATACAGTTTCATTTTATTTGTTCGGGGTTTTTTTACAAGACTGGCTGAGAGGTGGGAACGTACTTCTTACCTTTCCTAGCTCATATTTGAATGAATGTGCGGAAATTAGAAACACATCCATGCTGTTGTGACAGACTTGCTTTCTGAAACCATCTAATTAATGCCTTGGGTTTTCTGTAGAATGATGGTAGTGTTAACTAGCAGAAACAGAAGGATTTCTGCTAGTTTCTTTTTCATCTGTGGGATGAGTTGTCACTGATTTGCAAGATATGTCTGTCATGGTACAGCTCTTAAACGTAGCGCTTACCAAGACAGGCGATACAACCACCAGTCCTTTCTCTCCTCCCTTAGATGGCATATGAGTAGGTGGGAAGTTGTTCATTTTGATTGCAAAATTACTTCTATTATATTCTGAAAGGTAAGAATTTGTTTCCACAAAATTTCAACAGAAAAATAAAGCCAAAGGGGTAAGGAATTGGATTTCAGTTCTCTCGGTGTTGCATTGGATGCAAATGCTCCCCTACTTCTTTCTTATAGTGTGCTTTTGGAGAAAATTTGGTCTGTTGGCTTTTCAAACTTATAATGACTCATGAAGGGACCATGTTCCCTAATAATTGCTTGGAGAGTTTTCCACTGGTGTTGTGTTGCCCATTTTGCTGAGTCTCAGATCAGGTGTGCTAAGGAAATTGATTGTGGGTAAGGACACTTCCAGGGAATACCGGTAGGTTATTAGGAGTGAACTAGAGAGTAGGAAACGCTGGGAATGCTCTAACGGCTAAATGTATGAAAGTGGGTAGAGGAAGAATGACTGAATACTGAGGTGCAGACTAGGAACTAAGATCCAGAAGATGAGATACATCTATCTCGTAGAGATATGGAATGGAAACAGCAAGATGGAGAGTGACATGGCTAGGGTTGGTAGGCTGGTGGTTCCAGAAACTCTGTTTTGGATAGACAAAGGTTTGGAGAAGAGAGAAACTTGTACCCAGATGGCTTAGTTTCTGCTTTTTAGTCTCTGCTTTTTTCCACATTCTATCTTCCACAGGAATAAAGGGACGTCTTTTTTTTATTTTATTTTTTGCCAAGCTCGCAGGGACTCAGTTCAGTAGAACTGCAGGCAGTGAGATCTGAGGACCCATGGCTTCTTCCACAGCAGTTCAAAGTCAGGCTGAGCTGGAGTCTCACACACTTGAACAAAGATCATCTATGCATTTGTCTAAGACCATCTAAAAAGCACCTCTTCCTCTCACTTGCAACAGCTCCTTTCCAGTAACTGTTTCAGAGCAGAAAAAATCATTCTTAGTGTAAAAAGAGTCAGGTCAGGTAATGAGAAAAAAATGCTATTTGTTGTGCTCTTCTAATATCCAAGCAATAGCCTCAGTGCCCAAGCCATACAGAGATTTGCACAAATAGCTTGAATTTAACTTGGTCATAATGTCCTTTTTTTTTCCTGAAAGATGACCTCCGATGAAAGTATAAGGACATGAATGATTTTAATCTGTGGTAACAATGGAGAACCAGTCCTGACTGACTCCAGCAGGAAAAATATACAAAATGACAGATTATCCTGCTGCCTCTCTCCCTGCTGCCTGAGCACACACATACACACTCAGTAGCACAGAGCAAAATTCAAATTGGTCTTTATCTTTTATCTGTTGCCCCAGTGATTAATGCTGCTCTTGCTGGGAGACTAATCGAACGAGGGGAAATATGGAGAAAGAAATATGTATTTCTTAGACTATCGTTATCAGTGTTATTATTATTCCTTTAATATATTTTCCTCCTGTTAGAAGAACTTAATGTACTGACACAGTAGGAAGCGAGAGGTGAGTGCAGATTTGATGGCAAGAAGATGAATGGGGCAGGCCACAGCAAGTGGAACACAGGCATTTTGCAGAAGGAGGTGAGCTGCTGAACTACTTTGGGGTTGCGGCATTTTAGCTACAAAACCAAGAGGCTGTAGCAAGCTGAATACAGGTCCTGAACCAGGAGCTACTGTTTTCTAAGCCCAACTCAATCCACTCAGCAGCTGTCAACAAACCTCCTCTCTAAATGGGTCTTTACTTTCCCTGTGTAGTAAAATAAGGATACACTGGTCCTTGGTCTGTCTCACAGCCAAGTTTGTAGGCACTATTCTGGTAGTATGGGTAATACTTTGTAAATTCCCTCAGGTGTTGTATTTCCTTTCCCTCCTGCCTAGTCCTTGGCTTAGGTCTTTCATAGTGGTACTATGACCCTGTAGTTCCAGTTTGATCCCACAGATGTGTACAGCACAGAGCAGAAAATTTACCCTGTGCTGTGGTAAAACCAGAAACGGATGCTTTGAATGGGTATGACTGAGATTTAAGTAGGAGTCCTGTCTTATAAGTAAGTAGGAATAGATTCCAATTGTCTTGTTTCCTCAGGATCTTAAGAAAAAAGACTTAAAGATATGGTAATTAAGAGGTCACACCTTAATTTGTTTTGCCTTTGGGAAGAGGACTACAGAAAGGAGTACCTGTAATAAAGGAACAGACTTGTTTGGGATTTAGGCTCATGTTGCCTCTTTCCTTATTTCAGCATTCTGGCTGTTTTAACAAGTGTGAATACTCATTTTCCTAAATATACTCTTGTGGTGAGATGGTGATGGACATCAAAAAGGAAAGGAGACAGAAATAGAAAGAGGCGTGATGATATTTATGCTATGGAAGTATTTTTCAGTAGGATCAGTGTTCCCTGGGCTCTCTGTTTTATTACTCTTTTCTGAGGGTATATTGGCATAATGTCCTCTTCCTTCATAGAGCAGGCTCAAGACTTGCAAATATGTTTAGGGTCCAAATCTTAAGCATAATTATCTTAACTCCCAATTGATTACCTCTAGGCAGCAGTTAATCATGTTGTTCTTTGCTAGAGCAGTGCTGTGTGTCTGTATTCACTTATATTAGCATGTGGGTCTCTAGTGCCCAGGTTTGTTTCATTGTTATAAACATAACCTCAGTAGAGATATTAATAGAAAAGCAAGATAAAACTGATTGTGTACACCTGATACATGCAACTCCTCCGCTCACGTTAGTCCCATATATGTCTCCCAATTTAGAAATACTACTTAGGTTGTCCTCACACTACCTATTGCATTGCCACTTACTCTGTCACACTTCAGACTTGCATAATGAACTGAAGTTGTTCTTAAGCTTGTAAGCAATGGTTGTTCAGGCAACTGCTGTTGTCACCTGGTTGCCTCATCTTGAGATTTAGCAATTTGTGGGAATGAAATTTAGGAATGTAGATATGCTAGGCAGGTCACAATATACAACCTGCGCCTTTGGAGTTCCTGAAGGCATTCAGCTTTACCAGTGCCAGAGGAGGATCTATGCAGCAGAGCTTATGGGCTTCCTCCAGAGCCAAGAGGACAGCTGGCCCCACTCTGTAACAGAGCTGTGTGTGATTGCTGGGGATCAGCCATCAGGTAGGATTTCCAGCTCAACATAAATAGGAGTGCCGTGGTGGAAAGGGTAGATAGATGGGAGGAAGAAGGAGGGTTGTGTGTCGTGTATGTGACTCAGAAAGACCTACTGAAATGGGAGCCTCTGCTGTAGAGGACTTCTTCCACCCCTACATCTGACTAATTGTGAGGTATTGTTGCTTGCCTGGAGATGAATAATTCTTTGGTGCTCAGGTGGCTGATTACACGTTGTCCTTCTGTTTATGGACTCAAGTACAGCAGATAAATTTTTGCTTGCTTGGCTGTAGCATTTGTTGCCCTGGCAAGAAGGAAGAACCACTTACAATCTGCTGTGAAAAGGTTTGGTGTCTCTCTGGCTGCCTTTCAGCTAATGTCTGATGCTTGCAAGTTGTTTGTTTTTTCCTTTCTTAACTGAAGCCATGGGAATGGTGTTAGCCGTTTTTATGAGGGTTTGTTGTATGGTTCTAGCTAGGTCCCTGGGTCAGCTTCTGAGTCTGAATTGCCCTCTCACTTCCACAAGGCCACATTTTCTTAGGTGAGGCTTGGGAAGCTGTTCTGCTGCAACTCTTGGCAGGGATTTATGCTCTCCTGCTTACTATTGTAGTGGTGGACACTAGGCATCAGAGGCAGCCAGAGGATTAGAAAGTTAAATGGCATCAGGGCTTCTGCTGGGAGGGGAGAAATAGGGTGAAAGGAGGGCAATTTTTTCACCTTCCCTGAGAGAGCTGCGGATTTAACAGGGCAGAGGATGTAAATAACAGTTTACAACACCAAGGATCGTTCTAGAGGCAGAGAGAGGTAATGGCACAGGCTGACTGTCCCTCTGCTTCTGTCAGGTTTGGTCACTTTGAATTTACTGACTGTTTTTCTTCTATTCAAACCTGATTTTATGACAACAGTAGCTGAAGGTCAGGAGGATTGGGGGATTATTTTTTTTTAACCTTTTTTTTCCTGTTGTTAGCTGTTCGTCACTTGCTTTTTTGTCCTCTGAAGCTGAGAGGTCGCTATCAAAGGTGACAGTGGTTAGGCAGTGTCATACCCCATTTCTTCCAATAGCACATTGTGGAGTAGACAAGAGGAGTGATTACTATTATCTATGGGTACAGCTAACCTCCATCTGGCAAGTTGCGTTTGCAGTACCTGTCATGTGTATTGCCTTGGCACCTGAGACCATTTCAGCTCAGGAGCCCATCCACCTGCAATGGTCCATAAATTCAGACTAAGGATGTGGGGAGAAATAACGAATTATTAACTTTACCTAGAAACCAGAAAACCACTTGTTAATTACATCTCTTTGAGCCAGAAATCCTCTCCTTCTATCAGTATATTTTATTTATACGACTGATACCTTTTACTGTAGAACTATATGAAGGTTTTCATTAGGGCTGAATCATAACTTCATCATGTTGCAAATGGGGCATTATTCAGCAGTCTTGTGCAAATTCATCCGTAGAAGGCAAAGATTTAAAAAAAAAAAAAAAAAAAAATCAGTCTGTACCCTTGTCCTTTCTTTTCCCTTGTGCTGTCCAGGAAGACCTTTTAAAAGAAAAAAAAAAAAAGTACTTTCTGAAAAAAGCAAGGGCTGGTTTTCATTTTGCAAAAGTAAAGCTGAATTAATAACTTGTTTTGTTTAATTATTTTTTTTATCAATCAGATTATTTTTTCAGTTTTACTTGCATAAAAGTGTGGGGTCTGGAAAATAAAATTTTCTGACTTTTTTGAGTTGCACAGATAAAAATGATGGTAAAAAACATAATATGAATTTTGGTTTCAAAATTGTCAAAGATATCAGTGACCATGAATGGCCATACTTACTGTTCCTAGAAGCAATTTTTTTTTGTTGAAAACCTTTTTGTAAGAAAATCTGGTGGCCAGTTCTAAAAACTATAGAATAATGGAAGGGAGGCTGTGTTTGTGAAAATGGCTGTTCCTTCTGAAAACACCAAGCAATGCTATAGCAGAAAATCCACATCACTGAAAAAAAGTGTGCTCATATGCACTTGTTACCAGAAGTTGTACGTATATCTTGGAAGAGATATGAAGAAGTTAAACATGGACTGTCCTGTAAGTCTGGTATGGGGTCTGCAGTGGGACTGTTTTCTCTCATCACTGCTTGTAGTGATTGTTCATTTAACAGGCTCATGTTGTTCCAGGTGCCATTTCTGCTCTATTTTAATGCATCTGGCTTGATTTACATTTGTGCAAAGCACTGAAATTTGGGCTGTAACCCACATGGCAGCATCAGGAAGCTAATTTTAACTTGATTGACCTTCTTTGGCATCAGACCTTATGCAGAAGTTCAGCCATTCCTGATTCTAGACACAGAATTTGCTTTCCTACTTGAGTGTAATTTGGGGAAACTCATAATTCAGTTGCTGCCTTTGACGTAGTGCCAGGTAGAGGGAGTTATCTAAAGCAATCCCTTCAGCCAAATCTCGCTGGGTAGAGCTGTGATTCTTTGTTCTGCAGCAAGGGAAATGGGTGGATTTCAGATCCTCTTGACCAAAGGCTTCAGTCTCTGGGATAGACCATGTGGCACCTGCTGAAGCACTGTGTATGCATGCTAACAGTAATGAAAACAGTCGTTAACAAAATTTCTTTCTGAAGTGCCTTACAAACTGTATCTAAGGATTGCTTTTTTCATCACAGATACACAGCTAATTGTAGGTTAGCACCTCATTATTGTTTAATAATGCATAGCTAAACCAGCAGTAGTTTGGGATGGCAACTAAAGGTGCTTTAAACATGGCCATGAAGCAAGAAGCAAAAACATACGGAAGTAGGATATAATTAACCAAGTTGTCATTGCATCAGGACACCCCTAAATCAGATATTTTAAAAAGGTTGTTGAACAGTCAAATGATCTCAGTAAGACTATTACCTCAACAATGGCCCCTTCTGATGTGCAAAATTATGTGCTCTGATCAAAGAAAATCCTCCCCATCTGCATTTCTTGGCTGTACTTTGTATATCTTGTTAACGTGTGCAGGCTCTCCACAGAGACAGTAGGTGGTTTGTTTTTTTTTTCTTTTTTCTTGTTTTTTTCTGTCAAGGAAAGACAGGCAACTGGACAACAGTGAAGCAATGTCCAAACTAGGTCTAAATTAACTCTGTTTAGGCATTGGAAAACATTCTGCATATTAACTTGTCACATTGCTTACTGAGAAGCAGGTAATATTATCTCAGATTACTTGGTTCACACATGACCCTTTATTAACATGGCTGTTATGAGGTTATACTGCAGCTGTCTTCAGAGGTAGCTGGGGTGCAAACTGGCATAAGTGAACAGATGATGGAAGTGGCCAGCTTCAGTGGCAGAATCAAAGAGATGGCAAAGCTTCAGTGTTTGGGACTCAAAGACTTTCCTTACTGAATTTTGCCATTTAGTAGGTCATCATTCACTGTCTCTGATCACCCCTTTAAGCTGCCTCCTGGCAGAGCTGGCAGATCAGGACGTATGCTTGTGCCTGAGCTGCTTTGGGTCACAGCCTGTGCGGCAGTGCCAGCCCCTTTAGATGAGCAGGTTGCACTGCGCGCTGGTTCCTGAAATGGAGCTGGGGACGAATGGACACACTGTCGTCTTTGTTGCCCTTGCTGCAGGGGGAATAACCTCTGGCTGGGGAGTGAGGAGGACAGCTGGGGATGCTAACATCTTCAACCACTGCTGCAAGAGAAAAAAAATATGTCAGTCAGAGCTTTTTATTATAAACAAGGCTATTTCTTAATATGGCAAGGCTTTTCAATGCCCTTGCAATGCTTTATTGAAGTTTCTCTGCATGGCATTACATTCTGTAGTGCCAAATGGAGATATGTATCCAAACCTTTCAATGAGATACAGTACTTGCTTCAGCAGAATATCCTTTTTCCCTTGGTGTATTCACCTAATAACTTATTTCTGGGACTGCTGTTCCTTCTGTGACAGTTCTGCCACTTTGAAGTCCTTCTTGAACCAGTGAAAGATTTTCATTAGCTGTCAAGGGTGTTCATTAAAATGATCTTTGGCTTTGACCTCTTACACTGAGATCTCACACCCTGTGTTGGCATCCCATGAGAATGGTTTATTCATTGCTCCTTCTGTACCTGGCTAAAATCTTAAGCTTCTGAGGAATTTCTTTCTCTTTAAAAAGGAAAGTCAAGTAAGCCTAATTATTTGCCTGCCCAGGAGTGCAATGTTTCTTATTAAAATACACCTTGAGTGGCACACCTGCATGGTCCTCTCACCAAGGCTGAGATGCTTGCTGTGCTGTTCAAGGCTTCTGTAAAACAGATGAGCTCACATGTGCTTTCCAGGCTTTACTGTATCGTCTTTATCTGCAGACCTGGAAAACAAATCAAAGAAAAAGCATTCATGTCTAACTCTGGATTTTTTTTTCTTCTAAATTAAAAAAGGCTTTCTGAGATGTGGAGTGCTTCTGAATGACCTCCGCTGTGCTTTCTGAAGCTGCTCTGCTGTGGAGCGTTTATGTGCTGTCAGTGGCAGCTGTCTCCCCCCAAAGAATTTGCAGTAATGTTGTTAGACTGCCAGGGCTCTGACTTAACCTTTTCTGTCTCGGCTTGCATCTTTTGTTTCTATGTTTGCTCCCCTCTCTTGCCATTACATCACATCACATCACACCACTCTGTCTTTCTCCTTTCTTACGTAGGTTTCTTAATTTCCACAACTCCCCTCTCCTTGAAGAAGTGCTTCCACCTTTTGTTTATTGCAATGTCAGCTGAATACAAACCTTATCCACTGATAGAAACTTACTCAAATGGAATTGCTTTTCTGGGTCCCACAAATGCTAGGGACCCTGTAATGTCCCTGCCCCCTTTGAACAGTGTGCTCCCTTCCTGTTTCCAGCAGATTTGCAAAGTGCAAAGAGGATGAAGTTCTTCCCTGGGAGAACGGGAGGCACCTGCCTTGCAGTGCTTAGTCTTAATTTGATTGACGGGCTTAGCAGACAGTAACTGAGACCATGAAACGGGCAGGAGGTTTTAGAGGATGCTGTTACCTGTCCAGTGCATCTGCTCATGGATTTTGCATGTGTGTGCTATATTTCTCTTGGATTCTGTCCCTTGATGTTGATTCCCAGAGTGTGAGGATTCACTACCTTACAATATTATACTGGCTAAGGTTCCTGCAAGTGCTGTTTATGAAAACACCTAATCCTCCCAGGATGTTTATTACTCAATTAGAGGTGGTAATACAGCTGTACATTTCACAAAATATAAAATATTGACATTTATTTGTTTAAAATCAGTTGCTTTTTTATTTGCCTAGCCTTAATTTTGTGTTACAAAACAGCACGAATGGGACTCTCTGGTCAACCATACCTGTTATTTGATGTTTTCTGTAATCCAGTCTTTCTCTCTTTTTCCAAACTAACCCATCCTCATCCATGAGAACTGGCAGCCTAAAATTCAGTGTATACTGGAGAAGCAGGTTAAGTCAGTCTTCATTAAACTCCATGCCTCTGTTCGGAATGCTCTCACTCACCTGTAACAGCTAACTTCAAAGCTAAGTCACATGTAACTTCCCTTCACTGTAGTCACAGCAGTGGCTATAGAGAGGTGAAAATTTAAGCTAGCCATAAATGAAAATAACCTGACTTCTTTCAAAATGAACTTAAACAAAACTGATGGGAGTTACAAATAACTGCATACAAGAGAAGTAATAAGAATGAATGAGAAAACAAGCTTCTGATCTAGTTGTTACTTTATACTAACCTTCTTTCTTTTCTTTTTATGCTTTCTCCTTTGAGGGGCAATGACAAGCTCAAGATCCATCTTGTAACTACCTTCTGGCACCTCATGATGATCTAAGAATTACATTGTACAGGCTACCCAGTACAGCCCAAGGGCTGTTCCTTTTCTGTCAGTAAACTAGGACTTCATTTCATTCTTGAAATAAAGTTGGTCCATCAGGGATTCTTTCATTGCTACAGAAATGGTTAGCTATGATAATCTGGGATTATGAGAATTGTGATTGTTCCCTTTGCTGCCTGCCACTTGCTAGTGAGGACTTCCTTTCTGCTGGGCAAAGTGGCTCTTTATACAGACAGGCTGTGGTCTGACAATTGCATCTTGGGTGGGAAACTCCCAAATTTATTCTGGTTTGCTAATACTCAGAGGGATTTTTTTGCAACAGCTTTATTTGGATAGTTTATTTCCAGAGGAAAAAGAGTGTTCTGCTCCCGGGAATAGCTTGAGATTACTCTTACTATCAGACAAAGTAAGAAGGAAAACAAGAGGCATGGGTTTAAGCTTTCTTAACATTAACTTAGAAATGGAGTCATAAAAAGAGAAGTATAACAGTAAAATGTAATTGTGAGTTGTATTTAAGAATAAGGATGTTTCTAAACCCATTCGCGATTTTAGCTGGGTGAGGGAGTTGGCAACTATCTGCCTCTGAAGACGTCTAGCACTAGCCATCCTTTCTCTGAGTATTTCTCTTGTCCTTCGTGCATGCTGGAATATCTTTCCTACCTGCCTGTATTTTCAAGGCAGCTTCGGTTGCCATTGCTACAGGTATATTGTTACCATTGCCAGGTAGCAAGTGCTTCAGGCCTTCCCCATCCTGGGGGCTTTTCTGGGATAACAATCCTATTGCATTCTTTACTAGACAAACACCTTCCAGTTAGAAAAAGTGTTTTCCAGGCTGTGCAAGATTTTGGTAACTCATAATGAGAAGCATTCACTGTACTGTAATATATGCACTTCAAAATGCACAGTTTTACTTCACTTTGAGTTCCTTCTCAAGCTCACATGTAATACTAGAATTACACCGAGTTTAGCACTTCCCCTTTTATTCCTTCCTATGCTGTTTGTCAGCTTTGGGCAACATGCTGTCATACATGTCACTGCTGACATGGTTTTACATTATGGATAGATGTCTACAGACATGCAAAGTGGGACTGTCATCGTGCTGAACTTGAGCAACAGAAAAGTTGGCTAGATAGTCATAGCTAGTACTTGAAATCCTCTTTATAGTTGATGGAAAGAGATCAATGTCTCTAGAGAGAGATCATCCCATCCTAAAATAGATGCCTAACTTAGGAGGAGTTAACTGTCCCCTGGAGATCCCTATGACTGTAAAAGGAACCTGGAAAGCTAACCTAAGAGGGGACATTTGATGTCTGGATGAGTACATTTCAGTGTTATCATCCTGTGTCTATATAAATAAAAACATTTTCTACTTTCTTCTCGTTTTTCCTTTTCCTTTGCATTACCTTCCCTCTTGCTTTTCATATTTACTCTTTGGCAAGAGCTAGGATGGGAGGTTATTAGCAGTAGAAATTTAAAAAAAAAGTTTGACTATTCATGCTAAGACATTCTTTCAAACTAGCTGGATTTCACAACCTCTTCATAACTAGTTTTATCTTCTTGAGTGAGGGAAGTTTAGGAATTCACTCACCATGGGTACCACGTGATCTCCATCGAAACTTCACAGTCCAAAGCTGCTATAAACAGACTGTAGCAGGAATTGATAAACAGAACAGAAACACATTTACTGTAACACCTTGTTTGAAAGCTGGCATTCGAAATACTGAAGTTAAACAGTTAAGTAACAAAAGAACTACTGCACAGGTTTTTGAAGAGGTTTTTCTTAGCACTTTTGTTCTTCAAGACAATGATACCTGAAATGGTGACACATGTGAAGACAACTTACATGAAATAGAATATTGTTTCTGCTCTACGGCTTATTAGTGGAAATCCATACCTTTCAATGACTTTGGTTAACACCACTATCAGCAGGTGGAAATTGAAGGAAATTAGAAAGGACTCTCATGGCCTTGCACAGGGCTAGGGATTCTTCTGGAGGATAGTTGTAGCTGAACTGACCCAAAGAGATGCTGAAATTGCCTTGAACTCTTAAAACTTGCTTTTGTTATCACCAGTCTTCTTCCCTCCCTCGTCCTGAACATAGCCTGTTCTGCAGTTAACTCTGAGCAGAGTCTTCAGTGAAGAAATTTGTGGGTTGTGTTGTGCTGAGTCCATTCCTACTAATAAATAAGTAACTTATGCAGTCTCGTTCTCTAGTACAGGCCAGTAGATAGGACACCAGAATCAACTCTCTAGGTCTGAGCTACATGATTATAGCAGTCCACTGTAGGAAAACCTTACATGAGTCACAGGGTCAAGTCCCCTGGGTATTACAGACACCATTTTCTATGGTCTCTTCAATAACGTTTTGTTCCCAGACTTTGCCTGACATTTCAGCATAATATCGCCCAAGGCACTTTAACCTCTGTGTGCCTTATGTAACGTGAGATTGGTATTTCCTTTTTCTTCTTTTGTAAAGTGTTTTCAGATGTATAGCTGAAAAATACTAATTAATTGTTTGTATTAGACTATCATATTATATCTGATGGATCTTTCCTGCCAGAGCCTAAAGAAACATCCTCTCCACTGACCCATCTTCATGGAGAATAATGCAGAACATGGGCAATAACAACAAATGCCCTTCTTTGGGATGATTTTTATTTATTCAATGCACCAGAAACCCAGCAGGCAGAGTCGGGAGAAATAAGGTGCTTTTTGGACCCTGTAGAAATTAATATTGCCCTTGACAGGACTCAGTTTGCAAACTTGCAAATTGAACGTACATTTGTCTTAGCTCACAAGTGTGGTCATGTGGTAAAATGGATACTGTCTGCCCTCAGCCTGCAGCTGCAGAGATAAATGAAAATGCATGTACAGCTCAGCACTTGTCACTGCTGGGACTGAAGGTAACCACAGCAGACGATGAGCTGTACAGGCTGTGTTGCTATTCTGAGCTGTGTAAAAATAACTTCCATTTTCTTTTCTGAGTACTATCCTCTTGTCCTGCCCAGCACTGTTCTTCCACAGTTCTTATGCAAGCCAGCACAAACTTGTTAGTGTTTCTGGGACAAGCCTCCATTTTTGACTACAGAGTAGCAGGGGACACCAGAGATGTTTGAGAGCAACTGGGTGCATCTCCAGCAAATGGGTATTGCCTGGCACGATTATTCCGGTACCAGGAGTTCATATGGCTCTTCCCAGTGACTGGACTCACCGAAAGAGCATTGGTCGGAAATTAGAGTGACCCCTCAGACTTGAGCTTTTTTGTTCTCGCTCGAAAGCCATCTGTGTCCCTCCATCCTGCAGTGTCCCAAATTAGGGTAAAAGGATGACTCACTTCTTTGGGTCATTACATTTGTTTAATTAAAATGAGTGTTTAAAAAAGAATGGGTGGCCTGAGCTCTAGGTCAGAGATAAGAACAATTAGTAGAGATTTTGAGCACTTAGGCTGTCAAACAAAATGTGATATCAGTCTCCTTAGGCCCATTTTTACACGCAGGCAGGCTATGTTGCTGAACTTAATCTTTTTAATAAAGAATTTACTAAGAGCTTTATTGCAGACAAATATACCACATAATTATAACAGTAGTAGTACCACAGTAAGCCTGTGTCCAGCTGATCCTTTGTGGTTTTTTGTTCCCAGTACACACATGTGCAATTAAGTTATTTCTTTGAGCTGGGTAAAACTGTAATTGCAGATACCAGTACCATGCCAGCATGAGATCCTGTGGTATCTGATGGTTACCAACAGCTACCAAACACTGTTAGTAGCTGTTTGAAATGTCAAAACCGAATGTAAACATGGCCTGGTATTTGAGGGGATGTTGAAAAATGAAGTGAGGTGTATTGGTAAATAATATCGGTTTCAATTAAAATATCTCATTCAGTCAATGCCATTTCTTAACTTCAATGTTTCATTCCTGTATGACAATGACTTTCTGTCACTTTATAGTGAGTTCCAGTTACCTCTGAGCCTCTCCCTGCTCTTATGTCTGGTATCTGCACCATGCAGGAAAAGGATTATTGCTTTTCTTAAATGAATTCTTGCAGTACTTCTTAATGCATGGGTAATTTTTTTGTGTCTTAGCTTCTGTAAAAGCTTCCCTCTACAAAGCCTTCGTTTTATTTAGAAGCTGAAAGAAAATTCTCCTTTAACATTGCAGACCTTATACTCCCAACTAGTTTTGTCATCTCCTGACAGCATTGCTCTCAAGACAGTTTTACCTCTTGCTTTCCTAATTTTTGCTGAATGTATAAGAAACCCTGAGGCTGGAATGTCGTCTTCCCCTCTCTATCGAGACATGTGTCTCAGAAACAGACTGTCCCCAGCTGGAAGGACCTTAAAGGTGATTCAGACTTTGAGCGTCACGGCAACTTCTGATACTTCCTTGGTTATTATTAGATGACAAGCTTCTGCATTGCTGGCATGTCTAAGCACCGGTGATACTGTGCTCACTGAGATGGAAGGAATATTTTAAAATAAAAGATGATTCAGTTTGCTAGTATATAGGTTTTCCTTAACCCCTTGAAGGCTTCACCTGCTTTTTAAAGACATCTGTGAATAAGTCACATGAATAAGAAAGAGACTGTATTTACTGCCTCTAGATTTCCAGAACACATCCAGTGTAAGTCACTAGTGGTTGAGAGTCAATATCATTTGTAAGATTTCCGTAGCTTATGTGAAGTGAGTGGGTAAGTATTATATTGTGCCATAATTTATAGCTGATTTAGTGCACTTGGCTGTGTCTGCTTTCCTTCTTCAGCTGCTGAAGCCTTTGGTAAACCTACCACTGATTCAGGTGTGAAGCAGCAGTGGAGCAATTTGCTGGAAACTAGTAGTAGTTCTGACCTGTAGCTTGGTAGAATTATCCTTCATTTGTCAAATGTGGCACTGTAGTACCCCTCAGCTGCACAGGAGCATTGATATTATCTGCCATTTCCTTCTTCTGTTCATGTAAGGCATGGCTTACAACTCACCTTGCCATTTTAGAGTCACTTTTTCCCATACTGAACTTTTAACCATTTCTGTAGCAAACCTTCCTGAGGTCAGGACAGTAGAATACTTGAAGCATCTTCTGGCACTATCTTCTCTTCACCAAGTGCTTCCCTCAGGAAGACACTCAGTAACAGCTTCAGAGGCTAAAGGCTGGCTGGCAGCCTGCATAGCTCTCACAAGGCTTAAGAAAAACAATTCCTAGGAATTTCAGAGGTATATTCTCAATCTAGAAAATTCAGGTAGCTCACATGCCTATGGAGCCAATAAAAAAATGGGGTGAACATAAAACTTGATCCTTCGTAACATCTGCTATGTCAGCAAGGATGCTGTCTTCCAGTAGACTTGACATCTGAGCCACTGCCACAGGAGATTTTATAGTCTTACTAGAATGGATTGGAAAACTCCAGTATCCTGAACTTTCCTTATTAACTGGATGAGTCATTCCTTTCAAGAAGAGTCACAAGCCTGGAAATTCAAGTGGAAGTGCAGCTGAAAGTGGATCATTTGGGAAGCTGCTGGTTACCCAGTTTTTGTTTTGTTTCTATACTGTTGCTGTTGTGAATATCCTAGAGAATGCCTGAAGTACCCTGGCAAAGGAGTACTCTCCTCCTGCGTGGATAGGCGAGTTCCTTGGTGAAGTGGTTCTGCACAAGCCCTTGCTGCCATCTTCTGCCTATGGAGGATGTTTGCCACCACACCAACCCAAGGGCAAAGACGATCCACTAGCAATGAAGTGAAGGTTGAAGAAACTTATTTGATGGTGCTGTGCCACTGTCTGTTGTCTGGCATTTTCAGCCAATGGATAATGACTGCACAGAACTAGCTGTGCTGCACTAGGACCTGAAGACATGATCACATTAGCCTAGGAATGACATAAATATATGGAAGCACTGCCACAGCAACTTGTTTGTTTCAGGTCAAGGCACTGCAAATGCCCCTAGGTAATCATATCCAATAAAAACACTGGCTGCCTTGACCTTTGAAGCTAACAAGTTGTGTTGCAGTCAGTCACACTCTTTTTCTTTCACACTCTTTCTTTCCATCTCCATCTCTTTCTCTCTTCCTCTAATTTATGCACTTTATTGGTAATGCAACGCCTCTTCATTTGCAACTGAGAATAGGAAAGTTTTCCATAGGAAAAACAGATAGAAGGCCATACAAAAATCTCTCTTTAATGTTATATCTATTTAATGGTTAACGAATTAAATGTTAGTGAAAAGCACTACACTTTGGATACTGATCTTGTATTTTTAACCAAATAATGTGAGCATCATGGACAGTAGTAGGGTAATCTAGTTTATTTGGTTTAATTTATTGAAGAGTACTATGACTGATCCAGTCCTTGAAACCTCTGCCAACATGGCACAGATTTATTAAGTCATTGCTTGTAGGACACCGAGTTTTTTACAAAAATGCTTTTCATAGCTTCAGGGTATATTACACTAGCAATCCCACTCTGTGTGTTCACATATTATATTACTGAAGGCATAACTTCTGTCCTTTTCTGAAAGTTCCCTTTATCATAGATATTAAGGGATAGAGCCTATAACCCGAGAAGTCTCCTAAGATGAGAAGGAGAGTTAAAGCCTTTAAATTTGAAATCACCAGCTGAAATCTTGTCTGCAGTGGAAAATTAGGAGTTTGATCACTGAAATACTCTCATTGCTCTTTTCTGTATGTGTATGCATTGAGAATGTGACGAGAGTGGGCATTGGACTGTTCCCCTTAAATGGCACCTTTATGTCAGGGATATATGACTTTAGGGAAAAAAGTCGTCTTAATGAAGGATATTATTTCCCCAGAATAGCATTATGACGTACTGATAGAAGGAAGTTTGTAAGTAGAAATCTTTGGTCTTCAGCACTGTTGAAGTTCACTATTGCCAGACTTTTTCAAATAAATATGCTATAAAGACTCAAAAGAGTGGGGGGTTTTAAAAGAATGTTTGCAGTGCTGGAGTTGATGCTATTGACAGCTGAGTTGAAGAAAACGTGCTATCAACTCTGCAACTCATACAGGTTGTTCATGTACTTCTCCTATGCAGCTATCAGTGTGGTCATACACAGGAGAGGGGAGATAATGATTTTCCATCAAATGGCCATCCTGCCATCCTGCTGTTTTTTGTAACATTGCCAGTCAGAAGCCTATGGAGTATGGCTTCTGCCGCAGTACAGAATGATTAATCACTGGCTGGGAAGGAAGAGCTGCTTACCTCCCTATTCCTTGTAGAAATAGCAGAGCTTTAACGTGTAGGTTGATGCTAGCATAACAGGCACTCCCAAACTCTCTGACACTGGGGGATACTCAGCAATGTTCCAAGAGCGGAAAGCCACGTTTGATTTGCATATGAATTCACATACATATTTTAGCCATTATGTATTCCTGAAGCAATGCTGTTTTGTGCTCTGCTCTTCTATAAGAAACCGCCAGATATTGAAACAACATCATTTACACCAGAATATTGTAAAGACGAGTTGCAGGGCACTTCTGTATCTACAGTGAATCATGGCTCTGCGCAGCGCCTCCTCTGATCCCAGTTTTCCTGACCTCTTTGCTCACTCATTCTCATCAATGATGCAGAACTGCAAGAGGAAAGAATACTGCCATCTCCCACCCCTTCTAATAGTTAGTAGTCACCCTGTCGTCCGAAACCTCTCTTTTATTCTTGCTTCTCTCTAGCCTGCCTCTTACCCAAGATCACTGTTCCTGCGAGAGAACAGCCCAGGACAAAGGCTTGTGATCTTCATCTCTGCTAAAGGAAAATATATTTTCCAGGTGAATAGGTTAGGCTGATGAAGTGAGAGAAAGGAGTTGTTTCAGCTATGTAGTCATTGCCTTTAAAATACTGCTGTATAGCTCTTGGATTTTGCATTAGTGTGGTACAAGAGTTCTCTCATATAGGACATATTCACTGCCCTGATCCTGTATATAAGACAGTGACTATAAACTGAGTGATAATGTAGGTTTATGTGGTCATTGCTAGATGTGAGTACTGGGTGCTCATTCTGAATGGGGTTATCTGACCTGCCACAGCAGGAGACTGAATAAGAGATGAGAGAAACTAGTGTTCTTTCCAGATGCATGAAGGGGCAGGGTATTGTAACTGGAGGGACTAACTAATGCTCTGATCTGCTTTGGCAAATGCTGCACTACCTATAGATTGTTCTGAATCACTTAGTAGAAAATTGGGGGAGGTGGCTTAACAAGGCGACAGCAATGTCAGTTATCAATTGGAGTCTTTCAAAACAGCAAACAATTTTCTTATTCTTTTCTATGTAGTGACTTTACATTATGCCCTGTCACAGCTTCCATTTTTTTTGTATTTGACAACTTAGCCTTTTCCTTTAAATAAAGAAATCCAAGAGCAGAGGACTAATGTTCTCCTACCATGCATGTCCCCAGTTGCCACTAAATATTGAAGTCCGACTTGGACTGAGGCCAGAATAGATGCCTCCGGGCTGCTGCACAGCTTTGAAGCACATGGAAACTAGATAAGTCATGTATGAAAATCAAAGTGTATCAGTTCTGTAGTCAACAAAGAAAGAAGCAACCAAAATTAGGAATGCAAGCTCTCCAGAAAATGCAAGGTCAGATATGGCTTTCTCAATAAGGCATACAGTAATCAGAATACTTTTAGCCAACATGAACAATTTCTACTCTTTTTCCCCTAAAGCCACCGTCCTTAAGAAGTGTTCAGCATTCCTTGAAACATGTAGTTTAAAACATTTAGTGGTCCCATGCATATTTTGGAATTGAATGTGCTTGGAATTTACTTTTACAAAGTAAAGGAAAACTGGAATCATATGCATCTATTTGTTTTTATAGCTAAACAAACAACTGTTTTACACACACACGCACACACACATATATGGATATATACATATATATATATATATAGCTTATCATAGCACACAGCTGGAAATCAGATCAACCAGAACCTGTTTTCAAATCAGCTGCTGCTCTGCTTTGTGATGCTGAATTTGTCACTAGAACCCTAACTTTCTGATCGTGTAAAGTGTAAAGATGCAGCTCTCCTAGGCTAGTGTTCCATTAAATTAATGGTCATAAAATGCCTTGAGATAAGATGAAAATGAAGTGCATAGAAGAATGATTTTGTACCTCTGCTCTTCCAGGGTAGTGTGATGTCAGGTAGGAGGCGTAGGAGCTAGGGCCATCCAGGAACTTCAGAGGAGAATGTTTTGTCGAACAATCTTCGATTGAAACTGTTCCATTGAGGGAAGTTATAAAATGCCTTCAGTAGTAGCGCACTAGGAGCAGTGATCATTCTGCTCGAAAAGGCAAGCAAAAGGCAGGGAAATAGGTTGAAAGTATATGTGGTGACCATCTGCTGAGATCTTGCCATGTATTTGTTGGGAACTATTTCAGCTGTTCTGACAGCGTGCCTGAAAGGATCAAAACACCCTGCACCATGCAGGCATCAGCAACAGTAGCAGAGAACAATGCTCCTAGGCCCTTAAGTTATCTGAGACTGTGTTCCAGGAAGCATGCTTTCTCTCAGTTTCCTTGATAACAAACCTTTTCAATCAGGGCTCCTACAATGATACACTTGTGACATGCTTTTGAGGTAGATACGTACTCATCTTTCAGAGATAGAAAAGCAAATGCAGAAAGCTCAAGTGTTTTGCCGAAGGCTGCACAGTGAATCAGTGCCATGCACGAGGATAAGTCCGGAGTATCTGATTCAGTTCCCTTACTCTGACTAGATGGTGCTCTCTCTGATGGATGCAGTCATTTCAGTTATTGCTCAGGGCTTAAAATAGGCAGCTAAGGAGGTATTTTACTCGCATAGTGCCACCTTGTTTCCTCAGTATCATGACCTATTCCCATTTGCCCAAGAGCACTTCTGTTACCTTCAGCATTTTTCTTGCAGCTGTTTTCTTTCTTTTTTTTTTCTTCTTTTTTAAGCTAGGATTGCAGACAATGAGGGTGAGAAGAAGCCATAAAATGATCTGCTCAATCTAGACAGATGTTTGTCTGATCAGTTCTTAAAAAAAAAGCTTCTAAAAATGAAGATTCTGAAACTTCCTTATAAAAACCTTTTCAATGTTTATTCACCTTTATCTTTAGAAAATGTATCCTATCTAAAATCTCTGTTTCTTCAAATTAAGCTCATAATTCTTATCGTGTCCACCTTGCAAGTCATGTTCTTTGCAGCACGCTTTTACATATTTTAATACTGCTGCCATGTTCAGGCCAAAGCTTCTAGGCTAAAGAACAGGGTATTTCATCTTTCTTCCAGTTTCTGTTTTCTAGAGCTCTGATTGTTCTTGTTGCTGTCTCCTTGACAGCCTACAGCTGTTTGCCCTGTAATTTCACGGGGCCTGTAGCCCAAACACAGTGCTGGAGAGAAGGATTTACCAGCATCAAATACATCATATAGGAGACAATACTACACCTCTGGTTTGTATTTGTGCAATAAACTATAGCTATATTTATGCACCTTGGTTTATTGTTCCCCATTTCAACATCAGCATGAGTTTTCTGACTGGTGTGTATCCTGTGAGGTACTCTTATCTCTAGGTCCTCCTCTTCCCAACTGCTGCCTGGCTGATTGCTCCCCATCCTGCAGTCAGGCAGGTTTTTTCTAACCTCCTGCAGAAACTTACCCTTATTGGATTGCACCTCCTATATTTTCAATGATTTTTCCAGATTTCCAATTTCAAAATCAATTTTAAGTACATTCTGGTTTTTAATTTTGTTGCAAGCTCCCGATTTGATGTAACCTGAAGATTTAATCAGATCACCTTTTATTCCATCATCCAAGTCTTAAAAAATTAGTTATTAATACCAGAAGCAGGACAAATCTACTTAATATAGCCTTCCATTTTCATTGTGAACTACTGCGAAGTAGTCTTTGAATGTGGTTTTTCAGATGTTTTTGTGTCACTGTGTAGCAGTATGAGCAGCCCGAGTTTCCCTGTGGCATGTGAGACTGTTGAAAGATATTTAAGATATAACATGTTCTGGTTTTATCCTTATCAACAATCCATGAAGAAAACAGTCTGGTTTGATACCATTTGGTTTTGACAAATCCAGTTGTTCTGTTACTCGCCCCTTCATTATCTTCTAAACACTTACAGTTTGAATATTCTTCCCTTCTTTCCCACCACTTGAATATTGAAGCTGATAATATCATGTAAAAGTTACAAGAAAGATCATGATCCTGGGCTTCCCTCTTTACTACCTGCCAAGTCATTGACGTGGACATGTAATTTGTTTTGGCAGTCCTTAGTTAACTGTCTGCAGTACCAGGGTAATGATTATCACAGGTGGAATATCAGAATCAGGATGTTCAATAAAGAATCCTTGGGTTGTCTTGACAATGAAGGAGCAAAGGAGGAAATTATACTCCCTAGAAAGCATTGCAGGGTTGCTGAGTAATTTCTTAGAACGTGTTCTAGTGATAAAGCTATGTAGAGGATACATGCCTCAAACCTGCTCTTTTCAGGAAGACAGAGATCAGAATATGAAAAGGGATGGGTGCTTAGATTAACAAGAAAGGGTTTCTGATAGAATGGAGGAGCAAGTGCTTGAACAACAACAACAACAACAAAAGGACTCATTAAAATAACTGCTGTAGTATAGAAACAGAAAGTACGCATTATTTTGATACATATTTATATAGCTCGGTGATTGACTTTAGGAAAGTTGGTTGAAATGGTAATTAAAGTAATTTACTGTATGAAACAGCACCTGAGTTAATATAGTATGAGAGTGAGAATCTGGGATTGACTCTGTGCTTCTTCAATCTGTTAGTATTAATTCTGTGCCACCCATACAGTGGGGATAGTGAAACAAATAAATGGGACTTATTTAGTCTTTCAAAAATTCCTTGTAAGAGCTGATAAGGAAACAACGCTGTCAGATAGTAAGCGGTAAATGTCTGTCATTGATTTGAAACTGGCAAAGGACAGAAGACTGAAAAGAGGAATAAATGCTTGATTTTCAGGTTAATAGAAAAATGGCAAAAGGTTAATGGAAGGGTGCCTCAAACTTCTGTTTGAGGACCACTGTTATGTAATCAGTGATGTGGAAAAGGGAGTAGGCAGTGAAGTTGCAAGATTTTCAGATAATAGGAAATTATTTATGGGAGTCAGCGTTAGAGAAGACAATGAGGAATTTCAGAGGCACCTAATAAAGGAGGCTGTATTGACAGCAGAACGTCATATACAATCCTTTGTTGACAAATACAAAGTAATGCCCATTGCAGGGAATAATTTGAATTGTTCATACACATTACTGGGTTCTAAATTAACTGTAACCATTCAGGGAGAAAAAAAAAAAAAACCTAGGGGACATTGCCAGCAGCTCAGTAAAAACATCTGCTCATCTCGCAGCAGAAGTCAAAAAGCAAATACTACACTGTGATACAGAAATAATGGGCTAGAAAATTCCACTGATCATGGCATTATATAAAACAGTGGTACATCCTTACCAAGGATGCAGCATTCATTTCTGCTCATAGAATCATGAAATATTATAACTAAAGGAAGTTCAAAAAACAGCTGCTAACGTTGACAAGAAACACAGGAGTAAATTGCAGCAGGAAATACTTGGGAGGTTGTGGCTGTCACAGACAAAGGCAGGCAGGCACGGGAAAAAATCCTGAATGATTTGAGGAGGAAATACTGAATGTTCTTACTTGTCCTTTCTGAAACTGCAAGAACAGGAGGCTTTCAGTGGATTTGGAAGGTGATACATTTGAAGATGATAGAAGAAAATTTGTTGTATTCAAAAGATAATTAACCTGTAAAACTAATTACAAAAAGAGCCTAAACCAAAGAATTTATCAGTGCTCAAAAGAGGATTAAACACGTGTATACTAATGAGAAAATCCTCAGTAATATTTTGTAGGATTCCTAAAAGAGATTTAAATTTGTTTTAAGGTATTAACAGAAGCACACTGTGGAATTAGAGAGAATCGTTAGCTGTGGTTCATGGTGCTGCATGAAATGGTGGGTATAGGCTGCTTCTGGAGACAGCTGCTTGCGTTCACTCTGGGGAGTACACGGTACTGGTCTAGATAGATGGATCGCTCATCTGATCTGGTTGGGTAACTGCTGTCTCCTTAAGGATGACATTAAACTTGGTGAATGAAAATTTATAAAGCATATTACAAGTTCAGATTAAAGGCTTCATTTTGGCTTGCCTTTTCAGATGGAAGTATCTGTTGCTTAGAATGTGAATTCATCAAGTCAGAGGGAATTTCTTATCACTGGAAGGATGTTAATATATGTTAGATCAGTAATGGTAGTATACCAGAGTATAATTACCTTTTTAGTGAAATATAACTGAGAACAGAATCCATCCCATTATCCCTTAGAATTTATTGTATAACAGAATAACAAATTCCTGTGTATAATTCATCACCTTCTATTTGAAGAACCCATTTTAAGAAGGTTTTGAGCCTGGGAACACTCATCAACATGTGCACATAGCTTAAAAAAAAGTCCACTGATCTTATACATAGCAGCAAGATCAGCTGTATAGTGTATGCCAATGATAAGGAGATGCTGGTACAATTAGAGTTCTCTCTATCATGAAATACTAATGTGATCAAACAGTGAAATACACAGCAGATGAATAATTAAATCCAGATGTCATTTCCATTGTTGACAAGCATGAAAGAAAAGAAAAGACCACAAACTCATTAAAAAATCACTTGCTAGGTAGGCTTCATTTTTACCTTCAAAGTGTGCTGCAAAAACCCTTCCATGGAATAATCCAACATACAGATGTATCAAAAATCAAACCAGCTTGCTGTTTAAAACCCAATAGTACAAAGTCTCCCAGTGTTAAGCACACTGAACATAACTGGCTTCACAATTTAGTTTTCTTAAGGAGAAATAATGTCGTTATCATTAAACTCCTTGGGAAACTAGCTTTAATAATGCTCTTTGGTTATCAGGGGTATCATTTTTCCTTCAGGCAGAGCTGAGGAAATACGAAGTTAAAGCCATCATTGAGTGTGATAATGAAGTCAGTCCATTCCAGTGCAAGACCACAGCAATTCTTTATCGCTCCAAATGGGCTGTGGGGCTGAAAGCTGTTTTTCTAGTTGGAAAGTTGCTGAGTTCACAGATAGCTATCTTTTTTGGAACATACTTTGCTGCATGTGGAAGAGCAAGAGTATAAAAAATGCCCCCAAAACCTTCAAAATCGAAGAGACTGGTTTGCAAAAGAATTTCCACAAAAGAAAACAGAATTGCGCTGCCTTTCTAAGCTTCTGCCTACCAAGGATTTTCATTCAAATGGGGAACTGACTATTTAGATTTAGACTTGAACTCATATGCCTGTCTTTCATTTAAGTTTACACCTCACACGTATGCATCCCCTATTCCTGCTTACACTTACGCTTGCTCATAAAAATGTGTAAACTCTTCATTCACTGTTGCCAGAACAGCTTATCCATACACACACTTAAAATACATAATTTTTCATGCTCCCTCCCTATTCACATTTATATGCATGCAGGCATATAAAACTATATTATATACATAGTATGTAAATACAAATTCTAATATTTCCACACAAAAAATAAGAAAATATGAGCATCAGATAGAAGTAAAGTAGATGTAATTAGGTAAGAAGTCATCAACAGGGCTAAAGCTTCATTGGGTTCTTCTCTGAATCATTTATTTAATATTCATTAACTTGCAGTCAGTTACAGTAGCAGGGCTTCCGCATATCAAACATCTACAACCTTGAATGCTTTAAAATCCATTTCCACTTTCTAATAATCCCTCTGTGCATTCCTGAGCTGTTTTAATATATAATGCATTCACACACCAGTACAAATAGGCAGCTGCTTCTGATGCTATGAAAATGAAATTTGTAGCCATCTTATTTCCTGTTACACCTTTTGAAACAAATTCTTTTCTTCTCCTGGGACAGGCAATAAGCATACAGTAACTCTTGAGAGCTCAGAAGTTACAGTGTCCTGAACTTGCAGGTCACAAAACTTGAAGTGATGTTCAGGTGGAAATTCCTGCAGCGGTACCGCTTAGGGCAGTGGTATTGGCAGTTCTGGTAAAGCTAGGCAAAGGTCATTTGGGGCACCTTATGTATTGGAAACTCTGAAACAATTTTGTATGAAGAAATATCAAAGTGCCTCTGTAACACTGTCAGAGGAACAGGGCATTTATCTTTCTGAAGTGACTTTCTGAAGAGACCACACAGAACTGCTTGAATCCTACTGCATGAAGTACTTTCACTAAGCCACAAGCCGCTAAAGGGAACAGTGATGTTCCAGAAATGGTGCAGTGTGAGCCATGTGAGTCACGCTGACCAAAAAATCAAACAATTAGGTAGCCATAGTAATATTTATATCTACTCCTTCTGAATCTAGTGCAGCAATAGTTGAATTAGAGCCTCCAGCTGGTGTTATCTCCAGAGGAAATGGACATGCTTCATCGAGTCAGCTGATGATGCTGTAGATGATGTCAGGAACATAAGGCTCTTCCCAGCCTATTTGTGCTAAGATACCATACTTCTATATAAGTCACAAATGATCCTGTAAGTAGGCTAACTGCAGAGCTTGCCAGGCCCAAACCAAGTTTCAAAACAACTTTGAACAGAATTGCCTCTCCTGTGATGCTGCTGCATGACACTTCAGATGCCTAAATAGAAGAAAAAGAGGTAAAAATTAAAACACGAGCCAAGCTGATGAGAAATGATACAAATTATGAATGTGAATTGTTTGCTAAATGATGCTGAAGCAAGAGCACAGTAATAGACATTAAACATTTAAGGAGTATAAATTGTTTAGAGTGATGCATTGAGGACATATAACTAGAAATACTGGGCTGAAACTAAGATTAAATAAATTTAGGCTGAAAGCAGAAGCGTTTTCATAAGAGCAAGACTTGGTAAACTGTGGAGTAGTCTTCCCAGGAAAGAACTGAAAACATCCTTGCTTAGCAAATTTAAATCTGGATTGTACAGGGTACTACTGAATTTATTGTGTGGGACTATGCTGTACTGGCTGTGAGGCAGGCAAGAGTGGATTAGGCAGTAGGATAAATACGTTGAAATACACACCTTCCATTTCTGGTGTCTGTGATCTAGTTTGTATATAAAAGGGTATAAAAGGGGGCTTAGTCTCAAAAACACTTAGGGTATTTATTTTTAAAGCAAGCAGTTGGTTAAGAAATTGAACCAAGTGAAATTTTCAAACAGTGATATTTTTATAAAGCTGTTGCAGAGAGGAAAGTGGTGATCGGTGCCAGCCAAACCACTACAGCAATGCTAGCAGCTAGCCAGTTACTCATGCCAGTGGCAATAGCTGTTCCCAGTGCGACCAAACCAACAGTAAAAGCTGCTTCTATTTTTGTCATGATTCACATGACCACAAGGAAAGGCAGTTTGATTTTATTTCAGCTGTGTCCTAATCGTAGTTCCATCTTAGTGCCTTGTCCATATCTGTGGTTCTAAACCCCACGTAGATTTCCCATACTGAATAGAAACTGACATTTCAATTGTGCCAGGGCTTGTGAAATGTTAATTAAAGCTTCATGTTGCAGATGTGATGCAGAGATTACCTTTCATTCTTCTTCTCTGCAAATGATTTCTTCTTGGCATTTTTGCTGGTATCTGCACTATACCACTTTCATCCTTAACTTTTGTCAAGGAGCCTGTCCTAGCTGGGACTGACTCCAAGATGTATTGTGGCTTTTCTGTCTTTTGCTTCTGTGACTTTGTTTTCTGTTAATCACTTATGTGGTTCAGAGTTGCAGCAAAACCAGACACTGCATGCTCAAGTCAACAGAGCACAAAACAGACCGTCTTCCTTACCATCCTCCTTCAAACCCAGCCTGTTACATTACAAAACACTAGCTCTGAGCTATTACTGACTGTTATTAAAACCAAGTCTAATAAACAGTACATCAGGTAACTCCACCTTTTTGGCCTCTAAGCTAGCTTCTTCCCTTGGTGCAGTCATTGTAAATGCCTGCAGAGAATGCTGTAGTCCCGTACAGTTAGCAAGTTAGCTTTGAACAAGCCTGCACTGATATTAGGAGCAGTTTAACCATGGCAGCCCGGAGCTCCATGCAGATAATTTTACGTGATTGAGCAACAGGGAAAATTACCAAGGTAGTATGCAGCACCACATGGCTTTATTGCTTCTGGTATCCAAATTTTCTCATTTGCAGTTCAAGTATTTTTCACAGCACTGGATTGTGCAAATCAGGTACATTGTACATATAAGGCTGCACACCTGAATGTTACAAAAGCTCCTACTGTTAGCTGGTAAATCTATGATCTGTTTCTCAGTAATGAAAGAATTGAAAAAATAGCTTTGTCTTTCAAATCCACACCAATTTAAAAACTTCCATACAACACTTTTTTGTAGCTTTATTGAAAGAAATATTGGTGATCTTTGCATATTTGCTTTTACAAAAGCTGATATCAGTCTGTATGAGTAGGTACCTTTGTCATTCAAATATACTGTTCTAATGCACAATTTACTTTGCATGTCCACTTCTGTTATTTCAAGTTTCACAGTAATTGAATTCTCCTTCTCATATACACAAATATGTGAAACTGATATGGAATTATTCTTATGCTAGTTTTGAAATAGTAAACTGTGGACATTCAAATTATCTAGAATATTTCTGCTACTGGATGGCGTTAATAAAAATTGGTTCAAATTTTACAATGAATTTTGCTTCTGTTGCTAAATGAACCAAGATGTGTTTTCCCTGTGATTACCTCTGGTCATGCTTGGCATAATTTACTGTAATTATGATTAACTCCATATACTTAATTGGCCAGTGTGTCTGTGAATTGATCTTGTCTTTTCCCCTCTATTCAAGCTGTAATATGTAAACAGTTACACTTAGCATAGCACGGTTGTAGTATGTAATACTAGAACCTTTCTGCCTGGGTAGTGAAGTACAATGTCAAGGTTTTTCTTGTCAGAAGGTTGGGTTTTCTTTTTGATGCAGAAGGAACACATGCAGATTTTGGAGTGGGGAAGAGTTTTCAGAAATGGATGAGATTCTCTCATCCTTTTTGGCCTTTCAGTCAGTGACAGGACTCTGCAGAAACAGTTTTGAGTCAAAGTTGTCTCTGTTCTTTACAGTACTGTGGTGAAACCAGGTCCTTCAGGTGAGTCAAAACACTCCATCTCATCTGCTCCAAGTTTCGATGACCTAGAAAAAATACCCTATAATGTATGCTCATAAAAGTATTTCTTAATCTACAACAGTTATTGAGAAATAGTTAACAGAAAGATGATAGGTATGTGAATGTTATTCTGTCCCCTCCAGTGGGGTACAGTTGGAAGCTAACTTTCCCCAAAATGTTTTTGTGTTTTTAACTTGCTTTTCTATAACTTTTTGCCATCTTTGTGAATGAACAGAATACTAAATGTGAATTATAATTATTAGTGCAAAATGTTTATTGTAGAAGAAGGATTGCAGATTAGTATCAATAAAATTTTATATTTACTTAGCATTTTCACTCAAAGATTGCTAACAGGCTAAATATTTGTCTTTCTAGTCTGTTCAGGCTTCATTTCCCTCATTTCTCATACGCAGCTATCTTTTGCAGAGTGCAAAAGCTGTGTAGTAACATGCAGAAATAGCACAGAAGAGGTTTCAGTTGCTTTAGAGTTAACTGTCTTAATAACAGCTGATATAGTGCTATGTTCTGGGTTTGGGATGAACATGGTGTTGGTAAAATACTGATGGTTTTGGTTGTTGCTGGGCAGTCAGGGCCTTTTCTGCTCCTCACACAGCGCAGCCAGGGAGAGCTGGGAGGGCACAAGAAGTTGAGAGGAGACACAGCCGGGACAGCTGACCCCAACTGACCAAAGGGATATTCCATACCATGTGACATTATACTCAGTATATAAAGCTGAGGAAGAAGAAGGAAGCGGGGGACGTTTGGAGTTATGGTGTTTGTCTTCCCAAGTAGCTGTTATGTGTGATGGAGCCCTGCTTTCCTGGAGATGGCTGAACACCTGCCTGCCCATGGGAAGCAGTGAATGAATTCCTTGTTTTGCTTTTCTTGTGCGCATGGCTTTTCCTTTACTCGTTAAACTATCTTTATCTAAACCCACAAGTCCTCTCACTTTTACTCTTCTGATTTTCTCCCGCATCCCATCCTGGGGGGAGTGAGCGGGCAGCTGCGTGGTCCTGGTTGCCATCTGGGCTTAAGCCATGACGCACACATCGCTTTAGAACAGGAGGTGCTGGTGGCTCAGATTTAAGTAGGTGCAAATCCACTTGATTCCTAAAGTGGCATTTTTTAATCCCCATTTTCATGCCGATCAAGGAGAAAAAAAGCAACAAAAGGACGAATGGCATGTCCAGTTCAGACTTCTGTAGGTACTGATCCAATAAAGAAGTTAGGCAGACTTCTTTAGAAATGCTGAAAGATTCTTTGTTGTCCAAGAAACCGATGCATTCACTGAAATCTTTGAATAGTGTGGTACTTCTTCAGTTACCTTATGGGATGAATGGTTGTATCTACTTGATTTCATCTTTATGTAGTACTTTTTTGTACAGGCAAGTTTGTACATAGGTGGTCAGACATCTGCTTTCACTGCAGAAAGAGGACAGATTGCACAGGATGCTGAAGAGGTAGTTATGATCATGCAAAATAGTTTGCATGGTGAAGGAAATTACCAAGCCTGGTTGTGACACAGTAATTCACTATGTCAGTGCTCCTAGTGCAGGACAAAATGTACTAATCAAAACCATCAATGAGGGTAATCAAGTGAAACTGCTTTTATTTGGAATTGAAACTCTCTGGAAATTGTGGGTACTGCATCAGGAGGAGCTTATTGGCAGTATCTAGAAGCTAAAGGAAGATAAGTTTTCAGACCATTTTAATGCAACTGAAAAAGCACATTCACTTCCACTCTCAGAGGTTAGAATTAGCCCAACAAATATTATTTCTGAATGCAATTATACATTAGCAAGGAAGTGGTCTAGCCATTACTGTGCTGAGGAAAGCATCATCCCTAAGCACTACCCATCAGGTGTGAACAGCAGATTGTGTGGTATTATAAAGGGTGCAAATTAACAAAATTAGATTTTTAAATTATTTGGGAAGTGACTGTTTCACTTTTGCAGCATATAATTTTTGAAGTTAGGAGAGCAATGAATTGTTTGACCCTTCTTTGATATGTGGAAGATGCTGTTTTCAGTAAAGTGTAAAAGGCAGGAAGGGGGTGAAGAGTAAAGAAATGTAACATCCAACTTCAAAAGAGTTTTTGGAAGATAAAATGGGAAACTTACTCACATGTCAATAAACATTTCACAGCATTCCCTGAATGCTCGCAGCCAAGTAATTTTGCCATTTCTGTTTCCATTTTTCTGGCCTGCAAATCTGAGAGATGCAGTGCGCAACACACCTGTCTGAGTAATGACCCATAAAACTTGTTTATGTTACATTAAAAAATGAGGTGAATAAAGCTCAACTGCAGAATGAATGAAGGACTTGATTATATGAAGATGTCACTCACCCATATTGAGAGGACAAGTCACTGCTTCAATGCCCTGGCCTTTTCCATAAAGCTAAGCTGCACATATACACATTTCTGAGCATGGTAGAGTACTGAAGAAAGAAGCTCACAGCTAGAGACTGATAGCTTCTATAGCAGCACCACGACAAAGAGAAGAGCTGGTGTAAATACTGGTCTTACTTTACATCTTCTTTGTGTTTTGGTTATAAGCCAGCCAGAAAGTAATGCAGCTTTTTATTTTGATGTAATTTGAGGCTTTTACTACTGTGACTTCATTTTTATGTTTTGAAAATCACATATCTAGGGATCACTGGTTGCCAAGCTTGGTGTTAGAGATTAGTTTCTTGCTTACTTTTAGGATATAGAAAGAACAAAGTCACTTGTGTTTTTTCATAACATGTTAGTACAATATAAGAAAGAAGTGGTTATTGTGCTATGCTGTTGTTTTATTGAAATAGCAAAAAAGATTGTGTGGATGGGGAGAAAAATGGGAGGCAAGGAGGAGAAAGATCAGAGGAATATATCAGGATAGGGACACAGAGGTCAGTGAAGTGAAGAAGTGTGGACAATCTTGGTAGATCATCAACTATTTTATCTTGTTGGTGATAGAGCACTTGTAATTTTATCCAGAGCTCTGATACACACTATTTCATGCATAAGGAAAAGAAAAATATTTTATCTCAATCTCAGAAAAAAAGTTCTATTCAGGTGCAAGTCCAGTTTCGTTTGAAAGCTTTGGGTTTTATGATATTTGATCCTAACCAACTTACCTATCTCAAGTCAGTAATATGCTCCTTGCTTCTAGCAGCAGGTCAGATGGAATTTCGCTATTGAGATCATCCATCATTGCAAATCGCTGTTATTTTCTTTTTCAGGCCAGGGTCTGAAATGAGGCTGCCTATAAAGAAATCTGGGCTAGGATGTGCAATAGTCTTGAAGTAGTTCCTGTGTGAATTATAGTGTATCAAATGGCAGACTGGAGGACAAAGGATAGAAAAGGTCTCCAAGTTTCTCATTTCAGAATCGATTCTTGTTAGTTAGCATGGAGACAGCATGGTCTAATGGTGTGATGAAGGCATAGGGAATGGTTGTTAGATGTTACTGATGTTACTTAAGGCTTTTACTCACAATAGTATTTGAATGTTATCCAGAAAACCAGCAAAGGCATTTTAGCAGGATAAATATTATAAAATTTTGGCTGTTACTTAGTTCAAAGTATTAATATACAAATTTACAGAATAAAACATCCCACACTCAGCATTTGTAACAGCATAGCAAACACCTCCTATTTCTAACCTGATGGGCTAAGATGCCCATCATCATCATCTGTGCAGAACTAACCTGCACACATTGATGCTTCTTCTCCCCAGGTCTGGGATGCTGTGTAAGTAGGCAGACAGCCACATGGGTAAGACTGTGTGATGTAGCCAGCGTACGACAAAAATGTTAGCTTTATTGCACAAGGAGACGCTGCAGTGATTGTGTAGCTCAGGGGTTAGGACATTCCACTCGTTTTTAGGAGATCAGTCTTGGGCTAAGATGCAATGCTACAGAGCATGGTGGAGTATGCAGTTGACCCCAGACGCAGAAAATTGAAGAGAAATATTGAAGACTACAGTACTTTGTCAGAGCTGTAGGAAGAGAGGAAAAGGTTGGAAGCTGCACATTAGCAGTGAGGACGATTGGCGGTGGTTTTGTGGGGCCTTCAGGTCTAGAATAGCTGAAGACGGGAGGATGCAAGTCAGATCAAGGATTTCAAATGAGTGGTATGACCCCAGTCTTTAGTAAAGAGGGTGCCACAATTGTGGATGGAGATATGCTTGGCAGAGCTCTGTGTTTGCGGCCTTTCCTTTCTAGTGAGCGCTATCAATCTGTCACATTTTATGAGTAGTAAAAATCTCACCCAAATTATTAAGAGAAAAATAATAATAAAAGCTTAATAATTTTCCTGTTTCTGACAAGTAGCGAGTATGAAAAAACGCTATCAGAGGGAGCTCTCTGGCTCCTGCCTGCACCACCCAAATGCTCACTTTTAATCCTTTTGGTCATTTTTTCCCACTAAGACATTGTATTTATTTCTGCCTCTGACAACTGTTTGAAAAGTTGTATGCCTTCTGCGCAGCGCTGTATTATGGACGATGTATTAGGAGTCATATATCCAGCATGCCTTCTTTGCAGATACCTAATAACTGTGCCTCTGCTTCATAAAGAAAAAGCCTATGACAGGTTTATTCATCTTTTTATTTCCTTGTTGTGCTCTGCTCCCTGCTGAAAAAGGTTCCTTTCCACTTCAGCCTCTTTTTCTCTTGTCTGGTTTGTAAATGCCAGGTGAATTTCAGTTGCACAGACACTGGTGGGAATTGCTTTCCTGCCCTACAGTCATGGAAAGGAGACATTACACAAGCTTCTGTTTGCGAGGATCAAGCAGAAGGTTTGGACTAGAGGGAAGAGCAAGCAAAGTACGAGTGACAGTCATCTTTCCTTTCAAGATCAGGAAGGACACACTATTAAAATCACTTAAAACATAAGTCAGTTCATGCCTATGCCTTTGAAGGCTTTACTTTTGATCTGATTTGAAATAGGTAGAGGCATCTGGTCTAGCTCCTGTCAGCTTCCTGCCTGCTTCTTGCTGAAAAGAGCTTTGGTGATGTTGGGAAGGTTTCCCATGATTTACCATCCCAAAGAACTACATGCTTCATGCATGTTCCAGATGCATGATGGGAGTTAAGCCCAAAACATCTGCTTCATGGACAAGAATGTTGCAGAGATAGTAATTCAACAACCTGATGTTGGATGAGTGAAAAGACCGAGAAGGGAAGACAGGGGTGGTCTATTTAGCTGTATAACAAAGACTTGTCATATGATGCATCGGTCCCTCCCATACTGGCTAGCACTAATGGTATGTAAGGGGAGGGGGCACAGGTTAAACCATGCTTAGAGGTCCCCAGTAAATTCATGGAAGTGTACATAGCCACATATACTGCCTTACAATACACTTTAAATGAACACGTACATAGTATTTGCCCAGAAAGTATGCACTCATGTGCTTCAAAAAGTGATTGAAAATTTCCCAACCATGTCATTCTGGCAGCTGTAACTATTTCTCAGACCCACAGGCATGCTCGTGTCTGTGTACTACACCCTCCCACACATCATCTTCCTCACCCGCGCACATCCGCGCTCTCAGGTACAGCAAACTCCTTCCCACAAGCAGTGATCTCACTCAGCAAGTTGTAGGCACCAAGAAACACATGCGTGAGCCCACGCTTACACTTAGCTTACGTAGTAGATGCAGCTTCCCATGCACACACATAAGTGTAGTCAGGTCACATTAGCATAGCTCTTAAAAAGCTTTCTGTCATCTGCAAGTGAAAGCAGAAGGATCACCTCCAGAAAACCTCAACCTCTTTGTCTTTTACGGAAGAATGCAGGAAGACTATAAACCTTATAAAGGGGGCTCTTACAACAGGCAGTGGGGGCTCATGAATTGATCTAACAGCAAGCACTTGAATATGGTTTAGCACTTCTGTGCAACTTTTATTTCATATCAGTGCTTTTCCCTTTCACACCATTTCCTTTTCAGCTCCGATGTGGATAGGAAGAGCTCATGCAAATTGCAGGCAAAGGGTGATGATTGCTTTAATGGAAATAGCTCTTAATGAGGCAATTCGTTCTGCTGGGCTGCCATGTGCTAGCTCCCCATAACTGTTTAAAAAGCTGGTAGCAGCAGTCGTTGTCTATTATTCTAAAACTACATCTCAGATGGGCGTTAGCACTGCTCCTGCTAGCTGAGCCTGCGGGATTTTTTTTCTTCAAGTTCACTTGAGAGAACCACTGTCACAGAAAAGCAGGGTATCGCAGGCTCAGTGTTGAACTCTGCATCAGCTGTCCTGTTACAGGCAGTAGGAAAACTGTGCGGCAGCAGTTAGGCTGTTGGTTTTTACGTACTGCTATGCCTTACGCTCCTTTCTCATTCTTGTTCTGATCAGTGTGTGCATAGGGATTGATCAGGTTGCTTCGTAATGCTGATAGATAGTTCCCAGTAGGATATCCCCCACTTTTTATCTTCAGCACGTTCAGCGCTGTAGGAGTGAAGACAATCAGTATATTGTAGCAATAAATTTTGAGATCGGTTTTATTTCCACTGTTTGCTGTCCGGCCACAGGTACACACCCAGAGGTTCCACTGTAAAGTACTGCATGGAGCTTGGAGAGTAAACAGGAGAGCCTGAGTGTTATGGAGTTGAACGCTGCAGAAATACAAATATTGTAGAAATAATAAGAGCATTTTATCTAAAGAATAATATGCTGTAGTGATGTTATTTCATTTTACCACTGTAAGGTATGAGGCCAGTGATTATTATAGTACACTGAACTTTTTGTAGCGCCTTTCATCCTAGCAACTGAGAAGGCTTTAAAATTCAGTCGTCTTTACCCGTCTTGGTGAAAATGCAATTATATCCAGAGTTAGCTGACGTTATGGCCATTTAAGTGGATTTGAGCAAAGAAGAAAATTCAAAACTGAGTCTCGGGAGAACTGGGTCAGTTCATTCCCATTATGAATTTCCAATATGATCTTAGAGAAGATAGTTAGCCTTTTGGTGCTTTTGTTCCCCTCCTGAAAGTGATATTAATAGTCTTTACTATCAGTTATGGGGATAAAACATAAAAGGTGCTCAGATGCTATGATAGCGGTGGCCCTGTAAGGTATAGTCTAATATCAGAGCCAGCAGCAGAAACTAGAAATCTGGGCTTCTGTCTCTGACTAAAATAACTAAATTACACTTGATCTATAGCTTTGTCTTTGTCAAAGTTTAATAACAGAAGATACTTCTGCCTTTGTTCTGTAGGGTCTGCAGTAATACGGCTTTTTATCATTGCTAAAGTGTCATGGGAACTCCTGCTTGGGTTTCTGGTTTCTCAGCTGATGTTGCATGTGCAGTTGTTACTGCCCACGCGGAAATTCTCTCAGCTTCTCAGCCCAGAACTGCATCTCTCTACCTTCAGAAGTGTCAGGCATCATACTCTGGGCCTTGTTTTTGTTTTGATCGCCACTGTTACAATTCATCTTGGAACGGTGACTCCTTTTGCTTGCCTGCAACAACTGCCTGTTGAATACATTTGTGTGTGCTTTGGGTAAAGGAGAGAAACAACACTCTCTGTGAGTTTATTGGAGTCATCACTGTAATTACTTTTTGCATCTGAGGAAAGCAGGGTCCTGGCCAGAAGGAAAAGCACACACAGCATGTGCAGAATCATAAAAAGCATTTCAACTCTGAGGTTCACAAGTTCAGTCTCCATAAAGATCTATGCAGGTATCTTTCTGCCCTGCTGCTGGATTTCCCCAAGTGCCTGCCTGAAGTGCTTAAAGTTTAAGTAACCATTTTCAAATGCCCTTTTTCTCATCATTCCTTTGCAAGATAATAGCAAATTATTGAAGCTATTGAAGAGTTAGCAAGGAGCAAAGAAGTAGAAAACTGACACTAGTTATCTGATGTGGGTTTGCTGGAGGGACCTTGATAGGTTTTAACTCCTCAGGCCACCTGCTTTTACTCCCTAGCTGAAGCGCTTCCTGTAATCGTGGCATTGCTGCAGGACTGTGTGTGTTCGCACAGGAAAGGAAAATGGGGAGCAAAATGAAATCCTCTTCCCGTGGCTGCAGTAAGCCCATACAGTCAGGACTTGGCTTCCGTGTTGCCTTTTGTTTCTCAATCAAGTCAGGAAAGTGATTCTAGCAGTCTTCAAGTCAACAACATTAAAGCAGAGATTATACGGTCTTGTGGTTTGGGTATGTCTCACACTAGTCTCTTTTGGGACTACCATCCATAATATAATGGCACACGTGGGAGGACCTTTTACTCTGAACTTTGAAGAATCACTCATAATAGCTATGATATTTGCACAATCGCTGTTCTCTTACATTTAAGACCCACTTTAGCAGTAATACCTAAAGGATATTAGTCATCTTCTAGTTATTATGTAGAAGAGCACCTATATATTAAAAAGAAGTTCAGGTTTGAAACATAACCCTCTTTCCACATTTCACCTGTTGTTTGACTTAAGTGACAAGATTTTTAAGGTGAATGCTGAACACCTTTGTGGTGACTCCAGTCCACCTCAAGCAAGTGGTGAATAACCTAATAAATAACCATCTTACAAGCCATTGTGTGCCCTGAGCATGATGGGTGACACAGAATGAATTTGTTCTCTGATTTCAGAGGAGTTTTGTTTGGCACTAGCTCTCGCAATTTCCACTTGACTCATAGCATCTTTCAGTACTGCTGCAGATGAGTCCCCAAGGTTTCCAGGGAGCCACTTTGCAATCCTGGAGCTTGAACTTCTCTCTATGTACCCCAACTTCTCTTTCTTTGGGCATATTAAGTTGTTATTGCACTCAGATGGAAACCAGTAGAAACAACTAAGACTACTGGATTCTTCTCAGGTTGCTTTGCTGTGAATGCCAGCTGCCATCTGGCTGGGTTTTTTTTGCTCTCATACCAGGAAAGTTTTGAGGATCAGGCAGAATAAAGAAGACAGCCAGGGACAGGACTAGATGCTAAATTCAGCTGTGCAGTTGGAAAGGTTCAGTGAATTGTTTGTTTCTTTTTTTTTTTCCCCTGCCAGTGGTTATTAAACTTCTCAAGTAATGGCTGCAAGCCCCAGGAGGCTTCCAGGTGAAAATCATTCAAGCTTTTCCCTAGCAGGCCTGATGTGGGGAGAGCCAGCATGTGTGCGAGCTCAAATTCCCAGGGCTCTGCAATTTGGCTTAACCTTCGCAGGAATGCAGGGGTGTGTGGTGGCAGCACAGCCATCTGTTTCAGCGGGGCGTTCAGCTCTGGTGCACTCTTCTCTGCACTCTGATTAATTGCAGCTGTGTACAAATTAGTTTTCTCAAAAAGCTATTTATCGCCCTCAAATTAACTGCATAGGCATTAAACCTCAAACAAACAAACAGACAAAATAAGAGCGATAACATAAACGTCCAGATTGGAGACCTGGTTTCATCTTGGACTTGTGGCAACGGTGCACGATGAGTGATCGCAGGCTTTCCTGATGACTGAGTAGCTGCTGTTCTCTCTTCTGTCAGTAGTTAATTAAAGCCCCAGCATGGTGCTGTAAGCACGGGGCTGCAAGAGGCGATGACAGAGACACAGCAGTGGCACCTGTACTTTTGGAGTCTGGGATAAATGGTGCTTTTCTATAGTGGCAGAAGACATTACAGGCAGTGCTACATGGTCAGGTGTGGACAGTTGTGCGCATTCCCTGAGCGAGCTGCAGCAGAAAGGCCATCTGGCTGCATTAACACAGGACAATGCCCACAGACGAAGTCCAGCTGTGAGGCAAGACTTCTTTGCAGAGGCAGAGTCATGAGGTAATGTGTCTAATCATCTTTGGGACCAGAGCTGGCTCAAAGCACAGGTTTGACTGTCTGCACCCTGTGTGCTGCCAATTCTCTGTTTAGACTGAGGGTTTCACTGGTGTCCTGTCTGTTTCTGTGCTCATATGAGGTTCGCACTTGTGGAGCATAGAATATTCAGGCCAATCCAGGAAGGCTCTTACAAGTGTGCTGCAAGGAGCTACACAACTGCCTTTTCAAAGCAGGTGTAGGCATATCAGGTTAGTCAGGGCCACATCCAGACAAGTCTTCAACACCTCTGAAGATCGAAGTCTTCTCCCATACTGTGGCGTATTGTTCACGTGTAGTGTAAAATACCTGTTTTGTTTCATGCAAAAATTTGTCATTAATTTGAAATTGTGATTTCATGGTCTAATGTGATATAAATGTGTCTTAGGACATATCTTGCAGCTGGAATGTTTTATCATATTTCATTTTAATGTATTATCTTTTTAAAAAAAGTAATGCTCTGTGCTTCTCTAAAAACTTCTATTACTGATCTTAAAGCGCTTAACAAACAATAACTCATGACGACAATCTTCTCTGCCCGAAGATGGATTTAGTTTTCTTCACTTCAAAGGGAGTGAAACTGAGGCAGAGAAGAGCCTTGTGCTGTGCTCCTGGTCTGACAGCAAATGCAATGAGAGAGACAAGCATAAAGAAACAAGCACATCTGACTCCTAGTTCTTCTAGACTTATAGTTTTCTTTCAAAACAACAACAACAACAAAAAACGGGACACGCTGAGTATGCACACAAACACCACACACAGAATGCATTTCAAGAGATTTTGTTTTTCTCTGAAGTTTGAAATTTAAAAAGATTCTCAGTATGCTAACTCTTTTATTATTCTTTTTTCTGCAGAGAACATACACCAGAGATAGTTTGATAGTTTCCCATGATTATTGAAGTTGAATATTCATTCTATACAAAAGACTGCAGAATTAACAATACATTACAATTACATGTGCCCTCAAATGGGAACAGAGACTTATTACTTGTTTCAAGTAAAATAATTACTTACAGGAGTGACACATTGATTACTAATTCTTCAAGAAGTTATTATGCCTTACTATTTGAAAAACAAAGACTTGAAGTCAGAAATATAATTCTTACTAGGAGTTGCTCAATTTGATAAATGATTTTGACTCAAGTAATTGCTTTGTTAAAGCTAAAATGTGCTGAAAAAGCTTGAGTTTACTTTGCTAATGCTGCATAATAAGGCAACTAGTATTAATAATAATTATAAAACTAATAGCCTGCTGAGAGTGAACTGCTGCTTTTTATTGGCTACCACAAAAATAACATTTAAAACTTCTGATCAGGTTGAACCATACTATAAACTGGTCAGATCCAGGGGCACAGGAATGCAAACACAGCGGCTTTTCATTATTATAATTTTTTATTCTGAGAAGCTGGTAAGTGGATGAAAACCCAAACAATTTGCAGATTATATACACAATATGGGAGCTACAATTGCATGCTATGCAAACTTTGCAGCTGTCTTAGACTTGCATGTCAATCGGATTAATTCACTGTAATATCCCCATGTGACTTTTGACCACTAGGACATGAATGGGAAAGTGGTTTGCCCCAAAAGCAGAGATGAGAGAGATGGATTAGGTTTGCCCCACCAGCATGGTGCAAAATCTTGTCCTTAGCTCCAGGGAAAAAGCAATAGGCCTTATGATAGTTGTTCATGGTTCTCAGTTTTGTACTAGTCCATGAAATTAGGTTGTGCTCCGTGATACTTCGGTAGCAGGAAGCAGAGCAACTACTAGGAAGACCTCCCAGTGCACTGGCTGGAATTGTACCCAATCCATCTTTTGGCTTTCCAGGACCTTATTATTATTATTAGTGGTGGTGGTGGTGTTTTTTTCTCAGTTAATGGGATTAATATAACTGAGAGAGAGATACTAATACCAGGGCCAGTACTAGTTCATCCTCTTGGTTAGCTGTTAGGAGATTTTTCCTGTTTGTGAAAGTCATATTCATTTAATTACTTTAGAGAGTATCTGAGGTTAAAAAAAAATACAATATGAGTGCATTCTGCAAAGATAATTTTCTTATTTTCTTTAAAACAGTTTGGGGTTTGTGACAGTCACTACTGTTGCATACCTTCATCATCCAAATTAATATATAGTCTGCTGAATTATTGCTGCTAGAGCACGCAGCATTTTTTTATTTTTTTTCTAAAACAAACAGTGAGTTTTCTCCCTGAGAAACAGCTGCTAGGAGTATTGCAGCTTCCTAGGGAGGGTGTTAGAGTGATACTGGAGCAGCAGTCACCTTCATGGGGGAGTTCTGACATGCTGACACTGGGATTCTTGTTTTCCAGACTTACAGACCTCTAATTCAGGTACCAATTCGGGAGTAAGGAACGGCTGGCACCTAAAATAAAACAGTTTGGTTTGTTTTGCTGGAAGACACAGGCGTGCTATTTCTTCTATGCAAGAGCTGCTTTTGAAAATTCATTCAGTGATTAGAAAGCTAGCAGGGTGCCATGGTACAAAACAAGGATCCATGTGTCTGTCTCTTTTCCCAAGTAACAAGTGATAGGATGAGAGGAAATGGCCTCAAGTTGCACCAGGGGAGGTTTAGATTGGATATTAGGAAAAATTTCTTCACAGAAAGGGTTGTCAAGCATTGGAACAGGCTGCCCAGGGAAGTTGTTGAGTTGCCATCCCTGGAGGTATTTAAAAGACTCATAGATGCGGTGCTTAGTGACATGGTTTAGTGGTGGACTTGATAGTGTTAGGCTTGTGGTTGGACGATGATCTTAAAGGTCTTCTCCAACCTAAATGATTCTATGATTTTATGATTCTATGTTCCCTGGTGTCCGGTCTTTAATGTTTCCCATGCTTGAGGGAAAGATGCAGTACTTCCATAAAGGAGCAAAGTGTATAGCATCTTTATACTCACAGAAATATTAAATTCTGATTTTGAAGTTGATGACCAGCTTGTATCTATGAAATCTAAAGATCTGACTTCATTGTTTTTATCAGATATAACCAAGGTACTACCAAATATCCAGCGTCCTTTTCTCTTCATATCTGCTTTTCAGAAGCTGTTCTGTGGGGCCACTTACTTGCAGGCAGAGATGCAAGGAAAGCCTTCTGGAAAAGAGTGTGTGTGTTATTACTGAGGACAGGAGAGAGAAGTCATCTTTCAGTGGGGGAACTGTATGCAAAGTGAGCTGTGAATGAAAGTGCTTTCTGGAAATCAGATTCTTCTCACAATTTTGCCCTGATGTGGCGAGACACAGTTGTTTCATCAATCAAGTTGACTTTTGCCTGAAACAAAATTAAGAGTAAGGCAATGCTCCCACACCCCATCAGTAACACTGCAATAAAGATCTCTAATAAACCTCCCTGTTTGCTGTCTTCCACCACCCTTTCTTGCCTAAGCAGAGGCCACCAGAGGCAAAGCAAAGCAAGACAAAAAGATGCCTTGCCATACAGGCAGAGAGCTGAACTGCCACTGGGGATATCTTCTGCTACATTAGCATGGTTTTCACACATGTCCTGCCATGTTAATTGAAAGATCTTTAATTTGCATTTGGGAATTATCTGATTGACTCTCTTCCATGAACCCTCTTTATAATTATGCAAATGGTCCAGCACAAGGGAGAAACAAGTCATTTTATTAACTTCTAAAGCAGTGTGTCTAAAATAAAGAAGACAACAACAAAACTTGCAGACGATATACCAAGCACTAACAACAGGTCCAAGAAATGTATGCTCAGCCCCTTTAGCAACTGAAGACCTTTATTTTATTTCAGATTCTACTGAGAAAGCTGCTTTGCAGCTACAAGGGCATTGAACAGCCATCCATTATACAACCCAAAACTGATGCTTTGTCTCACTTCTGATCAAAGTTTCTTCTCAGCTCACTTTATAGCATCTCCCCAAGGACAGTCAGCATGTCTGGCTGTCAAGAAGAAACACTTCATATTCTGAAATAAGCCAATCACTTCATCCAGATCTGGCTCTTCTCCAGCTTGTTTGTGTGAAATATATCCTGGCTTGAGTGGCTGCTTCAGTTGCTATCAGAGAGTTTAGCTTGAGTGTCATGGTCAGCATGTCATCTTCTAGGAACTGCCACCTTTTTTTTTCTTTTTTTGGTTCCTGGAAACAACCAGTGATGAGGTTGGGGTTTGGTGTTTTATAAGAAAAAGGAAATGTTTGACATATGGCATTTTGTCCACTCTTACTAAAGAGTGCTTTGAGGTATTAGTTTCCATATTGTAAGCCTCATGTAGAGAAGGGACTATGCAGACTGAATGTATCATCTATAATAGAGCATACCTTATACTTTCCAGCAAGATCAGAATGCAGTAATGATCTACAATGGTGCAGTATGGAGGCATCCTCACATATTATATGACGGCATTATATATAATGATGGCTATGTAAATTCACATCGCATACACTGATTCCAGAGGTTTGGAAGGGGTGAGTTGATGATAAGTGCATTCCTACATGTGGGCTTTGATTCTCAAGAGATTTTCACTCACGGATTCAGTATACCATAGGACAACAGACCCTGATGTCTCATATCACTTCAATGGCAGAAGTTTTGGGAACAAGAAATCACATAAGTCAATATCTTGTTTGTGGTATGTCCTATAGTATATTAGTTTTTATTTACTTTGCCTTTTATTATGGAGAGTACTATAGGAAAAGCATGAGTCTGATATAATCATAGCTGAGCTTCCATAATTCAGTCTTTTTAAATGGACAAAATATATAACCATCTAGGTTTGTCAACCTCCCTTCATCATTACAGTGTGAATTCCTTTCCCTCTAGGCCAGGTTAACTTGGTCATGCCTCTCAGACTCTGGGAAAAGATACATTTATGCTCACTTTGGAGAACCAACCCAGCTGCAATAATTCTGCAAAAAACTTTATGTGTAATGGGATATGATGAAGATGCCAGGTGCTGATGGGCCTGGCCTGCTGATGCAGAACTCATTTTAACCTTGTCCCAGCAATGGTCTGTCAGCAATTCCCATTCACCTCAGTATAGGATCTTTGGATTGCAGCATGAGGTGCCATATCCTGTGAGATGCACTCATCATTTTTCACTTCTTTCTCTTCATGAATTTATAAAGATATTCCTCAAAGCAGAAAAAAAGACCCGTCTTTCCTTGCTCACTCTTCCCATTCCCCATTTTTCTTTTCACTGTCATTCTATTCTAATTTTTCTAATCCCCTTTACTTGCCAGGCAAAAAGAAAAAAATCTGCTGAGAAATGGATTTTCCCTTCAGGGTGATGCAGACTTCAAAAGAAAAATCAGTCATTTCAAGAGCCAAAAAAAAGTTTAATCATCAAGAGCAATAATTACTTTCTAAATATTAGCATGGCAGATAAGGAGAGCAGAATTGAAATGGAAAGTGGGGCTTTCTCAGTTATTCATTATATTTGATTTGTAAGTTTGGAATTTCTAAGGACTTACTCTGTATTGCATCTCTGTATTGTAGTTATCATAACTGATAACGTATCGAGACAGTTATCAGTTCCAGTTCTTGTGTTTCTTCAGAGATAAAAGATGGCAGTTTGGAAAGTAATTGCCTTTTTTTCTCAGCTTGATCTCTTTACTTACTTCTGTGCTCAGGCAAGGCATACATTTCTGTTTCCAGCCATTTTGTAGATGCTCTGCTTTGGATTCGTTCAAGAGTATAGGGGGCTGAGCCTTAAACCTCATTGCATTTAAGCCACTGGAAATCCCATCCTTAAGAACTGGTTTCAATTTTTTGGTAGTCTCTGAATACCAACCTAGTTAAAAACAGTGGCAAACCCAGTTTTCTATCTGGCAGAACATAATTAGCTGCATTCTTCTACCTATGGAAGTAAAGACCTCTTAAACTTTTTTCCCCACAAATATACCCACCATTTTACTACAGCAGGATTGTTCTTTAAAGTATTTCATAAAAGAACTTCTCCCTCTGAGTTTGCTCAGTGCTGTTTCAAAGTGTATCTGCTTATGTTCCTGAATGACTGGTAGCACTTGGCACAGGAACAGAGAAGGTTTCAAACGACAAAGCTGTGAATGGGGAATCAGTCTTAGCAGAAGAAATTGTTAGAATGTAGTTTCTTTATCTTGCAGACTGAACAAATAAAGGAGATACAATTGCTCTCTGAAAGGTACGGTGTTTACAAAGAGGAGGCTGGGAAAATATTTATTTAAACTAAAGGGTTTCATGGCCCAAAATGGCCAGTACTCAGCTGTGAATAAGCTGTGTCTGGAAGTTAGAAGCGTGTTCCTATCCAAAAGAGGAGTCCTCTGGGTGAAGAGGCCCAGGAGAATAAGTTTATTGATGGCTTTTTATGATGTGGTCCTGAAGCAGTTGAGTATTAGCTCTTATGCTTTCAGAGGTTCCTTCTCGTTTTCCTGTGATTTGTGTACATGATGAGTCTGCACCTAGTGATGTTTTAGTGCTGTATTAATGAAAATACCAGAGAAATATGAGAGCTCTTCTGTCTCACAGCTGTGCTGCGCTTCAGTGTGATGAGTTGTCACCTCTTAGGCAGTGCAGCTGAGCAAGTGGCCCTTGCAAAAAGATGTACAGCTCCCCGTGGCAGACAGTAGCAGACAACTCATTGATAAACATACAAGATAAGACCTTTTGTTCATTTGGCTAGTCACATCATGTGAGGTCACATTACCCCGCTGATTAGGCAAAGAGTCTGCCATTCCACTTAAAGTGAAATTTCTCTTTCTGAACCAGAGAGGTAATCAACTGTAAGGAAGAGAGGAGACTCATCCTAAATGCAACATTCCAAAAATCCTATGTGGTGGCTTCTGGTTGGGTTGAAGTGATAGGCACTCCTATTTTTAATAAATAAGGAAGTATTTTATATTCGGGTTTCAATGAGTTTATAGCTCAGCTTCTGAAGGCTAGAAAGAGCAGAAGAAAAATCCTGAGCTCTTCGAAGATATCACTCGAGGCAAAACTCCCAATACTGACATTGGCTGTTACAGAAATGCATTAAAAAATATTAGCCGGATTTGCTAGTACAGCTGGATGTCTTGTTCAGCGGTATCTGGAGGTGCAACCTTGACGGAGAATTTTGGAGCAATTAGAACATCACCTAGTGTTGCTCTTCACAGCTCCTTTCCAGCTGGAGTGAATGGGAGAGAAAGATGCTTGAAGTTTCATCTTTTGGAAAGTAAGTATGACGTCAGAGCTAGTCAGAGCACAAACAGGGAATTTGGGGCTTCGCTAGTCACATTATATGAGGACAAATTACCTCAATCATCAGGTAAAGATTAGGCAATGTACTTAAAGTGAAAAAAATGCATATAAAGTGCACATATAGTGCAAAAGCCCTGAAAAAGGAAAATAGAATGAGGTATCTTGACAACTCTGTGTGCATGAGAGGTAAACTCAACAGCTGCAGAGTTTGTGGTTTGAAGTAGAGAGTGAAAATTGATAGGTAAGATACTGGGCACAGAAAGGCCCATTAAATTATTCCTACTCAGACTCAGAAAGGAGGCACAGAAGGTAATATGAAATTAAGCACTTTATTAGTATGGGTCAGGTTTCAACATACGGTACTGATTCTTCAGTTTGATTAATTTAGTCCTTAAAGAAATCACAACAATTAGTAGTTTCTGGCCTTAAAATGGGGTTTTTTTTGAGAATTTTCCTTGTATTTCCTTTCTGCTCCCTTCAGCCTGAGGAGGTTCACTGCAGGTCGGAAAGGGATGAAGGGGGAGATAGTGGAGTAGAACCTTAAGGCATTTCCTCTCCCAAAGCTGTGTGCAGCTAGCAATTTCCCAACACTGCATGAAGTGCAGGTGCAGGAGAAGAACTCATGTCATCATCTCCCCACATCTAGAATAGGGCTCTGGATACCCAGGGGGATAACGCTACCCCTCTCCATAGCTGGTGTGTAACGTCTTGTGTTTTTATGTGGGGCATCCACCTGTGCAAACTTTGGTTTGAATAAGGTGAGTGTAATGTACAGTGCTTAAGGATATACAAACAACACTCAGTCACAAACAGGAGGAAAAAGAAGGAAGTTGCTCTCTCTGTACTGTAACATGGTGAAACAGGCATTATTTTGTACTCACTCTACCAGTGACATTTTAATTTATGAGCTAAGAATGCACTGATTGCTGGCTGCAAAAATTGATTTGGTGTTCATCTGATTCAACCCATGTCAGAGTTTGAAAGTAATTATGATAGTGGAGCTGATAGGCAGGCAATTACATTTTTGTTCTCTCTCTTTCTCTCCTTTTTTTTCTTCCTGAAGTTGTTCTTGTCAGAAGGCCCTGCAAGCATAAGAGTATAATCCTTGGCAGTGTTATTTTGTAGATTGTTAAGGTGTAGTCTCAGTTAGTGCTAAAGCTACACTAACTGCTTTCCTTAGCTCAGCCTTTGTTAGCCTCTTTGGAAATCTCCTGGGCTAGCTAGATTAAAGAATCCATGTTCACGCAAATAATCTTGTGCTGCTCATACTTCCTCCGCACCATCAGTAATGTTAGCTATAGGTGGTATTTCCTAAAGCTGCCTTCCTGCCATCATTCACATTACCTTCTGCTCATGTCATGCTCTCTGCAAGGTGTCTGCATGGCAGTGGGGGGGAGCTTAGAGGATGGTGTTTGTTCTTTAATGGGGAAAGGGTGAGAGGCTCTCTCACCACGGGAGGTTGCAATCAGGACACCGCTCCCAGAAGGAGATGCTGTAGGTCCTTGTTCCTACGCTCCTGATGCAGCAAGATCTGGGAGGCCATCCCCTGCTTTGAACTATTCAGAAAAGTGGATGTCAAGCCTGGATCCAGTTCACAGGGCTAATCCTTTCCGGCGACTACATCCTTTACGGTGTCCTGAGGGTGCTTTGCTGCCATGCACACACTGAATGGTATGTCTGAAATTTAGGTGCTAATAAAAAAAGATGATTATCTGAAAACTGATAATTTGATGCGATTCTTTTTCTGAGATGGTTTTAAAGGATATTTGGTTTTGTTCCAGCATAGAACAAAAGCTAATGCTTTAGCATCATAATTTATCATAAAACTGAGCTGTTATTCCTTTGTCTGTTGTACTAAATGTGTTGCTTGTTTGCCTAAACAGCAGTACTTGGAACAGTCTCTTTCATCCTGTTGATACTGTGGTATCTAAAAAATGGGATCTTGATCTGATTAGAGTCTGTGGGTAATATCATTATTGTTAAAATTCAGGTAATAGCTGTTGTATCTTCACATATAAGCTGCATGTTCTCTGATAATGTGGAATTTAAAGAAATCTTTCCCCTGCAAATTTAAAAGCCGGTGTTTGAGTCAAGATTAGTATCTTCACTAGTATTAGAGGACCACTGAGCTTTCCCTAGTCTAAAAGAAGGGGTGACAGGGAAAAACAGGAATAATGTTGAAAGTAGGAGACCAAAGTCTGTGAGCTTCAGTATAGGCTTCTTGCCTACTATCCATTTATTTATTCTGTCTCTCCTGGTATATTTTTCTCTCTTTTGCTGAGATGGATGAGAAACTATATTTGCTTTAAGTCAATGACAAGTTATGGAATTGTGTAGGAGTTGTGTGTTTTCATTTGTGTCCTTTACATTCACATGCTATACAGGATTTAAAGAAACTGTGACTGTAGAACATTATAAGCTATGTGCTTTCAGGACAATGACTTCTCTTCCTTCTGCAAAGATTTGCCTACTGGTATTCATTTAGCAAATCATAGATGGCCTGGTAAGAGTCAATAGCTTCTCTCCCAGCTTTCTGAAGGCTACGTTTCACACAGAACAAGATTCCATGGTTTGCTTGGGGCTGAAGTTTTTTGATTTATTTGTTTTCATTCTCTTTGTCCTTACTAATTTTAACCTTAGAACTATTTCATCAGTGATCTCCTGTGGACAGTGGAGTCCACTCTCCAGTGAAATGTCACGGTGACCCAAAATGATACAAATGTTTTGAGGAGAAGAGATTATTGTGGGCAAACATATGCCATAGCTTTTCCCTTGTTGACTCTCTGTTGGGCTGTAAAGTACAGGTGTGTTTTTTCTGTAAAGTTCAGGGCTATTCTCATCTTCTAATTTGATTCAGGCAGTGTTTTGAAATTATGTTGGAGCCTGATTCACTTTAGAACATACAAGATATAAAGAACATTTATCAGTAAAAAGAGATAAGGAAACAGTTTGGAGCAGATTCTACAGTTTGGCCCCACTTCTGGAATGTATAGATATACATTCCATGTTTCTAATTTAAATATTGAGACTTCTCTCTGTTACTGATCTTGTGTGAATCAGTAGGATTACTCCAGTCTATTTTTAATGATGGCACATTAAAATGCATTGTGTCTGCCTCCTGACACCGTGAACCTGACAGGCATCTCTTGGGCTTACTCAGGTGCCTTCTGCAACGTCAGAAATGTGTCAGCTCATTGGACTTAGAATGACTGAGAAATCCAGCATCCTCCCAAATGCTTTATCATTTCTTTGTAGATCTCACTGCCATATACATTTCAGCGGATGGCATTCTGAGGCATCTCAAGAATCAATAAATTCCATTCTGTTATAGGGCCTTTAATTCAAAAATGTCAGAAACTGAGGCCATAACAGAAGACATGCATTACTGGGCACTGGTTTATGTATGTGCTTAACCACACTGAACATTGAAAATGAGGTTTTATGCTGACAAATGGCCAAATTTGGCTGCTTTTGGACATGTATTCACATTCAAGAAGGCAAAAAAAAATGTAGAAACTATTAGGAAAAAAACACAACTGAAAATGTCATTGTGCCACTGTGTAAATCTGTGTTGTGCTTTGCCTTCCACACTGCACTCAGTTTTGGCCATCAGCTCTCAAAAAATGATCTATGACAACTAAAAAAGCTGCAGAAGAGATTAGCAGGGGTGATCAAGGATGTGCAATGGTTCCCACATGTGGAGAGGTTAAAGAAGCTGGCATTCTTCAGGCAGAAAAATTGGTAACCAAACAGTGATAACATTGGTCTCTCAAATCAAAATGGTGCAGAGAAATTGCGACTAGGGAATGACTGCTGTTTCTCATGCAACAAAGACTGAAGAGTGAAATAAAGCAGCAGCAAGCTGAGATCAAACAGGAGGAAGTACTTTTACACAAAATGTAGAGCTCACTGCCATATGATATTATTAAAATAAAAAATATAAATGGATTTTAAAAGCTAATATGCCAGTTTGTGGTAGAAAAGCCCATTAAGAACTATAAAATACAAAGCCTATGTGGCATAAAGATGCAGGTATGACCACTTCCTAAACTGATGGTTGCCACTCCAATTAGCATATATGAGAAAAAAGTCATTCTGCGTGTTTCTCTTGTGTTTATCCTTTCTCTGTGATTAAACATAAATAACTGGCTAATGCCAGAGGCAGGAATCGAGTCTTAGACGGACTTTGAGCTAGCATGACTATTCTTATTGTTTTCACACGTTCTTAGTGCGCAGTCATTATAAGTATATATTTGCATTTGGAGCACTTGCATCTGTGACTTCGCATGGAAAGATATCAAACATACCTTCAGGCATTTTAAAGAGGCTGAAATAGGCAAAAATGAAATACAAGAATGTCACTAGATAAATCAAGAAGGAGGTAGTCAACCTCCAACTCTTTCTATAATTCTTTAAACATTTACATTGCAGGAATCCCCTTCTAAATGGGAAGGCCTTTGTCTGTAAATTGCATCAATATTTCATTAATTAAATTCATTTTTCTTTCTGTCTTCCTCTCTCTCTTTTGTTTAATTAGGATGTAGTCGTTTACAGCCAAACCTCTGTTCAGCTGCTATAAAATGCTCATTTCCAGTTGCAGCTTGATAATGAAACAGTATCCTGCAGCCCATTCAGACTGTTGCAAAGCAAGGCAAATCACCAAAGGGAAGGAAATAAATGCATTTTTTTAAAAAAACAATGGATTCAAACACGCTCAGTGCAAACTGGTTTCGGGCAAAGGGAAAGGCTGCCAGCTAAAAAGCAATTTATGTAATACATTGGCAAGGAGGTGGGAAGCCAGTGAATAGAACTTAATGAGTTGACAGCTGTCGAGAGCTCCATGGTGTCAGATTGTAGCATTTGTTTCGATCATTTGCACATTGTGGGTAAGTGGGAGACTTAGGTACAAGGGATATCCTGGGACCAGCCAGGCAATTTGTTCCACTACCTGTGAGGTACTGAGGTTCAAAGCCGCCTGGTATCGAGGTTACAGAGCATTTCTCTGCACCTGTTGGAAAAGCTGTGCTTTGTCTGAAAGCAAGGTTTGCTTTCTGATGGGATGAGTACCGGTAGTCCACCGTGGCAGGGCTGTTTTTCTGAGACTCGTTTGCCTTTGGTGATGAATGGTGTTAAGTTCTGCTGCGGTTTATTTCTGGAGATGTGCGCTGCAGGTTTTCTCCACTGATGAGGAGAATTTGCAGGAAGTTCCTTTCCTTCTTGTGCAGGAGTCCCGGTTTGTAGGACAGTGCAGTCATTTCCAGTACTTTATTTCATTTCAGAAACATTAAAGAGACCAGAGAATTCCTTAGGTCCCTCCTACCTCAACCACATGTAACGGTTTGCTACAGTTCATATGGGAGTTCCACTTCAACCGTGTGAGTCTTTCTGCTCGCAAAATTTTAAAAACTGGATGCGATCACAGTATCTTCCTTCTGATGCTTTACACAACATTCTCCTCCAGGTAGTCTCAATGCACCTTATAAACATTTGCTTCCAAGAGATACATGTGCGTCTTCACTATCTTAAAAATGAATCCGTGGTGTACTGGCAGGTTAACTGCTCTGTCAAAAGTCATTGCAAATCAGTGGCAGAGGTGTCCTGGTGCTCGACTCTTCTGTATAATTCCACAGTTGTGTAACGCAGGATATTAGGATAGTTGAAAATAATGGTCCCTTCTAACCTTGAGATCTCTGAATCAAAAAAAAAACCCCATTGGCTGCAATCTATTCCTTGCACATTCCTGACTTGAGTTATGGCAGTTACATGCCTACAAACAATGACGGAGACAATGATGGGATTTTTTAAAAACTAATTTGCCATCTGAAGCATCTCAGAGTAATACTGTGCTATACTCGTACTCTGAAGTTCTGTCAACGTCTCTGCAGTGGCCCAGAGTGCAAAAATGCACATGCTTTGATTTTACATGCTGCTGCCAGTCAGAAGCCTGATGTGGATATAACTATGCCAACTTTTGTCAGCTTAGTTTGCAACGCTCAGAGGTGGTGTAACTCTGCCGGCAAAAACCCTTCTTCTGTCAGCATTGCTGGATCTAAAGTGAGCAGCTTTGCCAACTTGGATCCACCAGCATGGCTGTAACGCCAGTAAGCTCTCTAGTGTGGGTAGGGTCTAAGTCTGAAAATTAAGTGGTAAAAATGCCAGAAGGCACCACCTTTTAATGTCAGTGGCTTCTATGACTTGTTTCTGGATAGCACGGGTGAAACGTCAATAATGATACCATAGAGAAAGGCATTTTAAGGAAAACCTAACTTGTTTCCTCCCAGGAGATGCTCGAGACATACCATCATCCTAAAGCTGTTGCTATAGCTATTATAGCAAGGGAAAATCAAATTTTGTCTTAGGACAAGGAGGATCAGAGTCTTTCTGCTTTTTTTTATTCTTCTTTTTAAAAGGCCGAAACTGATTCAGCAAAAAGCCTATGCACACACTTTTACCTGTCTATGCAGGGACTGGAGTACTTACATACTGGATATGGGGAAAAATACCTCTTGCTACATTTTGGCCATGTCCTGATCAACCTGTCCAGTTTATTGCATTCCTAAGACTGAAGTTAAATTTTCTGTGGGCAAATACTTGGCTACCTGTAATCTGCAAGGACTAAGTATTTCTGTGTATTACTAAAGGTTTTTAATGGGCATTGCATAAAATCAGGCATGTTTTCTTTTGTGATTTCCAATGCTGCCAACACTGTAATTAGAATATATGAGAGAAAGACTTTCTCAGAGTGCTACCTTGAAATGGTGAGCGTCTGACTCAAATTCATTACGCAGAAGCTTCTTTGTTTCATACTTGTCATGAATTTCATGCTATCTGGCAATCTCTACCAGAGGTTATTGAGGTCAGAAATGTTAGATTGCAACAAAGCTGAGTTTAGAGGCGGCTTTGCTGACAGTGGAGGAAGGCTTCTCATGGATTTAGAGCTTCATGTCCTTTCCTTCTGACAATGTTCCTTTGAATATTTGTTTCCTGGTATCTCCCAGCTTTGGCCATGGAAATCTGAAGGGCACAAGAGAAAAAAATTTGTAGTACTTGATACTGTGATAGACAGAATTGCAGAGAAACTGAAAGCCTCTTTGCTGGGTGTGGGTTGGATTCCCCCCCCCCACCCCCTTTAAACAGGTAGAAGTATAGAAATTCTCAGCATGTTCCCGGTGGTGTTTAAAGCTGCCTGAATTCCTTTGTCTAGCTCTCTCCCTCGGTAAGTGCATTCCAGCTGATCATCTATTGGGCCATTAAAGCTAACTTTGTTCCTTTTTTTTCATTTTACACAAACACAAAAGATTGATTTGTCTTTACTACAGTTAATCAAACTCAATAGAGAGCTAAATAAATAAGCAAGGAAAATGGCCTTCTTATCCGTCATGGTGAGCAAATGTTCTGATTAGGCAGGGGCTGCAGAGAAACCCAGCAGGGATAAGTGTTCACCATGTTTGTTGTGCATGGGAGTCTGCCTACCCAATGGCAGAATTTTCTTGCATGACAACTGTTTACGGCTTGGACCACTTGATGTGACATTTAAGTGAAGTTCAGTTCAGATTTAATGGGATCCCAGGAGGCATTTGTTATGTTCAGCAGCTCAGGAGGTTGAAGTTTACCTGGCTTCATCAATACTTGATGGACTAAGTATGTTTTTTAAGCTGATGGGTATATGTTTGAAGGGTCTTTCCTTTTTTAAGTTAGTATTAGAGAAGAATTGACAAACTTCTGTCTCTAACTTTCCTAAGTTTTCCCCCATGATTCCTGGTGGTGGTGGGACTGATTTGGGTTGCTTGTTTACTTTTTTGTTACCTGGTTTTTGCTAACATGTACTGTGAAGTCAGTTCCCTATCCCCTCAGGGAAGTTGTTAGTCGATTCACATTTCAAAAGGAAAGAAAAAAAAATGATAATGATAGAAAAGCATGACTTTTAAGGATCAGATATTTGGCAGAGTGTTATGGTTTGAAGAACCCATAACAATTTATTGTCATTTAGACAATTATTTCATCACCTGATGACCCCTTCCCCACCTGGGAGGGAGAATTGGGAAAAACACGGAAACCCAAGGGTTGAAATATAAACAGATTTAATACAATAAGACTAAATAATTAACATTAATAATACTAAAGAACCAATATTGATCCTGATACCATATAAAATATACAAGGATTAAATCAGCCAATTCTACCAGTAGGAAGCTGTGCACTCCCAGCAGTGGACAGCAAAAGTCAGACACTGTGAGCGCTATGGCTTCAGGAGGAAGGGAAGGCCTCAGGGGTCTGGCACTGGGGCAAGTTCTCAGAATCACAGCCATCAAGGAAGAGAGACAACTTCTCAGCAAACTTTCTAATTTATGTTGAATGTGATGTTCGTGGTATGAAATAATCCTGTTAGCCAGCTTGGGCCAAGTGCCCGGGTCTCGCTCCTCCTCATCCCCATACCTGGCGAGCTCGAAATCACTGAGACCTTGAAACCCACAAACCATAGATGGCTATAAAGTAAGTATTTTCACAAATTCAGACCTTAGAGTCTTCTAAAAATGCAGTTTTCCCTAGCATTATAAGAGGCCTTACTGAAAAGTAAAATTACTGAAAGATAAATTAATCCTGTGGCACTCAAACCAGGACACAGAGGTATTCCTGGATGGAATAATGTCTAGAACTGTTTACCTTAATTTTTATTAGATTTGACCTTGATAATGTTAGTATGTTAATAAGTTAATGGCAATATATACCTTTTGGTGTGTATACAGATGTTTTTGTACTAGCTGCTGACAATCATTTATATCCTATACTAAGAGAGGAAGGATGGATTGTGGTTAAGAGGCTGTCACTGTTCCTGGGAAATCTGTGTTCTACCACAGCCACCTTTGTGACCTTCTTGGTGTTTATGAACTTTCTTATTGTTTATAAACTAAAACTATTTATGGCCTTTTTTAATAGGTATGTTGTGTATATATATATACACACTTATATAGAGGTATTTAGTGGCTGTTTTCCTTTGTTAACTGTTCTGTCTATATAATGTTATTCAGGGACCAGGTCTAGGTGCTGATATGTACCCAGTGGGCCAGGGTTTATTCTGCATTTATTTATTCTGCATTATGTTTATTCTACATTTAAATGTGTGTGGCAGCCCCCTTGCCCTTGTGAGCTAATGTGTGAATCCTGTGAGTAACAGTATTTAAATGCCATTTCCTAAGTGTGTGTTAATGTTTAGAGAGAAAGAGGAATATTTGTCTGGAAAGAGCAGTCTAGTGCATTAATGTGAATATTCAAAGATAGTTGTTTATCTTATTGGACTCAAAGGTACTTACAATAATTGCAGAAGTTGTTTTAAGGCACATTTATTCAGAGTGATTATGTTTATTGTTACTTTATGAATACCATACCCTGTCACATTAGATTTTAAGTGCCACAGTTTGGACCGTAGAACAGAGTATTTTCTCCTTTATGAATTTTACTGCTGCACGTGCCAACTTTTTGTGGCCTACGTAATAATGAGTAGCAGAAACTAAGAGAGAAGCAGGGGAGGAGGAAAAGAATTCCCCCATTTAAAAAAAATGACAGCGGTTACTGTGCACCCCCAAGGGCTGGCTTACCCGTCGCTTCCCATTCGGTGCTGGGAGGGATGCTGTGGACCAGTGTGGCGCGTTGGCGCAGCCAGGGCACAACGACTGCCCCTCCACCATCGTTTGCTGGGACGGGCTTTTGCAGATCAGGTGCAACCTATTAGGCCGTACTGTCACTTGGTATCAGTAATAAATACATGACTGTGTTCAGATTTTCTCCAGGGAAAAAGATGTCTGCTGGGAGAAGGTCTGCTGTATCTCTAATTTCTTGTTATGCCTCATTTGCAGGAGATGATGAGATCCCAGCACTAGGTACTGTGGCAATAGGAGTACTGCTTTAAAAATAGAAACAGGACTCACATGGTTTTATTAAAGAGCACATAAATAGAAATGCCAGTTAAATTGCATATGTGACTGCCTCTTTGCTACATAGTAACCTTACTTTACGGGTTTGTTTCTTTTAAATCATGTGTTAGGCAGTGAGTGCAACATGGCGTGCAGATTTTGAGGCTTAAGAGATTGTCATTAAAGCTACTGTGCTGTACTTAGTTATTTATTTCTTGCTCAGAGTGATCCAATCAATAACAGAACAAAATCAAATACAACTCCCTCCCCTCTGAGGAAGAAAAGACAAGCTAAATAAAGATGTCCAGGAGCAAATGCCAGCAAACGACATATTGATTTCCAGCAAAGGAGCAAAGTATAAATGAAAAATATTCTTCTGACACAGTTATTAAGTGCAAGGTAGCACGCAAAGAAAACCCATTTACTCTTACTAGAGGCTGAGTCTTCAAAGGGCAGCTGATTCATCTCAGATCATTTGAGTCTCTAACTTTCCGAAACACAGGCTTCCCTTTACTGAAGGATTTCTCTGTACTTAGGCTTTGCCTTGAGAATGTAAAATGTTTACTAAAATTCTGATTGTATGCCAAGTAAGCAGATAAGTTGTTTTCTCCCCGTTTTATAGCAGTATAAACAGAAGCATGAGGAAAGGAGGCAATTTTCCTGATGTCAGACAGTGAATTTATGACAATATCAGGAATATAAAATCAAGCAACATGAGGGCTCTGATTGAATGTCCTTCGCAATTTGGACTGGGGCAATTTAAGAAGTTACTGCTCCCCAGCGGTCTGCCCTGCCCTTCTGCTGGTGAAGTAGATAACATGTTTGTTCTTCAGCAAGTGTAGTTCATAGTCCAGCATATTAATAGAATTATTTCTGTGGCAGTTTAAGTTAATCCATCAGACTGTGTGCATCAGGGCTAGGGTCCACACCAGCAGGATGCTATATTCTGGGAATAGGCTGGCTTTTTCCTACATACCTCTGAGGATTTTTACTCAGCTTTCGCTTCCTGTGTCCTGCTTTTAGCAGGTGCTGAGGAGAGGGGTAGATGGAAGCCGGTGCTGCCACGTGCATCGGGCTGATTGTCGCTTCTTCTGAGGGGTATCACGGCACAGAGGAGACCACTCTGAAACTATTTTCAGAGCATTTTCTAAAAGAAATGTCTTCCATTTGAAGATTCTTGGACAAGCATTGAGAAGTAACATGGTGTGAATTGATGTGATTTTTGGGAAGTCAGACTCCTGAGCAGTGCCTGAATTTAAGCATTTTTGCCCTTCCAGCAGCTCTCACCCATTTCAGGGTGGGAGTTGTTGTGGGTTCGGGTGTAATGGCTTAATTTTGGGGATTAAGTCATTTAGTTAATGTAGTTAACAGTGGTACACCTAGTGTACCTTTTCTCCTGCATCACCACCATTTGCATAACTAGGGTTATGCTTAAAACAGAGGGCTGATGGTTTCTGTTTCAACTGACAGGTTTGTTTCAACAAGAAATAAAAATATAATAGGGAAGGGGAACAAGCTGTATCAATTCATGAAAAGGATACTTAGTGTGAAAATTCTTCCTATGTGATTAGCTTGAGAGGCACTATACTCAGATAATTACTTCAGTGTACAGACACACAACTTTCATCTTTAAGGTACTTCTTTAGAGGCAGGCAAATGCGTGTGGAATGGAGCAATAGGTTGATAAGGTGGGGGGGAAGAGTCTCCTTTCATGCCAAAGCTGTATCTTTTGTGTTTAAACCAAGAAATTATATTTTACAGTGTAGTTCAAAACTCTTGGAAATCTTGACAGTTACGCTAAATAGTTTGGAAAAGACTTGCCAGTTGATCCTTTACCACATCAAAATGAAAGGAGCACTGTTCTACTGGGAACAGAAAGAAACAGAAAAGCAAGTGACTCTGTGTGCATATGTAATCAATAAACAACCAATCTAGATTCCTGGAAATGAAATTTTATTTATTTATTTAGCTCCTAAATGGTATGTAATTTCTTCAGGCCAAGAAATAAATTGAAAGGATTTGGGAGGATTTGCTTATCAGCAGAACACCACGTAGCATTACATTCCTTCTGGTTTTGGGAAGGTACATTGAAGTTGGGTTAAGCTGCTGTGGTTCAATACTTCTCTTTCCCCTGTCAGGGTGCCTTGAACAACAGACGGATTAATGCTTCCCACTTCCCTTTTTCCCCTCTTTGCCCTCCCTTCTCTTTCTCTCTCTGCTCACACCCCTCCCAACATCATCACCCTTCCCACTGCCGGCCAACAGAGACAAAAGGCAGAAACATGATTTTCCCCATTGTCTTTGCACAGTTTAGGGACAGAACAAAGTCCCTGAAATTTGGCATCAAACCTGGTCAAGAAGAGTCAGACTTTACAGTCTTAATGACTGATTCTATTGAGACATGCTTTTGGTTTTCAAAGGACTAGTTCAGCTTTCAAGGCTCTTTTTAAACATGACTGCCCATGAGTCTGGATTGACACACAATTGTGGGGATTATTTTTTGCTTTCTCTTACTTAACTGGCCAGTTACTTAATCTCTTGTCTGTGGCAGTAATGGACAAATGGCTGATTTTGTTAAGGGGTAGCTCTCTCATGATCCCTACTTAATGATATAATTTGACAACAAATCAGCTTTTATGTCCGGCCAGGAACACGCAGCCAGGAAATGCATTTTTGCTGGGCTACTGTTGAAGGGTACGTGCCTGCTGGTTACCTACCAGCTGCCGGCCAGTCAGGGTCCTGGGAACACAAGGACGGATTTGTTCCCATGGTATGAACAGGTCTACAACAGTGATATCTTCTTGCTCCAAGTACAACTGGCTGAAAGGCTGTGTTGGATAGCTTTACTGCCTGCTTTGGAATAAAAGAGAGAAATGCATAATGATGTGTTTATATTACATAGTGATGGAGACGATGCAAATACCAAATTGATTTAGAGTGAATTAGATTGGACTGAAGATAGATAGGGCAAGTTCTTCCCCACTATGATGTAGACACTAATGGTATTCATACCTGAATGGCTTGGCCAGCTGATTAATCTCAGTACTGGTGATTTCTGGTATTTCCTTGGGGAGACTTCTCCATAGTTAATAAAGATCACTATTGAGATTTTTCTTGCTGAAAGTCATATTAAATTTTTTTTGGCTTAATTTTATCCACTACTTTTTTGAAGCACCCTAAGTAGTTCATCTTCCTGATGTTTATTACACCCTTGTGACACCTGTAGACATTTATCATACCTTTAGTCCTTGATAAGTCAAGCCCTGCTGTTTAGTTTTGCTAAGCCTGTCTCATTCATACATCGCTCCAGTTCTTTCATCTTTTCAGTGGCTCTTCTCTGAACTGCCTCCAATTACACTAAATCTTTGGGCATTGAATTGTCTGAAACTAAATGTAATGAGCTATGCTCTCTTGCTGTAAATTGTTGTGGCCTGGTTGAGATCAATGCCAATTTAAACCAACAGAGGATTTGGCCCTCTTGTTTTTGTATTCACCTCAAATGAGCTATATGAAGAAAAATTATAAGTTTCATGTTCTTTGCTGCATTACCTCTGCAGAGGCAGACACAGCCTCAGCCCCAGTGTGTGGGGGTGCAAAGGGCTTGCACATGTTTGTGGCTGTGTCTGTGCTGTGATAAGAAAATGCATGTTGTACTATGCAGTGCTAATGATTTGGAGAGGATTATTACCCTTTAGCAACAGATAGTAGATCCAGGACTCCCCTTAAAAGTTTACACAGTCCCAAATTGCAGCTTCTTTTATAATACGTCGTTATGATTTTTGCAACATTTCTAATATTTTCCCATTTGTATGCAGATTTTCTCTATCTGTATGCAGGAGCTTGAATTTGTCCAGGCTGAGTCTCTTAGGTCTGCTATACTGTAATGACCTCCAGGGTATTTTGCAAATAAAGATTAAATAGAAAGTGAGAAACAAATATAAGGTGTAGAAAGGACGGATGAAGGATTCCCATTTAATTGGAATAGTGTGAACAGAATGCAAGTTCTTTAAAAAGCCCGGTTATCAAAGTACAAAAGGTTGAGGTATTCAAGCTAGAAATGACACTTAATGAGACAGACACTTCCTCTGCTATCTTCTTTTGGCAGGGCAGCAAATGCCTTGAGCCTGTTCTTTGCCAAGAAACATCCTGGTTTCTGGAAGACAGAGCAGCATCACTAACATTTTGCCTTTCCGAGGTAGCATTCGTACTGTATACTGTTATGCATAGAAGACAGTATGTTGTCCATGTTCCATAATAAATTTGAGATATTTAGAAAATACAGCAGTATGGGAGCAGTGGAGGGAGTCAAGTGGTCAAATTTAAGAAAATTTTGGTGAGTTTCAGCTCTGTACATTGTAGGTGTGAAAGGTAAATGCGCTGCTCAGATTAATACAAGTGTATTTCTCCACTGTTGGGAAGATATTTTTGCCCGGCATGTCATGGTGGTCATATTTCAAGGAGGATTGCAAATTGTGGTTCCTTGGTGGCAGAGAGATTTACACTTCTCTTGCAACAAAGCATTAAGTGTTGCTTTTCAAATAATGGTGTTGAATTGGAATTAATGTGTACAGTGTGCAGAAGAGTTTCAAGCGAAAGGCAAGTAGGAAAATTGAATCCTACTTTACGGAGTGAAGCAACTGCTAAGTACGTACTTCTGGAGGAATTTGTCTGGAGTTTGAACTTATGGGTCTTCATCTTTTCTCTCCCACTAGAAGTGAGAACTCCATCATTCTTGGGCATGTTATTTATAATTTCATAAGGCAGTTCTGTGACAGGACTTATTTTACCCAGCACACTTAATCTTTCTGAAATAATAGTGCACTAAAAGAGCAAGGTGTCAAAAAAACTTTGCAGTTGGGAAAAGGAAGATTCAGCACCTGCCATTTTGTGTAGAACAAAGGAGCAAAGGTTGTGGATCTGATGCATAAATTAGGGCTTTGGGCCCTTGGAAGGACTGGACAGGAATGGAGTCATCCTGAGCAGGTCTTGCCACACCATCCCAATTTCCCTTGCAGTTTACATCCTGCACCAGTACGTACAGTGTAATGAACAAAAATGTAGAACCCTCACCGTGGCAAGATTGAAGAGGCCCTTAGAGTGAATAATTAGGAGGAGGTGATTACAGAACTAATAATTCATGGAAAGGAATGGGGAGCCAATTCAGTGAAATTGAAAGAATTTGAAGGTAAATATGCCCATAAATCCTCCAGGGTGGACTCAGACTTTAGCGCTTTCTCCTACCCCAGTTTTATTCCAAGGCAATTTCATTAAACACTAGAGAGAGGGAGAGAAAAAATAATAATATAAATGCCATAAAAAATCTTTCAGAGGAAGGAATAAAAAGGGTTCCTGCCAGAGAGAGATTTTATTGAAAGTTATTATAATACCTATCTTTAGTTTTATGGCCTTTAATACAGGGCCAAGTAATTTCAAAGCTGGGATTCTTTAAAAATGAAATACATATTTTAAAATAGTATAGTATGAATTATTATTTTTAATATAGAATTTAGCTAATATATGGAATAGAAAAATATTTTCTCTCTCATGTTCTTTCCAATGAAAACACAAACATTGTTTCCGTCAGAGCATACGGAGAAGTTTCATTACTATCATGTTGCCTGTACATAAGAATGTTTACCATTTACCATCAGGAGATCACTGCACAGGCACTGAAGAATTAATCCATTTACCTCCCCTGGGGCCAACGGGTGAGTGTAATCAGCCCCATTTCAAAAACAGGGAAAGGGAACCAGAAATGGAATAGCTGTGTCTGCTTACTGCCTCACAGTGAGCCATTTCTGATGAGAAAAAATGATGTTGGTGGAGAGATTTCTGGGGTCGCTGCTCACTAGCCTCTCCTGCCTTGTGGAAGCAGCAAGTTTAATAATCATCCAGTGAAAATTCTCAGCTTCAGGAAGGTTTTGAAAGGTACAGATACCAGTTACAAGAAGTCATGGTCTTCTGGAGGTTTCCTCGACTGTTGCTGTGGTCAGGAATTTGCTGCTGTTTCTCACTGAAATAGCTTTATTCCTCTGGGATGACTCAGATGTTGGTATCTGAGTGGAAGGTGCATGGAAAACCAATACGTGATGGAACTAGAAAATCAGTTAGTGATAAATCATGATGGAAACTACTGAGATTAAAAATACAAGATAGGAAATGGCAAGACAGATTAGTGTACTTATCTTTTCTGTGGTTTCTAGAGATCACGTTAATGACCTTGACTTAAGTCTAACACCACTTCTGGAGGTTTTTCTCTTTTTCTAACCCTCATTTTTATACATACAAAATCAGTAGCATAGGACAAACAACAATCACAGAGCAAGAAAAGCTGCAATATCAGAGGAAATAGCATGTGGTGGAGATGGGGAGAAAAGGACAGAGATTAATTGATAGAATCAAGTGTGGAACCAGTCATGAAAAAGCGCGGATACAGGTCAGACTTGGTAGGGTTGGTGAGTATTGCATATCACACATTTGCATTTTGTCCGAGTCTGGCTGGCTGTGCCCTTCTCCATTCAGAACCAACACAAGCTGCATGAGGATTTTATAGAAGGAAACACATATCTAAGAATGTGGCCTAAATATGTTGTGTGCACTGTCCTTAAGCTGCTTATTGGATGGGAAATTGATCAAGAAAATACGCAAGGTCTGGGCTTCGTGACTTTTCAGCTCCTGCTCAGAGCTCATCTTGGCTTCAAAATTCTTCGTCTCCCAGTGTTCAGGATCTGTCATGCACAAGAGTGGCCGGGAGGCTGCAGAGGCGCAGCTCGCCCAGCACTCTGCTGCTGGCCCTGGCCATGCACAGGGCTTTGGGGAGAGAGTCCTGAACGGGGCAATGCAAATGGTAATACTTCTTTGGTCTTCAGTGTCTGTGGCGAAGGGACTTCCCAAGCTAGGTATGGGGTATTTAATAGCTCTGGAAGGGTGTTCTTACCCTTAATTTGGACAATCACTTCTAAAATGCATCTAAACCTTTATTACCTACCAGTATCCCATTGCAAGGAGTTCCCCAGTTTAAAAAAAAAAAAAAAACAAAAAACCACAATATTGTGTAAAGAAATATCACCCGTTTTTTTCTGAGCATGATACCTTTCTGATTTCATATGATGCCCCTAATAAGCAAGAGGAAAAAGAAAGAGAGTTATAAAGGAACTGCTTATTCTTTACAAATACTGAATCAGATTGTCAATTCAATTGAATCTGATTCCAAGTTAATGTTGCATGAAGCCCTTAGGTATGAGCAAGTGAGTAAGTGGATAGGTATAGCAGTTGATAAGTGACAACCACACATTGTTATAATTTTTATGCTTATTTCCTACTTGAAGCAAATCACCACTGTTCTTCTATGAGACCCTACATGTGAATTGTCAGATCTTCAACTAAAAGCAAAATCCACATGCTCTAAATTCAATCTGGAAATCAAAAGCAATTGCCAGGGTCTTAGCACTGTCTGAGCAAGGTCTTCTAGTAGTGATGGATAATTTATTCACAGTGCTGTCCTTAACACTCTTTTTCAAGTGCTTTAGATAACTGTAATATAAATCTCCAGTTCCACTAGCTACATTTCACCCGCTTAAAAAAATTTCTTGCTGTATAGTTTTGTTGACTTATTGTGCTAAATTACTTTATAGTGGTGCAATTAAAAACTAGTATCTTTCTACCCAGGGACAGCTGCATTTCACTGTTGGAGGATGCGATCACTGTTTGTAGAAGTTATAAAGTTATTTGGTGTCCTTTGGGATAAATAAAGCTTTATAAAATATATGTGACAGAACCAGAAGAATTATAGAAAGTAGTTTTTTATTTTGTGCATTCCTCCTTTCTTGACCTCTCACTGAACAGCCAGATTTTTAAGGCCATTTTGTTTTAAGAGAGAAGACACCATGATTTCAACAGTGTTCTTCCATTTTTTATGACTGAAAGAAGATTCTAAAAAAATGACATTAGCATGTAGGGCAGGAAAGTGCTTTGTACATCTTACTTTCAGTTCCTTTTTGACTTTCTTCCATATTGAGGCAAGATTATCGAAGTATTTAAGGAAAGTATTTAAGCAGGAGACTGCCGCAGGATTGCATCCCACAAAATGTTGCCAAATGGCAATGCTGGGTAAGACTAAGTAGTGTGTACGATAGGGATTCCCTTACTTCAGAGCTGTTTTTTTCCCAATACTCTGTTTTTATAATTTTTATTTACAGCTGACCGATCCTATTTTTCTTTCTTGGCTCACTCTAAGCTACTGAAATCAAGAGGGAAGGAATGTCAGGTTCAATCTTGTCTTTCTGACTGAAAGCTTAGTTCTGTTTTTTTCCTTATCTCAAATACTGAGAGGAGGAGCGCAAGGAACTTGTGGCAGCAGACAGAGTGACTTGCTAGTGTTAGGACCACAGAAGGCTAAAGAAAAAGCTTAGACTTCAGAACACTTACACAAAGAGAGAACGTGCAGCATGTTGGAGACAGCCATAGCATACATAGGAATGTAAAGGAGTCTTTATTTAAAGCTGGAGAGTCTTTTTCAGGAATAAGGATTTGGAAGGCTTGTCATGATGTGAGTTTGAGTTTCCCAGGAATATTCACCTGGAGTACTGAAATGCAGCATGCTGAAGTACAGCTGCCCTGCTCCTGAGGAGCTGAGATTTCAGGAATGCTTCCTGCCTGGTGAAGAACATTTTAGTTGTTTTGTTTCAGGAGTCACCCCACTGATCCTGCTGCTCAGCAGAATAGGCAACTCTCTGCGACGAGAAGCTGTTAAGGGAGACAATTTCAGCAGAAGCCATGGTTTGAGCTGATGCTGCTGAGCCGGGGTAATTTTGTACTGTGTGCAAGAACGTTACAACCTGTGTCCAGAGGCTGCCACAGACTCTCCCTAATGGTCTGCATTACTAATTCAACTAATTGCAGCAATTACAGGCAGGAGATGCTGCTGGGAAGAGACGCCAGTACACTTCTCTCTAACATGCTGCAGTACACGCTGCTCATTAATTAGACAGCAGCAAAAAAAAAAAAAAAAAGAAACAAGAAAGAAAGAAAGAAAAAACCACCAGCTGGAAATGCAGAGGAATGTGCAGAAACCTGTAAGGGAGGTGAACAATCGCAGTTTGGTTTAAGCCTTGCAGAACTGGGCTTTCCAGCTGGTCAGCCCAGTCACAGCAAAGTCCCTGTTCACTTGGCCTGCAAGCAGGTGAAGTTGCCTGTTGGGCTTACCTGATATGTGCAGCAGTTCTTTGTAGTGCAACAAATTGATTGCACAGATCTGGGTAAATACAAAGGATTCCCAGCCCTTGAGGTCCATTAACGGAGCATGAATTACCTCTGCCTCAGAGCGATGCATCTAGCAACACAGCGAAGAGCACTGTTAGCTGCCGGGGTGACACGTGTTGTCTATGTTGTACTTGGTTTTCTTTGCCGAAAGTATGTTCAGCCTGAACATGCCTTATGTTCAGTCTCTCAGTAGGTGCCTTCTGGCTGGCCCTATGTGGTATTGGTATTTATTGAGGAGCCCAGCGTGTTCCAACTGGACACGTCGACTTTGGCTGTTGGAGGACAGTTTCCCAGCCAAGCAGGCGTCGTAGCCCGCTGTACGTACTGTGTACAATGCGATGCGCCTGCTAACCTAAACAGCCTGGCAGGCACATCGCACCTGCGCACACCTGAAATATTCAACAGCACAGGGTAAGCACTGTTCTTCTGACAGGGGAATCCAGCTCCATGGAGGGCACAGTTACACAGACGTATCTGGAATGCTTGGTACAATTTAAATATTTTAAAAGTTACAATTCTAAAACACTTTTTTTCTAGGATACTTAGCTGCCTCTGTAATGGCCTCTTGACTTGCAAGTACCTTATATTTTTTTTCTCTGTTCTTTTCCCTTCGTTCCTCTCCTTCACATGCCAGACAACAGATGACATCGTTTCATCAGCTGAATGTTCCAGTGATGATGAAGACTTCATTGACTGTGAGCCCAGTACAGGTAAGTCAGGTCAGTCTTGTTTTGCTTGCATTCTGATTTCATTTGCAAAAAACAATGCATACATATATTTATATGTGTGTGACTGTATACATATATAATTATATATGTATATATATGTGTGTATATGTGTGTATATATATACACGCTTATGTATATATACACTGTATATAAAATAAAAATTATACAGCCAAGCATCAGATCCCATGGACTTGGCAACAGCAAAACACAGATATGTAGTCACTATTTGGTTAATATAAAGTTGTTTGCATGGAAAGTCAAACTTCTGAAAGTGATCCCAGATAATCAATAGTTTACATCTTTGTAGCAGTTACTTCACTGACACAGTGGGAAGGCAAGAATATCAATGTGGCATGTGACAAATAATAGATTTATAAAGTGAGGAGGGTAAATGTTTGAAAAACAGCAGAGAAAAAGTGAAGCAGTAATGGATTACTAGCATAGTTTAATCTTTGTTAATTGATCTGAAGATGGGACTGTAAAAGGATACGTTTGTCCATGGGATTTTTAATACAGTTAACACGGTAATGTATTTATACTAATTTTGTTTCCTGTGAGCCCAAAGAAATTGGGGAGCACCAAAACATAGTTCTAACATAACAAAATTAGTAGTAATTCTTGCCCTGTTATCTGCAGTGATGCTTCAAAATGTATCCATTAAAGAGTCAGAAGGACTGGCCATGTGGAACTGACTCAACTTCTCCCTTTCAGATACATTTTGATAAATTGATGGCTTTTCTTTCTGGTGAGATATATGATATGATATCCAGCAGGCAACTGCAGTCTATTTTATTTCTTACAGGCTTTTTCAAGTCTTCTTTTTTGAGGCTTGCCATGAGTTAAGCATTTCTATAATAGAGAACAGACATCATCGAATTTCTGTGTACATTTAAAAGAAAAAGAGAGAGTTTGGTTAGAATCTTTTGTCCTTAAAAGTGAAACATATAAATAGTTCGGGTGGGATGGTGTTCTGTTTGGTATGGTTTGGTTTTGCTTTTGTTTATTTGGGATGATTTTTTTTTCTTTAAAAAAATCCCTGGAAAGCATTGTAAATGTTCTGTTTCTAGTTTCCCAAAACCATTTGATTAGTAAAATAACAACATTAAAATTCACCTAAGGCTAGTGCTTTCATATTTCTTTTCAATTTGTCATGCTGTGCCTGCATTTTTTGGTAGAGCTTGGTCCTGCAATAACCTGAGATTGGCATTGCCTTGTAGCTGGGAACTTCCACTCATAATCTTGACTCCCCCATGACAGCAGGGAAGGCAGTGACACAACGACTGATGCTAACAGCTCAACCTACTCCCATCTCTTTTTCTACAGATCTCTATGAGTTTTTCAGTTCCCCACCTGGCAGAAAAGCTGCCCAAATAATACTAGATTGTGAAGCTTAAACACTGTGGGTACTGGGATTTTTAATAAAGGTACTAATGAAATGCCAGCACAGTGATTATCGTGAAAGTGAGGTGTGAGTTTTATAGGACCATGTTAAAAGGACTAGTATACCACAAGTGATATGCAACTGAATGGATAGGAATCATTTCATTATAGCTTCACTAACATTTTAAGACTTCAATTTTTTTTTATTCTGATTGCCAAGTATTTCATTTAAAGGCAGAAACAAGATCTTTTTCTGACCCCTCCTCTTGTATATTATTGTCATTTGTATTTCAACATAGAAACCATGATTACTTCAATGGCTATAAATTGTAGTAGCAATGTTTTCAGCTTGTGCTACCAGTGGAAAAATCAAAGTTTGAGGAGAAATTTGGTAAAAAAGGTTGTTTAGCATGAAATTTGAGAGTGCTTTAGAGCAACACTTCCAGACTAAAAATACCTCTCTCTTGACACAGTTAGAAATCTAATGCTATAAACAGGTACAAACTGGATTTGTAAAAATGACTTGCTTTTGAAAATCCTGCTAAGCATTACAGTTGGCAGCTGTAAGTGCCTACAGACATTTTAATATCTGCCATGTAAAATAATATGATTCACTGATAATCTGCTGAAGGTACTCTCCTAAACTATTAGACATTCTTGAAAATTTCACCCAGTATTTTTATCACACCCTACTCCTCCTCCATAGGATGGTCGTCTGCACAAGCCAGTGAAATCTGAGTCTTTTCTTGGAAATTACTGTGGCATTGAGAATAAAAGTTAGCCTGATTATATGTAAAAAAACCCTCCAAGATAGTCCTTGCTGATGAAATTTACACTTCCAGATTTTGAGGTTTCCTGCTCTCAGAGGCGCAGGTGTACAAATTCACGAGAAGGAGGAGGGATGTGCAGAACCTTTTTGCCTCCAAATGTGTAAATTCAGCTCATTCCATCATAAGAAGGAAAAGTAACAGGTTTAGTTTCTTTGTTTATCTTATTGTCTCCATTCCCAGTGCATCCAGGGAAGGTAGAACAGTGTCTGCAATACAGCCAATATCAAAGCACTCACACAGCCCATTCTGCTCTGGAGCACTAAAGCAATCTGAGCTGGCTTATCAAAATCCAGTGCTGCTGGCTTGGCTGAGCAGATATGTTTGCCTTTACACTTCACCAGCCAAGTCTGGATTCTGGCCATATGCCAGGATCTGGTACTAAATGTATATATGGATCGTGGAAAGAAAAGAGCCAGATTATCTTGCTTGTATTTTCTAGTGTGTGGGCTTGGATTTTTTTTTATCGTTTTTTTTTTTTTAATTGGGCCCATTTGAAGTTGTTTCATCCTGTTCTGCTGACAGGTCAGTGTATTTTATGCTGCCTTCTGGTTTGTCTGATCGCTTTGGGAGCAAATTGAAAATTAAATGACCTAACCCAGCGCAGGCCCCTTTTTGTTGCTCTGATAATGTGTAGCTTTTAAAGCTCTTGAGTTTCTGCCAAACGCCAGAACTTGGCCTTCCATCACCCTCAGTGCCATGGTCCAGTAATGCAAAGGTTACTGAACTCACTGCTGCAGCTGTGAGATATGATATACATCACTATGAACCTGCTGTGCAATAACCAAGACAAGGGCAGTGGAGAATATTGCCCTGCAAATCAAAAGCTTTCAGATTTCATATGGGTTAGAATCAAATCCTAAGATCTAAATATATTACTTTGGACTTGGTCCCACCTGGATCAGAGGCAGTACCCTACAGAGTCCTTTTGAAGACTTTGGGTTTGGTGTACTCAAAGATAGTTCAAGAGACAGAAAATCAAGTCCTCTTTGAGAATAAATCTCTTATGAGAACCATTTGCCAGGCCTTATTGCCACTTAACTCTGATTGTCTGTTGAATCCAAGACCTGAATCTCAGTCAGCATATGATCTCTATCTGGATACTTGCATCTCTTTAAAAGAAGACGGTGTAAAGGCAATTTTCTCACTCCACTCCCCTCCGGATTTTCCTTGATAAGCTATCCAAGGGGATAGCTTGAGACACTCACTGTAGCAGGCTGGCTACCCCTCTGTGCCCCACTTCCAAAAGTGATTTCTGTTAGAATTGTTGTAGATCCCCTTGTGTAGAGACCAGGAGCTGTGACAAGACCTGTAGAGACTGAGGTGGCTTGCAAGCATCCTCTGTAGACATGTATGTATAAGGAATTATTCTAACAAGTGGTGGCAATGACAGCTGTGAATCCATCTGTATTTTACATAATGAAAAAGAAGGCATTGCAGTTTCAGAGATAAAAAAATACTTGCTATTCATCTTATTGCAGACAAGATACCCTTATGTCTCTAGATCTCCTGGAATGGCTTACTGAAGTGATACAGAGGGCATAAAACCATTCATCTGCCCTGAAGAAACATTGACTTACAGTCAAGAGTAGTCCCTCTCTTATTTCTACAGAAATATTGCTTGTCCCAGTACATGTTCAAAATCCTTCTGGTTTCTGTGCCAGAAACATGACACTTATCTCTGGTATGAGTACAGAACTCTCTTCTGGCCTGTTCCAGGGAGATCTGAGGCTCAAATATTGAAATTCCTCAAAGCTGAAGTCCTGACTCTGTGCTTATGAACACAGCTCTGTGGTGGTGTTTTGGTCAGTCAGACACTCTCAGAGAATGAAAGATTTGTAAGGGAAATAACTAGGAAGCACTGTGCCATTGTAGAGAAAGAAAGCATTTATCTCTTTCCAGTCAAATGAAGAGCACCCCTAAAATCTGATCTTACTGATACTTCAAAGACCTGAGGATCATAGTTATGCTTTCCTGACAGCAGCTGCTGCTGTCACCTCATACCATCGCCCTTGTTCCCATTAAGCGTGTCCATTACCTCAGTGCTCCAGCACCGGGCAGGCTGGGTGCTGGTGGCTCAGCAGCTGAGTGGGATCATACACCAGGCTGTTCATTGCATGACTCAAAATAGTAAGACCCAAACACTCACCAGTTAGCCTGAAGCTCATAATGTAACCTCTTGAAATGCTCTGTAGACCTTCGTCCTAGCTCCCTGGCTTGACACGGTCTGTGTTTCTTCCCTGGTGCAGTTGCCACCTTTCCCTTCCTATCAGCCCAACAAATTCCTAGGTGATTTTTTTTTTCCAGAGAAATTTATTCTGTGTTTCCCAAAAGGCTTGGTTTATTAGAAGGTTGACATTGTCTAATCAGACTGGTAAGTTTTTCCCATGAGGGACTGGGCACAGCAGTAGAAATAACAAAATCTACAGTTCTTTGTACTGGAAGTTACACAGTGTTTTGTAGCATATACCCATACACAGGAGACACATATCCTACAGGTGTGGTGTCTGGATCTATAATTTACTGGCCTGCACTTCAGGCTCCTGATTTATGGGCTAGGGTAATCAAGCTTCATCCATGTAAGCTGTAGAAGCAGGTACAGATTTGTTTGCAGGAAACAAGCAGAATCTCTTTTCCACGAGTCTACAAGCAGCCAGCACGATATAAAAAGCAGTATGCTGGAAGTGAAGAAACCTTGGCTGAAGAAACCAAGGGAAGTGATGATTTGGCTCTTGTCCTCCATAAACTGCATCAACCTTCTTGAAGCACCATGGGAATTTTCATTGCTCCCCTCGGAGAAACATCTCCCATAAATCTGGTGCTCAGTTACCCCCAGTCTCTTCCTCTGTCAAGCAGAATGGGTTCTGCTCTGTTTCTTACGCTGTGAACAAGAAATGGCCTTTAAAGTTGGGTGCATGCCCCCGAGTACACAGAGAAGTAGGCTTCCCATCTCACAGGCTGAATAAAATACGGACCTGAAGGAGGGGGATTCCTCTGCGGCACTTCCCAGGGCATAATAGCATCACTTGTTTGGTGGAACTTCCTAGCTACGGACTTACAGCCAAAACAAAACCAAATGAACAAGTTTTACTAATCAATCATGCAAATGACTTACAGGAATTTTTGTTTTCTTTTTTGTACTAGAAATTTATACTGAGTTTGGTTTTCAACATATTGGTCTTTTTTCCTATGTAAGCTACAAAGGCCCCACCTATGAGGATATTTTATCTATATATGCACTATATACAGTGTGCATATATATCTATATGCGTATATACTAAAGTAGTAAGTGGCCAATACCAGCAGTAGCCCCTATCATCCAATCACATGTTTACACAGAAATTCATGCCTTCATCTAACCCTGGCATCCGCTGGCGTGGACAGATGCATGATATTGTTATTTCTTGGTGAACAAAGCACGTTAATTTCTTTTTTGTTAGAGCTTTTTCTTCCTTTTATTTATTTGTTTACTTTTTATCAATAGTTTCATCTACCAATTAGCTGTGGGGTAGGGTGGGGCAGGGAGAATAAAAAAATTATACAGGTATATCCATCAATATATACACATATACTCTGTGTATATATAGATAGATATATACATTGTATATATTTGAAGAACATTTTCTGTCGTTTCACCTCATCTTGTGCCGCATGAATTTTTGGTGATTGACATTTTAGTTTCTTTTATATTTCTTTCCCTTTTTTTTTGGCTCGTAATGGTGCCATACCGCTATTTTTTAATTTTTAAAATCATTGCTGTACTATTCAATTTATATTTTTGGAGTTCTTCCAACAAAATAATGGTTTACTCATCTCAAGAAAGAGATATAGATCTGCAAACTGATAAAGGCAACAAAATCTTTTCTTGCCATCCTTAAGAAATCCACATTTTCAGACATCCCAAGAAAGTTGTGTGCAAAAGAATGAAGATTCTTTCCTTTTCTCCTTTCCTTTTATTTTCTCTTCTCCCTACCTTTTCTTAAACTTCTGCAAAGTCTCTCTCCTGTCTTTTCCCCTTTCCCTTTTTTTTTTTAATTGAGTTCAGAGAAAAAACACCCAGAAGGAAACAAAGAATCCCCTTTACCCCTGTGTTCTCCCAGGAAAAATTCTTCCAACAGGGAAAGCCCTACAAAACGCAGATGGCATAAAAAGAATTTTATTGCAATGCAGAATATCTGTCGTATCTTTTATTTCTGGGTCAGTGCAAGATCATTTTTATGGCATGCTGTAGTTTAGCTGATTTAACTAACCATGGCCTTCATTAACCGGTGCATGGGCTGTGATGACGCCATCTTGTGTTTCATCAGAGCTACGCATTCAGGCTAACCGAGCAAGTCCGTAGTGTATGATTTGGGGGGATATTGTTTCAATTTTAATTTTTAGTTGTATTATAATTTCTTCTTTTTGGAGAGTTATGCCAGTACCGTTGGCTGCTTCTTGCAGCCTCAGTGTTATATATCTACTTTATTTTATGGGGTTTTTTTGCTCTTTTTTTATTTCTCAGTAGCAATCTTATGTCTTGTCTGTGTCCATCTGTCTTGTCAGTGTGTCTTGGAGTCCATTGGTCCAGTGTTGTTATGTGATTCTGTTCTCTGTTCGTAAGCTGGCGTTCAGCTCCCCACAGCTCTGTCGCCCTTCTTCCCTTCCCCTTCCCTTCCTCCCCTTCCCACCTGCCCCAGGAGGGTCCACAAAGGGGCACCAAGCTTTGAATGACGTTCTGAGTGTCACCCTGAGGCTTCGGGCTGGAAGTCGCAAGATGTCCACGCAGCTTCTTAAGAAAGACAAAGTTTGCAGCTGGAAAGTTTTCAAACTCTTGTTATCATTTCACTCTTAGAAATGGATTACTGGCATAATGCTAAAGCAACTTCTGTGGCTTTTTAGGGGATTTGTATGTGCATGCTGACATCTTAGAGTAAGGACTCCTGTTATCATCTGTGCCATAGGTGCCAGAAAACGCTATGCAGGGTGCAGGCTGTATGTTCAATGCAAAGTACCTAGGCCTTTTTATAAAAGGCAGTCCTGGGAAGGGAATATCACTGTGCACACGCAACTGAAATGGTGTCTATGTGAGCGTATTTCTAAAATCCGCAGTTCGTAGTTCCTTTATATTTAGGAGACAAAAATGTAGGATGTTCTTAAGATTTCTAAGAGTAGTGCATCTTCACCCTATGGGGTCAGTCTTCTGCTTGTCACTGTGTGGTGTCTGCCTCTTTACTGATGCTGGTAAAAACTGGTTTGCTGATGTGTACTTGTATAACTTGAACACAATGCTGACAACGCATCTGGAGCGGCTGCTGCCATATGCATCATAAATATGCAATAATACATAAGGCAGAAGAAAACAAACAGTTTTCACATGTCTGCTTAGACTTGAAACACTATTTAGAGAAATCATCCTTTGGCTTGGACAGTGGTGCATCCCCAGTATCCTTAATTCTGTTCCCTCTGAATGAACTTGCTGTGTTAGTGGCACGGAAGGCCTCAATGTGTGAGGATACATCAGCTGGCATTGGTGGATCAGCTCAGGTTAGTAGAGGAAGAGGCAGCCAGTTTCCTTGCAGATAATGTTCAGGACATCACAAAAAGCATGCGTACACATACCTTTAGCCTACCTAAAAATCCAGTTGTTTTGCAGGAATTAGTTTGTTCTGCAGGGAAGATGAGATGATGAAATCTGTGAACTTTTCTCACAAGAGAACAAGATAAGGCTTACCTGTTTAAGCTCAGAGTTACCAGAAGAGGGAAGTGATGGGATGTGTTCAGATCTCCAACATGGAATTATGTCATTTAATTATTTCATTTAACTTACCCAAGATATGTTTACTGTACTTGCAGAGGGATAAAAAGGAGATAGCTTTTCTTTCACCAGTAAGAACCGATGATCTTATGCTCAGTTCAGTTTTCTTAATTCATATATGATCTGAGAAACATTACTGAGTGCTGTTAATTATAGCAAAAATTAATATTTAAAGCTTGCTTGGTTTAGATTTTGGATCTCTGTGTGGTTTTCACAACTATTAATTCCTACCAAATCTAAAGCTTTTTCTTGGCAATTGCTTAAATAAATCAACTGCTTATAGAATTATATTATAGTCAACAAAGCTCATGGTTCTGTGTAATACTGCCCTCTGTCAGATAGACCAGAACAGTCCTGTTACGAGTCTTACAGCAAAAGAAACAATTTTTTTAGCTCAAGTGGCAGGTTATTGGAGCAGAACAATCGGAGTTTTAGCCCTCTGCATCATGAAGTTTAGGGTAACCTTCATATTGGAGTATTGTGATGAGTAAATCAAGTGTCCAGGCGTCAGGACAGTAACCTCCAGGCTGTGGTGAAGCTGCTGTGTCCTGCTGAATGGTTGCTTTTGTTCGCCTTATGTAGCCTCTGTGATGGCTGCGACTAGCCCTCCGCTACAGGGAGCGAGAGGCTCACTCAAGCACAGGAGATGCTGTGGAAGGTCCCGTTGTGCTCCGTTTTATCCCACTAAGTGTATATATGGATTTCTGGCACTTGAAATGGTTAGTTCACACTTTTGTCTTCTGTCTCAGGGCAGGCTGCTGGCTTCAGGTCGTGTGACAGTTGTCACTGAGCACGGGGGAGAGCTGAGGGTTGAGTTGTTAAAGCCAAGGGTAAAAAGCGCGAACTCCGATGTGCCACTCCCAGCTCTGCTGTTGATTCCTTCTGTGACCGTGCATCTATATTGCTCACTTGCCTACCTGTAAAGCAGAGTAAATGAAATACTTCTTGGATAAATGAGGTGGAGATGGTGGGAAAGAAGATTTAATTAATATTTTAATGGACTTTGATATTCAGGTGCAAATTGCTATGCAACACACCAAAATGGTGCTGTACTGCTAACCACCAAAAATGTACAAGTAAACTGTCATTGTTGAGGTTTTAGTACTAAGTGCTATCTTCACTTGCTGTAGCAAGTAATATTATTGTGTATTTTTATGAAGTTGATACAACTCCTAATCTGTTAATGCAGAGAGAAGCAAGTAAAGGGTACAAAAGCCAAATATTTTCATGTCAGGGAAAATTGGTGTGGCATCATTTTCATTAAATATCACTTCTTCCTCTAGAGTTAACACATGCAATGGAATGAACCATGCTCAGGCTACATAAATTAATGTAATGAGTAGACTACACTACAGATCTTTTGTATCAGCACTTCCATCACTTGAACTTGCATCCTGATCAGAATTTTGCTTCAAAAACTTCAGAGTTTCTCCAGCCTGACTTAGCTGGTGTAAGTTTCCCTGGTTTTGCGTTTAAGATCGGGAGGAGATCAGGATCAGACCCACAGTCTGGCTACCTTGCCCTTGCTGCCTTCCAGTCTTTTTTTAAAGCATGTTCTCTAAACTCGTAGCCATGTGCACTGTCACATTCTGGCAATCCCTCTAGTGCTGTGCCTATGTTATCAAGCTGACACATGTCTAAAATACTAAGATATGATATTTTCAACCTGCTGGGACTTGCTTTTTGTCCCTGCTAGCTTTGATTTTCAGCTTCATAAAATATATGGGAAAGAAAGAAAAAATAGCCAATGACACATTTGGTGGAAGAGAAGAGCTAACACATGACTCAGGAACAGATTTTGCATCAAAAGAAAATATATGTATATTAGACACTTAAATGTCTATAGCAACTGATTAGTTAGCTTTAAACAAGAAGAAACTATCTGATTTCTGAAAGATATATAATATCTGTTAGAGGTAAAACATGTTGAGCATTTACAGATACTAGGGACAGACACACTTGTGCTTCTAAAAGGTTTTATTATGTATTTCTTTTGGTCATCATGCCTAGACCTGAAGGTGCCTTGTGTACTAGAAGCCCAAAGATACTGATGTTCACATGAACTATAACACTTGGAATGATACCTTGGTAAAGCAGGAAAATGTATTCTACTTCCATTTTCAACCTAAGTGGATCATAAGATACCAAAGCGTATAGTTATGTCAAAGGGGGTATTACCTTGCCTTCATTCTGCCTCTCTATTTCAGTTCCAATTTATTAATCACAAGAGCTAGAAATCAGTGCTTTATCCCAACTGTAAGCAGCTGGGAATCCCAGTTCCTGAGCAACGTGCAGTGTTAATACTTACATTAAATGCTGTGTGAGGAGCAGGAGACAAAGATCATACGAGTTTTGAAACTACGGATAGAAGCAAAAAGAAATAAAAAATTAGACTGACTTGATTTGAAATCTCAGATGTCCACTAATTCGACAACAGGTGGAGACTCCCTTTTTGCAAGGAGTCACATGGAAAAGACGAGGGGTAATGGGTACAAGTTACTCCTGAGGAGATTCTGACTGGACACAAGAGGAGACTTTTTCACAACGAGAACAATCAACCATTGGAATCATCTCCCCAGGGATTCCCCAACATTGGACGCTTAAGATTCAGCTGGACAGGGTGCTGGGCCATCTTTTCTAGACCGTGCTTTTGCCAAGAAAGGGTGGACCAGATGATCCTTGAAGTCCCTTCCAACCTGGCATTCTATGATTCTATGATTCTGCATAATAGCAAAGATAGCCCTGTAATTAGTTCAGGGTATTTTCTAGTGTATCAAAATATAATTTTAATTTCTTCTTCTGACTTCTCTCCATGAAGCAACAAGTCTACTGTGGAGTGCCTGGAGATCTCTATTTCCCCTAGAACCTGTGGTTCTCCTGTGTGCTAATTCTTTTAGTGTTGAAACATGAATCATTAATATATTGCAAAGCATGTGCACACACGCACTCTCTCTCTGTGTATACACGTGTATATTTATACACCTGTTAATGCTATGTTTATGTTCTGGCTAAAAGGATCATTTGGGGGAACTGAAATAGAGGAGTAGAATAAACTTGCTTAGGAGCTTTACATGCAAATGCGGAACAAATAGATTGAATCTTGCCTTATCCTCTTTCTCATACTCCTGTTAAGTTCTGTTAATTCAAGTCTTTGGCTTTTGTATGACTCTGGAAGCAGCTAGTACATCCCAGCATTTTGGGGGAAGTGTTTTGTGAGTGCATGCAAGCGTGACTCTTGGGTTTGAGATCTGGGCATAGTCTGGGATAGAGGACCTCCAGCACATATCTGAACTTGCAGCAGGGAGGTGCCTCTGAATCACTTATCTCTGCCAGGGAACTGGGGACTCTCAGGGAGCTGTGGGGAGGATTAAGGAGGGCTTGACAGCTGGAGAGAAAGTCAAGCATCTTGACAGTGTAGCGGGAGTATGTATGTGTCTGAAACAAAACAAAAAGTACTGTTTTGTACAGTAGACTGGACATACGACCAGATCTGCCCTTATTCCAGTGAGTGATGGATATCCTTCCCATGGAAAAAACACTGCGACATGCCCCACATAGCAGTAGAGTGAGTGACCTCTGAGTATGAAATGATGAATGACTTTTGAGCTTTATTTTCTGATAAGATAACCGAGATGTTTTCAGGTTTGCCTGAAACCCTTTACTTCACGTGCTTAAATGGCATATAAGTCCAAAGGGAATACAGAGACTGGAAGGTAGTTGAAAATGTTCATGCCCTAGGTTTTTTTTGATAAAAGGTGAAGATTTGGTGTTGGCAAGGTACTGTGGGAACCCCATCTAGTTTCTTCTGAACTGTCTGTGTCAAATCCAAAACAAGAAAATGTTTTATGACTCCTAAAATGCAAATTTCAACTTTTTAAAGGTTTAAAATGCCTTTTCATTTTTAAATCGGTGCTTTAAAAAAAAATTTAAAAAACTAAAAGTTCACATTCTAACAAAGTATCTAATTACAAACCAAACTAAACATAATCATAAGTATTGTGTGGGGATTTCAGTACACTTGTCTCTTTTTCTCATTTCTGAAAATGTGACTAGTAACCTTCACTTTTAACCATCTTGGGAGCTTTTTACTACTCCTTTTCAGTTTTTCAACTTCCTTTCTCTCCTGTTAGCTTCTCCAGAACATTAAACCATACTTTTCTCCATAGGAAACATCTGTCACCAGGTCTGTACCCATTGTGTTAGAAAAATAAAACCTTTGATTGCATTTATCAAAGGAGTTGGGCCAGTATATTTCAGCATCTTCAGTTGTTTCATTCGTAGCTTTTCATTATATTTTGAAAAGCAATGGTAAAGGTCCATCCCTGAAGCTGTGTGATCTTCCCACATATGCTGTTTTCCATATCTATCACTTTTCCCTTGGAAAGGAAAAGCAAACAAAAATGATTCTGGAGAGAGAGGGGAAAAAAGTCCCCTTCACTGAGGCGATATTTTTAGAAACAGCTGGTAAAACAAACTGCAAATGTTGTGCCTGAGGCACCTCTATTCTAATAACAGGATTGTTTAAAGATGAAAGCAGGCATTTGGGTGTCTGTCTTGCTGTTAGTAGTAATTCTTCCTCCATACAGGATGAGCAGGGAAACCTGGTGCGGTAGTTTGTTCCCTATCTTACCTCCTCTGAAAAGATATTTACACAATTCTCTGCTGAAGAATGAGCCTTCTGGTAGTGCTTTCTACAGCAAACGCAAACAACTGATAGCATAGGAAAAATGGGTCTCGGTCATCTATACTTCGTTTACTATTGAACTAGTAGATTTGTTCTTCTTCTGGTGATTTTTTTTTTCTTTGCCTCACAGATGACCTTTCCTTCCTGATGACAAGCTGCAGTTTTCTGTTGGCCTGTCTTGTAGGTGGCAAGTGTCCAAACACGAGTTGCCAATTCAGACAGTTTAAGAAACTCTTAAGAGCTGCCAGGCTTGGCATTCCTCATGTAAGAACACTATATTCACACAGAAATGTTTAAAGTATCCTGAGGAACTTGAGCAGTTTTGTTTCTTTTTCCATACCAAATTTTCTTAGCTTCCATTAAAACTAATTAATTAGGAGTCTGAGCACCAAATGAGGTAACAGCCATTTGGAGTATTTTAAAAACAGACTTTTTGTGAAGGCCCAGCTTTACGATGATATTTGGAATATCAATTGGTCTTGATACCTACTGCTTTTGCCTTAAAATCCCTATAAAAGCAACATCGTTTCTTGTATTTTGTTGGGATTTAATCTCTGATGCCAGCTCTACATTCAACATGCTTATTTAAAATGAATTTTAGCAGTTGGATCCTGGAGATGGCTGCATGCGTGAACATCCAATAGCTCCAACAACATTTTATAGCTGTATTACCATAATTTTTCCAGCGGCTGAGCAGAGCTTTGTGGATATTAGTGCAGCTGAGCACTTGCTTCAAAGATCTAAATTTTAGATTTATACGCTGACAAGAGATAGTTAATCCTTTTGTGGACCAGGCCCTTAAGGAGTGTCTGAACGACAGGACTTGAAATAAGACCTTGGAGTCTTAATTCTTCTTTCACTTTCAAACCTCTGTTAATCTCTCCTTCACTTTTAAACAAAGGTTGCATTTTGATCCTACAGATTTCTTAAACCTTCTGTCAGATACACACTCCAGGAGGTCATTTTTCTGGGGATCCAGTCATGTTAGGGCAATGACAGCTTTTGCTGCGGTGTGTCATATTACATTAATTTTCTTATTCAAGGGAGATTTCAGCAAATGCAAAATGAGACAACTGAGCTATCTACAGTGAAGTTGAAGATTTTAGACATCAGTTTAGAGCAATGATCATTGTTGCTTGTTGAACAGCAGTTCTTTATCAGTTTTCTCTTTTGTTTTGTCTTGTGCTGTTCTTTTCTGGTAAAGAAATGCATAGAACTGTACACATCATTTCAGGGGTAGCAGTGACAAAGCTGTGTAAAGAGGCACTGTTATCTCTCTGCTCCATTACAGTGAAGCCTCTGCTTATACACAGCCTGAGTTCTGAAAATAGTTGGAAAGCTTAATAAGCATAGGGAACTGGTGTGGAGGAAAGAGCTGCTTTGCAACAGAGGATTAAGGGATGACAAATGCAGTTTCCTTTTATACAATCCGAGAAATTTGAGTTCTGCATCTCTGATTGGAGCACTGGGAAAGGTGCTGGAAACAGAAATTAAGAGAAATATACGTATATGCCTGTTTACATATATGTATATATATGTGTATAAACATATCTACATGTATGTAATACGTAGTACATATATATGTGTGTGTAAGTATATATTTAAAAAACATAAGTATTATCCAGTTACATAATATGATGAGAGACTTCACATAGTTCTAGCAAATATCGTAGGCATGAAAACAGAGTGCTGGTAATATAAAATACTGGTCCCCAGGAGATGGCCTGCCTGTCACATTTCAGGTCTCTGTGATTCTACTGTAAGAAATGACGTGCATGCTCTACCTTTCACTTAGTGCTAATGTAAGTTAACAATAATGCATATAAGCATTATTGTCAGTGTAAAACTGCTGCAAGTGAGTAGCAAATCATGCTCTTAAGTTTCAGATGTAGGATAGCTTGCCAGAACTGAACATCAGATCAGAAACTGTGAGTTAGGAAATTCATTGCATGCATGCAAAAACGTTTGTGTGCACAAGGAGTTCCTGGGAGACTACATTTGATTATAGGCTTAAAATACCAATGGCAGAACTTTTTCACGGCATTCCTCACTTGTTTATAACTCTCTTTCAAGCCTTTTCTCCAGAGCATTTATGAATGGGATGTTGATTTTTCTTTTGGAAAAGGAAGCAGTCAGCACTTGGATCTCCATAGCAGTTTGGAATTTGGATGCAAATTAAATACTTTCATGGTCAAAAAATTCCAAAAAATTCTGTGTAGATTCCTGTATATATGCGTGTGCATGCATAATTGCTAATTACATTACCACATGGCTGGAAAAACTGGCAGCCTGATGAGATGTTGAATGCCTTCAGTTTTCACCGGAATTAATGAAAGTAGAAAGTATTTAGCAGTTTGTAGGATTAGGTCTGAGTTTGTATAGTTATATGTGAAAAAAAAAAAAAAAAATCACTATATAGAATTAGCTAAACCTTAAATCACCATCTGGAAAAATAAAACCTATATGGTTTATAGAGGAGAGACTTTAGCCAGAGCATTTCAAAGCTCAGCTGTAGACTAAACCAGCTTGTTTTTATAAGGTGCATATCATGTACATTTTTTACTGTATTTCATTACAATGCTCGACTTTAGTCTACGTGATTTGAATATATGAGAAATGCCTGTTGGTTTTCTGAGATCAGGCAGCTTCTGACTTTCACTTACTTTTTTGAGCCCATTTAGTGCATCTGTACTATGCACATCAGTATTCTTGAAAAGAGCAGGGATGAACCTTTCTTTTGCTTAGAAAATATGGTCTGTCTTTAAAGTAAGTCATTGCAACTTCCATTTTTATTTCTGCACTTGATTGTGTTCTGGATCCTCTTGGTCTTACCCTGACAGAACACCCAGCCCTATATGTCAGGTACCATGTTTGACCAGAAATGTACTGTTAGTACTTCAGTAGCATTGTTTATCTCAAACTTAAAAAATGTTTTGCAGGTATTAAAAAGAAGTTTTTCAGACCTTTAGTAAGAGGGATGAATGTTGTTGTCTCCACTTTATAAATATCGTAATCAGAGAGGTTAGAAGGTTGCTTCCTTAGGTGACTCACTAACAAGCTTTCATTGAGAGAAACATGGAGAAGATTTGAGAGGAGCATGGAGAAAGGAATTTGTAGGGCACACAACAGTTGCAGAGGTGGGAGAAGGAAAAATTACTGCTGAGGTTAGAAGAATTTCACTAATAAAGGGAAGGAAATGTTTCTGAATAAAATTATTTTTTCATTATGGAAATCCATAATTGCAAAAGTGCCATAAAGGAAAAGGAACAATTTCAGCCATAGCTATACCTGAATGCTGTAGATGAGCAAACAAATAGTCTTTCCTCACTGATACGTGTTTGCTTTTAGAGTCCAGTCCACTGGCTTTAATGGTTTTGTACCCTGTTGGTCCCTGCGGAGCCCACACAGTGCTGGGGTTGGGGGCTGGGTTCCAATCTGTTTCTTACTTCTCCAGTGGAGTTATTTACCTATGTCTAATTTACAAGTTCAGTCAGTCATATTTCTGTAAAACCACTGAAGGCAATAGGGTAGTTACAAGGTCGCTGAGGGCATATGCTGACCTACAGTCTTATGAATGGTGATGGTAGGAGACCTGAACTTGACTCTCAGATCCAAACTTGGGTTGGCAGGGAGTTGTTATGAAGAATATCTTTAGAGTTGGAAATAGATCAGATATTTTTCAAGTTGGAAATGCATCCACTGAGACTTAATAAGCACGGAACCCCATGGCAGAGTTTTCAAAGTGGAATGTATTTTTCTAAAAGAAATGTGATGCTGAGGAAAGAGCAGAAATGAGGTGCTTTTCCAGTTAACTCCATGCACTGCCTCCCTACCTATGAATATAGAGCCCATACAGCTGTCATCCCAAAGCTTAGTCCTTCTGTCCTGAATTCTCTTTGTAGTTATATGTTTGAATTACCACTTGGTTCCCTTTCTCTGTAGTTTTCAGCTGAGGTTACCACTACTAAATTAGTAGACAGTGAAATAAGATAATGATAAGGAATTGTGATGGAGCTACAATGCAGCAATGGCAACTTACGTCAAAGTTACTTATTTGAGTGTCTTGTATGGATTCGTTAGCCAATAAACAAGCAAAGACAAACTTCTGAAAATGTGAGGCATTCACATATCCAAGAGTGAGGCACCTGAACTGATTAGGAGTTGAGAAGGAGAGTGTCCTTTGCGTGTACCTGTGTAACACGTAGAGAAATTAAGCGGCTGCTAATTTGGCTTCTGGCATGCTTCCATTTTCATAGATAACTCAATGCCATGGAAGGTGAGAAAAGAAGCCACTTTGCATTAAACACTTAAATTTACCGTGAAAGACTAGCATGCATTGTTTAGGCACTGGGAGTAACCGGCAAATCTGCCAGTTCTTCTCCAGTGTAATTCTGGTCTATGTGCCTGTCCATGTTTGAGTGTCCTTTTACAAAAGGCAAGGAAGGACCCAGACAGACTCAAGTGTTTATAACGAGTCTTTTGAAAGTGAAACTTTTCTTCTAACTTCAAAACAGTGTTGTTCATTAATACCCTAATAAGCCAGTAAATCTCAGGGCATTAAGGTTAGAATTTGAACACCTTTTTAATTCATTCACAATGTTCAAAGCTGCAAGTTTTGCCAATAGCAGAATTACCCAAATAAAGTGTTTGTTCTTCTAACATAATATTTCCAGTTCCATCTCTGTTTTGATTGTGCTTAAGACCATCAATTAGAATAAGAATATGAATAGAAATAATGAATTCATCAGAAAAAAAAGATCTGCATGAGGAAATTTTGTGGCTCATACAGATAAAGGAAATTAGAGTCTATGAGAAAGTAATAGACTTCCTTATTAAAATCTAACCATATAACGTCTTACTTCATAGCAGAGGAAAGCCTAATATGATAAGATTTTTTTTAGCTTCTTTTAATTAACTTTCCATCCTATTAGACTTGATCTGCAGTTAACTTTCATTTCACAGGTATTCATGATTGTTATGCTCCTGTGAATTACTAAACCATGAAGCTCAGACATGATGGTTAATAGCTATGCAAAGTCATATTTTAGTTGATTTTCTAACAATGACCCTAAAATTAACATTTAAATATTTCAGGTAATACAGTAAGCAGTCTTATGGAAAACATATTCAAGTGTATGACTATATATCTTTTTAAATAGCAATTCTGCAGCAATCTGACCTGTCCTGCTCTATGAATATTAACTGTTGGGGTATTTTTAAAAAAAAAAAAACGCACATTTTGAAAGTTAGTGCTCCAACTCTTCTAACAAAGAAAATAATTAAACATTTGTGATAGTGGTGTGATAAATGATCAAAAATTTATAATTTATTAAACGAGTAAAGACAAGCAAACAGCGCTGGGTGTGCCGGGAGCCTCCGCTCAACCAAGACGCACACCGTACATTCTCTGTTTCCGGTTTATATTCCTTTTACTAATACATATTCATAGCTACCAATACATATTCATAGAGTTGCTAATGATGGGCATGTCTTCTTTGGCGCATGCCCTCTTCACCTTTTGGGGTCTTCTCGACTCCCATGTGGTGGTCGGTGGATGAAGTCAGTAGTCTTCCTGGGCTCGCCCTTAGGATGACCCTAGGTTTTACGCGTGCGCTCTAGAGACATCAGCTCTGTTCTTAGGATGACCCTATGCTTAATCACCATGCAGTTAACAAAACCAAAAACAAAACACGGTTTAACGTTCCTTAAGTGGCTTCTGCAGGAAGGCACATTTCCCCAAACGACCCTAGCATTGTTCCATATTGACACGAATCAGGTGAACACATTTCACAGTGGGATACATGTTATCTTGTCATGGTGTGAAGGTAAGGGAGAAAAGATGCCAAGGCCACCTAGCTTACCACTGAGGTAAGCAGAATTAATCAGAAGCAGGTGTCAGTCATCCTGAATTTTTCTGCAAAAGCCCTTAAAGTCTGAATGGACCTGAAGAATTCTGGTGTCCAGCTCCTCAGCTTTATTCATGGACATAATCTTTACCTATGCTTCTGGAATACACCCAAGTATCATCGTTATCATCAATATTAAAGTAGGTTAACTTTTGGAATGAGATCTGTCTCTCTTCTAATCCATTCTGTTATGAAAACAGAGCAAATACCCTTCCCAGCCATTTTCTTGTTATAATGCAACCTCTGATAAACAGCTTAAAGCTTTGGCCTCTGAATCACAGTAGAGTTTATTCCAGTCATTCACTTTGTTGAAGAGGAGGATTCAAACTTGCCTGCAGCAGCTTCTCACCACTGTAATCCTGAACTTTCAAAAGGAAATCTGCAAAAACGACCCCTCTTTATGCTTCTGCACTTCCTAGTTAGTATTAAACTTGCCCATAAAAACAAACAAACAAGAAGTCCTGCCAAAAATCCATCCCAAAATGCCTGAATTGCAGCACTATCCTCTCTTGTCTTTTCCAAATGATAGACAGAACTAGCTCACATGTTGAAAGCTCCTATACAAAGGGCTCCCCTGCAGTGCTTCACAGCTAGATAGTTCATACATTAGTTGGCTCTATTGTATTTCTGATGCAGTTACAAGTGCTGCCTAGTAGAAGAATTGACTTCAAAGCACAGATTAATAGTCATTGCCATTCTGTCTCCAAACACCTCTGCTTGAGGTCTCAAGGGGATTCTGGTGCATTTAAACATTAGTACAATCAAAAGGAAAGAGCATCTCACATCCTCTGAACTGATGTGAGAGAACAACATCTAACATACTGCTCAAAAGGTTGGCATTCCTTTTTTCCTTTTCAGGGGAAGTGTTGTGGCTATATTTATTTATGTTTACTAAATATCAGGATTTCTACCTGGGATTTTCTACCACTTCCCAATGGTAATTTGGTAGAACCTATCAGCAGTCTACTTAGTAGTGATCTTCTCATCGGTAACAGCACATTTTTCCTCTACAGGTAACCAGGTATTATACAAAACTTTAGTGTGGCCAACATCAGCTCATTTTGCTGATGGGGAACTCGGCCTAGCCTTTTCAGCATGGCTGTGAGGCAACCCTTGTATTAATTCTGAGGAATATTTTGGCTTGTTCTTGGCTGAGGAGGAGACTGAAGGGCTTGCCCTCATTTCTGGAGTCCCGAAGACTTCTTGCAGCGTGAGGAAAATTACAGATCAAAAAATTTCTATTAACTCCTGTCTAATTCATTTGAACTGCGGCAGCTGGCACTGAGGTATTTTTCTCTGCATTCTTCAGGGTTTTGTCCAAGCTAGTTAATTCCCCAGGAGCATTTTGTATGGTCAAGATTTAACTTCTGCTGTGGGAACTACCTTTCCTTTTGGCTTGTTTTCTTTCAGTTTTGATATGGGAATAACATTATTCCAAGTTAGTCCACAGCAGAAAGGACATACTTTGACATACAAAATCCAGAGAAGAGTAACGTTATGAGATTGGCTGTGCTGCTGGATAAGCCATCATATGGAAGATGTGCTTGTGAGTCCCTGATTTATCACAGTTTTTTTACGTGAGTTATAATAGGTCACTTCAATTCTTAACTCTTACACGCCAATTATCCTAGGAGTGTATGTAAAAGTGCTCAAACTCAGTAGAAGAAAACACGCAGATACTTATCATGCCCTGTTCAGTAGTGCTGATTAATGAAGGAAATAAGTTTAGGTGTGAAGGCACAGGTAAATGAATCTTGTTCAGAGCCTACTGGAGTAAGCTTCTTCCCAACCATCACACTGTAAATTATCATCCCTCTACATTTTACCAGGAACCGATATTCACAATGCTAAACGGACATTGATATAATTTCCAGGGAAATCGTGTATTGTTTTTAGTTGCAATTCGTCATCATGTCTGTATAGCCCAACTTACCCTTATTCATTAATACCCCTGTTTCCTTCTACAGCTTGTAAAACAAATTTCCTTAGTCCAGTGTGTACACTGTTAAAGGTGTCCTTGTTAAAGGCCTATAGTAGTGCCATTTCCCATGTATGCCCAAGAATAAGCTGCAGCTTCTTCACCGAAGAAACTTATAAAGAAAAATGCTTTAGATCTTGTATGTCTTTCAGAGACATAAGTAATGCCTGGGATGATCCTGGACTATTCAGCCATCCAAGAAGTGGGAAACATTTTGCTTTGTGTGGCTTTGCTTTGCTTTGTTTTGTTTACAGCTCCAAGATAAAAGCACAGCAGCTATTTCTGGATACAAGCTGCAAATGCAGGTGCTTCCCAGCACTGGTTTATGTCTCTAAGAGGAGCAGGAGATACTGAAAGAAGAGGGGTTATTGAGGGAAGAACTAGGATCACTACTTTGCCATCAGAAGAGAAGTTTAAGTTCTTTGCAAGAGAAACTTTTTGACAGTGAATCTACTATGCTTTGGATCCTCCTCTCACAAAGCAAGAGAGGTTCCATCCACTGAGTCACTTGCAGCTGTACCAGCTATAGACTTTGAGAGTGTAATGTGTTTATGCTAGCTGAAGGATGGATTAAATTACTTCGTAGGGCCTTTCAACAGAAATGGCAAATGTAGCCCAGCATTCAAATGGTTAAAAATATTGCACTGAAAATGGGTCCTGTGCACTTCAGTCTCCAGAATTGATGACTTCTTAAAGAATCCAGTGTGAAAAGATATTTATGAGTAATTACATATGAAAGAGGAAGGTCATAGGAATACCTGTTATGTATCAGTTAACTTGTGTGTACAACTCCCACAGAGGATAATGTGGAGTCAATAGTAATGTTACGTACAAAACAGCATTAATGAAATACCAGATCTTCATGTGGTTATGATTTAGCTGCACCTAAGAGAGTATTTTTATGCCAGCCAAGTAGGCACTTTTTCCGTCAAGTGTCTCAGTATGGCATACCCTCCTTACATAGACACACATTTCAGGTGTCCTTTAGGATTTGGACATTCAAATCAGTCCTGAGTCTAAGCACTTCCTAAGTTCTTTAATTTTCCCATGTAATTATCCCTGGTAAGTTTTCTAATACATATGGTTCATACACAGATGATCCCTTAGACAGCCTATTTGAGAGTTGCCTTATGTGTTTCCTGGGTACGTTTTAAAAAAGTGATATTAAATAGTATGACAGTATAAGATTTCTTGTGGTACAACTACCAAGAAGGAATTTGGTAGTCATGCAGTATTCACTCGCATTTGGACAAACTGATGACACGTATTTTTACCTGGCTGCTTCGTAGCTGCCTGTATACACTGAAGAAAGGATGAGACACTAAGATACCCTCCCTGCTCTATGTTTGCGGATAAGCAAAAACTTATGTACGTTTTAGTATACCATAAATACTCAGGAAACATTTGCTGCATAGGTTTAGACCACAGGCAGTAAACTATTCCTCCTCCCACTCAATTACTGGATGGAGCTCTGCTACTGAGTTTGTGAGTATGAGGATCTGGTTTGCGGTTGCAAAATCCCTCAGGATTCGGAAAGAGTTCTTCCCACATGACTGACTTTTAGGATTAAATAAGTTTAGCTTTACATAAAAAAGCCTTAGCTGGGCTGACTACGAGTGCCAATCTTCAGTCTTCCAAAAAACTGTATCAGATCCTTCTCCCAGGACAAAGAGATGGTTGAGTAGAGGTGCATGGGAAGAATGCTTTTAGGCCAGCAATATTGGATGGGGTGCTTAGCACTGGAAGCATCAAAATACTCTTTGGTTTGGAGGAACGTGAAAAGATAATAAGTTTATGGCAAACACCTGAAAACTCTTTACCTTAGAGAGCCGTGGCAGTTTAGCCCTGTGATTTCCTTAGCTGTGATAGCTGTAAATGTGCTTTTGTTTTTGATAGTTTGCTAGCTCATTGCTATAAAGAAGCCCCATTAACTAACTCTTGCAAACAAAAACAAATGGGACAGCATGTGGGACTTTGTCAGTGGTGCTTTTGTAGACATTCTTACTATAAATTACCTTTTTTATTTCTGAGCTTCAGATGTGCCCGTAGGCTTACTATGAGAGAGTTTTTTGCCAGTACAAACAGCTGGTGCAAGGGAAGTGATATAACTACTTTATCTTCTTAGGCTATTCCTATCTCTCTGTGTTTTGTCGTGGACCAGCTAACAAAATACTCTTCTTTTATGGTTTAATTGAGTGCAGATAACCAATGGTAATCACAGGAACAAATTTTTATTCTGGGGGTGGGGGGTGGGGATGAGGGGTTGCCTTGAAAATTAGTATTTTTCTCCTATTAATCTGTAAGCTATTTGTTATTTGTGGTCTGCTAAGCATTCATTTGGCTGGATGTCTGAAAAATACTACTCTGAGAAAGGTTAAAAACATGCAAGAATGAACAGGTTATTTTGGGAGCTACTGCAAACAGGAAGGACCACCTAGAACTACAAAGTTTCCCAGGTTCCTGCCAGAATCCCCCACCTGGCTTCTCTTTCTTGGGACTTAATAACCCCCTCTTCTCCTCATTTTCTTCCATTTTCCCAATACACCAGATAACGACTGAGTTGTGGATAGTCAGAAAAGCCATGCTGCATCTATAGCTCTTAGGAGGGTTTCTTGCTGGATCTAGCATTTCTAGTATTTATATTAGGAAGAGGTAAATTCACCAAGTTTTAAACAGCTGAAGAGGGTGCTTAACCAATTATATGGGGAGGGAGAGAACCAAGACTCTTAGTCCATGTTTCTGTATGTATTTATTTTACGGTGAAATCACTGGAAATTGGGAAGATTCTTCTCTTCCTTAATATTCTAGCGAGAGGAGAAAAAGCTGCCGACACATCTTGAAGCTAAAAGCAGATGCATAGCTAAGAGTACCTTTTTCTCTATTTTGTAGGTAAACATTTTACAGAGAAATGAACACTTTCCAGTTCACTGGAAATTCTCCTTTTGTTTCTTTTCAGTGATACTTTGATAGTATCAGTTGCTTAGAAGTATGTGTCATTAGTATCCTTGCCCAAAGCGTATGGCTTTAAATGACCCTAAAAAGGTGCTGCCTGATATGTGAAGTAAACTTACAAAAGTAACTGCAGTTTGGAAGCCCAGATTATGCAGTGGTGAAATGCATGCTCCCTTTTAGCACTGGAAGTCTTGGGTCCTGTTCTAATTAGGTTAAAGTACAAAAAATTTAAAAAAAAAAAAAAAAAAAAAAAAAGAATTTCCTGGCCTCATCCTTGTTTTGCAATTACAGCACATAAAAATACAGAAAGAAAAATATCCCAAATAAGGAGGGATCCTTGATTAGGCCAGCAGGGAATCCTGAACATTTGAAGTGCATCAACAGTGTAGCTGGACAACTAGGTCAGAAGGAGCAGCTGGTACAGCTGGTTAATAATGAGATATTTCAATAGGGTTGTGTTGCAGTGCACAGAACTCAAATAAGGTGGGGATCAGTATGTTAGGGAAAAGATAAATTATCAGCTTGATGGAGCCTGAGGACTAGACTAGTAGAAGACACAGAAGTTCCAGAGGTTAGCGTGAACCTGGAGACAGTAGTGCAGCCCTAGATCCTAATTTACCATCTATCATCTTGTTCTTTAACATCACAGAAATATGCATTACCTTTGCCAGCAGTATTTTAAAATGCAACTTTAAAACAAAAAATGAGAAAAGACACGTTTATAATCAAAGCTGCTGAGCAAGGGGCTTTTTGTAAAAATATTTCCTTTTTAAAACGTAGATTTTTTCATTTGAAAAAGTTGACTATCTTTGCTCATCCCTTCAAACAAGAAGCTTGTAAGCCTTGATAGTACAGATGCCTCTATTCTGTATCTACTTTAAGTTTTTGAAAGTAAAGGCTGCGGTGGTAATACTTTTTAATCTTTGCTTTTCTGAGGAATAATTTGCTAAACATTAAGTAATAACATATTGTCTGTGTAGCTTCATGTGGAAACATTTAGGATGCAATTTTCAAATTAGTACATCTAGTTTTGACTATTAACAGCTAGATTTTTTTAAAAGAGTAGACAAGATTTGCCTAGCCTCAGCAGAAATTGCTGGACCCAGATTTTCCAAAGAACTCTGCTTCTGTTCAAGCACCTCTGTATTGACCAAGCACAGAAAAAAATTGCTTAGCACCCTTCAAATCCTCTTGTAAATCTAACACCAAGATTTCCTTTGCAAAATCTTGTCATCTCTTTACGTGTCTCTGGCTCCAGTTGTGGTTCTTTAGCTCTTTTGATCTTTCAGGCAGTAAAAGGCTTTTCCAGACCCTCATGCAACAAGTTAGGCATTTATCATCAAATAGGGCATAAGTATTTGCTGGAGTGGCCTGACATAGACTACACAGTTGGCAACCAGACCCATGCCTAACGGTCTGTTTTGCATCAAAGAGAAGACACTCAATTCGAATGTGCTGAAGGCGGATATTTCACTACTCTGAAAATCCAGCTGCAAGTCATGACAAATACTGATTAAAATTCAAAGCTTAAATGCCTCTTTGTGAAACTCCCTAAGTACAATTAAACCAGAGCCTCAGAATCCTGGTAGAAAGTGGTGTCCAGGGACACTAGCCTTGAAACCTTACCAAATAAAAATCTCCACTGAGGTCTGCAAAGGCCTCACTTCTGTCATTTTTTTTTCTATTCCTAGCCAATCTTTTCTGATCCACAAATGAATTCCCCAAATTTCCTATGTAGACCAATGTTTTGCTTCCTGCAACCTGCATGTTATGTCCCTGAGATCACCCTGACCAGGTTTCCTCTTCTTTGGTTGGACCTCTTCCCTTCCTAACATGTTTTGCAAAGGGATGTAGGAGATTGGTCCAGTGCGCTCTTCTAGCAAAGGCATGGTACATTCCAGCTGCAGATGCACTGTGCTGGTAGTCAGCGCAACCTCATCACTTCTGAAGTAGGAGTTAAGAGTCTTTTCATATAAGTCCTCTGAGAACTGCATATTTTTCAGTAAGGTATCTAAAAGCCATCTGGGCTATTTAATTTTTGTGGGTCTATGCTTAATTAACATTTCCCAGAACTAATACTGATCTCCCAGTGGCTTTAGAGGTGCTATTATGCCTCATGTTAATAAGTACCAAAACACCCTACCCGTTTGTTACTGTATTTACACAAAAGTACCCCTGGCCACATCTACAGGGCAAATAGCGCCATTCTTCCCCAAAATTCCAAGCTCAAGATAGCCACCCACTTCCACTGGTTGGTGGCAGTAGCACTTTTATGATGAGTTATGAAATGATCTTGCTGGCATTCCTGATGGAAAGCTAAGGTACATGCAGTGCTTACAGCCTGCTTTTCCCATCTTCTGGAGAGACTAATGATGGACAGGGTCCAAAGCTTTATGTATAACGTTTTCACCCTCCTAAAACATCAGACAGAACAGGTTGTTTTGCTGGGGTCCTGAGTTCCTTCTTAGAAGGAGTCTGATGTCAGGATAATGGTCTTTTTACAAGAAAAATATGGACATCGTATGTGTCGCCTAGGGAATTCAGAGGAAGCCAACTACCCCCCTAGGACATATCATATTTGGGATCCAGTTTTAGTAAAGACTCAGATAGAACTGATTAGTAGTATCTGCTTGAATTTCAAATCCTTTTATAGCATAGGAGAAACTAGTCTCAGTCTTAATGCTAGCAATGGCAGGTTTGCCTATGTAAAATCATACGGCCTTAGTCCCAAATACTGCTAATTGGTGGGCGCCCAGCAGTACCCATGGACAGCACGTCCAAATAACTGCTCACCACTTCAAGTAAACATTCACTACAGCCATAGACTTTTCCAGCATAGCAGAGTGTGTTTATAAGAACTAATTCCTCACCCTTTGCTCAAGCTGATCAGCACTTACAGGAATAAGCCCAGTCTGACTAGACAGAAAAATAAATGCCACTCATTTTGGGAATGCCCTGGAGAGACAGGGCCAGAATAAGGGCTGGAGTCTGGAGTTTTGCGTGTTTGATCTAAATACAAGGTCATAGTCAGGGTGAAAAGTGCGTCCTAACATAGCTTACGATTTCTCCTCACCCTCTTCCCCTTCTGACCTCCCCCAGAAATGTAGAGAACCCGCTGGAATGTGCTTTGCCCTTTCAGGAGAGGCATGGATGTTACAACCCCTGCCCACCCGACCCTCTCCTCTGCCCTCCCACCCTCCAAGTCCTTGCTTGCTGTTCTGTTTTTCTACTTTCCCTAAATGCAACTTACTTTAAGCATGCATTATTATTAACATCCTACAGTAAAATTAAGCTATTATATAACCCATTTGTCGATCTCAGCCAATTTCTTCTATCTTTTTCTATGTCTATTTATGACGTACATCCAGACTGCACGTCCTTTTTTTTCCTCTCCATGTTTATTTTGAAAAGAAGTGATAAAAATAAAAAAGATCTATTAAAAAAAAAAGCAACACAGGAGGGTGGTGGGGTTTTTGGCCAACAACTGAAAACAAATTTAAATGGGAGGGGAGGGAAGGGAAGAGAATCCAATTCTTAACAAAAAAAAAAAAAAAAAAACCAAATGTTGAAAGTGTCCCTAGACTGCTTTGTCTGTTCCTTTCAATGTATGCATCTGGTTCGTTCATCTTTGAAAGTGTGTGGAATAATTTTTTCTTTAAAAATAAAATTTTAAAACCCCACAATTGTTCTTATCTCCCTTCTTCCTGGGAACAAAGTGCTCTTTTTCATTTTTTGCTTTTTTTTTTAGTATATCTCTACATAGTTATATTTTGATGTATTTCTTTTCAATGGTTGAATTTCTATCTTAGATTTGGTTTGTTCCAATCTAATAATGAAAAAAAAAAAAAAAAACAAAAGAGTTATGAATTGTTTTCTGCAATTTTTCCCTCTATTTCCCTCTTTAAATAAGGAACTACTTCACTGGCAGAGTCCTACAGCTGTATTTTTGAGATTCTTCAGAGAATCTGAATATAAAAGCAATCTAATTTGAAAGCGGGGAAGGGGTGTGCCAACACAGTCATTACATTCAAAACAGTGATTTGATGTGCTCAAGAAATGATTGTCTCAAATTATTGAGAATACTGGTGTCAATTTGATGGACTTCAGAAAAGATGATTCTTAGAAGAAGGAGGCTGTGGGTAGCTACAGATGAAGTTGTTCTAATTCCAATGCATAAAACTAGTTTCCTTGGTTTTTTGTTTTACTCTCTGGTTATTATTATTATTAATTAATTATTATTATTATTAGTTTATGTATTTTTACTGCTATTTTTAGTAGGGAAAAGTCTTAACTGTTTTTATAATTTGAGAACCTTTAATGAAAATGTAAATATTAATATTATAATTATTAATTTTTTGTAACTTGCATGTTGAAGAAGTTGCAGCTTAGGGTTTGTGAGATTGTCAATGTTAGAGTTCTGTTCTTTCTTTTTGTTGATGGGCATGAATATGCTCATTTGTTTTTGTATATTGCCCATCCCTTCCTTACAGCCAGAAGCTCTAATGCTGCTAGATCACTCCGTACCGCCCTTACATGGACATGGCAACTGACTTACACATTCACTCCCATCATCTTCATCTCCTGTGTAGTACACTCATAGATTTTTACACTCCCACTCCATCCACCCTAGGCATTTTTTCTTCCCATAAGTTCCCCTCCACCACCCCTTTCTTTAGCATTGTTAAAATTTTATGTGCAGTCATCCATTCCTTAAAACACACACACAAAAATTATAGAAAAAAAGAAAATGTTTAAAAAAATATATATCAAATTGACCAAAAAGGCAAAAAAGCAACAAACTTTGCTTTTCAAAAAACATTATATATGTAGATATGCAAACAAGCAAAAGTAAATTCTATAAAGTGTACAGGATTTTTCAACTGTAATATGCCAACAACAACTTTACATAAGATAAAAAAATACAACCAAAAACAGCAGAAAAAAAACAAGTTCAAATTTGTTAAGGTGCAAGATTTTTTTCTTTTCATGTTATGTGGTGTGGATGTATGTGTTGTTGCCTCCCTGTATCGCCCTTTGTTGTAAAACAATTATATTAAAAAAGAAATAATAAACATTTTGCTAAAAAAGTTTTTAAGAAACAACAATGAAAAAAAGCAAGTTACAAGAATGTGGCAATGCTACTTGTCCAAGAGCATTCTTACACAACTTTCTTTTGTAAATTTTTCCTTTCATGCCAAAAAACATGCGGGCAATTTGTTGATGTAAGTTGACTGTTATGAAATCAATGTGGTATGCTTTCTAAATATTTTTATGTATTTTTGATGACTTTTTTTTAAGGAAATAATTTTTTTGATTTTCATGATTTTTTTTCAGTTCTCGTAGGTTTTAATCTTTCTTTTGCTGATAAAATGAATGACTTGTTATGTTTTTCCTTTTTCTGACCTTGTTGCTGTGGCATTTTTTATTTTCTAGTATATGGTTTTGTTTTATGAAAAATGTATAAGTTTATTTTTTATTTTTGAATCACTTTGTATTTGCCTTTATGTTATGTGCTCTTTGTATATTGTCGATTACCAGATTGTATTGTGCATAGGAGGGGGTGAAGGAGCCTGTGGTACTTTGCTCCTATTCTTTCTCGGTCCCTCTCTAGAGCTTTCTTTCCCCTTTCCCTTTCCCGAAATGAATCACCAGTAATCCTACGTTCTTTCACGCTACTTAAATGTAGCCTGGCGGTATAGCCTTTGTGTCAAGTAAAAAACAATGAGACTTGAGCATTTTGGTAGCTCTCAGTCTTCTTACTGCAGCTCTACATCATTCCTACTTTGTTCCCATGAAAGTGTTTTATTTCTATCAATTTTCTTCGTTGCTGATAACCTACCTGATGTCCCGTCTAAATGATACTCTCAAGTGTACTCTTACCAGGTAAATGCACCCATCATACTATGACTAGTATCAGGCTTGTTAATATCATCAAGAAATGATACCTTTGGCAGACAATTCCCTACTGAAACTCACATCCTGAACCTCTAGAATTTCCTTACTTCAAAAGAGATTTGGATTGATTTATTTAAAAAACAATAAGTAAAAGTAAGAAAAAGCTGTACTTCCTTATAACCACATATGTTTTCACCATTCCTGCATAGTAATTCTGTGCTCGGTAGGTATCTTAGGTTCAACCATCAAGTCCCTTGAACAGCTGATGCTGAAAACAGAACAAATAATTATGCTGAGTAGGAAGGCGTCACCAATTAATCATAAAAGTTTAAAATAGTGATGGAAGATGGAAGAGGGCATGTTTCAATTGGTTCAGAGCAGTTCAGTGTCTGGGCACCGAAATACCTGGTTTTGCTCTAGAATTCTGCCTGCAGACATGATGTCAGGTCCTCTCTGGAAGGTATTAATATCTGTTTCACTGAAACGGCACAAAGGTGACCAAGAATTACAGCAATGAAACACATCCCAGCATTAACATGGGATTCATGACCTCTCAAACTCTGTACCTTCCTGTTGCTCATAAGCCACGTATTAGGAAGCAATGCAATAACTAATTTCTTTTCATATAATAAAAACCAACTCCGCCAGATGAAGTACAGTTTTATCTAATCACTTTGAGGACTATATATTCTTTGAAAGGAAAAGGAGATATTTGAGATGAAAAGTTGAGGTATTCCATTGTGGAGATGATGTTTTTCTCTCTACTACTGGCTGTCAATTGCAATTAAATCAGACTGCAAAAAGCAGAAAATATTAAGAATGTTCATCTCCTAGGTTTTGTGTTAGCATCATCTTTCTTATGAATCGGGGACTATGTTCTGAATAATTTCCCCTTTTTATCCTCAGAGGACTCAAAACAGAATTAACTAAAACACCATTAGACTGAAATTTATTAACTCAGTCATTTAATGAAGAATTATTGTGTTGATACAGAAGGGAAAAAAGGTAAGGAATTATTTTCTGTGGCAAGTATTTCATACTGAAAGTGGAGTTAAACTTCAGAGGAACAGTATAAGAGTAAAATGAAAACGACAAATTTTGGATGCAGAATTTCAAGTGCCAGCACAAATGGATGAGTTGTGCAGCCTTTATGGATGGCATTTAAAAGCTCTTCAGCTACAGCTGGAAAAGAGAGAGATGATAAGGGTGTGTCCCTTATAGTCATCAGGAGAAGACGAATCTTTCAGGCTTTGTGTGCCTTTTGTCCTGCATCAGTTTGATGCCTGAGACTCCAGTGAAGTAGTTGTGGCTCTAAAGATGAAAGCTGGCGGCTTCTACAGTTTTTCAGGTTGGTTTTTTGTCTTTCTTTTTGTGCCCTTTGCATTCATGACTCGCCCACAACATCCTCACAGTTCATAAGGCTTCTATTAAATTTTTAACACTCTGTCTTTTCCAGTGGCAGAGAACTCTTACTGGAGATCAGCCCCAGAGGTATGAATTATGTATCTATAAATACGCTCATAAAGCAAAAATCAGGGCAGCTCCAAGGCTAAAGTAGACCTTTTATATCCCAAATGATCTTGGTAGTTTAAAGAAAAGCACAACTCCTTGAGAACAGTATATGTGCTAAATTTAAAGGCTAACTTTTAAGGAATATATGCACACTGTGTTTGCTTCATGGAATGAGAAGGCAAGCAGAGCACTGGGCTGCTCAGTAAAAGGTTTCCAACCTCACAGACCTCAGTTCTCTCAGTGCTTCTTCCAGTTTGCTGTTCAGTAATTTTTTGCAACTATACTGTTGATGGGCAAACTAATTTTGCATCTATGTCACTGCAGAGGAAACCGTTATATCTGTTTCCCTTTTCTTTAATTCTTTGGCATTGTGTTGTCAACAGAAGCTTTTAAAAAAACACATTCCTGTTTGGAAAACATCCATTCCCTGCTTAGGTGAGAAAGCACAGAGTAGGTGAAAAATAAATCTGGAAAATCCTTGTGAAATCTTTGGATCGCTAAAGTAATCCTGAACTTGCAGCACACCAATGAACACTGTTAACTGGTGCTTAACAGCCAACAGAAAGAAAGGGAAGGAAACCTCTAACTACCAGGAAACTGCCCATGTCATCCACAAACATAATCTCCACAAACATAATCTAAGTCTCATATGAAGATTTCTTTTGAAGCCATGGCCCAAACTGGGTGGCAACCTTGCCATTTTGTTTTAAGCACAAAACAGTTTGGAAGTTAAAACTGTAAGTTTTATTCAAGGCTGCAAAGCATTAATTTTGTGATTGAAAAAATGGTAGATACTGTGAGAAAATAAAAACTTCAGATAGGAAAATACAAACATAAAACCTGTCTCAAGTGTGTTTCCCTTCCAAATTGTCATGTAAGTTTTTTCAGGGGCTCCTCTTTAGCTTTTTCTAGAGATCCAAATCTCTAAATCACTTGCCTCCACAGCAAACCTTTCAGGATCCAAGCCCCACCTAAGATATTCTTGGCAACCAAGTGGCCCTTTGTCTTTTAAATCTTTCAGTGCTTGCCTTTAAACCAGCTTGGGGCCCTGGGCAAGAGGCACCACTTCTCCATCAAAGGACCACTGGCTCATTTTGTGAAAGATGATTCTCCCTACACGCACACTTATCTGCTTGTCATCAGACTCCCTCTTGTGTCTCTTACGAGTAGAAATGTAGTACCAGTACCAAAGTTGTTTGCAGGTATGATGTGAAAGTTTTTACTTGCTCCCCTCCATGGATGTTGGTGATCACATTTCTCACACTTTCCTGGGAGCTTTTCAGAATTTACATTCCCTGTTATCCTTAAATAACACATTTCTTTTAGACTGAGTGGCATTTTTATCACACCATTTTAAAGGATGTTTTAACTCCTCTATAAATCACATACCCCAAGAAGTATTCATTGTGCTTGCATCCTGTTAGACCTACAACTTCTACCTTGCTGTGAATTTTGCATAGATGCCTAACATACCGATAAAACAGAAGCCAGATTTGACACCTAGAGTGCTTTTTCTGAGTTACCTTCTCCTACGCAGCTTTTTTTCAGTTTCACAGTTTCTTCCATTACAGACATAAAGAAAAATGAAAGATTCAAAGCATTATTACCACTCTTAAAGCCATCTCCCCAAAAGTATGTTGTCTTAAGTAAATGTAACAAATGACCCCCTTGATGGAGAAATGATTCCTAATGAAGGACCTTTAACAGTCTATTTCTACACAAGCAAATATAGTATGGATCATTGGACAATTTGGAATGAAACTAGAGATGAGATTAAATAATTGTATGGGAAATCAAAGTTAATCCCATCTTCCTGGTATGAAAGTTGTTTCTATTCTGACATACGTTGCGAGATTAAAACTTTGTAAAACTCATTCCTGATTCTGTCCTATTGTCTTCCACCCAACAGACTTGCTGGAATCAAAGCGCTCCAATCTGCTCTCCATCACTTATGTGACACCCCACTTACCATAGCAAATCTATCAACTTTTCTTAACTTTTCAGGAAGACCATGATCGGTTTTATAGTTGCAGTAGTCTTGATCATTGGCTCATGTCCTCGTCAGCAACAAAACCTGTAGAACTATGACCTAGTTTTAAAGGCAAGGGTTACTGGGGCAAAAGAAATGTCTTCATAGTAAATGTAACATATTTCTGATTCCTTCAGGAAAAATAATTATTAATAGGACCAGAAAAATTTCTCTTTGGAAGGAAACTACCCAAAATATTACCCCAGTGGGTGGCAGATCAACTGCATGCTGATACTGTGTGCCAGTATAATACATTTTAATAACAAAGGCACTTCAAAGCTCTCAATGAGCAATTAAAAGCTATGAAAATGTTTGGGTTTTTTTTCCAGTTGAGTGTCACAGATGGTGAATGAAAATCATAGATTAATACCACTTTTTAACAGTAAAACACTGATCTTAAAAAATCATTTAAAGGGACACTACTTATCCCTGACTTTCTGGAACTTAAATTCCCCACTCATGCAATTTGATCTAATGCACACTTAAATGCTATTATTTGTATTCATTTTTTACCAGACTCACAGATGATCTTTCCCTCAGAGGCGTACTCCAAGTTTATCCTGAGACCACCTGTTTGCGTAGATTATAGGTGCCCTACTCTAGCTATGGATAGGGCTTCTGGACAAATATAAATCACATTACATGCTCTAGTTTCTACATTGCACAGAAAACAGCTCAGATGCCTGAGCACAGAATGCCGTGTAGCCATTTGGCAGACTAGCCTTTCTGATCTTTACATAATTTTTTGAAGACATGTAGTTTGAAGAGATTGGCATTATTTTACGCATACGATACTTATTTCTTCATCCTCTATGCAGTAACAAAAGCAGTATAAATGTACTGAGGAAGATCAGAAAACTAAACAACATATTCAAATTGGCCCTTTGTATCTTAACTTAAAACTAACTTTGCATGCAAGTATGCAAAGTACCACATTTCTTATTTTGGCCTAATTTCTACCCTGGTACCTCTGAGATAAATCTGCTTCAATTGATTAAAATGTGTCACTACTTAGTTTCTCATTAAGGATAAGAATAAGCCATATTGCTAGTTCAGCTATCCAGATTTAATCAAACTGTTAAGTACCTTTTTTCAGCATATTGCTATCTTCAATATGTAATTTGTTCAAATATATTGCTCTCCAAATACATTTAGAAGGGATTATGATTTTATACCATATTCTTTATAGAACTCCCATGGACATTACTGGCAATATTCAATGGGAAATAAGTGCATGTAACATATAGTGTAGATAGGAGAGAGCAGAATTTTGACCCTGATCCCGTTCAGCATTGTAACAATGCCAAACTGCTCATTAGCAGTTATTAATACATAAGTAAAAGCCAAAATTATTTATTTAGAAGCTAAAATTCCTTTTGCGTATCTTTCCTTAAGTAATAGTGAGTGTAAAACAAAATTTCCCGTGCATTAGAAATACTTCTTACTGAGCTGCACTCCTTCCAACAAATCTGGATGACTACTCATGGTGTCAGATGAACTTTCAGAAGCAATATGGCTCACCCTAAAAAAGTGTCGGTGACCTGTGTGTCAGCAGAAAACTATGCAATCTGAACCAAATTAATTAGATAAACTAATTATGCCTCCACATCAGAATAAAACAGCAGAGTGTTAATTACCCATAGGCTCAAAAGTAGCACAGTCATGTTACAATATATAGCCAAAACAGGACTACTACGCTGCAAGTAGCAATATTGCTGCTCAGAAACCAAATCTTAGAAATGATGCACTGATTTTCTTGTTTCAGCTGCAGGTTATGCTGTGGTAAGGTATAAAAGCTATAGCTATAGCTTTGTTGTTCTACTTCAAGAGTAAACTGTAAGTCCACCTCAATTTTAGTCCTCTGTAGGCAGGTAGCCATCATGTTAGTAAACAGTAGCACTGATCACAGCTGTCTGCGTATCAAGAAGTAACAGTAGGCGTGAAGACAACATCTGCAGTACACTCCTGGGCTCAAGTGCTAATTTGGGTCATCAGAGTCCTTATTCAGTTATATCATCAATCACAATAAAGTCTATCTTAATTTTTAATCAAATTATAGTAAAATAATATCGAGAAGAACCGAGGATGAAGATAGCATGGCATTAGTAGCCCAAAAAAAGGCAAGGAAAGGGATATCCCTGGTGTTGAATGGAATGGTAAAGAAAGATTTAAAAGAGATGAACAAGCATTGAGTAGAGCTCTGTACCTTCACGGACCCCAGTAAGTACTTAGTTCTTATTCCATCCCTCACTTTCATGAACTTTCCCACAATTTAAAAACCAGGCAACAATCAAGAAGAAATGGATGAATGGAAAAGGCCTTAGGAAAAGGCCTTATAAACTGCTATGGCAGGTGAGCAGACTTGAACAGCGGAGAAGAAATACCAATGTTATTTTAAATGTTTTTTCTTCCTCGGATGAGGAAAACCTGGTAAGATAAGTGGTAAAATCCGTCTAGGAGAACATTGCTCTATGGAAGTGTAAAAGAATTAATTTCAAACACTAGCAAAAATTGATGTCCACAGAGTCACTTGAGAGTATCTTCAAAAATGAAAAACTTTGGGTCCCCACAAATTCAGAGTGTTTCACTGTACATACCTAACATCATAGGTTAAAAGAGGGAGGAATTAGAACATGCAGTTTACCAACATCAAAGCAGGGTGGGAGGGAAGAATGAAAAGCACCCCCAAGAAAATATGTTGGCAGTATAGTTAGGGTGAGAAACCTGATCCCTGACACTTTTTTGTAATGCCCAAATCCTCTCTCACCCTTGAGTTAAGTGAATTGAAAATGGTGCATTGTGTCATTAAAATGTACTAATCTTCTTTTTTTTCTCTTTTCCATCCCAGGAGGTGAATTAGTTATCCCTCTACTTGTAGAAGACCCTTTAGATATCCCTCCTATTGCTACTCGTGCACCTTTCATTACACTTCCCCCTACCTTTCGCCCCCTCCTCACCATTATTGAGACCACCAAAGATTCCCTGTCCATGACCTCTGAGGCGGGGTTACCTTGCTTGTCGGACCAAGGCAGCGATGGTTGTGATGATGATGGCTTGGTGATATCTGGGTATGGCTCAGGGGAAACCTTTGACTCTAACCTACCCCCTACCGATGATGAAGATTTTTACACCACCTTCTCCTTGGTAACAGATAAGAGTCTTTCCACTTCAATCTTCGAAGGTGGCTACAAAGCACACGCACCCAAGTGGGAATCCAAGGACTTTAGACCTAACAAAGTCTCCGAAACTGGTAGGACTACTACCACGTCTTTGTCCCCTGAGCTGATCCGCTCCACAGCTTCGTCCTCGACTGGGATGGTGCCCAAATTGCCAGCCGGCAAAATGAATAACCGTGAGCTCAAACCCCAGCCTGACATAGTCTTGCTTCCGTTGCCCACTGCCTATGAGCTAGACAGCACAAAGCTGAAGAGCCCGCTAATCACTTCCCCCATGTTCCGTAATGTGCCCACAGCAAACCCCACGGAGCCAGGAATCAGACGGGTTCCGGGGGCCTCAGAGGTGGTCCGCGAGTCGAGCAGCACAACGGGGATGGTCGTCGGCATTGTGGCTGCTGCTGCCCTCTGCATCCTCATCCTCCTGTACGCCATGTACAAGTACAGGAACAGGGACGAGGGGTCCTATCAGGTGGACGAGACGCGGAACTACATCAGCAACTCAGCCCAGAGCAACGGCACGCTCGTGAAGGAGAAACAGCAGAGCTCAAAGAGCGGCCACAAGAAACAGAAAAACAAGGACAAAGAGTATTATGTGTAAAAAAGAATACTTATTTATATATAAATATATAAATACTTAATGAGATTTAACTGAAATATCAGAACCATTGCAGCGAACGAGATTGGGAGATATCGTTTGTGGGAAAAAGTATTGGGAAAAAATGTTTCAGCAGTGACTGTTAATGTCTCAGTCATCGCTTGGAGTCAGCAAACTCTGCCCTAATGTATTATAAAGCACACTTAGTGTTCTGGAGATGGCGCGCACAGCTCTGCCCTGTTAGTGAACTTGGACGTCTCCAAATCTCCTCCTCCGCTGAACTTTCTGCAAAGGTAGAAGACTTCATGGCTTACTTGTTTCATATCTCCAAGTGAGTCTTTAACAATGTTCGTGAGCCCTGACTGTATCGATAATTTTTCAGTTTACTTATTAAAAAAAAAAAAAAAAAAAAAGGAAGGAAAAAGAAAAAATGCAAACATTATTAAACAACAAAAAAAAATACTGAACAAACTGATCTGGCCGTGTCCAGCATACATATAATTTTTCGAGATTGGAGGAGGGGAATAAATGATTTTGGAGATTGTTGGTCTTTTAGTTTGGTTTGGTTTGGTTTCTTGGGTTGTTTTTTGTTTGGGTTTTTTTTGGTTACTTTTGGGTGTGGGAGGGAAGGGTGGAGAGGAACGGTGTGGGGGGTGAACCAGGACGTGAGTTGAGAAGAAATCTCGGAAAAAAAGTAATCCATACTAAATAAAGAGAGACTATTGCCATATATGAACTCAAAAGCTACCCATGGTGTTTACTCTGCATATCTGGTCGTGTTGTCTCTAGAATCCGTCGTCTTGCAGTAAGTTGTTTGCTAACAACGCAGTGGAAGTGTCTGATGGGTGGTGCTGAAGAAAATTATCATGGAAAGCTGGTTCCCTTGGATCTGGCTCCAGTATTTGCAATTGAACTGAAGAATAGATGGGTTTGGGTCTGTTCTGATCAGTCATTGGCTTTATTTGAGAATCTCACTTAGTGTGCATTAGCCCAGCCAAACCATGGTTAAAGGGATTTGAAGATTACAATAAGAATGCTTCAAAAATGGTTAGCCATTCTGAGCTGAATATACCATGCAAAAATAAAGGAGCCTTCCTCTGGGTTCTGGTTCTGTGACTGATTGCAATGCATGCAAAAAATAATAATAAATCAGTTTAATAAAGAGATCAGAAAGACACCACTGGAGTTCAACTTGTGACAAGACCCATAAATGTCAGAAAAGCTAAACACTTGTAAAAGAATGCAAAATACATAGTTTTTTTGACATAAAACTGTTTTTCATATGTAATATTTTAATTTTGTAGCTTGACATTTCAGATCATCTCTGTCTTTCCATTTGCCCTATTCTCCCTTTTCCTTCTCTTTTATATAAAAGAAAATAAATAAAGCTGCTGTGACACACAAAAAATAATAAAGAAAAAGGAATTTAATAATATAATATATATATATACACACAGATATATTTATCATGGTATGTTTGATGGGACGACTGGAACAGAAGTTCTGTTATGGTCTTAACGTGGAATGAGAATGTTCTTGAAGAACGAAGTAAAATGAAACAGACAACAAAAACAAACATTAAAATGTGAAGAGAGTGTGTGTTTTAGCTTTGTCACAGTTACCTGTGTCAAAAAAAAAATCTGAAATTTTGTTTACATATTTTACTACTATTTTTTTTGCTAGTATAATTTCTATATGGATACCCTGATGGTGTATATACTGTTTTATGGTTAAATTGGGACTGTCTTTTGTTTTTATTTAACTTATTTAATTTGGTTGTTTGGCTTCTACATTTTCCCAGTTATTGTGAAAAGGATTATCTTACTGTACAGAACAATAGCCAGGTGGTTTGACGGCCATGCCTATCATGTGCAAAAAAGCAAATAAGGGAGAGAGAGACAGAGAGGAAAAAAACAAAAACCAAGATGGATTGAGAACTCTGGAATATCAGAAATGTACACTTTTTCTGTATACAGATGAAAACTAATCAGCCGTTTAGGTTTAGAAATCTACTCTTGCTGGTGTTTATAAGTCGCATGAATATTTGACTTTGAAGAAGTGTCATCAAATACACACACGCACATGGGAACTTAAATTCAAAAAAAACAGCCTTCTCAAACATTTAGAGAAGACGCTTTCATGCTAACAAATATTTTCAGTGCGTGTATGTGTGCGTGTGTGTGGTGCGTGTGCGTGCGAGGTTGAGCTTTTTTTTCCTTTTTTATTTTTTATACTAAAAAGAAAAAAAAGACAGGTTTTAAAAAGGTATGAAAGCACGATTTTAGATGACTTAACTGGCCGAAACTATATAAAGTTGATTATATCTTGATGTCTGTAAAAGATTGCTGTTCTTGGAGTCTTGGAGTCTTGTGAAATGATTTCCTGCTTTCTTTCTTCCTTTCCTTTTTGCTTTCCTTTTTTAAGTTAAGGGAAAAAAGATTTACATTTTCCTTTTTTTGTGTAAGTTTCTATTGGACAGTTTTTGGGAACATGTGCATTTCTGTATGTGGGCTTCTACCATATCCCTGTTGCTTTATGGACAACCTTAAGAATTTTTATTTGAGTTATTGTGATGTTATTGCTTTTTTTCCCTTTCTTTTTCTTCTTCCTTTTTGATTCTTTTTCTTTTCTTATTTGCATTTTGTTTAAAGATATGCTTAGCAATAAAATGTTCTTCCCAAAGCCCTGGATGTTGCTGGGTTTTTATTTGCAAAAGACTCAGGGAAATTCCAGACCTTTAAAGGTGAAAAGTAGTCTGTGAAGCAGGTATCCCCCATCCCACGGGAGTGTCTAGCCATCAGATTACAGAATCATGTTCGTGTTTGCATTTTCTCCTTAGTCCAGTGCATCTGAATTCTTTCCTTTGCAGGGACATAAATTCAACCTGAATGTGGGGTCTACCTCATACCACTCCCAAGCCCATGTCTTCTGCCACCACCTCAGTGGGGTAAAGAGTAGTTTTCTGGAATATGGTTTTCAGTGACCTCAGATAAAAGCATACCTAGGACATTGACTTAGTATGCCCTTTCTAATGTGCTGCCTGTTTTCAGTCTCCCCTCAAAGTGTGTAGCTCTTCCCATGACATTTATGGGATTCTGGATTCCTCTTCTGTGGCTAGGAGTCTATGTTTGATGTGCTGCAGCAGCTGAATCCTTTCGGGGTTTTGGCTAGCCAATTTGATACAGAAAAGTGTTCACGTCATTTTATCTAACTTAGGTCCTTTGAATTTATCTATGATGTTCCACGCACTACTTAAGGAACATAGTTTACTTACTTTGGGTGCTATGGATCAGACTTAGGTACCTAAAGTAGATGGTTTGAGTGCTCACTTCCTTCCAGGTAGGCTCTGAGGCTCCCAAACCCCTGATCGCTTGTTGGGGTTGTCCTACTGGGCATTATAGTCTATTATGATTCTGGCCATCATGCAAAATTGCCAATATCCTGTCTTTCTTTAGCGAGTTGTGCAGAACTTCAGTTCGCAGTAGTAGGTTTTTTCAAACTGGATCTTCCCAAGCTACCTGCAAGACTTGACTTTTTAGAGGCGTCTGGAGGTCAGCCAAACAAGTGTTTCACAGACCTTTCCTTTTTCAGCCAAGGATAACCTCACCTCCTCCCTCCCCCCCTTTTTTTTTTTGTCCTAGGCAGAATCCACAGCTCTTCTGAGCAGTGTTTTCCACAGGTTTCATTTACAACCGAATTAGACTCAGGATAAACTGATTGTTCAGGTATTCCCTGTGATTTTCTACATTGTTTTTGCTCACATGCTTGCATGGGTGAGAATATGTATGTGTATGTATATGTGAGGTTTTTTTAATATTACTGTTTTCAATTCTTTTGTGAATCATGTTCTGACACCCTACAGATCCTCACAAGTCTCAGACCCACAGGTTCTGGTCTAAACTCCACTCTCGTTTGCCTCCCAAAATCATGAAATTCCTGGGTGATGATTGGTGCCTAATATTCCCAGTACTAAGGCAGTCAGCTGGTATGTGGGACATCTAGGCCTGAGCTTCATTGTCTCTTCTAATATTGCAGAAAATTTCCTTATCACCAAGCAGCTGGTGTTCTGAGAAAAGCATTTTTTTTTCTCAGTGCTTTTCTTGAAACCTGTTATACTTCATATCATTATGAAATATTATGTGAAGCAAGAATTATCAACCTGATTTACCCTGACCCTCTGGCTATAGTCACTCTTTTTTCATTTGCTGTCACCTAATGACCATTTTATTACTTAGGCTAAATGAAAGTGACAGAAAGGAGATTTCTTTGTTGCCTAAAAGGCTTGGGATTATTGTATGTCTTTGGCTGATCACAGAATCATAGAATTGTTGGGGTTGTAAGGGACCTCTGGAGATCATCTAGTCCAAGCACTACCTCCCCAAAGAAGGGTCAGCTACAGTGAGTTGCCCAGGACTGTGTCCAGTCAGGTTATGAATATCTCCACGTGTAAACTGCACAACCTCTCTGGGCAAAGTGTTCCAGTGTGACCATCCTCATTGTAAACAATTTTTGTTGTGGTTAGATGAAATTTAAAGTTTCTGAATTTGTGCCTGTTCCCTCTTACCCTTTTTCTGGGTACCAATGAGAAGAGCCTGGCTCCCTCTTCTTTACAGTCTTCCTTCAGGTGTTTATACTTATTGATAAGATTCCCCATAACCCTTCCCTTCTCCAGGCTAAGCAGTCCTAGCTCTCTCAGCCTCTCCTTGTACAACAGATGCTCCAATCCCTTATTCACCTTCATGGCCCTTTGCTGGACTCACTCCAGTATCTGCAAAGTCTGGAGCAGATACAATTGCCTTACCACCATTACCGAGCTAGGGATATAGCTCTTCTCAAGGTCCAGGGCTTGGTAGCTGCTCCTCTTTTCAGCATTTTCTACTGGTAAGCAACATCCCACTTACTGTATCACTTCTTGAAGATCCCTGTCTTAGATGCTTAGTTCTGCTCTTCCCAGAACTGTTCCCAGCACATCGCTGCTTATTCCACAGTTGCAGAGGTTCTTTACAAGTGCTGAGACAAGTCACAAAGATCTGAGCACTGATGGGCTCTTGCCTTCCCAGTCCTGGTGTTGCAGGAAAGGACTAACGAGGAACAGTTTTGATGCTGGTTCCTTTTCCAGATATTTCTGTCCATGCCTATGGGCTGGGAGGGAAGGGCAGAGATGCTGATCTCATCTGTAGTTGCCGTACCTGGCTGCTTTTCTTCCCCAAGAACTGAGAAAATATTGATCAGACAGTTTTGTGAGAAAGATTAAAAAACAAATAACCCTCACCCTCAATTCCATAGTGGAAGTATCTTCAGTCATAAGGTGGTGATGACTCCCAAGGAAGGCAAAGACATGAGTTATAATTAATCGATGTGACGATACTTAAAGCTAAAGCTAAAGCTAAGCATGTTACTTTTACGGAGATGTAGTTTTTAACGCTATCAGTCTGGAAGGGGCACGCAAGATCACAAAGTCCTGTCAAGTGCCCTATGAGCACATACAGGTACATGCAGCTGTTCCCATTTTGTCATACATCATCCTTACCTGCCAAGGTTGGCACTGGCTCCTTAGATGATGTTTATCATATGGTAGAACAAATCACTGCTTTTCCCTCCCCACATGCAAGTGGTGACAAAGAGATGGAAAGGCAACAAGACTTGCCTTCCAGGTGTCAGCACCACATTATATTCTTGGGTGAGCAGAGACACTAGCACAAGAAGAAGGACTATTGCCTGCTGTTTGGCTCCCTGGATGGGACCCTGGCTGGGCTCTGAGAACACATTTGCCAAGGTGGTACTGAAGTATTGCAACCAGGGGTGTCATGATAAACGCAGGAGGCTGGGGAGCGACGTCTTGACTGACTCTTACTCATTGGAGAAAGTTTCCCCACAGTAGCAACATTTGTTGGGTTATTTGAGAAACAATATTAAAACCTCTTATTCAATCTGGTAAAACACTGCCTTACATATAGCACGCTGTCACACTCTGGTTTCTCTTCAGACCATACACGTTGCACAGTGCGATATCTCCTGTCTGTCCCCAAATGTTCCTGGTAACTTTGTTTCTCTGAAGATCCTGTTCATGTTGTCTTTCACAGACCAGAAAATACAGTGCCATTCAAGGTAAATTTTCAGTAAATGTTTGGTCTGCAGGGATTCCATGTTTATAATTTGGGCACATGGATTGCATGAGAGAGGAACAGAGGACACACATGCAAGAGATTATGTTGGACTGTATATAGCTTGGAAAGGGCTTAATTTTTAAAGGTATTAAGGTGGCTAATTCTTATTGAAATCAGGGGAAATCAGCTACATAAATACCTTTAAAAATTGAGGCCATTTCAGTGTAATAGTCAGATAAATTTAATTTGCTAGTGTTAATTGCTTGGGCTTTTGCAGTACCAAATGGTGTGGGCAAATGGTAAACAAGGTTCCTCTCTCTCTCCCTTACATGAGGTTTACAGAACTCACCTGCCTTCAGAGTGGGAGTCAAAACAAGAGATAGCTCAGGTCTGCTGTAAGTTACATGGAGAGAAGTACACTTCAACATGCTAGGACGGCGCTGCATGGGCATGTTGTTTCCTTAAATTCAATTGTAGCAGACAAAAAAAAAGTCGCACATGGTTCCATACCTTGTACAAACCCAACAGATACACAAAGTTGTACTCCTCCCACCAAGCACGACTTGAAACCACTCAGCAAGAGTTTTCATTTACCACCCCATTCATCTCTTTTGCCTGCCTGTTCACAGAAGACAACCAAGGGGCAATGTCTACACGGAGTTGGCAAAATCCTGAGAAAGCAGCTGGGAAAAACTTAGGCACATGTTTCTTCAGTGGCTTGTAAGCCAGGCACTATGCCTAACAGCTTTGGCTGGTGCACATGGAAAATTAAACTCACTGGGAAAGATTTTTCAAAAAATATAGATATATTTAATAATGCTGCCAAAGCCTTTGGAACATTATGAAAAAAGTCACTCAGAGAGTATTTGGACTTCAAGAGTTGTTACATAAAGTGTTAAAACACTGGACCACAAAGCAGGACTGGATTGCACTATGGAAACAAAAGTGGAAATCGGAAAAGCGAAGGCCCTGAAAACCGTCAGTAACGGTATCTGAATGACTTCCTTGGTTCAGATGGTCCTTCAGAGTTCTCAGTCTTATAGCTTGGCCAGAAACGTATAGTTGGTACTAACAAGTGGTGGTAAGAGCAAGTCTTTAGCAGAGTGGGGAAACAGGTAAATGGAAGGATCATTCACAGGGTGATAAGGAACCCCCTTCTGAGGAACAGTTTCCAAGGACTATGCGTAAGAGCAAATGAAGAGAGCGAGACAGAGCCTGCATGCCGCCCACAGCAGTGCACCCAGTAAAGCAGCAGGTCAACAGTATTTTGATTTCCAAAGCCAAGAATGCAGTAGCTGAGCTGTGCCAGGACTAAGAGTGTTTATGTAACTTGAACCAAGCCCTTTTCTCCACATCCATTTTGAACTACAGTTTACTCGCACCACTGTTTTCTCCCACAGAATCCCAACCTTACCCAGGCATGAGGAGCAGGACACCCTTTCAGTAGGTGTATTTGAACTCTCTAAGTATTTGATCTCTTCCACTTCTTCTGCATCAGGTATTTGATGATTATTCATTTCTGCCTGTTCCCTGAGTCACAAACATTAATTTACATCCGTAGTTCCCTTGTGAGCTGATACTAGTATCTCCCCTGCACAAGGATGGAAACTAAGACAGAGAGACTTGCCTGTGGTTATATAGAAAATCCATGGTTGTAACAAGATTAGCCCTCAAAGCTTCCGGACTCACCCACTCTTTACTCATGCCTCCAAAGTACATTGTGGTGCTGCCAGAGGTAGCATACATCCAGTCCTGCCATTAACTTTAGCTTCTCCAAATCAAGAGCTGGCTCTCAGATTTCAAAGACTTAGAGCAAATGATGGAAATACAGGAGCTTCTAAAAAAAAGGAATTAAACTCTTTTAAGCTAAGAAAGAACTACTTTTAAATGGAAAGTATTAGGTTATCAACTGTTTATTTAAAATGTCCACGTTTTCTACATACTGGTAAAGACATAGGCACATGGATGCATTTCAACACCCAAAGCAACTTCTAGTGTGCCAGAGTCGAGCTTTACCCTCTGTGAACTCCAGCAGAAAATCACTGCCTGCATCTGTGATATTTTGCTACAAACAAATTTTTGTACCAATTATGATAATATCAATGACAACACAATTTTATTACATCTAATTATAGGAAATAAGACTAAATGCCATCCTACAGCCCTTTGACTCCCGGGTCAATGGAAGTTGAAGTTGAATATTATGCTTCACAGTCTGCACTGAAGTGCATAGTGTTGCCAAGATATTTGCTAACAAAGATCTTGTTCTCTGGTTAAATTGGGTTATAACTTTTACAAACATTCAGAACCTACTACAACTTCCTTTGAAGCTGATGGCAAAGCTTCCCTTACAGTGAACAAAGAGTGCTCCCATTCCACAATTCTCTGCAAGTTTTGCTTTTAAAAGAGTTTGGACTTTCATGTCCTGTTACCTCATGGTGTTCACTAACTTTTAAAATATTATCCACATTATAATCATAAAGAAAAATAATGATCATATGCATTGTAAAGGCTTACTTGGTAATAAGGGAAGTTTTTGGAGGGCTGTTTCTTCTCCCTCAAAGCCTTGCTAGCACAATGATTGAGTGTATAGTAAACTCTCAAAGCCTAGGCTTCCCAGTCCTGCAGAGATTTCTGGGCCCTCAAAAACGGACCTTGTTTTCAGTGACAATAATGTCAGGATTTCTTCTACAGAAAGGGACCCGTAAATAGATTTAAAACTCTTTATTTTTCATAGCTGGTTGTACTTCATATTATTGCTTTCTCATTGACCCATTTTACTGGAACAATGGAACAAAGTATCCAGCGTATCTGGGTAAATGCAAGCCCAGGCCATCAACTGGACTGTTGCACTGAACGTACGCATACTGGGCTGTTGCACTTAGCATACACATACAGGGTGAATACACCAGATATAATACTTTACTGTTTAGCACTGAGTTATATCGCAGCTTGAACACTTACCACTGAAGTCAAGAAGTGCTTTGCCACTGATTTCAGAGAGCGTTGGAACAGCACTTTAATGAATCTGAGCAGTGCAATGACTGCAGACCAAACTCACCACCAAAAAATGTAAAGGAAAAGTATGTGCAATTCTGAAGCCAACTGCAGTCCCATGCCTGGATTTCCTCACATGACTTAGAGGATCCATACTTTCCTCCACAACTTCCCAACCAATAGTATCATGTAAGGTATCCCTTATTCTAAGGGCCATTTGATACAGTGCCGCCTGCGCAATTGTATCTCATAGCTTTGTCTAAGCTAAAATTCTTACAAGTCCTTGTCAAACAATACGAAGCTGAACTAGACATGTTTGTTTCAAAAAGCAATTTAGAGCTCTGTGTAAATGTGAAACATGGATGCAAAATGGTTGTTTTGCCCCACTTAGAGCAGTGCCCAGCTAGATTAATGCTTTTGCTGTCACGTTCACCACTGCCAGCTGTTAGGGGAACTCAAATCCCAGGTCCAGGCCCTGAAATGCTCAAAAAACAAATGCATAACTAGATTCTACAACACAAATTCAGTTATATTGTTTTAATGTCATTTATGTGGCAATGTTTGTGCTCGAGTCTTAACACACATCAAGCTACAGGCTGCTAAGAGAATGCAACTCACTTTTCTCATGATCACTCTAGAAAAAAGAGGGAAAACCATACTATACAAATAGAATCTTATCCCAAGTAATATTGACATTTGTGGGGGGAAAAAAATTAGCTTCAACTTACATGGCAAACAACCTTGAGCTGAGTCAAAACCTAATGGCCACTCACCCACTTAATCAAGAAAGATTTTGCAAACTAACTGATCAATGAAAATAATTATGGAACAATTTTCCTCTTTATTCAGGAGATTTCTGAGCTATAAATAATAGTCCCAGTTTCATTTCTGCCTCACAGTTTAGGCCAGAAGAGCACTAGCACTAGACCAGCAGTAGGTATTTCTACACTGATGACAAGGCCCATATCCTCAGGAGATACCAGACTGGGCTGGAGTGTCTTTAGGTGCCAGGACTCCAATAGTAGAGGAGCATGTGCTGGCTTGAAGATTATTAAAAAAGAAAAAAAAAGAAAAGAAAAATTGTAGCCCTGTGCCTTCAATAGCAGGTGGGCTGCAGTTCAGCAACGGTGTGCTTTAACTGAGGTCTTTGGCTGAGAGGTGTGAACACAATGTGGTGAGACAACCTACAGGAGCACTACCCATTTTTGGAGATAGGATGTGCTCTTGCTCTCACCCATTCATAAGTGTCATCCAGTTTTTAGTCATGACAACAAATTAAATAACTTTTAGCACTTCACTGCCTAGGCATTCACTGCCTCTGCATTTCTAAGCCATAGCCCTTTGTCTGCAATGCAGACAACAATGAAGACAATGCAGCAACCGGGAGACAATAGCCACAAAAGCATTGGGCTTAGAGGCTTTTTAAGTGCAGAGATGTGGAAATGCATCCTCCCACAAAGCGCAGGACCACATATATGGCTACTAAAAAAAAAAAAAAAGTCTTATCTGTAGTGAAACATTACTGAAGCAGGGGGCATGCCGCTAGGGAAGCATCAGTCCCAAGCTTTTCTCTATGATTTGATTTTTTCCTTTGTCTTGGCCCTTGCTGGCAACAATAAAAATCCAAATTAAAAGGCTGTTATTAGTGAAGTAGGGAGCTGGCAGACTGTACAGATGAAGTGCTCATCAGTGTTTGGGAGGAGGGGAGAAGAGTCTGAAACCCTTTAACACACACAGTAAACAGATATGTGAGTTTTATGCTAAGAATATTTCTGCTTCCATGCTGTTATCTCTTACTGCCAGAATAGCCCTAAGGATTAAGATGGTTTATTGGGATCAAATGCCTTAGAGATTATTATAGTGCTGACTGTTTACTCATTCGCATTAAAATAGAGAACTATGCTTATATCCCTGTATGTGCATCTCTCAATCACAAATTATTTTCCAGTCCCTAAATGGGTCAGCCCAGATTCCCAGCCTATCCTATTTTCCATATCCAAGACAAATCTCCAAAGACATCTTGCTACGGCTGTGTAGCTGGGCTATCCCTTAAAAGCATTGTCAGCATTCAGATCTCAGCACTTGCTGCCAGCGATTAACACAAAACTTTTGCTATAGGGTTGTTTAGGCAGGAATAGATAAGGACGAATGGGTTAGAGGCTGAATCATCTCTTGGTTAAAGTAGCTGAGGGTTGGGAGGGAAGGAAATCTGGGTTCTTAGCCTAGAACAAAGATTTCTGCAGGAATGTCAACTGTGCCCTTAGAGGTATGAGACTTTTGAGGTCATTTAGCACAGATTCTCTTTAAGTTGTCTAGTGTCTGAAATAGGTGCCTCTAGGCACTTAGGATGTGGAAAAAAAATAAAATCCAAGCCAGCATCTTGCTGTCAACAGTTAAATTTCCCTTTACAACAGCGCTGAGCTTCTGCAATCTCGGCTGGCCACAGCATCACGATATCTATATGCTCTTCCTGAGCCTGACATGCACAGCCTAGACTCTCCCACAACTAAGAACCTTACAGAGCCCAGTCTGATAAGTATGGTCTGAATTCAGGCGAACTGACACTGTTTTGTCCTGTGCTGTCCTGTCATTGAAAAGAGCCCGGCTCCATCTTCTGTACACCTTCCCTTCAGGTATTTATGTACACTGATAAGATATCCCTGAGCCTTCTCTTCTCCAGGCTGAAAATTCCCAGCTGTCTCAGCCTTTCCTCATAGAAGAAATGCTCCAGTGCCTTCATCATCTTCATGGCCCTTTGCTGGACTGTCTCCAGTATGTCCATGTCTCCTGTACTGAGGAGCCTAGAGCTATATCCAGTACTGCAGACGTAACTTTACCGGTGCTGAGCAGAGGTGAAGAAAGATCGCTGCCCTCGGCCTGCGGGCAACACACCTGCTAATGCAGCCCAGGATACAACTAGCCTTCTTTGCAGCAAGGACACATTACTGGCTGATGTTCAACTTGGTATCCACCAGGACCCCAGTTCATTTTCTGCAAAGCTGCTTTCCAGCTGGTTGACCTTCAGCATGTACTGGTGCATGGGGTTGTTCCTCCCCAGGTGCAGCACTTTGTACTTCTCTGTGTTGAGCTTCATGGGATTTCTGTTGGCCCTTTTCTCCAGCCTATTGAGGCCCCTCTGAATGGCAGCACCACCCTCTGGTGCATCAGCAACTCCTCCCAGTTGTGTGCCAGCAGACTTGCTGAGGATACACTACCGCATCATCCACACCATTAACGAAGATGTTGGACAGGAGTGGACCCAGTATTGATTCCTGAGTTTCACTGCTGGACACAGGCCTCCGAGTAGACTTTGTGCCACTGATCACCACCCTCTGGGCCCAGCTGTTCAGCCAGTTTTCAAGCCACCTCACTGTTTTCTCATCCAGCCCATGCTTCAAAGCTAGTGTTTTAAATGCCAAAATGCCACTCATGGTGCCTAACTTTTGCACAGGTGTCTGATGATTCCCATGTTTAGGAAGCTGTTGATGTGGTTTTGTTGCTGACCTGTTGTCCTTTTATCTGGTGTTTAGTCCTTGGATTGTTCTGCATTGTATCCAGAAACTATGCAATGTAAGAGACATCTCTAGGCCAGGAACTGGAGATTAGGTTCTCTCACTGCCATTTTAATGGCCTCAAAGAAATTGGCCTTGTAAGCCTATGATTTTTATTGCACTCTTTGCTCCACAGTAGTTCTGTTTCAAAATGAAGGATAAACGTCTCCCCCTGTGTAGTCTGTAGTTCAGTGATTCAAGTGCTGGGAGTCTGAGTTTGCAAGTCCCTCAAGCAAGAAAGACTTTAACATTCTGCTAAATCATAAGCTAATCACTGCAGAGTCTGCCTTGGTGCTTGAGTTTCTTACCTAGAAATCAGGACATTTGTGTTGAAATTAACTTAATCACTCAAGAATCTTAGTTAAGTTTGCATAAGTTAAAGAACACAAGCGGAATGAGAACACCTCGTCCCCTGCCTGAAGCCAAGGAAACCCCTCATCCCTGCCTGAAGCCAAGGGGTCCAAGGAAGAGGGCAGTGATGCATGTTGCAACCTGTATAAACTGATCTGCATTGACCGCCCACCTCCAGCACCTCAGCACCTGTTTAAGATAACAGGCCTGTGAATGTTGGAATGACCTGTCCATCTCCACCTCCATATTAGATATAGGCAAGTCTGTGGTTCATGTTAATGACTAAATCCAGTCTGAATGTGGTTTAGGTGCTGGAAAAACCCAAGCTATTTTCACAATTTTCCATCTTAACAAATATGATCTAAGAAAGAAATGAGGGTCCTGGCACGATAAGGCTCTCAGGTGGGCTCACAGGAGCAGGTTTAAATGGAGGCCTTTTACTCTGAACATCTTCCAAAGTAAAGCAAGTTTGGTATGAAGTTTTTCTAAGTAATACCTGACAATTTGATACAGAAAACTAGGAGGTCTTCCAAGTGAAGTACTCGAGGTGATAAGGGAAAAAAATGTAATTTGTAGAAACAGAATTTAGTCAAGGCACTGAGTTAAATAATTCTGCAGCTAACAAATGTGCCTTCAGAATGTTAAGAGGTGTTTTTGTCTGGATCTCCAGTCTCACAGCTCAGCCAAAGACAATGCACTTTAGCAGTTTAATAGAGAGGTGTTTGGGGGTTTGTTTGGTTTCTTTCAAGTACAGACCCCGAGGCTAGAATCGGCACATGACACTGTTTAACACTGGATTTCTCTAGACTGGTAAAAGAATGAGGGGCATCAAGTCTAGACAGGACAAAATTTTTGTCATCCAGTGCAACCACAGCTCACTGTTTTAGGGTTGCTCAGCCTTGCCAGGTTGTTAATAGTCACCTAATTTAAATCATGTGTTTCTCTTGCACAGTATAGAGAGTGAACTGGGACCCAAAATTTGGCCATGCAGCTGAGCTGTGAACGTGTGCGGGGACACCCAGGTGCATGGTCGTGAGCCATAGCAATACCCCGCGTGCACAGCTATGCATGTACATGCACAGACAGAGCCCTCAGCCGAGCGTGGTACCTCTCGCTGGGTAATGCCTAGCAACAACACTGCTTAGCAACAGGATTCTCCGCAGCCCAATTTGATGCTTGCACTGAGACATTCAGAAGTGCTAATTTGCATCAGAAGATATTAACGTCCAGTCCAATTAAGAACAACATTTTGTCTGCTGGTTTATTTATTAAAGTAGGATAGGAGGGGAAAATAGGAAAGAAGAGCTGCTTGTTTTCCAGGGGGAAAATGCGGTGGGGGAGAGGTAAAAAGGGCTAAGTGTGAGATCATTGCTGAACTGTGACTGTTTATAATGAAAAAGCAGAAGAGTAAGTGTAGCAGAACTGTATTAAAATACATGACAATGGTCAAGAGAAATTTCACTAAGGTGGTGAAGGATTAATATACTTTAAGGTTGGGGATTTTTCCCTTCTTTAAGTGAATTTAATGTCAGTTAACGGTATCAGAGTAATAATCCTGGAGACCCAAATCTTCTGTTTATGCTTCATACGAGCACAGCAGCACGGGCTGCTCCAGTTCCAGGCTCCCTCTCCCCTCACCCCCAGCCCACTCCGTGTGGCCAGTTGAGAGAGGAGCATAACCTTCAATTTCCACAGCCCAGGGGGTCCTCATCAACTACACTCAGGCTCCTAGTCAAGCAGTCAACAAAGGTTTGCAAGCATTATGTTTGAGACACAGGGCACTATCCACTGCAAGTGAGCTCAGTTTCATCAAGTCACATCTCCCAAATAGCTAAAGGCTTATGAAGACTTTCTTAGCCCCCTTGGTTTAGCTTTGGCTTTCTCAGTCAGTCTTTTCTTACAGAATATTTTGATGAATAAATGTTTTTCAGTAAGATAACAGCTCTGTAAAAGTATTCCCAAGCAATCACACTCAACAACCCCACAGAAAGAGCAGTCCTTTCTAGTCTTTTGAGGAAACTGAACCAGGTGCTCAGATCTTGTTTTCCACTTTCAAGGTAGACATCTCAAACCTCAGCCAAAAGCCCATTTTACTGAACACTTTTTTTGTCAGAAGTGTAAATTTGCTGTCATTATCCTCTTGGAGCCCTTATAATCCAAAGATCGTAAGCCCTTCCAAAAAAAACATAAACACTGATGTACAAAAAGTATATTATTATATCCAAGTCAGTCCTTCACATTTCCATGAAAATCACAAAATAGTAATCTGGTTGAACAGACAAGCTTGGTATCAGGTGCCAAATTTCCATTTACAAACTTGGGCTCAGCCACACCAAGAAATGGTAACAAACGGTTGCAAGGAAGGTCTGCCATCAAAGAAGAGTGGATCCAGTTCATATAGTTCAGTCCCAGAGATTATGATGTGGAGCATCAGCTACAGGGACAAATCACAAAGGGTGAAATCTACTTAAAATTTTCAAAGTGTTTGAGAAAAGAGGCCGGTATCATCAGTGTTCTCATTTGACATATGAGTAAGCAGCAGCATTAAAAAAATGTGAGTTCGTGCTTTATTGCAGATAGATAACATCAGAAGCAGGTCTAGACCCAAATCTGATGTCCAGAGATTTTGTGCATATGCTTTACTCCTAGATAAATATGCCATATTCATTTTTTTGTAACTTTTATTAAGCAGATGCCGTTATTCTAAAATTAATATGAAGTAGATGATTAACATAATTCAGAGAAGGGCAGAGATTTAACCAGGAAGAGCTGTTCATCATTAAAGATATACTTTACTTTAATACACATATACTTTTATTACTCCTGAATTGATCATCAAAGGATCTACAATCTCATCTTTTCCTACTATATGACAGATCAAGAATTACTGAGAGAAAGGATTCAGGAAACAATTGGTAATAAAAGACAAGTCTAAAAAGCTCCCAAGCTTTTGATAGACTATTTGTGAACTGAAAGACAGATAAAATGTATCTCAAAATTGTTCACCATTAATTATTCAGCCTGCTTCAGAATTGTTTTACTAGGATTAGAGTGTACTGCAAAATTTCAGGTAGCCACCAGATTTACCTGCCACTTTGGCTCCTGTGATTTATTAGATGTCCATTGCTTTTAGGAGTTAGGATGCAGCTGTAGGGCAATGATTCAATGCAAATTAAATAGCTCATGTCACACTCATCAAATTAGCACTGTTCAATACAATATTAGACACTTGCAGACATCATGTTAGCTCGTTTTAACATAGACAGGTACCCTCTGCATCTTCACACATCTTTTTTATGCTGGGGATCCTGGGGGGGGAGGGTCATAAATAGCTCTTCCTTTTTGGCAGTCCCAGCCCGTACCTGGGAGCACTGCACTGCCAGGGGAGTTATGCTTCCCACAGGAGCAGAGCATGGAGCCACGCCACCGCCTGCGCCACTGCCAAGGCTGCAGCCAGCACCAGGCGAAAACGCAATCAGGCTGTGAGCTGGCAAGCCACCTAAAATGGCTCGTTAATTAGGTCGCTTCCTCTAACTGGTAATATAAAAATTATTAAATTATTATAACAGATGCTCTATGCTTTCACGTTAAAGCTTTTTAGACTGGTTAACATTGCTTTTACATTATAATATCACCAGACCCTAAGAATTATTCAAGATTAACACTGCTAAAGCCTTGGAAAGCATGAAAATGATTAAATTATCATAGGAAACACTGCAGCTCTGCAGAATAAAGTAAGTTTAACATTTTTCTTTCATTTCAGTTAATAAATTTGGACATGGCCAAGCCAAAGAAATAACACTTTGCAGAAATGAAGTTTATCACTTTTTAAAGTGTGGTTTATTTATTTATAACAAATAATAAATGAAATAAAACTTCTCACAAAGCCAAACCTTACGTGATTCTTATACTTTTAAATAAAGGTATTAGCAACAAGATGAAGAAGAGACGTGAAATTTCTTTCTGTAGAAAACATTCTTCTGAACATTTTTGTCTCCAGAATATTACATACATGCACACTTTATCCACTGGTTAGTTATTTCCTCTACTGAAAATGCTTTAATACATGGGTTAAGAACTGTATTTCATATATCCTCCAAGAAAAAGCTGTTATGTTAAAATTCTCAAAATTCAAGCAGATGTCACTAATGGCATATAAAGACCCTTGCAACCAAAACACATCCTTTATCAGGTTTATAGGATAATAGAATTGTAGAATCATTTAGGTAGGAAAAGACCTATAAGATAATGGAGTCCAACAGTAAACCTAATGCTGCCAAGTCCACCACTAAACCATGTCACTAAAAGTGCCACATCTACACGTCTTTTAAATACCTCCAGGGATGGTGACTCAACCACTTCACTGCGCAGCCTGTTCCAATGCTTGATAACCCTTTCAGTGAATAAATTTTTCATAGTATCCAGTCTAAACCTCCCCTGGCACAACTTGAGGCTGTTTCTTCTTGTCCTGTCATGTGTTACTTGGGAGAAGAGACCAACACCCACTTTGCGACAACCTCCTTTCAGGTAGTTGTAGAGAGCGATAAGGTCTCCCCTCAGTCTCCTTTTCTCCAAGCTCCCTCAGCCGCTCCTCATAAGACTTGTGATCTAGACCCTTCACCAGATTCATTGCCCTTCTTTGAACACACTCCAGAACCTCAATGTCTTTCTTGTAGTGAGGGCCCCCAAACTGAACACAGTACTCGAGGTGCTGCCTCACCAGTGCCGAGTGGGGGGGGGGGGGGGGTGGACAATCACAATCGCAATCACTTCCCTAGTCCTCCTATCCACACTATTCCTGATACAGGCCAGGATGCTGTTGGCCTTTGTGGCCACCTGGGCACACTGACAGGCCATATCCAGCTGGCTGTCGACCAACACCCCCAGGTCCTTTTCCACCAGGCAGCTTTCCAGCCGCTCTTCCCCAAGCACAGAACCCGGCACTTGGCCTTATTGAACCTCATACCATTGGCCTCGGCCCATCAATCCAGCTTGTCCAGATCCCTCTGTAGACCATTCCTACCCTCAAGCAGATCAACACTCCCACCCAACTTGGTGCTGTCTGCAAACTTGCTGAGGGTACACGCAATCCCTTCGTTCAGGTTGTTGATAAAGATATTAAAGAGAACCGGACCCAGTACTGAGCCCTGAGGAATACCATTTGTGACTGGCTGCTAACTGGATTCGACTCCATTCACTACTACTCTTTGGGCCTGACCACCCAGCCAGTTTTTTATCCAGGGAAGCACACACCCATTCAAGCCACGAGCAGCCAGTTTCTCCAGGAGAATGCTGTGGGAAACAGTATCAAAGGCTGTAATAAAGCCTAGATAGACAACATTCACAGCCTTGCCCTCATCCTCTATGCAGGACAAACTTTTAAAAACATTTTGTGCACTGCAAGGTTTAATTACTGTCATTGCTCCATTACTGGAAACCACGTTTCCTTCACATATCAAAGTAAACCACTATCCACTTACGGTCAAGATTCAAATTCTAATTGCTTTAGAACCTAACAGAGCTTTAGTAGCAAAAATTATAACTGGTTTCTACCCTTCTTATTTTAAGAAGGTCAACAACAATAACCTCAATACTGCCACACAGACTTGTCTTCATAGAGTCTAAAGCCAGAAAGTCCACATAAGTGGTCACTTCTTCCTTATATGTATGTATGTGTGTGTGCTTATGTGAGCATACAAACATAGTGTAGCTATATCTGTATATAAAATGTTGCAGAATTTCCCCTTCTGCTGCCATTTTTTGCCCTGATGGGCAAAATGATGGGCTGATGCGTGTGGAAGACTAGAGCAACTTGGTGCCAGTCCTCATCTGAAGACTTGATGGAGACTGACTTCATGTCTGATTACTCTGTCTTCAAGCTTAATAATCTGGTTTATTCCCAATTTGAATGTGACTGGTCTTAAGTCCTCTTTCTGCTTAATAAAAGGCCCTTTTGGCATCTGGTATTTTCTCCTTAGGAAGATATTTATTCACTCTTTCCAAGCTTTCTCTAAAGCTTTTTTAATAATCTGAACATGCTGACTTTGTAGCTTTTTCACTGCAGGATGTTTTCTCCTACTTCCAAACCAATTTTGCAGCTCTTTTCTGTCCCTTTCCACAATTCAGTGTTAGGAAAAAATATTGGATATCAGACCGAGTGTACAGGTCCACTGTGAGTCTCTTCAGTGTCTTGTCAGAAGATGAAACTACCCCCGCCCCATTCCAACTCATATTTCTCTTTTCATATGTGAAAAGAACAAAAGCAGTTGCCACTAAAATGTTCTCCCAGAGGCCTTTAACAACACATTTCTTTGTCATGCCATATGCTTTCCCTGTGCTTTGTAGGGTAGAATAATGATGGAAATACAGAACATTAGCAATATCCCTATCTCTTGCTCTCTTCCTAATAGCACTCTGCACATGAAAGTTTTAACTTTGTTAGAGGATTTTGGAGTATGTTCTGAGTGTTTTTCTAAAACTTTGTATGATGCAGATGCTCTGTGCATCACTCTGGGCTAAATGTCTATTGTACAGTCACCTGTGATTGTAAAGCACTGAATTCAATGGATCTTTCCAATCCTATGTGCCTATTTACCTGTGGTTTCAGCGGAATACAGTGTTTACCCCAAGTAATTAGCCCTGCCACAGCCCAAATACGGGGAGTGTCAAAAGCTAAATCACCAGCTTCAAAACCAGTTGAAGATCAGATTTCATCAACATTTCTTTTTATCTCCCTTATTGCATGTGATGTAACATAACTATAATATTAACATTCACTGTATATTTTTAAGCACATCTATTGAAGCAATTAAAAGTACATTTAACCAGACAACAAGGATGGGACTCACCATTGCTATAGCACCACAAAAGAGCAGTGAGAAAGGTGAAAGGCTCTCACTTTCAATAAATAGCATGAGACAGAAGGAATAAGCCAAAGGATTCATTATCACCCCACACAGGTGAAAGCAGGGGTGATTTGAGAGGAAGGCAAGAAGGGAGGCAATAGGTTAGTTTAGGACATATATCTAGACTGAACTACACTTTCTTCATTCCTTACAGTTATAAGCCCCAAAAGAAACTGCCTCAAGAAGCAGAAAGGAGAATAACCCCCATGGATTACACTAGGCTGAGGGCTGCCTCCAACGAGCAGTTTTACAGGCTACAGCTTCTCTGTCTCGTGCTCCACCTCTACAAATATCTGATTGGTCCTATTATGCCAATGCACTGTGTGCGTTATCAAGAGTTTGGGTTAACACAGTCTCTGTTATGCATTGCAGCACTTTCAAGACACTCTGTACATGGTTAATTCACTCTCAGTCATTTTAAAACATATCACCTGCTCTTGGTCTATCTCTCCAGCCAAAATCTAAGGTCACAATTGCAGTAAACCTCTTTGCATTGTTTCTGTAAAGAACTGGGGGGGGGGGGGGGGGGCTGTTTTCTTAATTGCTTGGGGTTTGTTCTTTTGAGGGACAAATATTGAGAAAAACTTTACATAAGGTGAGTCACAAAATGATAAACGAAAAAGGAGAATGCCAATATTATACATAATGTTTTCACATTGCTCAGTTTTGAAGAAAAACTGGCAGCTGCCCCCAATTAGAAAAGCAGCTTAGGTTAGCTGTGCTGTATCGTACCCGGTGGGGCTACCACAGTGCAGCTAAAGAAACTGTCACGAACAGCAAGAAATCCAATTTCATTCCCTCCTCCCTCATACTGAGATAAGAGAGTTCTGCTATTGCAGGCTAAAGATTACAGATCATTTCCACATGCACACCCATGTCATACTCTTTTAACATTCTTATGTGAGCACTGGAGATAAACTGCATAGCAGTAGAGGTTAAAAACAGACTCAGCCCACTGTAAAACATCACCACGAAGGAACAGAAAAACAATAGCTGTAGCAACAACAACAGGAACAGCTAAATTATTGAAAACATTTGGGGCTTGGGATTTGCTTTATGCATAGATCAAATGCAGAATAGGCATAACTGATTCCAGCCATTTTTACTTCACTTCTGACTTATTTGTACTGGGCTGCTTTTTTTCTCTGTTGTCAGCACGTTAGTGCCCTACCACCACCTGAAGGCTCAGCACAGTTTACATCAATGTCAAGGGCAAATCAGACTTACCACCATCACCCCATGTGGCCCCTCCCTTTAACCTGCCAACAATTAAGAGCCAATGATGGCCGTATTCTGTGCAAGCCAAGCACTTGTCCCCTAGGACCTGACAGGAGACCAATACCTAATGTTACATGGGTGACTGCAGATAAATAACACCACACATATTTTAGGTTCGTGTATGCCTCACCCCAACCCTGGCTGTATTATTGAGCAAGTTATTGACCCTCTTACCTTCCACTGTTGAGTTCTGCAAAGCAGATCAGCAATTGTATTAAAGGCAACCTAGGGACAGACATTTTGGTTCATTGCTGCCAACAATATCTGGTGATATTTGTCTTGTAGCTGTATCTTGTAGATACTCATGTATCTTGTAGATATTCATCTACAAGACAGATCCTCCACTGCTTGACTGAGGCAGCAATTTAAATGAGGACACTGAAAATCATCAGGATCACCTTTACTACCACAGTATTGCAGATGAACATATCTTTCAGTCTCTGTTATCCAATGCTCTAAGACTTCCTGGAAGGGAGGAATGAAAATTGGGTTGGCAGCCTGGTATTAGGGTGGTCACTATGCAAGTTTGAGAGTTAAGGGCCACTCCTTTTCCAATGTTATTTCAAATCTTTATATTTAAGGCTAGACTACCACTCATTGAACTATCATACACTACCTAACATTGAAGTATACGTCATTTTTGCAGAACATAGTAAGTGCTAATAACTCAGACTCAAGCTGGGGTCTTAGATGCATCCATTACTAAGTTCAACTAGACTTAACTATAACTCCTATAGCCTATAAAAAGTGTATTTGGGGATTTTACAGAGTTATGAAGAAGAACAATCCACATTCATCAAACATATAAACTCTGTCACCATTTTAGAAGTATAAGCAGGTTGAAAAACAAAAGGGAAAATGATGGTTCACAAATAATTTGCTAGCTGAGGGAAAAGTAATGAATAATTTACTTGACAAACATGATCACATAATAGAAAACATATTCATAAATCTTCTTAATTGATGGGGAAAATAATTGAATAAACTCTGCAAAAAAAGAATGTGACAAATTAGAATGAAAATCCCTAGTCTGGTTTAAAGCTTTGTTAGAGCAAGAGAATTATAGCAGTAAATTCAATGATCTGGGGTAAGGACCACAAAAATATAGAATCACATTCTCGTCTCCCCTTTTGTTATCACTAGGACCATGAGGTGTGCTATGTTTCATTGGCTGTTAGCACAGTTTTAATAGTCATAAGGCATTAACAGGTTTTGCTTTGACAAAGTGCTGTGAGATAAAACCCTTCAGTCACCCTTCCAGCTGTCTAGCAGGAGCAAGCTCTCACCTCCCAGCTCTGCAGTGGAAGAAAGCAGCACCCCAAAGGACTCCTGCCCTTCCGCCAGCTTGAATTCTGTGTTGTCAGGCAGGGCTTGGTCATGATTCTTAATAGCAATAATTTCAATATGCTTCGTGAAGTGCCCAAGGAAAGGAGTATTTCTGGCTTGGCTGGGCCACTGCGTCTACTCTGCAGTACTTCCTACCAAGTTTGAGAGCCAGGTGGCCACGAAGATATGACAGGCTGTTGTACAGCCTGACAATTTGTGCTTGGGTGTTTTTCTGTAGAAATCCTTCATGGTCAAAGAATAGGGCAGGACCCCAAGCCAAATAAGGTTTTGAGCTATGCCTGGCTATGCCTCTGCTCCCTGGTCCTCCCAGCAGTATCTCGGTCATTGGTATGTTGGAAAGCTTTGGGTTTTTATTAAATGTTATTAATTAAATATTAAATTCTTCCTCCTTCCCTGTTCTTGACTCACCAATCTCCCTTCCCCATGTGCACTTCAGGAACATCTCGCCTGTGCACAGTCAGAGAAGGCACCACGTTCTTTCCCTTCTAGAAAGTCCCACAAGAGCCAGCAGGACAGGACAAACACCAAACTTCTCCCCTGCACATAAGGCCCAAAGGCTTGTAACATTCAGTCTAGTGCTATGCATAAAAAGCCTAGATCCAGTAGATATTGCCAATTGCAGACTGTGATGATGCTTTTCAGTGAAGTGATTTGCAAGGACCAAGTTTCAATCCAGAATAGAAGCAAACTTCCAGTGGAACAACATAAGCTTTCCTACTCATGAAGCAGGAAGGCTTTGAGTTGTACATTGTTTCAAGGGTTACGTCTGGCTTCCAGCAACACTGCCCTATGGTTCAGGCTAGCTCAGGTGCCCCTAATATGACACTGAACTTTCTGCATAAACATGGAGCAACTAAAGCTGGAAAAGACTGTTGATTCTGAGCAGTTTCCAGGAAGTAGCTAGTCTGAGCTATGCTCCACCAGTCTCCAGAAGGGTCGAAATGGAATACGCTTTGTTAACCCCCCTCTATTCTGTAACACCTCAGTTCACCTAAGTACTGAGGAAGTCTTGCCTTGTTTGGCTGAAAATATGTGAAGAAATGCCAAAGTCCTGAGGCAGTGCCATCAGCAATTGCATATCACAGGAAAACAGTGGCTTCAAATTTGCAGACTGCCTATACTGGTGCATGAGTTTGCTTTTGGTGCATGAGTTTGCTTTTGGTGCACTCACAGACCCCCATACACAGACTACATGGTTCCATAGTCTTTATTCTTTTTTACTGCTCTAGGTAAATAATATTTTTTTTTTTTAATTGTTGAAGTATATATTTACCTGCAATGGATTGCTATGGTTCCAAAAGATCTATTCATTTCTAGTGGATGAAGCACAGCATCAGCACATATGTGTTTTATTAAACAATTCTTTCCTCTCCGTCCTTTTACATTTCTCATTTAATTAATAGTCTCATTTCTCAGTTCATTGCCACTATTTTTCAGTGACCTCTATTCAAAATCCCATCCAATATCTACTTTGTCCTCTTTTGCCCACACTCTAGAAGAATCCCCCTTGAAGTGTGTCTGGATCCTTTCTGATTGCTGTTTCCCAGTCTAAAATTTTGGAGGGGGTGAAAGAGGAAAGCTTTAATCCATGTAGAAGAGACTGTTTTATCTATATCCTTTGGAATGTATTTGACATCATATGACTCAAGGGAGTGCGCACTCTGAGAGACAGAGAACAGACACAGGTAAAGCAGAGGACACAAACACAATACTTCATGGTGCTCTGCACCTACTGAGTGCATTTAAGTAAATGCAGGGAGGTTTCAGAAGTATTTTGGCACTGACAAATACAGCAGTAAAATTCTCAGACATCTCATAAGGAGAAAAGTTGGGTGAGCTCATCACTTTGAAAATCTTACTCTAAATCTCTTAATGTCTCAGTTACCAGCTAATAAAACATGATACCTCTGCTTCATTATCAGTTCATGATGCTAATAGAAGTTTTATTACTAATTTCAAAGAGAGGAGGATTAGAGCCATGTTAGATTAAATTAATCTCATTTTAGATACATCATTAGAGATGCTAGGCTTCAGTAGCTTTTAGTGATCTTGCACTGAGCAGCTCGATATTTGGAATCTCTAAAAATTAGGCCCCAGGTCAAAAAACACCCTCTACATGTAAGCATGTACTGCATTCCATCCTTTAATTAAAATTACTTACATGTTGAAAGTTTGTCACATGCTAAAATTCCAATCTTAGAATTTTTTTCACTGGGTCAGCCTAGACATCAGTGTTGAAGTAGTCTAGCGGCTATAAGGTATGGTGCATTGTAATTGCGGTCATTCTGTTTCTGATTTACAAAAGATTCTGCATCTAGTGATCTGTGTTAAAATAACAGTAAATATCTTCCTTCTATATCATGCTTGAGTGTTCCAGCCACATCAGGATACATTTGAAAGCATTCAAGCCTGTGTTTAGATGTTTCTCCCTCTTCAAGTTCCAGAGAAGTTTAGACAGGAGTCAGTTTGTCCTGGCTGGAAACTTTCACCAGTTTCCTGTAAACCTGATGTAAAACCAGCATTCTGAACATTTTTTTAAGTACCTAGAGTATATGATGCTCAAAATGGAAGCACTGCAAGATGTTAGGCACCTGATAGCTGAGGAGTACTGAACGGTTCTCTGTCTTTCTTAGGAGCCAATGCAGAAGGCTGAAATACTGCACAGAGGGACCTCCGGGACTTCTAGAGGTAGGCAGCAAGTCTGAGGAGAAGAGGAAGACCTGAAGACGTAAAAGTAACTGTTGAAGTCTTAAAGAAAATTTCTAGCCTCTGTTCTTTCCCTATCTGTAAAGTATCCCATACAGCTCTGTGGCTCTCCATTTTCTGAGCAAAGGGAAAATCCCAATTCTATGGGACTTGTCTGGGGCCACAGACACAGGAATACCACAGCTTCCACAACAAGAAAGCATGAATCCAGGCAGACATGTTAGTACTGCCTCAGCATTGGCCCTACGCACAGTGGTGTCTGTAGTGCAGGCATGGGTCTGAGCTCAGGTGTAACATCTGCCAGATGTCTATGGGTGGCTCCTGAGATGGTTAAGTGTTCCAAGACTCTCTATCAAGGAGGAGCTAACTGGGAAGACATCTCAGGAACATCACACTGGGGCAACTGGACCCAGCAAAACTAGGACTGGAAGGGAGTATTGTTCGAAGCAAGCTATCTCCATGATCATTTTGGTGTGTCAACACCCCAGCTTCAGAGTGCTATAGCTAGTGCAAAGACACACATGTTGGTTCAACAGGGAAATGATGTGTCCAGCAAAGTTCAAGCACCCTGACCTAATAACCCATGATAGCCGCAAGCAGGCGGGTCAAAGGAGCAGCTCCAATGTTTCTGCAGAAGTTGTTACTCCACCACCTAAATAAATCAAAACAGCTTGCTGAGAGCTGGCTGTGTGCTAATCAGAGAAATCCTGTCAATTGGGTTTTGCATTGGGGTGAGACTTGGTATCCTACTGGCTGTTTGATTTTCTTGTTAAAATTGTAAAGTTCTGCACTGTGTTGTTTTTGATTTTGTAGATGGAAAATGTTAGCCTAATTAATGTTACTGCAAAGAACATTAAGGTTATTAGTATTCAAGCTTCCTGGCATAAAATGAGCATAAGTTTGGATAAAGAAGAAATCTTCTGGCATAAAGAGATGCAATTATTTATTCTAGGGAAATTTTACACCTTCTGATGAAGCATTCAGCTCCGGCTGCTGTCAAAGTCTAAATGGGCTGTGCTTATGTTACAGCATGGTTGGTTTTACTTCCTTTGTGAACAATTTATCCTCTCATCAGACGTGCACTTAAACAAGCTCAATTTTTTCACTCTTGGCAAACAACAGCAATCTAACACGTAAAAGATCCTATCCAGGTATTATGGTTGATTACATAAATGGTTAATGCCCGAAGCTCAAGAGAAGAAGTGATTAGTAAACTAAAAGCTGTTAATGGAAAGCCCTGAGCAGAGATCTTGACAGAGATCAGATTCCATTTAAAAACAAAAAGCTGCAATGATTCCTTCCCACACACTCAAGATGAATTCAAGAAATAAAGGTATCACAACAGGGGTACATTTAAATTGGACTGGCTTTTGAATGTGCACAGAATACCAAGACAGCGGTGGCACTGGATGAAAGAGCTACACTACTGAGAACAAACACACACATAAGAGAGTGCTTACAAAATTACATCATACACTTGGATGGAGCTACGCTGTAGTTCTGTGCTTTCAGCAAAGGACAGGAGCGCAGCCCTCTTGGGCTGGGTATACTATTGAAGAGGAACCATGGAAAACTTTGTGGCAGAGTTCTCCCCTTTCATCCCATCCCAGCCCCATTTCTCAGGGTAATACTAAAGATCACAAACCCCCCTTCATAGGCAGTCTGGTCTGGATGCAGCCCTACTTTTGGATTACCTGACTTTAATTGTGTTACTACTACCCCAAGAGGAATACATGGAGAAAGAGTCTCTCTTGTTTTCAGATGTGGTGTACCCTTGATGGTTTAATCACTGGTTGACCTGAGGTGCTTTCCACAAAATATGTAATTTCTAGCATCATGCTTCCAACGTGTGCAGTTATAAGACCTAAATTCTCATTTCTGGTCAGATGCAGACAATCTTTCCAAACACTTACCTGCTCCATGTTGCAAACAGTCACTATACATCACCCCAGAGGGAAGTAATACAGTTTAGAGAAAACCTGGGGAACATTTTTTGTCTATTTAAATGAGAAGTGTTGTAAAAATGTAAAACTGCTACCAACACGTGATGAATTTCTCCGTGTTCTTTATTTCAAATCACCCTTGAACACAGCCACATATCTCAGGTGACCCTGAATTTATGTGTGCTACAGTAAACCCACATAGTCTGAAGAATTAGAAATCTGGGCCTGCATTCTCTCCTGAGTTTCTCAAGTTTCCCCCCTTGTCCTCATGCTTGCCAATAATCTGCAAATTTCAGCAGTTTGAAATAGCACGCTTCTTTGGATCACTTATACCCAAGGTAAAGTGTGGTCCTCAGCTTGCTGCCTTTTCCTAACTCTTAACTGTTATCTTTCACTGACATCCCCTGTGTCCTATCAGTCTCCAGGCTAATCTTTAATCCATTTCACAAGTCCTAACCCTTATGTCAAGCTCACCGACTTACCTGATCAATCTTTTTTCCCCTCTTTTTTTTTTCTTTGTTGTACCCTTATCAAGCTACATAAATATCTTTCACATTTCACTCTTGTCTCCTCATTCAGTAAGGTATTTAGAGGACCTGGGATCTCAAGTGCATGTGCCATACCTGGGCTTTTTTTTTTTTTCCCTAGTAAAGCTCTTTTTCCAAGCTCTTGTTAAATCATACCCGAGATAAGTATTTTTATCTTGTGTTTTCAACGGGGGACTCAAAATCAGGCTTCTGACTCTGCTACTTACTTTGTGTGTGACCTTTGACAAGTCAGCCAGCCACTCTGCCTCAGCTTGTCATTTGTACAATGAAAACAGTGACCACAGTTTCCAGAATTAGTGGAATGAAATACCCAGCTTGACATATCTTTAAAAGAAACCCTCAGTAGTTAGAATACAGGAGGGCAGTTCATTCTGAATGTAAGACTTGTTGAGACACTCCAAATTGATTTCAGTAGCAAATTAGCAGTCCAAATAAGAGATCAGATTCAAGACAATTTCTTGTACCTAAGCTCAAGTTCTGTATTGTTTTGCTCACCATATAGATGGGATAATTGAGGCACAGTCACTGATTTCCCACAAGTCACATAAAAGAACATTGGGAGAGAGAAACAAGTTCCAATTTGGAAAGTTTCCCATTCATCAGATTATTTTTCCTAGTAAAATTTATATTTTCCTGACAAACACCATGCAAAAGAGTCTGAGTAGCCAGCCTTGACCCAGATTATGTCTTTGACACTGTCCAATAATTAACTTTTCCTAATGAAAAATTAGAAATTTTAAGCTTCTAAAATGGCTATACCTTTTTTGCATTATTAAGCCTGTGAATCACACTTCTCCATAAATAAGGAGCATATGGTCATTGAAACAATACAACCTTTGACACGAGTGTAGATGTTAGCATAAAGAATTCCTGCAGCTTCTCAGCAGTAACAACACTGACTGTCACAAGTGTCATTTATAATGCTCTGAAACAGGCAACTTGGGCCCCCATGTACATTTATGTATTTATATTGCATATTTATTGCATATTTACAATATAGTTGAACTATTGTGTATCTACAAATTGTACTAAACGTTTAACATTGTCTTCATATTTCTTTCGGTTCAACTCACAATTTGGCATTATTTTAAGCACTTTACAGCTTTGCTCTTGGCAGTTTCTCGTACCGAGAGAATTTCAAAGACGTCATATTCTTTTCAGATTAACTCCTTCTAGTAGTCTGTTTTGCGAGCTGCCTTGAATTTGAGTGCCTTCCCCATGAGGCAAGGTCACTGTTGTATTTGAATAGCACCCTTTTTGTAGTCAGGCTCCTTCTCCATATGCAGAAGCGGTCATGCACTGCACAGAGCTCATTTATTGCATTGCTGTTGGCTGTCAGCTCCAAGGTAAGAGCCAGCACTAAAGCCACAGGTGGAAAAGAGAGGAAGAGAGAGAATGAGACCTACACAAAGCCACTTATCAAACTGTGTCAAAGCAGCAGGAAGTCTCAAGAGTTCCTCCAGGAAAATGTCTACCTGCCACTCTGCATTGCTGCTCTTCTATGTCCCAAGGTCTGACCTAAAGAGCAGCTTCAGATACGGATGAATCATTGGTTATGAGCCTGAATCAGAGAGATCATTTTCAGAGGCAGTAAGAAGGGTCCAGCAAAATAATGGTGCTCTGATAAGCGGCTTGTTCTGCAGGGGAGAGAAAAATCCCAATGCTTTTCCTCTGCGTTCTTTTTATTTTTTTCACTGACCTCCAAAGCTTCAGGGCTTTCACTGCTCCGCTTCCCTCATGGTATGTCATCACTGAGACTCCTGCAGCTAGGACAGCAGGCAGCACTGTCCATCAATGCCACTCACAGAATCAACAACAGAGACCCATACAAGGAATAAACAGCAATCTGTGCTCCAAAACCATCTAAATACTTTTCTGGACTTGCAAGGGAAGAAGGGGAGAGCAGAATGCATAAAAAGAGCAGGGGGCCTCCAAAGCAGCTGGCAGTCAGGACTGGCCAAACCCAGACTGTGTCCCAGCATCCAGATGTTTGTCTAGTTCAGAGCATCTTGGTGTCCACAGAGGAGCCCGGACTCAGCACAATCAGGAATTCTTAGTTCAAACAATCTGGTTTCTTCTTACAGGAGAGCAGCAGCTCCAAAGAGCAATGACTTTACTATGAAAGAAGGAAAGGCAGGCAGACACTTTGAGAAATGTCCTTCATATGATTTAGTGCAGTGGCAATGCTCTTGGGAGCTGTCATGCAAAAACACAGACAGGAGGGAGAGATGAGAGAAATGGATGTTTGAAACAGGGAGGTTTACAGTGTTGAAAAGCTCACTGAAGCGCTTTACTCTTTTAAAATGAAGTCAGCAGTGGCAGCTTTTCTTTTTCTTTCCCCCTTTTCCCCAAATAACCTGCTACTCACATTAATTATTTTCTATTATCACCAGCCTTCTGGGCCACGTCTTGATGATCTCAAGGACAGTGACTTTGCTAATACATCCTGGGGAAGTTATGAAATAGCTCTCAGATGTATACATTTTAAAACAAAAACAAAACCAAAAGTCAAATAATTAGTCCATATTTTCCCAGCAGGAGTTTATGGCAGATTGGAAAAGCTGCCATCTTTCTGCTTTGTTTTGGCTTTTTAGATGTGATACCTCATTAACACCAGTGCTTTTTTCACCCCAGTCACTCTGTTTTTCAGTTCTAGCCATTACTCCAAAAGGAGTGCCTCAGTAAGCAGACAAATGCATGTGCATATACATATGCAAAGCCTCTTAGCTCCCAGGTTTCCTGGACTGCAGAGTTCCCCTCTCCTGCCACAAAGATCACCACTTAACCGCCCCTCTTTCCTGTCCTTAGTAACCCCCTGTACTTCACAGATACCAGCTACCTTTTCTCTTAGGCACAGGGTAACTGATTCATACCTACTCCCATATCAAACCTTGCCTTTTGAAAGGAAAAAAGGCACTGCTTCCCTTCCTGCCATGCTCCCGCGTTCAATGTGTGCCTGTCTACATCTGGGGATCTGGACCATGCTCACTGCCCAGAAACTCCTCAAATATATTTCTAGAAGGCTCCTTTGAGGCTGTGTGGAGTAGTCAGCTTGTCCCAAGATCCGCGGTACCTTGCTGATTCTATTGAACCATCTGGAAATGGAGGGTGGAAAATTAACTGTAGGAGTTACTCAGCATTTTGTATGACTATACCCTTACAGTGGCTGACAGAGGACTGCTTTAATTATGGGAAGAGGTGCCTAAATCATCTGTAAACATTAAGACATTTCTTTATTCTGTATCCTCCACATTTTGCACTTCTCACCTGCTGCAACTAGAAGAGATTTCAGAGTGTATTTAGTAGGTAATTACCCTGGAACTGCAGATGCAGTTATAAAATGTGAAACTGGCTGTATTTTCACTCTTCCTCTTTATGAATAGCCACAAAACATCCACTGTCCAATCAACAGCCCTTAAACCTGAGCGATGATATGTGACCAGCTCCACTGAAGATGTTATCCATTCATGCGAGAAATAAGCAGACACAATTGTTGGAGATAATTAGTTTGCACTCCACAGACCCGTCACGATCCTTGGCACTGGTAGTCACTTAACGAGAGTGCCACAGGCTGTTATTCTGAAAGCAGGGAGCTTCTGCACGCACCAGGCCATACAACAAACGTTCGGCTTTTTCATTTATGTGCTACGTGCTTTCTCATGAGAGCCGCTTTGCACAAGGTGTAGCCAAAGACTGGACTTTAAAGCAGCTCTCTTCAAAAGAAGGATTCACACCTGCTCATAGGGAAATGCAGGTGTGGATTTGAAGTAAATCCAGGAACATCAGCATGGCTATTCCAGATTTGCATCAGTGTGACAGACTAAAAATGGCTTCAGATATTTAAAAATACCAATCTTTGCTGAAATGGCAATCTTTCACATCTGTCACACTATTGATATAGCACCTGAAAGTCATGGTGGATGACAGCGTAGAAACATGAAATGTAACAGGCAGATTTTTTAATCTAATTTCCATTTCTTCTCTTGTCCCATGAGATTTTTGTATTCCTCAGTGTTACAATGAATGTTGCTACATCAACATCCCAAATTTCTAGTCAGCTTTAGCTTCCATTTCTCACATAAGAGCAGCTATGCTGCCGGTTCTTAAACTTTTGATGACATTTTACTTAGGGCAAACTTTGTTTAAAATGGATATCTTATTTCAGAAAATTACAGAGTTCCATGCATCCTATCTGGGCTTGCACCATATTACATTAAAGTTAGAACCAAAAGTCCTCATCCAGTCAGTATAGATACAAAGACTTGCAAAGGCAGTGTTGCCAGATCTTGGTACTCTTTACCATGATTACATTTTTTCTCACAATCAGCTTTTAAGCCAAAAAAAGAATATATATTAAAAAAAACCTGAAAATTATTCCTAACCATTTTGAACCAATTCAGTTGTTTATAGGGAGTTTTGCATGGGAAAACTGTGAAGTGTTTTTTTTTTTTCTCCTCAGGAGTGATGCGAGAGGGAGAGACATTTTTATTTTTCATTGTTCATAGAGACAGTAGGGGTTCTTTTAAACTAAAACTCAGAGCTTTCTCACCATGGGTTAGTTGCATATACAGCAGAAGCACTATACTCCACCTCTTGGGGGGCAGCGTAAGGCCCTTGTAAATCATGGTAGGTCGGCATTGAGCAAACAACTCTGGGGAAATACTACAAGGCAACAACAAAGGAAAAATGTTGAAAGTCATAATGTTATTTTAAGGAGCCTACTGCACGCTGATGGTCTTGATCATAAAATGATCTCCATTGCATTGAAGAGATTTGTTTCAAACCTCCTCCTGCAGGGAAGCCGTTATGATGATATAACAGGTCCTGACTCCTGTAATTTATAAGATATGTCCAAGCTGTGAAAAGATGAAACATTCCACAAATCAGTTTAATGGAGGTCATCATAGAAATGATCCTTGTGAACTAGAAACTGTCTGACCAAGCTTGGTGTTCTGCGGCTTTGATAGAGCTGCCCAGCTGCACTAGAAGTTGTTGGCCACAAATAGTATTTCACTCCTTTGCACTCATTTTGGGGTTTGCAGGGTTGGTCATTACAGCTCCATGCAGTCCAGCTCTGCAAAGTTTCAAGTACATAATCTCCAAGTTACATTAACAGCAGGGAGTAGTTCAGTACCTTAATAAAAATAAGGTATCTACTTACCTTAGTGCTGCCTGTGCTTTACAGCCTGCTGCAACAACATCTGTCGGGTTGGTGCCTGTGAGCAGGCACACCGTGGAGAAGACAAATTTAAAAGTACAGTCCTCAAACATCGCTTGATGTCACTGAGCTCAGGGCCAGGCATTGTGTCAAAATAAAGAATGAGGAAGAGATTTTTTTGATGGGGTAATTCTGCTAAAGGACTGGAGGTGTACAAGTATAATTGGAATAAAAATTTAGCCTTCAAACTACTGGCTGCAAGCAGTTAAGGGACAGTTCTCTGCAGCGTAACCATTTGACTATTACTTTGAGGTTAAAAAGATTTCAGTTTGAACTCCAGAATCAAGATTTGCCTTCGTTTATATAGAGCCACAGGAAACCTCTATCGATGTGACTGAGCCCCCATTTCGAACACAGCAAGATCTGACAGCTATTCAGACAGTACGCATACTACCAAATCTTCCTTTTTCTGGCAAAAGGAACCCTGTTGCACAGGTCAACAAAGCTATTAAGTTACATCCAGTTTGCAAATGTAATTTCAATAAATATTTGTCTTTTCAAAAATCCTAGAGAGTTTGTTTGGTTTAGGTAGGAGAACACAACCATCTGCTGGGAGACAAAACAAGCAGCTCCAAAGCAGCTTGGATTCCCTCTGAGCAGCCCACAGTTCAAATATCAAAAGGCACTGGGTTCTGGGTACGACATGTGCATTAAGATTTGCTCAGAGGTTGGCGTTCTCCAAGCTGAAACCATCAACTCTGAAATCTGACTCACAAGCGGAGAAAAGTAACTGCCAGATACCTCATCAGCTCTTTGTAGTTTAAGATGCCCTGGCAGGAATTTAATCCTATTATTTATATTTTCCTATCGTGATTATTTACTGTGATTCCTTTTTTCCCTTCTCATAAAGCTTTATGTTACATCCCCTTGGATTTATTTTCTTGGCATAGAAACAGACAGGGGAGAAAATTAAGGCTTATAATGAAGACCTGAAAGATGTAGTTTTTCAGGTTTTGGGGGGAAGAATTTTAGGGGTGGAGGTCCCAAGTAAAAATTATTTAAGCCTTTTCAGTAGAGACTCACAGAGATTGAACCTAGCACTTTTCTTGATGTCAAACAGGACCTGACAACTCATGAGTTCTATTCAGGGAAAAAAAGAACTGCAACTGGACAGTCATTTCTGTATTTTTCTGTAATAGCTGGGTATCCTTTGCAAACAAGTCTACTCAAACCAGAAGTAATGAACTCCCAATGCAACATGGTGCTGGAAGAGCTACTACAGGAGAGAATGGTTAAGAAAGGAGATTTTCCTCTCAGAGAAGACAAGACAGACGAGACTTCCAGAGAAAGGCCAGTTATGTGAAACATAAACCTAGTGTGAGAGCACACAGGTGCTTCTCTTTTCTGTTTTAGCTGTCTTGAAAACTTTAAAGAGCAAATTCACAAGACCTGTAAATCTTCCGAAAGAGTTTCCCAGTTTGTTTGTTTTGAAGGATTTTTCCCCCTTCAGAAGGGAACAGATTCAGAACAAGTTACACTCATGTTTTTAATAAAGGTGACATCAGAATAGGTCTAGCAATAACATCCTCATGCAAGGTTTAAAAATGAGCTTTTTCAACCATAAAATTACTAATTGTCTGCCTTGTAAAAAGATAAATAAAATGAATGTTTCATTACTGTCAAGCTCTTGATTTCTTGTTTTATACAGAGTAAAATTAACCAGTTTCAGCTATACAAGTATGAAAATTTGAGATATGTTTTTAGTTTTCCTGCAAGAAATCATAAAGACCTGATTGTCTTTATTTTTTAATTGAACTCCTTTCAGTCTGGCAGACAGCTCATCTCCTAAAAACACGGGAGAATGGGGTGTGCTGGAGCTGTTTCTGAAAAGGAATGCTATCAAAAGGTGGCCAATACCCAGCCCATTTTTCAGCTTTGTCACCATTTCCTTTTGTGCCTTTGAGCTAATTGTTTACCTTCTCTGATCTTTGAGACCTGAGGATTTTTTGCTTAGTGCATACCAAGGAAAGAAAACTTGACACAGTGCAGCACGCAAAGGGCTAATAAACTTGTGCACAAGAAAGACCAATGCAAGACGTATCCATTGCCTTGAGCACCTGTGGGACTCCAACAAACTGTACATCTGTTCATGTGCTTTCCAAACCACAGAATAGAAAAGGAACTGTGGGAAACATTGCCTGAAGGAGTCTGTATTGAGTTTGACTCTAGCAATTTTTAGCCTTGTATCCCCCATATAACATCTCATTCCAGCTGCCAAGTATAGGCTATGTAACACCCACGGTGCTCAGCTTTCGGTGATGCAGCCTCTGACTTCCATGCACTACCTTGGCTGTTCTAAATCTTTTGCTTTATATTTAAAATTACAACCATTTATATGTGCATTTCCGACAACTGCATCAATGTAAATAGTTATAACGTTAACCTCTTGGAGATACTACAGTCACTACTCTCAGTCATATGGCATTGGTCTTACTTTTAGCCATAATATATGCCTGTAAAGCTCTTTGAAATCCTCTGATGAATATAAGCAGTAACCTCCCAGAAAATTTTGAAGGATCTATGCAGCACTGGATTTTATGATCTGGCATATACAACACACATTTGCTAAGAAGCAAAGGGGCTTAGGTTCAGCTGACCACATGCTGGCATCTCTAAGTTTGTTGCCTGAAACCACTATGTAATCACTGGAAATCTAGTCAATATATAGTCAATGGGGTTTATGCCACGACTGATCTAATCGAACAGTTTGCCAGCTGCCTCTGATTTAGTACTAAATTCTAAGCTCCGCAGATAGACCAGATTTCCATGTTTATAAAAGTTTGTATAACTAGCTCAAGTATGGAAGCCCACACTGTAGATACTTGCATTTATGAATACCACCCCTTGTTCCTGACCTGGGTTTTGGTTTGCATACATTGTCCAGTAACCATGAAAGCCAAGAAGTGTAGCAGGTCTCCTTTTTTCAATGTCTAATTTCCCTCTCAGTTTTGTACAGCAAAACATGCACTTCTGCAAAAGAGCAATTGGTTCCAACTAGCTCATAACAGGGCCTTTTTAATATACAGCTGTCTGCATTTTACTTACCCATCCAAACATATTGATAGCAACCAACAGCATTTACATAATACACCATTTTAAGTAGCTAGGTTGTAAACAAATTTGCAATGTACAAGTGGTTGCCAAGACACCAGTACTGCGGCATCGAGCTTAGGCAGATTTTATACACTTACATCCAAAAACATAATGCAGAAAACCTCTCTCTAGAGGCCCGTTACATAGTCCCAGCTTGACCAGCAGAATGTCTTAGACAGTTACATCTACCTCCCCAGACCAGAGGAGCAGGGTGTGAGGTGCAGAGTCTGGTGCCAATTACTCAGCTGCAACCAGGTGTATGAAAAGAAACAGATCAAGTTCATTTAGAGGGTCCATTTATACATTTATACAGCATGTATAATTTCCAGCAATAACAGGTCCAACACAAGACGTAACAGTCAAAAGGCAATAAAAAGTGCAGTTGAAAATACTATTGAAATGATTCAATTTAGGTCCACTGAATAAAGTTAAAATATGCTTCATGCGTATAATATACATTATACATTACAATAATTACATCATTTACTTATACATTACAGTAATTAATATGTTTGGAGATGAGAAAAGCCAGAACAAAATGCTTTAACCAGCTTTTTCTTCAGAACATTTGGATTATGCAGAAACTGAATTTTCTATCAGAAAATCATTTCCAGCACAGGATTCTTGGTCATGGAGCTTATGGGCTTAATAACACAGCTACAAAAATTAGACACTGTGGTACAAAGGCTTTTGTAGAGGCTATCTATCATTAATAAGTGATTGAAGGGGAACAAAGAGTTTTCTGAGAAAAAATGAAGTCAAGGGTGGGTGCTGAAGACTTTGGGCACAAGATTGTCACAGTCATGACATTACAGGACGAAACAGATCAAGTCAAAAAGATGTGGAGAAACGTAGCTTTAAAGGAAGAAGACAGGTCAGGCAGCAGGGTCTGAGTGAGCAGGTATAAGGCAGCATTTGCCACATCCTGACACCAGTGGGTGGCTTTGGAATGGGTTAGCCACAATTGTTGGTCCCTGTTGCACAAGCATTTAACTCAGTTAACAACATTAAAAGCATTCAGCTGAATGGCCACTTATCCCTTATTGTAATGCCTGGTGAAAAAGAGCATCCAATCTTGTAGACAGAGGCATCACCTCACTTTCGGAAGAGTAAATCAAACACTTTTTTCCTGCAAAATGCCCATGAAATGTTTCCCTTGCAGACCATCCACTCATAACATGGTGACTCTGTTGTCAGTCATGTCCATGAGAGATGAAGAGAGCAAACAGCAAAAATTACTTGATCTATAAAATTCTGGTCTAAATTTCACCCCCGTGTATTTTCTCTGTTTGGGAAGAGCAGAGGAGACCAGTAAACTGAAATGCAGCAGCGGTGTAAGAGAGGACGCACCACAAACCACGCAGTGGGATTCTGAGGGAAAAGTAATATTCCCCATGGCATCATGCTGACTATGCACACTGCCGAAATGAAACTGCCGCAGCTTTTGGTGCAAAAAAGCAACTGCTGTAGTGCAGAAGGTTCAAGTCTGTTGTATCCATCCATACTTTTCTGAGGTTGCATTGGCCTAAGTGTCAACTCCTCTTACTCCGCAACAGACCTAAGCACCTCTTGTACCGACTGGGCTCATGTACTGCTAATAGAAACTGAATCAATACCTAGAAATTCTGAACTGATATTTGCTAATGGCAAAGTAAAACAAAAGGATGCAGCTTTGAAAAAGACAGGGAAAGGTAGATTCATATTATACTACTTGCCCTGAAAAAAAATCGAGATTACTTGTTTCTTTCACCACCAATTGATATAGAAGAAAACATCTTTCACTAACTGGCAGAAATTGTCTTAGCAGCATAGCAGCGGACTGAAATCCTATCCTTGATGTGTCAGAGCAAATGATAACAGCAAAACCAAACTGTGTATCTGTTTTTTGATTCAGACATCAGCTATGTTAGAACTCATAAAAGCGAAGCTACGTGTCTAATGACTTGAATGTGATATCGCGTCTTTCATGGAAGTAAAGCTCTTTGATATTTTTCAGGGAAGTGGTATAATTATCAGGACATGTTAGTTGATAGCTGGACATGATTTGAGACGAAAATGTCCTAGATGACTGGCAGAGTTTTGTTATTCTGAAGCTAAGACATGAAACCAAAAATTTAACATAACTACAAAAACAGCTGTTACTAAATGCATTTCTGCAGTTGCTGCAAGAATTATTTTGAAAGTTTGGAAGCTTGCCTGTGAGCTCAGTCTAAACTGAACAATACTAGCTCCAGTGAGAGGCAGACAACAAAATTAGAGGAATCTCATGTTGCCTGAGGGGCAGACTGAGGAGACTGCAGAGACATGGGTTTCTTTTCTACAGCTGTGCGACTAACTAGACGTAAGATATATTGAGGTTTGTTTCTGTTTTTTCCCTCTGCTTGCCTAACTTGAAATTCAGCTCAGTGTTCATGGCTCTAGATACAAACTTCTATTTGGATGGGCTAGAAATGCTGAAAAATTTTGAGTACATTAAAATTAGACAGATCCAGAATATGTGGGTCCATTTGTCAGGGAGCTCTCTCATGCCGCACAGTAATTGGAGACAGTTTGAACCTTGCCTGGGAGATGGACTTTCTCCGTTCTTCTACCAGAGCAAACTGACACAGTAGTTGTGTGTCTCCATTTACCAGCAATATAAGCATGCTACTTATCTACATCCCACCCATCTTGTGAGGCCTCCAATAACATGAAAAGCATTTACGTTCAATTTTCTCCATTTCACAAGATCCACAGAAACCTTTACTTATCTTTAGCTGCTGAAAAAAAAAAGTGTAAAAAGACATAGTTCAATTGTCTCAATTTTACAGGTGGGAAAACTGAAAATTGAAAAGATATATACTTAAGAGATCACACTGATTTGGTGGCTGAAACAGGAAAAGGACTTCTAGCCCCCTCAAAATAGCAACATCAGTAGGACATATTAAAATTTCAACCATCTGTCAAGAGGAATGTCTTGTCACATTTTATTTTGTTTACTTTTTATTATCAGGAAAGAGCACTGACTCTGCCCCCGGGATATGAGAACAAAAGCGGTTTCTGCTGAGGCTTTGGCTTCAGCTTCTTCAGTTCTCTTTTCTATTGCCTTTTAATTCAGTCTCCTTTGTGCTTGGATCTTGTCTAACCTAGCCCTGATCTTACAGGATTAGAGATCTCCCGAAAATATTTGATTATGTATCTCTATTACAAGCTGAAAAGAAACTAGCATGGGTTCATTCTTACATCCTGGGCTGCATTCATTAGAGACCATTTTCCTCAGGCTTTCCTAGTCTCTGTATGTGCAATTCTTTGTTGTGCAGCAGCTCAGGCTCTTGCTGTGTGAGTCCTGTGTAAGACCACATTGGCTGTTTCCAAGTCTGAGTCTGTGGGAAGAGATGCCTTCTTCATCCTTCGAATGAAAATATGTTGGAATATCAGATTCTGGAATTCTGTTTTCTTGAAAGATTTTTTTCCTTGCACCATTTCTAGTTTAGAAAAAAGGATTTTCTGAACTGGGAGTCACAAACTGTTTATTGTGTTAGTTGCTGCAAAGACCTTCTACCAGCTGGCATTATAGTCAATAGTTCAGACAGTACTGGAGACAGAATAAAACTAGAGTGACTTATCCCAGAAAAGGAGACCTTATTGTAGGACAGTGAGGAAGTGGTCTTGCTCAAAAACTTTCACATCAGAATATGCTTTAACGAATTCTAAAAACTTAAAAGGGAAATAGAGGGGAAATACAGGAGATTATATTGTTCAGATTCTTAAATTTCCTCCTCTACTGTAGCTTTGCCACACGCTCTAGAAACACCTTAAATAACATGACTGATACTCATCATAGAAGATTCTCTGTTTCTTGCATTACTACTCAGAGAGGATGAGGTTTTCATGTTGTTTTATTTTTCAGTTACTTATTGTATGTTTTCTGTATTTCAGCTGTCTTACCAAAGGCAGTCAAGCAGCATGCCATTATGAATTGCAGTGATGTTTGCAATCGTTTTGAGGTCCATCATGACTCCAGTCTGACCCAGAAACTGTTCTACTTGCAACACATGCAAGTTTCACTCTTGTGGAAAATCTATCTGTAGCAGAGGAAAGACGCCTTTGACTACCCTAATCCTGAAGTTTTAGGTGACTTTTGGGGTATCTTGGGCTCAGATCACTGAACATCAAAGGCTGGGACTGTGAAGGTGGTTAGTATTTTATGGGAATCTAACGTAGAGTGGAAATTCACCTGTGCTCGTCGTAGCCTACTGCTTCCAGAAGTGTTATTGAAGAGACAGGTTGTTGCATCTATACTAGCAGTGAGATGCCCATATTATTACTGTTCATCATCATTTACATCTTACAGAAACAGAGAGGTGGAAGAATACCCCAATGCTACAGCACCACCCCAAGAACTTTTTCATTCCTTCCACTCCTTGTCCACTGTGCAGACATATTACAGCTTGGGCTCATACACTCACTTAAATTACCAATGCCCGCACACCCAGTCTAACGCAGCTCCAAATTTTCCCAAACTCTGAAATCTTTAAGTATTATTCACAATAAATACAGAAGTCTGGAATCTGAACCTCAGGCTCAACATGGTAATGCAGAGTAAATCCACCAGCCCAGTGCTAATGGCTGGAGGCTGGCAATGCTGTGGAATTCATTACAGAGAAACCTGCTGCCCAACCTAGTTTCAGAAGAAAATCACGTTTCTCACAAAAATGCTGCTTGACCGATTAAACCCAGTTGGTTTTAAACAGGTACTACAACCTTTCACCCAACTGGCACTGAGTGGGGTGCCATACAGTGCCATATCCCAGGAAAATTGCTGCTTTTTTGTTCCATACCTGCATATGGAAATGAAGGTATCCAGCTTCATTTTCATAATCATACTCCTATTCCTCTCCAGATTTCACAATATATAGCCTAGCAGGCTTGAATGAGGCATACGCCTCCCGGCAAGAACTTCTATACAGAAATTGTATTTCCTAACTTTAGTGTGCCAGGATTTTCTTTATACGCCAATCACTTGCAGTCATCCTACCGATGGGGCATCTCCCATAAACAGCTGTTGCATGTCCAGATGTAGGATGCCATGTGACAGATAAATTAGTCTTGGACATCATTTCAGCAGAGATTAGCTTCATAATTTTATTCTTTGTCAGCTGCTAGGGACACCACTTACAAAAATGCTTCCTATGTATATTCTGGTTTAAGAAAGGAATATAAAGAGAAGTAAATAATATAACTGTTGTTACTGTCTTCTTTTGTGTCACACTCTATGAGCTGCACACATCGCTCAAGAGTTGCAACCAGTTCTTGTTTATCTTCAGATCTCAAGAATGTTACTTTCACCACTGTAACACAGTGCCAGAAGCAGGTTACTCTATTGGCATTCAGCAAGAACCGACAACATAGCAAAATTCAATATATTTTGGAGAGCTGGAAATACTTGGCTATTTTGAGGGGGAGGTACCTCTAGATAACTCTGTTTAAAATTAAAAAAGTTTCGTAAACTGTGCATCAATCAGCAGTATTAATCCAAGCACAAGAGAATCAAACAGGAGAGAATCAAAACACTGGCTTTGTAGGACTGCCACATTGATAAGAAAATGAAGGAGACAAGAAGTTAATGACATAGCCTGTCATCAGAAAATTTTTCAGCACTCTTTTTTCTACCACAGATTTGGCCTAGTTGCAAGTGAGCAAGTTCAAAATTTCTGTTCTGCATTGTTGGCAGCTTGTCCTTTAGGGTGACCTTTCCATTCGCATTGCATTTGGAAACGGTTGATAAAAATAAGGATCTCGAGAGGGAAGAGATATTGGAGATATTGCTTAAAATGATTAAAGCTAACATACGGTTTTATTTATATTTTTAAAAACATACTAAATTAGGGGAAAACAACACCAAGCAGAAAAAAAAGTGTAGCTTCCAAGAAGGTTTACGGAGTGCTGTAACAAACTGAAACAGCTCAGAGAACAAAACAGCCACTGACATGGAGGACAGAAATCTTAGGAATGGAAAGGTATAGAAGACAAATACATTCCATTCATACTGCGACTGAGATAAGCATAGCAGATGAGAGACAGGTGTAGCAGAACAGACTAAAATTAGAGGCAAGAAGGCTATGCATTTGTGATAATTAAATCCTGAGCTATCATTACTCACCTAAGAGAATGGAGTATATCAAAATGCAAATTATAATAGATAATTTCCATAATTACTAACTATAAAACATTCAGCTATTGCAAAAAGTCAGTGCTATATTCTCAAAGGCAGTTGGCCCTTGCAACCAGAATCAAGCACTGTAAAACATCAACATTTTAGGGCCTTTGCTGTCTTAGGAAATCCACAGAAACACAGATGGTTGTGCCACCCATCTGGCAAAGGGGACACCTGAGTTCCAGTGCCTGTATAATTTCAGGGAATATACACATAAGGTTAAGTGAAGCAAAATATTTCTCCCATTTCCCCTGTAGCTTTGTAATTGTGAGGCAATAATGTCCTACTCCTCTCCCCATCCAGATTTTCATAGTCAATAATTTTTCTGTATGAACTGGTCTAGTTTCAAGAGGCAAAAGAGATTATTCACCCCACAATACTTGATTGACTGATATTCAGACCATTAGCGTGGGAGATGCAGCTTCAAATCTTCTTAGGCAGAGAGAAAATTAACCTCAATCTCCCACCTCTGAAGTGGCAGGTTTTATGACTAAGTCAATGAATAAAAGGAGGTAAGGTAAAACATCCGCCCTGGGGCAGGGATCCATGTGCTTGCTGTATTCCAGGAATATGTCTCGCATTAGACATTACAGAGCAGATAGGTGAAGGAACATCTGCAGTTCAGATCCCAGCACTGTTGACCCTCCGTTCAATGCACTGCTAGGCATGACCAACAGGAGACATTAGTTTCCTAGAAAACTTCATTAAGGAAAATTTAAGCACCAAAAGCAAGTGAACAGGAGTTGTGAGGAACCAGGTGGTTTTGGATATAAGTGAGCACCAGTTGATCTTGTAAGCACTCAGGTAAATCGGCCATTTTTTTTGAATGTAAGACCTTACTCCATACTCCTTACAATAGGCAGCAGGAGGCCATATAACATCTGTTGTCTATATAACTCGAAGTGATGTACACATTTTTATCCCCTGTTATGTCTTGTGAAATAACCCAAGCCATCTTTCAAGCTATGTCTTCTAAGGTGAAAAAATAATGAAATAACCCTTTGCATCATAAAGCCCCAATGGGTTCTGCTCTGTGTGTGCAGATTCTCTGCTACTATGATTGATATAAGATTAGAAAAGACTCCACTGCAAAAAAAACATGTCCTTTGATCCTGTAGGATAATAGGCTGCAGTGTTCCCAGGTTACTGTCAGAAAGCAATCTCCAAGAGGCCAGCTAGCTGGAGCAAAAAATAGGTTTCTATAAAACTAAAGTTAGGGAGAAAGTTGGAGTCTTTTGAATTCAATCACTTTTCAAGGCGTTCATCCCAATGGCATCCAAACGCAAAGGTGAGAGGTGTGAAATAAAAAATGGAATAGAGCTGAATAGTTAGGCATTGGAAGGTCACAAAGGGAGACAGCTTTTTCTGGAACACATTAGCTTCAGCGATAAGTAAACCTTAAAGTTCAAAAATCAACTCCAGATGGACAATCCAAAGTTCAGTTATTCCTCTAAACTTTTTTATACTCTTCCATGGAAAAGTATAAAGAGTTTTAAAAGAGTACAAAAAGAGGGGGTTTTATACTCTTCCATGGAATAAGAAACAGAGCATGCTCCACTGTAATTTACATGCTATAAATGGGGATAATAGACATCAGGTATTGGTCTAATTTCACTAGCATTACACAGGTGGTTTATCTGTCTCCTCAGGCAGCAAATCTCCTGAGAACAGACTTTCAACCAAACATCCCTTTGGTTTAAGAATAAGATAGAAGTATCTGCCACTGGAAGGTATTACTAATTTCATTTCCAGCTCCAATTGGAAGCAGCAAATTCACAGACAGGAGTGGAAATGGACTTTATCAGAGATACGTTTATTTATCCAGCTTTTTTCAAAACCTTGCGGCAGGGTTGAAGACACAGGCAGAACCATACTTTCTCCAAACCACTTTACTTTCTCATTAAGCTACAGTTTCCACCAAACTCATATAGATCCTGTCTCCCTCTTTTATTACTGTAACAGGAATATCAGGTTAGAAATGCAACCAAGCTGGAAGGAAAAAATATTACGAATGCTTGATGCTGACTGAGGGTCAGCTGAACAGGGTCTGATTCAATAGCCTCTACCTTCAGGAAAACACTGAATCTCATCTTTGCCACATCCTTAGACCATAATATCTGGCTCTGTAGTGCTTGCAGAAGTGGCCTCAAGGCTGTGGCTGAAAACGAATTCACTGGCTAGTCACACTGAAGCATTCCACCTAGCAGTCCCGAGCAAAGCTCCAGGGCATTCATGCACTGGAGGAACATGCATGGACACAGTAATCTAGCAGGTAAACGGGCACCAGCTCTTCCTGCTCAGCCCACTACCTTTCACCCAGTTCAGTCTTTCTTGTAGCAACCTTATGTGATTTACAGGTGAGTAGGACAGACTCCGGACCATCTTCTCGGGGTTTCAGTGCTCTGCCATAAAGGCACATGGGTTTCGTAGCAGCTGATTACCACAGGCATAAGATGTGCTCGAAGTTAAGCATATGCGTAATTGCTTTCCTGAATCAAGAATCAATTGGTCCTTCCAACACTGGTTACAGCCCTGATCTTGCAGTGCACACTGATTCATGACTTTGGCTTCATGGAGCTTATTGAAGAATCAGTGCTAATTTCCCACATTTTAGAAATGTTTAGGTAGATGAGTGTGGGAATCAATCAATGTACTCCTTTTGCCATTATAAATCTTAGCTGCTATCAACATCTAGTGCCAAAAGATGTGAAATAAAATATTTCACTCCCAAAAACTAATGTGAATGCCTTTGAGAGAAGAGGTCAAGTGTGGTGGGGTGTATATTGTACGTGTACATACATAAATCATTGGTAGCCAGATTACTTCCCTGTATTGATCACATCATACTTTCCTAGCAGGTAGATTATCTAAGAAAATAATCACTAAATTAACTTGAAGACACCAGCCTCCCAGCAAGATTAATGATACATAATTTACTTTATGAAAGAAGCAAGCATCCAATAAATTAGAAAATGCACACCACCATCACAGCAAATTGTTAAGTATTCCAGCACTCACCTTACTGAGTAGTTGACAAATGGATGTCACATTCTTTTGATTACATCAGAAGTATTTTCTTTTCACCCACCTCATTGTATAAGCAAATGTCTGCTGCCTTCCCATAAGCATACTATTTATACCAAATTCATTTCGGGGACAAAGTGTTTACATTAACACATGTACATGTGCATACACAGTAAGACAGATTTAAAAGAACCGAGATTGCTTTTGTAGGACCTTAACTTAAGACTTATTTGCCACAGATTTAGGTGTTTTTTAGTGAAGTGAAAAATAAGTCATCATTCAGGGGCAAGATTCATCTTGAAGTTAAAAATATGGCACCAGACCTTGACTAACAGCATGCTGTTTGCACTTCCAGAAGCAGCCCTGATTCTGGGAGTAACAGTCTCCTCATCAGCTCCTTCCTGCATCGTTGCTCTTGTACTATCAACTCCTTAGGACCACTGGAGATAGATATTTGTGAACTTTTTCCTGAATTATTTTTTTCCTGGGGCTATATTTACCATTTACATTCATGTAGTACATGATTTTTCCACCAGCATCATCAAAAAAACCCCATCAAAACTAGCTCACTTCCACCTCTTAATGTTTTTAGCCTCTAGCATCCACTATAGTTACATTTTACTTTCTAAGGCTTGTTTATTTAGTTCTAGGTGATTGATTGTTGCTGATTACACTCCGTGGTGCTGTCACAAGAGGGAAGGGGTGAATGGAGGTTGTAATTAGCACTGTTTCTGAAAGCATTAATCAAATATTAACCAGCTTTCACTAACTCCTCACAAAGGAAAGGGCTGTGTTTCACATTTTATGTGTGGGAAACTGAGGCACGGAGAATGAGTGTGACTTGCCTGCAGTCAAAAAGTGAGCCATTTACGGAAGTGCATATATAGTGGTGATAATCTCACCGTGTCAGGCAGCACAATTGACACTGCACTCTGCGGCTTCATGGTGAAGGGATAGAGCTGGGCAACTGCTGCTTGGCAGGCAAGAGAGGTAACAGAAACAGGGGCCTCAAGACAGAGTACTGGGGCTGAGCACTGTTGAAGGAGCACACTTTCTGCTCCTGTCAAGTAGTGAGAGTGTCAGGAAGGGTAATTTTGGCTCCCTGGGGAGACTGTCTGCCTTACAGGGGCTCATACCTGCTATGCACAGATCTCAGCCGTTCCCCAGTGGCATCAGTAGCAAGAAATCTGGCTTTACAAAGCTCTGGCACAGGAATCACAGAATCATAGAAAATCTTAAGTTAGAAGGAACCATAAGGACCACCAAGTCCAACTTCCTGCTCCTCTCAGGACGACCTAAAACTAAACCATATGACTAAGAGTGTTGCACAGACTCTCCTCGAACTCTGACAGGCTTGGTGCTGTGACCATCTCCCTAGAAAGCGAGTTCCAGTGATCAACCACCCTCTCAGTGAGGAACCTTTTCCTAATGTCCAATCTGAACTTCCTCTGACGCAGCTTCATTCCATTTCCTCATGTCCTATCGCTGGTCACCATAAAGAGTTGATCAGCACCTCCCCCTCTACTGCCCCCCTTGAGGAAGTTGTAGACTGCCATGAGCTCACCCCTCAGCCTTCTCCAAACTGAACAAGCCAAGTGACCTCAGCTGCTCCTCATAAGTCTTGCCCTCCAGGCCTTCCACCATCTTGCTTGCCCTCCTCTGGACACACTCTAATATTTTGATGTCCTTCTTATACTGAGGCGCTCAAAACTACACACACTGGTGGGGCCGCACCAGTGCAGCACTGAGTGGGACAATCACCTCCCTCGACTGGTTAGCGATGCTGTGCAGGTTGCACCCCAGGACACGGTTGGTCCATTTGGCTGCCAGGGCACTCTTGACTCATGTTCAACTTGCCATCAACCCAAACCCCTATATCTCTTTCCACAGGGCTGCTCTGCAGCCTCTCGTCCCCCAATTTTTGTGTATAACCACAATTAGCCCATCCCAGGTGCAGAATCTGGCACTAACTCTTGTTCAATTTCATACAGAAAAGGAGGCAATGGATCTGTGCTGGTTCCCCAGCCCCAGGCAATAACCTGCTTACTTGGTTCTTGAGCCAGCCCTGATGAGCTAAATAAAGATGAATGATAATGATGAAATAAAGAACAGAGGGATGGATAAGGGACTTGCACGAATTTTGGGAAGTGACTGAAGACTTCCACCAGAGCAAATAACACTGTGAACGGCACAAAAATTATGAAGAATGGCTAGCAAACTCAGTGACTTGGTGGGAAAAGGATCCCAGAGACATACTTCATATAAACTGTACTTAGAAAAGCTCAATTTGGGTGATATTTCTGTTGTCTGGCATATTTTTCAAAACGTGACACAGTTCAGGCGAATTAATTCTTTGATACAGATGGTTACAAGGATGAAAATTCTGAACAAAGAAGATTTGAACAATATATCTGATAGTTTCTGTTGGAGGTTCTGTCTGACCAGAAAGCTATCTGAACAAGTAAGCCATAATGCTACATCTATAAAATTCGGAGATAATGCAACTCAGTAAGGGAGCACTGAAAGGAACTTAAAACCTAGAAGCAGAGTAAAAGACAGAAAAACAAACTTCTCCCCAACAGCAGCAACACATGTGCAGTTATTCTACAGTTCTGGACACATTGGTTTGACATAAGTAATAATAAGAAGGATTTTTACAAAAAATATCAAAAGATCACTATGAAAGAAATATAGGGAATTTGTTACACAGTGGTAACACATTGCTGCTTTGCCTTTGTGGAGATAACATAGAAGCAGAATTCCACAGTCGAGGAGGCAAGGAGCTTTGACATATTACCCAGCCTTGTACAGAATACACATTTTCAAAAATAATAGCTTACTTCTGCATAGAATGCTATTACAGCCTGCAAAGTTATTTCTGAGTGTAAACATTATAGACGGCATTTTCATTTGGCAAAGACCAATTGCAAAGACGTTGCAAAGAGGAAGGCAGAGAAAAAGTCAGTCTGCACACTACAAAGGGAGAGAGAGGGAGGGAGGGAGGAAAGAGAAAAAAAAGGACCACTTTTCATCATTATGTCTGAATGAGCAAAGGGTGCTATTGCACACATTCTGGCAGATTCAATCAGCATGCTGCGTGCTTTTACAACCACTATTCTGTCGAGTTTGGACGTTTGCAGGAATAATATGTTGCACTGCCTTCTTGCTTGGCTTTGTGTGCTGTTTCCCAAGATGCTTACCATTTCTGTGGACAGCAGCTGTATCCACCTGCTTATACTAACTCAGAGTGCCAGGGCCTAAAATTATCCTTCTTGGATGGTGGTCCCCCTGGCACAGTGGATTTCACTGCTGACTTACAACGTGCTCTAATCTGAGAACCGTCAAAACATCAGAAAAAAAAAAAAAAAGAAAAAAAAAGAGTGGAAAGAGGCTGTGAAGTGTATTCTCTTCCATTTAGCACGTGAGCCAGTGTGACAGGCACAGTGCTCAGATGGATTCTGAACACGAATATCACATTCCAACAAACAGTCTTCTTTTATTGCACATACTTTTCTCCAAAACAACTGATGAAGAGGTGACATTAGGCTGTACAAAAATGGAAACTGGAGGTGCAGTGGCATGCTAGCCACACAGTCTCATACCCTATATACCCTTCCAAATTGCAATAGGCAATGACAGAACAAAATAAGGGCAGTCAGACCCATTTCTCACGCACACTTCTGAAGCAGAGCTGTCTACTGATACGGAAATTGCACAAGAGGCCAGCAGACACTGGAACACAGCCGTTACTTTATGAAGGGGCTGGCAATGTCACACTCCAGGAGTGCAAAGCTCAAGGGGTATTTGACAACATCAGAGTCAGAAAGGGCCACTTTGAGACACAACCACTGTAAATACAGCTATGAAACACGCATTCGAATGGCTGTGTACTGGCAGTCCATCCTGAAGTATGAAACCAGCAGCTGGGCAGAGAAATGCAAATAAAAGGCTCACTACTGAGCCTTTTGACACATGTGCTGCATCAATCACTTCTTACATAAGATAAAATTGGTCTTTTCATGATCCTGAATGGCATAGATGGGGCTAACAAACCAAATCAGAGGGCACCTTGTAGCCTGGGATCAGCATCCCTTCAGCTTCTCAGCAACACCCTTATTCACCTATTGTTGGGGCGGAGAAGGGGGCGTTAAACACTAACCCTGCCCACTTGGAAGCGGACAGGAACGTTGAGTCAATTATTTGTCACAGTAGCGGAAGACCCTGCATAAGAAACAAGAGAAATAAGCCAGAAAGGTGCATGATGACCCAAATGTAGTTCTGCTGAAAGCCTGTACAATTCCACTGCCCTCTGTGGGTGCTTCTGCTGATTCATTGCATCACTTTGAGACAGTATATACAGATAGAGTGGCTAAGTCAAACATCCCTCTATGCAAATACTAGTTTAAGAGGTTGTGTCCTTTGGGTCTTGCCTCAAACAGGCACAAAGCATACTGCATATACATTGACCTCATGTCACCATTTGGCACCTCCCAGGATGACTTCCATCTATAAACACCCACAGGGCCGTGAAAACAGTTACATGCCCACACTTCTCCAAATCCAGCAGATTCAGATTGGGGAACTGCCGAGACCAAGCTTACGAGTGTCTGCCAGCTTTGTCTCATTACCTATCATGTATAATCTCTGCTGTGAGCTAGCAATAAGCGGTCTTCCTTATTACCACTGCAATGTTCACATAATTAAGTTGTTCTCAAATTGTAGGCTATAACAGCTTACAGACTTAGATGAAATTGTTGTGACAATTCAGAAATGCTTATTCTCGCTAACCAGTTTATAGGAAAAGACAACTCTCAATTGCATGTGAAAAAGTGCTCTAATTCATTAGAAGTCATGTTATAACTGGTATCTTGATTGAACTGCTCATCAAAGTTAGAAGTCTTTGGAAATCTTTGGTACTATTTTTATCACTACTGAGAAAAGAGTTACCCGAGGAAGAGTGGAACTCTAGACAGAAGTTCAGTTTTGGAAAGAAATTGGCCCCTATTCTCACAAGTTGTGAGAAATTTTCATTGTGCCAAATGAACTTAATGGGGAAGACCCAAAGCTCAGCTTAGGTCTTAGGTAATTATGACATTCAAATCTTCTTTTGTTTTTTTTTTTTTGCATCCAGTAGATAATTTCTTTTCTTTACATTTCATTAGAATAAACTGTTTCTTTATTGTGCCACTGAATTATATCCAGCATCAAGCTGAAATTCGGGTTAGTGGGACAAATATGAATATCGCATTTCCCAGGGGGGCAGTAAACATATCAGTGTGTAAATATGTATGTAACATACAATACTCATGGAGGAACATACACATTGCCCAGCTAGGGACAGACTGCAAGAGGTCCTTCACCAAATGTATAAATTTGGAGGTAGGCCACTGGCCCACTGAAGCAGCAAATATGTCTCCTGTGGCAAGTGGCTTTTCATTAGCAGCAAGACAGGACTTGCTGCTATGCTCAAGACAAGCTCTGAGATTCAGTGCTGTGCAAACCTGTGACACAAAATGCTTCCTTTTCTTTTTCTCACCTTTTCTCTTCTTTTCTCTTTGCCATTTATACAATAAAAGGTTGGAGAGGGCAGGAGTATCATTCTACAACACCATCAGAAATAAGAGACTTTGGAGAACGAATTAGTAGAAGGACAAGCAATGCCTCTGGGAGTTACAAAAATAAATACAACATTAAGTACAGCAAGGAGGGAAAACAGAAAAACTTCTGCATCTTCCAGTTTTTGCAGACAAAAATGAAGCTATCTAACACAGGATTTTTAATGATTAATGAAGAGGTAGGATTGCCTTTCCAAAGCTTCTCTGAGTACTAAATCACAAACAACCTTTAATGCTTCCATCTGAGGGTGATTTATCTCATTCCACCATTAGTGTCTGCCATTGCTTTTTATAAAAATTGGGTCTATCTACTTCTACTAATACATGTTGTTCCTCTGGGAATGGTTCAGGACCCCCATCAAAACCTCCCTTCTAAAGCAACAGTGATCAGGCTGAGAGCAACTGCTCTGTGCACTGCACCCCTTGCTGTCCTCTGCTAAGCCCCAGGAGGGAAGAAGGAATGAGGTCAGGTTTGCTAACCTTTCCCCAGCTCTCAACAGGACCAGAGACATCTAACTCCTCCTTGGATCTATCCTCAGCTTTAAAGCTGCAGATTCTTGGGGGAGATGTGTTTGAGATTTTATGGTATATTAAAATGCTACTTTTTTTTTTTCTTTCATACCAAAGGCACAGAAGTATAAGAGAAAAGGGGAAGGAACTAATTTAATGTATAATACAAAACTAAAAGGACCAGACTTTTTAAAAGAAGCTTTCTCAATCAGCTTTCCCTCATATAAGCCCCTTTCTGTGTAATCTTTCCAATGCAATTCCTTCCATGCAAATCGAAGTGCCTTTTAGGATGAGGAAGTCAGGCCAGGCAAATAAAAGATCCTCCTCTAGCTTTAGCACAGGATTAATCATGAAAAGTTGGGATATAATACAAAAAAAAAGATAACAGGATTCTACCCTGAATTCCCTTGCCATCCACTTTCACCAGGCAACTAACACTCCCACACTTTCTTCGAGAAGGGTAATCGTAAAGGCAGACATTAAACAATGCTGGAGATACGTATATGCTAAATATAAAAGAGGAGAGAGAGAAAACTTTAAAGGAGTGGATTCACAAGTAGGATTTTTGTCATTGTTACAGTATCTAACTTTTTTAAGCACTCTTCTATTTTGTGTCTTGAAAACAAAGATCCTTACATAATGTGGTGAAGATGGGGCTGGGCGTTCAGTGAGAAAGAATGAGGTTTGCAATTTGGACTTTTGTCAGCGTAATGGAGCTCACATCACTTTGTATACTCTGAAGTCTCTCTCTCATACTCACAGAAATAAAGGAAATAAAGATGTGAAATACCTGTATGCCAGCAGTTATTACACAGTCCAAGCCCTTAGCTGGTACTTGAAACCACTCCTACCAACTTCCAAAACAAGGAGCTTTCTTTCAGCCTCCCTGACTCATTTGGCTTTTGTACTGAACACAGAGAGCGAGCTAGCTAGCATGTTGAAATGTCCCCTTTGAGGCAGAATATGAGGATGCCGTGAGAGTAGGTGGGTAGAAGTAACTCTCAGTATTCTTTTCTTAAAAATACAAAATAGTCTTTCACGGTAGATAATGAAAATTAAAATTGTAACAACTAAGAAGAGTAACATGATTATCAGCATTTTCTAATTGTAAAACTTAAGCTGCATTAAACTGAAAAAGTTTTATTTTAGAGCTGAAACGAAAGGAATCCAAGGCAAAATATATCAATTCATAAAGGGCTGTCATACTGCTGGGCTCTTGTCTGCAGTGTTGTTTTTTCCAGTGGTGCTGCTTCTTTGATGAAATTATATTTGTGCAAATCTCACCTTCCTACTGTGTCCTGGTGCATGTTGTATTTGCCACAGATGCTGCTTTGCCCAGTTTCATACTGAAGATACATTTTTATAGCTTCAGTTAGCTATAGATTATCAAACATGCTTATTTTCAGAGCAGCATTGACTTTTGCATACTCATTAGCATAATTTTTTATTGTATTACTAATCTTTGTGCTCATTTAATATCTTATATTAAGGACATAAACCACATCTTACAGACCTAAAATGAGACACACAGGAGAAGAAAGATCAAGCATTTAACCCAAAGTAGTGCCTCACTTTGTGCAAAGTACCTTAAGTACAGTATTAGTCAGCAACAGTAAATTCAACAATTGCTTATAATGACGGAAATGCTGTAGCAAAGCTAGAAATAAAACTCTCATTTCTTACCTTTCATGTAGGCTGTTAACACAGTTGCAATAACTTACATTTAGTGTAATTAAATCTTGTTAACTCCTGCAATTTCAACTCAGCAAGGTATCCAGCTATTCACAGCTTATTTGCACCTTTTCAGGAAAGAAAATAACATCTCAGATATATAATTAGCCACAATGACCTACATAGATGTCATTTGCAAGGCCGTGACTGAATCCCAGTCTTGGAAGTGTTGGCATCCCATAGTGGGGATTGCTGCTTCATAGCAACCCATACATTTCACATATAACTGACTTCCGCTTTTGCGTAGCTGTCCCTTCATTGCCACTCCTTATGGTATGGAATTGCTGTGCATTAAAGGTATGAATAAGGTGGTTCTGAAAGGAGGTCTGGGCATCAACATACATCCTCTCTGTTTGGTAGTCAGTCCCCTTAAAACATTTTGCTGAGGTACCATCACTTTTTACCGCCTAGAGATTAATCATTCACTTGCTTAATGTAATATCTTCTCATTAAGGATTCACACCAATAGAAAGGGATGCAGTAAGGATTCTTTGTTGTAAGAAAATACTATGTACTCTGAACACAGAGAACACACCAGGCTCTCAGGTTCTATAAAGAATGATGTCTCCATATGAAGAACATGAGATGTAATACTTTGTGTTAATGAAGTATAAAACTAAAAGGGACTGACTGTTAAGACAGACTTTTCAGACTCCCTTCCACAAAAAGAACAGCGTCTTACCCACTAAATCCTGCATGGAGGAACATGTCTTGTGATTGACCTAGGATGTTATCATTCAACGGCACATTTTATCTTGTCTGAACAACTTTAAGGGATGGAGAATGAATGAGATTTAAAAGGTTTGGCTAATCTACGTCCACCTTTGGGATAGTCTCACTTGGCAAGTACAGAGGAAGAGGTTCTTACCTTGTGTTCATTAACAACCAGTTAATCTCAGCTGGTTTGTACAGTCAGCAAAACTAAGTCTGGACACTTCCCAGCCTTTTGTTGTAAGACATAAACCACAAATGCTCTGGCAATTATCTGACTCCAGCAAACACACACTGGTATATGCAAGTTTCATTGTTCTCCACACCCTCTCTGATTCCTAGTCCTGCTGGCAATCCTTTCTTCTCTCTTCACTGCTATTAGGACATGTCTTATGCCTCAAACATTAACTTTCATGTGTTTCTTCCTTTGGTGTTTTCTCCCTTTTTCCCTTTCCAGGCTTTGTTCATTTAGATCTTTCCTGGTACACACATGCTTCAAAATAGCTGTTTCCTTCACACTACTTTACCGGCCTATTCATGAGGTCTCAAGAGTCTACTCTGTTCACCACCTTACTTACAAATTTCCTTTCTCCAATACATTATCTGCTATTCAAATTCCAACCTCTTTCCCAGCAAGTACTCAAGAAAGAAGCCTCCTCGCTTTTAAAAATTCAGATCGTGTTCTTCTTATCCCTCTCTGGGTTTCACTCTGGCTGGACATGAAAACAATTCTTCTGCAAGTATTTAATAATCTGTCTTTCTACTTAGATTAGCTTTCAACATGATGGGCAGTTCTGTTCTATTAAATTGCTCTTCAGCAGTGCCATCATCTCTGCTTCCTTCCAGAATAATTTCTCTTTCCCTTACTCTTTCCCAGTTTCTCTCCTTCCCTCTGTCTGCTTTTCTCCATTCACACACTAATTCTTTCATTGATTCGTCCCCACAGCCTTAGCAGTGTTTCTTAATATTTATTATCAAATCACTTACCTGTTCTTCATATTTCTTTCCATTTTTACCATCGAATGTTGTAACATTCCCAGAGGATCTGTAATGCTATCTGTGATCAATTTTAGAACAGGAGTCCTTTGTTACACACATCTCCTTTTTTATCTGGATGACTTGGTGAGTCATGTTGGTCAGGGTAGCAAGAACTTTGGACACCTACCCAACTTAAAAGCATTGTCTTTGTACTGCTACCCAAAACTAGGGTTCACCAGTCTTTAGTCCTTTTTCCTGCAGGGCAATCACTGTGAAACTTTTAATGCATTTTTTGGCACCCCTTCACAAGGCTTTGCATTAAGCAGTAGACATTCTTCTCCAAAACAGTCTGCAACATTTCCAGCTACTCACACTATTTTAATTGACAGTTTTCCATAGCTTATAAGGATCTTAATGGAACTTTTCTGGTCTTCTACTGTCTATATAAAGCAGGCATTGTCCATTGCGTTACTGTACTTCGACTGTCTGTTCTCCATCCTCTGTGTACCTCTAATTACTTTCCTGTCTATTCTGTCCATCTAACTTTGAGGTATTAGCTTTGTTTCATTTTAACAGTTGTCTGGAAGATGTTTATGGGCACCTGGACAAGAAGATCTTCACACTCCCCACTGCTCTCCATGACATATATTCTACAGGATTCTTCTCTTCACTTCCATCACAACCTTGATGTCAGGGTTGATTCTGAAGTTTTCTCCTGCTGCTGCAAATCTGCCACTCTGAATATCACCCCATTGGTTTCTGATAACATTCTCTTTGATAACTTTGTGTCCTCTCATCTGAAGTGCTGAGGCTTATTCTCCTGGCTTCACCAAATCCCAGCTTCCCATTGCTGCCTATGGATTTTCCTTTACACAAATTCCTCTTCAGAAGTTTTAATTCCTTTCTTGCTCATCTTGGAACCCAGTCCAGAGTTAGAGGGGAATCAGCTTAGAATCTCAGCAAAATTTTCTACTGGAAAAAGACAATTAATAAAAACTAACTTCTCACTGCAGTAAGTTAGTGCCACAATGAAACTTCCATGAAGAAAATGTCTTGTAGATCCAGAATGCAATTTCTATTCAAAACTAGCTGCACAGAGGACCCCAGTGTGGCCAGTTATTCAATAGAAAAACCCGTTCAAACCCCTGCACTTTCTGATTTTTTTTAAACCTTAAGTTTTGCTGTATACATAAGAGACACTCCAGCCAAATTAACTTTTTTCTTTTTTTCTCCTTTTTTTTTGTGAATATCCCTTTGAATTTGCTCTATCCAATTTAGCAGATCAACGGTCTCCCTTTTCCTCTGATACCAACCATCAGCAGTGGTGCAAGGGTATTCTGCTACTCAGCGGCTTTCTGAATTTCTCTGCCCGCTCATTTTTCACCTCAGCTCAGATCTTACTGAAATGCCTTTCACCTCCCTTGCTTATAGTTCTGTCTTTCTCAGTACCTTGTTACTTATTTCTTAACTCAGTGAAGCGTTTTGCTCTTCGCTTTGTGTGAAAGATGCAGTCCTAAACACAGGTTGATTATATTCCCTTTCAGCAGGGCAATATTCCTATTAGAATAGCAACCAGCACACTGAGACAAATTTGAATTTTTTCTCTACCTCACTGTAAACAGACTTTCACTACAGTAAATACAAATTCCACTGCATGCAGACTGTAGGAAAATACACAACACAAATAAGTACTTCTAACTTTCAGGGAGATTCCAGCAGGGCTTTGGCTTTGGCAAGTGAAAGATTTCAGGCAGTACATCTTATTACATGGGTGGTCGAGTTATTGAACTTTATTGACAAAGGGCTGGATTTTCCAGCAAGACGGAGCTTCATTAAAATTCTGCAGAGACTGAAAATTCAATAATCTCTCTCACAAAGCACTGCATGAGTAGGGCTGATTAGGCAATTTCTCTCTCATCCCATTTCTTTTGCTAAAAGCGTTGTTACTTCTTGTTGGTACAAAAAGACAATCATTAAATGAGCATTCGCTCTAGTTGATTAAGCAGAAAGTTTTAAAGGTGCATTGGCTCCCTTTCTCAAGGCTTAATTGAGGCCTTAAAAAAAAGTTGCAATAACAACAACAACACTACTCTATCATTCTAGGTTGAATTATTTAAAATTTGGATCTGATGAATCCATTCGTGGCTCTTCTTTTTTCTTTTTTAAACTCTCTGCTTTCATAGCTACTTGTACATTTGCAGCCTGGTCTGTCTGGTACTGGAAAGAGTGTGTAAATTACTTTCTACTTGATTTCTTTCCCTGTAGATCACAACTTACTTGCTCTCATTGGGTTTCAGATTAAGAGACCCCATAAGAACAGAACCGCAAGATCAGATTGAAGATCCATCTAGCTCATTATCTTTTTTCTGGCAGTGGCTATAAGTAGGTAGGTAGAGGAGCCGCATAGCAAGCTTACTGTTATACTTCCCCTGGGAAAGCTATGGGTTTCAGCAATCCATAGTTTAGGGACTTCTTGACACAGAGGTTGCATCCTTGTATTTAACAACTGTTAGTGGATTTTTTCTTCTGTGACTTTGTTTATTCAACTGCCCTCCTGTTGTACAACGTGATGGTGCCCTGCTGCTTGCAGGAAGGTTTTCCAGTAAGCAAAGTCAGTTTAGAGAACAGGAGACCTTACAAATCTGCTCTTAAGGGTCTGTTCACAGTAATCACAGCAGCAATTTCATCCTTTTTTTTTTTTTTTGTGAATTGAGAGGGAGGTTCTTAGGATTTCTTTTATGCAAAGCAAGATGAAAAAGGCCCAAACTGTACAAGATGGGCCTCTAGAAAAAGAATTGTTGGATTTGTACTCCTGAAAGTTCTTATCCTCTCTCTGCTCTTGATCAGTCCTGTATAACTGCTTGTTCTTTTTTCTAAGACAGGTCAGCTGCACCCAGAAAGTAAGGATATATAAGATCACAGAAAATGTTGGTATGTGTTTGCTTAGCAGTATTAGTTATCTAACCTGGTTTGCATCCTAGAACTATTTGGTCCTCAAAAATAAGGTGAGATTCAATATCTTCTGCTATGATGCTTTTGGAACACAAATCAATCCACTCTGACCCTGACTGTATTGGGAAAAAAAAGGACTAAATACGACAGTCATGATTCCAGTTAAATTCATTCTCTGCTCAGCTGAACTCCCATTAACCTTAGTGAAATTTTGCCGAAGTTAGCACTGAGAAAAACAAAACAAGAAGTCTTCTAAACATGGTCTGGGATTGGCGCAGATACATATAACTGTGCATTGAAATATGAGTGCAAAACCTAGGTATTGCAGCGTCTCTCACCCTTAGAAAACCATGCTGTTTCTGAGGAACAGTTTGATATTTGTCCTGATAATTTTTTTTTCAATTAAGGGCACTCAAAAAAAAAATTTGAATGCTCACTGTAGTGAGAGATACAGGCCAGGAGTACAGACGTATACCCTGAGACATCTGGATACAAGATGATGGGATAAAGAGCACCAGGTGGCAGCGGGACGCAGCGACATGCCAGCAAACAGAGGCTGAACAGGGATGGGACACCTGTCCTGAGGGGAGAAGCGGTAAAGCAGAAAGGCCCGGCTGATCTTTCCACACTTAATTCCTAAAAATACCATTCTTTAGATTAAACTTTTGGACACAGTTATCTTCAAATCTGAATGTGACACATAAACTGAGATTTTTCACCAGATCTACCGTCTTCAGAAGCTTCTGCGTTCTACAGCCTGGAGAACCAAGTTTTCAAGAAGCCACTTCTCTCTTCTAATGGTTTGGGAGATTCTCCAGTGCAGGACTAGATAGCTGTCATCCCATGGCTATCAAAGAGATTCCTTTACAAAACACTGTTCAACATAACTGCTATTATCTCGAAGCTCTTCTGCTTGATTAATCTATTTTGTTGTTTCTCTGGGCAGGTTTTTGCAAGAGAAAAATTGCTGGCAGTGCTCACATGCCTGCACGAGGGGGCAGGAGAAGCTAACAGTTTCGGCAGCAAAGGCTGCCTGTGACAAGAGAAGCAACCGACAAAAGTGACTTTCGCATTGCTGGTCCCTCTCATTCGTTCTTCTCCCTTCTCCTCGCCCTGAAGACAGCCCTTGCTGCAAAGCTATTTTGTAATAGAGACTGGAAAATAAATACGACTCGCAATAAAACTTGCGTCAACAAAGGTCTGCAGATTTGACTCAAATGTACACAAGCAGCAGAGATTGTTAGTAGGAAAAGGCCATTTTTGCATAGTCATTTCCGTTCCTGTAATTACACTTTGAAATAAATACCAGAAAGAACTGCAGTTAAAAGACAAATCAGGACATTCCCTTTCCTTATGTCTTTTCTCTGACCATAATTAAGACATTGTGCTTTAAAATCAGGAAACACAAACACCATGGCCTGGGAGATGGGAGGAATAGGGTTGCAGAAGAAATCAGTAGGGTGCCACTTTACAGTTGCAAAGTAGTCCAGCAAAGTGGAGCAGAGCTTGAGTGAGCCAAGCCATGATCCCATGTAAATCGACATCATTCTCTTGATGCAGTAATACACAATTTACACCTAATAAAGAGTGGCTGACATTCTTCTGTGGGAAAAAAAAAAAAGCGCTGAGAAGAAAAAAGTCTTGTTCATATGTTTACCAAATCCAACTATTTGCTACAGTAATAACCACTAAAATTTGTTTTGGAGCACTACCCTTCAGTCTTCTCATCTCCCATACTTTTTTTAAAAATAAGTGCATGCGCAACAACCATGAGAATGACTGATAGATCTGAAGCTGAAACTAACAACTTTATCCAGAAAATAAATAATTTAGCCTTGCAATGCTTTTAGAAGGCAGAAAGCTATTGTTTTCCTGTAGAGAGGAAAACAGGGTCTCATGAAGGCAAAGTGACTTGACATGGGCTCTACAAGACAACTAAATGAGGAGTTCCTTGTTTCTCAACACCTACTCAGGATCCGTCACAAGTGCTGTGTTAATCACCTTCCTTCATCTGCACAGTAATCCTCAGTGTCTCAGTCCTTCTGCTGCACTACCCTACATCGGGAGGGATGACATGAGCCATGGTAGATGATTGAACTCTCAAAATACAGGTGGTGCTACTGGGGCAAAAGGTATGAAAAACAGTGACCTTGCAAGAAGCGGCCGCACTTGTCTAATTGCTGATGCAGAGAGACTCCCTTCCCCTGCCACAACTGTGGACAGCTGCTGCACTTTCCTTTGCACCCATCACGATGCTTGTCTAACTTGTGAGCTGACTCAACTTGCTAAACAAGTTAATAATAAAGCTAATAAAATACCAAGCTCACCTCTTATAAAAAGGGATGAGATAGCAGGCCAGTTTTGATGTCCTACTAAACCTCACCTTGGTGTGCCTAGAAAGCACACCAAATGCATGTAAACCAGGTAGACTCTATTGACAACACTGCTACACCTTGCCAGCTCAGCAGACCCATGAAGAAAGCACTGTGATACCAGTACAGACAACAGGTCAGATGTGCTATAGCAGCAGGAGGGAATTCAGCTCCAGTTTCCTGTCAGCTTTCTGCATCCAGAGCAATAACTCAGGCAGAGGTCTGTGTCCTAGTATTTAGTCCTGGGTCTGCTGGTCCTCTTCAACTACTTCCTCTCCATCAATGGATTTATTTCTCCCTGTGACTATCTCCACATCAAACCTGTCAGCTATTACCTCCTTCAAGGCCACCTCTTTCTTCCATTCCTCTGCTAAGTGAGCGTGTGCTTTGTTTCAGCTCCTTCAACAGAATGCTTCAGAGAGAAAAGTGTCCCATCTTCATTCCCCAATAATACAGTATTAGTTTGTAGTGGTAGTAACAAGGAGGATTGCTAGATGTGGGTATGCTTATTCTGACTCTGAGCATTTTTCAGGACTTGGCTGAGAACACGCCTGATTTTTAAGCACCCAAGTAGTCCCCCTGATTTACAGAGGCCCATACGCTGACTTAAAATTAGGAATGTGTTTTAAGTACCTTGCTAAATCAGACTTCATTGAGTGACACTGCCTGTAAGACATACAACAATAAAAAAATCCAGCTGTTGGCACTGACGAAGCCGCCTTCATGCTGGGTGGCCAAGGCCACATTTTCAAAGCAGGGAGATGAAGGCTATAATTGAGGCTTCCCATGTGCATTCAAATCAGAGCCTTAGACAAAACCTGTTCGAAGCAATGAGAAGTTTTGCATTGACTTGGAAACATTTTGGATAAGACTATTACATAGCAAACATTGCGGATAAGGCCACCGCAGATTGGCATCCGGACACTGGAGGCAGATTGCAGATAAAATGAACCAACTTTGTCTAAACACATCATCATGAAGAAATAGTTCTGCCTCTTATTCCTGTCTGGTCCTTAACATAGCCTGCAACAAAATCTCAAGTTTGTGTGTACACCTTGGGTACATCATTAGTGCTTGACTTGGAGGTCTCTTCATATTCCACCAATTCAACAAAGCAGAAGAATTGGTTTGCATAATGCAGAAATTAGCCATTGGGTAAATTATTATTTAAGTGAAGGGCTGTATTGTGGCTACATTTCCCTATGGCAGAAGTTATAATCAATGGCAATTGTGAGACAGAATTGCTCACTGCTAAGGCAGAGGTGAAACAGCAATAGTTAAATGCTTCCCTCCTGTGATGGTATTAGCATGACTGCTAGGAAATATGTGCTTGAAAACGCCAGAGAAAGTGATTTGTCTGTGACAGAAGCTGTTTTAAGAAGAGAGAAAATGAAAACCACAACCACACTAAAATAAAGCCTCTTTTAATGAGCTTCGGATGCCTTCTGGAAAATTGAGAAGAGCTTTTAATGCATAAATGGTTCTTCTGGTATATCATTATATTTTCTGGTGGAGGGTTTTGTTGGGTTTTTTGTTGTGTTTTTTTTTTATTATTATTTTATTCCCAAGTATATACTTTTTTTATTTAACTGAGAACAGGACCTTTGTTGTTAGAAACAGAAAGCAGGAAGGACCAAATTGCTCCAGTCATCAGAAGAACCAGTGTGAGAGATGTTTACCTGAACCTAACCTAAATTCCTGAGGATACCCACCAGTATTTCCTGGAAGATGGTTTGGTAATCAATTTAACTTTGTGTTGCTGAGTATGAGTCATTGGAAATCATAATGATCAAGTGTCTGTATCACCCCCAGGTGAAAGTGAGAAGAGGGGAGGACATGGAAAAGAAATCTATTATGCCTTTGCAGACCCTGCTTCTGGGTGCAGAAAAAGGCCTGCAACACACTTAGAACAAAATTACATGTCTTCAGGGGGTGATGGTTTTCAGTCTATCTGATTGTTGCAACCCAGTTGTATGCCAGCCTACTGCTCTCCTGTTGAATTCTTCATTGTCATATTGCTTGCTTGGAAGAACAGACATAACTATGCCATTTTATGTTGTATGTTATCTGTTCCTTAATCTGTCTTATTTTAGGCCACCAGAGCCATCAGTGGGGTCCTATTAGTGTTATATAAGTTGACAAACCAGCACTCTTATCATTCACTCTAACAAAGTGGGAACCTGTCATTGAAGAAGTAATCTTGAACTTGTTAGCCATTGGTATGTCAGCATCTAATAGCTTCCCATCCGTATTTTTGCATGAATTTGCAGAAAATCATTTCAAATCATTGAAAACTATGAAAAATCTAGTGTTTCAAGGTTCAGCCACTGTACTATTTAATCATACTGTATTCCTGCTTGCTTTCCAGTGAATCTGTGCACATTGTGCACATTAACCCAGCCACAAGAAATGCTGAAAATTTTCCCATATGAGAGTTATTTATGGCATCGTTGCAGGCAGAAGGTGTATACTCATCTTTAACACTTCCTGAATGAGTAATCTAGCCATGAAACAAAGGTGGTTGCTCCTCCTTCAAACAAGTTTTATGAGAAAATAGCATCATTTACCCACAAAAACACAGGCCAGGCACTGATCTGCCAGAAGCAGTTTCAGAAGCTGAACCTCCATTTCAGAAACGCCACCTCTGAGATCACTCTCTAAATCTAGGCAATAGAGAGAGCGTAAGATTCCCCGGTCTCATCAGCATTGCCAGTTGGCTGGATTAGACTTTCTCTCATCCCCTCCATTCGGTGTGACTGCTATTCTTAGACACCTAAATTCGTTACGTAATGATCGGAAGTTAGCCCTGTACATTCCTGTGTTGTAACCAAGCTTTTGAATATGGGGGGGGGAACAGGGGGGGAGGAATTGCTGTACTGAATGTCACGATGCCTAAATCCTGGTCTGGATCTGGTCCTGAGAAACTAAGGCCTCAGGTTCCCTTCTTAAGGAGGAGTTTGTCACGCTTGATCAGACTGTTGAGCTTGATATTTTCTGAACTCTGGCTGGTCATTAACATGCAGGCTCTATGACAAACATTTATTCCTTATTTTCCTCAAGACCAACTGCCCAGTTACACCTCAAGTTTCCCTTTGCTCATTCCCTCTGCTTATTCCACGCAGTGGGTTTCCAGGGTAGGAGTGAGCAGCCAGCTCTGCTGCCGTCTGCTACACAAACACCAGAGGGGATGGGAAGAGGAGTCATAAAATCCAAGCAAAGAAGAACATCTTATTCACCTATGCAAAGGGTATCTCACTACATTTTAAAAAAAAAAATAAAATAAAATAAAAAGCTCTTCAATAATCAACTGCCTCAGCAGAGACATCTGAAAAGACTTTGTCTGGTAGAAGAGAGACTTTCACAGGTTGCATGCAGGGTTGGGTTTCAGTTTATTTTATTACTTCGGCTTGTGGCTGTCACAAAGCAAACTAATTTGTGGTGGGGGTCTCAGAGACAACAGAGTCAATGCTCCCTTTGCCCGTTTACAAACTTCAGCTTCTTCTTAGTGTCCTGTACTGCACCTTCACCGGGGACAGTTTTGATTCATGTCTCATCTATCCTTAATATCTCATCTTGAAAGTATGCTCAGCCACCTGGAGGACCTATTCCATACAGGCTTTTGACTACACATTGTGCCAGCAACTCATGTAATTGAAACGCTCTGTAATTAAATGCTCTGTCTTTCTCTGAGCTGTGTCAGTGACAGAAGTGTCACTGAGACTCAAATCCTTCATTATCTGCTACCTTCTGCACAGGCTTTCTGAGGCCAACCTATATCCATCCTCCTGTCAGCAGTCCCATGACAATTCCTCTCCACAGGGGAGAGAAGCGTCTTGAGGTTTCAAGCTGCCATTTTTTCCCACTGCATGCTCAGGCTTCAACCTCTATTTCTAATTTGATTGCCAGCAAGATCCTCTCTAAAAGGGCTGAAAAGAAAGAGCAGATTCATGGGTGAGACTGGAAGACCTGGTTATTCAATATCTGCCCTGATCTTTGTTGCTGTCTCCTCCTCCACCATGTTGCTGTCTTTACCTCCATCACTATCCGCCTTACTTCTTTCCTTTTCTCATGCATAGTTTGCCCAGCAAGGAAGCAGGGCATTTGACAGATGGAGATGAAGGCCCAGCTTGTATCCTCGTCTTCTCTTCTAGGTGCTACCACACTCTCACTATTAATACATAAGCGTGAACAAATCTGCAGTTTCACAAGCTCATCTCACCAAAGACTGAAGAAGAAAGTAAGTTAGCAGCTAAGTCATTAACTCCCCTTGGCTGCTGCTAAACTCTTCCTGGCATCAATGAGAAAGAGCCAAGAAAAGTCCTTGGGAAAAGAAAATGTCTGGTCATAATTACAATGCAGGTGCCTAATCTGTCACATGAGAGTCCAAGACAAAGTCTAAATGATTGAACTCACTCCTGGAAAAATGAGACCCGAGTTTGCAAATTAACTACAAAATCTCTACCACAAAATTAAGTACAGAATCAGTGGGCCATGATAAGAAACAGCAGCTGAAGAATAAATTCAAAGAAAAACACCCATCTCACTCCCCTCTGAGGCGCTTTTTCTTTTGCTTTAGAGCTTCTAAGAGTCAACTGTCTGCCTGCATCAGTTAATGACCATTCAACAGCTTATCCCTCCAGCTGCCAAGATCTCTCTAACCTAGAATCACTTTTTGCGTATAGCTGGCCAACTGATCCCCAGAAGGGTGGAAATCATTACAGATTTCAGTCACGTACAACTTTAAACTGCCTGGGCAGGATACCACCAGTTGCTCATTTACCTGGCAGTGTTTTTCTCATCCATACTGAGTGCTAGGAATTGGAGAGGGGCAAGGGACCGCAATGCCGTAAAGCACACAGCAAACTGTAATAAAGGCTGCTGCCTTCCATCTAGAAGGCAGACTTATGTCAGTGATGGATCTAGTGATCCTTACATACATAGCAAGAAAGCCTCTCTGCTACTGCAGCAAGCGTGAGTAGCTGCGCTTCCAAAGAGGTCTTTTACAAAGGTAAAAAGGTGAGAAGGAACCCCCTTCTGCCCTAGGTTGTTGTGCACCGTTGCTAGTTGCAGAGATGCATAGCAACTGCTAAATCAATGCAGGGCCTGCTGCACCAGCCGCATCTGCATGCTGATCTTGGCCCTGTGCCCAGCTTCTGTAGCATGTGGGTGCCAACACTGCACCCACAGGGCTCACTCTCCGTAGCCTCATCCCTACAAGCTCCAGGAGGAGAGTTGCAAGAAGTTTACATTACAGGTGTGTTAATGTCCTCCTTATATAAAGCAAGCCACAGGGCTTTGGAGCTAGCTGTTTGTGTATTTACACTCTGGTTCATCAACCTCGGTACTTAATTGCTTTTCCCAAATTAAAGCAGAGAAGAGAGACAAGTTCAGTTAGTGAATAAACTGTTCCCATTGTAATTAATCAGCGGCAGAATAATGATTCAGGATCAGAGCTGCTCTGTTCTAGCCCTGCTCAAAAGGAGATCAGCTCACCTCCTCCCAAACACTTCAGAAAGCCCGCATTCAGAGGTTGCCTAGCAAGTTAGCCAACGCAGGCTGCAATACAAAAGTGTGCTGCCACAAACGTCGTCCTGACGCATTCCCACCCTAGCTCCCTCGTCACCAGCTCTGGGTATGTGACACTGCAAACAAGGAACATCTCCCAGGTAATCAGGGCCTTAAACAGCTAGGACTCAGTTTTGGCCCTGAGTCCTGGCACGTCACCCAGATCGCAGAAAGCTGGTGTATAGTGCTCCTGGTGTGACATGCTTAATAAGCAAGCCACCACCACCCCACACTTGTTCCACTTTCCAAATGGTCTCAAGGTTTAGCTTCAGTTGTTAGAGCCATTAGTGTAGCCCCAGTAGTTAGTGCTGGACACATCCAGGCTTTCTCTTTGAAGCTGTTGCACTGTGATCATAGAATCGTTTAGGTTGGAAGAGACCTTTAAGATCATCAAGTCCAACTGTTAATCTAGCACTGCCAAGTCCACCACTAAACCATGTCACTAAGCACCACATCTACGCATCTTTTAAATACCTCCAGGGGTGGTGACTCAACCACTCCTCTGGGCGGCCTATTTCAATATTTGATAATCCTTTCAGTGAATAAATTTTTCCTAATATCCAATCTAGACCTCCCCTGGTGCAACTTAGGGACCTTTCCTCTCCTCCTATCACTCGTTACTTGGGACAAGAGACTAATACCCACCTCACTACAACTTCCTTTCAGGTAGCTGTAGAGAGCCATAAGGTCTCCCCTCAGCGTCCTTTCCTACCGGCTAAACAACCCCAGTTCCCTCAGCCACTCCTCATAAGACTTGTGATCTAGACCCCTCACCAGATTCGTTGTCCTTCTTTAGACACACTTCATAACCTCAATGTCTTTCTTGTAGTGATGGGCCCAAAACTGAACACAGTATTTGAGGTGGAGCCTTAACAGTGCCGAGTACAGGGGGACGATCACTCCCCTAGTCCTGCTGGCCACACTATTCCTGATACAAGCCAGGATGCTATTGGTCTTCGTGGCCACCTGGGCACACTGACAGGCCATATTCAGCCGGCTGTTGACCAACACCCCCAGGTCCTTTTCCACCAGGCAGCTTTCCAGCCACTCCTCCCCAAGCCTGTAGCACTGCTAGGGTTCTTGTGACCCAAGTGCAGGACCCAGCACTTGGCCTTATTGAACTTCATACCATTGGCCTCGGCCCATTGATCCAGCCTGTCCAGATCCCTCTGTAGACCCTTTCTACCCTCGAGCAGATCAACACTCCTGCCCAACTTGGTGTTGTCTGCAAACTTACTGATGGTGCACTCGATCCCTTCATCCAGGTCATTGATAAAGATATTAAACAGAACAGGCCTCAATGCTGAGCCCTGAGGAACATCACTTGTGACTGAGCACCAGCTGGATTTAACTACAATCACCACAATTCTTTGGGCCTGACCATCCAGACAGTTTTTTGTCCAGCATATGCCCATCCAAGCCATAAGCAGCCCATTTCTCCAGGAGAATGCTGTGAGAAACAGTGTCAAAGGCTTTACTAAAGCTTAGGTAGACAACATCCACAGCTTTTTCCTCATCTACTAAGCAGATCACCTTGTCATATTTTCTAGCAAGAATTAGCTGGAAACTTTTTCCAAATTAAATTATATCAGGCTTGAGACTTTTTTGGATAATAATAAGTAGTGCAGAGCAGCCAGTCAAATTGCCAGACAGGAGAGGAAAATATGTCATTGGCGAGGAGGAACAGCTCACCTTCATCACAGACCAATTAAGATAGCATGTGCTGTAGGTCTGCCAACTGCTCACATTTCCCTGCCATGAGTTCACCTGTGGCAGCACAGGCAGGAGGGCTGGCTTTGCACATGGTCATTTTGCTTTGTTTGAGTACTCGGCAGTCCATTGACCCGGAGTTTTACGACGAACTCCAAGCACATTTATCCAGAACACTGGGAGACTGGGGGCTGGAGGGCTATTCCAGGAGCTGAACTGACTGAAGTGAATGTCCTCATCATTTATGGCTTAATCAGTTTAATCATTGTGTCACCAGGACATGACAAAAATATCACCAGCTTTCAGGCTGATCGATACTTTTATAAGGTTTTTGTACACTGACCTTTTAATACACAGCTGACTGTGTAATCTGCCCTGATTGAAGAAAATGGCATTTTATCACATTAAAAAAAAAGTATTACCACACTCCATAGAGAATAAAACTAAAGAAAAGAAGGTCACAACAAACGTGCTAATGTAAAGATGAAAGGAGTGAATAAGAAGTCAAAGAAAAACAGGAAATCAAATTTCCAGGGAGTTTTGCGATCCTGTGGGTGTTTTCTGTGTGCAGTGAGACAGTGCTGAAGCATCCAGAAAAGGAAGGAGCTTCTTCCCACAGACTACGACAGAAGACGGTGACGGTTCAAGTTTAGGTACTATGAAGAATAGCATGAAAGGAAACAGGGAAATTTGGGGCATAGAGGGGAACAAAATGGTTATTAAAGGGAAAGATGAGCGAGGGCAAACTTGACAGGTGTCCCAGTCATGGGATGCTAAAGAAATTAGGGGCAGGGGGTGCGATGAGAGGGAAAACTCATGTGAAAGTTGATGTTTTAGGGACCAGGTGCACAGTGATAGAGTTAAAGGCCTGGGATGCAAGCAGATTAGACAGTAGTTTCTGAAGTAGCAACAGCAGGAAGTTTATGTGGGAAATAAGTAGCAGACAACCTCTTCAGAGACAAATATCCTGTTTTCCTACAAACTTCCCTAGTTAAGAAAAAGAAAGAACCCAAATAAATCCCATATAACGAATTCATCAGATTATTTTTTTTATTTTTTAAATAAACAAAATGTTCTTTCAAGTTCTGTGAGAGACATTAGTGGATTTTAAAATAAGAAAAATTAACACCACATTTCCCACAACTGAGCTTACAGACCACAAGGGTTTTACTGCCCACTCTGGTTTCCTTTGTTTTGTTAGTTGTGCTCCACATCAGAAACAGTGAAAACTTTTTTTTTTTTGTGAAGAAACATCTTTCAAATTGAGCTGTAAACCACTCCTGATGTATGTGAGTGTGGATGTGTGGGGGTGTGTGAGCAAGCTTGTTTGTGAGATTGGAAGAGTGGATACATGTGTGGTAGGGGAAAAATGAGAGCTACAAAGAAAGAAAATCCAGTCTAGGGTGGAATTGAGCAGCGAAAAACGAGTTGTGAAATAGGATTATAACAAGATGAGGTTATTTTTGTGATTTTAGGCCAATTGGGGAAGTGGGAAACCTAGAAATTCTCTCAGTTAATAGCAAGGCAATTCAGAGTTCATTAAATACTCTTGGTTATTTGGCTGTTTGTTTTAAATCTCCCAGCAACAAGGGGAAGAAGATTTACAAAAGCTATAGGAGGAAAATGTTCCATGGGATTTAAAAAAAAAAAAAAAAAAGAGAGAGAAAAACCTTTATCCATATGAATAAAAGCTCTCTCTGTGCTGGGCTTCTTTTCACTAGCTTTGTTCATGTTATAAGTTTCTATATTGTAACAGCTGGGCTGCATTTTTTCACCATTTCTTCTTAAGCAAAAAAACAGGCTTATTAGTGGGACCTGGTGCAGATTACAACAGCTCAGGGTAGCTAATCAACTGCTGCTGGGTCAGAAAGAAAAGATCCACTGCTGTGAAATGGCAGGAATTGTTCCCCTCTCAATGAAAGTAGTGCTGTGTACTGATTCCTTCTGGCAGTTTCTGTACTACATGATTTTCTTTTAAAATCATATTTACTTTTCCAGCAGTGATTTAGGCAGTTACTTAAAATCCTGCAGCTAAATCAAATATTTAATTTTCATCTAGTGTCAGTGAAAGATAACGGAGCTCGGCAGGTACTCCGCATGAACAAATTGAGATTTGGATTACTACAAGTACTTCTATGTTCTGCAGATAGCCATAGATACAGTCCATCCAGACAGTGATCAAAGTTAGAGGGACATTCTTCCCAAGGCCTGTTTTGTCCTTGCTCCTTTCCCATGGCTGCCACTAGAGCTATTGGTTACTTGCCATGCACACACCTGACTCCACCAGGCTGAATCCCACCACATGACATCCAGCAGACATTTGAGGCCCATCTGCGCTCACTGCTGGGATAGCACAGAGCTGAAACACTCACCTACAGGTTAAGCAGCCAGTATTCCATTTCCAGTCCTGTGAAGCCACCCAGTTACTCAACATGTAATTACTTGGTAGTCAGTAAACAAAATTCACATGATCAGAAAAATACTGCTTTGTTAGGGAAAGGAGGAATGGGATAAATAGAAAATTAGGGGGTTCTTTTCCAGTAGAGAAAAATATTAGTTTCAAAGCTTGTATCCATATTTCCTCTCAAGTTCAGGGATGTTTGTCTGGATCCATTTCTAGTTTTAAACTGTAGGATGACTTACGATCTAAAAAAAGCCTTACATTTGGGCTATGTGTCTCAAGTCCTTTTCAACTAATTCAGCTTGCAGCTTCCAGAAGCTCAGCCACCTAGGATTTGCTCCATGTGCTGTTAGCAACTGGCAGTGTGTAAGGGAATAGAAGTATTATATGAAATCCTGGTAATGGCTGAATCGTGCCTGCCAGCTTTAATAACTTTAAAAAAAAAGAAAAAAGTTACTCAAGCCTAGCAAATCAGCTGGAATTCCAAAGCTGGAAAGGACCCAAATTTACCTTCAGCCCTATGTTTAAAGCCACTATTTGAGGACATCTGAAATAATAAAAAAAAAATAGACAGCACACTGGTATTGGAGAGGACTTAAGTTCTATTGCCCCCACTAGACACAACACAGAAAAGCCACCACCCTCGCTATAGAAGATACATCTCATTTGTTAGACACGTAGGAAAACCATGTGGGATGTTTAGCTTTGTAATATAAGGAGCTAAGAGTGCTTCCTACAAGGCAGAGGGAGAAGGAGTGATGCCGCTTTCATTCAGGTTCAGCTAGGTTTGGTGATCTAAAAACCTTACAGCTATCTGAACCTAAACTAGATTATGTGGAAACATTGTTTTAGCAGAAGGCGTGAAAAAACAGTTTTACAAGGATTTGTTCCTGAGAAACCCTACCTATTTATATGGGAATGTGCTTACATTTATCTGCTAAAGAAAGAAGACTGGGCTCCTGAGCTCGTGTTCAGAAGAGGTACATAGGCCATGCAGCCAACTTCCCTGCCTCAGCAGGCTTCCCCCAACCATTTCTGCTGTTGCAGTGAGAAGTGGTTTAAAAGGCAATGGAGAAAGAGAGGACAAACACAGAACGTATAGGTAGATTCTTCAGATAGATTTTACAGGTAGACCCTATAGATACATAGTTACATTTCTGGTGTATTTCTAGTCCAATGTTGAGTGTCCTAAGGAGCTAGGATTATGCACCTATACTTGCAACTCAGCTGAAGACATTTTAATTCCAGGATTCTTCTTATGATGTTCCATCTCAATTTTTCTTTGCTTATATTTATCCTGCCTGCCATCCTAAATATTGCCTTTCCCCTGCCCCCTCTCTAACAGTTTTTCAGACTGTTATATCTTTCTATTTCAGCATTTCTAAACTAAGCCAGATTTAGAATCTTCTCAGGTAAATCAAACCAAACATGACAAACCCAACACATCTCTCAAAGGTGGGTCCTCTCACAGAGCTGGACTTGAGAAATTGTAAAACCCTCAGCCTCTGTCTTCCCAAATTAGGTGGAACAACTGTAACGAACAATCTCAGCTGTGCATTTCCTGCCTTTTTTCCTCATGAAAACATACATTGATAAACCAATGCCGAGAATTTCCAAAAATCACATCATGGGGTTAAACCAGCTAAAGAAGAGGCAGAAGCCTCAGTTTGAACACACAAATCTGAAAGTGTTTTTACCCTCTGACTTCTTTTACTTCTTTTAGAGAACAGAGAAAAAAAATTCCCTGCTCTATTACAGATGTGTGATACTATAAAAATTTGCTGCTCTGTGAGTGTGAAAACTCTATGCCGTAAGGGGAAGGTGGGAGATTTCTTTGCATGTTCTAACCTGCTGTAGCATATTTATCACATAGACTCTTGGGGTTAAGAAGCTGGCATGTCTCAAACATATCCTACTTGTTTGACTATCACAGTATTGGAAAGAGACATCCAGTGCTCCAGGCTTCTTCTGTACTACAATTAGTTGTAAACCATGCATGGAGACCAATTACTTTGCCCCAGAGCTATTTGGCTCTCCAGGCTAAACAACCACTAACTGCCTGAGAGCAACTACAGAAGTCAAATACACAGCTGGTTCTTTGCAGGTCTTAACTCCAGGCTGGAAAACAGTACATCCACCCTTGAGCTTTCAAGGAGATATGTGGGAAAAGAGTGTGGCAGAATAAAGGAAAGGCATGGGAATTATTTTGCAAAGCAGTATGATTCTCTAATTGCCCAGAAATTAAGAGGTGAGATGCAATCAATCACTACAACTAATTCATTGTTGTAGTGTGTGTGCTTAACAAAGCCCCCAGCAATTGATTCTGTGCACACACTGGGAATATTAGCTAACGCAAAGCAAGAGTCACCCAGATTTTTGAAGGCCTTTCAGGAACTCTCTAAAGCCAACAACCAGACAGTCTCTCAGAGTATCTCACTTACAACTCATTATGTAAGGGGTAAAGCAGTCATTTAACTGTAGCCACATTACTGGGTCTCCTCACGATTTCCAAACTTAAGTACCAGTTGCAAAGAAGTCATACCCCAGATCTGAGAGCCCTTTCCCACCATCTCATTGTCCCTGCACAGCACAACTGTTGCAATAACCCTGAGGACAAAGCCAGGAAGTCTGTGATGCACCCCAGGCCCTGACCATCACAGCTTTAAGCTGAAGAATTTTGAGGGCAGTCATTTTGGAGCATAAGGATGATAAGTGACTATCATCTTTGTTGTGGGGTATTTGAGTCTCTTCAGGCTTGAATGCCAAATGTTCTTTTAAAGACTGTTATTTTAGCTCCCTTTCCAGTGCAGAAGGGATCATCAACACTGAAAGTACCAACACACTTGAGCCAGAGGCTAAAAAAAAAGCAGCAGAAATATGCTAGGAGGCATGCATACAAAGAAAAGTAGAAGCTCCTACCCTCTTTGATTCTTGGTCCCAGCCAGCATGTTGGCATATCTGGAATTGATCTGATATAGGCAATATGCTTTTTCAGATTTTGGAAGAAACCATAAGCCCAAAAGATATTCACTGCTGCCCCCTTCCCCTTAAAGGATAGCCTAAGCCTTTACTAAGAGCACATACCTTGCACTCCATCCAGAACCTTTACGTAAGAAGATACTAAAAAATAAAATCACTTCTTGTATGCTTCTGCAAAGGCAACTCCACAGCCAAACTCTCAGCTACACTGTATGGGAAGCACTAGCATTGGAAACAGAGTCCTTTTGTGCCTGCTGTGTCAGGGGCAGTGAAAATTTACACCTGCCTCAGGTTTAATTTAGCAATTAGCAATTACTTGGTAAATTAAGGAAGGCAGTAGTTTCCTCTCAAATAATGCTATTATTAAACTAGAGAAAAACTGAGCACTAGATGAACTCAGCATTTTTTTTCTGTCCTTACAGAATGCCAAACAGACTAGGGTAGGTTTGTAGAGTTTGAGAGTTTTGATTTACAAAGACATCTTAGAGTCTTCCACTTTCAACTTTGCTAATGTTGCTGTTGATATTTTGCTCTGCAAACCCCCGTTCTTTCAAAACTTTTCTGCTGCCTTGAAAAATCATAGCTGGCCCAGCCACCAGCACTATTCAATGATCAGATCTTTCTTCTGCTTAAATACAAAGCTGGCTGGCAACAAGAAGCATATGTCCCTCCACGGTGAACTGCACAGCTCCACCCAGTCTAACAAAAATAACCCTATAGCACTAGTACCTGGGGATGTCTCATTTATTCAATGTAATGCATACACATGCCTTTTTACTTACCAAAACAAGTAGTAGACAGTCAGATCGGGTTCTGGTTAATACAAGCAAGTACTTTTTGTTGGCTATGTGTAAGCTTCACCTTATCCCTTCAGTGAAAAAAAAAAACAACCAAACCCTTTCTGCCCTGAACGAGGCATTCAATTGTCATGGGGAGAGCTCGAAGGCAGGGGTAATCACTGAATAACAACCCCACAGGAAGGCAAGGATTTAACATGTCTGGTGGGATTTCCACACTTTCTGGGCTGCAGATTAGGAGAAACTCAAGGTAGGCCTGGCAGTGCATAAGACAGAAAAGAGACAGGTCTAGAGCATGCTGCCATTCAAAGACAAGCAAGCAGCATTAGCCTGTATTCAGGAAGACAAGAATAAGTCTGAAGAGTTTTCTTTAACGGCATTCACCTGAAACCCAGGTTGTTCTTATATGATTTCCAAATGTTTTTGATTGTGGCTTAGTGTCTCTTTGATGGAGCAATAAGCAAAGCTCTCAGATTTTACATACTCGGAAAGCCCCCAAAACTCTAATGGCAGAGTCTCAGTCCCGCTTACTTCCAGTTCACAAAACCGGCAGGTCAGGCTTTTCTGGGAATCTAGTAATTTATGAAGTTACCTATATGGGAGCAGAACTCTTTAGAAAATCAGCCCCTTAACATATGAAGGGCATGAGACATCTTTTGATATATGGGTGTGCATGTGTGTTTGAGGGTAAGAAGTAAATGAATGTAACGTTGCCCAGAATTTAAAAAAAGAAAAAAGAAGCATTGTCAGTCAGTTTCACAAGAGTCAGTTAAAAATAACAAAATCTGTAGTCCTTACAAATAGAGGGTGCACAAACAAACAGCAGTACTTCGATCAGTATATGTGATCACAGGTCCTGGTAGTACTGTTTGTTTTTATGCCGTGGACTACATACTCGGTATGTCTTCTCTAGGTAGGCAACACTTTTTGATGCACTATTTACCCAGGTTTGGGTCAGGGTTATGCCAATTCCACTTGCTCTGACCTTTCCTCCACATAGAGCTCAGCAGCGAGCATGACACCCAGGCAGCGCTCAGCACAGCATCATCAAACCACCACTGAGAACCAGCTTATCAGCAGTTGTCCTCCAACCACCTGCTGCAGAAATGCAGCGAGAGCTGGCCCGTGCCCGAGCTTCACGTGAAAGCCCAGAGCGCCAGGACTGAACTTGTAATAAGCAGGTCTGAATCCCCCGCCCAGTGAGAGCTGGTCGAATACAAGGAAGGAAAAGGGACTTGCGCAAACTTGTATTTTGAAAGAGAGTGGGGAAATACCACTACTCTTGTGCAAGCTTAACAGAAATTCAGTAGCGCCCAGGGTCATCGAGGCCTGCCTGGCAGCAGCCTCCAGACTGGTGTTAGAGGATCTCTAGTGCAATACCCATTCGGAGAGCACTGCTCTAACTGTCGGGCCACTGATCATATGATGTCCTGCAGCTGCCCAGTTTTTTGGAAAAAAAACCACCAAAACCCTCCTAGAAAAATGCCTTCAGATCTGAATGTTGCTAAAACAACAAGGCCTACATGTGCCTGTTGCGTGAAAGGTAGAGATCCCTAACGACATAAATGCATTATGAATTGTCCAGGAATAATGGCAGACTCGGAAGAATTAGTACTGAATTTTTGACTTGTTTAGGCAACTGATTGACAGAGTCCCTTGGGAGGCAGTCCTGAAGGATGTAGGAGACCAGGAAGGCTGGAAAGCCGCTCAGCAGAGAGGGACCTGGGGGTGTTGATTGATAGCCAGCTGGACATGAGCCAGCAGTGTGCCCAGGTGGCCAAGAAGGCCAATGGCATCCTGGCCTGTGTCAGGAATAGTGTGGCCAGTAGGACCAGGGAGGTAATTTTACCTCTGTACTCAGCACTGGTGAGGCTACATCTTGAGCACTGTGTTCAGTTTTGGGCCCCTCACCTCAAGAAGGACATTGAGGTGCTGGAGTGTGTGCAAAGAAGGGCAATGAAACTGGTGAGGGGTCTGGAGCACAAGTCTTATGAGGAGCGGCTGAGGGAACCGGGGTTGTTTAGCCTGGAGAAAAGGAGGCTCAGGGGAGACCTTATCACTCTCTACAACTATCTGAAAGGAGGCTGTAGAGAGGTGGGAGTCGACCTGTTCTGTCAAGTAACAGGTGATAGAACAAGAGGAAATGGCTTCAAGTTACATCAAGGGAAATTTAGATTGGATGTTAGGAAGAATTTCTTTACTGAAAGGGTCATCAGGCATTGGAATGCATTACCCAGGGCAGTGGTGGAGTCCCCATCCCTGGAGGTATTTAAGGGTCATGTATATATAGTGCTTAGGGACATGGTTTAGTGGTGGGCTTGTCAGTGTTAGGTTAGTGATTGGGCTAGATGATCTTACAGGTCTTTTCCAGTCTAGGAGATTCTGTGATTCTGAAACAGAAAGTATCTAGTGTTGCAAGTAATAAAGATTTATTTTTAAATAACAAAGTTATCCAAAGGGGCAGATATGTTTTTCTTGCTTCCCTGAGTAATATTAAAGTGGTGGTGGAAAGGAAAGTTTTTCACCTTTTATGGAAATAAGGCAGAAAAACTAAATTCTTATTGTAAATGTTACCAATATCAACCAACGCCCTACAAGTAACTTCCAGACCATAACAAGGTATTCAGTGAGTATTTACTATACAATATTCTGTCTGAATTACCAGTTTCCTCCAAAAACCTACAGTGGCAACTTTAACACGTCTTGTTTTTTCTTACTTTAAAGGGAGGATAGGCTAGTACAAAGCCCATGCTTGTATGTATCCCAAGCAAAATTTGGATGAGCAAAACCTGCATTATATTTGTAAGTGGCTCCTGGATTTATAAAAGACCAAGACAGAATGTTGACTATTGATTTTCATACCTGGGATTTTCAAAATCCTACGACTACTCTAAACCTTATTTATATATAAGTGATTTTTTAAATAGATTTTGGACTAGGCAGTGTGGTCTAAGGTTTAAAGTAAAGGGCTGAGAAACAGGAAACTTGGCAGAATTGGGTTGGATGACAGCCTGGATAAATGCATGTGGTTTGTTTGCATGATTTTCAGTTAATAACAAAGAAGATCAGATGTCTCAGAAAATTCAGCAAAGGGAAACAAAGCTTTATCCTGCCAGTTAGGAAAAAAAAGCCCAAATCTTCATATGAAGATAACTGAACTTCTAAATTGTAATGGAAAGTAGTTAAGTGTCTTGCCACTTAAAATTGGAATGGAGAAAGCCCTAGATAATGTGCTGCAGGGGACAATCCTGTGCCAGTTTGCAACAGGACATCTAGAAGGGTCGGACCTGTGACTGCAGAAGTGTTGGGACACCATGAACAAAAATGAACCAGTGATCAGCTGAGTGTTCCTGTCCCCTCACTGATACCAACCAATGATTCAGAAAAAGCTGAACAAAATCCCTTTAATGCATTATGGAAACAGTCAACACCATTCTTTAGCTGTTTTCCCAAATCTGCTCTTCCACATGAGACAGAATCTAAAGGCATATGAGGTCTAATATGTCTTGTAATTTTTATCCTACCTAGGACAAGTTCAGATATTGTTTTGTGTGTGTGCGTGCACGCAAAGCTCTGATCTTTTGAAGAAAGCTTGGAGAGCTATCCAAGAGGTTAATTAAAGGCAATGGTTTCTTTTTAAAGGAAACACTCCAAAGACTCATAAATAAATCTGCAGGAATAAGACATCAAATTATTTGAGGTGAAGAAACGGCTAATTTGGTAGATACTTTACTGTTTCACCGTTGATTCCAAGGCTGTCTTTCTTCTTTGATCTTCTCTAATGCTCACCCGCCTCCTAAACTGCAGATCAACACAAACTCCAAGGGGCTGTAGGCAAGAACAAGGCAAGTAAAGCTCCGACCTTGTGATGAGTGCTGCAGTTTTCTTCTTTTTTCTTACCTTTTTCCTGAATATTAGTCCTGTGCTTATGTTTTCATAACAACTTCCCAGTTAAAAAAAACAACCCTGGAATTTTGTCAGTTTGCACAATTAAGCGTGTGTAAGTGGGCCTTCAGTGTGTCTTCAGTTATACTGCTTATTTCCCTTGAGGCTGGATTACCAGATACTTTATTTACAACCTTAGGAACGAGGAAATCGAAAAGTTATTGCTCCTTGCTTGAGAAACTTTTGTTTTTAGTCAATAATCATAATTTTATATCACAGCAAGTCCTTTTCACCTGAGAACCGTGAAGGTCAATCACACAACTTCATTATATGGAAAATATTGGATCTACTTGACATCTGCAGAAACTATGCTAGCATTATAGCAGTGAGAAAATCATTTGCCAAACAGCCTTTAATCTTGGGTCTCTCATGGTTCAGGCTACACAGGGAAGACTTGGTCTTAGAGGTGAGAGTGCTAGCTCTGGATTCAAACTGGTACCAGGTGCTTAACTTAAATCTGATTCACCTAGTGCCTAAGTTCCAGGTATTTTCACATGGTGAATTCAAGCCTTTAAATTAAATGTAAAATTTGTCTAAAGGTTTTTTAAAGGTTCAGCCAAACTTTTTTGGAGGAAACCTTAATAAAAAGAATAAGAGTTGTTTACATCACACTGAAATTCAACAGTTTAATGACAGCTTACAAATCAGGCTTGTGAGTATTGTTCATTAATCACTAAAATATTATTGCTTAAGTATTATTGCTTAAACTTGAGACTTTCTTTTGAGAGATCATTATCCTTATAAGAAGGGAATGTCAGATGAGTTTCTTCTGAAAACTTTATCTTTTACAGCCTACCTATCTTAACTTTCTGTCATAATTACCTGAATTTTTTCTTGATTAAAATGTCAACATCCAACATCCTCCTTGACTATTACACTTTGAGTGTGTAGAGTGTAAAAACACACTTCTCAAAGTATGTCCACTTTGGGCAACAACCTTGTTAGGCCACAGGGTTACTATACACCACTGCAGACTGTGCTCATGGATTCCCACCTTGAATCCTTCTCAGTTCTTTGAAGGAGACTTTCAGTTGTGGGATTTTCCTTTTCTTTTGCTTGTTCCTTCATATTCTGGCAACATTTCCATTTCTCTGACATTATTTTCTAAAATTACAAGTTGTGATTTTCTAGTGCATGAGAAATATTGACAGATGAAAACGGATGAGTTGAGCAGCTCATGTCCTCTTGTATGTGTGCAGGAATGGGGGGCGGGGTATTCCTGGGAGCTCATCTGTCCCTTTGTTCAACAGCCCTGGAAGCTCCTAGTGTTTGAGACCTGTGTTTCTTCCCATCCAATCTATTGGATGAGGGAGAAGATTTTATGTGGACTAAGAAATATATTTATTCTTTCGTGTCTTTGAATCTTTGATTTGTATGTATGCTATGACTTATTAATACTTAGTTTGGTAAGGTCAATGGCAGCAGATGAACAGCTAGGACACGACAGCTTGACACTGGTGTGGAAGAAGAAAGAAAATGAAGCAAGTTATTCACATATCTCTGCAAGAAATATTTACAAGTGGCATTGTGGACAGAAAAGCCCATATCCGCACTGTGGCCCAGATCTGTCTACTTTCTGCACGTGCCCCAACAAACGCAACTGCAGGCACAGCGAGAACATGCTGTTCAGAGTATGCAGACCCTGTGTACACTGGGTGTGTTGGCATGTCCCCAGAAACACATGCACAGGCTTTTGCACTGAACAGATTACCTGTAAGGCAGCCATGCAGAATAAGGTGGATGGGAAAGGAAGTATATGTGTCTCGAAAGGCTCATGAAAGAAGGTGCTTTTTCAGGGCAGCATAATTACATTTGCCTATTTAGAGATGCAGGGACACCACAGAATAAAGAAAAAAAAAAGTTACTTTCAGCAAGGCTCTACAGAAATAGCTGGCTAGTCATAACGAGAGTTTGGCTGGCCAAGGGGCTGATTTTACCCACGGAAAGAAAAATCTTCTGAAAATAGAGACACGCTGGATGGCATGTATTTTCCAGTAGTATTCCTTTAACATGGCTTCTTTTGGAAAACTCGCTCTAAAGAAGTCATCCTCCGTGTTCATCCAGGCCTTCATCTTGCCTGTGGGAAGTACTGTCACAGTTTGTATTATGTGGTTGTCTTCTTCAGAAAAATGCTCATCTGCAAGTTTTTAACAGCTTTACATGAGTATTATTTTTCCTGAAGATTCCTACTTAAGAGTTTTTATGTGCAACATATCAGGTGAAAAACATCAGTCATGCGTGGTATAGCCATCTCCTTTTGTTTAAGTGTGATCATGTCTTTTTCTTTCCATGGGAAAAATATGCATATCTCTGTGTGGATGCATTTCTGTTTACCACATTCTGAAATAGCAATGTAAAATGTCCTGAAATTTTCCACCAAAAAAAAAAAAAAGCAATAACAAAAACCCCAACAACTTTGGGATGAGTTCATGCCTGGACTGTTTCTTAAAAAAAAAAAAATATCACAGAATATTATATTTCAAAAGAGAGTGATGAATAATGGAAAGTATGAACTGTGAAGTTCTATTATATCAGTTGTATTTAGGTTAACCACATTTAATTTTTTTAAGCTCATAAATCCTTAAGAAATGTTAATCACATGATGGACTTATTTGTAAATTTACATACTGCCCTGAAGGAGACACTGATTGTTGCATTCTGTGGTGACTCATGAGCATCTCTGGTTCAGGCTGCCAGGACCAAGAAAGCAAACTGAGTAGTATGATCTTGTATGAACTGTGATTAATTTTCCAGTAGAGTTATCCTCAGGACACGCCATAGCATTTTTTAACACACTAAGATACAAAAACTAAAAATAGGGTAATATAAAGCAGTCTTTAAGTTTGAAACTTAGCATTGTTGTCTTTCATGGTGTTAAAACTGAAAACTATGCACTCTAAGCATACATACACACTTAAACAGGAATATCCTATATTTTACTTGCCCACTGTATTCAAAATAGTATTCCAACAAATGCACACAAAAAACCTTTCAAACAGTATGTGAAAGTCCTTTTCATTAATAAAGATACTATTACCTCTTAATTTCACTGCCAAATTCAAGTATCACCAACTTTACACAACAGTTCTTGTCCTCTAAATGCTACTCCAATCAGAAGTAAACCTGCATGCATGCTAGATTTTAATAACGTATATATTTTTAAAATGAATTCTTTATTGCATGTCAATGAAAAAATAAGCCTACAGTAAACTCAAAGCCCTACCAAGTGATACCATCTGTTTTTTTCTTCTATTGACAAGACAAACAGATTTAGGATACATTTAATTAAAGTATTATCAATGATTAAACATATAATGAGTGAAAACATATGGTAGTAGGCACAATTAAAAAATAGTTAGTTGGGTTCCTATTTATCTGTCAAGTGAACTGATTTATCTGCTGTCCATAAAAGAACATCAGATGTAATCTAATGGCTTTTTAATAGAAAGAAGCTTGACAAAATACTGGCAGATGGTATTCTGGGTAATGATCCAGACTGCAATGATCTCAGTAATGACTTGTTGTATCTGTTTACCTGGCCTCAAACAAAGGCAGGGAAAAAGCTAAAGTGATTCAACTAGCATAGGCTGCTCTGGCACTGTAAATGTTTAAATCACTGAAGCAGCCCATTCACTTCTGTAGCGGAAGAAAACATGAAATTGATTAAAACAGCATAAATGCAACAGGAAAATCTTCCTCCTCCGCAGCCAGTTTGGGAATGGAAACTTACCTAGTTCTCAGGATGCCTTTTTTTTTTTTCTTTCCTGTTGTTGCTCTGAAGTGGTCAGTTCAGGGGAAATTCTGTCCTTTAAAGGAAAAAGATCTCATAACACCCCTGGGCCACTCCAGCATGCCTCTTCTCAAGGAGTGATGATCTGCTTCCAGAACAGGGGCAATAAGAGTAAGGAAGGCTTTAGGAGTCATGAAGGACTGATGTGTGCCCTGGAAATCTTGTTTTTGCCTCACGTTGACATCGATCATGATACAGGGCTTACAATGACTGTTTTTCTGGTTCCCTCTACAACTCACAGAAACAAATCCAAACAGCCATCATAAACCGCAAGGAGTATCTCCTAACTTTGACACAGTTACACAGTTTCTGAATCCCGAAAAAAATACTTGTGTCCTGTAAAATTCCGCTTCAGATATTGAAAGTTCCATTGTTTGATGATCTAAGTAAATATAAATGGAAGCCTTATGGAAATTTTCATACATACTTAAACATATAATAAGAAAACTCTTGCAATTAATGTTATCTAGTAGGTACCACTGGAACAGAAAAGGTCTGTTGAACTTTTTCTCCCAGCCTCACTTACTGTGATACTTCCACTGCTGAGAACAGTGCTGGGAAACTTGTTGATCTACTGTCTCAGAAATATCTGTGCCAATAATAAACAAGAAGACTTGAACTTCAAATCAGCTCAGCACCAGTGTCACATGGTATAAATTAAGAGGTCATTGCAATCTGCTCCAGAGGAACCAAGTGTGATGTTGGACAGTTTGCCACGGTATTGGACAACAGAGAAGCAACATTATACTGAGGTACACAGGTGTTGGTGACAGGCAAGAGAAATATCCTGGGAGAACAGCTAGGATGTTTATATGCACTTTAGGTCAAGGCATCCGGCCTAGCTGTTGTCAAGTTAGCCTATAGTAGAGATGTACTTCTGGTTTTCAGGTACTTTGAGATGCCCTGGAAGCACAAGTGGCAATGTTGTGCTGGTGTGTTCAGTGTTTAGGTGAACTGTTGTGGACAATTTTAGCACTGTGAAATCCTGGGCCCCCCACAGTGCCATTCAGTCCATCTGTAAAGATCCGCAAGGATTACTTAAAGAGAACTTCTGCAACTAGTAAAAATCTGCTACTTCTTCGATAGCAGCATCAGCTAAAAGACTTCCTTTTTTCACGAAGCAAGTGCTTTTCATTTACAAGCATAGTCCACCAATTTCTGGTTTGGAAGGATTGGTCCAATTTCCTGTGAGTATATGAGAAAACCTCAGAAAGATTTGTCTCATAAGACATCTGGCCAGGTCTAGTGTATGGCACTCCCAGTGCTCAGACCTTCACCCTGTGTGAGACTGGAGTGTTGGCTTTATGAGTTTTTACAAAGTGCTGACAGACACGGGGAGATACAAACTCTGGTAGCTAGGGCCGAGATTAAAATCTGTATTTTCACTCCCTTCCAGTCTGCAGGAAGCTAAACACTTGTTTGTGCTGTTATAATCTGCCCACAAAGCCAGTGTTTCGCTCTGCAGGCTGGCACGTGGAAAATGATGTTTGAGAACAAACCTGCAGGCAGATGATCTGCACTAAGGATACACAGATAAACAGAACAAAATGCAGTATTCTCCCATCTCTCACTTGGTGTTCTGACAACTGACATCCTTTTAAAAGTACTCACACTTGAAATTAAGTCCTCAGCTAATCTGTAGCCTTAAGAAAACTCCACAAAACCAAAGGCTGAGATGGGGCAATCATCACCAAGGGCATTACAGGTTGGAAAGAGCAAGAGATGGGAAATCAGGTGCAGGAAGGGTATAAGAGAAAAAGAACAGGGTTAAAGGACGTCAAAGGCTGATTGATTCCTAAGGAAGATATGGCTTTGGAGAAAACGTCCTTTCCCATTACCTGCCCAAATAACCAACAAAGTCACAGTAGCTTTTGTACGGATAACACAAATGTATGTATGGAAATATGGGAAATACTGATTTACAAAGAGTATTTTTTCCTGCTTGCTACTTCTTCTTGACTTTTATATAGCAGGCACTATCTTAGAGAGAACTGAAACACTTGAGGTATTCATATGTTTCATATATATGACCTAAAATGGGTGCTCCTTCTCCAGTCAAGTGGCACAGTGAGGCTCACAAATCTTTAAGCCTTAAGGATTTGAATAGGATGCTCACTCAACAGGTTTCCACTCCACATTAGCTCTATAAGACACATTTAAGTCAGCGGATTCATTAACATGAACACTAGAAGCACATAGGTATATACAGTGAGTCAAGTGATGCATCAAACCATGGAACTGGTATTCACTTTAGCTGAAGTTGATCTGTCTGCAATCAAAGTCTTTAACTAACATTTAGGTTCTTTGAAGTTTATACTTGGGAAAGGGGTTTTATGCCTCAGGAATTCTCTTCTTTGTCAGAAAGTAAGATCTTGAGCAGTAGTAAATCCTCTTGAGGTACTGCTCTATAAATAATCCATTCTCTAATATTTTTTTTTTCCTTCAACCATGGACACCATCCATTCCAGAAAAAAATACTCTTACAAATGTTTGGGGGTAGTCAGAGTCTAAGTTTTGGTAACGTGTTATTTATTAACGATCCTATTTTCTAATAAAACTGTTATTTCATCATATCTGCCTTCACCTGATTTATACAGCTGTGAAATAAGAAGCAAGTCCTGAAAGGTGTTTTTATTTCTTCCAGAATACTGAGCAGCTCCTTATAGCAACAATTGATATAAAGGTCATAACCACTAACGGCCAGATTACAGGAATATTCACACAACACAAAAGCTTCCTTTCAGTACTTTTGGTGGTTATCCAGCATATGCCTATCCAGCGTATAGTAACAAACATTTCTGCTTGGGACACCTAGATGTAACCTTTTCTATGACTTTCCTTTTGGTGATTTGTTTTGTTCATTCTTACTTATACTCACAAGCAGTTTTCAGATGTAGGGTCCTATAAAACTTAATGAAACAAAAGATGTCGAAGAGGAGCAAATTTCTAAAATACAATTAAATCACAAAATGAGTTTCCTTAGGAAGTTACCAGACATTCTTCCATTTGAATTTTTTTTTTTCCCTGTAAGAGCTATTCAGCTGTGTTTTAATTTTATTTTTCACCTTTTGCTTTTTGTGTGTTTGCATGCATAACTGATGCATTCACAACCAATTCCTCCAGGTTTCATGTGCTACGTACAGCTCAGCATGCTTTCTTCAAGCACATAATCTTTTTGAACAGTGCAATTCTGTGCAGATTCAAATGCTGTCCTTGTAGCTCTCAGTTTCTCTCCCCCTTATCTTTCTTAAAAGCTGAGGAGTACTCAGATATTAAACTAGTCCCACCATTTATAAAGTGGTTTGCTCACATTGCTTAAGATCTAGGCAGGGTGGCGTAGGCTATCATATTAAATACAGTTTTAAGTTTCCTTGGTCTAATGTCAAGATTCCACTGTGTATTAATAACCAATATTAGAATAAGAAAACACAGAAGAGATGTATTTTCCTTTATTGTTTATTATAATACAAGAAAAACAAATCTAGAAAGCACATTTCATGGAGCACCATATTGTAACAAAATTTTGCTGGCTCTCCTACAAAGTGTATTTTTGACATTTAAACAATGACACACACATAGTCAGTACACACAGGCATCTACACCCCGGCGATCTTATTAACGGCCCCAAAGAGACCCCTCTTTCAAATACAGAGACACTAAGGTGCACAGAGGAAGTCCAGTGTGAGGGCATCTGAACGCCAACTGAGTTAATTACTCTTTTGTTAGCGATCTTCATAAGCACACAAGCCTTCATTGTCTCACCCCAATGTCTCTTCTCTTGAAGCCTCCAAACTGGGCCAGAAGATCACTGAATATGGATCTGGCACAGATATGGTGTAGAGTTGAACAAAACTGGCCAATATTCCCTACCTGATACCTCTTATTACTTTGGTTATAGTACTGAATGAAGTCTTTAAAACTCTTAAACCTACACTCCACATCACAGAAAAGCCACTTTCACGCATACAGAAAGACCACCTCCCTACCCACACACACCTGAACGCATAGCACTGATACCTCTTTGAGAAGCTTTGTGGGTTTCCCCACCAAGATCACCTTCATAAAAATGATTTGCATTTTGTTTTTCAAAGTGTTCAGATACTTCTTCAACAATTTTGTAATATATTTCTTTCTTTTTAATAGGGCATGTTTTCCTGCTGCCTTAAATTTATGTCATTGTCTATACAAGCAAGAGCAAAATGCTATTGTTTTCATCTGTACAAAATGTTTTACATTCATTTTATACAGTACTTAATAAATGATGCTAAGCACAAAACAATGTAGAATGATAGCCCGGAATAGCTTCTTACCTTGCTCAAAATGAAAAAGTACTGGAAGTTTCCCACACTAATGTTGAGACACAGTATTGGGGTCTCTACTATATACAGTAGCCTTCCAGAATACTTTCAGGCACCTATTTTGTGAGCTATTGCTTAATATGTATGTCACACTGAAGCACCTCAAGTAATACAGTTTAGCGCCCTCAGACAGTGCGAATAAGAGACAAAAGCAAATCCAGCCTCACAGCAGACTAGACCAATTGTGAAGTACAATGCTAGCAAGGTAGCAACATTTCTGCCTGGACCCAAAACAACCCACTGTTACAATAGTTTTGGGTATCTGACATACGGCCACTTCTATCATTAACTGAGGACAATGCATGAAGTTTAATTTAAAACCATTTCTATAAAATGTTTTAATTTTTTCAATGAAAAAAATGAAGAGCTTGTGCTTCTATCAGCCACTTACAAAAGACATTTTTTTCCTCTACGCCCATTTCTCTTTGAAATATTTCCCCTGCTTTCTGACCACAAATTTCCTGGGGAAATTTAAGGATTTGCAAAATGTATTACAGTCTTTATAATCAGTGAGGCTGAACTATCTTTAAGTTTTGGGCAGAGTAATGCATTCATGTTGCCAAGAAAGAAATGAAGTTATTGTGTATTTTTTCTTGTGGAAAATCCTTGTGGATTTCCCATTTACAGGAGCCAATTTTATAATTCCTTTATACTGTGTGATGAACAGGCATCTATGAATAACAAGACAAAATAATAGAAATTCAAAAGGAAGGAGAAAATGGCCTTGAAAAATAACTGTAACTTTAGATATGCAAAGGGGTATTAACTAACTGAATTACTAACTCAGACTCTCTCCTCTGAGCTAAAGGTATGTTTCAACAGCTGTGCTAAACATTTGGCTAGCATTTCCCAGATAAACAGTTCAGACTTCAACTGTATGATGGGGAAAAGAAGAGAGAAAGAAAAGACTTACTAGTTTAAGTTTTACAAAGGCTACAGAGTTGTTATGGATTAAGAAAGTTTCAGATGACGGAAGAGTATGATATAATAAGGAAAAGATGCTGTGCTGGGTATACCAATACATATTTTCACTTGGAGTAATGTCTACAGCTTAACCACCTGAGTAAAAGGACAGTGTAGCAAAACCAGAAGAGATTCAGAGACAGGCAAATAATATGAACCTTATAAGAATGTGAATTATTGTTTGGCTTAACAAACAAACAAAAGTTATTTGAATTTCTATATAGAGTATATAATCACTGACATACAGAAGAAAAAATTGGGATCACTCCTGTTTATACTGTTTTAGCATATAAGAGCAGGAGTTGAGAATGACATTGAAAAGCAGCCAATTTAAATCTGAAAAAAAAAATTGTTTTTATTTGTTTTTCTTTGTTCTTAAACATGATGGGTTTTGATTTTAGTATTTCCACCTCAAGAAATAATTAGGTCTCAAAACTCAGGATCAGCCTCTCATAAGGATGATGAGATATCAACGATATCTCATTAGACAAGACAAAAATAATAAGGGCTGAAGCTAATGAAGATTCCAGAATAAATTATTGCACCTTCCCCTGAAGCATTTGATACAGTCAGAGGTAGGACACTGGATTAAATAAACCACATAGTTTGGCTATGTTACTGTTTCTATGATATTGGGTTTAAAAATTTCAGTCATATATCCCAGTTAGTCATGACAATATATAACAATCTTCCACACTGAGCAATGAGTTACAGTAACATTAATGAATGGGAGGACAGAATAATTATTATTGGTCTTAGACATACACACACACACACAGAGACGCATGCCTTCCGAGAAGTGGGGCTCACCAGAAGGTTTGAAGACCATTCTGTAGACCCTTCTCTGATACACATTACCAAACTGTGTGTGTGTATGTGTATATGTTTAACAGTGTGTGGAGGAAAATGTGAGAAGGAAAGGAAGCATGAACCTGAATATGGGAGAAATCACTCATGTTACTGTCATTATTTCAGATCTGTGCTTGAAAATACATTTCCAAATTCCTTGTACATTGACTAAGTTGACCAACAGCCAAGCAAGAAGAAATACACAATATTAAAGGGACATTGTGAAAATGAAAATATTTATGTATGTATTTTCTGTTCTTTCCCGGGTTAGTACTAATACTTCATGTTCCTGACAACTGGCAAGAAGATAAATTAATAGAACTGATTTGATTTTTGTCACTTACCCTGTTTATCTGTTTCATGTGTCTGCCAAAGTTGAGAAAAAACTTGGATAGACCATCAACTTATGGGTTTTCATTTATCAGCTCTAATGGGTTAGCTCATTGTAAACTTGCCTTTTCATCAGGCTTGATTAAATCATTTTAGTTTTAAAAATACCTAAACTTAATGTACACTCATGAGTTGACAGTATCTCTTTAAACATAATTAATAACTCCTCAAACCCATTTGTATGAAAATTCTGCCATCTTTTACACTTATTCACATTAATTCACACTATTTGTCCGCCCTGTTTCTCTGGGAAGGCTTTTGAGAACACAAGTGAAACAAACAGACTATCACCTGATCTGACAGCAGAACTGCAGCTAATCAATTCTGAGGCTGCAAACAACTTCCAGACAAACTAACCTAGCTATAAACTAGTTGCAGGTATTTAAGATAGCAAAAATCAGCATGACTACATTTAACAGAGTAAATGACAGGATAGGTTTCCATTTAAATGAGGTAAAGTTGTGTATAAATTCCCCCATCCCCAAAATACATCTGTAAGGTCATTATCTCAAAAATAAAAGAGAGAAATAAGTTATTTTTTTAAAAAGCTAAAAATGAAATTACCTTTAAGCCTATTGCTAGACAGGAAGAGATCAAGGGGGGGTAAAGAAATAGAGAAGGGAACCAGAGAATATTGATGAATGTGTGTTGTCAGCTCTGAGAACCGAGGGTTCGTTGGCATCAGCCGAGTGTTGTCTCATGATGCATGGTGTAGATGGTTCTCATTGTTTTGTTACAAATAGTCCAGTTTTTCTAGTTTTCAAATTGTAACGGGCTAATTTGATCACCTTTGTCTTTTTTGGTCCAACTCCATAGATTTTAACATCTTTCTCAGCAGGGCACGGGCCCGCATACTGGATACAAACATACAGATAGACTTACATAATTAATATGCTGTGCAGAGGCATCCATAGAGAGTACAAATACCAGCATACAATGTTTCATCTTGATTTGAGCAGCCAGTCTGCATGCACGAGGCATTGTATGGTGGTTCCTGTAGTCTCTAAATGATAAAAACTGAGGACAATTGCCACGCTTCACTGCATTTCTATGCAAAGTGATTGCAAGCCCCCTGGCTACTCCCAGGTGGCTTGCATTGCCCACAGGAGGAGCCTAAAGAAGCAGCTCTGATGAAAATGCACGCACGGCATTGCCTTCCCATGGATTGCCTTCCAAGCAGAAAGGCTCCTGGGTCACCCCAGGACCACTTCATGAGACGGGTTCCTGGGAGACAGGTCTTATCTCACCGCTCTTCCTGATCGCCACCAGCACCTTTTCACAGAAGCCTCTTCACCTCTTCTGTCCCGTAGTGAGAGCAGGAGTGGTATTTTTTTCATACAATAATGTTTCTGCGGAGTTAGTTTTTTGTTTCATTTTCTTTTGCTAGTTAATGTTCATTTGACCTTGCTATCAAATGTGTTCTCCCACAATCATCTGAAAGGCCTTATTCAAACCAGCATATGTTTTCTTTTTTTCCCTTTTACATCACCTTAAAGGGACACATCTGTTGACATAGCTTCTGTAAAGAATGGATTTCATCTTTTGCTGAAGTTTTGTTCCAGCCAGAGCCGAACCTCCTGCAGATTGTAGAAAAAGGGGCCTTTGCCTCCCAGGTAGGCGATTTTTTGTCTCTGCACAATGCATACTCGCTCAAATGAAACCCCGTAGGCCACATTGGCATTGTTGTCCATGCAGTCAGCCACCACTTGGCACTGAGGTGGCAAGGAAAAGCGCTCAAGGAGCTGGTGAGCAGCTGCGCATCGGTCTTCCTGGTTCCTGTGTTTCTTAACTTCAAAGGAAGAGGGAGAGATTCCAGGGGCAGCCCAGCCATCTGACGGGTGAGCCTCATCAATGTAGACCAACAGAAAGTCAGCCACACCGGAGAACTCCTCCACCAGCTTGCTAAAGGCCGACAGCTGGCTTGTGAACGGTGGTCAGGTAGCTGAACCAAAGTTGACCACCAGTGGCCGCTCAGAGTTGGCAAAATCCAGAAGGTGGCATTTGGTTCCACACTTGCCACCAACGCTCTTCCAGCTGCTATTGCTGCCATCACTGCCCTTGGCTATGTGGACTACACTGGAGTTTGGGGCTTCTCCTCCCAGTTTGACCTGATGGCAAAACAGATTGAAACATAGCAAGTTAGTGTGACTTGCTTGTCCAGTATCCTTATGACTACTCTCTTCAAATAAAGTCACCTGTTCAAAGAGTATACCTAACTATCCGCATGGACACTAGCGTGGGGATATAGCAAATCATCAAAAGCAGCAGCTTCAAAAAGTTCATCTGGCCCATGTCCATTCACAGTACAGGGAAATGTGGCATTCCTGACAGGTATACTACTTCATTATTGTTAGAAAATCTCATCTGAGATCTGTCTTGTCCTGTCTGCTACATACATAGTCCTGTCCACCCTTCTGTATTTGCAGACTCTTAATTGCTTTCAGACAGACTACCTCCAATTTCTTCTAAGCTTTCTCTGTGAGCCAAATTTTATAGACATGGTCTTTTTTCACTGCCATCCTCTGAGTTCTCTCCACTTGGTTCACATCTACTTTGAAGAGCAGTGTTCAAGACTTCAAAAGCATTTTTACTAATTCTCAGAATAAGCAGACAAATTACTTAATGTATCTCACAGGCTACACCTGTTTATATGTTCCAGATGTTTGCTTTTTAAGAAACATCATGACTGCTTTGGAAAAACAGTAGACTCTTGACTAGGGGTTAGCTACGGAGAAGTTATAATACCGAGGTCCCCTCTTCTGCCTTTCTAGTGGCTCCCCACCATGGATTTGGGTACTTCATCAGTCCAGCCTGAATTTGATGCTTTGCACTCGGCCCCACTGAACTGCATCCTGCATTTCAAGTAATTTTTCCAATTCTCCAAAATCATTCTGCATTGTATTCCTGACCTTCACAACACATGCAGTGCCTCTCAATTTTGAGAGGTTTACAGATTTCATACATGTATATTCTCTTCCATCCTGCAGTCCAAGAATGAAAATACTCAGAGTACCAAACACAAGAGACATCTCTGAAGATGCCCATTTAATGTATCTTTTTGTTTTGACAGTGGACCATCTAGTACTGCGCTCTCCAAAAAGTTTTCTAACCACTTTGAAGCAATTTCATCAGTGATTGAGTGACACATTTCCTTCTACTGCAATGTTTCTCTATGTTTCTCTAGAAGTTGACTGGGGAAAAAACAGCAGGAAAAGAGGAAAGTTATATGATGGCTGAAGCGGGATGAAGTCAAAGTGAACTAACTGTTCTCAGCTCTAACCCCAGATCTAACTCAGACCCAACAGGCAATTGTGGAAAAGTCATTTTGCCTGACTGTTTCTATTTCCCTGCCTATAGAAAGAAGACAGAATACACACATCTCACAGAAGGGACTGCCAGAATAAGGTGGAGCCTGCAGAGGGCTCCAAGATCCTTAACTGATAACTGCTATAGAACCACAAAACATTATTACATAAGACAATTAGTTTTTAATGAGCTGTGCCACAGCAATTCCTATGTATCTGCCTTTAACATCAAGCTCTAGTACAACAATGCAATTATCCTTTTATATTTCCCTGACACTTTCTATCTCTGTCTCCTGTCTATTTGATTATGTTCAGAAGCGTTGCTTTGAAGGAAACATACAGGGACAAATTCTGAAGTTTTTCGTATTTTCTTTCTTTCTTTCTGAAGCTACACTCCAACTGAAGTCAATAGAAGTTAACGCTGAATGCGAACTGTATAAAAACTGAATAAATAACTGGTTTTTGGTGCACTTCTATTCTACATTACATTATAGGGTATCCTGGTGAGTCAGATACAGTAAAAAGCTGAGTTAACAGCTGAATACTTAATTGATGCAATTGCTGCTGCCCACAGATCAGAGGCACGTATATTATAGATACGGGGTCCTCCATTTCTCCCTGAGAAACCTGACTACTTTGAACAAATCTACAGTTATTCATGACTTGGCATTACTTCATCAGAATAGCAATAGAAGCAAGAGTCTAACCACAGCAAAGCTTGTAAGACACTGCCCTTAAAGCTGCCAGACTTTACAGCTACATGAGAAGGTCTCACAGCATGTTGACACACGATATAAACACTTCGACTATTTTCTATGGGGCAAATTGAGACACAACTGTGATGCCATTCACTGAGAGATCAGCAAGGAAAAGAGCCACAGAAAGAAAGACTGCCCAAGACTCTCAGATCTCTTCAGGCCAAGCATGAGGTGATCACACCACTGGAAGCAGGGGACGGTGCAGCTGCAGCTGCACCACAGGCAAGGGAAGCAAGTGATGCCCCAGGGAAGCACAGACCCTTGTAGCCCCTCTCCCGTAAACCTGCATCTGCAGCATTGCTATCTGCTACAGCCCTGGTAAGCAGTTAAAAAAGAAGGCCTTGTGCTCATTTGCCTTTGAAAGCAAGTGAGGTTTGAAATAGCTGAGTTTAGGACCTGCTGCTGAGTGGGCTGTGCGTTGAACTCAAGGAAGGAAAAGAGATGTATCCCAGCTTTTGAGAAGGAAGGATCTGTCTCTCTCAGAGAGGCAGGCTCAGAGACTCTGGCTGTAGCATTTAAGAAGCAGCATTAAGCATCTTGCAGCTTTTAAGTGCTGCTACAGGCCACCTACACCTTAGCAAGTTATAGGTACTCTTCTGTGCAGCTGTTGAACATCATCTTTCTCTCTGCCATTCTATGCAGTACGACAGGGAAAGCAGGAGCGAGTAAGGTAAAGGGCCAGACTTGAGCAAAAAATACACAGGTTAAGATCATTTGGCGGCCATATAGTCATCCTGAGGGTTGCATTCAATCCATAAGACAGCTAGACATCTCAGCATTTTGTGATTAAGTTGGTAACTACCAAAAAAGGGCACATCTCATGAAACACAACATCTGCACAAACACTAGAACCCTCTTTACCTAGAAAGCTTAATTGTTCTTGCACTACCAAGCAAACGCTTTTTCAGAGCTAGCCTGCCCAAAATGTGCCTTTTGGGCAAAGCCTGACATGTAAGTATCTGTGCTGCACCCACTCCCTGGATGAATAATGGACCTCAGAATTTAGGAGTGTGCACTCATCCAGTCAAAGAAAAGAAGTAATAACATGTGATTTATCTCATAAATCACAATTAAGCAACACACTTTGAATTTCTGATATTTGCTGGCACTCTTCAGAGGAGAAGAAAGGTAAAAAGGATAGAAGCAACTAAAACTCAGCAATGAACAGAGCTGCTCAGGAGACAAGAAACATCTGAGCAGCTGTTTCCCCTCATTCTTCTGGTTTTATTTTAACAAAACTATTATGACTGAAATATCAACACTTGAACTGGGAAATGCTGTCTGCTTCTTGATCATATTTAAGCAGAAAGAGAGGCTACATATTGTAACCTCCTCATTACCACCTCTCCACTCAGGTCTACCAAACGCTTCGTTTCCTAGGCGAGTTTGCAAATCCTGAAGAAACAGACTAATAAAGCAACTCCCACCAAACACCAGCATGGGAATGCCCTTCAAGTACTAGTTAACATTGATACCAAGGCTGGCAACGAATTTCACTGTTCTTCAGCAATGCAAGTTTGCATCCTGTCTCTAATACTCCTTATTGACAAAAAAGTAGATGGATTTAGGAAGTAAAGTACAAATATGTCCTACGTCATCTTACAGCAGTTTCTCTTCATTTCCCACAGCCATGAAGTAAGTCTCATGGCCGCAGGTTACCTATCATTTTAATTTTTGTTTCTAGGAGTGCTTGTGGTGGGTTTTTTCCCCTTAATGAGACATCCTTGCCAAGCAGGCATTCACGAGACATTTTCTGCTCTTGTAGAGGAGTAATTAGGTCGGTGCCTTGTTCCACGCCAGTGTCAGGCACTCCAAAAAGCAGCCCTGCCCAGTCGTTAATGCTTAAACATAAGCAGCGGCATCTCCACTAATTGGTCTTGATGAAGCGCTGACATTCCCATAGGGACTCTTTATTTCACCAGGCTCGGGAACTGATTGACACAGGATGACAATATCATCCTTGCTGATCATCCGCATTGTAGGCCTTGGCTGTCTTCTTTGTTGTTATTTATTGAAAGAAAAAATAGCTCTTGGAAAAGAAAATCAACGCAATGAGAAAACAAACAAAAAAACCCATGTTTTCAGCCAAACCGCTTTTGAAATCCTACACAAAGGCAGGCAAAATATAAATTCTGAGAAACAAACTAGCAGAAATCCCCTCACACGCGATCCAGCATTTCTATAATCACGTACTTATGTGCGTGAATATTCGGGCATTCGGCGCCAGCCTTCTGGATGAGGTGCAAACCGGGCGGCATGCAGGCACCCCCTCCCACGCAGCCTGCATGGGATACACAAGGTAGGCCAACCAAATCCGAGAGCCAGCCTGGCCATCAGCAAGAGCAAGCACCAGCCCAACACCGAAGCAGTGACTTGCATCATTTGTGTGCATTTTGTGTTTGCCTTGGTACTGCATCTCCTCAGAGTCTGCACGCAGAGCGAGAAGGGAACAAGGTCGCTGATGCCTTAGCATGCAGGCTGCAAAATGAAGGAGACTTAGGAGCGGGAAAGAAAGCCCTATTCATAAACTACAGGCTAGAAATAGCACATACTGCTAACTTTGTTGTACATTCTCCATGAGGACTAGGAAAAGCCCCACGGACAAAACATCACCTCCTCATTTACCTTTTATTTTCTCTCATTTTGCTTTTATCAGATTTAGCATAACCCTTCTGGGATCCTGTGCACTGGAATATGGCTTTCATTCCTTGCATGAGGGATTTTCAAAGTTTGGCAGACTCATCAGGCTGTGTCAACCCCCTAAAGAAAATAGGTGTTGCCAGACAATTAGCAGTCTGTGATATTAGCCATTTAAATATGGACATGCTGTGTTCAGGACTGGGGTCCAGCGATTGGTAATGAACTAAATCCCTGGAGCCTTTTGCTCTTTTTCAAATTCTCTGCTTTGCTTTGATCCCATTCAGCTAAATATAGCCTCATAACAGCCCGACATTTCTCAGTGCTTCATCCAAATCATAATCCGACTCTGGCTGGAGTATTATACAAATTATTATTTTTGTTTTCTTTATTTACATGACCCAGAGTTGTGCAGTGGATAAAAATTACAGGAGACCCTTATCTGGAGTAGCGCAAAGGAGTGGGAGCTCTTTGTTTGTCATGGGGAAGATGGCAGCTTGCTTTACCAGACTCGATTACCCAAATAGGAGAGCAGAGACTGGAATTGCCTCGAGTTCTCCCAGAGTCCAGAGTCTTTATTTAGGATCAGGTGTGTGAAGCTGAGGGAGGGAAGTGGGAGACAAATTAAAAGGGCACAGTCTAGATAAAAATAACTAGTCAAATGCTGCTCTCTTTATATAAAAACTGCCAGTCCCACAAATGAGCATGCACAGCAGAGGGAAAGTATAAAGAAGCTTTTTGCCTTGCACTCTTGTAAAAGGAAATGGATAATTTTAGTTCCTCTGATCAGGGAGCCTACAGCAAGCTTCTTACGGGCTTATGTTGCCCTCAAGATGGGAGCAAGGCCTACCACATCGTGGCCTTTGGGCCACTGGCTGCCCTTGTGGACTCTACCTACATGTGACAGAGACCTTCATCAGTCTTCGTTAGTCAGCACGTGAAGGACATTTGAAGTTAGTCCAGATGATCTTTTTTTTTTTTTTTTTTTTTTTTAAACTCAGCTTTAGCCCTGAGTGAATACCCAGTGGTGGTTTTGTTAGAGAGGCAGAGCTGGGTGCAAGGACAGAGTACGATCCTTTCCCTGGGTGGTACCTGTGAGCTGCTTTTCTGTGTCTACCACAGCTGAAGGGGGTTTTCACAAGGGTTTGACAAAAAGGCAAGCAGTCCTTTCAGTCAGTTTTTTTGCACATAAGAGTGAAAATGGAAAACTGCAAAGAGGTGGTGCGGAAGAAGTGAAGTTAGATCCGCAAAATGAAAGGGGTAGGATGAGACCCCATGTGGGACAGAAGACATCATCTTCCTTTTCCTACCCTTTGTCTGCTTTGAGTGTTTGAACTGTAAGCTCTGTGGGACAAACTGTCTGCTCCTCTTGTTTAGGACGCTGCCTACCACAATGGGTCCCTGGTCTAGGTTGGTCTTCAGACACTACTATAACAAACATGATTATATATTAATAATAATGACAATGTTTTAATAATAATGACAACGACAAGCCCAAATCCTGTTGAATTTATGTTCCAAACACTGCAGGAAAGGTTTTAATTGTGGTTTTGTTTTGTTTTTCTCACTTCTTTCATGATTGTTTTCATTTGAAAATGTCAATGAAAACAATTCTGCTAAGGCTGAACTTTGTAAAACCAATAAAATATTTTTAATGCCACACAATGCCTAGTTCTAAACCCCGAAACTATACAACACGCTCTCTTTTGGAGAGCACTTATTTCACAAATTCCCTTTATCACTGTCAAATGCAGAGAGAGACACTTTCTTACCTTGCCAGACAAAAATACAAGTAATAAGTATAGGGGTTATGTCTTTGTTCCAACCTTTAAAAGACTACTCCAAAAAGCTAAGAGTTACTGGACAGCCAAACAGCAGGTGAAGGATGGTGCCTTCATATTGCTTTCCCATATAGCTTTGTGATAATGCTGTGCAGCACGCACTTAACGTGATAGTTTTCGGGCTGTCCTGCTTTGCATGCTGATTTTTTTTTAGGGATGAGTGATGTGCCTATCAAGCAGGCAGAAGTAGCCAAAGGTAATTTAATTGTGCCTCCCTGAAATCTCAGGAAAATCCCACTGGGTGTTTACTGAACCAGTCTACTTGCTGTTACATCCAGAACTGGGCCTCTGCTGTGAATTTGGGATCCTGTGCCAATCGTTCCCTCCATGCTGGGTCTGTCATGCCAGAGCTTGCTGCTGGCCCGTTCTAAAGACAGTAAAAAGCTGCACAAGTACGTACACACACCCATCACCATCCATGGCTTGAAATACTGGCATCCTTCTGAGGGCAGCAGCATACATTTACACACATGTGCATATATGCACATGTGCATGTTACCCCCAGAGGTGCACCATGGCATTCCTAAGCTTTGGCTGCTTCAGGGACAATGCCATTGAGGTCTTCCCCCTAACTCCCCTGCACTGAGGTGCAGAAGAGGAAGGATTTCCCCTAGGATAACCTTACAGCTCTCTACTGGAGACCAGGAACGGTAGCTCTGTGTTGCTGAAACACAAAGCTCATATCTGGCACTGGAAAAGCTCCCAGCGTGAGGCCTCACCACTGGGCACTGCTAATGGGTGCAACCGTTTTCGTACCCATTTTAAAAGCATTTCTAGATAACAATTTCTCACCTTTGGAATCCTAGAAAGCTGATTCATCCCAGTACTAAATAAAGCGCAGAACTTAGCAGGTAAAAAAAACTTTTAGAAGTAAATACAATGTGTTATTTAAAACTTCTTTAGCTTTTTCTCTGGATTTCTGTAAGATATGTGACACGTTCAGTATACATGCCGTGGGCTAAAACAAATGCCTCACTGGCATTTGTACAGATGGCCTATATAAATCATGCAGAAGGCACAGTAACACCCTCCCAAAAATGTCTTTTGTTTTTTCTCTCTTATCAGTAAGTGTGGCTGCATTCTTACCTATACATATGTATACATACACACAAATATATATGTGTACACATATACAGAGAAACGAGTGTACTGACTCCTGAAAGAGCAGATGATGTATGCTTCTGTGTATTTTTGCATTTATACACATACACTTAAATGCATGTAGACAGATACACACATGTATATATATCTGTATATATACAAACACATATGAAAGTGTAAATACCTACACACACACACACCATTTGCTCTTCGGGAGTCAATCCACTCATTTCTGTAGATAAACAGCACAACAGTAAATTAGAAAAATAACTTTTATATAAAATAGTTTCACTCTTTCAATTATAAACTTAATGTAACTTGACTACCAGCTCTATTTATCTCTGTTATGACAATTAATCTGGTCCTAAAGACTCCCCTGTTGCAATGTAAGACACGCTTGCCTCTTGGGAATGAATAGGAGGATGATGTTCTATAAATCACAAAGCTGGTGCAGTGTAGACAACATCAACACTGAGTGTGACAGATACTGAACTCAGAGCTAAGGAAGTAAAAAGAAATATACTAATCACTGATAAAATTTACATAAGAAAATAAAAATAAACAAGAGATCAATCATTTTGATTCCAGTGGGACTGTAAAATGTGGAGAAAACAAGTCATATAAAATCTTCCAATAAAAAAAAGAATACTGAATATATTCTACATACAATACAATAAACTCTGCATTGTTTCCCTACTGAGGGTGTTAAAATCTTAAATTGCTGCTAGGTAATCTTGTCTATGAAATAATTGTCCTAATGAAAAAGTCCTGTGTAATAATCGCTAATAACAAAAAGCAGAATGAAAGCAAGTTGAAATTTTGGTAAGACATTCAAAAGTTTTTCTAGAAGGGAAAATGCATCAGAATAGCTATTTTCAAATATACTCTACTTTAGCTATTCCAATATCATCTCTTGCACACACTAGTCTTGAAACAAAACCACTTAATTCTGGGACAGTCTGTGTGCTTTCAAGGCAGAGCTCCTTTTTGGTAGTAAATTTACTGAATCCAGAATCTAGTATCTACTCACAGAGCTTTTCTGGAATAGCTTCCAGTAAATTTTTTTGTGAATAGAAATTTTACATCAAGTACTTTTGTGAAAAATTATATGAAACGTACTCAGGAAGAATTCTGGGTAAGTGACACAAAACATAGTAAAACTAAGCACGGTTACTGCTTTAACCCAGTCCCCTGCTAACTAGCAGTCTAGCTTTGGTTTATCTCAGACAACTGCAATTCTGGTACACTAGCTGAAAAATGGCAATTACCTTATAAATACTCCTCAATGGAATGAGCTTAAGCACCTGCTCAAGTTCTTTGCTAATATCTGGCATCAGCTAAAAAATTGGAGCAATAGGCAATCACGGTTATGGTATTGACTACATTTTGCCATGATGTTTAGTACCCTGATTCCATAATACTTTCATTTCCTACCCTCAGTAATTGGCTAAGATTAAGATATCACAACTGGGCTGTCCTATTCAGGATTTAGAAAAAGATAATTTAAGGAGAAATTTGCTTTATGGGACAGTCTTTAATATATTTCACTATTTCTCATGCTTTTTAAACATGCCACAAATGGTGTATATTTCAAATTTTTTCAACTCTACCAGTACAGCTGTCCAGCTGAAACTTTTTTCCTTTCTCTTTCTTACTGAAGCAGCAGAAGATTCTCCTCTGTTGTGGAGGTGATGACTCTTCTTCTCCTAATATTGCTCCTCAATCAATCCCGTCTATACTTTGATTTCTACACTTATCCACCTTTCTGTGACAATCAAGGGTTTCCAATGATCTTCTGTCCTTATGGCCTATTAAGGAAAACAGAGTCTTTCCATGAATTGATAGTCAATTAGTTTCATCTTAAGGATAGCTGGCATGAATGGATTTTTTTCCTCTTTTTGGAACAAGGCGATAAAATCTGGTTATCTTTATATGCACTTTTCTGCTAAATTCACTGAGGCCCAGAATTCATTCTAGGGACCTTAAAGCCTCCTTAGCCTGAACAACCTAGGCCATTTAATGGTGGTAAGGGAGAGTTTTTAATTACCAAATTCAAGGTATGTGTTTCATTGCCAATACCAAACATAGCGGAGAGTCACCCTCCCTGTAGCTTCTATAGTTGACATCAACAGTCCTGAGGAATAGGCAGAGTATGACTTCGGAAAGTACAGAAAGGCATGTGACACCTTTCTTTTAAATCATTTTGTGTTATTTAAGTAAAATGAGATTGAAAATATCCAATGGATATAAGGTTCCTTACAGCTCCACACCTTCTCCAGACCCCAGGCCACATACAGGTTGCAAATGTGAGAACTGGAAACTTGGCTGTTTCAGAGCTGTGCTACCAACTGCCACTGGTGCCTTGACCAAGTCGTGTGTTAACTGTCCTGCCTTGCCTTGTCTGTAAAATGGGAACAATTGTGTTCACCAGCCCATTTAACAAGGCCACTGTAAAATTTACTTAATGTCTGTGAAGAGACTAAAAACAGAAACTAGAAGGGCTAGGAGAATAGAGAGCTTCATTCAGCATTACTTTATTTGGGTAGCCAGCTGGCCGATTCCTAGGGTGGCAGTAAGAGGTTGACCCATTTGGCAAGAGCTAATGTTATTTATATTTGTCTTACACTGAAAATTAATGTCCCCGTGGCTTGGGTTTGAGGCTAAGCAGCTTGTATTCCGTATCACAAAGCCAGCAAACACCAACACCACCAGCTCTTTACATCTCTAGGTAAGAGCAAATACAAAAGCCATTGGGGGGAGCAAAAGGGGACTGGGGGGAAGGTGATACAAAAAGAAATATTTCAGAAGATACAGAGCTATCATTTGGATAGGACCCCTATGACCTCATGACATCACATGGGATACGTTAAATTAGATGGTCTAAATAAGACAACACATTAACAGACTTAGCACTGTTTTGGAAGCCACAGAGCTCTGAATCCAGTTTTTCTACTTACTAACTGGGTGGCCTGTGCAAGAAATTTCATGTTTTTGGGTCCACCTTTTCGATCTATAAAAGGGAACTATAACTACCTCATAAGACCTGGGCAGTACCACTGGGTAATGTTTGTACAAAACTTAAGAGGGGAAAAAAAAAAAAAGTACAAGTTGCATAACTGCTATTGGCTTTATTAACTTAAATCACCAGGCAGCTGTCCCTAAACTAGTCAAGTTCATTTTTAATCTCTGACATGTCCCTCTGTCACTGCTTTCCTGAAGAAAAAAGGCTCACTGTTTCACTCCATGCACAGTTTTACTATTACCTGGATGCTTCCTTCAATATCAAAATTAACATATGAGTAATAGAAAATGCCAGTGTAATGACAAAGGTTCATTTCTATCTTTTACGCTAATTAAAACAATTCTATGTTACATAGGCAACATCCATCTATGTAGATTTCTATCTGAAGATGCAGTCTTCATATTATCTCCGAGGAGCTCACATGCAAACAATTAAACAAGTGAAAACCTCTAGAGCATTTTACAAGTATTCTCATACAAAGATCCTGAAATGCTTTCTAAACATGTAGAATGTTATTCGTAGTGGTGGGGAAACTGAGGCACGGCTAAACTAAGTGACATGGCCGTGGCTACACAGAGTTAGTAGCAGAGCAGAGGCAGCCTCTCCCGAATCTCCTGAACCACTTAAGAGGTGCTGGAGACTTGAAAAGTACTGCTCCTTCCCACTCGTACCTCTCCCATCAAACTTAACATCAAGTAGGAGGTAGCCCGCACCGCACAGCGTCCTTCCCTTCCCTTCCCTTCCCTTCCCTTCCCTTCCCTTCCCTTCCCTTCCCTTCCCTTCCCTTCCCTTCCCTTCCCTTCCCTTCCTCTCCCTTCCCTTCCCCGTTGACAACAGGGATGCCCATCAGAGCTGACCCACCCCAACCTGCCGGTCCCCATCCCCGCGTACCCACCTGCTTGTAGGCGTCCAGGAGGAAGCTGTTCCAGACGCAGCGCAGCCCCTCCGAGGTCAGCATCCTCCGCCACTCACCGCGCCCAGACTTAGACCGGCTCAGAAATAGCACCATGTGCTTCAGGAGGATCACAGAGTCATACAGCGCAAGGAAGAGGCAATTGGAGAAAAAGACCGGCAAGATCTGAAGCGTGATCAGCAAATCCACACTTAGCAGCCCCATCTTCCTTGCTGCTTCTCTTCAGCCGGATGCCTTCAGCTCCCTTTTTTACCCTGTACCCTCATTTAAAAAAGTAAAGTAAAAAGCATTTCAAAAGCCTCGTTACCCCTCTCCCAGCCTCTCTCCTAAAAATGAGCAGAGACAGTTAAATGTGAGCAGGCTGGTTAAAACCGTAACTGCATGATACCCATTCAACTCGGAGCTGCTTATTTTTCAGAAACTAAGATGTTAACAAAAATTCTTCCCTTAACCAGGAGACCTGATTTTGTTGAAGAGAGAGGCAGCTGTGTTTCCAGTTCCCTGCAGTTACAAAATTTAAGCTGAGACTGTTAATTGTTAACTTTCCTGCACTATCCCATTGTTTCTCAGCTATTTAAGCACTGAACAGACCTCTCATTTCTGTGGCAGTAAAGCTAGCTACCAGGTGCAACAATACTTTTTTTAAAAAAGGTTTATGCACATAAACTTTCTGTTCCTTCCTCCCTCCCTCCCTCTCTCTCTTCCCTCTCTCCCCCCCCCCACCTCCCCCCGCCTCTCTCTGTTCCTGCCTTCCTCCTCTCGCCCGCTCTCTTGCTATCTGCCTATGGTGCAAAGTGCTTTCCCCTCTGGAGTCCTCGCTTGCTTCCCTGAAGCCTTTTATACATTCCCTAGCTAATTGCTGCAATAGAGAAATGAAACCCTAATCTCAGTAAAGATCTTGACGTCAATGTAAAAGAGGGCTTTACTTTGGCCAGGACTGCAGTGAATAGAAAAATGAAATTCTCAAAACTTTTTTTTTTTTTTTTTTTTTTTTTTTTTTTTTTTTTGAGAGAGAGAGAGGAGAGAAAAAAAAAAAAAGAGAGAGAGACAGACAGCCCGGGTGGAACTTTGCTTTGCTTTGAAAAGGAAAAAGAAAAAAAACAATATGCTTCTGACTGCTCTTAAGAAATGCTTTCAAATTTTGGAAAAAGTATTTTCATATAGCATGGAAGGTGTCACAGCAACACAGGCTTCTGTTGTCAATGGGGCTTTTTTCATGGCTGGGTTTTTTTTTCCCTTTGCCCTTTTGTCTTTTCCAGGAAGGTGTGTGAGTTGATGCATCCCAAGAAAGGGCACATTTCTGTATATTTTCCTCCCACCTCCATGGAGTATAGCATTTACATATCTTTTGTTGTCTTCTTGGTATTTAAGGAAACATAAGTAAAAACTCAGTACTGACTTCATCTACTGATGTGTAAGAGAAGAAGATAAGGAAGAGGAAAAAAAAAAGTTTTTGAAGCATTTGGGGTTTTTAAACTGAAGTTCTCTGCTTAAAAATAATATGCTACAGCCTTAAATGCTGTTAATTAATTGAGCTTCAAGGACTTTAATATTCCCCTAGGATAACTATTTACATCCACTAGTCTAATAAGGATAACTAACTTTTGGTTAAAAGCTTATTAAAAAAAAAAGCCAGAAAAAAAGAAGTTTCCTCTGGCAGAGCCATGTGTGCTTTACCAACCACAAGCATCCCCTGCAGCCCCATGCTGAAGGTTTTCTTCGTTCATTTGCACTTCTTTGTTTCACCTTTTTAGTCCAATATTTAGTCCTCTTTCCACATGATTTTTTTTTTTTGGTACAGTAGTCACTTTTCTTTATTTTAAATCATGGTTCTAACTTCCTCAGTAAATATTTCATGTATCTCATGTTGTTGACATCCACAATTTTGATTTTGGATGTATGTCTTCCCTATGTGCTTATGTAGGCTCTCCTCGCCAGATACATTTCATTCCCAGAGATGCCAGCATGATATCTAACCTCTGTCCACTCACATCCTTAATGAGTAGTACAAGCTTCCGTCATTAGTATATCCTAGTCTTCACCAGTCATCACCATCCTTTCACTGCTAGCAACTGCTAAAGGTAAACACCATCAATTTTCCGTACTCTGGGGTCTTTCATTTTTAGACACAGTAGTATCACATGGGCTGCCATTATACTAGGATGCATACCTCTAGAAAGGCCAGCCCACGTCTTGTCTTGGGCTCACCAAAGAAAAGTTTGTTTAGGTAGCATAATATCAGGCATTTGCAAAAGATATCACCCAGACAGGATATCTTCCAGCAAATGTTTACTCAAAGAAATAACTTTAAAAGGTTACGCACATTAAACCAGTGACCTTCTGCGTTACTAGCATAAACAAAAAAAAAAAGGAACTGAGTTTCTTTTTCAAACTATAACAAGTTCTAAGTCAAAACGTTGGTGATGACAGTGTTCTGTTGCCATAGAAAGGATTGCAACCTCACAGATCTGGCTTTATTACTAAAACTTGCAAAAACACGTTATAAGCAGGCATTTATGTATCCCCACACATGGATGAGTCAGCGTGCTCATGTCATGTGAGCACAACACAGGAACAAGGGTCCCCAGAGCTGCTAAACTAGCTTACTGTCTGACCTCAGGCAAGCATATGTAATCACTTGATTACAAGCACTCTTAAGCCTAGATTACTCTTCTCTAGATCCACCACTAAAACATACATGATTCTGTATGGGAAGGTCCCCTTCCTTTATTTTGGGAAGGTTTGTTAAAAGGCAGGCCTGGAGATTGTTGGTGACGATGCCAGATGAATCATCAGCCATTGTTTCTGAGAACAGTTTGCAAACATCTCTGAGGACAGTCTAGCTCAGGCTCTTCCTGTTCCCCAGAGGTAAAGTCAGGCAAGAACCTATGCTGGGAACACAATGTATTCTGGGTTCCTGTGAAACAACTGCCCCTACCCACAACGTGCTTCATGGGTGAAGAGGTTGTTTGTAAGACAGCTGGAGACCAGACGGCTGTGGAGCTTTGAAGTGCATCGGAAGCTGAGCAGGAAGCCCATGGAGCACTAGTGTGAGATGCTATTTCATATTTACTGCGTCACCTTCCTTGCCTATAAGGTAGACTGTGTCTATTGAGTTAAACAGAACTACCTCAGGTTGTGTATTTGAGAGCTTCAGTCAAGAGATGCTGATGACTACCTAATCCAACCATAAAGACAAAAATTTTTTGACTAAATAAAAATATAAAAAGACAGTTTTTGCCATCACTGTCTTCAGAAGCAGTCTGTCCCTGCAGGGCACAAGTGCTGCTTCTCAGTTTGACAGCCAGAGCACAGCAGCCCTCAACTGAGAAGGAAAGCGTAATCCCTGCATCTTCTTGTTGATACCGCTTCTCTCCTTGGCTGAAAGATTTCATCTCTGTGTTTCTTTCTCTCAGACACCAAAAATACAACAGAAATCACTGTTTGCAGCTTTTGTGAAAGACGGGTATCTGCAGCATAATCTCAGTGTTGAAGCCAATGCTTTCTTGTTATTTCCCTGCAGACCTTGATGAAGCAAGGATGAAAGGCTAGGTCTTTCAGACCTCGAGGCATTAAGAGAGCCTTTACTCTCTTGAAGGAAAACTGGCTTAATTTGATACGTGAGGAAGAATTAGGCAGGGTTGAAGATACACATGAAAGAACCGAGATAGGGTTCAGCTAAAGCTCATTTCAGTTACCTGCTCTGCCATACCTTCCTATATAATTTGGGCACAGCCCTACAATGTACCTCAGTTCTCCATCAGCAAAAGAAAATAAAAGTCCTCCCGTAATCTAAGGAGCAGTCAGGTTCAGTAATGGGAAATTAAACATATCATCCATAATTTGTCAAGGTGGAATGAGCAAAGCCAACAACATTAAAGCATTCACTGTTACTAGACCTTGTATGTGGCTAAAGTCAACAGTATCGGTATAGATGTTCATATTCTGTAATGTTTATAGAAATCAGTGCCATCAAAACCGTATCCATGCATAGCTTCATGTTTCTTCCCAGTTTCAACCACAGTAGCATGAAGATTAGGACACAGACAGCTAGTAAGTTTGTTTACTGCAACTCTCTTGATAACTGTGCCTAGACACAGGAAATTTGAGGTGGAGTTCCTACTGCTCAGGCCACTTTCTCTGATTCACTTTATACTGGATCCATACTAGCTTTCTGCATGTCATATAGTGTATTTTACACCCTTCACGTGGTTGTGTAGGTCTTTACTTGTTTATGGCTGAACTACCTGTGTGAGATGCCACAGCACTCAATTGCACCATCTCTGGGTACCTAAATGCAAGACCCTAGAGCCCAAAACAAGGAGACTGATTGATAATTTGGTTACTCAGCCCTATTTTCTCAGACTAAACAAGACCATTTTGAATGCAGTTACTCTTTGCAAGACAGCTGGGAAAGGGTACCCCACAGTGATAGGCAAGCAAGGCTGCTGCTCCGGTCCTACCCCCAGGAGGTTCATGGGAGAGATCATCCCAAAGGATTCAGCACAACCTGTGTGCCTGCCTTGTTGCTTCGCACTACTTTGACTGCCAAAAACAAAGAATGAAGCTTTTTGTTTGAGAGCTAGTTAGTGTGTCCATGAGCTTATCCCTGGAGAATTGCGCAGCTGCAGAGTGATATGGCTAGAGATGGGGAGGAGAAAGTTTAGCTTAGTTTTGCCTCTCTGGCCCTGGGCAAAATTTGTTTATTACAGCCCAACAAGAATTTGTACCTCTCATAAAACTGCATTTTTTCTCTTTGCCAAAAGAGCAAAATCTTGCCCTTCTCTCAGCAACAATTCCCTTACTTAAAATGCCATGGAGCATTGACTGACTGTCTATTTCCCCTTTTTGATTAGGATCAGCAGATTATTTTCTGATAGAAATAATATCTCCAATGAAAAATAAAATTTATCAGGCAAGTCTCAGTGATACCTGGATGGTGTGGATTCACCAGGCCCTGCCTTCCTCCGTCACTCCTGGCTGCAGCACCACGTCTGAATGGAGCAACGTTCATCCCGCTGGCACCCAGCCCCATTCTGCCTGCTTAAAGCTGCCTCTGTTCGCTACAGGAATCCGCTTACCAGCCTTTCAAAGGTGAGCTCACTAAATATATCCTTACTGCCTAATTTATTTACCTTTTGTATCAGCCTTGGTTTTGTTTTATTTGGGTTATTCTACCACTGCCATTATACTGCATAATTGAGAGTTGATTATTCTGTGAAACTGGCAGCTGTGAGAGGTGCTGATTTAATAGCCCGGAAGATGTGATTCCTCAAGTTTATCTGCAGGTAGTGAGAATGCAAACTGCCCACAGGAGCAGCTCTCCATGGCAATTTGGAGGGCAGTCCCTGGAGCAGGAAAAGGCAAGCCAGCCTCCCTGCCCACTAAGTCCACAAGGCAGCACTACCATTAGAGGTCATTTCATCCAATAGACGCCAAACAGAAACAGTATTCAAATGAACTAAGGAAGAAAAAGACCATATAATTGGGACACTTCTGAATAGGAAAAGAACAGAACCTCCTAAGAGATGGCAAGTTACACCTAGATTCTGGGTATAGCTGAGGCTGTCTTACAGTCAAGCCACAGTGCTTCAGAAAGATCGTAGCGCACAAGGAGAACTGGGACTGCTGATGTCTCTGCAAAACCTGTTCTGTAGACTTCAAAGCTGTCAGTCTGGCACCTTCTAAGAGCCTGCATTCATTGTATGACAGCAAAGTGAAATAATTGACTCATGGGTGTGGGTGTGTAATAGTGACAAATTTGAGGCTAGAAGAATTCCCCACATCCCTTGGCTAACGATCCTCAAATTTCTATGCAAAATTAAAATAATTTCCCTGTTTCAATAAACTACAGTGAACAAACCTGATGCTAAAACACACCTGGCTGAGTCAGACTTAATTTTGGAACAAAACAAAACACCCTACCCACCCTAAAGATAAGGTAGTTTCTCTTCAGAAAAACAGGAAAGCTGATCTATGAATAAGGACGATCAGGAGACTTCATCAGAAGAAAAATCAGTCAGCCCAAATAATCTGAATATTGCACAAGAAGAGGAAAAAAGATTTAAATGTATTGAACACGAGAAGAGAACAACTTCATCTGCTTGTAGATTCTGTCAATTGCCTCCCAAACTCCCAGGAGAAGCTGGGACTAGAATTTAAAGTCCTCCACTCATATGACTATCCAGGTGACTGATATCTATACGAGAGTCTCATATAGCTGTCAATAAGTTATGCTGTTAATGTATTCCTACCCACCTAAAACACCAGAGAAATGGGAGGTGGAGGTGGGTGTTTACAACTTTAATAATATCTCTGTAGGGGTTTCTAAGCAAATTGGCTCAAAGTTCTAGAAGAGCCCTCCAGCCGCAGCTCCCCCAACTGAGAAGAGGCCATTTCCTTTTTCCTGGCAAACCACTGACCTTTTTCTTCAGTGCATCCCTCTGGAGAGCTCCTAATCCAGCGTTTTTCAGTGGAATTAGATGAGGTGTGTGTCCTTGTCATTCTTGTCGCATGTTTGTACATGAATTTCAGTTGCTGATGACAGATATACACGACCCAAGCTTTCAATCTCCCTCCTTCACATCCTGACGCATTTTAAAGTTCCACCTTCTATGGATAATTTTCTGTGCAGGAGTGGAGGCAGAAGTGCTGACGTACCATAATAAAGGTTCTTTTAATTATATTTCTAGTTAAATGAGAAACAGAAATTGCCGAGAATCCTGTTTCCTTGAACTTGAATCCTATTCTCTGACCTTTTCTTCCCAAACCAAGACAAGGACATAGTTCAGATCCTATGTGGATTGAGAACTGAGGTTTCCAGTCTTCATCAAAAGATATCCAGCTAGAAGAAAAAAAAAATTATCATCATCCTACTCACATTAGATTTTAAAGTGGTACTGCACTCCCCATCTTTTTTTTTTTCAGCTTAATGTACCACTAACAACAAAAAACTGTGTTTTAAAAACATATAAACAAGCTTATTCTCAGATTGACCTTATCTATACTACAGGTGTAAGCAATGAACTTTTGTAGACTCCTTAATGCCATTGCCAATCTGAAGTCAGTATCAACAACCTGTCTCTTGGGTTTCTTAATCTATAAATCAGATCCTTTAATCCTGTTGCACGTTTAGCATCTTACAAACTGCCATCCTAGAGCCCTTACACACTACTTTGTCCGGTTCAATGCTCCTCCATCTTGCCAGGCAAGAATGTGGTGAAATGACCATCCCAGCTGTCAGGTATGAGTGGTTTCACCAAGGCTTCATTCTCAGTGGTAGCTCATCTAAATACCATTCACACTCAGTCAGACAATTTTGGGCTTTTTTCAGTAGGATTCAAATTTCCAACCTAATCTTGCTTCTCATAGTTTTGTCAGATACTCTATTATCATCATCTGTATGTCATTTATAAATCATGAGTTTGTAGCCAAAATATTAATCTTTTCATCCTTGGGAACAAGAAAAATACCTCTGCCTTCTTGGCTGAGGCAGTAAGGAGTTCATGGGCAGTTTACTCTCCTAAGGACAGGGAACTTCTGATATCAAAGACTGAAAGCCAAGGCTTCTTTTTTCATTTCAGTATTTTCAATATTCATTACAGAAACTGCATATCTTTGGATGAAACCAGATTGTAATGGTCCAAAACTCCTTGTAAACAATTTGCTTTTGTACATTTGCTTTCAGGCCATTTAAAGACTGGCATTTCTTTAATTAACTCCTTCAGTTTCCCAGATTCTTTATTAAAAACTTTTACATGTACATGGGACGTGCACAATATTGCTCAAAGTCTGCCTGTGCCCCAGGGCTCTAGCTTTTTCCTAAAATGCTCAGAACATCTGCTCATGCTTGGTTGTTTTTTTTTTTTACTATAATTCCTTCAGTTTGAAAAACTGTCCATGCAGAACATTTTCTTTGCTACATTAGAAAAAGTTAATTCCATCATCCAAAAGCCATCTAAACGATAATGCAAGAAGTGTCCACTGTGTTTCCTATAGTGGGATTTTAATATGCATAAATTTATGTGCTTTTTTTTCCCCCATGAGGGTATTTTCCAGACCTCTGGCGACACATGAAATGGAGGAAAATATTTGAAGTCAGTCATGTCTTCAAAAAAAAAAAAATCCCACTCTTTTCAATAATGTTTTGTTTTTATATGGAAAACAACACTCCTCACATTTCTGAGCTGTGTTTCCACAGATAATAGGCATGCTAGACAGGATACTAACTCAATAACGTGACCAGCAGAAAGTACTCAAGAACTGTGTACTGTAAGAAAGACGAATACTTTCTGTCTTCTATTCTGCTGGCACTGACTTTGGACTTATTCAGAGTGCGGCTTTATTAAAACTTCTGTTATGATTCTAGTGAAATTTAACTTCTCCATTCCTCCTTTGGGGTGGTTTTTTTTTTCTAACTCATTTTAATCCCATTACTCTGTCTTGTTTAGAAATTATTTAGGCCTAGGAAGCCTTATAAAAGCCTGTTCTTTCAGCTTTCAGTTTCTAGGTGGTCATAATTGTGCGACACATACAATCCCATGGCTTGTTCCATCTGTCTCCTACCACAGTTCCCCCCATTAGGGTCGTGATTCATGTTCATTTCTTTGTGGTCCGTGCATTACAGTAGTAAATATAATGTTTAGCTTAAGTAATCAACTATGCTAAGCCTTGTATTAGTATATATTATAGACAATCCCTGCCTTGAAGGGCTTCAATTTAAATAGAAAAGATCGAAGGAAAGAAGTGGAGAAAGGGGTGGAGTCCCAGAGAAATTCAGCAATTTGCACAGTCACAAGCCACGACTTGATTTCCAGGGTCCTGTAATCCTTTTATTTCAATAAATCTCTCTACCCTTTTTATCAGGGCAAAGAATTATTCCAGCCAGAAATAAACAGAAAATAGCAGGTTTGATTCTCAGGTCTCTATTCACTTGATGCTGCCACAACCAATGTTGGTCAATGACAGAGAGTAAAGTAAAGAAGATGCCAACGATTTAATGGTTTAATGTTAGAGTACCCCAGAAAAGCAAGTTTATAAAATGAGGTAATTCAAGGAACATAACTTAAAACACAAACAAACAAACAAACAAAAAACTTTTCAAAACTTTGTCAAAGAGAAGTTTAGCACAGGTACAGGGTTTAGGTTTTTTACTCTTTGTCCCCTCATCACGTCCTTTGCTCTTAGTACATTTTGCTGTTTATACTTGCCTAAATATCTGTTGTGGGATCTGTTATGCCACCTTCCTAACCTAAAGAAGGAAAAAATTTCCACGCAGCCAGCCTCCTCTTGAGAAAGGTAAAGTCATTATGGATGATGAAAGCTGCTTGTTCTGAGGTTCAGCGTAACAGACCATTTCAATAACTGCAGTGAGCATGTATCCAAGAACATTAGTCTTCATTTTCTCCTAACAATATTTGAACAGGCGTTTGAAAGGAAATGTAGCAACTCTGAAAGATAACTATAATTCCCTTTACATCAGAAGAATCCTGGTGGTGGTGGAAATAAATGCTTCAGACAGAACAATAGATTAAGAGTCAAAAAACCCGTCCCCTCCCCAGTTAGCAAGCAACTCACTGTGTGCATTTCAATAAACCACTGAAAACCTCTGCCATGGTTTCCCTATATATCTATTTTTACCTAGAGAGTTATATCCCACACAGGTTTTTATGAAAGTTAAGTGAGCTTTTTAAAGTCCTTTTTACATCTTCAGAGGAAAGATGTTGTAAAAATGTCAGATATTACTAACAGCAGTAATAAGAATAATACAGCAGAGACACAAATTCATGCCATTCACCTATAAGGTTTAATTATACCTTGGGCAGTTTCCTGTGTGTTATCTAGGCAGTAACCTATTATTGTGTAAATAACCCTTACACTCAAAGTACCAAGAACCTTATCAAGATTTTATGTGATTTTCTTTATGAAGTCTCATTGCAAGTGAATAAAGGGCCCTCATCTTCACTGAGTACAGGTAGGATTAACACTATTGATTTAAGAAATAAAAACCATAGACTATATACAATCTGTAGCCATATATTTCTTTTAAAAACTCCAAAAGCTAAAGTATTCTTCTAGTCCTTCTGTTACAACCAAACCTAAAGCTAACTAAAAGCTAGACAAGTATTTTTGTAGCCTACATAATGCTATGCATCATTTAACTTAGAGGTATCCACAATATCATCTGATCCCACTTCTATGAATTCAAAATATTTGCTTATAGTAAAACTGTTTTTTTACACCAAAATATTGAAAGAGTATGTGGATAAGGTATATATACAATCACAAAAAAAAAAGACAGCTTTATTGACATATTTAGTTGTATACTTTTGTATTTATTACTGTACCTATTCAAGAGGAAACTTGGCAGAGCATCTCTTTTAGGACCCTAGCAAGATTCTAATTTCACAAGAAAGGAGTTAAAGTTGTACCTCTTCCTAACAAAATCAGATCATTTTCCTAAAACGCCCTCAAAATGTCTTCTATACTGAAGCATGCAACACACCTAACTTTAAGCAAGAATTATTCAGTTCAGCTTAGAAACTTCAAAAGTGTGGATTTTTGAATGCAACTGGCATCTTGCACTTGTACAGAAACTAATTTCTTATGACAGTGTTAGATGAAGTGCCCTGTACCTCTTGTGATCACTGACACCAGTATAAGTTAGGTGTACAGTTATCATTTATATAGCTGTTTACATGCGTGGTGTGCATCAAGGCAGGTGACTGTAAAAAGAAGAGAGCAATGACAAATGTCACGATCAAGTTCAGCGTGGCAACTCCTAAGTGTGCAGTTTCTTAAAGAAGTGTAGCTACAACTGGCCACTGCGTTGGTTCAGTTAGTGCTCATGCAATATCATCACTGCTGTAATCAGCAGCAGTAGTGATTTGCTGAGGTTTTAAAAAAAAAGAAGTCAAAGCATTTTCTAATGTTAATTTTCCTTAAGAATTAAGGAGCTTAACAGCAGCTGTCATAGCTAGTTTTATGGGAAACGTAAAAGATAATGAGTTGAATAATAATAACACTTAGCACTTACGTAGCTCTGTGTACTTTCTGTGCTGTACAAATACTAAATAATTAATTTTAATTAAAAAGGCCTTGAAAAGATTAAAAGACCCTTAAAATAAGTGAGAAGTGTTGCTGATTACCTCAACAAGAGAAAGATCTGGCGCCAAATACCTTTATGTTTGAAAATGATTAAGAAACTAACACTGCAACCTAAGCTTAGGGAAAAATAATGCTTAACCACATGGAATAAGCCTTTGGAAATCAGTGAAGCTACTTGCACAAGTGAAAACTGTAAGATCAAACCCTAAATTATACGTCACAGCTTTTGCCTTTTGTTCCTCTTTTTCTTTATTCCATTGATTTCAGCCTTTCAACATACCAGCCAAAAGTCCCACTGATTTCATCAGGTGCAATCCCTTAGAAATTTTTATGTGCTTTCTAAGAAGGTGTTTGTCTTTCCTGAATTGTTCCATTTCACGTCAGCTGTGGTGCTCATAGTTGTAAAATGAAGAAACGTGGTGGTTTTTTTTTTTTATACGTGCAAAACCACACCTTTCCATTTCTAAGAACAGGGCTTGTTCTTGGCGCTCCTGCCACCTGCCATGCAGAGAAATGCTGCACTTCTTATCTGAGACCTCTCTTTCATTCCTTGTAAGAAGGAAGTTGCCAGTAAAAGGGCAGTACACTGCACCAACTGACTTTCACAGCCTCATTTTACTTGTTTTTTTACACCCTCTAGGGTAACAGTTGCATCCCAGCTGCCATTCTCCCCATCATACTGGCCAAAATGTCATGGCTGCATGCAGCAAGCAAGCAAGAGTATGCTTCAGCTTCTCACAACTAAAGGCTGATGTACACCTGATGTACAAATTTTTAGTCTCTTTCCCCATATCACTTTCCATTCTTTCTTCTTCTGACTCAGTTTTTCCTTTCATAACAGATCTACATGGACTTGGAATGCACCTCTCAATATTGCCTTTCATTTTCAAGCATATCAAATTTTAATCCATACAGCATTAAACTCTCAAAGGCATTTTTTCTAGTGCAAAACCAGATTTATACCTAGCTGGTCCATGTAGTGCTACAATAAGCTACAGTAAGCCAGTCGTCATCTCTACTGAGAAGCAGGAGAAGATCCCTTTGGCTATTGAACTACATCAGTCTTCCTCACCATTTTCAGCAATCTGTTCTAAAGATATTTTAACTAAATTTATCTCAAACTTCCTTTCTGTTTTTCAGAGGTATATTAGTTTTTCATGTTGTGCTCTCAGAGGTTGCTGGTGATATACAGATCTCTGGGAGCATACCATATCTACAGCAGGCATTCTGTAAATGTGCAAGAGCAGTGAAGACCTGATTTCTGGTTAGCAGATTTTATGAGAATGAACAAAGAATAGCTGCTTGCATCTAAGACATTATAAACTTGTCTATGGAAAAGGTAGGGAATTGTATCACTTAGACGTGTTATGATCTCCTTTGGAGGAGGTGGTACAGAAGAAAATAGCAAAGTATAAATTAGAGGTGGCAGCACATATAAAATTAGAGGAATAGTATACCAAAAATAATGAGCAATTCTGGGTTACTTTTGGAAGCCGATGTATGCTGTTTGGAAGGTTGGGCTAAACTGGGTGAAAGTGTTTGATGGAATAGCTTGTCTGCATACATTTAGGAGCAGCTTTCATGCAACCACAGCCTGAATAAGAAACTACTATTCAGGATTTCAGTTCTGCCTATTCCAGAACATGCAAAATGCCAGGGATCTGGGCTTCAGCATTAACCCATTAATTTTTAGAGGACCAAAGCTTAAGCTCCGGGATACAAATTTTAAGCAAGCCAAAGATTTTTACAAGATAATGGGAGTGAGAAAGGGGCAAAATGGGAGATGTTCTTGTACTTTATGCTCCCAACGGGAAACATGAATCCTTTTTTTCCAGTCCATGATCTGCAGTGGATTTGCTGACTTCTAAGAAGCCTATACGCCTCACTGTCCCCACCTCCACTTTACACCGTGGGCAATGACTGACTCGCATCAGAGCTAAACGAAGATACATGTATTGCAATTAATTTTTTTTTATCATGAAATGAAGAGGAGAAAAAGAATCAAATCTGCATAACCATTTTGAGATGACTTATATTAGGCAGCTATGTTTAACATTTTTCGCTAGATAAAATTTACATTATCTGCATATTCTTCCTCTTTCACAACCTCTGATGAAGGTCAAGTATGTTGCAAGTTTAGCACCTCTCCTGCAGGCATCTTGTGGTTAAAAACAGCTGGCATCTGGCTATGGATCCCCTCTGTCATGGATAGCCTGTATGACCTTGAGTGAGCCAGAGCAGACCTCAGGGGAATTACTCCTTGTACAGAGAATCAACTCACAGCCATCAGACTCAAGTCCACTTCTGCTTTGCCTCTTGTGATTTTGCCCTTTGGACCTTAGTGATATTTAATATATTGATATTTCTGAGACACTTTTGTATTATAGCATTTCAGGCAATAAATTCAGACAGATCTGGTAGGGTCACAATCAAATTAGAGCTGTCTCTTCAAGATGTATAAAGTTCAGCCATAGTTCACAGCCACAGTGACTGTATTTTCCAAAGCATCCTATGCAATGTGATAACATGAGCTTCTATCAGCCAGCAGCAAGGAATAACAAGATGTCACTGTGGATGTTATTTCTGAGAGGCAATGATAATTCACTAGTGTTTGCACAGATTACCGAGAACAGGTGCGCAGCAAAGTTGATTCCACTCATTTGTATTAATGGGTGGATTAGGGTATTGTATCTTATCACGTTAATTAATTAGAGTGAATTGAGTTAAGGAGTTGACTAGCAACTAATTAAAAATTAATGAGGGGCCATGCAGTAAAAAATAATTCATTATGCTGCAGCAGGTAGGCAGAAATACTCCTTTGCTTCTAAAATCAGAGCCTTTTGCCCTGTAATAGCTGAGTGAACTCACACAGTATGCTGGGACGGCATTGCTGCCCAGCTTTCTCTAAAAGTTTTAGGCATATTTGAAGACATGAACAGCAACAAAACCAACAAAACCTCCAATTTCAGGTCCTGCACATAGGCAAAATATGTAATGAATAAATAAGCATTCCAGGCACCTGGAAGAGCACAGCTAGACTAGCAAACCTGGCTTCACACCTTTTGCTTTCCTATGGCCTGCTTGCGTTACCCAGATAAATCCCTCAAATGATCTAGAGTATGAGGGCCAGCTCAAACTGTTCCAAGTAACAACAGTACAAAGCGAGTCACTTCTGCTTAATGATGATTTTTTTTATTTTTGCTAGTACATTTAAACTGCCGTTTTGAGTCACTGTCATGTACAAGTACATCCACATAACGCAAATAATATACTGCTTTAGTAACGTGTCCCTTTGTGTTGCAATATCTGAATCACAGAAATTTCTCTGCACAGGCAGAGACCTGTGCAGTCCACCTGTATGCCAAAATAGGCTTGTTCTCTACAATTACTCTGAAAGGATTGTCTCAACTGGTAGAAGTTTCAAGGCATGTGACTTCTGCCACTTCTCTCAGGCAGAGGATTTGACAAACCAACAATTTCTAGAGCTCTGAAGGTTTCTAACCTCTATATTTTCTTCTCAAAAGGTCACTCTGTTGACCTTACTTTTGCTGAGGAATGCAAACTATGGCAGCTAGTTTTCCCCACAGTTTACACAGTTCAGTTACCTGTAGACAGCTACACAGAATCACAGAGTGGTGGAGGTTAAAAGGGACACTCAGAGATCATTTAGTCCAACCCCCTTGCTCAAAGCAGGGTCAGTTAGAGCACGTTGCTCAGGGCCTCATCCAGTCAGGTTTTGAATATCTCCCTGATGGAGACTCCACAACCTCTCCTAGCAACCTGTTTAGGTATTTGACCAACTTCACAATAAAAAGGTTTTTTCCTCTGCTAAAGTGGACTTTCCTGTCTTTCAGTTTGTGTCCATTGTCTCTTGTCTTGCTACTGAGCAACACTGAGAAGACTCTGGCTTTATCTTCTTTACTCCCCCTGCATCAGGTATTTAACACAAGGATAGGGGTGACAATATGATACACACACACACACCCCCGCCCCAGGCCCCGAGCCTTCTCTTTTCCATAGACTCATAGAATGGTTTAGGTTGGAAGGGACCTTGAAGATCATCGAGTTCCAACCCCCCTGCCATACGCAGGGACACCTCCCACTAGACCAGGTTGCCCAAGGCCACGTCCAGCCTGGCCTTGAACACCTCCAGGGATGGGGCTTCAACAACCTCTCTGGGCAACCTGTTCCAGTGCCTCACCACCCTTAAAGTGAAAAACTTCTTCCTAATGTTTAATCTAAACCTGCCCTCTTCCAGCTTAAAGCCATTCCCCCTCGTCCTATCACTACATTTCCAGGCTGAACAGTTCCAGGTTTTTCAGACTCTCCTTGGATAAGAGATGCTCCAACCTCTCAATGAGCTTCATGGTCCTTGCTGGACTTGCTCCAGCATGTTGATGCCCCTCTTGTACTGGGGAGCCTAGTGCTGGACACAGCACTCCAGAGAGGGCCTCACCAGTGCCAAGTAGATGCCTTCCCTTGGCCTGCTGGCAATGCTCTCCCTCATGCAGACCAGGAGGCTGTTAGCCTTCTTTACTGCAAGAGTACATTATTGGCTCATGTTCAACTTGGAGTCCACCAGGAGCCCCAGGTCCCTTTCTGTTAAGCTGCTTCCCAGACAGTCAGCCCCAGCAAGTACTGGTGCATGGGGCTGTTCTTCCCCAGGTGCAGGACTTGGCAATTCCCATTGTTGAACTTCATGAGATTCCTGCAGGCCCATTTCTCCAGCCTGTTGGTGTTCCTCTGAATGGCAGCACAACCATCTGGTGTATCATCCCCTCTGAATCTTCCTTTGGGCAAAGAGCATGCATTGGACTGTGCAAGTCTGTAATCCAAATTCAGTTGAATTTCATCTGAGATCAATCTTGGCTTGGCCCAATTTGTGTTGCTCCACTGGCACAAAAAGATTACGATAGGGTTTTTGACAAATGTGCTAGGCCTTGCAAAGGCTGTGATGAGGAGAAGGGCTCTGCTGGCATAAATGTGTCTTACACTTATAACGGGATAAGTACCCTTTTATTTATTTTTTAATTCAGAATAAAATACCTCTGCTAAAATTGCACAGAAAGGGGGGAAAATGAACTGTTTTTCAAAAGTACAGCAAAATCAGGAAACGAGGAAAATAACGTGCACTGATCATTGGCTCACTTTGTGGCTGTGGGTAAGCCTTTCATCTTCATGTCTCCCATTTGACACAAATATGAAAGCTGATGAGAAACAGTAATCTTAATGGAAAACATACAGTGCAGAGTTGATTCTAACTTAGATTTAAAATCCCATTCCCTGAGCATCACACCCCTCCTGATTCATATCCTCCACTGTCCTATAAGTGGTCAAGTAATTTTCTTAATAGTGATTTTCTCAATAGTGAATGCCTTTTTTTTTTTTTTTTGGCAGCAACATCTTCTCCGACACAGGTGATTCACGTTAAAGAAGCCATCTGCCTTTACTACTCAGCTCACTTAAGTAGCAAGTTAGTTGTACGCCTAGTAGTCTTCTGCACCCAATGTGTCCTGGAGGAAGTGTAATTTGTTGGCGTATTGGCGGCAAGGGTAGTAGCGGTAGGCCAAGGGATTTGTGACCAAATACATCCTACATGAAAAATAATGGAGAAAGGCTCAAGTAGAGCCACTATGGACTAGTCCTGGAGCTACTAAGAGGCAACAGTAAAGCAGCACAGTACGATTCATACAAGACAGAGAGGCTTCCCGCACAAAAAAAGATAAAACCAACCATAAAACCGAAACCCTCAGGGTTCGTGCTGAAGAGAATGACTCAGCTTTTTCACCTCTTCAAAATACAAAAGATTATATTTATTATTTCTTCAAATGACTTCAAATCGAAGAGTCATAATTTTGTCATGAATCACTAATGCTATTTCCTGTGCGATATTGATGCTTTCTTGGAAGGCATTCATCCAGATACCACCCAGACTCAACTTTGCTTAGTTTTTGAGATCAAACAACACATTATCTAGGATGGCATAATGAAAAAATACACAGTACTGATATGATGAAATAGCTCAGAGCCAATACATACCAGATCTTGGTCAGGGTGAATTTCATAGAGAATTAAGGAAAAGGTTTCTATGGTACGGAAAAAAACAAGTAAAAAAAGGCTACAAAGAACTTTATACTCCTTGCTTACAGATATTATAACCAAAGTATGTGACAGAGCATTTGAGGAGCTGTCTGTATTCCAGGATAATCCTGCAACCCAGCCAGGTATCCAAAAGCCTGCTCTCAGTCCACTTGAAATCAGACTACAATTCCCATATGCATTTATGGTAAGCAACATCAGAATTGTGTCAGGAGAAACTCTAGGGCTTTCCTTTTCAACCAGATAAGAGATAAGACTGGAAAGCTGAAGACTGCCCAGGCAAGTAGATATCCCCCTAGGGCTGCTCTAAATACAATGTACATCCACAGTTCAGTTGGAATACCAGCCTACAGCCAGCCTCAGTGGCATTCTTGCCAGAACATAACACTGAAGGACAGTTATTTCAGTCTCATTTTGCCATAGAGACCTCTCAGTACAGTTTTGGTATCCCTTTTACTCCAGCAGGTTGCAGCTAAAACATCCTGTTGCAAGATCACACAAGGACCTCACGTGTGCTGCATACTCTCCAGTGTTGAGCCCGTTGTCGTTATTTAGCCAATAATAACAGCAACTGACAGCTACAACTTCATTTCTTAACAGACTAGCATAGCAACTTCCAAGCTTTTTTTTTTTGAAAACACCTCTTTGGGCTCATGATACGCTTGTAGTTCTGAATTTCACTTTTGCAACTGAATTTCCAGTTGCCTCCTGACTTCTTGCATCATCGCCATAATCGTAGGGTTTGGAACTGGCAAGTTCAGGAGTTCGTCTCCAAATGTTCAAGGTCATAAACTAAGAGAGATCTGATAAAAGCTAGGCAGAAGTCTGAAACCACAGTGGAAATATGAAGAAAGCACAGATCCTGGAGTATGTTGATGAAAGGTAAAGTCATAACAGCTCAGGAAGGTTCCGAGTGTTCAGCTCGTTAACACAACTGTGCCCTCCTGTCAGCACCTTGCAATCTTGGGATGGGGCAATTAGTAAAAGCCTTTCTATATATTTGCTTTTTTTTATGGAGAGGTACATGATGTTCAGAGCTCAAAATTCTGCCATGGCCCTTAAAAAGAAAAAAAAAAAAATTTACTATGTTGGAAAACAGCGCTTCGAAACCAACCAGGTGTCTTCTTGGCACAGAAGCCCTTTCATGATAAAAATCAAGCTGGAATATTTGGGTGGGTTGGATTTTTTCCATTTTGTTTTGTTTTTAATAAGTCAGTATGACTGTAAGCCAAGATTAAGCAGTGAGAAAGAGCTGAAGCATTCTACCCAGCTTCACAGTGCCTGCAGGCTATGCCAGCTACAATACCTTTCAACACCATTCTGTGTCCCATTGTGAGAAATACAAAACTAAAAAGCTGTTTTGGCAAAAGTGGCTGAGACATTAAGGATAAAAGGAATGGTTTTTAGAGAAAAAAAAAAAAGAGCCCTGGTGAAACAACCTGCAGCTGACACCATCTGCTCTAAAAGAGCAGGGCCACTGAACTCCAGAAAAAATATTTGGGGTAACTGCCATCCATAGGCAATGTCTGGTTTATTGTATTGTGCAGAAGCACTGGCTTTTCTTTGAATACTCAGGCTTCTACAAAGGGCAGGCAAGCCAGACATTGATCATACAGCCTAAGGGATTTCCTTCTACCACTGAAATATGGAAAAACATATAATGATCATGTTTACAGGAGGTCTTCCAGTTTATCTGGGAATTAGGAAGGACAGACTTTTAGGGGAGAGGGAATGCTGCAGACTGAATATATTGTTTCTACTGACTCAAAATAATCTATATTGATTCTTAATTTCCCAAAAATTAATCAGTCAGAGAACAGATGACTAAAACACGCAATAACTGGTGGTGATGGGTGCAGTGTGATCTAGTTACCGCAGGGAACTGGGAGTCAAGAGATAAGGTCTAATCCTAACCTTGACAAGCTTTAGTTTATGTGCCTTACTGATTTCCTTTTGTGTCATCTTTATCCATTTATCTAAGTTTTCCCATATGTAAAAATGGAAGTTTGATTTTCATAAACTACTGGATTTTTATTTTTTTTTTAAATCACTGCTAAGACTTTTGCCATAACTCTGCCTCCTATTTTTTCTTCACCTCTGGAGCTGCAGGAAGGAATTCCCATTGCTTTTCACCACTGACATGGAGATTCTTCTGCCTTTGTTTCACAGTGAAGATTTTAAAGCCTAATTTCAGTCACTACTGAACCCAGTGTTTGTGCAGCACCTGACACAAAAGGAACTCTCATCTAGTACAACAATCACCACCAGGACAGCAACTATCACCACAACAGCAACGGCAGTGTATCCCCGTAGACTGAGCAATCACTTGTATAGTTTGTATTTTCATAATTTTCACTGAATTTCTTTCTTAAGATTCAATAGAAAAAGTGCTTAAGCAATGATTTGACTGACAATCAGGATAATTACAATGTAAGATTAAAGTCATTTTGAATTTTTTAAATTGTCAGCGTATATACACTACGTTCTGCTGCCTATGTGGTTCTCGTCTATGCATCCTGTCTACTGCTAAAATTTTTTTGATGTGAACAACAATGATCATTTTAATGGCTATTATTAATTTCTTGTTTGCAGCATAATTGAAGTTATTTTAATTAAATCACTTGCATTGCATCCATTAATGGCAGGAAGGTTAAGAGAATTTTTACAGTGGTAGAAAGAAGACCAGAAAAATATTGGGGGGGGGGGAGGGGGGAGAATAAAACACCCCAACACATGTGGGAAACAAGCTCCAGGGCATTGTCCCTTCCCTGCCCAGGCACTTCATCATGATTTTGTGAGATTGTGCAAAGAGATAACACCCTTCAGCCTGCCAAGTTCTAAATTATTACACTTTATCACTATTTTTTTTTTTTCCATGTGCCCAAATCATGACACAAGCGTGAGTGAGAGAGACTCAGCGTGTGTATATGTACACATACACAGTATTAATAGGATTATTCATAGTTGCATCATAGTAGTACTGGAGCTGCAGATAAATTAAAGTGTCTTCACCCACATTCACCAGGCCAACAGTCCTAAATCCACAACCCACTGAAAGCAGGAAATCTAAAGTTGGCTGAAGGAGGCCTGTGGCAAGACCAGGAACTAAGCCCAGATTTCTGGAGGCCCACTCAAGAAATCTGAAGGTGACACTATTCAAGAGAAAGAAGAAAGTTAAAGAAGAGGGGAGGGTTAAGGTATGATGCTGTGTGAACTCAAAGAGTTGAAGTGAAGGCCACAGGGCTCAATACTTTAAGAAGTTTAAGAGCATTTAGAGTTAATAAGTTTTTTCTAAGAGATGGTTTATCATTCATAGCACTAAGGAGAATGATTTCTTGCGACAAATACGAGCAGATGCCATGTGGCATATCCACAGCTGCTGTCAACTGTCATAGTTTCTCACGTGACTTTGGCAGAGTCAGGCCAACATACATCAGCCGAGGCTCTGTCCTGCACTGTGCTCATATGTTAAAAGCTAACCAACTCTTCTAGGCTAGAGAAGAAATTTAATTCTGGACTAGGAAAAGTACAATTTCTCCCATTCCAATGCAGTGGAAGATCATGCCAGAACTGAACTTGAATCCAACACCTGTGGACTTAATTTTGATCCTAACACAGAGAAACTATGCCATGTTGGAAAGTTGCACAAGTTCAGTCCTTAAAAGGGGGATGATAATACTTCTCTGTGTCACTGAGGTACTGGAAATATATGCATTTTTGAGACACAAAGTTGCTAAGAAAAAAGGGGCAATGCTAGCACCTGGAGAAGCTCCCCAGTGACAGTATTGTTAAAAATTTAGACCTCTACACACAGAAAGTAAAACAGTAGTTCAGACACCAGAGCACAAAAAACAAATAAACCTGGGAATGTAATTAAAAACAGCCAGTGCATGCTCACACCTTCCTTGTCCTCCTCACACTCCCAAAGATCTCTGTAACATACTATGCAAACACACTCTTCAGTTGTCAGCTCTTCATACATTGGAAGCCTCCTGTGGCCTTTAAGGTTGGAACAATGCTGTGTGGTTGAATAAAATTTCAAGGCTCATAAGAACTCATTCAAAACTCATTTCTGTACCAGTATGTGAAAGAGTGGACCTCTGAGAAAAGTGTAAGATCTGATCCTCTATATCCAGTATAATTTAAAAATATTATTACACTTACCTGAACTCTTCGGGGTATTAGGCATACCTGGCGTTGCATATTACTGCCTATTGAGGGTGTCCACTGCTGAAGCTTCTGAAATAAAGATGAGATACACCCCTATTTGCTGAACATCCATGCTTTTCTGCATATATAACTTTACTCTAGTATCTTACCTCAGGGAAGGAAAAAAGACAAATAAAAAAAAGTTTGCAAGGCAGTTCTGCTTTTCATCTAATTAAGATATTAATTTAAATAAAATAAAACTGCTTCTTCTTTTTGAGAAAAGGCTTAAATAGCAAACTTGATGGAAGAAAGAAATTAAAGTATGTCTCTGTCTTCTCTCCTTCCTTCTCAACAGCACAGGTCAAATAGAGTTTATCTGCTGCCTAAGGTCAGGTCACCTCTATTAAAGGTGGTTGTGGTTTCTAATTTCACTGACCAGACCAGTTTTTATACTAGAATTTGAAACACCTGGCTAGTCTTCATACTAGTCTCTTCCATGAATTTACCCTACCAAGCATTTTCAATAAATTCTTCAGCACACCTGCTTCCCTTTCACCATCCAGTAAGGCCAAAATAGAAAATTATTACATTCACTGAAATGGAATCAAAACTTGGTGTAAAGCTCATCTCAGCCATATCTGAGAAAATTGTATTGTTCTTCATTAGCAGTTAGAAACTAATTCCACAAACAATGGAAAATTAATTAATTCCTGTACTGCTGTTGTGAAGCAGTACTGTCTTGTTATAGAAGATGAAGATTGGCACAGAGGAATTGAAGCTCAAAGCCTTGATGACAGGGCAGGAATCTGTTAAGGGAACTATCCTAGTTCTGCCTCACGTCCACCTTCTGCCTTTAAATTAGTGACCCAAACAGGAGATGTTCTGTTTTCCCCACCCACATCAATTATTTGTTTTTGTCTTTGCTGTTAAGAAGACTGTTCCCACACTGTTCAGATGCAAGAGATGAAAGCTGTGTGAATTCATGCTCCTGCCTCTCTTTTTTTTTTAATTTCCATTGTATTCTCTAAAGAATCCACATACAAAAGAAAGCACAAGTCTGCCCATGGAGTTATCCATACAACAGTCAAAAATTAAGCAATGCAGTTGCCAGCATACACTTATACTCTGTTCCCAAATCCTTATACAGTTGCCTTTTACTGTATCCATTGACTAAACCCTTGTGCACAGCAAAAACAAAATACAGAAGAGTCAGCATTGTGGTCTTTCGGCTCATTCGGAAAGCACATCCCACATTTGAGTGTAGAAGCAGGTGAACAAATGGTGAGAGAAACGCACAGACAGGTCAGGCAGAGGTGACACCATGGCAGTAAGATGAGGTGCAAAAAGTAGATAGTTTGCAATGCCAGTCTTTGAGCTCCATGGCCATCTTCCTAAATAACAGCTACAGCTGTCCTCCTCTGTAGGAGAGTTAAACCAAGAAATGCCCTGAGGGCCAAGACAAGAATCTCAATTTTTAAGAAGCTGTGAGAAAAGAAGAAAACAAGTGGTGACATGGTCCAAAAGCAACAGGAGAGAAAGACATAAACAGCAATATTCTGCCCCTTATGCAAGGATGGCTTTGTGAGTACAGTGGCAGAGAGAAGAAAGCTAGCTGGTTAACGTGATCAACCTGATTGACAAGTTTTAATGGTGCAGCCAAATCTTTAAAAACATCTGAGACCAAAGCAAATAAGGACATGCTGGATTCCAGGTGCTCAGAAATGACTTTCGCCATAAAGCCGTCAATGTTTTGCCAAAGTCGTTAGTTGTAACAATTGCCATCTTTGCTCAGGTAAAATGACCTCAGAGGTGTTACGGCAGCTATACACCCAGCAGAGAAGAATGATTTGCAGTGAAATGCCAGCAGGATAAGCTGGCAGCCCTCAAGGGGCTGATTATAATCCACGGTGTGTAGTTTTGCAGTGTAAGCAGTACAGGACAGACCCTTTCAGTCTGTTCTTGCTGTCGTGCGCTCTCAAAACTCCTGGGGTTCCCTGGCAACACTGACTACATTTGTTCTCGATATAGGTAGCCCTTATACACGTAGCTTCATGGAATATTCCCAGCAGTAATGACTACTTTCCCAAGAAGGGTTTGTGGAATCACATGTGAACTTGACTTTAGCTGAATTATTCATGCATCGGAAGTTAAACACATGCAGAATCATGTTTGCAAGAACTGAGCCCACGTTAGTATCTCTGTTTAGAGAAAAAGGCTCTGTTTGCAGCTCTCCTGTTTCCGTATTATACGATACACACTTCACTGCAAGTACCAGTGTTCCCTTTTTATTTGGCCAAAATCAAAGCTGTTCTACACATTTTATTATGAAAGGAAGCATAGCTATTTTGTGGAAGGAAGCTATTATTTCATATTATACCTATAGGAAACTGGAAAATATTTGAGACTTTTTTTTCTCAAAGACGTGATTTTCACAGAAGGTACTAGTGTCTTTCCTTCTCTCCAAAAAAAATCTAGATTTTCTTGTTGCCACAACTCCCCACCCCAAAACTTCTTTTTAAACCCACTCTTTTTCAGGCCTGTGTTTAATCAACAAGTGTTGAAATATTTGCTCCAAAATTAACATTTCCAAATGATAAAGAAGCCTTGCTTATAAGAAAAGAAGAATGCTAAAATAGTGAATGCAGGAAAAAAAGCAAAAATCTGTGCATTTTGAGGTATCTTAGCACACCTGCAAAAATTGCACATACAAGAAAAAAAATCATTTACAGAGCCACAGCTGATCTCACCTGAGTGTCCATCCTCTCATTAACTTATGAGGGAATTCTCTTAGCTGGCAATCCGGAGGCTGTTCACATACTTCTCTGTTGATCTGATTCCTTTAGGGTACAAAGGAGGAGCAACCTTAAATCTAGAAACCAAAACAAGAACATAAGAAATATTTCAGCTTGACTGCATCAGCCCTTTCAGCCTGTCACTGCGGGTGGATGTGGAAAAGGTAGCAGGAGTAATGGAAAGATGCCCCTTGCTTGGCAAGATATAATATTGCCAAATCCAAGGACAACATGAAATAAACTCAGGAGATCTATTTCTAGCCTGAAAAGTAAACAAATCCCGGTCCCAGTGCCCTTGTGCCTTGCGTGTTCATTTGTCACAGGAGAGAGAGAGTGATGTATTCAATACGTCAATAATGCTGTTCCCCATTTTGCTGTTACTACCCCCACTCCCTACCATCTCCCTGTTTTCCACACTCGGATGGACTTCTAAAATGCACTCTGGCCCTGCCTAAAGCATGGCCTGCTTCAGCTGTAGCCTTCACTCCCCTGAACAGCCACTGGTCACCATCCTTCATCTAATGAGAGATAATTTTGTGGGCACACCAGGGAGTTTTCTCTCTCTAGCTGATTCACAGGCCTCTTCAGAACACTAAAAAATAGCTGACAAAGTTCAGCTATTTCCTATTCTTGCACTTGCTCAGTCATTTCCCTTTGTGCCAAAATCAACATTATGGATAGACACAAATTCTGCTTATAGTTCTGTTGGCTCTCTCCAAACCTGTCTGTAGTCACTTCAGACTCTCTGCAAAGTTAATCACTTCCTTGTCATTGGACAATACTGGATTTGATTCTCACCACAGTAAAATCCCATTAAAATCCTGATTTTCCTGATATTGTCAGTGTCAACATTAGCACAAATAGGAGCATTTGCATTTAAGATGAATGACCAAGAAGGAAAAGAAGAAAACTTCTTTCCATTAATTTTATCATGCTTGGCACAATGCACATCTGTGACTCCCTAAATTTATGGGTTAAGTTCTATTCTCTTAAAAAATACTTGAAAAATCGTATCTTATTTTTGTGCACATTTATTTTAGGCCATAATACGTTCAAATATTACCAGATTCTATAGAAAAATAAATTCTTAAAGGAATCTCTTATGCTGGTCATAGAAGAGAGAGAGAGAGAGGAAACGAGAGAGCACTAACAGTTTCTAGGATGTTGGAGATTTAAGTTTAGGTTTCTCATTAGAATTAAGCAGACAGCACTGCGCACTGGGCTATCATCTGTTCTGTAACTGCATTTGATCTTCACTAGAAAATCCATTCTGGATCCACAACACCTTCCTAACAAAATTATAACTGAAAGTAGCAAAAGTCTGCAAAAGCTTTGATTACAACAAATGAATTTCTCAAGTTATTTCTTCATCAGAGAGCAAAACATCTGCATTTGTTAACTTCTCAAAAATGTATATGATTTCTAAATAATGCATCAGAATGAAATACAGTGAAGTCACCATCAATATGTTTCCTTCAGTATTGCAGGTTCCAAAAACTGGAACACATAGGAGATACTTAACTCACATCTTCATCTTTTTGGTATGCCAATGGGCTGTGCTCACGGACTTGACTTTAATCCAATTCATTTAAGTCTGCTGTGTTGTTAATTCTTATCAGGGTTACTATATTGACCATGAGACAAAGTTCACCATTCAGCCTTTTTAGAAACAAACTTTGAAAAGCACAAGCTATTTTGAGAAGAAAACAGAGGAAATGAATGAAGTGGCATGAATGGTAGGTGTCGGCACAAGTGTTTCAGAGGATGCTCCAGATGGAGGAGAAGAGACTACAGTTCTGGCTTACGAGGACCATAATGACCACGAACCAACTAGCTACTGAAGTGCTCCAGGGCCTTCTGAAGCAACAAATATCTGCAAGGCAGACAATCTGCTCCTTATGCCAGTGTTTCTCATTGGATAGGAAAAGCTCAGTCAGCATGACATAGAGCTTTGGGTATTTACCTCAGTAGTGGCAGCTGTGGCTTGGTGTAGGCACAGAGCCAGCCAAATATTGGAAAGAACTATGATATCTTCTGCACTATCACCAAATACAAGACACTGCTCAATAAGTATCTCTGATGAAGACAAGCATAGGTTCATGCCAAAAAAAAAATTGCTGAACTGACCCTGGAGCTCTCCTCCCACTCTGATTTTGTAAGTACACAGGTGAGCAAAGATTAAATGATCAGGAGACCCATGATGTCTTCTCAGGAATTGTTGTCACCTGTTGTCATTGAATAACAATGCTTCATTTGGCAAACGTAATTTCAGTAAGTAAAAAGGCTTTTGTTCTTCTGCTATTATTTCTTAACCTCTCTTACCTCACACTTTCTGCAAAGTCAGCAATGACAACTTCTTCATTGGATCCTTTCCTCAACCCATTCTCTGACCTTCCTAAAGGCTATCCCCACCTGAGGCCTAAATTCTTAAGGCTATCCCCACCTGAGGCCTAAAGGCTATCCCCACCTGACTTTGAAAACTGTCAAAGTTTTCTGACGTCCCCAAAACATTCCATACCACTTTTTCCTAGGTGGTCTTGGAAAATTTCCATTTTCTACCCAACTCACAAATACAGATTCCTATCAATATTGTCATACCATGCCTTTTGGTAGCACATACTGCTATCTCTGATCTCCAACTTGTGGGTTTTACCTACTTTTTTAAACTTTTAGCTTTTAGGTTGAGGAAAGTGTGTCGGTTTGGATCTTGGACAGTTTCAAACTCACAGTTGATATTTAGCAAGATAGAAATAACAGTCTGCATTTTTGTTGTATTATTATGGGAAGAATGCACACAAAAGGTCAGAGTCTATTGCCCTGCGTCTTAGGTCAAGTCTTTAGCTGCCATAGGTTTGCAGAAGCCAGAATCAGTATCACCCAAGGACAGTCTCCCTTCCATGGTAGAGTGGTTCACACTGAGTTCTAGCCAGGACTCCATCCTGGGGCAGAGAGGCGCCTTTCTCTGAGTATTTCAGCACTTCCTCTTCTGTCTGGAACTTCTAAAACATCATAAAGAAGGAATGTAGTAGTGGCTGTGAAAGCTGACTGAAGCTTTTTACCTAAAAATGACTTGGTGTGTCAATGTTAGCTATATCGGGTACTTTCCTTATGGCCCAGGTTATTTGAAGATGTGGCTACATGATACCTCAATAACTGGAAACTAATTTTTAGTCTAAATCTTCTGAGAAAAAAGGTCAACAAAGGTTCCTCAGATGAACGTTTAAGTCTCAGAAGACAATGAAAATCTCCCTTCCAATTTTTTTTATTATTTTTTATAATGAAGTCATGTGTTTTTTCAACTGACCACAGTTTTTGAGGACTGATGCATGAAGGCTGGTTGTTTTGAGCTGGCAAGGGTATACGCAATAGAAAATAAGTAAAAGTTTTACATATGCATTGATGTGTAGTAGGTCTCCATACTTCCATGGCCCAAGTAGACCAAGAATGCACTTTGGCATTAGAATAGGAAGTATCTACATACACATTAAAACGTCGACAACCAACTATGTATGTGCACACAGGCTTATCTGAGTATTTTTATTTTCTATAAGACAGATGCCCGCATACCAAGTAATAGATAATTCCTTTATATTTCTAATAGAGGAATATTATTGTTGCACTAGGAAATCCCAGAATGTTGGGAAAGTATGATGTAGAAATATCTGTACATTGGCACTATTCTGAAATTCTTTTTGCAGCCATAATTAGCCCATGTTAGAGGCACAATACTTAGCTAGTTCTATCAAATATTTTCATTGTTATGGCTTTAAGTAAAACTACATTTTTTGTAGAAGAAAGGTTCTCAGGAATGAATCAGGTTGCAAAAATTAAGTCATATGGTGAGCATTGAAACTAATCCAGCCCTTATAGGAGGTGCTCTTAGGATGTTCAGTGCAAAAATATCACTGATTGTACATGGATACACCAGTAGAGCAAAATACCAGAAGGACTTGGATCTGCAGAATTAAAATTCTTTTTTAGCTAAAAAATGCTGTCATTGTGTATCTATACACTATAATATGCAGGAGGCTTCCTTTGCACTTCTCCACTTCAGCAGTATAGCACAGAGTATTTAGCTCACATTTTGAGAATGGTTACAGCTGTGTCAGATTTTGATTTTCTGAGAATGTTAAAAGGAAAATAAATGAGGTTATACATGAGGAGGATGATCAGTTATTTCCAGTTCCTTGGGGCATTCACAATTTATTACAGAAGACAGAGAAATAACTTTGTTTTGTACCGTATAAAATTATTATTTCACCTAAGGATTCCATCTGTCCCGCTGGACTTAATTTGAGTCACTAGTTATCGTGGTCATTTTTCTTTGTATAAGTGGAGTTTATCAGACCATCTCACGTGTTGGATTCTGGTCTGCTGGCTAGTATATTTCGATAACAGTATTGAGCTTAGCTCTATAGCTCCCTGACCTTTCTTTGAAGAATATTCACAGGGATGAATAAATAACACAAAAAAAGGCTTGTGATAATGGTACTTGTGGCAAATATTCCAGGGTAAAGCAGCAGGAAATACTCATTTCACCCTCCTGTTGCATAGCGCTCTAGCAGCCAGCTCGAGTGAGGTCATGCAATCTGCTGACCAGCTGGCATTCCCACATCAAGTTTCTTTTAAAAAGTATCATTTAGACCCATGCCAGCTGCTGCTGTCATTACTTTTTTACAGTCATTGCAATTCTGCTTCCAAAGACACTGTTAATTCAAAAATACTTGATTTTGATTAAAGCATAGAATTGTTCAACAAATACATTCATAAATTCAGAGGTAGAATTGCTGAACTCCAAACACCAAGAAATAGCTAAGATCTTTTAAATACCATTACCAACACTGCTGTTCCATACTTGTTAAATTACTGGAAGAGATTGTTAAGGAGCATAATGTCTGCTATTGGGATTACGTGAAGATTTATTTCGTGTCTAAATGAAACAAATATATTCATCTATATTGTCACTTCAGTTTTAAAAATTCTGTGAAAGAATAGCCTGCCTGTTGCAAATGGAACTCTTCTAGTTTACATATTACTTTCATATTCTTCACTCACAGTATGATGTTAGGAATATAAAACTGAAAATATATCCCAACATAAAAGGAGTGGAGAGTTTACACCTTGTTCATCTCATCAGTGCTGCTTCATAATGTCTAGATAACTATAAAAATACACTTTTCTTTCTTTAGGCATCAAGAATTCAGGGCATCTCCCAGTATAATTCTCTGTTAATACCAAAGTAAAGCACACATATTTTGCATATAAAAGAGGTACCTTTCTAATGACTATCAAATATGTCAATAAGAAAAGGCGTAGCTGATGGCTCTCATGAGGATGACAAATCTACTTCCATAAATCACTGAATGACTAATCTTGTATTTGTAAGGAGTCTACCACTCTCTGTGGAAAGCACAGAGATACGGGACTTACTAGTGACATTTATGGTAGCACAGTGCAGACCTACAAACTATCTTCATAATTATTTTCATTAGCTAGCTGCCAAAGATTTCACTTTGATGTAATTATACTGTGTTCTGGTTTTGTATTTACTTTTGTATACATTTCTATCAAGTCAGTGATTCATCAGTAACAGATCTGTGAGACAGTATTTGTATATTGTATCTATACAGTAGGGGCAGGATAAAAGAGAGAGAAATGCACTAAAGAGGTAGAATTCAGACCTGGGTTAACATTAAGCTTCAGACCGTAACTGGAGGTGAGATGTATGCTGGAAGCTAAGCTCTGAGCAGTGTGTAATATCTTACCCAAGAGTACCCAAAATCTCACGGGCTTAGTAAAGTTTCATCTCACACCTACAAAAACCTCACAAACTCCTAATATTTTCACTTTCTTGATCTATCACACCTCTAATTCATATAAACCAGCACGACATTCTAAAATTAATGAGTTACGTCTATGTACACTAGTCTGGAAAACTGTATCTCTTTAAGTTTTGGATTCAATCAGAAATGAACATGAAAGCAGGTTGGATTTGTACCGATTAAATATAACTGAAATGCTAGTCTGCCCCATTTTCCTGCCTTGGAAATACCCTTCTCCAAATTCTGCTTGAACATCCTGCCCTTAACAGCGTTGCTGAAATACAGAAACTGAGGTTAGAAGAACATCCTCTTTTGTGTCCTAGAACAGCCCTCAGAAGCTGCCATCACTTTTCCACTTTCAATTGAAAACACTGGCTTTTTCCTTGCCTCTGTCTCCCTCTGGAATATTTTAATTCTGTAGTTATGTTATTTAACTTGGTAAAGTGTTTGTTTGGGGCAGTACGTGGAATGAAAGACATTATACAACTTAACATTCTATACTATTGCCTCATACTTCTCTGAATAGATAATATCGTTGTCATAAATGGCTTAACAAAAAAAAGTCATGAGAACTGAAGATGTGTGGGCACTGAAATATTTCAAGAATTGAATAATGCTTTCCTTCCTCTGTTTAGTCTGACAGATGACAATATGTCTTGAACACTTTAGGACTGAATGATGGAGAAGATGAAAAAGCCATTTGAGAAATGCCTTTCTAATTCCAAATACTTCACTTTGCATGTCAAGAGTGTGCCCAAGTTGGGCATAATGTTTCTTTCACTTATGGCAATGTATAATACACAGAAATGGTGCTAGTCACAATTCAGTCCCATCCTCCCTTCCCTGCAAATAATGACTGCAAGTTTAAACTGGTCTTTGGGAATACTGATCTTCAGGAAATGTTATTTTATTGCAACTTCTAATTGTGAATTTCAGTGATATTTGTAATTGGAGAAGCCTGTGGTTTTTCTTAGGATGGGGAAATCTCTAGTGCTTCTAGTAGCCAAAAATCTTCAGACTTCTAGGAAATGTCCAGACTTCTTTAACTGTGCAAGCCAGGGCCAGAACATGAAACTCCTTCTCGAGTGAAGCCAGCAAGACTCTGCTCACAACAGGGAACAATTTACCAGTATAAGTTGCTCAGAGCTGGTCTCTCAATTTTGCAGAAGTCCAGGAAATAAAAAGATAAACATTTTACTTAGATTTGTTCATTGCAGCCCTTGTCCTCTCCAGTGCTGACTATGGTGTCCTTAGGGCAAGCAGTGGGATACACATGGTCTCATCTGCATACACGGCCTGGGAACTCCGTGGCTGCCTGCCGCACCCCATGCATCAGCTGTCCTGTGCAGACAGCCTGCAAGGTGAGCCAAGGGCAGAAGCTGTGGGTCTTGTCTTCACTCATTTAAGATACACAAAGCAGCAGCCGAAATGAAACATAAAAATGACTGTTTAACTGCTGAAAGCACAGCATCAATGGCTGGAGAGCAATCATTGGTGGTTGTACTAGGTGAAGGTTTCCATCCTCTCTGCCCAAATAGCAACCTGTTTTATGTTTTTTTTAGCATTACCGTTCTATCTAAAGATAACATATTATACTACAGCAATGACATCTGCAATCATCACGGAGTCACAGAATTTTCAGAGTTGGAAGGGACTTCTAGAGATCATCTAGTCCAACTCCCCTGGTAAAGCAGGACTGCCTAGAGCACATTACTCAGGAGCGCATCCAGGCGGGTCTTGAAAATTTCCAGAGAAGGGGACTCCACAACCTCCCTGGGCAGCCTGTGCCAGTGCTCTGTCACCCTAATTGTAACGAAGTTTTTCCACGTATTTGAACGGAGCTTCCTATGTTCCAACTTGTGCCCATCGCCCCTTGTCCTGTCACTGGGAACCACTGAAAAGAGTCTGGCTCCATCCTCCTTTAACCCACACTTTAGATACTTGTATGCCATAATAAGGTCTCCCCTGAGCCTTCTCTTCTCCAGGCTAAAGAGTCCCAGCTCTCTCAGCCTTTCCGCATAAGGGAGATGCTCCAGTCCCTCAGTCATCTTCGTTGCCCTACGCTGGACTCTCTCCAGTAGTTCCCTGTCTCTCTTGAACTGGGGAGCCCAAAACTGGACACAGTATTCCAGTTGTGGCCTCACCAGGGCAGAGTAGAGGGGGAGAATGACCTCCCTCGACCTGCTGGCCACACTCTTCCCTATGCAGTCCAGGATTCCATTGGCCTTTTTGGTGACAAGGGCACATTGCTGGCTCATGGATAATTTACTATCTACCAGGACCACCAGATCCTTCTCCTCAGAACAACTTCCCAGCAGGTCCACCCCTAACCTATACTGGTGCCTAGCATTCTTCCTCCCCAGGTGCAGGAGCTTGCACTTGCCTTTGTTGAACCTCATTAGGTTCTCCTCTGCCCAGTTCTCCAGCCTGTCCAGGTCACGCTGGATGGCAGCCCTATGGAGTGTCAGCCACCCCTCCCAGTTCGGTATCATCAGCGAACTTGCTGAGGATACACTTTGTCCCCTCATCCAGGTAATTGATGAATATACTGAACAAGATTGGACCGAGTATTGACCCCTGGGGGACACCGCTGATGACAGGCCTCCAACTAGACTCTGTGCCACTCATCACAACCCTCTGAGTTCTGTCACACAGCCAGCTCTCAATCCACCTTGCCGTCACCTCATCTAGCCCGTACTTCCTCAGCTTCCTAAAGAGGATGTTATGGGAGACAGTGTCAAAAGCCTTGCTGAAGTCAAGGTAGATGACATCTACAGCTCTCCTCTCATCCAGCCAACCAGTTATAACATCATAGAAGGCTATCAGATTGGTCAAGCATGATTTACCCTTGGTAAATCCGTGTTGACCGCTTCCAATAACTTCCTGTTTCTTAACGTGTTTGGAGATGACATCCAGAATGAGTCTCTCCATTACCTTCCCAGGGACAGAGGTGAGACTAACCGGCCTGTAGTTCCCTGACTCCTCCTTCTTGCCTTTTTTGAAGATTGGAGTGATGTCAGCCTTCCTCCAGTCCTCCGGCACCTCTCCTGTTCCCCATGACCTTTCAAAGACGATGGAGAGTGGTCTAGCAATAACATCTGCCAGATGCACACATCACGTGTGTAAACTCACAAAGATCTACCCAGAATGAAGGATTTTGGATTAGTGAAAATCTCATATTTTTCAAATACATTATTTGCCCGCGCCACACTGAAACCAACATCTTCTTAGGTTTTCGCAAGCTCAAAGGTCAAAAAAAAACATGTTTAGAAAACACATTTTCTATGCTGCCTCCAAAAGCAACTTCCCTGAGCGTGCAGATGCTGAATGAAATTGATATTCCAAGCAGTGCCATCAGCTGGCATAGGCTGATCCAGACGGATGAGTTGCTCTGAAGTCTAATAGTCCAGAAACATCTTTCAGGGGTGCCCATGAGAGGGAAACTGGAAGTCAAGGGAATCCTACTAGAGACAGGAGTCCCAAGGTCCTCTGAAAGGCTATCTGAAATCAAGGTCTTTTAAACCTATTATGGTCAATTTTAATGAAAATCCCCTGTAGTACAGGCAAATTTTAAGATTAAGGAAAGGGAAATGTCTGAAAAATTATGTGAATTTCCCTTTCAGACCAAATATATTTTGTCCTTGATTGGTCATTTACTATACTCTTAGCAGATGTTCCACATGAAAAATATTACAGAAGCCATAAATGCTATGAGTTATTTTAAGAATCCACCTTCAGTTTGGCTAAGACTTTAATTTCCTAACACCCTATAATATATCTCAAGGATGTATCTATTTCAAGATATCATTTTTTATAAAAGCGGCAGCACTGTGTTTGCAAAAGTTACATGGAAAGGCAGATCACCTTGCTTGAGATATGTCTTGTAAAAACAGCTGCTTTTCCTTTGCAGTGCAGCATGCAACAGGGACTGGGTGAGTCAAGTTACAGAAATTTTCCTTTCTAATAAAATAGAAGCTTGACGTGGAAAATTATCACATGAACAAATGAGAGCTTAGAGCTTAATAGAAAGATTTCAAAGAACTCAGGGAAATTGCCTGTCCTATTCCTGAAGACAAGTGACTAAAGCCAGAATAATACAAATATGTTCTCTTATGACCCAATTTGTAATGATTTTAAATCACTTAAAAATTCATGGGTAACACCTATTTTTAAACAAAGACATCTCTAAAAACTTTGGACACTTAAAATATTTTAGACACTGTTATAGTCCCTTGTTACACGTGGTCAGTTTTAAGTAGACTATACTCTGTTTTAATATGACCATGCATATTGCTGACATCTCAAAAGCACTGATTACAGTCATTATTTCTGACATTTCAGGAGCCTTGACAGAATTTGTAAGAAATACAATGGTTTTTTTTATTTAAGGGACAAGCAGGGCCTTATAAAATAGCTAATCTAACATCTTTTTTTCTGTCCCCACGCCTGGCTCCACAACAAGAAGCTGTGAAGGGACTCACTCTGCCATGGGACAGGGGAATCCATGCCTACAGCTTGTGCTTGAGTGGTGGCACAGGCCTGCACTGCAGATCCAAAGAGCCTTTTTTGGAAACAAAACTTCCAGCGCTGTAAGTCTTGGCTCCACGGTAGGAGCCTGAGACCCCTTCCAGCAGGGTGGCAAAGTCCAGTTGGGCTGCAGACCTGGAGTGCGCAGCCCTACCCTGGAAACATTCCTGCAGCTACCTAACCCAGAGCCGCAGGCGCTGCCTGGCACCGTTACATCTGGCCAGGTCCCGAATCCAGGTCAGGTTCAAATTCTCTGAAAGTTTGTCAAATCCGAGACATTTTGGACAAGACATTCAAGACTCAACAAAAAGGCATTTTTAAATTAAATTCTTTCACTGTACAATTCACAACAAATACTAACTGTGAGTTAGCTCATTATGTAAACAGCAAAGGCTTGAATTTTGGCTGCTTTCAGTACCTCTAGTCTGTTGCTCTTTCTATCCAGAATATCAGTCTCTAGTGTGGTGCTAATTAAGCTTCTTTTTCTCTTGATGTGTTATCATGTTGTCTGAATTACTTTTATTTTTATCGTCAATAATGCATATTATTCCCCACAAAAGCCTCTGACACGGGAAAATAATTATCCCCATTTTCAAACCAAAGGGTAAAACACTAGCCGTAACTTACATGGTTGGTACAGGACAGCTGCGGATGCACCGGAACATTAACCTGATTTCTAGAGTCCCCACTCCTATCAGCTATGCTGACCTTAGAACCTCTGTTTCCATCTTTTTCCCCTTACTGCAGCAGTACAGTCTCAACGCCACATTTTTGTCTTTCAGCTGCATGTATTTAATTATGAGTCACTATCCCAAAAGAAGAACAAAGTGATTATACTTCCATGTGAATTTGCAGAATGTTTATCTGGTTACAGATACACGAATGAAAATAATGTATGAGCATATAAATAGAAAATAAAAGCTTTATTGTGGCTTCTTTGAAAGTCTGGAATGCATCTCAGAAGACAAAAAGGAAACCAAAAAAAGTCTTTATTCCAGCTGATGAATGTTTGTTCTCTCAAGTTTTTAATCCATGGCAGAGAATGATAATGAAACAAGCCCACCACCGGTGGCTAAATCTATTAGGTCCATTTTTAATTTAGGCATAAGAATATTCAAAATATTAATCCAAAAATGATTTTATATATGTATATATATGTATATATGTATAAACGTGTTTAATTAATTACCATATAAATGAAAATAACTAAGATTTGCGAGTGTTAAATGCTGAATTATTCAGAGAATTAAGATGATCCTTAATATTATTATTTTGCCAGCAATATTTTTTTCATTTCTGTTAGCTGAATGTGGATTTGGAAATAGGATAATTTCCTACAGAACTGCTTTTGAGGGTCAGAAAAATATAAACTACATTCTCAGACCATCTTCTCTTTCCTTGCATTACACAATGTTTCCCCAGCGGATGAAAAGTCCCCTCAAGGGACTTTCCAGACCCATTTTCTGTGATTGTGGCTCCAGTTATCCCATACACCAGATAAGCAGTATCTCCAAAACCTGGGAAAACTTATTCTCATTCTTAGTTTGGAGCAGAGGTAAAGAGGACTTTCAGAAAAGAAAAAAGCCAAAGTGCTGAACCAATGCTAGAGTATTTCCCAGCAAGGCGCAGAGATGGGGGGTCTAACATGACTTTGTAGGTACTTGCATTTTAGTAGTTTCAATAGAAGTTTGATTCCTTATTCTGTTCACCCAGGGCCGTCTGGGGAGATAAGCACATCATTGCCACGTGTGTAGGGTGGGTGATGTTATGGAGCTTCAGTACCATGCCTCCTCAGTGACCCTCACTGCTCCACTTGCCTGTACTGCAGATAGGACATTCAGAAGCAGAACCTTTTGTTCTAGGAGAGGAAGGGCTACAGTAAGCCCTAATCCTCTGTTTGTAGCATCACAACAGTATCCACAGCAACTAAATGTGATGTGATACAGAAAGGAATGTGACTTCAAATGCCAGCAGCTGATGAATGACTGAGGAGCAAAAATCCTGTTGTCATGCAGATACCACCAGGAATGGCATATGTGTGAGGCAAATAAAATACACACATCTGAAATGCGAACACAAAAAGGTTGTTTTCTGGCAAGTGTCATTTTTACCTCAGGATACATTTTAGTCACCACAACAAAACAGTCCGAGGGACAGAGCAACCCAAAAATGGCAACAGAGTTCCCAAGGCACCTCTGTCCATCACTGGCTGGCTATTTATTTAGAAGAGCAGTGAGAAATATAAGTAACTACATCAATTTTCTGCATTTTTCATTGCGTTTTCAGAGTTTGCTTATTGTCTGTGTTGAATAAACAATACAGATGAGAAAACCAAGGATAAACCCAAAGTCTGGAGTGCAGTAAACTGATTAGAAGTTGGCCCTGGGACTTTGGCTTCGGGAAAGTTCTTTTCCCAGACCCACCTCAGATTTGCCTTAAGAGTATGACAAAGACTTTTTTGTTGTGTCTCTACAATACTTAGCACAATGGGGCCCTGATCCATGACTGGAGCCTCCAGGCATTGCCACAGTACAAACAAATAACAATAGCTAGCAGCCAAAGACATTGCTGGGAATTGCTTAGTAGGCAAGCAAGCTTCTTATAGAAGTGTGTGCTCTGAGCACTTATTCAGTTCACACAGCCTGGGGTTTCAGAACATTCTTTGTTGAAAAAAAGCAACCGTTGGAAATATCCCTTGACCCTGAATCAGGGCCAAGAAGGTATAAGATATTAGAGCCACTTATCCTTGCATATTACAGCACTGAAACAGTCTTCAAGGAAGTGAGTTTGGTGTGTGTTTGACCAAGGAATGCTCCAATAATGTCGCGGCAATTACGTAAAACACCCATGCTTTGAGCAAACACATAGTATGAAATCTTTACACGACACGTCTACCTATTTATGTGGTGCATAAATAGATAAGACTGAAAAAAAAATCTGCTGGTTCAGGCATTGGGTTGGTACACTGAAAACTCGCACCTGATTCCTGGCTCTGGCACAGATATTTGCATGCCCTTTGGCAATTTGCTTCACATATCTTTCTTTTCCTCCTTAAAACAAAAGGAAAACAAGAATACTTTTCCTGCCTCACAGGCATCGTGAAGATTCCCAAGCACTGTTACACATTCAGATGCTGCTGAGATGAGGCCAAAAAGATATGTAGAAACCTAGACAAGTCCACCCCTGAACTTTGGGATGAGAACTCAAGTTGAGATTGTACAGAAAATGATTCTCAGATTGCATTGATTCTACTGCATTTTTTTCTCCTAAATATGGATGGATCTGGCTTTAAAAGTATTACACTATTTCAGTAATTTCCCAGCTCCATTGATTTTTGCCATTCTTCAATAGTTAGTAAAGAGTCAGTTTTAATGAGTACAGATTGTGTGAAAGCTGAGCAATAATCTTAACTTTTGAAAAATACAGCTGTCTTTCTGTGTCCAGGTCCATGCCCACAGGGAGAATATCCAACTTACTCTTTCCAGATCGTTAGATGTATTACACACCAAGTCTAACACAAGATTTTTAGTTAAATTGCGTCAGTAGAGCCCCTTTCTGGAGCGCCTTCAGTGCTGGGTGTAAGCCAGCACAGACAGGGCAGGGCTACACTCTGGTTCTCACACTTCAGTTTTGCCAGTGTTTTTCATATGAAGAAAACTGTCTTGACATTAGATTTTAAACCATGACTCTTGGTTATTTCTATCTAGAACAAAATCTGTAGACAAAGTCAATATATTTTATCAGACTAATTAGCAGGCAAGTTTTCAGGCACACAAGTCATTCCTCAAGTTTCTCATTCTTTCACATTGTAGACTTCACCTGACTCAGTCATTTCTCACAGGAAAAAAAGACATTTCAAGAAAGTCATTCCCTGTTGCTGCAGCTGCCGTCCACTGGGCCAAAAACATGAAAATGTGGCAAACATCACTTTCCTAAGTTAGAACTGGAGAAACACAGAGATGCAATTGGGCTAACCTGCCTAATGCTGCACAAACTCAGCTGTGGCATGGGGTAGCAGCATCCTTGCTCTAAGCACTGTTTTTCACTGTCTTGAGCAAGAAATTCCTCATATGAAAAACTACAAGCCTTGCTCTTCCTGTTTTCTCATATACCAAGAATTTCTTTAAGGCATATGAATATACACAAAACATTTTTTTTTCCCATCTTACCGAAAGAGACACCAAAGCTACAATTCTTTTCCCAACAGTTAGCTATTTTTCCCACCCACCCAGCTGTTCTTCCTGCCTCCCACTTCTTTCTTTCACAACAGAGTTATCTGACGTGACTGATTCCCTTTGGGTATCTTGCCTCTCTCTGCAGCTATCTCTGTCCTTTAGGTTCTGCAGAGAACAATTCAGGTATTTGCAGAATGTTCAGGCAGCAGATGGGTAACGTGGTTGTCTGCAGAGCTACATACAACCACAACGGTGACGGTAGGAGTGGGGTTACAATTGTTCTCCTGTTACATATGGGGGGCTGCCCCACTGGGTAGTAGAACTCTAACACTTCTGCCTTCTGGCACTATTTCTGTCTCTCATACTAGAGGGAGGAGATAAAGTATGGGAAGAAAGTAAGAATCCAACCTGTCTCTTCAATGTGGAACTGAAGGGACCTACATCTTCTATATAAACACAGGGGTAACAATAGGCACACAGTGCAGACTTTTAGAGGGTGGGTTAGGGTGTAAGAGTACCTTTAGCAGTTTGAAAGAGACGGCACCATTAATGATTTTTTTTCAGTCAAACCCAATTACAACTGTTTACAGAGCCCTTTCTCTCTCCCTCAGAGACTTTGGCTGAATTCCCATCATATCCGGGACCGGACCCAATTATGCCACTGACCACAGCATTCTGACTGCTTAATGCAATTCCATGGCAAGGACAGGGAACTCCCAGAAACAAGAAAGGGCTTGATTTGCTCTGCACTGTACCTGGAAACAGCTCCCAAAGCAACATGTTATGCCAAATAACTATGCCTCAGAGTAGCCAATTAATTTGTGCAATTCTAGATTAAAACAAAGAATATTCCTTATCTTTTCTTTTTGAAAAGCATTTTTTTTTCCAGGTAAAAATTGTTGGCAGAGTTTCCGCTTGGCTGAAATTTCAGAGCCCTGTAATCTTTGTTCTAGTATTTCCATGAACACAGTGCTAGGAGGCAATTAAAAGGTGGTGAGGTGGGGGAAATGGGTGGTAAGGGTGAAGGAGGTTATAGCGAGTTAAACTACAAAGTAATTATACATATCAGGAAAGCCTTCAGTTCTTAGAAAAACCCCGTGTTATCCCAGGTCTGACCTGTCTCAGCAAGTGTGCTTACTCACAGCAGCAAACAAAAGTGTTTGAAATGCACTGCAAGATGATTTATTGACTTATTTTATACCATCATTTCAGTTTATATCCACACTCAGAGTAGTGCTATATTATTCACTTTTTTCCTTGGCTAACCTCCTCTTCTACTCAAGACTGTTATGAGCTTTTCTGTCATTTATAGAGTACCGTAAGTTATTAACAACCAAGGAAAAAAATACGGGACAGAATGGAAACCGTCCTTTGAAAAAACAGTCGAGAGGCATATGCAAGTACAATGCAGTTCAGTAAGTACAGAGCAAACACAGCGGCATGTGACGGCTGCAGAAGGAATGCTCTGTGGAACAGATAGCATTTCAGGAGGGCTTAGTCAGAACGAAGTGAGGTGAGATTTGTAAGAAAATAGCATTTCTAGTAAACCCTTTGGCAAACTCTGAAAATAAGACACTTCGAGGGACTAGGTTATGAGAAATCCAATCGCTGGCTAAAATTATCCAAAGTATGTGCAAGCCGGCAGGAAAGTAATTTTAGCTTTTATGCAATGTATAAGAAGAGCAAAAAGGCCTTCAAGGATATAGGGCAACTATGGGAACATTTGATAGTTTTCAAGTCTTCTAATCAGGTTACAGAAATGTCATCACATTAAACATGGATGCTTTTCAGACGGGCAAAAAAATGTGCATTTGCCAATTAACCATATCATTGACCCTTCCTCCAAACATTACTTTTCTGAAGTTAACTTTGTGTTTTACCTTACATGGCACAGCACTTTTGGGAAACTCTATCACCATTGCTAATTTGGTCAGGGCTTCATGGTCAACTGCAGCATCTCAAAATCTAGTGTCATCACACAGCTTTGATTTTTCTTATCTTGAAATCTGGTCTGACAAAATCAAATAAGAAGACAGACGCAGACAATATCTTCTCTTCCATGACTACGTCCCAAGAAAGTTTTAAACCGTAACTGTGGTATGCTTTCTGTTCCACTGTTTCTTTTGGTTTCTAAATCCCATTTTACCCACTCAGCACTCACCTCCTCCTGTTTTCACCCACTCTTTATCACCCAGAGGCCAACACCCCACACAATCCTAGGTCTGGCCATCATAAAAGGACTCAGTCAGCCCAGACCATGACTCAGAGCTGAATTTCTTATAAGACTAGGCCTTGAAGGCCTAATGCTTAAACAATTAATCAATTTTTTTTTTCCAGAGATTAGGAAATCCTCTGAAGGACCCTAATCCAACTAAACGCTTAAGTAGGTGCCCTACTTTAAACATGAGTCTCCTTTGTTGAGTGGAACAAAGAAATATATCTGAGAGTATACTTTAAGGCCACATAGGAAAACTGAAAGCTGAGGCAGGAATAAGGTACAAGATTCTGATTCCTAATTACATGTTAGGAATATTCATTCACTACTAGTTTCTCCAATTACTTCGCTAATAAGCAGAACTGAAAAAATGATGTATACATAATAATTTTCTATTGGTTCTTGGATGTAGATGGACTAGACCTCACAGAAATCTGAGAAGAAGAAAGCCTGTCATTCTTTAATGAATTCTCACCTTTTTCCAAAAAGAAGCTGTAGTTTGTATAGAGAATAGGGATTTAATTTTCTTTGGCCTAATCTTGAGGTTTTCCAGTAGGCACAAGAGTATTGTTGCCATTGTAATCAACAGTGGGAGCAGCACATCAGCGGTAATATTACTGGAGTACTGAGCAGCTATAGCCTAACATACAGTACTACTCATCTGGATACCACATGGGCTTGTGCACTCCGCCATTACCCAATATGTGGCCAAGTAATTTGTCACATGGAAACTGCTTGAGGTGGAAAAATATAGATGCCCCTTCTCCCAGCTGTAGAGAAACTGGATATTTCTCCACAGTACATTTGTTCCTAAACAAAAATCAAGTTCTTCATGTTGTAACACCCCATTGAGGGACTACCTGGGAGTGATAAGTCTTGTTTGTTTCTGCTTTCTCCACATCTTTATTCCTATCATTTTATTTTCTGTTTCTCTCTCCATGTCCAGCCTTTCCTTCTCTTTATACTCTCTTCCATCACTCCTTTTGCTTCAGTTAAAAGCAAAGAAATATACGTCTCCTTTCTTCAAGTTGAGCTCTTGCACACTTCTGCTATTATTAGGACTGTATCAGTACACTTCTCTGTGACCAGAGGATCCTATGGCTACAGCAACATTCACGTGCCTCCAAAGCTGCAAGGCCAAGTACTTCAAAGATATTTGACGGGTAATAACTAACAAACAGGAGACGCATCTTTCTAACTCAAGGACAGTGATAGTTAGCTTATAGACTGATACCAGCAGTGTCAATTCCTTTACGTACCCTCTGTTTTCTAGATAGTATTATAAAATTGTGGATATTTCTATTACCTATAGCTGTGTTTAAAGATATTTTTGGTTTGGTTGCTTTCTTTTTCTTTTTTTTTTTTTTAGTTTGGCTTAAGTCACCACATATAGGGATGTTTACCCCTATCTTTATATCCTGTTCGTTGCTCTAGTGCTATTTTACCTGGTCTCCCAAGAAGAAACACCTTCTAATACCGTGCTACTACCTGTCTGTCTGCCCTCCCTCTCTGTAATTTGTGTAATCCATTTACTTTCTACAGCCAAAACCAACCACAGATTACAGCTCTCTGAAACAGATCTCCATGCATTTTGTGAAAACCCAGCAGCTAGGGAGGTGAAGACACAAGTTAAAGGCTACCTGAAGGAAATGCTACTCTGTGTGCATCACAGCTATCAGTTCTGTTTGATGTGCCAGGATGGTGCACTAATACAGGTAGCTAGCCATCCTGCATAGCTCGCCAACCAGCACAGTTAGCCAACCCACACACCTGGCTGACCTGTACATGCATATCTCCAAAGCAACCTCAAGAGATACTGTCTCTTGTCTCTACAGTATGCCTGTGATCACTTGGCAGATGCAGGTTGGGATAGAAGGGAAAAACTGGAGGTACTGCAAGAGCTGACTATCAGGCAGACATTCTGCTAACTAGTCTTCATGGAGCGTGTGTAAGGAGCAAAGGCGAAAAAGACCCTGACGTCTCATTTAGGTCCCTAAAATTATGTGGGCTAAGCCTGTATGTGGTATTCATTGCATCATTTGTTTTGTAAACTTTTATGGTGGGTTTTGACTGTCCTCTCATTGCAAGCTCGTTCCTCTGGCTGCCACAGAGTTCAGCCATGAGTTTGCACTGTGTACATTGCACACATACACAGCCCCTAGTACTTGTATCTGTGGGTGGTTATGTTCCTGTTTGCATTTCTGCTTTCCAGAAGCTTTCATGAATCTGTCAGGGGCCAGTTTACGGGGCCAATAAAAGGCAAGCTCTAGACTTTTCATGGCATTTCAGGTCACAGATATGACAATTCATTTAAAAGACCAGTTCTCACATTAGTTCAACTTCATAAATAAAACCCTGAGGCAACGAAAGACCACAAAACCCAAATACTGATTCAACATGAGACAATGGGTCACTTCAGGTTTAAGTGAATATTAAGATATTCTATTTATTCTTCAAACCCTCATACATATGGTGGAACTTGTTTTTCATGTACACTGTAGAATTTGTATTGTGTACGTTGCAAGACTGTTTTTTTTTTTTCTTCCTGGTAATGGGGAATCTGTGTTATTTGCACATTGCAAAACTTGTTCCACAGGTATGTTGTGAAATTTTATTGGGCATTTTACAGTTTGTGATTCATGTCATCTAAATGTTCTTCTCAGCTTTGTGTTTTACTGATTTATGAGTACTTCATGAATGTGATTTGTTGTTTGATTTTCCTGGGATGCAAAGATAATATTACTGTTAAAAAAAAGTCAACACTAACTCATACCTTCTGAATCTGCAACAGTTTTTAAGGCACAAACTGAATCTCTGGGTATTCTTTAGCATCTAGTACAATAGCACCCAAGCCTGGTTGTCTTAATTAGGTGCTTATGCAACAGAAGTTACTGGAAAGAGATTTCCCACTTGCTTTTATCAGAAATGTGTATTTATTTTTGATACTATCAATGGAGTCACCCTAGTAACTGTCTGATTACTATATATTTTGAATGGGTAGTGACCACTGTTTGTGAGTTTGGCACAGCAAACTGACATACATTGTATCCAACCAAGTGCATAGCCCAAGAATATATATGGACCAAGATACTATCAAATTCAGGAAGTGCTGTCAAGGGTCCTCAATGAAAGTGAAAGCATTTGTTCCTCTTCATAAATGTTTTGGCCTACATTCATCTTCCAAACAGAGTAAGTCATGCCAGCTATCTCCAGGCCTCGCCTGCTCCCGTTCTATTTGTAAGTGACAAAAGTGGTCACGTTTACTTACCAAAGAAAGTTTAGATCATTTTGTAGTTGAGGGTGAAATATGTCTAAGTGCAGTAGGAGTTGTAAAGCTGTCAAGAGGAAGTCACTACGTAAGTTAAAGGAACCTAAATTCTTTACTTGTCTTTGACTGTCTCTATCTCTGTGTGTAAAATACAATGAGACAGGATAGGACATGATGTACCACCCATCCCTCTTTTCTGCAGTACCAAGCAAGTCTAACTAATTAAAGCCTCTTAACTTTATTTAAAAATTGCCACACTTTCATTATTTTGTGCTAAATTATTTCAGTGATCGACTTAACAGCCTTTTCAGTTTCACAGGCAGCTACATCTCTGGTCAAAGTATACCAGCCCTAATATAACTAATGACTTTATCTCCTTTTCACCACTTCATTTGAAGCGCTGTTCTTGTAACAGAGCCATTTTACCATGCTCACCCCAACCACAGCCCATTATTGTTATTATCTGGACCACTTTACAAATACAAACTATTACAACTATTCTTCATGTGTGTAGTGGCTTCTACATTTCTAGTCTCCATCTGGAGCCAAACAGGAGCACCAAAATACCACAGGAAATGCTTTCTTTGTAGTATATTTGGGCATATACCAAAAATTTCATTTTAGGAGCACCAAGCTGTTTGGGAAAACAGGCAAGCTATTGTGTTCTGCTTCAACAAAAATGAGCCTGAATTTTCTTGAGGTTTGTCTACCACTGTGCTACTAAAAAAAGTTAATTTACATGGGGGGAAAAAAATGAATGTATGCCTAAACTGGCTTCCCTTCCAGCAATTAAAATGTATTTTATCTTACACAAGATAAAATTACATTATTTCGTATAATAAATCTCCCTGAACAAAGTTCAGAGAAGGTCCAAAGGAGGCAGGCAGAAGCAGACATCTCTTCTGTGGCATCCTGGTATCTGCATTGCATTTGCATCACAGTAGGGTTGGTCTTTGTCCAGCATTTAGAGAAGCACTGACAGCTTGACCCCAACTTAGGAAAGTGCTCCCCACTCACCTGCAGAAGGCGGAAGAATGACCAGTACCTCAAAGCATTAATTTGAAGACACTAACCTACCTATTTCATGCTTTCAGAAAGCTAATCTGAATGCGGGATTTTCTTTCCTTTTATCACCAGCCTTTGGGTTTCCACTCCTGGGGAAGTAGTGGCTGCCAGCCATGCATCAAGGAACCTCTTGCTGTCCTAGGCTGTGCCAGGTCACAGCAGGCAGGAAGCCATGCCGGGCTGACTGAACCATGACGGCTTCAGGTCAGTAGGTATTTGACTTGTACATACCTGAAGTAATGTGCACAGCATTATAATCACCCTTCTCCAATAAGACTCGAGTGTGTTTTATTCCCTCCACAAGCACACATTCCTGCAGGGACCAAACCTTTTTCTCAGTATGTACATAAGATCTGCTGCCAATATGTGAGAGATGATGAGCGAGTTACTGGCAGAAAATCCTATTTATACATCACGTACTCGTATATACATACACATATGTACGTACATACTGAAGAGGAATTTAAGCAGATGAATTGCAAGATTTTGTCCAGATCCCTTTACCAGATCCTGAACAATTTTCATAGCCAGTACAAAAACATTGTACTTATCTTCAAAATGATCCCTTGCAGTTCAGTCAGACCTGTAATTTTTGCTGTGTTGTGCTTCACTTAGATAAGTGTGCCTCCACCGGATAATGTGGCTTACATATCCCAGGATGTTAGACTAAGCTAAAATTTGACCAGTTGAGGTACGAATAAGTTTAATTCTGTGCAGGCTTTGGCCCAAGGAACACCACTCTTTTTTATTTAATGAAGGATAATGCAAAGAAAGGAAAAAAATCCTGCTCCCTAAAAGCAAATCTTTAAGCAAGTTAAGCTTATTATGAAATTCCCAGTTAAGCAGTGTTTCGTCTTAAAAAAGTCTACTTGTTGAAACTGAAACTTTTCTTAAAAGTAGAACAGCTTCAAGAAAAGCTTCCCTCCAGGATGGAAACTTTGATCAAAAGCAGAGAGGATAAGCCCAAAATAGGTACCTGGCTGATGGACAGAGCTTTTAGACAGCATAAGAAAGATTCAGATTCAGTTGCTTTTCTGTCTGACTCCAGTCAGACACTTGAACCTCACCCTGACATACTCACTTGTTTGTCCTGCTCACTGGGATACTAGTTATTTTATGACTATTGTCTCCTATTCTTGTTTTCTCTGAAATGGAGCATATTTTTCTGATATTGGTGAGAAATAAATATAGGCAATGGTAATTATTCTGTCATTTCTCTGAATAGGACCATGTTTTAAGCATAGACTTCAACAGAAGAAACTATTGTTTAGTTTCAACAGAAGAAACTATTGTTTAGTCAGCAAATGGATAATTATCTTCTAATTAATCAAACTGATCTTTAATCTGAAGAGGATTTTCTTTAGAATGGAAAAGTGTTGGGAAATAAAGTCAACTTCCTCCCTCCACAGAGTTCTCCGTTTTTCTCAGACTGAACCAGAAATAATTCATTTTCAAAGTTCAGAAATGGTTGGTGAACTCTTGTTTCTTCCAGCTCTTCTGTGTTGTGTCTGCATTTCTGGGTTCCAGATAAATCTGGAAGCGAATGTGAAATAATGGTCTCATGGCATTTTGGCAGCAACCTCTGGAAACCTCACAAAACAGTTTTTTTCCAGACTCAAAGCTGATTTTAAAACAGCATAACTTCAGCTATTTAAGAAATACATTCTTTCTCTCAGAAAACTTCATGTATCACGTGCCAATAAGCATGATTAAAAAGCATCCTCATTAAAAAAGACACGAAGAACAGATACAAGAATCATGAAAAATTTGGGGACACAGCTCTGAGGCCACAATACTACATCTGAATCTAGTTTGATATTGAAGACATTTAGATACAGAAATAGAACCTATGTTGTGGTCTTATTTCCAGTGTGAATCTAAATTAAACTCTTTGAAACTGCACCCCACCCCTGTTAATTGATTGACCTAGCTGTCTATAACATATATATTGCCAGTACACACATAAGCTTTAGTTGCTGTCACCCCTGAATAGTCTCAGGGGTAATCTATACTTTCACATGTAAAACCAGCTTCAAAAACTAAGTACATATCAAGGAGGTTATCTCCTGGCGTGAAACAGAGCATTTTTAGGTGAAAATAAAGGGACCACAGCCTTCAAAGTGGAAGGGACCATTATGCAGTAATAAAAATCTTATACAACGGCAAGGCAGGAGAGCGTCACGTCCTGCTATCTGCCTACTGCCCACAGTGGCTGTTCCTAGTTCCCTGGGACGGGGAATGAAGGCAGGTTGATTCTGGCTCACTTTGCTCGTTTATTTTCTAGGTGATGTAGGTAAAGCATTTATGGTCTCTGTGCCTCATATTCCTGTGTGCATATTCTGCGTAATAATATAAATTTACCTATTTTTAAGGATCTGAAACCTTTCACATTAATGTAAATGCTGGGATTCCACATATTTTTACATTAAAAAGCCATGAGCACGTGGGTTTTTACTGGCCCCCATTATTCATTTTCGTAAATGAAATCTAAATCTACAAAGCATATTTTCATATGTAGAGTGCCTTGAATTTCCACTGATTTCAATATTCATTGTCTGTCTGTTATCACTGCTTCAGAACTAAAACAGCTGGTAAAATCATGGCTTTGTTGAAGACAAGAGGAGTTTGATCTGGCCCAGTGCTTAGCAAACATCATGTTCTGGTAAGATCTGATTGTTTTTTTCCAAAAATTTTTCCACTGCTTTATTTCTGAGTATTTAAACACGTGTAGATTGATTTGACCCTGCTTCTTACAGGGTCCCTAAATGTTATGCAACAGTGACACCAATCAATATCAAAGTCCTGTTCTGTGCCACGGACCATCCATTCTTTCACTATATTTACACAAAAAAAATCTACCACAGAAAACCTGAGCAAGAGGAAAACATTTGCATATCCCTGACTAAGGATCCTACATGGCACCTCTTTGGTGCAGTACCACAACTCTTTTCACACTGTCCCCTCAAACAAAGCCTCTCGAAATGAAAATCACTGCAGTGCTGCAGGACCTGCCACACTGATCTCTAACCACAGGTAATTCTGGGGAACAGAACTCGTTCTGTCTTCTCACAAGGGTATGTTCAAAAGTAAGAGCCCTCCTGACCTATACATTAGGAAATTAGAAAACTTAAATCAGAATCACACTTCACTGGAAACTAAGTGGATCCAAATTTTTAAGCTGTGCAAAGCAAAATTGCAATGCATGTTTTCAGGAACGCAGGTGTCAGCTAAGATTTCCGAGTTTCACATACAAATGTTTGACCTGACATCCAATTTTCAAGAAACAGTATTAGAGAACAATGTTCACTTGATGAAATGTTCAAAAGAATAAACCTGCTGCTCTGAAGGTGAAACAACACAAAGCCATCTGTGCCTTTATAGCCCTTGGTAGGGCTACATGTACATGTACACGTACATGCAGATGAGTGACTTAAAAGCATATCTGTTTACATATATAACATGCCAAAGGTATATATGCCAATAGGCTGACCCTAAGGACCATGGAAGATGTATCCCAAAATGCCCCAGAGAGAGGCTGCAGAGAGATCTCAAGGACCCTTACAATAAACAATCCACTAAGCAGATGCAGTGGTTACAGCTTGCTGAAGAAAGGTGCTGAAACTATTATTCATGATGGAAGTTCACCTAACAATAATCTACTATATGCAGTGTTTGCAGAAAAGGCAGAGATACCTGGATAAAAATAGGTACCCTAAAATTCTCTACAGGCATTTAACTTTTTAATCTCCACAACAAAATATCAACCATGCTATATAAATACAAAACCACACGCGTACACAGACGTGAACACGCAAACAAACATTCCATCCAAGAACCAGGTACACTGATTCACCCTCCTATTGGGGAAATAAGCATGCTTGTGTGTTAACCTTTTGCTGTTGGGATGAAAAGAGAACTGCTCATCAAGAGCACCCAGCAGGACTGGAAGAGGGCAGCCTCTTCTCCTAGGACAGGCACAGAACGCGGCTCTGTTTTCTTCTGCAACCATATTGGCAAAGGGTCACTGTCCCTCCCAGGCCAGCATGGTCTTCTCTTCCTAGGGAGAAGTAGTGGCAAAGGCCACTTTTCCAGTGTCCCCCCAACCCCAAGTGACAATGGGGCTGTTCCTATCTTTTCCCTCATCCCAAAATTACTTACTGTCATTTTCCCTATCCTACCAGAGCTTGTCAGGTTCTTCCCATAGACAAGCCCTTAAGTGATGTAACAAGGTTCTGACATGAAGCAACACATACTTCTGGTTAATCCTTCTATTTTGTCGTGCCTTAAACCCATATGGGCCACCAGTGACAACCTAGTGTAACCGTCTGTTTCACTCTTGCACCCCTCTTTACAACAAATTGCTGACAAGACTTCCTTTAGCAAGCAGAAGAGATTAAATAAAGACAAAATATCCTAAAGTAACAAGTTCCTTAAGAAAAAAAAAAAAAAAAAAGAAAAAGCCTCTTGGATTCAGTTGCTGCAAAATTTCTGGCTGCAATTACTTTCACTCACAGCCCATGCTGAGCCAAGGCTCTAAACCCGGGGTGTGGAAGAAGGAGAGCTCACTGCAAGGGATTTCTGCAGGCAGGCTAATTGCCTGGGACAAGCAGTGACAGCTGCCACGTGCCTGCCTGACTTTCAGGTGTACAAAGCATGATCAAGAGTGAAATTTTGGCTACTTCTTGTATCCACACAACAGAATGGAGTATGAGGACTGTGGTCCTGACCTCTGGGCCAATATCCATATGTGACCTGAGCTGAAACACATCAGTTAAGTGCCGAGATTTTTTTCGGCGTGGGGTGGGGGGGTGGGGATGTGTGCATGGAGAACACTTTAACGTACTTTTTGAGATGAAGATGGTTGTTGCATTGACTTAGCCAATGAATCTGGAATTGGTTTTCTGTCAAGATACAGTTTGTACCTCTAAGGGCTGTTTGTGTTTTCAAATGCTGCTTCCTCAGTTACACAGTAGTTAGGTTTTTTAAGTCTTTTTTTTTCCCCCCAAACAAAAGACACAAGCTTGAATTCTGTGATAATCACATAAGTCCAGCATCTGGGGCCTTTGTCCCTGGTGTTTGTGATTTAATCCACCTCTGCATGGTGATTTTTATGGGAACTGTCTTCATGGCTAGCACTCCATCCTTAATAAAACGGACAGAACATTTTCTCATTAGAGCACATTCCTTCAGAGAAACTGTAGGAGGAAAGACATTAACAGAAGATTGTGTAACCAGAACCAATTAAAGGCAATATCCTAAATTATTTAAATCATGGGGCTCTTTGCCATTAACATGAATGGGTCTGGGATGCCGGTCCAACTTTCCATTGCATTTTTCCTCTTAAAGCAAGCATCCGCATCAGAATACCCTTCTAGAGATGTACTGGACTTTTTCATGTTGAAAGGGATCCAGAGAGCTATGCAGACTGTGTAGATTGTGGGCGTGATATAGTTCTGAGGTTCTTCACATAGAAAAAACACAATGTGGATGTATCTCATTGATGGGCGTCTCCTTGGTAAGCATCTAACAAATTTAAATCTCATCAGTCCCTGCTTTACTCACCATGAAGGAGGAACTTTGTAGCTGTTTAGTTGCACACAGCACAAGCTAAGGGTTTCTAATCTGTAAGCATATTGCACAGAACTGAAACAGCACTGAGTCTTTTCAGGTCAGCAGAATGTCCTGACCCCCACTGGCACAAGCCAGCCCGCTGTTGCCAACACTCCTACTCACACAAGAAGTGCCATGAAAACGTCGGTAACCACAAGCAGTCAGGGCTCTAGTTTTGTATTTCATTCCAAAGCTCACCAGGTTCTCAGAGTTTCTTAGGTCTCAGAGCTTCCTACCGAACAACTTTTTCTGTGGGTGGTGAAAGCAGAAATTGTGGTGTTTGCCCCACCTGCTGATTGTTTATAAGGTTATAAAAAATTGGCAGATAGAAAAATGTCAGCAGGCGTGTCTGCCATTCAGACCTCGTCATCCATGACTGTTTTGGTCCATTTGAGCTGTTCTTCCTATGCTGGGAGTAGTTTTGAAGTTAGGACCACTCCTAAATGACCCCATTTGCGTTCTACAGTAGAACTGCGTTGTCTCAGGTAATTTGTACTCTTCCATTCTGTCATTACAACTGTGCCTTTCTTGAGTTATAAACTCGTAAATAGTTTTGATATTTTCTTCATAAAAATATTTTCCTACCACGTATGTGCTTTAGCAAGGAATTAAGTATTTTTCCCTTCAGGCTCTGTAATGGCATACATCACTTTCTCAGCATCTACTCGCCTGTTCTGCTACTCAGCCACACACCAGAATTTGCATTAAGGCTCTTATGCTATAACTGTATTCTGTATTGTTTTATGTAATTACTTAATTTTTTTTTAACATAGGCACTGCTTTGTAATAGCACAAATTAACCCGAAACTACGGTGGGAAAGATTGTTCTCTACGGAGTAGCAGAGGAGTCTTTATAATCGGTTTCTTCTGATTTTTCTGTTTATTACCAGTGTGAGTTACCTAACTTCTGGGGATGAACTGATCTGCAGATGTGAGTGACAGTATTTGGGTGTTCCTCAAAAGGAACATTTACATTGGCTTAAGTTATCAGGGGGTGGCAACTCAACTTTTTCCAAACGTATCCTTTTAAGACGTCTCAAGATAGGAACCCCACAGATGCAATAAACAGTGACAGTGTTGTAGAAACTGGTGCTTCATTCAACACCTGAACACATGGAAGAGAACAGGGAAGCTCTGGCAAAAGACAGACAAATTTACCTCTCCTACTACTATGCCACAGCTTTTTAGCTGCAGAGAATTTCTGTTCAGGAGAAATCAAATTGGGGCTGGTAACTGCCATGAAATTTGCTGTGAGAAGCACTAACAGAATAAAACACCTTTCAAGACAACAAGATTTACCCTAAGGTCTATTATATTCTCTTCATAGTCCTGTTGTTGCTTCCCTTTATATCGATATAACCACATTTCTTCAAGGTTACCCAAGGAATCCAATACATGGGACAAAAGCCAGACTCCAGCTGGTAATATGTAACTACTGTTACTGACATTGCAATGGAATATCTTCCATTTTATAATTCTTCTGAACAATGATTTACTACTAGTAATCACAACAGTTTTCAGCATCAAAGCAATTAAGGAAAGCCAAAACAACATTTCTTCTCCTTTTATGTGGGTCAAAATCATCCGTGATGAGTTATCTGCCTTTAGATTTAAGAAATAAAATCTTGGATGTTACATTTTGCCCATGTTTGTATTTTGGTACAGGCATAAGAAACAACAGCAAAATAGAAACAAACCCCATAACTTTCCATCTGCAATCTCAAACACAAGAAACCCAAACTACTATGTAGTCTTTGGCTACTATAAGGTAGTAAATAATGGGTCAGCCTTGCTCCCACACAGAGTAGTGGTGGCATTTCCCTCGACTCCAGTGGGAACAGACCAGGGTTAATACACTCCAAGAATTCTGAGAAATTACTTGGAACAAGACCTCCCATGTCAGTAGCTTATTAACTGTTCTTAATCCTAAATGAGTCAGGCATTTCAGTAACATCCCTCCCTTCCACCCTTATTAAATCTGGTAGCACTGTTGATAATATTTCCTTCAGAGCTGGTGAATCCCATTTAAAATTGCTTACTAAATCATGTGCCACCTTTGAGGGAAACAAGGTAACGTTTGTCATTTACCAGTGGTTGGAAAACTGGCTTTCCGTCAAAGACATTTCCTAAAATTTGTGTGCATTTTTAAACCTTGTCCTTGGGTTGCCATTGTACATTTCATTAGGGAAGTGTTTGATTAGCTCCAGATGCATGTGATAAAACTCCATGTGTATATAAACAGTTTTATTTAACTTCTGTGAGTTTTAAAAGTTTGGCTCCAAGAGAATGTATTTAACACAGTAGTTACCTTAGATGAGTGCTGCTTAAATTGTCATTTACAGGCCATGGGGTGGCATCGGACCCTCTCACTTCACCAGCAGCGTGAATTTTCTCAGTTTTAGGAGAAGAATAGTCTAATGGATGGAGCCACTACATTTATGGACTCAAGTCTAATGCCAGGACAGCTAACGTTCCTTATACATAAGTTCTATGCACCATATTTGCTGCTGTTTTTACATTTGCCTGTATTCCAGCAGTATAAATAAGAGAGTGCTGCTTTGCTTACAGTCAAGGAAGGAAAAGGCACAGGGGCTACACAGGATTGGCGCTGAACTAAGCCCATGTTCCCATTTTTACAGGCAGCAGTCTGCGGTTAGAAAATAGGTCCAAGAGCGAAGGCAGAGCTCTCTCCCTCTCTCTTTCTCTCCGGGTCCGGGACACTGTGCCAGGGAGCTTGGGCTCCTTCCAGGGGTGGGTTTCCCCGCCATGTTCTGTGCTTGGAGATTGCTCAGAAGTGGTCCAGACTAGACTAGCAAAGCGCTGCTGAGCAGACAGCACTCAATTAATTGAAAACTCAACCAAACATAACTGCAGGAGCCAGAGCTGATTTCACCATGCCCAACCAGAAGATGATGAAAGCACAGAGCTAAACTTCACAGCCAGCAGGACCCACCAGCACCTGTGCCAGGGTTGGACCCTGGAGCTCCCACAAGGCCTGGCTGCAGGGCTTGGGAAGAGTAGTGTAGACAACCGCATCCGAGTGGCCTTCACTTCTGCTAAACCTGTGTCTGGACTTACAGGTGAATTTTAAGAGGCTCATGATTGCTCTGTGACATTTTTCAACTTCACGTCAGATAGTTGCAGCTGGGAACTCTGAAGCTGGCCAAATTTCCAATGAAACCATTTGTTAGTTTTCAGTTTATTGCACAGATTATATACATGGTTATCACGTTTCTTGTGGGCTTTTGTTTTTCTCCCCACTCCATAAAAACATTTTATCATTTCATGTTCCAAAAGATGCCTGCATGTTTGCAAGTTGAGAAGAGTAATCTTCAAAACGTGACATAAGAACTTATACTTTTGACTCAGAAAAAAAGAATATAGCTCTGGCTTGTGCTCAAACCATAAATGTTTCTCTTAAGAAAAGACTTATAGGACTTGAACCCAACACTTCTTGCAGCTGCTGACACCTACGGAAACCTACACATAGCTCTTGTAGGGCACATTATTTAACAGTGATTGTGTTTTATATTTTATAATTTCTGACTGGGCATGCCGTCTTTTGTATATTTTACTTTTTAAATAAATGAAAACGTAGGGAGTATGGGAAGCAGCACTAGGGATGTGACTAGGACCCAGAACTTTCAAGAACTGAGGGACAGAGATATCAGTGTCCCAGCCTGGGTGGGCAGAGTATGACAGATGAAGTCCCACCTACCCAGAGACTGTAAGAGGTGATACGGCACTTGGGCAACACGGGAGGAAGCAGAATGTCAAGATAGTCCTGGAAAATGAAGCAGCAAAAGGTAAAAAAAAAAAAAAAAAAAAAAAAAAAGACTACACTGCAGATCAGTTTATAAGAGAGGCTTTGGGAACTGGCTGCAATCTAATCTAAACAGTCAGCTCAAGAGAATCGAACTGAACTGATTCAAGCACAGATTACAGAGCACAAAGCCACAAAGGAACAGTGTTTAGTGCTCCGCAAATAGACACCACTATCCTTCCTTGGGAGCCAACTGAGAAATTAAGACAGATAACATAGTTCAGGCCTATCCAGCAGATGTTGACAATTTCAACTATAAATAAATGAAGTACACCTCTTAGAGAAAATGTTTCAGAAAGGAACTAAAAAAAATTGATACTGCAGTCATGTACATTTACACATATGAGGTTTCTGGTCTGATCTTATCTCTGTTATACCCATGTCAAGAGAGCACATGCTTTATATGACTATTTGCCCTCACATTCCTAGCGAATTCCAAACTCCTGTTCAGATCAAGGGCAATCTAGGCATGGGAGAAACACAGGACTGGATCTATGTTTGCAAAATATCTAGGGCTCTGTTGCTATCAAGTGTATTAATTCACCAAATGGTGAGAGAGTAAATAATGCAGAACATGGACTTGAATCATTTTTCTTTGTTCTGTTCAAAATCAAGTTTGCTCTAATTTGGATACCTTTCTGCAATATATAGCAATAAAGCAGACCTCTGAGCCATTTCACACCAATGTATTTCTCCTTCTCAACTAAATCAGCTGTTATGAGCATTTGTCTGTAGGATGGGTAATGATGTAGAAAGAGTCAAAAGTAATATTGAAGGAAGGGTGAAAACTGTCAGCTGTAGCATGGCTGATAAAGTTACATTCAGGAAATCTTTTCAGGTGCTTAGGAGAGCCAAGGATGTGCTCTGATGCATTTTAATACATAGCAGAGACCTATTTTATAGCCTAATTGAATTTGACGGAGTTATTCAGCTTAGTTTGGGCCAGGCACAATACCATCTCTCATGGAAAGCAGCATCTGGCTCAATATGATAGAACTCCCACCATAACAAATAATGTAATGAATGCCCGCACCTCCCAGAGGTGCTTAAATTACATAAGCGGATTAAAGCACATTTAAACCTGTTAGTGTTCCAGTCCTGAAACACTATTACAAACTGGTTGAAAATTCAGCACAAGTACAGCTTCTCAGATGCCAGACTTCTGATTGCACCATTTTTTTCGTGATTTCAGTATCCCATTTCTCGCTTGGAGCACTGGGTGCATCTAGCAGGGAGAGCTTAAGCTGAAATGACTGAGCCAATGACCAACAATAAGAGGACAGCCAGAGACAGAGGTCTTGTGTGTTACTTTTCCACCCATTTATGAAATGACCTTCATAAAGGGTAGGCCAGACTCTCAGCTGATGTATAGATTAGCACAGATCAGCTGAAGCCTTTCCAGTTCACACCATGTGAGCACATGGTGCCCCATTTCTTCAGATACTTTGAAAATACTTTGTTCTTCACTGCAGTTCAACAAATCTCTACTGAAATTATCACTAGCAATTTTTGCCCCACCACTGTAAATTTCAAAGCATTTTTAATGTGAAAAAACCATAAACCACCACCTCCTTCACAGAAAAGTAGCCTGAGGCATAGGTAGGCTTAATCTAACAGAAATCAACCTCACATCTGAGGAGACCTCATGATAAAATTGTAATGAGAATGTAACTATACTTTTGTTACACTGGGTTGTTGTCTCTGGCTAGATCTAAGCTGGTGTTTGAGTGTACCCCTCACAGGGGCTGTAAGCTATATACATCTAAGTTCTTTTGCCACAACCAGCAGCTGTTGCATACTTCACTTACCCTAAATGTGACAGGATTTAGGAGCTGAGAAATGCTCTCCTAGGCTTCCAGTTTAGATTTCTGTGACCAACCTCCCAATCATCCTTTCTGCCTTCCTGACTTCTATTGCTTGTTTACATTGCATAAATACCACACTTCTTCCCAGCCCCCATTTCAGCTCTAAAAGTGCTCTACAACCCATGAAGGCTAATCCTGTCTCACGTCTGGCCAGACTCATAAAGGAGATGCCAAAAGAGAATCTCTGATATGCACAGCTTCCCTAAATACATTTAATGAAAGGAATGGAAGAGAGAAACAAAGCAAACTTTCCTGCAAAAGAAAAAGTGTGTTCTTCTGGGATAGGACAACAGGAAGAAAAGTACACAAAAGTGACAAACAAAAAAGATGAGGAAGATGAAGCAGTTTCATAAAACATGCTATTGCCATTGCTTCTACTATTAAATAGGTATCACCGCTCTTTTATTACTGCCTTCTCACTGGCTTTGCTTTCTCCCATAGTGCTTTCCTGCAATCAACAGAAAATCAGGAGAGTCACAGAAAGCGCTCAAAATGCTGATTCAGTTTGGGCTACCCCTGCACATTTCCAAATGTGTATTAACACCATTTATCTGGAGTCCAAGTTAACAATGCTTGCTGAGTCACATGGCCAAATAAAAAGCCAGAAGGCTGTCTCCAGTCACTCTTTTTATGTTGTGGCCGGGTTTGGCAAACTGGCAGAGAGAAAAAGTCTGAGGGACAGAAATTTCCAGGAAACCTTTCAAACATGTAACTCTAGTACCCTTAAGATCACTAAGGATAAAGATAAAGTGTATTAATTCTCATTCCTGCACTGCTTTGCATCAAGAATAATTCCATTAAGGGAACAGAATTCAAGAAATTTAACACAAAGTGAAGAAGATACTTCCCACATCAGCACATCCCTAGAGTATGCAATTTTGTGTCTCACAAAGAGTAGGAAACAAATTTTGCGATTAGATGTCTCAAATAACATCTATGTAGCTCAGGGCTATAACATATAATGAGATTTCTAGGATTTATAACCAGGAGAAATGCACGTATGACTAAAGAGGTCATCCTGATTTACATAAAACAGAAAAAAAATATTAGAAAAGGGGCATAAAACTGGAACAGCCCTCGTGAGAGGGGGCTAAGAGGTCTACTGGACATCCTTAGGCAGTCTAAGATTGGATCCCTGATGGAACAAGTTTCCAAAGCAAGTGCTCAGGTGGAGAGAATTGAACGTCATTTTGTCATGTTCTGTCTCCCACCCACACCTCTGCCCAGGCGCTGCAACCACTGGTGTTTGCAAAGCCTTGTTATGGCCCATCTTTGCCTGCTCCTGCCCAAAATCTGAGGCACGTGGGGACGAATGGGACAAGAGCAGTAGTATTGCACTAGGAATGCAAGTTTTGCAAGTTGTCTGTTAAGAAATCTAAGAACAGCTCTCACCTTGCAGCATCCCTTACTCCTTTCTTTCTCTCTGTGAAATTGTTCATTTATAAACATCCTTGCTGAAAAGCATACGTGAAATACCGAGGGGGCAGGGAACGGGGGGGAGCAAAGGAGAAACTTTTCCTAATAGGTAACACACCCAATTGTTCAATATGTTGTTTCGGGCACATATTGTAAAGTATCTGAGATGGATTACTGTGAGGACTGCGAAGAAAACGCTCATGCCACCAGCTTCTATAATTTTACACAGTAAGAGAGGGTTAGTAACATCTCATGCATTGTTGTTTCAGAAGATCACCAAAGATCAGGGATGAAATCCAGTTCTGTGTTGCAAAGACAACACAATACTGAACTGTGGACCAAAGGCACGGAGATGTGACATGGGTGCTGCCTTTCTCTGAAGCCTCAGGCATTCAGAATGAACTTGATGGATCATTGTTTGAAATTTCACAATCGTTGGTATTGAGCAAGATGCAAAACTGTGCTGGCTGGAGTGGGAAAAGAGAAACAGCATTAGTCCTTTATTCATGCCTTTGTCACAGACAAGTGGACATATGGGAAGAAAAGATGGAATGAGGATACTGAGCTAATGAGAGAGGTAAACATGTACCATATAAATCTCTGAATTGCTGGTCACTCCAAGGAGAAAGGATTAAGTCAGAACAGTTCATTTTTCTAAGTCCACTATAAGAAGCTAGATTAACAGCTACCAAATACAGCCATCAGCAGAAGTTCGGTGCCTTGAACTTTGGGTATTTCATCACCCTAACAACTCATCATGAACTCTGATATAATCTTGTAATAGGGAGACTGAAAAGTGAAGATATTTACTTCCTAATTCTTCTAGAAACTCAATTTTCAGGCTCTCACCCAAGGCCTAATTTAAAAAGATGAGGTTTTTCCTTAGATCTGAATTTTCTTTTCATTCTGATGTAGCTTTGTTTGGTTTCCAAATGGAAATCCTTCTATACATTCCCCAACACTAGACGAGTTAAACCTAAAGTTTTCTAGCTCTCCAACAGACTGAGGATGGGACATTTTGTGAATTCTTTCAAGTGTGAAATCTGCAGCATGATTAAAATCTCCTGCTGCTGTTTAAAAAAAAAAAAAAAAAAAAGCCACCCACATGGACAGGTTTAGATCCCCCAAAAACCATCTGCAAGCAGTTTTTAAATGCAGCATAGTCTCCACCAAAAGTAGGTGCGCGTATATTAACAAAAGCAGAGCTAAGGTTGCTAGCACTGCTACTTCTGCATTAAGCAGTTTTCCCTTTACAGGCTTTTGAATAGCAAGGCTCGGCATTTCTGCCTTTGTGAGAATAAAGCTGTGTCATGCTGAGACTGCTACCTCTTTGCAGCTGCTCAACCACAGGTACTCACACTGTGGGTCAGGGCATCTCCTGGAAAAATAAACAAAAGAGCTTAAGAAACATTAATACTACTATTCATCCGAACAGATGCAGTCTTGAAAATAGGTGTGGAAAAGGGCAAAATGGATCCCCTTATTTGGGCTTCCTGATGATTATATATCTTGAAACAAATGTGTGTGCTAGTAGAGCTCTTCTCACTGCACGTGAATGTGTTCCTGAGGTACAAGAAAGATGCAAGAGGATGAAACCAGTTCGTGTCACATTTCTCCTCTTCTGTCAAGGGTTTACCCCTTGAACCCATTTGTGTTGTCTGCTGCATAGCCTTGGAAGTGAGCAAGCATTTCCACAGGCAAATCTGCTCTTATGCACCATCGTCTCCAAAATGGTTGTAACCAATTTTTACAGCACCAGGAAGAGCAAATCTAAAGGCTTCCAGAAGCCACTAGTTAACGGGTTCACCTTGTGGTGGCAGTTTTGCAGAGCTCTTCAGGTTTTTCCAGTCGGCGCCTGCAGCAGGATCCCATTTCCCATATGCTTGTTTCCTGTAAATCTCCTCACCATATGTAGTATTGCCTGTGCTCTTGGCTGTCATCAGGCATATCAAGGGACCCTTACCATATCCAAATTTCCTCGCTCAAGGAATCATAAGAGCTTTTTTTTTTTACTGCTACCTTATCCGTAAGTTACATCTGTCCATATACCTCAGTACTTCACAGGATTCTTTCTAACCCTTAGGAAGTAATTTTTCTAGATACTAACTTCAGTTTCACATGGCTTGCTTGTGATTCACAAACCTTTTGATCTGGTAAAGTGTTCTCGCTTGGATGTCATACTTCAGGGCTGAATTCAGCTTAGAATCTTTGGTATATATAAACCTGAGACTGAAGAGACCTATTTTGTTCCATCTGTTTATCTTACTACCAAGGTTGAGTCATGTTCCATGGCAGATTTACTATTAACCACTCATCTTCTATTAGTGCCAAAAAGTCTCTCTCAGAACTGGGGCTTCACTGTGCTGGGCACTGTGCAAGCAGATGGACAGCCCTTGTCCAGGAAGGGTAACAAAGCAACAATCAGTGCGCTCAAGTACTGTCCTTGTGTTTCTTCTGTCAATAATAGTGACAAGCACTGCTGGTTCAGATAAGGAATCTCTCTCCCTTGCCTTCCCAGAAACAAATGCAGAAATTTGTCATGACTGAAGGGCAGATTCTAGAACAACAGCTCTTGTTGCAAAGGCAGAAGCTATACAGGCCTCCACATGACAAGGAAAAAAGGACTTCATCTGCAACAAAAAGGTATCAAAATGACAATTAAGGAAAAAAATAACCTGGACAGAAAAGAGTTTTGTGGATAAAGAAGAGTCATAGTGCAGTATAAGTTTCTCCTTATACTCTTAAGATCCCTCTTAAAGACGTAGCTTTTGGAACATCACAAAGGATAAGTGACAACGATATTACCATTAAGTATCAGTTTCAGTATTTGCCATGAGTTGTACCTTTAAGACTTGGTTTCAAATTATACATACTGTGCTTATATTCTGCACAGTATGTTTAACTTCGAGAATTTTGTATGCTAGACAGCTATCAGAGAAATAATACCTCAAATCAGAGCTCTTTACACAAAGAGAGTCTTTGCAAGCCCGTTGTTTTCCAAGGGAAACAGCTACTGGAAAGAAGAATTAACTAAAGAACTAGATTAAGAGAGAGAATGCAGGAAAAAGATCAAATTTCTGACTTGAATTTGGCATGCTACTTCATACTAAAAGTTTATTCATTCTCAATGGAGAGTTAGTGTTTTCTTAGCCAACATTCTTACCAACTGCATCTAAAAAGCCCTTCCCTGACCCACTCCTATCAGGAACACATGTAAAACTACACTTTCTGTGCCAGCATCGAAATTCATTTAATTTGGAGTCCATTATAACACTTGCAGTCTGGCAAAGTCATCACAGAGGTCCCTTCCACAGGGGTAACTAGTTAAACTGCAAGAGACTGTGAAACTGTGGAAAAATCAAATGCAAGTGCCTTCATTCCTCTCTTGTGCATACAGCTTCCTCCTCACTGTCACACTGCTGAGAGAGACCAGGACAGATGAGGTGTAACTCAAAAAAAAAAAAAAAAAGTATTAAGAAGGAGCAAGAATAGGAGAGAGAAAGATAAAGACAGGGAAAGTTCATAGCATGGAAAGACACATATGGGAAACGGACACAGTAGAAACAGATGTTGATATATAACATCGTCTCATCATAATGCAACTGACTAAACCTCACCAGAGGTCATGCAGCGTAGGAAGAGTTTTCATTTTCATTTGGAGAAAGATAAAGGTCACCACTCAAACAAACTAGCTGCAGGAAACTTTCCTGTCTGTGTTTCTTTTGCCAAATCATCTTTAAAATGAGGCCTGGCTCTGCTAGTGAGGCCTGGATCTTGTTTAAGGGTGGGACCTGAAACTCTTGTCTTCTTTTTTGTGGGGACTTAAGAGAAGCAAAAAGAAGGCCATTTGGGATTTTTTTTTTTTTTTTTCCTGTTTTCATGCTAAGCCTTTCCCCGTGTTTGCTAGGGTTCTTCAGGCATATAGCACTACAGAGGAAACTAAGTAGACCCTCTGCATGCAGGAAGATCAAAAAGATCCCCTGCACGCAGGGATAGAGAGAGACAGCAGGTACCACAGCCTCCTCCAGGAGTCGTGGGGAATGTACCCATGGGACGGGGCTCTCTGGAGGTAGACAGAAACCCAGGGCTGACCAGGTGCCTTAATAAGTGAGGCACTTCCTTAAAAAGTGAGAAGTTTCCCAGCTTTACCTGACTCCAGAGATTTTCACTGATTGTTTTCAGCAAACCTTCTTGCTACATAATCCTCACTGCTACAAACTTATCCACCTCCTTAAGGTGTACCCTGAAAAGATAACAGCAACTCTGTTTGCGATAGGATGCCTTTTAGCACTGGCGCTTACATCTTCTCCAGCACATAGGGGAGGGAGGGAGGATCATATTGCATGTGTTTTGAAAAGGAGGATAAACAGGAGAATTTTACTTGGTGGTAAAAAAAATTCAGAATCCACTTATTTTATTTATGAAAAGGGGAAATGATGCATCAATTCTGTAGTGTGACCTTAGGCAAATACTGAATTTAAAAGTATTAGACTGCATTAAACAGCCAGTGATTCTGAACTCCAGCACTTATGCAAGTCTGAAAGAGGATAAGTATAAAGAACTGCAAATATACCATCTTTGCTGTTTATGTTCACCTTCTGGGCATCTGTAAACACTTTAGGAAAAGTTTTACTTTCTATATCACACTGCCAAAACATAGTAGGTGCAAACACAATGAGCCAGACCCAGAGAATATAATGTAAAAAAAGATTATGTTTCACCATTAAAATAATTTACTCTTTACTGCTACTGTTTGAGGAGCATGGTAGATAAGTGACATTATAGACCCCCTCTCAGAACATTTTCAAATTATAACAACCCAGCTTTCTCCTTAAGACCATTCTTGCAAGTCTACTGCAATGGGCTTTAGTGTAGTTCCATGGACTATGTACTGGAAAACTGAATTTGCCTTCACATATTTAGTACCACAGCTCAGGTCCAGAAGCATTTTCAAGCTATTCCAGGGACATGTAAATTGAGGTTCACTTTTCTCTTTCTTCCCCTCAGCGTACCTAGTACAGAGACATACACCCCCTAAATAGGCATATATTTCTGACCTAGCATTTCCAAACCAAACAAAGCCCTGAGCAGAGATTGAGTTCAGCGACACGGTAACACAGCACCTGCACACTCGGGAGTATCAACAGGCTGACCTGTTATCTACCCTTGTGAGCTTGTATCGATATACCGAGTGCAATCCACTTACTGATCTGCAATTAATGGCACTCATGTAGCATTAAGAGACTGCAAAGAGGAGGTCAGAAGACTTTAGAGGGTATTACTTAAAAATTATCAATTCTTTGTTCAGCTTTATACATCCTCCTAGCACATTTCCAGATAAACTCTCAATTTAGATTCTGTTACGAACTGTTCATAACACCTGTTATGAAGTACTGCAAGGACATCAGACTACACACAGGTGTCTCTTGCCTACCTCAAGTTACAGCCCATCTTTAAAGACCTTTTGTTTCAAACAGTGGTAAGCATCATTGCAAAATGAAAGGAAAGAAAGAGAAGGAGAAACTACTGTGCAACTGCAGAGCCATTACCACCTGCATCATTAGGAGCAGATGAAGCTAATCATTCTCTCCTAGCTGATTAGAGAAAGTGTTCTACCTTTGGAGGAAGGTTGAAGCCATGAAAATATATTTAGATTATGTTATTCTGGAGATTATTGGTATCTCAGGAGGAAGACTGCTCTCCTGTACAAGTTACCTTTGTGCCATAGATGTCCCTGTTCAGTGGGGACTGTGTATTACAAAACATAAAAGGAAGTTAAAAATACGTGCAAAACGAGTCCCAAGGAAAATCTCTAGTGTTGAAGGATGTGCTATGTATTTGCTGAGGACGCGGGGAATGGAAATTACACAAAAATGGACTAAGCAAGAAGTATCAAACAGAAAACAAGTTGCTGTTTTTTCTAAGCTGTTAAACTTTCCATTCACTTTCAGTGTAAAAAAAAAAATAAAATTTTTTTTAGATCAGGTTAATAACAAAAGTAAATAGTTTCTGTGAGAAAGTACAGTGTGTGTCAATTCTGCAGTCATTAGCAGCAAAATGGGAAACAAAATGACACAGTTCCTTGGAATTTCCAAGTGTATTCCATGAAAAACCGAAGTAACACCATTACATTAGACAATGTGAAGGACAGTCCATTGGGACTATAAAATGTTTAATGCAGTTGTTTCTCCAACAGAGGGTCCTTGTCCCAAATTAAAAAGCAAATTCTACCCTGGTAAAATGAATGTGGTCCATATCTATCTAAATGACTTTTTCCTTACAACAGATGACAATGATTGAGGAAAGCAGAGCATCCTAAGGATGTCTTTGAAAGATGCATTTGTTTCTTCTTTGGTAGCTCTATCAGTCAGAAGATTTTTAAAAAAAAAAAAAAAAAAATGGAATTACCTTGCTAGAATCCAAGAAAGAATTGTGCTATTCCCCTAAAATATTTTTTTTTCTTTCTTTCAGGTTACAAATTAATAGATTACTACACAGAAGATAAATCCTAACTGGAACACTCATACTGCAGTAACTATTTGTCATTCAGCTATTGGCAATTGAAGTATTAATATTAAACATAAAAATGAGGAAGCACTGCATGGGTAAGAAGAAAGATGAATAAAGTTAACAAGCCCTAACAAGAGCCACAAGTCAAAATTAAAGACAGATTTCTTTCTGAGCTTTCTAAATGAAAAAGTATCTGGGGTTATATGACTATAGAGATTGTTTTTTACTTGGTTCTGAAGTCAATTTTGATATTGCATGTAACAATTTCTTTAAATTATTTAATGACACTATTGGCATGTATGAGTCAATATCCAATAGGTCTAGTGACAAAAGTCATCATAATACACCAAATGCATTTTTTTCTAAATTAAATCCATGAGAATCAGAAACTAAAGCAGTTCTAAGAGGGTAACTGGAGCTGAATTATAACAATAGAATAATAAAACAGAGTGTGTCCAAGAACAAAGCCTAACCAGAAAAAAAATTTAGAGGAAGAAACCAGATTAAAAATCCATATAACAATAATTGCCTATAGTACGATGAGCCAAATACATCTCTGGAGTTTCATGAGCGTTGAATTTGGCTTTAAGCAGGATTCTTATTTATGGGGAATTCAGATGACGGGAAAGAACTATAACACAGTACCATTTTCAATGAAAGTTAACATCATTCAAAAATTAAAGTGGGATTTCAGAATGTCATCTGAATCATACAAGCTGTCCTCATCCAAACGTTCATTTTTGTTGGATTAAGGCAGTAGAAGAATCTACTTCTTTTCATGATGATGCGCATACACATATACACAACTACTGGGCTATTTGTTTATGTAAAAGCATCACAGAGCAACAAGTCACCTAGAGGAGATTTCTATACTCCAAGTATTCATGTGCCTCCTAGATACAGTACTGCATGAAGAACAGAAATTTTTTCTAGATTATTTGGTGCTGTTGCATTGTCATACTTCCAAAGTATTGGTCTATCAAGGATAGATGTTTATCTATCTACTATCTATCATAGATGTTTATCTATAAACATCTATGGATGTTTATCCCCATATACATTTGTATGTGGACACATGTGCTTTTCTGTCTTTTACTTCTCTACCCCTCACAAAAGATGATGCTTCTATTTTAATATGAAGCTACTTTTTGATCTGAGACAAAATACAAGCAAAACTACTATAAACGTACAAATAGTTATAGGGCTTGTAAACATGTAAGCACTCAGACTTTCTCTTTTGTATGGGTACAGTACCTCAGACAAGACCTGGCAGTACTAGGTGATACTGTAGTATAAATAAAAGTGGATAGGCACGTCAAACACTGATTTTCCTGAAAATCTACAAGGAAAGTTTACAGCCTTAGCATAGGTAATATTTTCACCTGTAGGTAAAAAAACAGTGCTAGAAAGCCAGACATTACTGTATAATGTGTTAGTTATAGAGGACACACAGCAGACCGAAGGTGAAGACGGAGGGCTATTATGCATTTAGTGATGTTTTAGTAAGTTTTACAGCAGCTTTTAAGTTACTCTAGCCTTCTATACAAAGGAGCTTCAGCCAGCATTTAGGCAAGGGCAGCTTTTACACTGAGGAAAGTGGGATCCATCCACACCAGGACTTCATAACTGTTGGTAAAAAAATCTTCGTATTTAATTTCCTCCCTCTGCTAAGTGCAGACGGTGCACACGCTAGCAGCCAGCCCTGCGTCGCAGCGTGCTTGGAGAGGAAGGACACAGCACCCGCACTGTAGGGAGCTTTCAGTGGGGATCCCCACCACCTAAAAAGGATTAGAGTCACCATTGCATGTAAGTAGGTCCACATTTTGCTCACTTGAGCAAAGAATTGGAAGACTGGCAATGGGAAAAAAAAAAATGGGGAAAAAAACCCTCTCTCCCTTAGAGGAGATTCCCTGTTTGGATGTGCAGAAGACGACTGTAGACAGGCCCTTTCAGCAGCAGCTTGTGTGTCCTGACCCAAACTTCCAATAAGCTGGCTCCTCATCTCTTGCCTGGAAGCATTCCCAGCCCAGAGACAGACATTCCCGTATCACGTGGTCCCTTTTATTCCCACTAGTAAGTATGTTTCGGTCTTGGTGGAGTCAGTTTTTCCTCAGAGTTTCCACTCAGACGAGAGCGAGCGAGCTCACAGCCACCACAATACTCACAGCCATTAGTCCTGTCCAGCTGCAGTAAATCCTGCCCTACTCAGTCAGCTTATTACTGGAATAAAACATCAGCTTCATTCTATCACCCTCTTTGCTCCTCAAGTGTATAATTACAAGTCAACCATGGGTCATAGCGTTACCATAACACCAAAGAACAGAGAGCCTGATAAGAGCCAGCAGAACGACTCACGCTGATTTTAATGGGGATTTGCTCAAACCCTCAACGACTATCACACTGGAAAAGTAGATGCAGGCCACAAGGTTAAATCACAGGGAGGAGAAAACAGGAGAGCATCTGCATCTCAGACAGCGTTTAGGCAGCCATTTGCTCCTTGGTGTTTCAGTTTCCATCAGAAATGTGGAGGCGGTGGTACCAGGTACTTCACCGAGCTGTCGAAAGGCTTTATTCATTTATACTGATGATGCATTTTGTGGGGCTCAAAGGGATGGCACCAACGAGTATTAAGAACAGCAAGAGAAGAACAAAGCTTCATGAGGGTCTTCCCCTTTCAGCTTTTCACTCAGGTGTGACATTAACTACCAAAAAGCAATGCAGTCACACTTAGTCTATAGTAAAGGCCTCAATATGGACATCAGAACATCTTTTTGGTCACCAGAAACTTTAAAACAGCTCTAACTCTGTCATAAGAGATGGTGATAATTGTCAGGGAGAGGCTGCCATCGCTGTTATGTCATCTGAAAATATTAGAGAGGGACCCCTCAGCCACCCCAAACCAGTCAGGCAAGTAGTATGTCAGCAACAGAATGAGTTACAGCATATATGATTTATTTGTGGCTATGTATTGATATGGGATTAATTTTTACCATGTGTATAAGAATTTTAAACCACAGTGGTGACTGAATTTTCCCAGCAACAGCTTTAAGACTAGATAAGAGCAAACTGCAGCAGGGTCTAAATTAGGGTCTAAAATGGGTTGCTTCACTGAAGTTTGTGCTTTGTGCTAGTGTATATGCACATGTTTGCAAATGATCAACCTAATCCTTTTTTATTGTCTGGTACTCCCTAGTGGCTCCTGAAACCAGTATTTCATTTACACATTGTGTTCTTGGTATCCAGTATGGTTTTCAAGTTCTTGAGAAAAGTTCTCTACTTCAATTCTCCACATTACATCACCTTCCAAACATTTAAAAATAATAATTTTAAAACAGGAAGTTGAAGGTGCAATCTTTTTGCTGGCCTGACCACAAATAAAAATGAGAAAGTATTGGAAAATCATGCTTTTCACCAAGCCATGGAAAACAGATGAAGGTCAAATCACAGCTATCATAGCTGGAAATTCTTTCAGACATCCTGCAAAGGCATTACATGATTAAATGTTGTGGTTTCTGGCTGTTTTTTCACTCTGGAAAGAGATGTGACCAGACCTGGGTATACACGGACAGGAAAAGGAACATAGCTCTGCACTGGCATTTAGTCATCTGTGATGCGTTCACATGCTCTTACTTGAGATTTCACTAGATATTAAACAGATCAAATGGAGCACTGATGCTGAAAGAAGCAGTCCTACCTTTTACTGCCACCTGCATGGTGCCATCCACTCTCTTGTCTCTTCTCTGGAGCTTGTCTGATGTTTTGCAGAGATGTACCTTCCTATGGACTTCAAAAATGAATGTGTGTGTGTGTAATTTTTTTTTTTTTTTCTTTTTCATTTTTACCCCCTTTTGCCTGGGGTTCTTCCCATGAGGCCTCACCCTTTTTGTGTCCTTCCTCTTTTCAAATACGTCCATCCCCATCCTGTGATTTTCTTTAACGCTTTCTGCTCCATAACCCTGCTGCTGGTTATAGACCGGTTACATAAAACCCCTGTGTGTCAGTTTGACAGGGGCAAAACTGTAACATATAAAGCTGAAGGGCCTTGAGGCAAAGCTGAGAGCCAACCCCATAGATTCTTATGCTCTACCTCCCTGCACATTTTATACCCAAATCTCTGTCTCTTTTCCCCCTTATTTACTAATGGCATTTTATTGGACTAGAATAACCTTCATGACTGTGAAAGACAGAGTTATGTTTGGCACTGTTCACATTTAGTAAATATTCAAAACACTGTATTTGTTCTTTTGTGCATCTTCTCTGGAGATAAGTATTTTGTCACTCCTAAGACTGGGGGCATGCAATTCTATACTATACATACTAAAGAAAATACTACCTTTGTGTTGCCAGACCAGCTGGCAAGGTAATTCTAACTGAAGAACATTAAGGGATGAACGCTAAATGAAATTATCACAAGTAAATTCTTTCTAATACTGAAAAAAAAAATACAAACATGAGAACTTGCTATGCCTGAATAAGTTGTAATAATTAGGTAATAACATTTGTCATTGTCACTTCAATATTGCACAACTGGCTCAGCCAGCTTGGGAAAGCTGTGGAAACACGCTGAAGTCTGAGCAGTTGTAATTATTGCGGACAATACGTAGTACAGAGCTGGTAATCTCCTAAAAACAGACTCCATGAAGCACTACCTTAACTCTTGTGGCCAAATTCCTATTAATCCAACAAAAATAATAATAAAATATATTTTTTGAAAATCTCATCTTCAGTGTGTACTTTCATTCCGGATAGTTGACACTTGACTGAAAGAACCACACCTAAATGTGCTCAGATACCACAAGGGTATCCGTTACAAGGCCCTCTAAAACAAGCAGTGCCTCTGGGATACCACCACACAGGGAAATCAAATTCATTTCACAGTGTCAGAAACATTCCAGCTGCAGGACTAGGTTTATTTGTTTATTTTCACAACTCTCACAAAGGAAATCCATGAAATTCTGTATTGGAGGGAAATCTTTCCCAAGATCTAGTTACGAAAAGAAACTCTCCAGACTGTGTGTGGCCTCATTCTCAGCTGTGCCATTGTTCATTAGATGTAACTAAGGAGGAGGCTGAGGATGAGGTCCATAAAAAGCCAATGCATTTCTCTTATCCTGGGGCCAGTTCTTTGCCAGCCCAGCCCTTCCATAGATGAAAGCAATCCAAGAGCTGCTCTAATCTATACCAGCTGCTTTGCCAAAGCCTGATGTCTGTCAGAAATTGCTGCAGCACAGCCCAGCCAGGTTCCCTTCTCTCTCTCCCTTGCTATAATCTCCACGCGGAAGGCTGTGAGAGCGCATGGTGTAGGAAGATGACATGTAACAGGGAGCTGTGAGCGGAAAGGACCACTTTGCCAGGGAAACCTGGCCGCGTCCCACCATCCTCTTAACCCAGCAGCTGTGAAAAGGGAATGAAAGGGAGACCAGTCCCGAGTCCCTGTGCATATCAGATGTGTTTATTGTTACCCATAGCTCCAGCTCAGTGTTCTTCCTCAGAAGTCTGCAGAAATGCCCTGCCACACCAGGGTTAACGAGAATGTGCCCCATGAAAAGTTATCATAAATCTTCAGACACCACTGTCCTCTAGGGATTTTAGTTGCTGAGAATCTCGGGATTTAAGAGTCACAAATTCACAGTATGACTTAAAATTTTAAAAATCCATATGCTAGCTCAGCACAGCTTAACAAATGTAAATGGTTGAATGTATTTCAAAGTGGGTTTTGTACTGCAACTATGAGGTACTCCAGCTCTGGAAACCAAAGATCACCTTGGAAGTGGGGGACAGGGAGGAAGAGGCAAAGCCTTTCTCCAGTAGCCAGGTGACAAGATTTTGTAAGCCTAGTGACAGTAATGCCATTGTTGCCTGCTTACAGATCAGAGCCTGCAAATCCACATAGCATTCAGGATTTGTATCTCACTGTCCCTGCAGTCTACAACATCAACTCAGCAGCATACTTGCTACAAGAAAAAAAAAAAAAAAAAAAAAGAAAAAGAAAAAGAAAAATGCCACCAAGGGCGCTGAACTTTTAGTCAGAAAGAAATACTTCTGTGCAGAAAGTTTCTGGAGATGAAAGACACCATAAGTGGGAGAAAAGCACAGTGGACCCTTGCATGCCAGTAAGTGATTTATCATCAAACGGTCACAACTGTTTCTTCTGAGAAGTGATCAAAAGTTGTAGACATTACAAGAGCCTAGAAAAAGGCTTGTGGTTCATTGTGAGATCTTCTTCTTTAGAGTACTCAACCATATAAACTCCATCAGAAAAGTTAACATTCATGGTAGATGGGCAAAGTTTAGAAAAAAAAAAAAATAATTCATTAACAATTGTGGAGATTTACTGCTTTTTTGCTGTCTGCTGTTGTACCGTTGGTCTCCAGTACAGCCTGATATCTTTTTATTGAACTATGCAATAGAAGAATGTTGGGTTGGTTTTTTTTTGGTTTTTGTTTTTTTTTTTTTAAAAAAAAAAAAGCCGGGAAGTCCCAAACACTATAAGCTAGAAGAAAACAGTTCTTGCTCTTATTTGGTAGTTTATATCCATAGAAAAAGAACCCTTTTGAAGTAGTGAGTTTATGCTCACAGCAAACCCCAATTAAAAAAGAAAAGGCAACGTTCTTAAGAAAAAAATATCTTTCCCACTGAAATGAAATTTTCACTAGAAGTAGTCTTTTGTGTCAGCATTTTCTGTGTTTTGCTCAACCTCCCCCCCGCCAAAACCAGACACCAAAAAACACAAACCTAAGAATTTCCATAAAGCTTTCTGGTGAAAAATTGTTCATTATCAAACCTTCACAAACGTGGGAAAACGCTTTTAAAATTCAAGCTTTACTTTTTCAATTTCTTTAGTTACATTTTTAAAAACATTTTCATAGAAAATTAAAAAAACAACATCTTAAAATTATTATTATGGAATTGCTGTTTATAAACTCCTTTAAGTGCAAATGGTCTTCTCCCCCCCCCCCCCGCCCCCCCCGATTTACAGAGTGAGAAATGGAAACAGGGCGAAGTTTAATAACTTACAGCATTGCCATGTGTTAAATTCATAGCAGAGTTAGAATGAGAACTCCTATGCCCAGTACTGCTTCCCACACCACTCCTTCTCACTTGGGGTGGTGCACAGGGAAGGAAATATTTGGTACCTAAATACCAATTCTGTACCTTAACTATAAGTATTTATGGATATCTTACAGTCCAGCCTCTTTAGCTCAATTTTTCTTCTGTGACCTTTACTCAACAATAGGAGAGGCATTTAAGTGAAATTTCTGTTTTAAAATACATTCACAAATTGTTCCACTGTTTTCCTAGCCAAGCAGTGTGTCAGTGGGCTTTGCGTGTTCCGTGATGTCAGAAAACGCACTGGGGAACAGCATGGGAACCTCCCTGTGCCTGTTCCCAGGTCAGAGCCCTGCACCAGGAGCACGCAGCAGCTGCCCGGCTGCCCAGCATCCCACGGCATTTGCATTACCACATTTCTGGCACGTTTGACGCATAGCATTAGGTTGTATTTTACTTTGTTATTAGAGCATCACCAACGTAACCTCGCCTAAGAACTTGTCAGTGGTATTTTATTCCCAGTGCCTTGCCTACAAGGTGCAGCAGCATTCCTGGAATTACATCTGCAGACTCTCTGCCAGACGGTTTCAGATCACACAGAAGCACTTTAAGTTCCATTACACGCAGGATAAAATGTGAGGCAGTAGCTGAAAAACTGCGATTCGGCTTTCTCTAAACACCCTGAAAAAACTTGCACAGAGCTTGAAAACTCTGACTGGGTTTAATACATGGCTTTGGTTTTTAAGATTAGAAACTTAATGCACTGTCACTGAGCAACTATTTTAGGGTGTTTTCTGGGTTTGGTCACAAAGGGAATGCATCCACTACTACTTTGTGTATGCAGTTGTTCCTTAGAGCAGTAATAGATTCTTATCGGATTCCTAGGCTGATATTTAGAAATCCTACAGGGGTAAGAGTCTCCAGCACTGGTCACCTCTTAGTACAGCTCAAAGGTTAGTCTGGATCCACAGCGACGTTTCTTCTAAAAGTTTCAGCTTAGAGGTAGAAAAGGCAAGCCTAGACTTTCATATTTAAACATTGTTCATTCTGTCAGAAAGCCTACTGCCAGAGTCCAAAAACAAGTCAAACACCAATCTTTATAGGACAGAGTACAAGACACATCCCTTCGTTTCTCTGTGAGAAAGGAAAAAATGCTGGATGGCCAAATGCATAATCAAACTTAGCACCTGTAAAGTCGGAGAGTGGAATCAAGTAGGGAGGTACTGAGAGTATGAGGAAATATACTGAAATTTGGATTAATTTCTTTTTAAATAACTCTGTACTAACTACCAAGGCAACCACAATGACTGAAGAATAAGTCACACCTTTGAAAGAGTAAGTGCCCAAGTCAATCCCATTTTATCCAAACTATGCTGGAAAGACACAAATACAGATTGATTATAAATGTATGAGGATCACTTTATTTTTTGAGTAGCTTTAAAGGAACAAAATAACCATTCCTTGTGACAATAACTCAAAGCAAACAAACACCGTGACTCCTTAACTGTTAACACAAACTCCATTCATACATTTAAAAATCAATGCAAGGGGAACGTATGATAAACCTGAGATGTGAAACGTCAAACTTTCTGCTTTAATTATTCAGATCGGATCTTGAGCTGTGGCCAAGCAGCATTTTGTACTACTCAGAACAGGGGACCAGGGTGAACGCATACAAGTGGCTTTTAAACACCAACTTTCCCCTAGAGTGCATCAGAGCAGCCAAAAGGTTGTTCTAATTAACACCTGCTACTAATGGTTCCAAAGGGTCATTCTGACACCTGAGGATCCCAGAGCAAAGAACAAGATGGCTTCTCTTGCTTCAGCAGTTGTGAAGGAAAGGGGTACTGGACTTTCTTACACCATTATTGCTGCAAGGAGGGAGAGATCTTCCAATATACAGAAGAACTTGGTTAAAGGAAGTTTTGAGACAGAGGAATGTCACAAAATACATTTTGCAGTACTGGAAGAGTTAGGCCTATGATATATTTTGCTGCACATAATGAAAATAACCATAAAACCTTTCAGTTTTAGTCACCTTCTTCAAATGCTCCCGTCTTTGCCAGAGGGATTCCCTTGCGGAGACAGGAGAGGGACTAACTTTTTCCCCAAGCTTACTCTTAGCAAAAAGGATGACAGGGTTTACTTTAACTTAAATGAAATTGATAAGCCCATTTGAGAACAGGTACTTGAATTTTGTTGTCCTCAGAAGGGGAGTGAAGATTATCCCTTTCCCAGGCAATCCAGATCTCCCAGTTACATTAGAATGAGCTTTTCATCTTCCCATACTATACAACCACCAAGCTGTGGACAAACACATTTTCACTTGACACTGTCAGTGCCCCAAGTCCTCCTTTCCTCTCATAGCATTCTTTCTGTGGGCTCTTAGTCTCCCATGTCCCACTACTAGGTGCTTGGCAAGAAATCCTGAGTGAGGGGCAAGGGAAGAGTCAGGTGCCATCAGTTCATAGAATTTTTTGGGTTCCTAATGATTAATGGGTCTCAGGGAAGCTTCCATCTACTGACATCCCTCACCCTTGGCAATACTACTTGGAGTATTTTTTTGAGACCTTTCAAGCACATCTTTATTCTTAAGAAAAAAAATTCTAGAAAATTAAATGAAAAAAAAAAAAGTGAATGCACTGTTATATTCCTGCAGACATTTATCTAATGACTAATGTTATCCATGCATATACAAAGTTATACAGAGGCATAAATGTTTCAAAATCTGATCCAAGTCTGGTAAACCACTTTCAAAATCAGGAAATTCCAAAGGAAAGGTTAGTTACATTTGCATCTGTATTATTTTCTGCTCTTGATTCCATTTTTGGTGAAAATTTTAATGTAATCCTAGTCTGTTAGGCTATACTATAAAATAAATAAAGGGTTTAAGCTTTCATTGAGTCTAAGGTTAATTATGTCACTCAAGCAAGTAAGAGACCATGGAGAGGAATTTTGTTTGTTCACATTTAAAGTCTCTTAAAAAACCTAAAGGAATACAAAAGTGTTTTATTGTACAAAGAAATCAGACCCAAGTTTTGCAGAAATACTGTGGTAAAGACCTCAGATCTGGGAAATGTCTGACTAAGAGCCTTTCATCTTAAAAGTCCATTTTTAACATTGAACAAATCTGCCTCTCTGAGCCAACCTCTGCATAGATGAACTTAAGCACAATAAAGAAAACAAACAAAAAACCCTGAGGAAAATCAGAGAGTAATGAACTATTCTGCAAAAATAACTAGTCCTTATAGTACATCCAGAAACCTGTCAGAACTGAACACTACTGGCTTGCACATTACACGAGCAGGATGCATTTACAGTTTATAGACATAATTCTTAACATATTATCAACACTGAGACATATCGGAGTACTTACTGAACTTCAGATTTGGCTCAAATAATTTACTACATGTGAAAAGGGGAAAGAAGAAAAGGACAAAGGTGAATGAGAAGGAAAGAACACTGTGAAGCACTTCATACTTTGCTACACCTGGTGCACTTACTGTTCAGTCATTTCCCTGCTACAGATGCACATGTGCCTGCATGCAAGAGGGACTTTTCTAGTACACATGGGTACACCAGACTGGTTCCTCCTGCTGCTACACACGTAGCAACAGCCAAACCATAAATGAGACCTAGATAGGTTAAAGTTTTACCACACTCAGTATTCTTAAACTGCTAGTAATTTGAGTTACCCCTAATACTTTTTAAAGGGTTACTAAGGAAGAAATAAAATATTCTAATAAGTTTGTTTTATTTCATACCTCAGCTGGTGCACGGATCAGTGTCTTCACAACTTCATGTTTTTCTCCAGGATTGATTTTCTCAGCTGAATCAAGAAAATCACATTTTCCTTCCACGAGTGATGTACTCCATTTTCTAATGGAGCACATGCAAAGCTAAAGAATGAAGTTGATAAAATAAAGACAACTTGAAAGATTAACAACATTCAGCTGTACTGCCAGAGGGGGGATTATCTGATTAGTGCCACACCCCAGCTGTGCTAATTGAAGTGAGGATAAGGTTGGAAAGACCAACCCTCACAAGATGAATTCAGGTTCTGTTTCATAACAATTCCTTCCAACGTCATCTGCTCTACAGATCTTAAAAAACAAAAAAGCGCACTAGGAGCAGTCTTATGTTCACTCAGTAAAAGTTGTCAGCCTAAAGGAGTGAAGTCCTATTCAATCACAGAATGTGTACAGTGCAAGAAACTGAATGGAAAGCTTTCTCCACAGCTTCTTGCCAGTGGGCCTGCTCCCTGCCCTGGAAGAATGATGGATACTTTGAGAAATAAGAACAACCACAATTAGAAATACAAGGGATATATAGAATTCCAGTGTATAACTTCACCACCAACTCTCAAAACTGAGGAAGAGTCATCAACATATGGCCTGGATTGGTGTTCACACCTTCTTTTCAGAGCACTCATATTGTTTCCTCTCTTTAAGGCAAGACACTGCATTAGATGGAACAGGGGTCTGGTCCTTCTGCTTTTTGAGTCTGCTGACCCAGCAGCAGCTGTACTGTGATCTTGAAAGATAGCCTGCTACCCTGATTAATAATCCACTACAGTCGCCAGTTCATTTCCCAGCAGTCTCAGATGGTGGTTGAATTTGTGGCCATTCACAACCAACACAGAAGAGAATGACTCGTTAACAAGTTCACAGTCACTCACATAGTATGTAGCTCCAAACTACTGTTTAATTTGGAATTGCTTCTTTGATGGATTATGCATACAGCAACCTGATAGAATTTACCAGAATCTGATCACAAAACTATCTTTTCTTTGTGCTCTTCTTTCTAATTATTGCATTCATTTTGCCTTCTTCTAAATTCTGTTGTAAAATCTTTAGAGAAGGGACCACTACCTACATGTCTATAGAGTATTTGCAGTTTGTCATATTTAGGACACATGTTTTAATTTTATTTTCCCAGCATTTAATCAAATTGTCTTATTTGTACAATAAATTAAAAAAAAAAGTACCAATTAAGTAAAATTAGGAAGAAAATAACAAGACTGTATGTGTGGGAGAAGAATAAAAACTGAAAGGAATGTAATAAAATAAAACACAAACTATTCACAAACATGCACAGCTTTTCCAAAGACATCATAGTGTGTTCTTTCCCTGTGGAAATTTTCCAGATTATGAACTTCAATGCACATGGGACATTGGTGCCTATATGCCGTCTGGGGTCTTTCAGTAGTACAACCACTTTATCTAACCAGCGACCAGGTGGACTAGATCAGATAAAGTTTTCCATTCAGAACTAACATCAGTTTGAGGTATTCCCATCTCCACCACTCATTTCTAGACAGTGTTGCAGTATCGCTTCACCACTGTTGGCACAACTATTTGTGGTATCACATTTTAAACTGAATTAGGGAAATTATCTTGCTTCAAAATAACCCAGCAGAAAAGAAGGGTGCTTTTCAGCCCTTGATCCAGTTTATTACATGGTCCCACAAAGACTTGTGCCAGCAAAACTGAGAGGGAAGTGCCAATGATAGCGACAAAGTAGGGCAGTGGGTGCTTTGGTTCCTGTCCCATAGGGCATGGCCTTCTAGAATGAACCGAGCTTTTTAGAAACTTATTTTAACATTTGGACAGCACTCAAGTTTCAGTGGGAGCAACCACTGAGCTTTTTTAAGCACCTGGAAGCAGCAGACAAATGATGCAACACATTTTCCTGATAGATAGCCATAGACAAGACTAAATATTAGTTTTTTCTGTTGGGAGCTCATCCAAAAAGCAAGCAGCAAAATCCCTTTCAACTCACGGTCATTATGTTAGATGTTTTAATCTAGGTCTTCATTTGTTTCAACGTCACCCCTTTTCTTCCATTTAAAAGTTTCTATATTATAATAGGTCTTCTGTTTGCCTAATCCAAGAAGTTCATGTTAGAAGGTTTGGAGAAAAAATAACACCCTTGTGTGTTCTGCCTGTCAGAAGCAGTAGGTACTCTCCCAGAGTTTTAAGGCTGCACAAGTGTCCTTCCCCTGCCTCCAATCCCTCCATTATCAACGGTCTTCAGTATGAAGAATAGTACAGTCCATTAACATGGCATGTGAAATGAGGATAGGGAAAGGGATCTACTCCATTTCATTCAGAACATTACATCAGTTCCTGCTAATCTTTTCACTGGAAATTCATGACACAGGAAAGCCATTACAAAGGTGAAAGGATTTCACACACGGGAAGCTTATCTTATCTCCACTGCTCTTCCAAACTTTGTACAAGGTTCCAGGAAGAATTTATTTTTTATTTATTTTTACATTACTGGAATAGATTCAAGAGACTCATATTCTGAACACTGAAAGAGGTGAAGGTTCTATATTTTATCTGGGAAAAGCTGGAACGTCCCAACATTTCACAGTACTCGCTTATCGCTTTCATGAGGCCAGGGCCATATTTAACAAACGTGGGGCCTGGTATGAAATCAGTATAGATCAGGCAGTAGAGAAAGATACTTGCAAGGTTCAGGACAAGGAAAGCATGGAAACTAAACTGAATAAGTAATGTTATGTTGCTGGGTACTGTAAAATTATTTTCTGTGCTTCCTATTGGCCTGAAGATGGGCAATTTTAAAGGCTATTACAACTACAAATTTGTAACACTAAAGTTGGTAGCACATAAAATGGTGTAGTAAGTCTACAAAACCAGGAATAAACTAATAAAAAGACAAGAAAGAGCTTCTGAGATCTGTATTCAAAGTTGCAAACAAAAACCCCAGAACTAGCTCAGCTGGTTTCGTTACAAAAATAAATGGTGTTTCACAACTGACTAATCATGTTAAAGTGACTGTATCGATTAAAAATCAATATTCAGAAGTGTAGTTCAAAGGTGTCATATATTTCAGTTCTAAAATTGGAAATTAGAAAAAAATCTTCACTATCCTCCATTCTACCTGAAGTACCTTCTTTTTTTCTCTTCCATCTTCCTTTCTCCACTACAGAGTCCTGTGTAGAGGCACAGATGGCACAAGCAACAAGGGTTTAAAGATAATTCTGTGTATCAGAGAGTTGTATCAAAGCTTCCTATTCATTCTTACACCGTACTCTGTGCTCCCTAATCGTTAGTGGGGCTCAAGGCAAAGACCTGTTGATTGAAAACTGAACAGTGGATCCAAAGCATTTTTAGATGTTCTATATTAAAACTAAAGTTTAATTTATTTAACTTCACAACATTTATAATAGCACACAACTCTAAATCCCTTTATTTATTTTTAATGAAATATTTTTAAAAGTAGACATACATCCCATAGTATTTATGCCAGAATGAACAGAAATGTACATAAGAAACCACTGTGAATCCAAAAAAATAATTGGTGGTTTCCACTTCCTGCAGAAATAGGCCATGAAAGTTAAAGTGGGTCCAGATAGCTTTTTTTTTTGTGTAAAGAATTACTACTGAAAAGGAGGAAACTAAAAATAAAAAGAAACAACGTATACTGAAAGCTGAATATGCCGAGGATTTATGATACCAATAATCTAAATGTCAGCTTGTTATAAGCACTTACTGTAGAAATATTTCATGTTGTGTTATCATTTCCAATTATTTCTACATATGGGACATGCGAAGTAACATGCCAGAGGTTAAAAAAACATCAGTGCCTGAGCTAAGAGCAGAAGCAAAGCATTCAATTCTGCTCCCCTCTTTTTAATCAGTAGACAGCATAACCATAGTTAAGAACCAGGTCTGTACAAATACCTCTCCCGATAAACATTTTTCATTGGCTGGCTTTTTATGATGCACCATATTTTAACATAAAAAAGTAGCAATCTTCAGTTCCATTAAAAAAAAGAAAAAGTCATTCATTAGGTGAGCATGTTGATATTTTCTTCCCTTCATTCTATATGTGTCTTTCTACTATTTGCATTTAGCAAAATGAAATAATCAGAATAAAGAAAAATATTGACATGGGTCTTTCTTTAAAATATTAAGCTTGTGGAATAAAGTACTGTTTCTTCCCCATACACTTCCACACATTTTACTGTTTTCTTTCTCAAGAGAAGCCATACACATCCCAGTTGCATCTCTCATATTTCCCGTATTTAATCCTCTTTTCCCACAGCTGCCTTTTGAAGTAACCAGTCAACTGTTTGAGAAGGAAGCACGGTCCTTGAAAGCCATTGGCACTCATGTCTCGTCTGTTTTTATTTTCCTTTCTTTATAGTTCATTTGTAATATTATTTAAGCCACTGTGCTAGTGAAAATGCTGACTTGCTAATGGGACTAAGATCATCCTAGGAGTGGCACTTATTATAAGAGTAAGAGAGATCCATCTGGTGCTTTGGCTGTATGACAGTCCTCAACTCTAAAGATCTGAGTTCAATTTTCTACTCTACAGTAAACATCCTGTATGCCTTTTAGCAAAATATCATGACCCTTAGTCCACGCAAGCTACATTGGTGAAGTATAGGTAACATTTTCTTGCCCTCCCATAGAGCCACATCAAGTGACTTAGTCACTAGAAGTACACTCCCTTCCTCTGCACTACTTGTTTCTTTTTATCTTGTTCTGTTCTACAGCCACCCTTCTTATCAGCAGCTTCCTCCCGCAGCTTGGAATGGCCACCATTTATTGGATTCTCAGGACAAACTAGTACCACACATAAAGAAAGGCTTAAGAAGTACCAGAAGAAAGCCAGCATGACTAAAAAGCAGGATAAAGTCAGCTTCTAAAGCAAGAAAGCACCCCTCAGAAAACTCAAGTGCTGGCATGTTAAGTGAAAAAAGCACAGTAATGCAAGCCAAAAAGAAAAATAAAATAACAAAAAGCATGGGAAAAATCTTGCAAAAGACATAAGAAATGAATAATAAGCCATCAGCAACTTCTGTTCACCCCGAAGTTCTAAGAGAACTCAAGATGAAATAGGGAAGCACTAATTGTGGTACACTGCTTCTTGCTGAAAATTGCTTTGGTACTAGAAGATGGCCAACGTGATGCCAAATTTTTTTCAGAAGTTCCACAGACCCAAGGAAGACAACCAATGAGCCACACAACCCTCTGGGCAAGTTAGTGGAAGTTATTCTACATAATAAAATTAATGGACATATGGATAAATATGAATAGGGAAAAGTCAACATGATTATTTTCTTGGGTTTTTTTTTTTCTTAAAGAAAAATTGTGCCTCTCAAATTTGTTTCATTTCTCTGAAGAAGCAATAAAAATGTGGACAAGGAGTATCCCTTTGATATGGTCTATTTGTATTTCCAAAAGGCATTCAGTAATGTTCTTCACCCAAAGACTCTTAAATAAACTAAACAACATGGGAACGTCATTGGATGAGTAAAAAACTGTTTAGAAGATCAGAAACAGAGCCTAAGAAGAAAAAGCCAATGGGGACTCATAGGGTTCTGTTCTGGGACCTGAGGTTCTCAGTGTATTCATAAATGAATGTAAGGGGAAAGAATACTGAGGTGACAAAGAATGGTGATGACACTAAACTATTCGAGGCAATAAAGAAGAGAGACAATTTCAGAAAAGCCTGATGATAATGAGTGACTTGGCAAAGAAATGGCAGATGAAATTCAGCTTAGATAAATGCACATGGGGAAAACCAACCTGAACTTTACATATGAACTGTTGCTCTGGGCTGGCTATTACCAGGCAGGATGAAAATCTTGAGGTTTTAGTAAACAGTTTGATGAAAACATAATCTCAATACTTTGTAACAGTCAAAAAAAGACTGTAGAATATTAGGAATCATGAGGACAGGATTATTCCACTGTATAACTCCCTGGCACACTGCTATTGTGAAAATTGTGAGTGGATCTGATCCCTCTTTCCCAAAAGAAATAAGGTAGAATTGGAAAAGATATCAAAAAATGACAAGTACTATTACCAGAGGTAGGGAGTGCAAACCAGAAAAACTAAGATTATTCAATCTGGAACAGGGACCATTTGATCTGAAACATACTAGTGGTTTAAAAGATAAAGAAGGGAATGTAAAAGATTGTTCAGTGTCTCTTTCTATATAATAACTAGAGCAAGATATTCAGGGCTAGATTCAAAAGTGACAGAAGGAAATACTTCTTGACCACTGTGCTGTTTAAGCCATAGAAAGCTGTGGACACTGAAGATCACGCAGATTCAGAAAGGGAGTGAACAAAACCATGGGAGGAAAATCCACCAAAGTCTTAAGGGGATGTGTAGATTCTTAGCTGCTGGGAGAGTATGCTGGGGAAATATCAGTATGCACTTGCCTGTACTTGTCTTCTCTTGCCACCTTTTACAGGCCACTATTTCTGGTTTGGTTTTGAGACATTCGTTGTTGCAGCCATGCTACAAATTTAGAACTGCAGATTCTGAAAGAACTGCTTATTCTTACAGTCACGAATCTTTCCTCAAATTTTAACTCAGCTTCATACTTGGCTTTCCATATTGGTACTCAATGCCTAAATGCACCCTTACTGACAGCAGTTTTGTACAAAGGAATATCAACACTATAGCTGTGGGCATCAGGTAGTTGTAGTTATGAATCTTAATAGAATACTTGATCTGGAACATCTTTTCTACCTTCTCTTGCCCATTGCAACTCTTTGCTTCCATGGGTAGCAATCAATACTTGTTACCTTGCTGTCTATGTTCTTCGCTATTGTGGCCCTATGCAGGGAGCAGCAGGTTTCATGAACATCCCTGCCTCAAAGATCCTGCTGCTCAAGGCTCAAGCCATGTGAGGGAACCACTGCTCCACTGACGATCCACCTTTTGACTCCAGTACATAATTTCCACTTCTTTTCCTGATACAAGGACTGCTGGAATTAGGACACTGGGTTAGATGGATCTTTCGTGTGACTTGGCATGACTTTTCTTACATTCATCACTAATGCTTCCCTGTCTCCAGTCTCCTGCTCAGCTTCTTCCCCCGTGCTCTACTTCTCACTGCCTCCTAGAGCTGCTGCTGTGCTTCCCACACTCTAATTGCAAATGCCTCTGCAAGCAGCAGTGGCTAAAAGTAGCTGAAGTGGGAGGACACAGTGCACAAGGACATTTCCCGGCTTACTGTCTGGGCAGCAGCGGCAGTTAACCATGAATTTCTCTCTCTTCCCAAAGAGACAGAAAGGATCAGACTCCTGGTTTTTCATTATTCCACTTTGACAGCTTCTTCTGTTTAGACTATCAACTCTTTGCATCATACTCTCTCTCTCAGAAGTCTGTACCACTGCTAGCACAAAGGGGCCTTGACACTTGCGAGTGTTGTTGCAATAAAAGTGAAGTCTGGTAGTCATGCCCATTCTCAGTCTTGACCTTCTGTCCTTCTACTAGTTGGATCTGGGTAGGAGCCTTCAGATCCTGTTCTGCTGTTCTTTATAGCATTCCAGGCTGGGGAAGTAAAATGAGTGATCTGGCAGCAGGTTTAAGGCAAAAACAAGGAAGAATTTTTCACTCAACACATTATTAAAGTGGGGAATTCATTGCTCCGTGATGTGAGCACCAAATAAACAAAAAGGGTTCAGGAAATAGACTAATGGAAAGTAGGTCTATTATCATGGCTAAAAGTGCTCTGGATGTAGTTTCTAAACCACTGCTTAAGGGAAACTGAATATAGAGTTCACTTGATACATTCTTCTCTAAATCTTCTGCTGGACAGTATCACAGTCAGGCTGGTAAGCTACGTGGATCACTGGTCAGACAAGGAATGGCTGTTCACATGTTACACTAGCATTGCTGTAACTGATGTCTTTAACTCCTTGTCAGCAGGGAAAGGAGACGAAGGATGGATTGGCTAGTAAAGTAACCTTTGGTAGAACACAGGACTTGGATGCTATAAAAGTCATTGATTGGTAGAACACAGTTTGAAATTCTTGGATGCCACTATAAATGTCAGTCATTGATGTTTTATTAGACTGGGCACTCCTAGCACACAGAGCACTTAAGCTGCCAGATTCGTGCTCAACCTAATGATACCTGCAAGGGAAGGTGAAAGCAAGGAAGCTAAGATTACTCAGCAACCAGTCTGACTGCAGTAGTAAGTAAAGCTGTTTCCTAGTTAAAAGACCTAAAAGTTCCAATATGGACACATTATCTATACTTTTTCTCCTAATATTAAAAAACACACTGACCGTTCTTTTTCCTTTGGCTAAATATTAGGAAAAATAATAATAGCTATTAATATATTATTATATTAGTATTTAACATATGGACTGCAATACCCTCCTGGGGTCTCTGCCAGTGCCAGGACTCGCTGTATTCACAACATGATACAGATCTTTGCAAGGACAGTACCGCACTACAAAGGTTACAGCCTAGGAAGGCACGTAGTGTACAGAAAATGAGAAGACACAGAAGCGGCCAGGCAAAATATTATTGTGAACTTCAAATTTAAACAATTACTCCACTGGGAAGCTGTGCACTATTGCTCCCTGTGAATATTCAGGAAGAAATGAATAGTGATATTCAAGAATGGACTCTGATCAGTCCTGTCAAGGTCTGGATAACCATCAATAGCACCTTAGGTAAGTGATATCAAAGGCATGTGCTAAATCTGAGATATTCAGCATAGGTTCTTCTTCCCTCAACAGGCATTCATCAGTAAGCACAATCAGATGTCTCTCCACAGAATGCATAATTGTATATGTGAAACTTGCATGTCACTGGAGACCCTACACCATGTCTTAAATGACAGTGAAAACGTCCAAAACAGGACATGCTGAAGATTTTTGTCAGCATCAGAAGACAGTTCTCCATTAGGGAAGCCAAAGGAAACCCAGAAAAAGAACCCAAAGGAAACTGGCATCTTGCCTTTTAGATGGAAGGCATTCAAAAATAAACTTCAGACAATGGCTCTAACACCTCCCTAGTGAGTTTTACCAGCCAAGTAACAATTTGCAGTCACAGCTCAAAACCGTGCCTACAGCTCTAAAATGTCATTATGGAGCACTGGCTAATCCTAAAGCAAAGATGACAACTGCATGTGCCTCCACAGGACTGAATTCTGCAACAATGGGAGCAGACGCTGCTGTCCAGATTCCAGGCTCTTATGGACTCCTTTCCATTACAGGGTGTAAAACAATGCACATTAAACACAATGCTCATGAGCAGGATGTGTTCTACCAGCTACACAGTAAAAGCTATTTTCAGCTTCAGAGTTTCATTTCAACTATAGTTTCAGCTGTGACATTAGGTAGTATATAAGGTAATGAAGGTTGGTCTACAAGTTACAGAAACTAAACTGTAATTTCATTTAAAGCTTGTCCACACAAAGAAAATGAAGAGAAAAGTCTGGTCTCCAGACTCTTACAGTTTAAAAATAATATAGCTGTAGACCAAAAGCTGTAATACCAGTTTCTTCTGAGAATACAAACAAACGTATCCAGATTCTGCCACACTGATATTAGTCTCCTTAAATCTCTGATTTTTCAGTTTTGCTGTTATAAAGTTACTGAAGTAATTTTTTTTCCTATCTTAAACTGGATTGTACTGTTGTAATACTATCTAAAGTACTTAGGACAAATCCTGCGTGGGACATATAACAACATATATCTTTGCACTCTACCAATAACTCTCCATCTTAATTTAGAGGTATCAGCTATGATTTTTCATTCCATGAAAAAAATTTTATTTCATTTTCCTATTCAGCCTACAGTCTTGATTGTGGGAGAGTCAGCAAAATCTCAAATTTGTTAGTAGATCTATTGATAGAAACCTGGGATCTTTGTGTATAACTTGCTCAGGCATGGGCATTGGCCATGACAACACCTCTACTTCCCAAATTTGTGATGAAAAGTACATATCAACAGAGGAAATGTGCCTTTAACCAGAACTAGCTAGAAGCAGTAACAGGTCCATAAAAAGGTACACATACTAGAAGAGAAATGTACCTTATTTGCATATTTTAACCAATAAAAAATTATGATCAAGGAAAGGAATGCTTGCTTCTTAACTAATAACCTTTTCAGATTCAGCATTATCTTCAGAAGGCAGCCTGATTTCAACAGCAATCCATAGCAATGATTTTAATAGCAAAACTGGTAGAGTACTCGAGCTTCCAAAGGTGGGTTGGGAATAGAAAATATATTATAATTACCAAAACCTAAAGTGTTTTCATCTTTTTTCTCCACTACAAGTTGTTGAACATCTTTCCTGAATTCCACTTAAAACTCTCCAACTCATGACAGCTCTGTCAAGTTCTCTCTTTCCCTAGCAAAAAAGCTAACTCACTGAAGATCTAAATAAAAATTGTATCCTTTTTCCAGTTTTTGTTAACTACATATTGGGCAAAGTATTCACAAACATTACAAACTAAATCCTATTTGATATTAGACATCAGCAGTGAAGTTAGAATGGATTTTGAATTCATATTGAATGAAGAAATTGTTCAAGGTTAAATAAATATTGGAAGTCTTTTCTGTATGCATAGCTACGAAGTAAAGCTTTTTATGTTTTCTATAAACACTAAGTGGCATTATTCTTATGAACTGTAAATGACAGTTCAACACTTTGAAAGAAGAAAAATGTCAGTTGCTGCCTCAACAGTAACAACGGTTCGTGTTTGCAAGGGCCAACGGTAGACTTCAACACCCTCCATGTGCATAGAACGGATATCACATTGGATTCTGACACTGGTCCTGTACTTTGACATACAATCAACAAATGGTTAATGGGGTAGGTGATTAAGGAACCCATGACAGAAGTAGCCCTTGAGCTGTTGCTGAGTAGTGCTCAGGACCAGGTTTAAAATCTTTATAATTAAAGAACTGTAGCATCAGCTTAATGTGCTTAGATTCAGTATCCGTAAAACAGAAAAAAAACCCTCAAAAAATCTATGCAGTTGCATTCACCTTCAAAACCAAGAAATATATAAGACCAACAATATTTATTTTAAAAACAGCTAAAAGGAACATCTAAGAGAGTTAAATCTTTTCAAGCAGCATGATGTCTATCTAAAGGTGCCCTACTAGAGGCACATGGTGAATGCATACTACCTATTAGGAAGTCTTACGAAGAAGAAAAATTAAACCCACATGGCCAAGTAGGAAGACAACACACATAATTAATAAATTCAGAAAACTAAAATGTTATCCAAAACAAAACAAACAAACAAAATATCATTACCTTGTATGAGCTAATTTTAAAAATACCATGCAAAAACCCTATGCTGCAGACACAAGCTTTGGAAACAACTTTCAAAAAATGGAAAAAACTTGGAGTAAAATAGCTACACACTGTTGTGTAGCCTCTTGCTTAATATGGTCTTGGTACCTAAGAATGGCAAGGTGACATGTTTGATGCCAATTCTTAACTAGTATTCCAGTGGAGAACTGGAGAACTAGGCATCGGTAAAGGACAAGTTGATAGGGTCTGTAACAGAGAATAGAACTGATAAACACACCGATAAATCTGATATCCTGGGGAAACATTAGGATGACTTTGGTAAAGGAAGTCATGGCTCACAACCATGCTGGATTTCTTTGAGGAAATCAATAAGCACGTGGGTGGAAGAGGTCAGACTGGAGTCTATTTGGATTTCCAAAAGACTTTCAGCAACATCTTGCACCAAAGACTCTTAAGGAAAATAAGTAGCCATCACACAAGAAGATGCTTTTTTGAGAAATAAAAGGTTTGGAAGATAGGAAGCAGATGTATGAGTAAATACGAAGTTTTCATTACAAATGAAGATCACTTGCCAAACTATGCAGAGATCTATGCTGGTCAACATATTCATAAAGTACCCAGAAAAGTAAAATTATTCATTTACAAAGCTTGTTCATGAAATTAGTCAAGTAATGAAGAGGACTTGAAGAAGGATGTAATAACTTCCATGTATTAGAGAAACAGAAGATGATATGTAGCCTATGTAAATATAAAACACCACAGGTGGAAAAAAAGATTAGTTCTGCCTTCACATATAAAATGATGTGACCTGAACTAGCTATTGCCATCCAGGACAGATCTTGTAATCTGCCAATACTTCTGAGAGAATGTCTTCTTAAAATTCAGTAGTGGCTAAAGAGCAGTTGATATATGAAGAATTATTAGAAAAGGAATAAAGAACAAAACAGAAAGAGTCCTTAAACTATTATGTGTATTGATGATGTGGTTCTGATTTCCCCATCTCATAAAGCATGTACTAGCAATGTTCTCAGAGAAGGACAACAGTACTGATCCACAGAACATCCATACAAGTAAGGTCTTCTTGACTCTTCAGTTTGGAAAATGACAGCTGGGACGGTGGAGAAAGAAGGATATGAGCAATTTGTCAAATCACTAGTACTAAAGACAGGTTGGAGAGAGACATTGTTCGTTGAAATTCCAGATGCACATAGATATGAACAGGGACAGCGAGAACACATGTGGGATTTCTCCACTGAGGCTCTACACTGGGCCAAGCCCTGAATCATCAGTATGGAGCTGGTGAGCTTTGTTTGACAGATCCAGCCTGGACTATCTGGCCATGTTCTGCTGCTGTTGCTGCTTTCCCTGGGCCATTTAGACAGTTCTCCAACCTCTATCAGTAGAAATTCCTTGAGACAGTTTCTCAGTTGCCATACTTTAACCCTGTATTTTATCATTTATAGACATTAAGTTTGGGGTTGGGTTCCATTCCCTTCACCATATCCTGGCTCACAAAGACAAACAGAACATCTCAGATATTTCCATGGCAATAAATGCAAAACTCCTATTCCTGAATCACATGCTAAGGGACAGATACATTCAGAAGTCCCAGGATTTCTCCCTCTCAAATGACACATGGAATGACAAAAGCATGTCAAATGTACCCCTTAAAGAGGCAGGACTTCCCAGCTCCCACTAGTTATGAAAGAGAGAATGTCAGATGGGCATGTTCTCTTACCTTGCTTCCAGTATCTCAAAATCTTTTTACGTTGCCCATCCTTCAGCTGGTAGTCATAACCCCACCCACCTCAATTCCTCACCTTTCCAATCCTTCCCCCTCTTCACAAGCATTTGTAAATGCAACATATTTCATCCATAGGAGTAAGTGCAGAGCCATATGAGTTCTCTGCGTAATTCAGAAAACATTCCTACAAAATAAAACCTCACTTTGACAGACATATTTTAGAGACATATTAACTTAATTTTTCCTCCAACTTCTAACAAAGGGTGGAGCTAAGCTGAACTGACACTGGGTATCCTGCCTGTTACAGATCAAGCCCTAGGGGTAATCCATGCCCGTTAAACTACCCACCTCGTGCAAAAGCCAGCCGTCTGAAAGGCTGTTTGGCTGCTCAGCGCAGACATGTATTGTTTACCCTATTCGACTGTGTTCTGTGGAGCCAAACTTCTTGGAACACCACTTAAATATTGCCTGCCCCAAGGGAGCTCTGGTTTGCTCTCCACAAGGAATAGAACTGGCAGAATCCTCCATTAAAAATCTGTCTGGGAAAGAGTTAATATCTCACTAACACAGAGTTTCCAACCTAAGATCATTTAAGGAAGAGCATGGATCCGAAAACAATCCAGCTTCACAGAGAGAGGCTTTCAATTTTCACTCCGAAGGCTCTGGTATTCTGCCCTAATACCAAAACCATTGTTCTGTTTCTCATCAAAACCAGCAAAACTAGATTTACCACACATTGTATTGATCTAGATGGTCTCAATTTTAAGATGATTGCAAAGTTTTTTGCATTCAAGTGCAATTCTGACCATTAAAGACCAGGTATCCTCAGTTGGCGTGGTCTGAGTACAGGCAGGATGCTCTCACCATTTGTCAGGCTTTGAATGTCATACTCATTTCCCAGATGCTTTGGGCACTGGGAGGGCACTTCTGTGCCAAAGACTTAGCAGGAATTGTATTCTGTTGTTTAGCTGGCTGGCTGATTTGCTTATTACTTCTCCCTTCAGATGGTTGTTTCTGATTTAAACTGTATGTAGCCACTTTTTCAACCACCTTCAGGTTCTTCCTCAAAACTAACCACTCCATAATGCAAACAAAACTTGCCATTTATACAATGGTACAAATGTAAACCAGAACCGATAACAATATTCAGAATACCTCAAGCTATAAATAGCAAATTAAAGTTTTCCTGTTTTTATGTGAAGGCACCTCAACTAAAATATATAAAATGCAAACTGAGTCACTCATCCTAATGAATCCACGCCACTAGAGATATTAGGTCCTGAGAGCTGTGAATTTTTTTATAGGACTTTATTTTATAAAAACATAAACCCAATATGTACATTAATATTGTAGAGCAAATTGCAAGAATTGGAACTGTGATATGTCTGAATTAATTTCAAAAAGATTTCAAGTTTAAGCATTGTGAAGGTTTTAAGATGGCCAAAATTTGAAAAGAGCTGAAAGTCTTGTAATTTGGCTATACCTTCTAGGTTGTAGCATAAAATATTGAATTTCAAGTTACTGTTGTGGGATGTCAAAAATCCCACCTGCATGATCTAAGACTGAACCCTGTGCACTAGATCCTGCACAGGAGCATTGTCAGGGTTCCATTCTTAGTGACTTACAAGAATCAGAAGACGGGAGATTGAAAGGCTCCTCAAAGGCACAAGAAAAGGGGATATAGTCGAGATAAAGAAAGGGAATCCTAATTGACTGTCCTTCCTGAAATCGATGGTAATTTCACAATGTACTTGACTGGGACATAAATTCACCCATGGTCTATATATGGCATCCAGAAACTGAACTTTGATGCCTTGAGGTCTTGCCTTCCTTTTGATTGCAGAGGGTCAAGTCAGGTGATGTCTCATTTCTAACTACTTTTGCTGAAGAGTGGAAGTTCTGCTTCTCACCTCGATTTGTTAGACTTCTCTCTCTTCTTTTCAAATGTCAATTATCTTCCACCATCTCAGAAACAAACTAGCAGGTATTTAAAATATTTGCCAACAGAAATACCTTAATAAAGAAGTTACATAAAAGCACAAGCTCAAGCACTGCCTAATCAGTTTGAATTAAGCACATCAGGTTTTGTTCACTCAACTGGAAAACTAACATTTGCTCAGCTTGGCAACTCTGTGTTTACTGGTGTCTGAACGTAATGTACAGACCTCTCCAGCACAGTGTTTGTTCAGTACCTGTGCAAGCATCCACTGCTTGGTTAGATTAAGCTGACGAACTTCCAAAGGTATTTGGCATTCCCAAAGAAAATGTTTAAAAAACCCCCATCTTTAATGCTTGGAAGGATCCTGTTTTCTTCTGTTTCAGATTCTCAGCTGTGGAAATTGGTACACTTCTATTGTCAGTGAGGTTTTGACCCAGTCTCATTTTTTCTTTAATGCGTGCCATTTAAGATGAACAATTCAATTAATAAAAGTTGCACTTATTTTACCAGAAACTCAATAGCTGTGGGCAAGACTATCCTACTCACAAAGGAAACTCAGGCAAGCTTTATGTTAGCCTGCTTGGGAGGCAGTCCTGCTGGGGAAGTACAAATCTTGACAGGCTATATATCCTGGATAAATTGAAAGTTATGTCATGCAGGCTAGCAAAGCATTGCTTTTTCTTTCATTTAGAGTATATCTGAAGAAGGCTAGCTTGTTTCAGGAGCATGAGAGAAGGCATTTTAATACGCACAACAGCAAAGTTTTCATTTCCAGAGACAACCTTGGTTGTTTCTCACAAAGCTTTCCATGAACAGTCTGCAAATGGTTTTGACCTATTATTCATAAACCCACATTATCACTTACCTGTTTGCCAGTAAACAAAATTATGTTTGCAGTGTTTCTTTATATCTCAACCTATTTGTCCTTTCACCCTTTTAGGAAGGCAAATAAGAATCTAATTCTTTTTTTTTCCTCTTCTTAATAAAATTGGTGTTTCTTCCTTAAATCATCTCAGTGTTTTCAGCATGCTCTGTTTGGTCTTTGACTGATAATATATCTTGGATCATATATTACATTATATCTTAAACCTCTTCCTTCTCTTTTCTCTGCATCTTACACAACTTCAATTTTTCTGGTATTTTTCTTGGCTCTGGTACTCTTACTTCCTTCTTCCATCACTGATAATGCGAAATTTTTCCTACCTGTTGTCTCACATATTTGTTCTTGGCATTAGCAAGAACTTCTCACTTTGATATCATTGTTTCCATCTCTAAATTTCTCTCCTAGAGCTGCCAACTGGCTATTATTTCCTTAGCAAGCAGCACAGCTACTAGATCTACCACACAAATACAAGATGATGTACGTACGCAGAGCAGACATTGTTCTTGGGTGACCAAGCTGAATTTCTGCAGTGGCAACTCTATCCTCCCACATTCTCTGTCTTCTTTCATTTAGCATCATTTTCTCACTCTGCATTTGATGGATTCTGATTTCATAGTCTCCTTACCAGTCTTTTGCTGCCACGTCTCCAACAGTTCTGCTGCTCACAAGTCTCTGACTCTCCTCATTCTTTCTGGTTTTTTTTTTCATACAGGTTTCTAGATCCATTCTCAGTGTTTGATAGCTTTAACCTTTTTTTTTGCTGGATTTCCTTCCATCCATCCATCCATCCATCCATCCATCCATCCATCCTCCCCATTGTCAATTTTTGCTCATGCTTTACCAGCAACAGCTTGAGGATGGCAGGTTCCCTTGGTTTTCTCAGCAGCCCTCTGTTCTCTCCATACAGAGACAGAAAAGGAGATGAGACTGACTGTGTTGTATAAGGCAGGATGAGAATACGTTCCAGCCAAAACCGGACAGTTGTGCTTAAGAAGCTGCCTCTCAACCTTTTTTTAGGGTCATTTAAACTACAAGGCAGAAATCACAGAAATATATGGTACTGACATTTTTTCTTCTGTATATTGTTTAATTTGTCATAAGATCCAAATGATACTGTCTTATGCTGTAAAATAAGCTGAAACTTTAATGGAAAATACTGGGCATAATGCTAGCTGTGATAATAGAAACTGAATATAATAACTGCAATAAACGGAGTATGACCACAGAATTGCAACAAAGCAGATAAGGAATATAGGAACTGATTTGTATTATAGTCTCTAGACACACGGCATCAAACTTGTGATGCTCATTATTTTCATGCAGATAATTTGTAATCGAACAGTACCACGTATCTGTGAAAGTGAAAGTGGTACTCAAGAAAAAGGTAAATATTGCCACCTACTCTCAATGGAGAACTGCTCACAGACAGAGCAGCTGAAGCTTCCCAAAGTCACACAGGCTATGTCTACATTAGCAAGCAATACAAGAAGATCTGTAGATGAAAGCAGTTGGTTCTGAGACTCCTACATCTCAGCTGTCTGCTTTTCAGGGGATTTTATGCCAGACTAGGTTGATTTTGGTCACCTAGAATGAAAGCCGTCATGAATATGGTTTGAAGCTGCCTGAAGGCCCAGTTCTTGGTGCTGGTGTCTCTTAGGGGCTGCTGTGCATTGCTGGAGTGAAATTTCTAATTTAATTTCCACTGAATAGAGCTTTGTTCTTATGCACCAAAACTGCTAACTGAACTAATATCTAAGAAATTTTAATGTCTAACAAATTATACTCTACCTTGAGCAATGGAGCTTTGATATAAATTGTGGTCAGATACAACTAGCTTAAAATAAAATGTCCATCTTTCAAGCTCAGTATCTAGACCCTCAAACAAGCACATCTGGCACAAAATATTAAAAGAACCATTTGCAATTCTGAAAACTATACAGAAATGCTGGGTTTTTTTCATTTTTAAAGATTGGTGCAAATCAGCCGGCTGTGCATCTGAGAGGTTTCTAAAGTGTCTAAAACTTATTTCACTTTAATGACCCACAGAAAAACAGGGGAGGTAGTAATGCTAGTTAGCATTTGGTTAACTCCTCATCCCTTAGCTCTGATGTTGTTTGTCTTTCACATGCTCCAAAGTCTTCTCTTTCTGAGTAGCGTGTAACATTTATCCTCATTCATTCACAGATGATAGTCCACTTTGAGACACATGAAGCAATTTCTATATGAACACAGAAAAAGTCAAAGTGACACTTAACAGCAACAGCTCCACTTACACAGCCCCTGCGGAAACAAAGTTCAGTTGGAAGCAGTGTGGAAAAGGCAATGCAATCATCATGGTATTTTAAATTACTCACAATATTGTGTAACCCAATTCGGTTACACTGTATTGGAAAAGAAATGTTTTTATAAGGCACTATTTCAGCCAAAGGTGGATAAGAAAGGTTTTATGCAAGATAAAGATCATAACTGGAACTATCAGTGATTCTCTGCTTTTGTGTTTTTGAACCAGCATAAATTGTATTCCTCCTCGCAGCTTTTTTTTTTTTTTTTGCCAGGATATGTGCCAATGGAAAGTCTGATCAACTTTAAAAAAAACAAATAGCTTTGTGTGGCTGTTAGTGATATTCACTGGCCAATTTTTAAGAAAGGTTTGTGAAATTTTGGGAGCCGAAAGGTAATCATTATTTTTTAAAAGTTCTAATTAAGATGTCAGACTGGGCAGTGGAATGTATTTAGAATCCCATGTAATTTGATTGTGTTGGCCTATTTAGAAAAATTGCTTTGGAAAGACAAATAAACCAGCTACTTAAAATGTCCAAGAGGCCCAGGCTTCGTTCCAGTGTTTCAAGCAATGACTGAAGCAACAGCCTTTTGTAACTAACAGCCAATCCAAGGATAGACATCCAAGTGTCAAAGTCTGATACAAAGAATGATACAAGCGCCTGGATCACCGTCACTAATAGAATAAACAGTACACAGTGTTATTTAAGCACAAATGCTCAGCTTTTTTTCCCCTTTGAACTGCAGACCTTTGGAGACTAGCATTAAAGGAAATGAACACCCAAAGTTCGAAACATCTGAAGCTGAGACAGCGTCCTACATAAGCCCCTGGGATTATTTGGGTTTGTTTAGTTAGTGTCATTTCCGTTCAGTAGATGTACTAAATCTGTATGACAAACCCAGGATTTACAGCGTATTAATACTGTGCTGTCAGTAATCTGAGACTCTAAAATCCATAGTACTGTTCTTGAAAATTCAAAACAGAGTCTGACCCGTTAATATATATACACATATAGCCAGTTTATCAGTTTGCACCACAATGAACTTTACGCTCTCTTGCCTTTTCCTTTTATCAGCAGGGAGTGTCAAGAGTGGAAAGGGTTAGAAAAGCATGTTTGATTTCCAGAAGAAGTAGCTTGGTACTTTCTAGTCCTTGCATCCATCGTCGTAGGGTAAATTTAGGCATGGACAGCTCTCCCAAGAGGAGGCAGATGAGCTCCTTGGTAATCTGTCCCAATGGCACAATTTTGGTGCTCATAGAGCAGCTTTCCTTCCCTGATTGTTGATTTTACCTGCTGCTGCTATGCAAAGGGCAGCATTTAAGCGCTCGGCAGTGCTTTAGCTTCACTCGTGTTTTGGGATTTTTGTGCCGTTGATTCCAACCCGGTTTTTCTTGCACTGTGCATCTCATGTGACACAACCACAGCTCATTTTCAGGGGCTTAGAAGGGGAATTGTGAAGTTGCCAGAACAGATGAAACAAAACTTTCTCTTTGAGCTGGGGGCACAGCAAACACAGTAGGGCTCTGTGACGCTTTGGCATAGCAGCGGGGGCGTGCTGCCTCCCCAGGTCCCCTTCCTGTTCCCAGGCTGGACTGGGGATTATGCTCTGAACTCCCTCCAGGGGAGCGGGACACCCGACTACTGTCATGCCAGGCAGCACCAAGGAGAATAAGGAAGGTATTTGCTCCTACTTGGGCAGACCTTGGTCGTTCCCTTGATTTTTTTGTTTGTTTGGTTGGTTTTTTGTTGTTGCTGTTGTTAAGAGGGGGAGAGAACATTTTCCTAGCCGGAAGGTGAACAAAGCTTAGAAACAATTTTGCATGTCTTTGCAGCTAATGTACCTGCTCTAGCACTGCCTGGAGACTTTATCGGGAGGGATAACTTATACCCGGTTTCCGTCCCCCTCATTTGCATCTGATTTTCCAGAGCTTAATGAAACAAAGTTATATTGAAATTTAACCAACTGTTCTTCTCCGCATTTCTTCGCAGATAACAGAGAGAATAAGGCAATAGGATCTGAGAAAGTTATTACAGCCATTAATTTTATGCTGGTACCTGAAGTACTAAATCAACCCAACTTCCAATTCATTAATCAGGTTTAAAGCAACAGGAACAGAGTGTTATGGCACAAAACCAGAATAATCCCAAAGCCTTGGGGAACTGCAGTTCACATGACAGGCATGTATAGGAGCTCCCAGCCAGGGCAGCAGGCAAATTATGTGAAACATTAGATACAGGGTAGGCCCTGGCATGCTCAACTTCCCCAGCGTGTTATTTTATATAATTAAAACTAAAGTCTTCAGATTTCGTTTCTTTCCTTAAATAGCGAAGAAGATTGGGAGCAGGACTGATGCTTCCTGACAGCTGTAACCAGTCACAGACTCCTGCCTTTTGAAGTATTTTTTTCCTTCCGTGACTTGTGCATTTTCTTTGAAGGCTTTCCCGTGTTGATTTACTCCCAATTCCCCTAACTGATATCTAATTCTCCTCTCTGCTTGCCATGGCTGTGCCCCCCAATTGCTCACTTACATGGACTTAAAATTAGCAATGCAAAATCTACAGAGGTAATTCAAGCCTCTTGCCAGTTCTCTTTAAAAAATTCAAATTTGGACAGTAGAAAGATATCTTACATTTTCTGCTGAAAAAAAGTGCTGCTGCACTCTTTCTTTCTGCTTAGCCTACTAACAAAGGCAACTTGTTAGACTGCTAATGTCATTTTTAGTACAGATAAAGAACTTTACCCATAAATACCTTAAGTAGATTACTGCAGAGTCTTACAGTTAAAGCAAGGAGACTTGGGACTAGGACTCTTCCCAGTTTAGCCACAAGCTTGCAGCTTTACTTTGGCCAAGGCACTTTACATACCTGGAAATTAAGATGAAAGTTAAAAGTAGGTATCATCACTCCTTACCTACCATGAGAAACAAGAGGGCAGATTCAATTACAGGTTTGGCATGTAGGAAGAAAAGCTACAGAAACCGCATGAATAGTAAAACATTTTGCAGAAGTACCAGCTCACTGAGGTTACTCCCTACGCAAGGGGACAATTTTTACAAAATTATGCTCGGGCATAATACTGATTATTTTATTTATCAACCATCTTCATTTCATCCACAGTATTTGGCATGTAGCATTAAAAATATAATAAATAATAATTAAAACTTCATCAAATACACAATAGGGAAGACAAGCAAACACTAAACAGAGTAATGGAGCATTGAAAAGTAGTCTTTTACATCTCATCCCCCGTATAGCTTCCAGCACCCTGCTGAGACATTGTTTCGGTACTGAAACAGATGGAAGAACAACCCCTCTTGAGTCACCCACATCAGTCCTTCTGGCACCACGGAGGATACTGCTGTCAGCACTGACTTTAGAGAAGAGCAGCCCCTCCCTGCAATACCCTCTCTACTGCCTGTAGCATCGACACCGCGAGCACCAGGCCAAGACTCCAGTGGTCATAGGAATTGTTAAGAAAAACCACTCCTATATTCCGCAAAACAATGGACTTCCCCCAGAACTGCTAAGTTTGAAAAAACTCGGACTCTCCATGATCAGACAAGGATGAAAACACTTCCAGATATGCGAGCTGATTTAAGAGTCCGGTTGTGTGCAGCAGCGGCTGGTATTCTGCAGATTAAATTTTGTGTACGCTTGAACAAAACTGTGGGCGTATTGTAGGTTTGCCTGCACGCTGTAGTATCTCAAAAAGGGTAATTCCCCCCCCCCCGTTACAGCAGCCTGCTGAGATCCAACAAAGATTGCATGGGCTTTGAATTCCAGTATAAGACAACAATCCAATATGAAACAGCAATCTTCTACTGTTCGATAAAACGACGTAGCTGCAGTTACGTACCTGATCAGTCTAGGCTACTTGAGGGAGCAGGGAACATCATTCCTCCCAGACTTCATTCAGAAACTCCACTTTGAATAAAGCAGTTTTGCTAGGCCCCAGGTTTCTTATGTCCATTCATTCCCTTTGGGCATCTAAATGAGCTGGTCTCATTTATTTTAGTAGCTGATCTTATCTGTTCTGTACCAAGGGCAAGTCATGCCTGACAAATTTGGTGGCCTTCTACGAAGGGATTACAGCGGCAGTGGACAAGGGGAGATCTGCTGATGTCATCTACGTGGACTTGTGCAAAGCGTTTGACACTGTCCCACACGATATCCTGTTGTCTAAATTGAAGAGACATGGATTCCATAAATGGACCACTCGGTGGATAAAGAACTGGCTGCATGGTCGCACTCAAAGAGTTGCGGTCAACGGCTCGGTGTCCAAGTGGAGAGCAGTGACGAGTGGTGTTCCTCAGGGGTCGGTACTGGACCCTGACTGTTCAACATCTTTGTCAGCGACATGGACAGTGGGGTAGAGTGCACCCTCAGCAAGTTTGCTGATGATACCAAGCTGTTTGGCGAGGCAGACACGCTGGAGGGGAGGGATGCCATCCAGAGGGACTTGGACAGGCTGGAGAGGTGGGCCCATGCCAACCTCATGCAGTTCAACAAGGCCAAGTGCAAGGTCCTACATCTGGGTCAGGGCAATCCCAAGCACAAATACAGGCTCGGCGGAGAATGGCTGGAGAGCAGCCCTGTGGAGAAGGACCTGGGGGTGATGATTGATGAGAAGCTCGACATGAGCCAGCAATGTGCGATCGCAGCCCAGAAGGCCAACCGTATCCTGGGCTGCATCAAAAGAAGTGTGGCCAGCAGGTCAAGGGAGGTGATTCTGCCCCTCTACTCCACTCTGTGAGACCCCACCTGGAGTACTGCGTCCAGCTCTGGAGGCCCCAACTAAGAAGGACATGGACCTGCTGGAGCGTGTCCAGAGGAGAGCCACGAGGATGATCAGAGGGCTGGAGCACTTCTCCTATGAGGAGAGGCTGAGAGAGTTGGGGCTGTTCAGCCTGGAGAAGAGAAGGCTCCGGGGAGATCTTATTGCGGCCTTCCAGTACCTAAAGGGGGCCTACAGGAGAGCTGGGGAAGGACTTTTTACACGGGCATGTAGTGATAGGACGAGGGGGAATGGCTTTAAGCTGGAAGAGGGCAGGTTTAGATTAAACATTAGGAAGAAGTTTTTCACTTTAAGGGTGGTGAGGCACTGGAACAGGTTGCCCAGAGAGGCTGTTGAGGCCCCGTCCCTGGAGGTGTTCAAGGCCAGGCTGGACGTGGCCTTGGGCAACCTGGTCTAGTGAGAGGTGTCCCTGCCTATGGCAGGGGGGTTGGAACTCGATGATCTTCAAGGTCCCTTCCAACCTAAACCATTTTATGATTCTATGATTCTATGTTCAGCAGAATAGCCCTGGTTCCTCAGAAAAAAAGGTGTCCTCTTGAGATGAGGGTGTGTCTAAGGGACAGATCCTCCATCAGAGGTCATGGGATCTCTGTTTCCCACGTTGGCTTCTAAGTGCCACAGAATAAAGCCAGAAGGGTTTATTCTGTGGCACTGGAAGAGCGTTACCTCTCTCCAGTAACTAACAACTCCAATAAATCTTTCTTCCTTGTTAAAAAATTCCCATCCAGATGGGATCTTTGCTACTGAAGCACTTGCAACATATCAGGCAGCCACAGCAGGGACTGACCAGGAAAGAAACAACTTGAATCTTTAATTTTCTTCATTCATTTTAAAAGAGCACATTTTATGATAAAAGAAAGGTCTTCAAGAGACAAATTCTCTTTTGTTATAGCAAGAATTAGGTCACTTGAATTAGAAAGTTGCAGGAGGCATATTCAAAAGGGTGACTACACCCACACTGCATGGTTAAGTAGTAGAACTCTTTGCTGAAGGATCTTATGGATGCTAGAAGCTCATACAGTTTCAAAAAGTGTCAGCACGAATTCATGGAAGCAAAAAGAAACCTTGAGGCTGTTATTAAATAAAAGACTATCACCTCAGATTCAGGAACTCCATGAAACAAAAATTGTTAGATGCTAGGAAAATACCCTTAAAAAACATGATATATTTGTGAAGTTCTCAATACAGTTCCTTGATATCTGGAGACAGGATTCTAGATTAGATGAAACTTTTGTGTGAAATGGTACCACTGTTCTTGGGGTTTATGTTCCCAAAATGCCTTACTTTGCATTCAGGTACTTTTTCTCTATAACAGAGCATTTGAACCTTGCGTAGTTTGCTCTGAGCTCAGTTCTTGCCAATAAATTTATGATGAAAGTTGGCTAAATTGGGCGTTACTACCAGCCAGTGCCAGGTGTAGCCATAGCATCAAGATACTTCAAGCTGGCAATGATGAACATGTGGAATAGCTGGAACAGAGCAAGAAAGGTTTCCTATGTGAATCTAACCAGAAAGATCCCAAAGGAGCTGGAATATATAACTTTCTCTGGATTATCAAGATGCTTCCTTACCAGAGGGATTATGTGCATATTAAGTAATGGTGTGATATCAAGAAGAAAAAAAATCTCTAATCAACTTGTGACTAGTTAATTGCCTTCTGGTGGAAAAGGAGTAGCTGGCTCCTCCAAGGACAGAAGTTGGAGCTGAGAACAGGAGGCAGGAAGGAGAATTAGGGGACAGATTAGAATGGCTGGCAGAGAACAAACAGGAACAAGCAAATGAATGGAGATGAACGGGTGCCTGTAAATAATCCTGCCGAGCACAAGACTTGTGTACTGAGACCCTGAGGTAATGGGTAACAAGCAGTACAGCTCCAGGATCTGGCCTGGTCTGAAAAGAGACGGAATACCGAAAACGAAAGATCTTGAAGACATGGCGTGATGGGGCCTTGAGTCAACCAGGGATCATTGTAAACAATGAACCTAGAGCAAATTCCCCCTCCAAGACTACAAATATTTTAAGCAGGAAAAAAGAGGCGTTGTCAGAACACAAGTTAGAATAATTACCCTTTCTAAAAAAAGAAATCTTAAAATGTTTAAGTAAAACAGAGTAAGATTAAAAGCATCTCTAAACAAATTCCCTCCTGCCCACAAATGAGTCCTTTCTTCCAGGCTTGGTCTCAGACCAGCAACATGGTTTTCTGAGATGCAGCAAATGATGCGCAGTCCCTCCTAAGTCCCTAGGAATGTTTATTTCCATCACCTCTCAGGCTTGGCTGTGTGTCTGTTTCCTCCTTCTCTCTGCAATGTCCTATTTTCACCTCTTGCTGAGCTCTCCCTCTCTGTGCACCCCACCCCACATACTGAAAACTTCTCTGCCTGAGCACATTCAGTTACTCCTTGGGGAGAAGTCATCTTCCTGCCTTTCTCTAAAGGTTCCTGACCCCATCAGTCTCTTTTTAAAGAAACATGACGTATAAACTCAAACAAATAAAGCAAATGTGACCCATTGCATGGGGATTACAAGACAAAAGGATTTGGGAAATGGAAAGTTGCATGTGCCCTGAGGGTAAGATCAACAGATAAGATGACAAGAAAGCAACTCTCAGGAATTCTAAAAAAATGACCAAAAACCTGGCGATAAAAATCTAAAAAGTTACTCTCCTAACTTGATTTATGCCAGTAAATTTTATTATGTCTGTATGCAGTAGATGTCCTAAAAGATTGAGTTTATTCTATTTATACCACAAAATGGAGTTTACAATAAACTAAGAGAAATACACTGCTTTTTTAGACTGGGTAGATGTGGGGAGAATTTTTGGAATAATTTCTTAGCAAGGCCATAGTATAGGTTGTAATAGTATAGGGACTGTAAGGAAATCATAAGCAGCACTCATCTCTATTACTGTTCATGGTTTGCAGCAGTCCTATGCTAGATTCAGTGTTATATATATCATTGCCTGTTTGGAAGTTATCACAAAATTGACTATTAACTGGTTTGCACATTGCTGTAGACAGACTGTTTCAGAATTCTCAGCTCCTGAGATAAAATCCAAATTTTAAATTTTCAGCATTGCCTATTGTTCTTATTCCACAGTTCTCAGGAATCTTTCGTAGAACCCACTCTTGTACTCTGGTTTAGCTCGTATCTGAATTTGAGGCACCAGGAGGTACACAGGACCAGGCCAGGAGAACACCACTTTATAGTTCAGTGGGTTCCTGGCTTATAAAGCAACCTTAAGGTGAGGCCCACGTTACTGGACCTAGAGCCAGCTGGAGCTTCTATCTGAGGACACAAGAAGTTCATTTTCCTGAGACTACCACTAAAATTCCCATGAAACCAATTTGGCCCAGTCTTTATATCAACATACCTTCCTTACTCATTGAAAAAATCTTGTTTGAGCTGCAATGAGGTGCATAGCAAAGTGTATCAGAGATGATTGACTGGTCCTCACAGTCAGCCTGTCTTTCTGGGAGAAACATTGGTGCTTCCAGCAGTGGTTTTCAGCAGTGCCTTTTCCAGACAGTGTTTGCTTGCTTTTTCAGTTCTACCTAAGGATCACATATTCTTAAGGGGATGCAAAAGGAGACTAGAATAAACTTCTCGTTTTCACTTGTAAAGGAGCCAGTAGGGTATTTGTCTGCCATCATGAGAGCTCTATTGTCAGGGGAAGGCATCTCAAGCTGAAGTCTTCGTTAGCAGCTGTAGACTGGTACCGCTCCTTCAAAAGCAATGAATATGTGCCTCATTACTTTGGGACAGTATGCTAGGCCATAACATCATGCTACAGGCCACCAACACAAGATGTCCCAATTAATGCTGATCCCCATCCAAAATTTCCAGTAGTTCTGAAATATTGTTCTTCCATACCTGTTGATTCCTGGGAGAATTCTATAACCCATTCTTTAGGAAAGATGAGCTGAAACAAACAGATAAAAAATTTGCATACACATTTCATCTTTTAAAAGCTTTTTAAAGGCACCTGTAGCAAGTTTTCTTCTTTTTGTGGTATTTAATACAATGGGATCCTGGCTCCTAACTAAGCGGTTTAGTAATGCAAACCCCATATAATGGGATGTTCGTGGCATTTATTTTTTTTTAGTGCGGATTCCTAAGAATATTTATTATTCTTTTTGTAACTCTTCTTCTTATAAAGTTCCAGCAAAATTCCGTCACGTTGTCTCTGGAGTACCTGTGACTTTAACTAAGCACTGACCTTAAAAACATTTTAAAAGGTGATGTAACTGCTTTGCTTTCACCATGTGCATTGGAAGCTGCAGAGGGAAATAAGAAACACTGGAAATAAACACCACTAAAAAATTGACAAAAGCAAGGTAAATGTACAATATTTTAGAAGTTACAGTGTATATAGGGGACACCTATTTTTACTTCTTTAAAAAAATCTGGCAAAACCCAGTACCTTAGAGTTGAAACTGCTTTTTGTTCCACTGCAAAGTAAAAATACCAGCCAACATATATTACATAAAACAAAAAAAAAAACCCAACCAAAACAAACCAAAATGGATTTGTACTTAAAATTTGACCTTCAGAAGCACTGGGAAGATTTTGAAAATAAGTTTGTTTGGGTGGTGGTTTTTTTCCCCTCTCTTTAGAACCACTTGAAAAACGTATTCATACTCACCCATTACCAACTACAAATTCATCTTAGGGAAAATGGTGCAAGAAATCCAAGCAGTTCTGGAATTAACAAAGCCAGGTTTCCTATGGCTCTGCCTTACAGTGGAACTACAATACTCTGTGGCTGGTGTCACTGACAGAATTTTGGGTTTTTCAATAATGGTATGGTCTACACGACACCAGGCTTGCTGGTGTCAGACGGGATTCACCTTTCTCAAAGGGGAAGAGGGTCTTTGCTCATGAGCTCGCGGGGCTCACTGGCAGAGGTTTAAACTGGGCTTGAAGGGTGCAGGGGATAATATCAGGCTTGGCCGTGACAAGATCCGGGATGACATGCCAAGGTAAGAGGGATGGGGTGCTAGCGAGAGCCTGCAGCCTGTTGCTCTGAGACATGCTGGGTAGACTGCAGCACACTTGATGTCTCACAGAGATGAGCCAGGGCCTCCTGAGGTAATAGGAGCCAACAGGGACACACCAGTAAAATAATTCAAAGGAATTAAGGTGACACCTCTAAAAAGGTGACACAACTGACAGCCCAGCTGAAGTGCCTCTACACCAATGCACACAGCATGGGCAACAAATAGGAGGAGTTGGAAGCCACCATGCTGCTAGAAAGCTACAACCTAGTTGCCACTACGGAAACCTGGTGGGACGAATCCCATGACTGGAGTGTGGCTGTCAATGGCTACAGGCTGTCCAGAAGGGACAGGCGAGAAAGGAGGGGTGGAGGGGTTGCCCTCTACATCAAGTAATGGATAAGAGTGTGAAGAGCTGTCTCTGAAGAATAGCCATGAGCAGGCTGAAAGCTTATGGGTAAGAATTAGAGACAGAGGCAACAAAGGGAACCGTTGTGGTTGGTGTCTCCTACAGGCCATCCAATCAAGGGGAGCCTATGGGCAAAGCCTTCCTACTCCAGCTACAGGAGGCATCACACTCGCAGGCTCTCATCCTGCTGGGCGACTTTGACCACCCCAACATGTGCTGGAAAAGTAGTGTGGTGAGCTGTAGGCAATCCAGGAGACTCCTGGAGTGCATTGAAGATAACTTCTTAAACCAGGTAGTAGACAACCCTACCAGAGGGGATGCGTTACTGGACCTGTTGGCCACCAAGGCAAGTGAGCTAATCAGATGTGAAGACTGGAGGCAGCCTGGGCTGCAGCGATTATGCACTGGTGGAGTTGGCAGTCCTGAGGGATATGGGTCAGGTGAGGAGGAAAGTCAGGACCCTGAATTTTAGGAAAGTAAACGTCCAGCTCTTCAAGGAGCTAGTCAACAGGACCCCCTGGGAAACTGCTCTCAGGGACAAGGCAGCAGAACACAGCTGGCAGATCTTTAAGGATGCTTTCCTTAGAGCACAAGAGCTCTCAATCCCCAGGTGTAAGAAATCAGGAAAGGAAGGCAAGGGAGCAGCACAGCTGAGTCGAGACCTGATGGTCAAACTAAAGGACAAGAAGGAAATGCACAGGCAGTAAAAGCAAGGACAGGTGTCCTGGGAAGAGCATAGGGACATTGCTCAGTGGTGTAGAGAATGGGTCAGGAAGGCCAAAGCACAGCTGGAGCTGAACTTGGCAAGGGACACAAAGAATAATAAGAAGGACTTCCACAGGTATGTCAGCCAGAAAAGGGAGGTCAAAGAAAGTGTACCTCCCTGATGAACACGACTGGCAAACTGCTAACAATAGACAAGGAAGAAGGCTGAGGTAGTTGACAACTTTTTTGCCTCAGTTTTCACTGGCAACCTCTCTCCCCACGGCTCTCGAGTGGATGGAATGCATGGCAGGGACAGGCAGAGCAAAGTCCCTCCCACTGTAAAAGAAGATCAGGTTCGTGACCCCTGAGGAACATGAACATACAGAAGTCTGTGGGACCTGACAAGATGCATCCCCAAAGTCCTGAGGGAATTGGTTGATGTAGTTGTCAAGCCACTCTCCATGATATGTGAAAAGTCATGGCAGTCAGGTGAAGTCCCTGGTGACTGGAAAAGAGAAACCTTACACCCATTTCTAAAAAGGGTAGAAAGGAGGACCCTGGCAACCACTGACCTGGCAGTTTCACCTCTGTGCCTGGGAAGATCATGGAACAGATCCTCCTAGAAGCTATGCTAAGGCACATGGAGGACAGAGAGGTCATTCAAGACAGCCAGCATGGCTTCACCAAGGGGAAGTCCTGCCTGATCAACCTCGTGGCCTTTTATGACAGAGTGACTACATCAGTGGACAAGGGAAGAGCTACAGATGTCGTCTATCTGGACCTCTCTAAGGCCTTTGACATGGTCCCCCACAACATCCTACTCTCTAAATTGGAGAGATATGGATTTAATGGATGGACTTTTCGGTGGATAAGGAATTGGCTGAGGGTAGTGGTAATGGCTCAATGCCCAGATGCAGATCAGCGATGAGTGGTGTTCCTAAGGGGTCTGTATTAGGACCAATACTGTTTAATGTCTTCATTAACAACATGGAGAGTGGGATCAAGTGCACTCTCAGCAAATTTGCAGATGACACCCAGTGGAGTGGAACAGCTGACATGCCTGAGGGAGCCGATGCCATTCAGAGGGACCTGGACAAGCTTGAGAAGTGGGCCCATGTGAACCTCATGAGGTTCAACAAGGCCCAGTGCAAGGTCCTGCACCTGGGTCAGGGCAACCCTTGGTATCAATGCAGGCTGGGGGATGAAGGGATTGAGAGCAGCCCTGCTGAGAATGTCTTGGGGGTACTGGTGAATGAAAAACCAGACATAAGCCAAGAGTGTGTGCTTGCAGCCCAGAAGGCCAACCGTATCCTGGGCTGCATCAGAAGAAGCATGGCCAGTAGGTTGAGGGAGGTGATTCTGCCCTTCTATTCCGCTCTCGTGAGACCTCACCTGGAGTACTGCGTGCAGCTCTGTACAAGGAAAGACACGGACCTGTTGGAGCAGGTCTGAAGGAGGGCCACAAAAATGATCAGAGGGATGAAACACCTCTCAGGTGGAGAGAGTTGGTGTTGTTTAGCCCAGAGAAGAGAAGGCTCCAGGGAGACCTTATTGCAGCCTTTCAATACTTAAGGGGGGGCTTATAAGAAAGATGGGGACAGATTTTAGCAGGACCTGTTGTGATAGGACAAAGGGTAATGGTTTAAACTAAAGGAGGATTGATTCAGACTAGATATCAGGAAGAAATTTTTTACCATGAGGGTGGTGAAACACCAGCACAGGTTGCCTAGAGACGTAGTAGATGTCCCATCCCTGGAAACATTCAAGGCCAGGTTGGACAGGGCTCTGAGCAACCTGATCTAGTTGAAGATGTCCCTGCTCATTGCAGGGGATTTGGACTAGATGACCTTTAAGGGTCCCTTCCAACCTAAACCATTCAATGATTCTATGATTCTATGACTACCCTCAAGCTCTTTCTCCACATTGTTACTACTGTTAAGACCATATAATTTATTTATAAGCAATGTGATCAAAAAACACGGACCAACAGATACAATTATAGATTTTATCATAGATTGTGTATATTATATAGTTATATTACAATTATAGATTTATAACCACATCAATGGCCCTATGCTTCACAAGAAAGTTACATACCAATGTCAGGAATATAGAGCGTAGGACAGCTCTAAGTTCATATCACTCAGGTTCTCTGTTGCATTTCCCTGCCCTGATACTTTTGAACTAATCTATCCTTCCTCCCACAGGGAACAGCAGTGCAAAACACGAAGAAAGAATTCCACATCCCAGTGAAAGGCCAGAGGGTAGAAAAAGCGTATATAACAAATTAAATTGGAATTTGGCCAGAACTTCCAGGTTACATCATGGAAGCTGGCAAAAATTGTTGAGAAGTCCATCAAGAAAAGTGATGGCCAAAATACTTATGCCTTTTTTTTTTAAATAATCTCAGTTGAGAGCTATTACAATTTAATATGTTTTAGGCCAACCCACTCCTAAAACCCCAGAAAATGGGATTAGCAGTGGGCTAGCAGTAGCTGGAGCCAAAGATGTCTGTCTAATGTCTGTTACTAAATGTTCCTTTCAAACATCTTTTTTTTTTAATGCAAAAATGCATTCAAAATATATTTCTGTAAAATATCTGCTCTGACAAATATAAAACATTCACATTAAAATTTGTCCTTGATGCTGTTTCTGCTGCATTAGTGAGTACTCCTATTCACGTACTGCTTGTGTGTAGGAAAACTTGTAAGTTCATGATTTCTGCTGAGATAACTACAGGACACTGTCACGTATTAGCTGCTTTTTCAACCTTACTGACCTTAGTTTTACAGGTAAAATTAGAACCAACATACTGCATGGCAAGGTTTTGGTACTGGCGGGGCCTGCAGGGGTGGCTGTGAGAAGCTGCTAGAAGCTTCAATGCCCAAATGCCAATAGAGCCAATGCCAGCCGCCTCCAAGATGGACCCACTGGCCAAGGCCAAGCCCATTAGCGATGGTGGTAGGGCCTCTGGAATAACATATTTAAGAAGGGGGGAAAAACTGCTGTGCAACAACAGCCAGAAGAAAAGAGTGAGAATATGTGAAAAAAAACCCCAACTCTGCAGACACCAAGGTCTGAGAAGGGAAAAAGATGTTTGCCATAAAACAACTGCAGATTATAAAACTATGAGGAAAACACAGAAAACCTCTTAACTCCAAAAGGCAAGGGAATATGTAATTGAGGAGAACTGAATTAGTAAAATAATTACAGGCTTTCAATGAGTGATTTCTCAGGATATAAAGAAACTGCAGTTTGGCCATCTCGTCGTGAGAAACCAGAATAAGAAAACTTCTTTATACGGAACGATGCAACACATTATTTTATTTTTGGTTTTACTTTGTATTTTAAAATATAATGCAAGGCTTTGCTTTTCCATGAAATGCTTCCACAGAAATTTAGCTCTGTGGAACTTCCCAGCAGCAATGATTTCTGTTCCATTAAATACTGCAACGGCTCAATCTCTTTGCATGTTTAACTGCATCCTGTTCCGCTGAACTCTGGTTGTGTCTTTTATTTAAGGTAATAAAAGAACTTACCCTGGAATCCAGATGAAGCCACAGGGATAGACCCCACCACGTGGGTGGACATGGTGAACCCTGCCTGACTTGTGCCTATAACACAATCATGTGCATCTAAGGTAGCTGTCTGGTTATCCTTTTTACTAAGCGGAGAGCTAGTCAATATAGTTAGAGCAGTTTGCTGCGATTCTTTTGATCAAACCCTGGGTGTTTACTTTGGAGCAAGAAGAATGATGCCACAGATCCGAGGTTCTCTGTTGACTACAAAGGCAGGTTTATTTAGATGGAGGCATGTGTTCTGTCCAAATCCAAGTTCAGTCAAATGAACCTCATTCACACTCCGTAAGAGGTTAGAGGCACAACAGCCTTGTCCCATTCAAGGACACCTCTGGAAACACTCAGTGGTTCATGGCCAATGTAAAGACCCACCCCTATTGTAACACTAGAATATGTTGCCAGGTTTATTTTTTGGTCTGTAATGGTAAACAAATCTTTTACCTAAATAAGTGTTTTAAACACACACTTTTGAAGAAAACTACAGATTCTCGACGCAAAACTACCATCTTAGTCTTAAAACAAATTTTATAGTAGAAGAAAGAAAACAAAGAAAAAATTGGAGAGCATATTGTTGTTCTTAGAGGCAGGTTAAAAAGCAAAATCAGACAACACAAATCCATATCGCACTTCTATATTGCACACAAAACAAAGATCAATTACACAAAACAGGTCTTTACAAAAGTTTGGCAGTGTTAGGCAAATAAATACAGATGCTATGCACTGCTTGGAAAAATAATTTATTTTGTTAGCTTACAAAAATGACAATGTTTCATGTTACACTTTAAATTACGAGTACAGCTAGCAACTTTGATCCTGCAAAGGTACTAACTATCTCCTGAGATGCAGTAAACGCTTGCGACCTTGCTTTCAGGAATAGCTTGGAGCAAGTCCCAAGTCAGCAAAAAGTAATGAAGTTTGATATTTTTGTTACTGCCTCATTGGCTAACATTTTATATTCTGATTGCAGAAAGTAGGTACAAATGTTGACATTACATTAACATATGAACTTTCCAGGTAGAGCCTTAACCAAACTTAAACATACCTGCAGACTCTGTGTCAAGCTATCAGTTTGCAGCAACATGCTCACAGCACAATAGACAGCTTTCATACACTTTGCACTGTCATCACTTGACATGATCTCAGCACTTTGTATTCTGATTGGTACTTATGCTTTATACACGAGATTTGATTCTGGCTTCGTATTGGTATAAATCAGGCATAGGCATTCTGAAGTCAATGTGGCCACACAACAATAAAACTGGTGTGCTGGTGTGACATGTGAGTCAGACCTCAAGTGTGTAACTGAGCACCACAAACTTCACAGGTTGATGAGGACCTGTGCTTCAGAGTAACATGGCAACAAGCTTCTCCTTATACACCTCTACAATGCTTTGTACCTAAACCTTCAGGAGGTGTTCTGAAAATGCAAATTGTAGACTTAGTTTTACATGCATCCATGCAATTCACAGAAAGTAATAGTCAAGCAGAAGTTTGATTGGACTTGATGATCTTAAGGGTCTTTTCCAACATAAATGATTCTATGATTCTATATTTTTTTAAATTCATTACATAATTCTCAAGACACCTAAGTTGGTTTCCCCTTCCCAAAGATGCCAGAAAATGGAAAAACTGGAATGCAAACACCTTGGAAAGCTATCTTGGAACAAAAACATTATAGGACAAAAAAAAAAAAAAAATTGTTAGAGAATGTCTAGCAAATAGTCAAAACTGGTTTTATTTTGTCAGTCTTTTGTTAAAAAAAAAAAAGTAGAAGTCTATCAATAGTGTTGGTACTTAGATTTAAGGTATAATTCTGCATACACATATGAAAATCCCCAGTTTAGTCACTTAATGAATGACTAGATTTTGTTGAAAAACGGATATGAAACAAAACATTTAGAAGTGAGTGTGAAATACAGTGGATAAATCTTAACATATGAACCATCTCTCCTTTGAGAAGGTTTCATTCTTTTGAAAAAGCTGTAGTAATCCACATTAGAGTGGAACAAAGAGCTGCAATATTTCCAAATTTTGCAAATTTCATAAGCTTGTATTGATGCCATTTAGAAGTACAGCAGTTTTCATTATATAACTAAATTTGTTTTAGTCTTCTTGAAAAATAAAAGTACTTATACAAGAGCCCAAATGAACTCAAAATCCCATTTCTCAGATTTTGAAAAAATATCTAAAATAGAAAAATGAGACAGTGCTGAATTATTCCTAATGTTTATAGTTTGCTATGAAATTATTTTTATAAGATCATGGATTTTTCAGGAAGTATTTTTTGCTCACTAGACCAGTACATATTGCAGACTTGCAGAACTCCAAAATGTAATGAAATAGTAGGTTGAGAAAATATTTCTCCCTACTTTTCTCAAACTCAGCATGAAATCGTAACTCCACTGATATTAGACAAGGCCTCTGCTAGCTTTAGTGTAGTCAGGATTTCCAAGCACAAAAGATTAATTTTCTTTTTGACCAGTAAAGTTTTACAGTGTATGAACATGTTTATGCAGGTCTACGTCTATAAGAAAGATATGTAATTATGTGAACAGGACTATACATGACATCTACACACCTATTAAAAGTCTGAACACACCTTTACCTGTCAGAAATCAAGTTCGAAGGAAACAACAATAGTTCTGGTTACTCCAGCCATGTCAGCTTCAACATGCTGCCTTCTCCAGTGCATTTTACAGGAATGAAAAGTAGCAGCATGTTTATACGTACACACAGAATCAAACTCATGAGAAAGGATAAAGAAGATGAAAATTTAACAAAGAAAAGACAGATACACATTTTTTCACACAGATGTCCCTAATACCCTGCTGCGAGTTGAGCTTACATGGCAACGTGGTCAGGAAGCCTTTTATATTAAACCAGGAGCTGGACTCCTTGTTTAACTACTGACAAAGGTCTTTCAAGGACTTTATGCCAGGAAATAATATGCCTATCTCCGTTATATTAACAGGTACAACACGGTTTAGAAGTATTAAATTGACCTTTCTGACTTCACACCAGTACAGAGACATCCTGCATCCATGTAATTCATTGAAATTCTGCAGATTTCTTTAAGGTCACTTTACAGTGTACTGCAGTGGCAATAGACAACCGGGAAATGTGATGTCATATGTTCAGTGTCACATGTACAAGACGCCTGGGCAATCTTAGTTTTAGAATTTCCCAACCTAAATGCTAGATCACAAGACTAATATTGTTCTGGTTTTAGAATACGAAATGTAAAAAACACTGTGTGTTACTCAAATTAAATGAAAACAAAAGATCTGGAGGCAAATGACTCATGCATCAACTAACTTAATTAGGAGTGCGTGTAATGAGGTATCAGAATTACTTGCTTTTTTAGTTATCCCCAAATTAAATGGAAACTGGCAGCATAAAATGACAAAACGTTCCAGAACTCAAAAGTGACTAACATATTTTTTTCTCACACTCTCCAAGGACAGAAAAAATGAAAAAAAAATCATCATTTGCTATTAACCACATGTGGAAATTTCAGCTTCAAAAGTGATTCATCTTCAAAACCACAGTAATACACTGAATGGGCACTCTTACCTACAGTCTAAATGTTTATCTATTTGTCACTTTCTTCTGGTAGTGTAATACTGAGGCTGAAATTTGAGCATCTGATCTATTTGTTAAAATACAATGACTAGCCAGCACTCCATACGTAGCACATCAGCTATTGCCAATGGAATTATTTCAAGTCTGAGATTCAGTGCACAGTGCACATAACAGAATTTCCCAAAGTATGGGCATGATTAAGTCTAAATCAAAGCAAGCAAGTCTCTCACAATAAGAGATGACATGAAGTGGGATTGATGTCTGTTGATTAATATATTCAAGGGCTTCAAAGATAGTCTATAGAAGGCTGTCACTCTAGTGAAGTTTAAGAAATTACTTGCATTCTGGAAAAATGAAGTGTTTTGTGACTTTGATACTTGATTTTTCCATTTTCACAGAGATTTTCTTTATCTACCAAATACGAATAATTTGTTCCACTTATTTTAAACTTTGTTGATTAGTCTTTTGTTAATTTATAGACCTCTAATCAATCAACAGACAACATGCTAACAGATTCACACTGCATGGCTGGTGAGCCTCACCGTTGATGTAGCTCACACTGACTACGGTTTCTGCGCTCTCTAGCTTTATGACTGCACTGGAGACAGTGAAGACAAAACAAACAACTCCATGGTTTCTGATGGACTTCTTGACATTCCATTAGTCAAAACATCTAACCAAAATTCTGCCAGCTACATGATGTCTTCATGGTTGCAGCTGTTCGGATGAGATTGTGTTGTCAGTGCTGCACCCAGCAGTGAAAACCTCATTAAAAATGGTGCACTCATTGAGCTCTGTACGCAAAATAGCTTATGCCACAGATGCAAACTGTTCTTTTGGCCAGCAGTAAAACACAGCTCATCTTCATCATTTTCCACACTAAGTACAAAACTGGGTCACTGGTGGTTTTTGTGAAGAGCCCAATGCCAGAACATAAATTGGGCTGGCTTCGTTGTTCAATGCTTGTTTAACAATGAGTGACACCGAAATCCGCATTTGCAGAATGATACTGTGTGATTGGTTGGACTTGATGATCTTAAAGTTCTTTTCCAACCCAAACCATTCTATGACCATCTTTAGCAAATTTCGGCGTTGCTTCTCAGAAATATTTTAGATGTCATCAACTGTTTCTACTGAGGACAATTTGCTATTGACGCACTGAAGAAACATACTTTGTGATACGAGTTTTTTTTTTAAGTTCTGGACTAAGCACTTAGGCAGATATCCTAAATTAGTTGTAGCCTCTTTTTCTGCCTGGAACCAATAATATTTCAGCATTATTGCAGCAAAGTCTATCCTTTACTATTTTCCTCTGCAAACTGATAGTAGAAAGAATGGTAGCATTTAGAAAGTCTAGAAAAATGTAGTAAGACACATTTACTTTTCCCTGTGGGATAATCTTTAAAATTAGGCAGCTTCTGATCTGATGTTAGTCAGTTTACCAAGTAGCTTTTATTTTAGTAAACAAATAAGAGTGGCAGAATTCATATGAAAAGAGATTACGTTATAAGAAACAACCGCCTTCAAAATTAATGTCATTCCCTGGGCCTATCAACTACCAAAATTATTGACATGGGGTAAGTGAAGAAATGATGGTATGCCTTCTGACATACTAATGATGGCAGATGAGAAAAGCAGTCTAAGATCAAAGCAACTCTGGTCTCAAGACAAATGAAAATAACAGACAACTCAAGAACAATTGCTGTACTTATTCAAGCAAAACACCTATTGAGGAGCCATGTCCCTAAATAAAGAGAGCAGAATTATCCTAAAAGAGATATCTTTATGCAGTTCTTCTATTTAAATGTAATACTTTAATGAAAACATGTTAACAATCGGGTTCCAAAAATGTTTAGTTCCAAATAGCACCCAGTAGGTACTACTAGGTAAATAAAATTACTAGAAATTTAAAAATATCATCACTGCATATTTTCTCAAGGCTCATGATAGTACAGATTCTGCCACTGTTAAGGCAAAAGAAAACAAAATCTTACTGTTACAGCCTGAGAAGTGGCAGATGTGCAACTTTAGTTTTAGAAACTTGAGACCTATTGTTGTTAGCACAAATGATAAATGCTGGATGTTGCTGTATTTTAACCACAGCAATCTCTTTCATTTTTGTTGTCAACATTCCCAGTGGCATTACTTTACAGTTTTTTGAAAGACTGAGGTTATCAGAGTCCGCTCTGCTGTACTTCTGTATATAGCACTAAAATGTTCTTCAGACTTAAAATCTAATTTAGTTCTTTACATAGAAAAGCAAAACAGTTCATACTCACAACAGCCTAGACATGCTTACAGTAAAGAGTTGAGATGAGTTGTGCTAGAGTGGAAAGTATTTTCGTAGTAAAAAAAATAAATATCTAAGATGGACTCTTATTTAGGGCTCACTTTTATTTAGATGTAAATACTAGCTCTAAAGCAGTTTTTAAATTAAGTCACCAAGAATAAAAGCGTTCTGAAATTTTAATCATGAGCTGCTTTCCATTCTTTCTACTACTAGTTTTCCTCTACATCTGCTTCTAAATTCTACAATCAGATCAAAAACACAGGAATTTGTGTGATGTCCTCCTAAACATCCATTTTTGACAAGGCTGCATCCCTAGATATTGACCTGCAGCTCACATTAACTTCAGCGTCAATTACTTCTGCGAGGTGAAGACAGGGCTTAGAGAGAGACAAATATATTACCAACACACTTTGAACATGAAGAGTTTAACACAGCCATGGTAAAATTCAACTGTAATAAGCAGTTCCACATGAATTTATGAATAAATTCTTCTGTGTGTTGCAGATATGAGAACGTACTCAGTTTTCATACTACTAATTTTTAGCCATAAAAATGGTGTCAGTATTACAAAAATACCTACTTGTTTACTTTCAGGGTAATAGTGGCATTTTCATTCATGAAAAATCCATTCAGTGCTCCATTCAGTTCTACACAGTGCAGAGACTATGCCTCGTAAGGCAGAGATGAACTGATATGCAGATTCCTTAGCTCAAAAGTGAATTTTAGAATAGTATTTTCTTTTTTCTAGGGAATTTTAATGTATCTTGTTTATTTACTTTGGTGGGATAGCTAGTAAAAATGTGGCTGTGGTTTGAATATCCAAGGAGTACTTTCACCATCACCAAAGACTGGCTTCCATCAAAAATTTGAGAAGAAAATGTAAGAAAATTGCTTTGTTTTACACTGTAACATTTTATTTTTTGTCCTGGACTAAGTTTTATTTTTATTTTGATGTTTCTTCTTAGGTTGACATAATTACATAATAAAAATAAATTATTCTGAATACTTAGTAAATACCATCTCAAAAGTAATTACAAATAAGTACTCTTAAGTCGCTGTAAAACATTAAGGAACTGAAGGGCATAAAATTTAAAGGTTATTCAAGGGCCAGTTATTTGATGCTGAAATAAAGGGCCAGTGCATTTCTGAAAGCACAATATTGGACCACTCTATTTCACGACAGCATTTAAAAACCACAGATGCCTAATATTAGCTAGTTAAATCTGTATGTACTTAGTACATGCATACAAAGTTGCCTGATTTACCAAATGCTGAACAGAACAAAGAAACAAACCACCATTTTTAGGTGTGATACCACATTTTCTGATTACTGAAAACTACTGCTTTGGGCAAGAATCAAGGAACAGGTCATTAAAGGGTTAAAGTATTAAAAAAATCTGATTACCAGAAGAGACAGCAATTTTAAAAATCTGAAATATACAAATTGTTTTATTAAAAATTTATCTGTTTTTCTACTTTAAAAACTGAAACTGGTCAAAGGACTATTATTTTAGGCCAATATGGAAAAAATATTATTTCTTAAACCACAAAGGGACAGTTTCACATAATGTCATGAACGGAACTTTAGCCTTTAGTAAAAAGGAAACAAAATTCATTTTGTAATATGAACCTCTATCAAAGGTGGAAGAGAGACAAATATTACATGCTATCTGGACTGCCATTCCAAGAGGGCAAATTTAAGAAAGAATGTCCTGGCTTTGGAGTTTGTGAGCCTACTCATTAAAAATTCCTCTTTTTTTTTTGTGGTTTGACTTCTTCCCTTCTGTTCCCCCAGCCCTTTTAGAAATTTTTGAAAAAGGATATAAAACTGCTGAAAACCCAGTCACACAGCCAAAGGCAAATATTCTAAGCACTGAGCATATTTAAAGTCTTAAAGCCAAAATTATTCGCCTAGTAGACATTTCTGTCCTGCATAGTACAAAAATCGATTCAATACTTGATGTAATAATGAGGGAGTTCAGACTGCTTACCCTTAGTTTTCTAACACTACAAAGCAGTAGTGATGCAGTTTTAAGGAAAAATACTTCAGATTTCTGAGCTACAAGTGAGGAAAAAATGTATAAATACATAAAATGGTAAGAGCAATCAATATCTGGATTTTTACAAATTCCTTAGGAAAACGAGAGTACATTATTTTTCTGTGTATTACTTCTCAACCGAGACTCTTAAAGCCTCATTCATTTACCAACAGGCGCTTTCCATCAAAAATCATTTCAACTTCAGTAAAGTGGGTTGGGCATACATTTATCCATCAGCAACCCATGCATCAGACCTCATTACAACATGAGGTGTTTTGAGAGCATGATTTACTGTTTTATAATATATTTTAAAATGACCTTTCTATATTTTTAGCCATAATTTGTAGGTACCATAAAGTCTGCAAGCTGGTGACATTTTATTTTGCAATTTTTTAATATTTCACCAGACAAACCAGCTAAAATATTTTAGACACCATATTTCCAGCTGTGCTCTGATCTAATTAAAAAAATAAATTACAAATGTTGGAGACACTTAAACTAAGTTTAGTTTATGGTAACTGTGGCTTGAGCTAAACACCGCTTCATGACATCCACACTCTTTGTAGACCATGACACAAACAGGTTTCTATTTGTCCTGCCTTCTCCAGAGTAGAAGTTTATTTGCTTATGCTTTTGTCTTGGCCCTGTCCTTGCTGTTGAGATCAGAAAAGATGGATGTGCCTGTTTTGCTTTCTTGACCTTCTGAATGAGCAGATGTGCCAGAAGTCTGCAAAAAGCCAAATGCCAGCACTACAATGCACAGCATTATACACATACAAAATGTAAAGAAAACTGTTTTAACCAAATTAGATTTTTAAACGTAATTTAAGTGTATAGAAAACAAAAGGAAAATGAATTCAATTTTTTTCCTCATTTCCTTGTCCAATTTTGATGTTCTCAGCAAGAAGTTCTGTTTGAAACAGGCTGAATACAAGGGGATTGTCAAGTACATGCACTGTCCAGAGAACCCACTAGGACTGCAGAACACTTCTTCAGAATATTAAAAAAAAACAAAAGAAAAAAAGAAAAGCTCCTGTTTTCAGGTGGCACATGGTGACCTGAGAATTATGCCTGAGACACTTACAGTGCTAAGACAGTGTTCCAGAGAAGTAGGCTTCTTAAATATGAAAGAAGCCTACAAAACAAAATTATTTCAATGGTGTCCATGTTGCTACAGTACTCTGATAGATTTGGCAATTTTCTTAAGGCACATTAGCAGTGATTCAACCAGAAACACTAGAGAGGAGAATAAAACAAGGACCATCAGAAACATTTGCATTTCTTTTGACTGCAGATAATTCTGCTGTGATGTGCTGTTTGAGACCACAGTAACACAGAATTGTATCCAATTTGTTTAGAATAGAGATATCAGAACAAATACAACTGTGCAATATTGTATATTCATAACATTTTAAGGTCAATATGACACAGCTCTTCTAATAGAGAAAAAAAACAGAATAAATAAATGATCATTAAACCCTGCTATTAAAATTTTCACAGCCACATAGCAATGCCCTTCAACACGCTTAATACAGATGGGTGAGATTCAGGTGCCATTAAGTGCCTTACCAGAGATCATCTGATAAAACTTTTCTGGTCAGAAGAATTATTCTGAACATCTTACCACAAATATATGCTGAACCTGAAATCATGAGATGAATTTCCACTAATTTTGAGGAAATTTGGTTTTGTTTAATATTTACCACTTCCTAAATGATTGTTGCAAACTGAAGAACTTAAATCACAAATGTGTCTGCACAACACTGTATAATGACTCTTATAATATTAGGACAAAGATAATTTCTAAATATTTTTTTTCATCATTAATAATGTTATTAAATGTTATAAAAAAAAATCAAAAAACAATTCCTGTACAGGTGTAAATAAGCTCATAGCAAAGATTAAGGTCACAGATCTTTCATAATATTTCAGGAATACAGTAAATTTAGTTTAGGAGGACTGCAGAAACAAATGCAAGAGAATAGCATAATCCCAGAAAACCTTTGGTGTACAAGTTACATAAATTATCACAAGAGTTCATTAGACTCACTCTTGGTGCTCTTTCATTTAAGTGTTTGGCAATAGCTGAATCATTAAAGGATGCATCACTCCTATAGCAGATGGAATTACTACTGTTCAAAACCAAAAAAGAGTGGAATGGAATTTACCACAGAGAAAGCTGGTGTGTTTTTGTAAAATGTTCTACTGCTTCCCTCTTTCTGCTTGCAGCTTCTTATCACTGACAGCAATGTTAATGGAATCTTCCTTGGTGGTACTTGTATCGAAAGGAACCATCCTTTTCCTAAGTGCTAGAAATGAGTCAGACAAAAAAAGTAATTAAACACCTTCAGAGAAGCACATGTATTTTGCTGATTGACCACCAATGTTTATATGAAACATATATTTTGTTATAAAACATTATAATTTACACAGCTAGTAATATGGTATCAATAAATATTCAATATTCATAATGCTATGAATTAAGAAACTGATTTATTTTTCTAGAGAAAAGATTTTTGGAAGGAGAATGAAGTCTCCTTCATTTTCAGGAGGAGAATGAAATCACTGTGTTTGGTACATTAGTATAACTGTGTTACCATTTTTCAGCATAAAGTTTTCGGTAGTGGTCCAAATCTATGCTACTGTATGCTATTTCAACGGTACCTCCTGTGGTCAGTATTCAAAGTAAAGTGAAAAATCATAAAGGAAATCAATTGCTAAACTAAATCAATTTGCATTTTTCAGAGTGATGATGTCAAGCTTCCAGTCATATCAGGTTCTTATCCTTGAGCAGCCTTAGAAGGTTTTGTTCTACAATGGGGTCCCAGAGCATCACGATGTTACAATGTCTTTTTACTTTTAATTAAGTTACTTATTTATAAAGGTCAATACAGATAGTCGTAAGAACTTATGAAAAAGTACACATAGAGGAATAAAGACAGATATCAGCATACATTGCAGGAGTTAATTGTTAAGACAATAAAATCAACGTTCAGGACAACTTGTTTTTTATCAGGCATGATATCATTCCTACTATATACCATGTTGACACAAGAAGGTTGTGTATAACCAGAGCCAAGCGGTCAGAGAAGACTGTGATTCCAACTACAGAAGTTGGGAAAACTGGTGGCTATTTTCTTCTCCATAAAGTCACAGCTTATGAAGCCCTGGAACATAAATTCCCAACAACAATAGAAAGCCTGAAAGCCATATGGCTTCTGGGAAACCATCCAGGTTAAAACCTTAAAGTGATGAACTGTACAAAGAGAAAGGCAGGACCCAATTCACAAAGCTAATGCAAAGCATGTGTAACTCTAGGGATCTTTGTAATATAAAATTTAAGAAAAATACAGTGGCCATGAAAAACAATTTCTGAGGATTATTCTTTAGATAACAACTAGTAGTGATTTTTTAGACCAACCATTTTGGTCTGATAATAAACTAGACTGCAAACCATGTCTAATGAATGCTTCCTTGTATAAATTATTTTCTCAGTTAAACTTCTTCCTTTCTAAGAGAACGGGTATAGAAATAAAAGCTCCTTCCCACAGCATCTTTAAAATAGTTTGTTATGGAAAAGCTGTTATAATTGTAGAAATTATACCAGAAACATGAAGAGCAGACATAAACAGAACGTCAATGTTAATTACTTTTCCCTTAAACTGCCTGCTGCATTGGCAACTTTTTTGCTAAATATACATATGGAAGCAGATTGTTGTTCCCTTATTTATTTTTTCATACTTTTTGTTCCTCTTTCTTTACCCAATTTTAAACTTAAATCCTAGGATCCCTCTCACAGATAAATTAAATTACATCAAACATGTCTGCTATTCTCCCTGGTGCTCTCCACAAGTCATAAGAGACCCACATTGGGAAAGGAGCTTTTAGTACTACTTATTGTTTCTATAATTAACTCTATAAGTTTCACAAATTTAAAAGAGATGGAGTGAGGAAACATTAAATCACAAAGCTTTACGAACTGCTCCAAAAGGTAAACGAAAAAAAGTCCATTCTTCTGTTTCTGAAGAATTAAGGAGATAAATTAATCACAGAAAATAGGTTATGACATTTATAGGTAGATTTATTAAAAGCTACAGCAGGTTTGGGAGCAAAAGACCTCAAATTATACTTCGCTGTCAAAGTCTCAAAATATAACTAATTAATATCATTACTGAAATTAAAAGTTCATGGCGTTTATGTGACTAACATGACTGAAGTAGCTGATTTTATCATTTGCCACTCACTGGGAATTACAAGAAAAGCTCCTAAATGTTAATACCACTGCAGAATTTTTCACTGTCCTCAAGAACTATAGCAACAACTTCAAAATACACATTTGACCGGTGGAGATCATGTTCAGCATAAAGGTAAAACATTCAGTCACTAAGCAAAGTCTGTGGAGTAATTCACATACCTTAGTGCCATAAGCTACCACAGACATCCACAAAGAGCTGTGAAAGATGTGATGGGACCGATGGGAAACCTATGCCTTCCTGGAATCACAGCTAGAAGCATACTCTAGGACATCTAAAATGACACCAGGCATCTTCAATGGGCACCTGACTTGCTCTCATACTTACTTACTAAGCATAAAGAACATAAAATAGCACTAACTCTTAGGAGAAAAGAATCACAAAGTGAGAAATTAAGAGCACCACCTTTATTCTATCAGAGTTAAATCAAATCAGGGATAGAAAAAAATATTTTATGCCTACTTCTCTGGTTTAGCTTCAGAAAATTTGACTAATGGATTTTTATAGAATACAAGTAAGAAAATAAAACTCTAAACATCTTTGTATCCAGTTATTTTCCCTTAAAAACAAATAGGAAAAAGTGAAAGACATACACCGTTTTCTTACTTTTTTTTCTTTTTTTAAAAAAAATTATTTTTAAAAATAGCTCTTCACCATCTGGGCAAAAGAACAAAACTGAAAACACTCTCAGCACCATTCTGGGATTTGGAAAATATGAAATAAGATGATCACCTTAATTTATGATGTGGAAAATACCCTCCTTAAAGTTTTAAGCAAGAAAAAAAAGAAGTCCCTCAGCCATGCCTGAGTGTGGTTTCAAAAGGAGCCTTCCTCACATGCTGAAGACTTTGCAAATATTTCATAATGACCAACACTGAATCACTACAGTCTTTCATTCATCACGCGTTTTTTTACCTCCAGAAAGCTTAGTGCTGGTAAAAATCAGTTGAACCAGAGAATAAATATCCAGAACTGGTTCATCATATAGGTATTCAGATCACATGGATCCTATTTCTCTGACACCTGCCTAAAATTTATTAAAAAATACTGAAGTAACAAAGTCCTAGTAAGTTTCATTCGGGTTAAGCCATATAAAGATACTGTAATATTTTAGCAACGTTTATGCTGCATCTTTAAATTTTAGCAAGTTTTTGCAGTGGAATTACAGAGTTGTTGAGGTTGGAAGGGACCACTGGAGGTCATCTAGTCCAACATGCCTGAAAGATATGGGTTATTTCTTTTCTATACCCCAACCAGGCTGAGCTGTACTTTGACATGAAAGATGTTGACAGGGATGAGGTCAGGGAAAATGGAAAACCAACTCTGAGTCAGGGAAAACTGTTCCTGACATACAGATCATAGAATCATAGAATGGTTTAGGTTGGAAGAGACCTTGAAGAACATCTAGTTCCAACCCCCCTGTCACAGACAGGGACACCTCCCACTAGACCAGGTTGCTCAAAGCCCCATCCAGCCTGGCCTTGAACACCTCCAGGGATGGGGCATCCACAACTTCCCTGGGCAGCCTGTTCCAGTGCCTCACCACCCTCAGAGTGAAAAATTTCTTCATGATATCTAATCTAAATCTATTTAGATTAAACAATCCAGTTTAAAGCCATTCCCTGTCGTCCTATCACTACAAGCCCTTGTAAAAAGTCCCTCCCCATCTTTACTGTAGGCCCCCTTTAGGTACTGGACGGCCGCTATAAGGTCTCCCCAAAGCCTTCTTTTCTCCAGGTGATGAGATGAAGGCATTTGCTCTTATGCTTTAGTCCCACTATTGTTATTCAGTATGCTCTGCAAAAAGATAGTAATCACAACCCACAGATTCTGAAAGGAAAAGAAACCAATTATCTTTAACCTCATCAGATCAACTGAAGACTTACTGGTGAGCACTAACGCACTGCAGCACTCATTCTAAGATGCAAAGGTTTGAAAGTGCAATGAAGCCTGAAATAGGACTTTTCATTATGCAGAATGCGACTTACTGAACAGGTTCCCAGTACACAAACTGGCTACATTGAAAAGAAATGGAAGCTGATATCCTTCCGAAGAAAAGTATTCTGATATCCTTGTGTTGATATGCTCAAAAACAACCCTAAAAACCTTTTTTTTTAAGCTAGTTTGACACTCATGCAAAGGTGTGCCTGTACCAGATAAAGATCCACTATATCCTATTTTTTACTGAGCAGCTCCGAGCTGTATCAGAGATCCTTGCATGACCACAAATGGTACACGCACAAGGGGACAGAAAGAATAGTTAAAAACAACTATTGAAGTAGAAGCAGAATTAGTGAATTCAACTTTCACTGTTAAACTGCTACACAAGCAAGATACTAACTGGTACAAATGAAAGATCTGGGAAAGAATCCTTGGCTAAGGATGTCTCTCTGGTTCCTGAAAAGATACACAGCTTACACAGATATGATTCTTCCTGCAGAGATTCAGAATCCCAGTGCAGCCCTTTTTTGGCATACGTTTGGATGACAAACAGAATATATTGTATGTCTCAGTTAAAAAAACCCAAACAACTATCAGTGGGATGTAATGAAGTACTTCCTAGACAAAGGCATCCATCCAATATTTAAAGCTAAAACACAGAACCATCTTAAGATGGTTCTAGCATATTTTTGTTGAAAAGTAGTGTCTTACTCTCTCAAGTGAAACAGCTTTAAAAGAGGACAATACATTACTTGTAATTTTTTTTTCTGTGAAACAATACTTACAACCCGAGTCTGAGAGCAGTGAGCTGGACAAAAAGCTGTTTTGAGTTTGCCAACTAGAAGAGGGAGCAGCCACTTCTATATCAGAAATTTCAGCATCCATTTTCACATCCTATGGCAGCCAAATAAAAATAATTTTTATCCATTAATATTAAGCAGCTGTAAACTTCAACAAAAACCACACAGTAGCACACATAGAGGTAGATGCTGTGATTTCACACATGCTGGAAAATACTGATTTAAATTCTCAGAATTCTTAGTATTGCAGTTAGGTTCATATTAATTTGCTTATAAATTTCATGCCCATTTCATTACCACAAAATCTTTGCAAAAATCTGCTTTGCCTTGAGAAAAGCATTGGGAGCATTGCAAGTTCTTCTCACTACAGTAAGTTGTAAAAATGCTTTCTTTTTTGTTTACATCACATCCACAGTTCAGGACAAAGCACAGGGGCAGGCCACACATCAGTGAATGATGAATTCCTCATCAATGAGCAGTCCATATTAATTCACTGAAGCTCCACAAGTAAGTAGTAATAAAAATTAAATCCATTTTCCCTGCCACTGAAGAAACTCAAACTTCATTGATTACTCATCTCAAAATATCTAAACTTGCTCTTCCATTTTTTTGTTAAATCATTAAAAAAAGTCTGAAGTACGATGTTACTACTTATGGCTAGACCCATACAGCATAGCTTTTTGGTGAGTAAAGTCATTTGGTCTATAAGCTAAAAAAAGATCATTTTAAAAAGGCCATTTAAACAAAAATCTCCGTAAATCTTTATTAGCACTGCAGCAAGTAGTCCCCAGTTGCAATACCTTCCAAAATAAGATTAAAAGCTTGGCTTCGTATCCAAATTACTCAGTTTCTTGAAATGAGACGAGATAACAATGCACAAATGCATCAGTTCATAAAACACTCAATTTTGCTACTGAATTCTTATCATAAACAGCCTCAGGGAATTTTGTTAAAACATCTTGCAATTTATCATTCATGCTGATACTGAGATTTGAAAACTAAACAGAAAACAAAATAAAATTCAGCATTAATTTAGTGATACAATGAGCTTTTGTCCCATCACCGAAGACGGATTTACTCCTATTAAGACTAATGGCATTATACATATTAATCCCCTTATGTGCTGATGAGACTTAATACCTGAAGTGTACATAGCCCAGTAACAACTTTTAAAGAATAAAAAAAGGTTTTGTCTTTTCATTCTGCCTCTAGAAATGCTATCTTAGAACAGAGCTTTTAAACAAACAAGGTGCTTCTACCAGCACCTGCAATAGAAAATGGCTTTCTCTTTACAGAAATTTTAACTTACAGCACGTGCCTTTTCTCATGTACTTCATTTAGAGCTACATCTGTGTTTGACTAGACGGTCAGTTGTTCATGGCAGGGAAACTGTCCTAAAATATTTGCATCTATCCATCATAACTTCTATCTTCAGTTTTCCTCCAGCTTCCTCTTTTGATCTTGCTTCAGTTGGTATTCTCATTTATTTTATTTTTCTACATTATATTTATCTTCTTTTTCCTCAATTTCTTCTTTATCTACTATCACTCAGCCCTTTCTTAGTTGAACAATCATAATTGTTGTGCGGCCTCTGGCCTCCTTTATTACTGGGAATCTTACATTTTAATGCATACAAATAGCAATTATGATTTTCCTGGCCTTCTAAGCAACAGGTACTTTACAGTCATCTCAAAAGACTACAGAGGAGTAGGAAGACTGAGTGGGGACAAATGAAATCATAAGAAAGGAAGAAAAATAACTGCTTTTAGGGGAATATTCAACTTTGGTTTCATTTTTGCTCCTTAAAATGAAAAGAGGCTAGGACTCAGGATTAGGTAATGCCTGTCAGAGATTAATGTAGGCAAGCAAGCTGAAAGAAGTGTATTACAAGAAAGGCTAGGAAGAAGAGCATAACAGAGGAGAAAGATAAATTCCATAAGTAATTTTATCTAAAACGGTCAAAGTAAAAATTTTACAAGAACTCTCTTTTTTAAAACATGCATTTTCTTATCACCTACCAAATGTCTACTTTGTATAGCAGAAGCACTGTGTTGTGTACAGAGCATGAATCAAAACTATCAGAAAGAATGAACTTTGATGTTCTCAAGCCTACACTCTTCCACCAATCAATTTTAGAGAGACTGCCAATTGACAAATAGTAAAATTAAAAAAATTAAACAACAATGCATTTGACTTAGTTCCAAGGGAGGGTAAGAAAGGCAAGCATTAAAAAGGGTTTTTTTAGACTAAGCTAGCCTGATCGCTGAAATCAGATTAGCACCCGTCTGTTACTTGTTTTTGAACATTCTGTTCTATTTGTAACAGCCGTGACAGCAAAGAGTACTGCGTGTCATGCAAAAACCCAATTAGGCCTGACTAAATGGAAGCCATTAAATGCTCTCTGTTGTCTAAAGAAAGAGGAAATATTGTTTTGGCATCAGCTTTATACTGGATTCTGAATATAGAGTTCAAATCATGCAAGCTCAGTAAGTTCAGTCTGCCTAGTGCAATCTTATATTCTACCATCAGCTGATTGCATTCCACTTAGCTTTTCAATGTTTTCCAAATTTCAATGGCTAGCGAATTAGTAACTCTTGTGTGAAGGCAAGAGAAAAATCAAGAAACTGAAGATTATCATTAGCAACAGACTGACAGTGAATCTGCCCTGTTTCTTCAATTCTTTCTTATAGAAGAGCAAGACGTCTTTTTCAAGTAGCTTGATACCTTCTTCTTATAACAGCAACTTACTAAGCTGAAATACTCTGTATTTATTTTACCTTATTTACTTTTTAAAAGACCTACTGGTAAGTATGTCCTCATTTTACAGAAGGAAGATCACTATGGAGGAGGTGGAGAACACAAACAGCTCAAAGTTTTTTGAGACATGCTGTGTGCATGATCCTAGATTTTGAGCTGAACTGCTTAGGGACACTGGTAAGAGGCGCTGCCAAAGAATCTTGACGAGTAGCAGAAATACTAGCATGGTTCTTTAGTTCTGATCACTTATTTCAACCACGTCCATAAGCAATTGTAGTTCTGACGAAGTAAGCTGCTATCACAATGACACGCAGTGACAAGTGACACGACAATGAACAAGCTAATATGAAGAGAAAGAAAGCGTGTTAACAATTGGAAAGGTGAACTCATTACAGGCAATGTTTCTAATCAAGAGCACTGGATTTGTATTGCAGGAGTTAGGAAATTACGCTTAGCCCTGTTATCAGTCCACTGAGTGACCTTTAGCAAATCACTTCCCCTCTGTTTGCTTGGATTGTGTTTATGTATGAAACGGGCATCGCACTGTAACTTTTGTAAAGGATGCAAAGATCAACTGCTGAAAAATCACTATACATGATCTACAAATCAGTGACCCTTTTAATGAAGGAAGCAGGTTTATATATTTATCTTTTACATGAAAGGACAAGGGAAAATTGAACAAACCAATAAAAAAACTGCTGTAGACAGCAATTTGACAAAGCAGGTAAACACTTCAGAGTAGTCAGACACAGGAAGAAACTTTTCTGTGAAATTTTAAAGATTTTTGGAAAGTATCCATGGCACTTGACAATGAATACAAGACTTCTGTCATCAAATTTTACATCAGCCATGGCAGATACATAAACCAGAAACATTCACGCGTGATTGTAGTTTGTGTTTGTACTAGGAGTTAATATATATCAAATAAGCTTACATTGCTGATTGAAAGTAATGGGAAAACTAAAGTGAAGTACACACACATACCTTGAACTGTTGGACTCTTTGCTTTGAATCTTCCAGCTGTTGCTGTAAAGAGCTCACTATTTCTTTATACTTTGTATACCTTTCCTCAATCATCTCCCTTCGGCAATGGGACTCCTAAAAATGCAGTAAAAGATCTAAATGATTTCATAATGTGAAAAACAGTTAATAAAAGTTGGCTGGCTATTCTAAACACAGGTATCACCAAGGATTTTCAATACAGCAAGAATGAATTAATTACTAACTTTCAGAGGTTGAAATACAGCAGCCATATGAAAGCATAATGTTCTGTACAGAAAAGTAATGTGAAAATGAAACTAGGTTAAGATTGAACAGCCTCATCCTTAACTGGTAAATGACTTCTCGTAACTCTTTGCAAAATTCAGTAATACTATACCTTCTAACAAAGAAATTCTGTAATGGTGAAAAATTAATTACAATACCGTAGAAACAAGCACTTGAAGAAAAAAAAGGGTTCTAAGGATATGGACTAAACAATATTTGCAAATAAGAAAACGTAACACTTCTCACTGAACTGGCTAACGATTCACTTGAATGAATACAACAACCAGACAACTTGTGAGGCATTATCAACGATTTACTTTCTCTTTCCTTCTCCTTTCCTATGAAAACATAGGGGGAAGAACTTGCTAGCAGTGGAAAGCAATGAATGGCTTTGAAATACTTCACGCATACCACTTGAGAGTAAAATATGCTATTGTACAAAAAGATCCAATGTATTATTTTCAAAGAGTTAATGAAAAAGAATTAATGAAACTCCAAATGGAAATCGTTCTCACAGCTAAGGTATAAAGCTTAGCTCTCTTGAATAATAAATATTTATTAAACAATACACAGCTGTTGGTAGGGACTTATCTTAAGAGAAGAGTCTTAGAAAGACTAAGCATCAAGCAGAAAGACAGAGTTAAAATTAAACCAAAGAATTTAGGTCCCAATCTCATGAATGTTGGCTAAGTGATAACTACAGCAAACCAGAAAATGACAATGTCATTTCATAGTAATGTTAAGCAAGAGAGTTAAAGTGTGAAGGAGATGATTGTAGAAACTCCGCATTCAAGCTTCTGCTTTGCCTAGCTGAGAGGAGAATTCCTCCTTTTGCAGAGCAGAACGATTGGAAACAGAAGGTAAATGTCAACCTCTGTCAGAGCAAAAAGCTGCTCTGGGGATACCTGGAATGTTAAATTAAAACTATACATCTCAACAATATTTTTTTAAATAAATATTTTTTAAAAAAAACTCAGACATTTCAACCAGCATTTGTGTTCCTAACTCTGTTGATGATGACAGCAATAAAATAGTGTACAATTAGTAACATGTGACCTCCTGCAAGTACACTTAGAATAAACAATGTTCCAAACAAATATGTTTTGAAATATTTATGACTACCTCAGGATGAGAAATTCTATATAGCAAATAAAATACAAATCATTATGCATTTGTTGATCTGTGATTTAATACTGATTTAAAATTTATATTGTGCAATGAGGTTCCAAATCCTTTTTTAGTAAACTACCAACTTCATGTATGGAAAGTAATAATAATACAGTGGTTTAGCCACTTAGCCACTGAAGATCTAATTTGAGGCTTATCACTCTTGACAGTACTCTCCCACTATTGTCAATATGTCCCACTGTGTCCAAACACACACACCATCCTTTGATAGTGATACTGGGAAAATAAGTGACAGTTATTGCCATTATGTCAAAACAAAACAAAGCTGCAAAGTTTACCTATTTTCACGTATTACTTTAAATGCAAATAACTGGCATAATTAATTTCATTACAAATTTTTGATTTGTAAACAAGTAATATCAGAATTCACCACTCAGTACAAATATGATGAGCCGATAACTAGGACTTGACCTATTATGCCCAGTTATCAATGTTTGCTTACATTATGGAGCACCTCAGCAGTGTTACTAATTGGAACTAAATTTATAACTTCAAAAAAATCTGTATAAACATGAAAATAAATTTTCGTATGTTTTTGTCTATATATGTCTGTATATATGTACATATGTAATTTTAAATATCTTATTAACTAATTTATGTATACATTAACCAAATATTTTAGAACTACTGAAAGAGTCAAATGAAATCTTTCTCACTCCAATATCTTTGAAATCTTCTAACAGGCTCAGTTTCTCAGGAACAGATTCCAGATGGTCTAAAGCTACGCGAGTACTCTAAAGAACAGAACACAAAATAAAACATAAAAAATTAATCAATTCTTTCAGCTATCTCAAACATTAAAAACCTATTACATCTATGGAAACATGTTTGTAGGTATGTACATATATGTAAATTAAACAGGTCAACAGTAAACAGACTGTTAAGGAAAAAGAAGAACAAAATAAAACACAAACCACAGTTTCCTTAGTTTGAATCTCCATGAATAGTTACCAGCTTATTGAGCAGAACAATACTTATTTACAATTTTGGAGCTTATGTAGCCTTCAGAATAAAATTTTCTTGTATTGCACTTCAGGGAGTAAAGTACATTTAACAAAAATATAAATCTATACTCACAATGTTTACATCTTTGTAGTTAAACACGTAGTAGAAACATATCTTTTTTTTTTTTCAAACACAAATATGTGCAGTTAGCACTTAGCTAAATATAGAACCATCAAATTTCATATTTTGGTTTAGACATATGGTATGTACTGCTGAAAGATGAATTACCACTCTAGGGAGAGTTAGGGTTGGACTCAACAACAAGATTTCACCTCCACATCAGTGACACAAAAAATCTAGTCTACAGCAAGATGCAAAGAACTGAAGAAAATGAGTATCGTGTTTTGGGTTTTGCGCACAGGTGAAGTTGGTCATGCATAAAGAGTAGTTGTGCCCCATAAGCCAGATGCCTCTGGGGCTTCTCAAAGGCTGCCCTTCCATTATTTGCTGAAAAGCAAGTAGAAATAATACTGTTTGTACTAGGTGAACAAAGTTGATATTTCCTCCGTGATTCTATAAAACAGACTTCTTTGGATACGGTTCTGGTAAACTGCTATGCAATCTACCAGTAATGGGCTTCATTAACCATATTACTGCCCTGGCACTTTAAAGCAAAACTGTATAAAAAACAAAATTCATCAATCCTGAAATCAAATATTGTTATGCTGTAAAGTCTGTGCAAACTAGGTTAACTTGCCCTTAACTACAAAAGCTCTGTTGCTAGTCTTGAAAAGTCTCAATCTGACCAACATGAAAAAAATCCCATTTAGATCCCAGACTTAAGACCTGAAAAGACTAAAACTTTCAGTCACACCAGGACAAGAAAAATCAATGGGAACCGCTCAGCACAAGTGAAGTCTACTCCAGAAAGCTGTGGTTTATATCACATAAAGCTCTCTGACAATCTTCAGAAGCAACCCAATGAGTCAAGAGTGTAGTAGTGTACTATGCTGAGTATAAAAAACCATCAAACACCAGTAGTACGAGCAAACAGCAAAAATACTTTACTAGTGATTAATACTGAAGGAACTGTCTACAGGCTTCATTGTTTTAAAAAAAGCATATATCCATGTAAGCTAATTCTTTAGAGAAGAATGTGATTCTTTAAAAGCATAGGTCAGAAGTATATTTCTTCAGTTAAAACTAAATCACATAAAAATATTAAAAAAATGAAATAGGACAAATACTAATGAAATGAACACTTGTTAGCAGGCTGCCTAGCTAACAGTATCAATATTTCTATATTAATATTTTATAATAATCTTAATCATATTACAAATAGAATGGATACTATAGATTGTATATTTACATAATGGGTACATGAATAATTTAGTAATATATTAAATAGCATTATATGCAATATATATTGTACATATAAAAAGCAACATACAAATATTATATATTTATATATTATCATGCATGAATAGCAGTATTATTAAAATTAATATTTATACTGCTACCATGACTGTATAGTGACCCCAGATCTTTTTTCCCACATGCTGCTATTAATTATGTAGACAAGCAGTTACTTGCACAATGAACTAAACAAGTCATTGCTCCTATTATTTATAAGCAACATTGAAAATAACAATAGCATATGAAAAGATTACAATAACATAGTATAGGAAAAGCCATTACATTGTGCTTTGAACCAACCACTTGCTAGCTTAATTATATGCTCTCTTAATTCCTATACTGTAAGAGAGAGTGTACAACCCATGTCTATTCATCTCTCTGCAACTTCTCATTTTACAGACCTCTTGTAATCTTTCCCATTCATGTTTTTCAGGCTGAAGAGTCCTAGTGTCCTTAGTTGTTCCTCACATGCAAGAAGCTTCATGCCTTTGATCATTCTTATGTCTTGTGTAGCCTCTCTAGTTCTGCCTTTTTTAAGATGGAGAGGGGGAGCGAGGAGTGGAGAACCAGAAATGAACAGAGCAACCTAAGTACAGACATACCATCAATTTAGAAGCAATAACGTCTGTCACCTTGTCTGCTTCTCTCCTAACAGTTCCAAACATTCAGTTTTTAAGATTGTAATAAATATGCTTTCCATAACAAATGAAGGGCAAGTTTCATAAACAATGGGATTAATTTGCATATCACAGGACTATTCTCACAGTAACTATTGGTTACTGGGTGTAACCAATATTCAGTCCCAATAAACTAAATCAGGTAGTGGATACGAGACTGGTTTTTCTGTTTCTGTAATTACACATACGCAAAAAAATCACATACATAAAAGTATTTCTCTAATTTTCTGTAATTATGAAAAAATTGTACTGTGAGATAACACACTGACAATATTATGACGTATTTTCATAAAAAAAACCCACCTGGTTAAATCAGTTTTCCAGACACTTGGGTTGGTTTTCCTTCTGAGACTACTGAGGTTCAAACAATATCTCCCACCTTCTAGAAAGAAACTTTTACCCTTAGGTTGTATGCTTAGCTAATAAAAGGGCTCTCTTATCCCACTGGTACGTTCTGCAGTAGGAATGCAAGATGCAGCACGAGAAAAATATTCAGGAATTCCTAAATCTGGCCCCTTTTCCCTGGATAATTTCTACTCTTCACACAGCGCAGAAGAGAACAAAAATACATTGCAGTCAAAGGTGCTAGAAGAATAACAACCCCATTATCACAGGTAAGGGGAAAGAATTTCATGAGAGGGTTGGATGATTTGTTACTTTGTTACTACAAAATGGGGTAAAAGGATTGACCAGCAAGGAAAGCTATTTTAGATTTCAGGAAGCAAAGGAAGAACTGTCAAAAGGGAAACAGAGTAAACCAAAGATACTTCAGCCATTTAGCGAGAACAAGAAAACAGAAATGAGACAGGGAAAATAAGGTGGAGATAATTTAGGTACGACCCCAAACCAAAATGAGTACTTTTGCATTTCTTTTATACTAACACATTAATTTTGTCAGATTTTAAGAGGTTAATATTAAAAAATGTACAGGAATTATATCAGACTACACATATGAAGCTAGGCCTGAAAGACAGGTAAACCACTTCCTGAAATGGGCAGCACTGAGGACATGCAGTACGAAAAAGTCCTTAATTGCAATGTTGACAACGGACCATGACAAATGCTGGAAAAAGCCTGGAAGGAAGAAAGGTGCATACTTGTACTGACTTCCAGTGCATAAAATAGGGCAAATCAGTTTTGCAAAACTCAAAGTCAGAATTAATAAAGGTTATTTCTTCTAATAAGAAAACAGAACTTTCTTCTTTCTCAGCTGCTGCATGAGAAAGGAAGTTAAGCACATTTCACATTTAGTTTGTTGTGTTTGGACCAAAACTAAAATGTATTTTGTTATCTTCATAAGAAGTTTTGTATTTTAATGTGTAACTAAAATTGCAATCAGGTTTTTTGTACTTAAAAAATTTACCTAAGAAGATTTTATAAGGAGAAAAAATTATTTTTCCTGTAACGTATCTGGTTCTTTACCAGAGAAGAATTACAGAACCTGCAGTTATATATTAATAATGAATGCATACAATGGATTCTTCATATTTTGAGGATGCAATCAGCAGGAGGCCTACATATTGCATCTAAAGTGTTCTTCACAGATTATAGTGCAGAAATGCTTTTATAGCTATAAAATACCTATTTTTTTTCCAAATGCTACTATACATCTCCACTTCAAAGTAAAATTGCCTACAGGTATCTATCAATCTCTAATGCTTCCCTCTAATAAGAATCAACCATTTCACTTTTACCACAGTAAAACAGTATTCATGAATATTTCATGCTTCATTTACAATGACCCTATGTTCATCAAAGCATTGATTTTCCACTCCATTAATTTATGATGAGATGCAATGTTTGCTGCTTCTGCACAGAGTAGCCCCTGGTACTGGTCCGCACGTGTGTTTCTAAGGCTGAGAAATACATGAGAGACAACAGACCCTAAGCCATCCAAACTTAACTGTATGTGAAACAAAATACTGAATCCTAATGTTCAGCAGTCATCCCAGTATCACGCAGATCTGATGGATACAAATCCACAAAGTTTTTTACTTTGAACACCAACAACCCCCCTACCCCTTCAGAAATAAAATCCTTCCTCACGGGAAATAACTCCACAATTGTAACAGCCCCCAATCTCTCTTATTGGTCCGGCACCAAATTAAACCATGTGTATTTTAAGCTTATGGTAAATATTACCTAAAAAATTTTGCTAAAATATTTTATGTATGAACTGCAGAAAAATATACATTTGAGATGTCACGCAGAGTTGAAATAAAGTTGCCTGGGACACCGGACACATTTAATGTAGTGATTCCGCACCATGCTATGAAGTGTATTCAATTTATAGCAATTTTTTCTCCACCTACAAAGATTTTTGCTTTTTTTCCCTGTTTTAAAAAAGAAGAGCTGTGATCTGTTCTAAACATAAAAAGAACACAGGCTGTAAGTGTAAGCCCATGACTTCAATCATCCCATTTTTCAATTCTTTCTCTAAATTCCAATACCAAGACCCCATGTCAACACAGTCTGTAAATGAAGTTAAGGAAGATGCTCATCGTCTGTTCTCCTCAGGTATCTCCTAAATACATCTCCTCTATTTCACATAGTTTTTTGGGGGGCGGGAAATTAGCTGTGCCTCAGCTAGTCCTCAGTTACGTTATTAAATGTAATCTTGAAAGCAGACCAGCCTTCGGGTTATACGCATACTCAGTCCTTGGTTTTCTGGTTTCATCAAGAATCATGTGAATAAAGAATGATATAGGCTACTTGGATTTCTGAATGGTTTTTTAGATTCCTAAAATGTAAACATAACTTCACACACAAAATGATGGGCTCTGAGCTAACCACTACTGTTCAGGAAGTAGACCATGGTGTAATGATACATATTTCCAAGAACTTGCTAACTCAGTGCTCAGTATCAATCAGAAAAGCAAAATCAACACTGGACATAATCAGGAAAGGAGAAAAAAAAGCCAGAGAACATAATTATTCCCAAGTATGAATCCACAGTGTGCTTATATCTTCACTACTGAGTGCAGCTGTGGACCTTTATTTCAGAGCAGAAATAGGGAAAGGTCAGAGAAGAGCACCAAGAATGATCAAAGCCATGGAGTGCTATTTCCATGTGAGGAATGATTCAATACCATGACTTGAAAAAACAGGACTCTTCAGCCAGGAAGACAGATGCCTGAGGGGAGAAATGACCAATTTGCATAAAATCAGAAGCCACATAAAGATAGAAAAGTTTATATGGGTTTAAGCAGAAAAGTGATCAAGTTCATGAACGACAAAGACCATGGAAGGGTTCCAAATTCATAGAAACTACATCTAGGTCTAGAAGTCTCTGAGCTTTGAATGGCTGGAATCCGAATGAATGAGTGGGAAACAAAAAGTATGTCAGTCCTGTTCATACACTCTTCCCTAAGCATTTTATTTTGGCCATTGTTGCAAGGTCTATAGCTGAGCTAGATTGACCTTTGGTCTTAACAAGTACAGTTCCTTTTATATTCTAAAATTCTCACAGTCTTCTGAACAGTTTGTGAAGTGATTTGACTAGGATAACTCACACGCTAACATTTGCAGGGACAGAAGTGTGTGCCTTTTTCATAAAACCAATGAAAAGAATGGTAGTGTTGTGCAAATAAAAACAGAAAAAGGAAAAAGCCAAGCTTGTTAGGGGAAATTCAGGAAGGCAGCAACAAAAGAATACATTGAAGAATGGAGGGAAAGGTGATGAAAGAGTTTTTAGCTGGCCCACAGAATTGGTCTAGTAATTCAATGAAATGCACAGCAACCTCCTCAACGTGGATCAGATGCCATATTTGTATCATTAAGGACTACACTCTTTTCTCTCACAAGAGATGGATTTAGCTGCACAGATAAAATGGGGAAAAGGACGTTAGAAGCACCTGATACAGAGGGCAATTAAGTACTGTTAACTTTTTTCCCAGAAATCAGAAAGCTGTATGCCATAATGCATACAAATAATCCTAAAGAAAGCAATCACATCTGTCTGCTCATTGTTTAAGAGGGAACAGAAGGTACTGATACAGTGTACTGATGGAACTGATAAGAGGAAGAAACACCAATTGTACTGACTGAAACAGTATTAATGGTATTTTACTTAACAGCAGTCTCTTCCATAGAGTGAGTGCTATTAATCTTTCTGTTTTTAAAATAAAGATTATTTACTTTGAAAAGGGGCGTTCTATGTTTTCACAGAGAATGATAAAACAAATTACTCATTTTCCGTGACTTCATACAAACACTTTATGTTTAAACTGCATGTGAACAGTTAATCCTCCTATATTGATGTGTTCTTGGTGATAGTTTCACACTGTCTCAAGGGACAGATCTAAATCAAAATCAGATAGCCATTTTATTTTTAGTCTCAAAGCTGCAATGCCAAACGCAAATAAATCAAAGCAGGTTTGTATATAGTCCTCCTAAAGTTTGCCTTCATAGTCAATATATTGAAAACACATAAACATAAACCAGAAACCAAACCTCATTGACTTTCAAGTACAGTGCTCCTTTCTTTTCTGAGGTAGGTAAAAACAAATGGCTATCTGTATAGCACAGATATTTTTGAAAATTAGAGCTGACTTAAGTACCAGTTAGCTAATCCCCAAAGAATACCCATAAAAAGATTAAATGTGACTATAATTTTAACTGACTGCAATGCATGGTAGCAGGCAGTTACTCACAATTCAGATGAAAGATGTAATGTTCAAGGTGACCTACGATGCCTTATTTTTAAATGGCTTTAGCACATTGAGTACTTAAATAGCAAGAATAGGATGCACCCATCAGCTTTCCGCGTTAACATCTGCAAAACTATGTGTTGTCAGCTTCTGTCTCCAGCACTAGACTGATACACCATACGCTCTTCTTTTATACAGGCTGTGGTTCTACTTAAGAAGCCTGAGGTTCTCTGTTGACTTTCATATGCTGGGCAAATTCCATGATAGCTGGGACATTCTGTGACCTAGTACACCATATGTATAAAGGGAACTTTAAGAGAATGTATTTTGTATCTTTATATTCCATGTATACCGTTACTCAAATTATACCATTGTTTTGATGATTTCAGCACATCAAGAAATCAATCTACCTTTACAAAGACAGGCAACACACATAAATTTATCAAGTTACACAACATTCAAGTTCAACTGGCTTTTTTTTATACTACATTGTTTCATCAAAGTTTTAACTAGTAAGATTTTTTTTAAAGCAAGAACTACACTTACACTAACAAAAAACAAAAGACCTTTGTTAACAAAGCATTGCAAATGTCAAACTAACGGAACTTTTTATTTAGACTCCAGATGTTTTTGCATGGAGTGGACCACATTTAATTAAGAGAGCTTCATGGATGCTTCCTTTCCTGTTTGCAATGACATGGATCGTCTCTTCTCTCATTCATGAGCACATAACATCCCTGCGGTAACTATGGGAATTGTTTACATGGAAAAATATTAGGAAAGTATTTAATGAATTTTTAGTTGTCTGATGCATACGAGCAGCTGGAAATGTGGAGGAGACAGTGTGGGCTTTTGGCAAGCCAGTTCTCTGTGAATCATCAGCTAGTACTCGGGTACTACTGGGGGTCCACAGGATTAGTTTTTGAGAATCTATTCTTTATCATTTACTAAGATTGTGATCAAAGACATCCAGACATACTTACTGGAAATTAAAAAACAAATATAACCCAAGAGGCAGAGTGTGTAAAGTAAAGCTATATTAGTGGGCAGCTGTTCTTAAAAGGTATAATGACTGACTTCTCATTCATTCATGAATGCTATCTTCTACTTTCTGGAGCTCTGCAGGCTAAAAAACTTTACATGTAATTTACGTTAATGTTTTGTATGCTAACAGTATTTCATCAAGCCCTCCAGAAAGCATTACAAAAATTCAGTTAACACAGCCTTCATGGGAGAGAAGACATATAATTCAGTTTTACAGCAGAGAAATATTGAAATACAAAGAGAAGTGACTTAACCAAGCATTCACAGCAAATCAGTGTCAGAGTAGGGAAAAAAGTTAGGAATTTGGCTTATAGATTTCCCCATTTTCATCAAAAGATGCACAACAATGAGAGAAAAAAAATCTACGGTAGCATCAATAGGTGTAACTGATGTCTGTGTTCCTAAGGTTATAAACTGATCACATATAAAGCATTTAAATCTAAAATGAAGGACCTAGCAGCACATTAGAAACATTTTAGTCAATAGTGCACTGTAAAATAAAATGTTAATTTGTTTTGTGATACATAAAAAAAATGAAAAAAAAAGCACGCTATATACCACATATGTCTAGTTAAACTAAGAGAAATAACTTAAAATATGTAAAGAATTACAATCTTTTGTAATAAAGATTTATTCTGAGATTTTTACTTTCCTTAATGGAAAACTGAGAGGATTAAGTTTATTAAAATCAGCAAAATGTTCAATATTTGCAACATGTGGAACAGATCTTCACAATATTGAAAGGAGCTTTCTTCTTAGAGAATGTAAGGGTTGCATTAGGAGTGTTGCCAGCAGGTCAAGGGAGGTGATCCTTCTCCTCTAGTCTGCCCTGGCAAGACACATCTGGAGTGCTGGGTCCAGTTCTGGATTCCCCAGTACGAGACAGACACACTGGAGACAGTCCAGCAAAGGGCAACTAACATTCTTTAAGGGATTGTAACATCTCTCCTGTGAGAAAAGGCTGAAAGAGCTAGGATTGTTTAGCCTGAAGAAGAGAAGGCTCAGGGACATCTCATCCATCTGTACAAATATCTGAAAGGAGGGTGTAAAGAAGAGGGAGTCGGGCTCTTTTCAGTGGCGCCCAGTGCCAGGACAAGAGGCAATGCACAAACTGAAACACAGGAGGTTCAATCTGCACATAGGAAAGACTATTTCACTGTGAGGATGACTGAGCCCTGGCACAGGTTGCCCAGCGAGGTTGTGAAATCCCCATCCTTGGAAATATTCAAAAGCCGTCTGGACACAGTCCTGGGCAACTGGTTCTGGATGCCCCTGCTTGAGCAGGGAGGGTTGGACCAAAAGCCCTGTAGAGGTCCCTTCCAAACTCAACCATTTTGTGTCTCTGTAATGCATTGCATTACTGATATCACCGTTGGAGAAGATACAAAGTTACTAAACCAAGTTGTTAAGACACGCACCATGATTATTTGTCAACGAATAAATATAAAACTGTCATCCTGACTGTCAAACAAAGAGCAGTTTAATAAAGTTTACAGTTATCTACATTTTGTAACCTGCCTCTTACAGGCAATTTAGCAATAAATTCTTAGGTCAATATTTTAAACATTCTTTAACAAATACACAATAAGATATTATTGATTATGCTTATCTGCAAATTTAGTATTCAAACTCTCAACACAAGTATATGTTTTTGTAACAATGTTATTTTATTTTTTACATTAATTTAGTAACTAATTTATAAAAACTAGTGAAGAAATTTTTAATAGAGAAGCATTTAAAAACAATGCCATATATCAGTTCTTGAGGAAAGTGGGACTAGAGAAGTGACATTAGAAATATACATATATATGTTTAGCTTGTGGACTTTGTGCAAGTACACAGCCTTAAATGAAATCCATAAATTAGAAAACGTGCAGAATCTTATAAATCTATTTATTTCAGCATTTTTGGTTCCCACTCAAAATCCCATAATTAGCCAGAAGGTGAGAAATAAGTATGAATAGGACAGAAAGTCAATTGTTAAAAAAAATCATGCTCTTAACAGCAAAATAAATTCTTTTACAGCAAAACAATATCAAAGTGTCAGCAGAAGAAATCTAGAGGTGTCTGTATTAGCAAAAACCTAAAAGAACAAGCAAAGCACCAAATAGTAAGGGGCAGAGGATGGATAAGTAGCAGGGTGTTAGAGAAGATTAATAGATGTGTAGGGGGAGAAGACAACATCAAGGAAGAAGTGAAGAGGAAGGTGAGCACCATGAGAAAAGAAAGAGCTGGCTGCAAGCACCATCAGGAGGCAGAAGTTACTTGGTGGGAGTAAGCAGAGGAAGGACTTGGGGAACTTTGGGAATGTTCTCCACCCCCAGTAAAGGGAAGTGACACACTGGCTCGCCGATGAAAGGAAAGGAAAGGGCGAGGCAGGACAGAGGATCTCGGACTGCTGCTCCTCTCCCAGTCTTTTTTATAAGATCAAAGAATGGCTGTGTTCTGGGAGGACCAGAAGGCCTTTGATGTAATGGTAGTTTTGGCAAGACACTACAGAAGCAAACCAAGGGGAGAAGAAAATATTAACCTTTAGATTCAAGATTTCCTAAACATTCATACATACAAAGTATGAGAATCATGAAATAATCTCAGGAGCTAACAGCAAGATGTACTTATTGATGGAAGACACACTAAGAGACACACAGAGAGATAGCACCCTAACATGGATGGTGGCAGGCAGTTGCATAATCTCTCTTGTGAAATGCACAGGCATTGTCACCCATCCGACTCTCCTTTTAAAATGGGTGATAAATCAGAAAACTGATGCAAATTTGAGCCTGCTACTACAGCAGAAGATTCTAATAGCTTTTACATTGCTGAGTGTGTGCAGACAGAAATTTGTTTTACTGGTATTCAAAACCTTACTTTCACGAACACAAAAGATGAGTTACAACAAAATACATAAATGTTCATACTGAAAAGGAAATTCATATTAAATAACAATCTTGCCGAATACTTACAGCATTACCGGAATTAAACTAGATTTACGACATTGTAACAAAAAGTTGAATCGTGTCCAGAAAAGTCTGATCCAAGTATTCTAAGCAAGCGGTAACCTCACTTCTGGGTTCTCTACTGGAAGCAGCAGGCTGTCTTATTGATCAAAGGCTATAGAATGCATATGTTCACTGGAATAGTTTCAGGATGTGGTTGACTTCAAATCAAATTTCCCAGTCTTTAATGTCAGACTAGTTGTACTAAGGCAGAAGAATCTGACTTGCAGCTTATGCTCACAAAGAATATGATGTAGTTTATAGAAACCCGGTGAAGTCACAAGCACGGCATAGTAGCAGCGCGCACCTACAAAACGCACCCTGACCTCTTTATGAGAATTAGATACACTACCCATTGTAGCTACATCTGAGAATACAATACAGACTTTTTCCCAAGAAAATCATACATGTTTCTCTAGAAATAATATACAGTGAAATCCTGTATGTAAGAAGTAAGCTACACTCAAGAATAAACTAAATCACCTTATTTAAAGATAAATCATATTCATTCTGGCAAAACATCAGACTACATAATTGATTACTAAAGTAATCAGGAAAATTACTTCTTAATAGCTACGTAATAATTAAATTCACTTTATTAAACAGTATTAAATAATAAAAAAAAGCGCCAAACAAAACACATAATCTCTAGGTACTCAAAACCTCAGCTTTGCCTGTACTTGTTACTCCCCTGGCACTCCTCACAATTTGAAGGATTATTCCAGAATATGCCTTGGTTCTTCAGCTCCTTTTGTATCCATTAGTGAGTCTGCCTAAGTACCCCTGTTCTCCTTCTTACCTTCCAGCTTCTGCTCCTGTCCTGTGCACGCTGCTGGAGCAAGAAGTGGTGTACCTATCTACTGAATCATACAGTAGAACTGATCTGATTGAAGAAAGAGAGCCAAAAAATCCAAAAGGTCCTTGTGATGGGTACTATTTCTTCTCAGGTTCCTTAAGAGAGTGACCAGATCAGGTGTCATGTCCTGAATGAGGATGGTAATAAAGCACTTTCCTTGGGAACCAAATGAGTTGGCTAAGGAAAAAGGAGATCCAAGAAACTGTCAGGTACAACAGACAGGATGAGGCATGGGTAGGAGATGGGGCTTCCAGCTCAAACAGACTGCTGAGAGGAGAAGGAGCTGACAGGGCTCAGAGATGATGTAAGGGACCTCCTGAGTTTGCTGCAACTCACAAAACCACTGAGTTAGAACTTAAGTTAACCACTTAAGCTAGGCCTGGAAGGTATATTCACCCAGAGCTCTGAAAAGAATGTGCTACGTTCCTGTCACATTTCTTTCCCAAATTTTTTTTTGGCCTAAGTTGCGAAATTCATCACATGGCTACTACAACAATTTTACTGGCAAGTGAAAGAGGCAGAAACGAGTAGATTGTAGAGAAAGGGAGGAGAGTGAGCTCCCAAATATACCTCTTAAAATATGTACACGTACAGAGCTTTCAGGTCATTGTGTAAAACAGACTGTTTAGGTTAAAATCTTAATCTAAATATTTAAAAAATGCATTTACTGTTAGACGTACATCTCTTCTGTTGCTTAAAAAGGTATGTGCAGGGTAGAAACAATTTAAAAAGTGGCTGCAAGAGGTTTCACACTTGTAAATCTCAGACAGTTCTGCACTAAACTTCATCTATTCCCGCGCAGACCAATTTGTTCCCAGTATTAGGCAGAATAAGAAGGCTGCAGAAGAGATTCCTAACCCAGCCATGCCATGGTCTCAGTTTAAGAACAGCTCTGTAGAGCTGATGTCTTCCTATGCATTTCGTATAGCTTGTGTATGTCTGTGTTCTGGCTTTTCCCTCTCTTGCCCCTTTTTGTATCTTGCAATTTGTGAATTCTGTCAAAATTCTCCTAAGAAAATGCTTTTTCTACACAACTTAAACATTATTTTTTTCTCTAAGGATTCTGTTTGAATTTAATACCTTATGTCTCTATTCCATTTCCATTCTCTGTAACCTGAATCAAATTACAAAATATGCAACTGGTTGTGCTTTTTTGATGTCGCGCTCTGAGCGCTCAAATAACAGTTGATAAGAAAATTATACAAATATACGAGTACCATAATTATTATGTACTCATTGCTATAAATGCTGTATAGATATACAGCTATGTAAACATACACACTATAAATGTAAGGATTCTTAAGGGCCCCTTAAACGGCAAGCCTTATTCATTGTTTTGCTCAAGGGCTTTTCTATCATAGCTCATCCTGACACATTCAGACTGCGTAAGTATTACGGTCTTTGTATCTTCTTTTTAAGATCAGTGAAAGGTGGGAGGAGAGAGCGAGAGAGAACGCTGTCATCCTCAGAACTGAAACAGAGATATAGAGGTCAAAACCACTTATTATTTTGAAGTATTCGCTATGAGCTATCTAAGGTCTGACTTTTGAGTATACTTAGCAATATACATAGCCGGAGCTCCCACTGAATTAGCTATTCCTAAAACTCTGTGTTTCTGAAAATCAGGCCTCAAAAGACACAGAGTCAGATACCCAGAAAATGAGGAACACAAAGTAATTAACAGTCTGTGAAAAACTTAGTTTAAGTGATTTGCCTGACATCATAGAGAAACTTTATGGCAAAAGTAAAATGAGTGCCTTGGAAGCATTCGACAGCTTTAGTGCTGACCATACTTTTCTTGCGTGCAGGCTCAGGGCTTAATATTACACATCTTCCAATGCCAGCAATAAGGAAAGCAGTGATTGATTTCATGCTCTAGGATTTAGCATTACAAATTTGCATTCAGGTGTTACCTCCCTACTTGCATTAAGAAAGAAAATTATATTTTACTGATGATAATAATCCTCTTCCTCTTCTATTTGAATAGCAACTTACATATCTTCCTTCTTAAAGAGATTAAAAGTATAAAAAGCAGAAAGGCTCCCAAAAAATAGAAACAAACATTGTCACAAAATATGGATTGAATTTGCATGCTATTTGCAAGCAATTACCCTCTGCCTGTGTCAAAACAGCTCTGGGAGCAGAAAGGACAAGGCATTTGCAGGCAGTTTAACTCATGGTTTGTGAGAAACTGATGGCAGTGGATACATGCCTGACTGGTTGTCATGTAAGCAAACCATGAATAAGAGATGCTCCTGAACAGAACTAATGTCCTGGCAACACTTTACACTAACACAGCACTATGCGAAGTGCAAGGACACAGAATTTGAGCATTAGCTCCCTGCTTCCACAAGGCAGGAGTTCCAACACTGCACTCTGATTTACAATGGGCCTTTTATGTGTGAATGCAAGCTTTTTTCAACACATTGAATCTATTTCAGATATATTTTTTGAAATCAGAAGATGTTTTCAGAGATGCACAGACAATTAAATAATATAATAATTTGCACAAGCAAATTTTAAAAGTTTACATTTGCAGCCTTGATATTGGCTCAGTACCATTTTTTTCAGATTTTTTCTGGATTTCCAATGAAAACAAACTGCAGGCCTAATACATACTGTTGTGGGATGTCTTATCGGACATTCCTACAGAAGACGAAAGAAGCATAGTTCAGAGATGCTAGGGCAAGCCAAGACTCATTCCAGTTATTCCACCTGATAGACTTACTAGCTTGGGACGTCTGGATAATCCAGCTGCATTCATTGCATGTACATGCATGAAGGCTTTTGTCCTTCCAACTTAATATCTTATTAAATTGTATTAATTAATCATTAAAATGGTATTCCTTTGTGCTTTTAGTTGCAGTGTTGATGTGGGCAGATGAACTGATTCTGTCTGCACCTCCCAGTGTAAATTTGTTAAAAACACATGTAACAGTCACCGAAATGATTAGATCTATCACGTGGACCTCGACCATTAGAAGTGTTAGCAGTAGAAAAATAACATCCTTTGTATGGCTCCAATCTATGACATTTCTCTTCCCAGGGATGGGATGAGGATTGAACTGTACAGAAAAAATACAACATTACACTGTATTTCATATGAATGGGGCTCAAGTACTGTAGTAAAAATCTACACAGAAAAGTGCAGTGTAAAATTACCACATCTTCTCTTAAAAGTAAAATGACAGTTAAAACCCCAGAACTGCAACCTTCTTTTTTAAAAAAATACATAAAAATAGTATTTTTCATAATTTAGAAAAATTATCAGCAATGTCATTGTGATTGGTTTGGAAATGAATTTAAGAAACTTACCACTTCTAAGGCCATAATACGTTCCTAAAAATAAAGTACAAGATGCTGTTAGAAAGTAAAGAATATAAATGCAATGTAAATTGAACAATGATGAACAGGAGTCATTTTGCTTTTTTGCTGGTCATATGTATGGTATTTTGTAAAAATCTCACTGAATAGGAACTGCTGTACTTAATTGGACCTCTGACCCATTTATCATTCTATCTTACTCAGAAACTTGTTCCAAAGAAAAGAAACTCCCCAGAAACGAGGTAAGAAAGAGTTTGAAAAAATTTACTCATGAAATATTTTTTTCAAATAGTACCATTAGATTTTCAATATTGTTGATTTTACTCGTATGTATCCCAAAGTTTGATTTCTTTTTTTGACCATCTGTGACTGTAAATCTAGCATGGTCTGGAGTTCATATCATGTTAGCATCTGCTTTAGTTTTCTTTTAGGCATTTCCTTAGAAAACTAAAAAGTAAATTCCATATCATTATTCTGTTATCCAGAAATAGCTCTGAAGAATGTCTTATTAATAACAAGATGATGTTAGTCAAAGTTTAATGTCAGACAAAAATAAAATAAGCTTGTGTCAGTTTTAATCCAGCACAAAATACAGAGAACCCACAATTTATAAGTTTACTGTATATATTTTAACATTAGGTTTCCATTTAAAAGTATCTTTAAGAAAAATATTAAGATAGTAAAATCAAGATCATGTACTCTGGCACTATGTCCCGACTAGGCATGATATTTTAAGTAATCTGAGAAAACACACAATCGAGTGTTTAGGTGAGCCTACTTTTAGAGGACCTTACCATTAAGACATTAGACATTACAGGAACTCTTACCTTGCTCAAATATTACGATTTTGAAAGTATGAGAGAGGAACTTTTTTTTCTTCCTTTCTGATTAGATCAGGCTAAGAATCCTTATACTTTTTTCTGTTCTATCCCTCCCTAACAGGTAAAAATGATTGCAATAATCTGGATTTATTCCTGAAGCATCCAAAGACAGTTAAACAAGTCTGAACTGACTTCACTATTTTGAAAGTAACAGGCGCAACAAAAATTTCTCAGACCAATGAAAGAATTTGGGAGCCAGAAACAGTTCTTATTATTCGCAAGAATGTGAAAGTGTTTTCTTTTTTTTTTTTTTTGAGATTAGGTGGAAATGAGTTACTAAGAGTCTTCCAGAGTTATTACTGTCTTAACTTTAAAATAACAGCTGTTTACTAACTGAGCAGGTGTACGTACTTACGTAAAACCAGTATTTACATATTGTATATTTACATATTTGTGTAAAACCAGCATCCCTTGGATTACTAAAGGGCTAACTTCTATTCATATAATCCTTTGAAGAAAAGACACAGTTCACCCTAGTGAAATCTTTAAAGCTCATTCACTGAATGATGTTTGGGGTGCAAATGATGTTAGTTTTCATCAGCTGCTCACAATAGTTGCACCTCTCATTACAGTTCTAAACCATAGACGGGAAGTGAGACAATACACTGTAGGAAAAATAACTGCATCAAGTGGAAAAAAAAAAATAGCATCTGGAAAAGACTAATTGGTTTTGAAAATGTACAGAAAAACAAGCAAGACTTCAGGAAAGTATGTACAAGGAAATATCTAAAGGGAAAACAGGAATGCACACAAAGTGTGATGGAAATCTAGTACGCTATCAAAATACAACTGTTTAAAAAAAATGCTAACATTTTGCCAGTAGTGAATGCCACTAAACTGGCTGATGTTGGAACTGCATACAGAGTGGTTCAAAACTCCATGTGCGTAAACTGATAATAAATAATAAAACGAAGATACGGAGAGAAAAAAAATGTACTCCTCTTGTCACATTCAGTTACAGGACTCTTTCAAAGTAGCGGGTTTTAACAGAAAATAGACAAAAAAGTGAACTTTTAATCTTTTTAAAAAACAAAATGGATGATGATCTTATTCCTAAGAGCTGGGAATCAAAAAACTCAAATACGTGACTTCCAGAGGGCAGACTTTGGCCTGTTTAGGAGCCTGGTTGATGGAGTACCTTGGGAGGCACTCCTGAAGGGCAAAGAAGTCCATGAAGGCTGGACATTCTTCAAGAAGGAAATCTTAAATGCACAGGAGCAGGCTGTCCCCCTGTGCCAAAAGATGAGCCAGTAGGGAAGACCGTCCTGGCTGAACAAAGAGCTGGAACTCAGGGGAAAAAAAGAGTTCATAACCTTTGGAAGAAGTGGCAGGCAACTCAGGAGGACTACAAGGGGGTCGTGAGGTTGTGCAGGGAGAAAATTCGAAGGGCCAAAGCCCAGCTAGAAATTAGTCTGGCTACTGCCGTAAAAGACAATTAAAAATGTTTCTATAAATACATTAGCAACAAAAGGAGGGCTAAGGAGAATCTCCATCCTTTGGGGTGGGGGCGGGGAACAGCAACAAAGGACGAGGAAAAGGCTGAGGTACTTAATACCTTCTTTGCCTCCGTCTTTAATAGTAAGACCAGTTGTTCTCTGGGTACCCAGCCCCCTGAGCTGGAAGACAGGCACAGGGAGCAGAATGAAGTCCCCATAATCCAAGGTGAAATGGTTAGCAACCTGCTACACCACTTACACACAAGCCTATGGGGCTGGATGGGATCCACTTGAGGGTACTGAGGGAGCTGGCAGAAGTGCTCACCAAGCCCCTTTCCACCATTTATCAGCAGTCCTGGCTAACTGGGGAGGTCCCAGTTGACTGGAGGTTAGCAAATGTGACGCCCATCCACAAGAAGGGCCAGAAGGAGGATGCAGGGAACTACAGGCCTGTCAGACTGACCTTGGTGCTGCGGAAGGTTATGGAGCAGATCATCCTGAGTGCCATTATACGGCACATGTAGGACAACCAGGTGATCATGCCCAGCCAGCATGGGTTCAGAAAGGCAGGTCCTGCTTGAAAAACCTGATCTCCTTTACGACAAGGTGACCTGCTTAATGGATGAGAGAAAGGCTGTGGATGTTGTCTACCTAAGCTTTAGTAAAGCCTTTGACACCATTTCCCACAGCATTCTCCTGAAGAAACTGGCTGCTCATGGCTTGGGTGGATATACTCTTCGCTGGGTAAAAAACTGGCTGGATGGCTGGGCCCAAAGAGTGGTGGTGAACGGAGTCAAATCCATTTGGCAGCTAGTCACAAGTGGCTCAGTATTGGGGCCTGTTCTGTTTAATATCTTTATCAACAGTCTGGATGAGGGTATTGAGTGCACACTCACTAAGTTTGCAGACAACACCAAGTTGGGTGGGAGTGTTGATCTGCTTGAGGCTAGAAAGGCTCTACAGAGGGACCTGGATGGGCTGGATATAGTTGGCCTCAGCCCATCTATAAGATTCAACAAGGCCAAGTGCCATGTCCTGCACTTGGGTCACAACAACCACATGCAGCGATACAGGCTTGGGGAAGTGTGGCTGGAAAGCTGCCTGCTGGAAAAGGACCTGGGGGGTGTTTGTCGACAGCCAGCTGAATATGAGCCCCAGCAGTTGCTCAGGTGGCCAAGGCGGCCAACAGCATCCTGGGCTTGTATCAGAAATAGTGTGGTGAGCAGGACTAGGGAAGTGTACTCAGCACTGGTGAGGCTGCCCCTCGAGTACTGTTTTCAATTTAGGGTCCCTGAGTATAAGAAAGATGTTGAGGTGCTGGAGTGTGTCCAAAAAGCAACGAAGCTGGTGAGGGGTCTAGAGCACAAGTCTTATGAGGAGCGGCTGGGGGAACTGGGGTTGTTAAACTTGGAGAAAAGGAGACTCAGGGAAGACCTTATTGCTCTCTACAACTACCCGAAAGGAGGTTGTAGTGAGGTAGGGGTTGGACTCTTCTCCCAAGTACCAAGTGACAGGACAAGAGGAAATGACCTCAAACTACACCAGGGGAGATTTAGATTGGATATTAGGAAAAATTTCTTCACCAAAAGGGTTGTCAAGCATTGGAACAGGCTGCCCAGGGGAGTAATTGAGTCACCACCCCTGGATGCACTTAAAAGATGCGTAGATGTGGTGCTTAGTGATATGCTTTAGTGGTGGACTTGGCAGTGCTAGGTTAACGGTTAGACTTGATGTTCTTAAAAGGTCCTTTCCAACCTAAATGACTCTATGAGTCTATGTTTCAGATTTCCTACAGATTTATTCACCTATGTTTTAGTTTCTTATCATTAAAACCAGGAAAATATGGGGTTCTAGAATACTACTTAATTTTGATTTGTCTATACAGAAATGTTTGCTCAGTGCCCATCACAATGCACGGTAGTTGGGGATTCCAACTGCAATGGTGCATAAGTAAAAGTTTACTGAATTTCTCTAAATTTTTTTCTCAGAAAGAGTAGTGTATTAAATACTAAAGTCTATTCTTTCTTGGAAGCAGGTCTGAGATACAGACTGAGTATTTCAGCACATCAGAACAAACTTATGAGAAAAAATATTATGTGAAATACTCAAAAATATTTAGAGATGCTCGTTCCTCCATAACATTGCAGTGGCTGTTACAAATACTCATATTTATTTAAAGATTCTGCAACAAAACCCAAACTCATTACTATAAAAAAGACGGTATTTACAGATCTCAAATTTGTGGTGATAGTGAACAGCAATTCAGATATAAATTCCTTTGGTTAAAAAGGACTACTTTGAAAAATAACCAGTCTTAGAGTGAGTGGATTAGTAGGATGATTCCAATCATAGAATAAATAGTGTTTTCAAAATGACTCGTGTTAAATAGAGTACATGAGCTAGCTGCCAAATTCTAAAAACTAAAATTTTCTGAAGACTAACATGCAATGTAATGGGAATTTTACCATGGAGAATGTATACATTATCAATACATTTATATTTTCAAATTAAGATTCTGCATGTTATATTTAATTTTTTTTATTTATGTTAGCATGTCACTAATTCCAAAGCAAATGAAAATGGCTTGCAAATGTTTTCCCAGAGAACATTCATACAGTTGCATATTGCAATTATCATGCATAGCGTATTATTTTCATGAATGCAATCTTTTGTACCGTGGAACAATTTTCACAAAAAGGAAGATGAAAACCTTATAATCAGAGCCTTTTTTCTGCCAATGAAGTAAGAAAAGAAGTGAGGTTACATTCTTGGAGTGGCTATCAGAGAGGATGTAGAAAGTGATCTAGACTCCTCACAAGCTATATTGTATTATGATGAGTATGAGTGCACATGTAACAACAGAGAACAAGCATATGTGTAATGAGAACATAGATATTATCTAGAACATACATAAACTCTAATATATAATCATATAAACTCATATATAAATTTATGTATAACAGAAATTCTAGTCAAAACTATGCAACAAGTTCAAAATTAAAAACCAAGAATACAGTGACATCACCCAAAGCATCAGCCTCCTAGCTCCCAAAACACCCTGTATCCAAGAACCACATATATTACATACAGCTTCCATCTTGACACATAGTATAAGACAAGAGTCAGGTTCACTTAGAAACATGTAGCTATAAAGATTCCCACTGTCTACTCAACAAAGCATTATTTTGTCTTTTTCATGCTAGTTGCAGTCCAACATATTCCCTGACTAGAGGAACACATGAAAACTACTAGCCCAGTATTTCCAGGAACAATCCTCATAAAACTGCTTTTTTCTTTCTGTCCTTTGTGGTTTTCAGCTGACGGCATTGTAGAAACACTAATTGCACGTCATTCACATTATTTTTAAGAAAAAGTGCTCTTTGTCCCCCCTTAAAAAAATGCGCAAACTGAAAGCATAATAAAACACACATCCTTAGCTCTGGGGAATATTGTTGTTACGTGATGCAGAGACATGGCAAAGAACCTCATGGTAACCCCAGTCATCATTTGCCCACAGCAATACACTGATTTCTGACAGATTTCCTCATGTCTCTAGCTTTTCTAAGACTATGGTCAGCATTCACAGCTCAAGTAACAAGAAATAACTGCTTCAGTCATGATAACCTCACTGCTTTCAATTGTCTGTCCATAGTCTAAAACGTACAATCTTTCTATACGCCTGTCTCCTGAACGTGCATTACACATACGGTCTGCTTAGACTGCAAAGAAAAATACTGTAACAAATACTAACAAAATACAATATTAACAAAATGTTGTTATGAGTGCCAGTTCCAGGTCTGGGAAATGATATATTTAAAGAAACTCTCACTTTCCTCTTACTTCCTTTATATATTGAGATGCAACAACTTGGGGAGATTCAGGCATGACCACACGAGTTGGTTTTTTACAACTATTTGCTAGCCAAGTTGTACATATTTAGGCAATGCAAGTTTAGAATACAACATTACAAGAACAGAGGATCCCAGACCGGGAACATTTTGAAACACATTGACTAAGCTGGATATAATACCATCTAGAAAAATAATAGATGTTTTTGCTGAGTACTTTGACTGTGAAAGTATGGGCATCTGAAGGAGTAAAAAACTGCTATCAAGCATTTGAGTACAAAAATAGCAGTCAGAGCAGTACAAGTCACGTATTTCACCAGAACCACCAGTTAGGGAAAGGCATAAAGCAATTTGATCAGGAACTTGATAGAGCATCAGAAATAAAGCAAGCACATATATGCATACAAGACACTATTATGATGCAACTTTCTGCAGTATAAAATTACTCCTCATTCAATCAGAAGTAACATCATTAGAACAATTTGTCAACTATAGAGCTTCACATGAAAGCAGATGCAGAATTGCTTCACATGAAAGGAGATCTTTTTACATTGATGTAACTAGATATGCACCTGTGTAAACTGCTTGCGCAGACAAGCTCTCAGCCTTGTTGAACTTGAGCTGCCAGACAGCTCGGCCAAGATTTTTGTTTGAACAGGAAACAGCTGGATTGGTGTGTTGTGTAACTTTTGGGCCTTGAAACTTGTCTCTTCTTACTGGCTCAAACTGTTTCTACACTAACTCTTTGATACCTCTAGCCCTCAAAATGCCTTTTATTATTATATGAGAAGAGAAGGCTTATCTTCAAACAAACTCCTGTGGTCAAAGCTCAGGTCGACACATAATTTCATTTTGCTTAACAGCTTTTTCTTCATTAATTCCCTCATAAATGTCATGCTTCCAGTACACTTATAGAATGGTGCTTCATTGATACACTCTTCATATTGTATCTAAACTTTTTTGTATTCATGTTAAGTATTGTTTGATGTAATTTGTTTTTAAAAAATTCTTTTTTCCCCTCTGTATTCTGAAGAATAGGTATGCTACCCTACCTAATAACCTCCCGAGCCTCAGAATTTAGATATTCTAGCTTGGTTTTGCTTTCCGAGCCATTTTCATTTCAAAGGAACATGTTTTCTTTGACGGTAATGCTTAAATACTATTCCAAAGCTGAGCCTAGGGTAAATCTCACTTTCTAAGCACAAATTTAAAGTGCTTAGCAGAAGCAGCTTTACTGCTAGATGCCATACAATAAGGATTTACAATACTGTATTGAGTCCTAGCATATATCGACTGGTCCCTTCGTCCCCAAGAAGGTGATTATGGACATTTAATGTTTCAGAGATTTAAAATACTTAAAATCTTTTACTTTCAAGTTTTATTTGGAGACAGAGAAGAAAGCAACACAGCCCGGAAAATCTAACCCAACCAATGAAGTAGAATATAAAGAAATTTTGCAGTTCTGAATGCAGGTTTGCACTGCTCCTATTCAACATACAGTTTCAGTGAAGCCAGCAGTATAACAGAACAACTTCAGTACATAGTGTGACTTAAAAACAGCATTATTCTCACTGATGGACTAGATTTACTGACCCATAGGAGAATGCTGACTACTTTAATCTTCTGTAATGTGCAACTAAATTGATGGGCAGAAACTCAGCAGTGAGTATTACCAGCTATCAGGTCTGTATTTGGCTGCATCTATTTCCAAAGATGAATTCAAGATACAAAGGAGTTCAGAAAACCTTAATGTTGTAATACAATTTAGTAATTTTAAGGGTGACAAAAAGTGTAGCTAGTTAATTAAAAAGAAAGTATACCTGGAGAGCTCCCATTTCTTCCTCTCTTCTGAGGGTCTTCTCGAGCAGCTCTGTAAGATGAAAAATGGAACTTGTAAATTCAACTTCCTGCCTCATGGCCTGACAGAAAAAGTACTGTGTAAAACAGTCAGTGAGTTTTTTGTTTTACAGCTTTCACAACATTCCTTTTCAGCTGATTAAACTAATTGATGAAATGTGTCAGTAATATGATTGTTTCCAAGCATGGGCTGTTGAGGTGACTACAAAACAGCTACAAGAAAACAGTTTTGGGGAAAAAAAAAAGCATTAAAATTCACAGAAAAAAATTGCCTATGGTTAAATAAATCTTCTGGTGTATTTTAGGATTGAACCAAAAAAAAAAAAAACAAAGAGATTCATCCTGAAAAATGATTAAACCAGAAGTAGATCAAAGCTATGCAATTATATATGAACAGTTACTCTAGGTTACTTTTTCAACAACCAAGTAACATCCCCCGGGGAAGTGAGTGCAGACAAGTTTGACTGTTATCACAATAATTCCCTTCTCTCAGTAAAACGGAACAATTCTGATAATGGAAATAGCCAGAGCACCGAAACAAACATAGTAGAAAAGTTTTTTTATAGTCTTTAAACTATAAAATACTCATATCACTTGTGTAACAGTTATATACATTGGCACGTACAGGCACATATGTAACATTTCATGCTAGAAATTAATTTCTGTTTGAGTTCTGTGGGATATGTCACGAGTTGCTTTTCTATTTTATTTCATTTACATAGTTTTATGATTAAAATTATGGTTTTGATCAAGTACATCATATTTAGTATTCTGGGAAACCTTAAAGTTATAACTTCATGGAGAGCAGGAAAAACAAAAAATATGCTGCAGGCTTATTACTATATTAACTATCAGAAATTCATTTATGAGTTTTGCATGAGAAGAGCACTGCTTTAACTAAGCCAGAGACCGACCTTGAATCAAGATATGTCCCAGTTTGCTAGCAATTAGGAGAGTTATGAGATTATGAAATTGCCTTGACAACCTCATAGGGCTGAATTCTGACTGTTCATTCCCACAGCATCCAAGTACAGAACAGCTAACTGAAAGTACCTGTGTATTCTTCCTTAAGAAATAAAGATTACTGAAAGATGCATAGTTCAGTTATCAAAGATTAGCTTAAATGATTTACAGTCATTTAAAAACGACCCAAAATATTGTACCAACATGAATTTGCCTTCTTTCTTTTATTTCTCTAATCTTTTACTTTTCTTTCTCCTTTCTCTCATTATGAAGCCTGCTTTTGAGCACCCTAAACCTGTTACCTCTTTTCTCATAGTTAATTATCCATTTCTGACTACACACAGATTATTTGAGACTTACTTTCAGGCACCAGTCCTTCAAAAGCGATGCAGATAACATGCACAAAATTTTAGTTATTTCTTTCACAAGCAGAGAGACTGATTTGCTGTTCTTTCTTCCTAGCTTCTATGCAGTTTTTTTTTTTTTTCAAATCCTTTCTTAAAATTAATAAAATGACTATTTCTTCACTTTCTTTTGGCACAGTCATGTTTTTCTGTATTATTCTTTGGTATGCTTTCCAGTACAGTGACTCAACTGCCATATAAATTACTGTAGCTAAATGTGCTGCCATCAACATTACTTAGTGTGAGAATTTGGGTTTGGAAAGTGGCTGCCCTGTATGTTTTCCTTGGGTATATTCCAGTATTGTAACTGAGTTGGTAAAAATTAGTATTGTAATACTAGCTTTAAAAAAAAAATAAATGAGGATGGAAGAATAAGTCTATGAAAAAGGGATGGGAAATGAAAGACTCTTCTCCATGTTCCATCTAACCAAAAAAAGATTCTTGTATTTCACCTTGCGTTATGTTAATTCTAATGCAATATTTAAGATTCTGTTGTACAGACACGATTGTTCTAAGTGAAAAAGATGTTATTAAAAGGTTCTTTTCAAAGGCCTTTTATAAATGCAGGTAAGTTACGCTAATTTCTGCTAACACTCTCTAGATTTGAAAGTTCTGCATCTGAAATTAGGGATATCTAGAATCCATTTACTTTATTGCCTAAATTGGCTGTCCTGCAGGATGCTTCATAAACTCTGTCCCCAGAAGGGCAGGTGGGTACTGAAGTGGTGTTATTTAACTGACAATATACACCTACTTTAGAGAGTCACCCTATATGACCATATATTTAAGAACCAACTTCTGCATTTAAACTGATGATTCCATTTAGTACTCCATCTAAAATAACAGCATGTTTTCTCGAAAGCTATTAAAGCAATACATATTAAACAGCTTTACAAAAAGTCCCATAAAAATATAGCATATTGTATCATTCTTTTAAACATTGGTATTTATAATGACAGAATATCTTTGCTTACTTGGTCTGAAAAGTTCTGTTGATATGTTTTATAATTTGTAAAACACTTCCCATAATTAATTTCTTGTGCAAACATGGTTTATATATTCAGTGCCAGAAAATAATGTTACAATAAATTTAAGATAGAGAATGCATTGTGTCTGTAATATAGCAAAGATGGGCACTAGCCCTAGCGAAGGTTCCTTCCATTCATCCTGTGAACAGCCTCTGAGTTTCTCTAATTATAACTTTCTTTCCTAAGGGAAGTTGCACAGTGCCATGAGTTTCTACATTTGTGAACAATCCTGCCATGATCATCTTTCAAGGCCTAATGTAACCACAGGGTTCTTGTTCAAAGCAATATATCATTAGTCTCATGGGGCGCAGTACACATCAATTTATAGATTGTCTAGAAAAATCAGCATTAATGAAAAAGCATTACAAAGGCACCTTCAGGCATTGATGGTTGTTCCCAAAAGATGAATAATAAACGGAAAAAGACAACAAGAGAAATTACTTTTAGAAATAAAGATATTAATCACCATATTTCCTTTTTTCATTTTTAGCTCAATATGAAGCTTGCAATCCTATAATGAGCTAAAAGCTAAAACTATTCAAAAAATCAAATATGTTTAAGTTTTTTGATACCGCTCAAAATCAACAGCAAGTTCAGGATATTGCCTGCAAAATTAGGGATCATACTTTTGTGTAGTCTTACAAAAATAATTTATTTACAGTTGTTAAACCCCAAACCATTTAAGGTTTCTATCTCAGGTAGCTGTGTCAGCGAACACCAACTGAGTGTCCTTGCAGTTATAGCACAGCAGCTTAGATTTATCTGATCAAACTTCCAGGGAATATACAGGTTATGATTTAAAGCATTCCACAAGAATCATTATCTTTTGCAGTTTGCCTGACACTGAAACATAATATGTTGCAAAATAGTGCAAATATTAACCTGGAGATGAAGATTTTATATTCCATCATAACTCTCATGTAAGTGAGGAAAAAAAGGTACGCAGTTATTCAAACAGACTTCACACACACACACACACACACTCCAGTTGTAATTTTCGCTGCTGGTGAAAAGTATTAGAAAATAGATTTAGGAGCAGATATTGATTGACTGGAATGAGTAAACTAAACTGTACTATCTTATTTTTCCTAGCTGACCCATTAATGTGCCAATAACTAACTCTAGAATGTCAAAAAGCAATTCAACTCCTTTACCTCTGTGCTGGGAGTAACAAAGTTGGGAAACAGGACATTGACTTTATATTACCTGGAGTAGAGCAAGCAACTTGCCAAGAATTTGAATTAAAAACCATGTATTTTTTTCAGAAAGAACACTGAACAGCCTTCATTCATTATTAAGTAGGAACTGGATTTTAAATACTGCATGACCTCCGATTTTAAGAAACTGAAGATAGTCCTAGACCACATTCTGCTTCACATTCTCTGTGAAGATTGAAGTACCAGAGAAAAGTCAGCGAATTGGATCAATACCAGATTAGGATATTCACCACTAAGAACTTAAATTTGGTACCTGTCAATTCACTACTTGTTCTTGCAAAGGGGAACGCACAAACACAGAACTGTAGACAAAATCAGTTCTTATAGTCCCAGATATCCAGTCATATAGTCAAAAACCCTAAAATGTGATTCAGAGTACTCTGAAGTTGACACTCGCGCTTCAGTTCTGCACACATAGCTAATATGCTGTAAACTATCCAAGATATCTGCAAGCTGCCAGCTGATCTGACTCAAGACGCCCACCCCTCTGAAACAGCTGCAGATCACACAGGATACTATATAGCAACTCACATAGCACACAAAATACTGCTACTATGTGGCATTAAAACAAGAAATCCGGGTTATGACAAGAAAAGAGAAGTGTCAACATATTTTTTGAATCATCAAGCCAAGAACGGTTCTTCTCTAAAACACAACTCAGGGCTTTGAGTTATATATTAGTAAAACTATTTTTGATTTCCCAAACTTTGCAACCCTAGAAATTTGGGGTTTATGTTACACAAGCGTATGGCAAACTCTTGATAAATCACTTAATTAGAAACCCTCATCATTTTATCTTTAAATTTGCTTTGATCAAAAATGGCAGAATATTTAGGGTAGGTCTTTCCTACCCTTCTCACTTCAAATACGCATTCCACGGCTTTCAATCATTGTTTGGATATGTTTCCCCCAAAGCTACTGAACAGATACTGCAGCATTTCTGCCGATGCACAAGGCAGCCAAGCAGGTTTCCATCAAGTCTGAAGGAATTTTCAAGCAGCTGAATAAACCAGTTTCTCTCAGCTAGAAATGACTTACCTTGCACATGCCTACACAGCAAAGGTTAATCACATATTCTACCACTTACAAGTTTTTCCTTTCACACGATGAATCTGACATGAAAGCCCTATTTTGGGGGGTGAATTAAGCTGTTTCTAACTGAACCAGTTTAAGCAAAATGTTTCAGAACAGATATATTCATGGCTAGGAGAGACAGAACAACTGCAATTCTGTCCTGTACCTGTGTTAGTATGATTCTGGTGAATGGCCTCACAGTTCCGTGACAACAGTCAAGGTCCAGAAACACTCAACACTGAAAGATGTTTCAATGAGGCCGGACCTTTGTACAGTCAGGCCAGACACCACAAATCACCCCGGCACAAAAATAACTGAGATGAAAAACAGTACTGGGACTCGCTTCAAACTACTCTAATTGAAACAGTACTTGCCATGCATGTAAGCCATTAAGGGAATTTCTACATAAATATGTTATTATCTTAAAAAACCTCTAGAGAAATAGAAATTTCTTAGAAACTTAATTTTTGCTAGTGTAGAACAAGGCCTATAAATTATGAGTATTTCAGAATGTATTTATGCAATCCCTAGCATCATCTAAAAAAAATAAATAAATCTCCGAAGTAAAAGGCGATACTGTTTGACTTGGCTACAACATACAGTATCTCTAAGATATACAATATTTATATACTGCTAGTTTCATCCCCACTACATTCATAAGTTTAGTGAATGAAGATAAAGTGGGGAGAAACCTCAGAAGTGTGTGCTGTTTTTTTTTTTTTTAAATTGTGTTCAGACAGTTAATAGTTTTCATGGCCAAACTCAATGTTCACTGCATTTTTTTTTTATTTGTAACTTCTGCTAAACAAAAAACTCAAGTGATTTTTAATACTGATTAAAGCTTTCCACTCCATTATCAAACTGTTATATTAGCATTGAGCACATTCCACTATCTTTAAAGGTTATAATTCAGTTACCACCACTGCAATCAATGCAGTGCTTATCACCTCCAAGAATGAAACAGCTGTTTATCTGTACCTAAATCAATAGTTTTCTCATCCACATGTAAAAAGACTTCCAAGCTCAAAGGAATACCATTTAAAAAAAAGGGATTCCCTTTTGCCATATTCTTTGCCATTATAAATTGTAGCAACTTAATAGCTACCGTAGTCTTTAGTACGTAACATAGTCAATATTTCAAAAGAATATACTTTACAGAAAACGTTGAATTTTTTTTAATGATTCATTGTTTTGATAGCTTTTAGGTATACATTTTTATTTTTGCCATGGAACTTCAAAGCAGATTGTTAAACCTACAGTGGTGCATTTGTTTGCATTAACCTGAAGCAGCACCCACAATCACAACAGAGAACAGAAAAAAGGCATCTGAAGCTAAGAGAGAAGGAAACAGTTCACTGCTCAGATTCCTTAAGAGACTTTTTGCTATGCAGGAAACAGCACATACTATGTTTTCTCTCTATTCCCTGAGGCTTAGGCAGCTTTGATATCTTTTAGCACAATTTTTAAGCGTTCGCATCTTCAGTCCTGGCCTGCTCTGTATTTCCCTATTTGCAAAGCAGCTAATCACTTCTGGGAAAAGGAAAGGATAACATATAGAAGGGAAATGTAATCATTTGGCAGGTGTGAGGGACAACAGAGAAGTGCAACTTAAGATTCTCAGATAATTTTCTATTCAAGTTGTGCTTGTGACTTTTACGAGATTTTTTAGGAATTAGTGGTATCTTACTCAGTCAGGTCTAAAATCATGCAGCCAACATCCCACTTCAGACAGTGAGCACGAGTGGATATTAAGACAGGAGGATAAAAAAAGGTAATGTTATTTACTGTAATGGCAGCTTCCAGCAATGAGCAGCTGAAAGAATTGCTAAGAAAAAGGACTGCATCTGGACCATCTATGAGCTATCTGACCTCCACGAAACTTGACTATATCTTCATTGAACCTAGTTGTTGTTGTGGATGCCAGAACATTTTGCAACAGGTTTCTATAACTGAAGCATGTACTGTGTAAAAAAAATGCTTCCTTTTGTTTTAAACAAGATGCCTGGACTGTCAAAGACTTCTTTACATGTATAAGTCTTGCTTCTAATTTATTTCCTTCAATAATTCTTCCTTATGTTTCACACCATTATTTCTCTTTATTATTTCCTTACTTTTCACTTTGATTCGTCCTTAATGCAGGCACTCCAAAGTGAACTATCTCCCACACTTCGTTTAGAAAAACTCTTCCAACCTTTTATTTGTCCCAAGAAGCTGTCCTAAATCCTCATCATCAGTTCTATAATTCCCCCTGTTATCTGAACTGTTACACTGGTGGTCTTACAATGTATTCAAAAGTCCAGGAGTACCTTCACATACACATTTTCAGCATACAAGATATGACGAAGAGTTGCTATAACCCATTCTACAGTCCAAATATGCTTGGGTTGGAATAGTTTGCCTGGAATACAAAATAAAGAAATTCAGAAAATTATACTACAAGATTACTAAACAAAAATTAATAGGTTCCAGTGTGCTACTTATGCATTTTAAAAAGAGGCCTTTATCAAAAGAATGAGAATAATTTTTTCCTAATGCTTACATAAGACTTTTTAGTTCTATTCCTGGCTCTCCCACTCATGTTAGTATCTTCCTGGTCAATTTTCTGTGCTTCATTTAAATCTGGCTAAAGAAATTTTTTCCTATCTTCACAGAGCTGGTGTGAGGCTTAAAGTGCACTGAAATCCATGCAAAAGATATTCTTATAAATGCAAAAGGTGATAACTGCGCAAAATTTCATTATGTCTTAGCAATTCCCTAACTTAGGAGGTGAGAGATGTTAGTTATGTTTACCATATTTGCTTTGGACCATATTGATTCTCAATGGAGAGATGCTGCAGGAAGCATAAGAGGGAGAGTTGTGAATATATACATGCTCAATATATCTTCAACAGCAGCTATATGTAATCCATTGTTTTCCTTTGAATGACACTTGTGTACCAGCAGACATGCTATAGAGGATTCCAAGCAACACCCCAGGGACCTCTCGAGTCAAATACTTACTACAGTAAGTAAGTAAATACTTACTTTAGTAAGTTCCAGCAAGTTTCAGTGAGAAACAAACAGTGACATGGACAAATCAGAAGTGATAAAATAAAACCATCTTCTTATTCTGAATCAAAGATGGTTCAATTATGAAAACATTATCAAGGCACAGAAAAATGGTATTCTAGCTCAATGGTCTCCAAAACTGGGCATGCACACCCCAACGGGTGTGCAAGACAATCCACTGCTGTGCAGGAAGAAAATATTTTTTGTACTGTCGATAAATAAAATACAAAATATTTTTGAAAGTGTTTATTTCAACTTTATCTCATCCTCTTCTAATTTCTATTTTTGTCTATCTTTTATAATGTGCATATCAGTACAGCAGAACAAGTACATAATTTATCCATAAATACACATATATTAGGTATGCATGCTCAATTTTTTTTTCTGATAGCGGTATGCAATCAAAAAAATTTGGAGACTAGTGCTCTAGATCAAGAGTGGAAGAACAATCTCACTTTTGGAGTGAGCAGACTATGGCTGACAGAATTCAGAATTTGAAATTTTTTTTCAATAGAGGTATTCAATTTTCTTAAATCTAGTATGTTTTCTTAGTCTTTGTTACTCTGAAATTCTTTCTCCTTGTATGGCAAGCTGCATACTTTATGGCACATGAATCGAGAAAACAACAAGCAAGCTTGAAGTAAAAGCAATGTCTAATGAGAATGATGTCTATATGAGGAAGAGAAGGAAGGGCTAGATGAATTTACAGTAGAGGGACAGAACAAGTATGTGTGGCATATTGTTCAAAAAGAGGGTCTTCTAGGTACAGTTTATCATATCTAGAGACCTTACTGTGGCTCTTGGGTCATTAGCGATGCATACCAACTAATCTTCATGAGGAGTGCCAAACACATCTTTGTATTTGGAAAAGGAACCATACACACAGCAATGCAAATCTTTATGGAGATCTGTCATCTAGAGCTATGAATGTCTTCTCTAAACAGCTACCACTGTTATAAAGTCACAGGTGGTGTCCCAGGTGTCACTTGTTCTCTGTAATAGTGTCCAAATAAGCAAGCTGAATTCCAGCCAGAATAGAATTCAGGGTGTCTAGAATCTAGCAAGATGGGACATCAAAATCAACACAGCTGGGACAGCAGCATATAGCTATTAACTCACAGACACGCTGAGAAATTGGTGAGCCACAATTGCAGAGCTACAGAAAACCACCTGTTTGCAAAATGTTATTTGCTCAACTTTTCCCTAGAGAGATGTAAAAGCATATAGTCAGACCACCTGTATTGCAGCTTTTGGCAGCCTCATTAATCAACCAGCTTGCCCTGATCCCAAGCAACCACTTTTCTTCGGGAGGAAGTATTAAATTTCTTATGTGAGATACTGTCCTTGCAATAAAGACTTTAATCTGTTACATCTGCTGTAGGATAACACCACAATAGCTTTTCTTATTTGAAGTCTTTACTAACCCATGATTCTACCGACAGAGAAAAATCACAATGGACTAAAGTTCTCTTTAAGCCTCTATCTAATGATTTCTTAAAATTTTAATATCTATTTCTTAATAGATTAATAATTTCAACAGAAAGAAGAAATTTCTTGTCTGAAAACAACTACAGATGTCAAAATGATTCAATGAAAAAAAATCAGAACAAAACCATGGAAAATCGATCCTGTAAAGCAAAAGTTTATCTGAAAGGTATGGCTTTTGCCATGAATATTAAAATGGGACACACAAGATACCAAGAATGCAGTTACCAAAACTTAATTTTTTTCAATTCTTTTTATTGAATATCTTGGTTGGCTGTTTTGAAAACAGTTTGGAGTTTCAGGATGCTGTCATTTCCTGACTACAAATTAAATATCTACATAAAAAAACTACATCCATACATTTGCAGTAACCAGAAGGTTGCTGCAAAGATTAAAAACTAGTCATACAGTCATTGGTTGACCCTATCCTCAAATCAATGATTTGAACAATACAAAAAAAACCCCAGTAATAACAGCTAGTCACTCCCATCCTGTAACATTCTTTATGTCCTGTGTGAAATTATATCTGTCAACAGTCATCATAGTAACCCTAATACAGATGCCAGTGATTACATAAACCAGAAGGCTAAAGTGTCAGTATCACATTTTTTTCCGTTTAACATGTTCAAGTTAAGCATGAAAAACTGATAGAATATAGCAGGAAAACCTAGCTCTTAAGTGAGCTAAGAAAGTGCAGTGACAGGACAATGTTCAACAATTCCAGTCAACACAAAATCCAAACATCAAACATGAAAAACTGTGAAATTCTTCTACTCATTGTACCTTCTGGGCTATGTCTTGCAGACATACTTGCAGATAAAAAGACAGAAAATTTTTTAAGTGCAAGATGAACTTTCTTCATGGCAAACAAAAGTCTTAGTACCATCAAACTGGAGTTTCAAACTTCATCTTGCTTATCAAAAATACACATACACTTGGTATTTGAAAAGAAACACTTGATTCGGAGTATGTTGCAATGCTTTTCTTTTGGCTATTATTTACTGAAATATCTATCAAAACATGAAGACTCCTATCTTTTATACTATCCTTAGATTGGCCTGGCTTGACTACAATCACAGAAGTCTCTTTTCAGATGTAACTATGCAGAGTTTCTTATTAGGAAGAAATAAGATTAAAACCCCTAAAAATAAAGATAATTGAGCGGATCACTGAGATCGACTGAACTTAAAAATTATTTTAACATTCAAGAAACTCAAAGAAAACACAAGTCACAATGCAAATGTTGATGTGAATGGGAAAAAACCTGCTTCATTGGCTTTCTGCAACCATCTACTCAGTTGCATTTAGTGACTGAAATACACAAAAAGTCAGTGGCTGGAGTAATTGAACAAAAGGCCAAATAGAACACATTGTGCCGAGAGAGCCCTCTGACACTGGTCTCCCCGCTTTACTGTATAAGCAAGAAGAATAGTAACTTGCAACAGTAACCAGCAGTTACTGGTCATTTTGGGTTCTGTGGCTTTCTCTACTTTTTTTTTTTAAAGATAACATTTTTTTATTTAGGTGAAAAAGCCAAAGTCTCTGCAAAACTTTAAAAAGGATATTTTCATTGTTTCAAAACTGTGCTAGCTGATGATGTAAATCAAGTTAGTAAATAGTTGTTAGAAACCATACTGACATCATCATCTCTAAAATATTCTAACTGCTTTTTCTTCTAAGTGTTGCATGAATGTGAATTTGACAGCATGCGAGAAGCAGAATCTTCTCTAGATGAAAAATATCAGTCAAGATAAACAACAGCACTTCAAAGAAAGTCCATATCTTATACCTGGTTTGGGTACTATCTTGAAAAGCTTCAATCGCAAGGATGTCAAGATTCTCTTTGAGTAGGTCTAACCACTCTTTTAAAAACACGTTTAATCACAGTTTGTACAGAATTCTGTTATCTCCAACAGGGTAAATATGATCTTACATCCACCACAAAGGTCCAGACCAGGGTATATGAATAAACATATGTTAAGTTTTTGCCTTTCCATTCAGCAACCTGTTGTTGACTCTGAATCACTCAATTGTAAGTAGGCACAGATACCATTTCATTGCTGAATTACCACCACCAAGCATTTTGTGAAGAGTATCAATGCTTCTAAGGCCTCAGTGCCAGTGTTTCAATAATGACTTGATTCTACTACATGACATAAATGTTACCATGTATATAGGTGTTGATTACTCATGCAGCCATAACTTTGCTAACTAGTACCAGAATGCAGGCAAAAATATTCCTATTATAAATAAATCTTTAGAACAGATTTAAAAAAAACTAACCCACAATGCTAGAGAATAAACACTTCAAATTTTACAAGAGGCTGAGAAGAGAAGCCAGCAAACTTTTACCCTAACAGTCTAATAGTACATTTATACTACAGTGAAGTGCTTTACTTAAAGCAGTTAGCTTTAAATAAGCCAGTTTGGGTACTAATGACTGTGTAATTACTCCTACTTCATGTCCCACAGAAGCTAGTGCAACACCAGCTGAAATGGTCCTTGCACTAAGTGCTCCAGTTCCACCAGATGTGGTCGGAGGACATCACATCGCCTTTGCTGAGAGGGCTGGAGGTCACATTGCTCCTCGCCTTTGGTTGTGCATTGCTCTTGCTTACTTTGTCCTGGCAAAAACGTTGGACCTGGACCTCCACACGGGTCAATTTAGTTCATGACAATGAGAACAGTCTATGCTGGCAAAACCCCCAGAGAGTCCTATGTGGTTATTAGAGAGTAAAGGACGGTTATAGAGGGGTCCAAAGAGGAGCAGACATGAAATAGGGAAGGAGCAAATAGCACAGATGGGAGTGAGAGATCCAGAAGCAAGAATTTGACCTTTGTCTGCAGTGAGACATTGAATGGCTCGGGTGAACAGGCAACTGCAGTCTGACCCACTAACTGACAATTATTTTGGATTTGTGTGTGTGAGCTGTAATCACACCTCTGTCTGTAGCACAGATCTACCCAAGCTGACCAATAGCTTTTTCTCCCATAGTTTTGATTAGAAACCTTATTAAATAACCTGAAAAAGAGGAAAAAAAGATCATCTTTATATAAAAAAATACAGTAAGAAATGTTCTCAAAGTGAGGTCTTCAGAATAGTTGACGTTTTGAACAGAAAATACAGTTGAATGTTTTGTTTTGTCACTGCATACAATATATAATTGTTACAATTCTCTCCTGAATGGAGAAACATTTCCCCTCTGATGATGAATAAAATCTTCCAGAAGTACACAGAAAGAAATTGAAACTTAATTTGTTTTCATTCACCAAGTGCAAGCCTGAAAAGATAATTTGTCATTTCTTGTTTTAGAAAATTGTGTTGATATGTTTATGGGCATAGCGGCTACATAAAAATTATGGTATGTCATATATAAATGACAAAACAGGAAATTGAATGCCGCTTTCTTCAGCGAGTCCTCTGTTTTAATATCCGAGGCTTTTCTTTTTTTGATGTTTATCATCCCAACCACATTTATGCATATCAGCAAATTTCCTTTTGGCTACATCTGAAAGGCAGCTGCATATCTTAATGCAAAAATACACAGAACTGATCTTGGACCTAACGGCTAAGGAAGGGTCAAAGATTAAGGGTATCAAGTTTTTTGAAGCAGCTAGGTCAACTCATCTGAATTGAAGTTACTGGGCAAACTGAAGGAGGCTGTCAGCTGCAAAACAGAAAGCTTTTCTAGGCAAGGACACTTGTTACTTGAGATGAGTAATTCTTTGGAGCTTGGAAGTGTATTTCCTAATTGGGCTGTTTGAAGATCAGAGCTAAACAATCCATTTGCAATGTTCGCAGCAAAGGACAGCAGATAACATAGGAAGCTGAAAGATACCGGTCCTGAAATTAAGTTTCCCTACCAATCTCAGAAAAAAGGGATCTTTTAGGAGCTTGAGCATTTTAATAAACTGTTAGAAGAGTAAAGCACACCAAAAAAGTTATAGCTCTGTGGGATTCAGTCCTTGATAAATGCTGTAAGAAAGCTTTTAATTCTACTAGGAGGTCCTATGTATGCATCACTAAGACTCAAACAGCTTCTAAGAAAATATTTCCTTCAACCAACCATACGCACACACAGAGGTCAGCACATCCCGTTGCAAAACAGAGAACTTCCCTAAATTTACAGAAGTTCCTTCTTTGTAATTAGACAGGTACTAGAAACCACAATATAATGCAACTAGCAGTTATACAACACCCCACCTCCCAACATGTGCTTTAGAGGAAGATGCAAGAAACTGTAAGCTGGCAATTATGAAGAAAGCCATAACAGTAACTCTTATTCCTAATTTTCTCAGCTGTAGATAAGCTTTGAGTTTCTTCCTTTGTGGGACAATCCTGTTGTTGTACTGTCTCATGGTAACTGATGATATACAAATGACACTTACCAACTCAGCTGGTAAACATTTTAACTTTCAGTGACTGGCAACATTTCACTAAAACCTTACTTTGAAAATTCTAATATCTAAATGCAATAATTTATTATTCCCTCCACGTGGCCATGTGCAAAAATTTACAGTATAACAATTCCAGTAAATTTTTCAGAGAAAAATATTTAATACATAGATCTGAGGAAAAAAAAATCTATACTTTAAAAGAGAAAAGAATATTAAGCGGAGAATAATATTAAAAATTTAAGTTAGCCATTGCTTCTCATGCACAAGGGATATAAACATAACTTGTTTTTCCCAGTTTAACAAACTGAATAGTAACGCCAGAGCTTTGTTTTTCTCTTGTGCAGTGGAGTATATGCCATTTTCAACTGACACTTGACTTTTTATTTCTGATCATTCTAATTCCTAGAGACTGATCACAACAAAACCAAATTTACACTGCTGTTTTTACTGAGTAAAAAGGTAAGAGGATATTAGTCTCAGAATGGAGATTACATGGAGAAATGAATATCAATATGAGAAGTATAATAAAAGTATTATACAATTTTATTTGTTACACACATTGTAAATCTTATTACGAGGTTCACAAGAGCTGCAAATGAGTTACATTTATTATATAGTTGCTTATCCCATTCTCCCAACGCTACATAATTTCTACAGGTAGAGACATTCAATTAACATGTGGCAAAATGACTCTGTCAGAATCCCACAAAAATGCCACTGTAAATGGGCGAAGACATTGTATATCATACACACCTGATTCTTGTACCTATTTACATGACAGTTGTGTGTCTGTTTAGTCTCAATAAAACGCTACGAACAAACTGAAGTTTTCAAAGCTGATAAAATGTTTGATACTATTTTTTATGATAAAAGCCCCTGGTAGCATACTTTTTATAAAGTATATTGACAAACAGGAACCTAGAGAGTGCTTTTAATAGCTGGGGCATCATCTCCTAGGTTAGGAATGAATTCTCAACAGTGTCAGGAATGGAGAGGTACCAAGCAAATACTAAATGTGCTTCACTGGATATGTCCCTGAAGGGTATAACTGTTATGAGACATAGGTTAAAATGTGCATTGATCTGTTCATGCCTCTTGAGGACTCGCTACAAAAAACTAGTCTCTCAGAAAGTGTGCTCAGTGTTGAAAATTCATACTATTTATGCAAGATTTTTATATCCTTTAGCAATCTTAATAAATGGCTAAATTTCTCTTCCCTTGTGTTTTTTATATTGCATAAGACAAAACATGACGACAGCAAATTAAAGCTTCTGAGCTTAAAAGTTTAAGCCCTAGCTCTAAAAATAATGTTTTGCACTGTGAAAATATGGTTCTAACCTTTTTTCAGAAAACAAGAAAATAATCAAAATGAAAAGTTGGTTTTATGCCTCTTATCTGAAAGTTCGTATCCTTTTCTGTGGATTCTGTAATTTTTTCCCCTTTGTCTACTATAATTTCAGTTTGCTGCAACATTATATTTTTGCTGCCAGCATATTTATTTCAAAAGGTCTTTTAGTCAATATAAGGACCAGGTTTTTTTTTTTTCCTGTATGACAGGAATCTACAGAACTGACAATGAAAATAAAATACAAATCACAGACAACTTTCAGTTTCAAAATAATCTTTGAAATTAATCATGCTAGGTTTCTCTGACTATATCAAGCTTTCTGACAGCATCTTTTCCAGCCCTATTTTTTTTTTTTTTTTTTAACATAGTATAATGTCACAGTGCAACACACAACTGTGCTTCTCCTATACACATTTGATCACAGTTCTTTTCTCCCAAAGGACTAATTTTATCAGTTACTGAGATTTTTTTTCCTATTGAATAAGAACTTCTATTGTGTTTTGCAAATGTCTGTCCTGCTGCTTTCTTGATGTGTATTTTATATACTAGCAAATTAGCGTGCTTAGGCTGAAGGACAACACTATTAGAACTTCTTCTGTAATAAACTCTGTTTCTGTTGGATTTTGTTTGCTCTGCTGAGACACTGCAAACGAAGCCTTTAACACAATTGACTTAAGAAAACATCTCTCTCTTACAGGCCCCAGATTAAGAGGAAGGGTCAGGAAAAAGAATAACGTCAGATGTGCAACTTGCAGCTATTCTACACATGCACCACATCAAAAGAAAACACAACATATGCAACGAAGTTTAAGATACAAGAGACCTGACACTGATTTGTCTTGACCTGGAGACATAAAATTGTGCAGCCATATTGGTGATTCAGATGGAGGGAGAAGCTACGCAGCCTCTGATGACCCCATACTTATTATACAGCTCTAAAAATGCCCTGGTTACAGCTGGTATCTGTTATCAGTGAACTGACACTATGATTACCGACATTTGTTCCAAACCAAGACGCAGCATGAGTAGTTCCTGGATCTGTCCAATAGAGTAACGCTACTACTCACATAAGTTAGATTATTACATGCTAGCAAATCATCAATTTGCAGTATTTAATTCCTAATCAACAGAAAAAAAAATTAATTTCAAAAACTATACAAGATGAGTAGCAACAAATAAAATGCTCAAATTAAATCATACTTATTCTGTAGAGTACCATTTAGGGAAATAATAAATTCTAACTTTGTGAACTATAAATATTTACATTAACTCCAATTCTTATGATAACAACAGGTTAACACATGAAAAATGCAAAATGGTATAGCTGAATGACCTGTATAGTCATACCACTGATTCTCAATCATAGTAAAGATGAAAATTTTCATCATTCAGTAGTAATAATACTGTTTTTATTGTAAGTAATTCTTCGGAAATCAAGATTTCCTTCCATATAACATGCATAATCTGTTCATTACAACAAGACCGCAAAGTAATTATTTTTATTTAACCAAGGTATTTTAGAAATCAGAATCTGAAGTACTTTAAAACCAGATCAAAATAGGAGTTCCAGTTGCAGTGTACGGTAAACACATTAGATTTTTACAACAGCCAAAAAATAAATCTTAGGAGGCTTCCAGTTTTTATTTCCCTCACAATGAAATCTTCTATAATGTCAGAAGTCAGCATGGAGATGTTATACTATATACACAATGTATATAAAATACATATATCAGGAAAGACAGAATATTTTTGATCTTCTCAGATTTGAAATATTTTTGCAATAAGTGAGAAACATTCCAACCCTAAAGGTTAGATCTTAACCCTACTCTGTTGCTTGTTTCCTAGCAGCATGTGTTTCACTGTAATACATGAAAAGTCCATAGTATAACATCATTAAATCAGGCTGTGTACGTAAGTCTTATTGTCCAAGAATGAAGTATTAATATTTCTCCAGCTTTTAAGAAGAATAAGCATGCATATAGTAGAATACTTACATTCCACTCTTACTTAAGAAACCACTTTAATAATAAAACATAGCCCAGCATACTTACAATTCCTTTAATACACTTGAAAAGCTCAACAGCCTTGGAAAAGGAAGTCCCTTCTTCCTTGCAAACAAGAATGACATGAAGCTATGCAATGCAAACTTCCTCCAAGTTCCATCACACATCTTGTGCCTTGACAGAAGCAAGGCATCTAAAAAAAACTAAGTTCTCTGTCAATTTAAATATGCTCCTGGTAAAAATAACAATTTGTAATATTCATTAAAAACTTGATAGGGAAACTGTGGATCACCAAACAGCTGTAAGATCATGGCAGAACCTACTTCCTTCCTTAGCCTGATCTGGGCATGTATTCAAGGACTTGAAAGACAAAAGATTTTCTTAGTCTCTGACAGTTTGAGTTATGTAGACTTTTTACCATTTCTCCGCTTGATAAATTGTAAAACAGTGACAATTATGAAAAAGCTTCTTTTTTTAGAGCAACGAGATTATCTTTCGAAGGAAATTTCCTGTTTTCCTGCTTATCTCAAAATATCCCCAATCTCTTCTCTTAATTAACTACTATTGCTGTTTCCACTATACCTCTCCTTGGACTCTACATATGCATTTGCTAGTGTACCTTTAGCTGTGTTCAACAACTCAAACCAGAAGGACAGACACCTAAATGAAGCTACTCAGTTAAACAGTTGTTCATGCATTTAAACGCTTATGTTGATTGACAGCATCAGACTGATATACTGGTATACAAAATCAATAATGGAGTCTATATATGCTAAAGTAAAGCATTACCTACATTTTCTCCTGTAAACTGAGCGTTAAGCTTGTTTCATTGCTCTTTATGCAAAAAAAAGTAAGAGTTAGACCTTTTTCCTTCAAAATTATTTGAATTTTAAAATTACTCTTTTGGATTATGTCCAGTTCTTAACAATCACTTACCATAAGAAATTAATATGGAATAAGATTGTAAAGAGGTAATAAAGCCAGGCACAAACTCTTTAAATTGATAATCTCACTTTTCAACACGGATTAAATCTTTATGAATGACTCAAAAGAAAAATCAACCTAAAAGAAGAATATGGGCAAAATACAGAATAATGATTCTATTCTATTAAATTTTATTCAGACTAAGCAGTACAGTCTTTGAATCTCAATGTTTCACCTGTATTTGATAACTACTTCAGACATCTCACCACTACGCATTAGCTAAAAATTATAAAGCATACTTTTATTGATAGCATCCTAGGACCGGAGTACTTTGTGGGAGGGTGCTTCCACTCAAGGTCTCTGGAAACCATCCTTGCTTGAGCTAAAAGCCACCACAATGCCTTCCCCAAGAAGTGAACCAAAATCCACTTTTTCTGTTATTTGCAAACTATGCGGTTTACTGTCCACGATACTTCCTCCTTAGCATTGTCCCACCTCAAGATGGAGATAAGAGAAACACTCTAAACTCAACCTCCTTGAAAGTCATAGCATTTCTTAACAAGGGAATGGGAGCCAAAATACTGTGCTGAAGAATGTGTTTCAAAGGCATAACTACAGTAATGGTACATGAAGTGCTACTGCACCTCATAGCATACATTACTACTGAGGGACAAAAAGTTTCGGTTATATTATTTAAAACAGCAACTTCTTCAGTTTCTGATTCTGAAATTATAAAACAATATTCTGGCAATTTCACAATCTTTGCATTATACTCAAGACTGTGCTAAGTCAATTCTGTCCCTTGAACTCTTCCTTAGTAAAAGTGTGCTCCATGGATTCTAAGCACATTGCATCAGAAAAAAATTCCTTTCATTAGGATTTTCCATTTGATATAATATCTTACAAGAAATGGCATACTGTCTGGTCATTTGACTTGGCAAATAGAAATGTTTTTCCATACATATAGCATTCAAACGCTTTTTTCAGAAAATGCTGTTCCTAGAGCTTCCAACTAATAAAGAAAGTAATGTTTTATGGCCAAGTCATCAACTGTAGTTAAAAACAGAAAGACAAACTTTTTGTCCAGGCAGCTGAGGTATGTACTACATACGTTGATGCAGTATGTATGTATGCATAAAGTACCTATATATTTCAATGAATGTGTTTCTTCGTTTTGTACTTTGTTTCTTTCTCTAGTGCCAGGTGTCTCAACTTACCAGATGTACTAAAAACAAACAAAAACCCACAAGAAAATCATATTTAAAAGTGTTTGAGTTGCGAAACAAGAATTAGCCTGATGAATAAATTTTACATTTAAATATTTTGTGTTACACAGAGATTTACATGCTGGCAGTATATCATGTTGCACAAAGGTGCTGGTCCTATACTGGAAAATAAGTACTGCAATATGAATGTTTGTGTTTAAAAAAAAATTCAGAGTAGAAAGGTGGTCTAGAATTAAGAAATTAGACTCAGAAATAGGAGACCCAGCTTTATCCTTAGTTCTCCTTTCTGTTTTTTCACATAACCAGGAGCAAGCATATTATCTCTATGACTCAGATATTGCGTCTGTCCAGTGAGAAAACAATATTTTACAGCAACAATGTTTAGTAACACTGCTTAATAACCTGCAACTAGAGTCCCTTATAAAACAGGCAAAAGTATGCAAATCATGCCCAAGATTATGTTATGACCTTATCCTAAAGACATAATAGACCCAGACAAGAAAAATACTGACTCACTTTGCCCACAATAAAGAAGATTCAAATATAAATGCCCATTATTAAAAATGGATTTTTAATAAATTAGAGAGAGACTTGTTATTTGGAAAAAAACCACTTCATAGCTTATTGTTCTAATCACTGATACTGTATGAACTATATAGTTAATTTGCCTTGTTTGACTCTAAAGAAAAAATTCTTAAAAATGTTTTTAATTACAAAAATCTATGAAGCATTTAAACATACCAATCACAGTTCCCATTTTTTAAAACCAAAACCAAGGAGACAGTCAAAACAGTAAAGGAAACAAAAGCTGAATTTCAGATACAGTCAGTTTTTACCTTGAAGATGTTAATCATAGTAATATGTTCATTAAATTGATTAGAACCTAGCAATTTGTCATATTTGAGCCACTAGAAGGAAAACAATGCAAACATTAACCATGTAGTTAATTTCATCTTTGTACAGAAAAAAAACACACCGAGCTTGTTTTCCTTTTTTCAAGGATTCACTTGTAGTGTCTGTGCTGTAATTAAAACTATTTGGTTGTATATAGTGAACATCAAGAATTGGTTTTACTGATGACTGAAGCTCTTAAAATGAAAAATATTTTGGTAGTCAAATAGAATTTAAATTTCAGTTGTCCAAATACACAATATCATTAGCACTCACTTTAGGGGAGGAAAAAAAAAAGAGTTTTAAAGAGCATGTCAGCTGAAAGGATACAAAAGCTGTTAACATATCAGTGAACTACATTGAAATACATATTCTAATACAGCCTGACAAATCCCAGGCAAAAACATAACATTAGCTCTAATTTTAGAAGATATTGGATATATAATATAGAAATATGCAAGATTTCAAATACTTTAATTTCACAAGTTTCATTATATTAAAAATCTTAGTAAGTTTCTTTTCATTTCTGCTCAAATTTCCAACGATTCATCTGTATTTTAGACTGAAATGACTGACTATGGCAATAGGTGGGAGGACCACAGAGCTCTTGGTTCAGTTCCATTTCCTGTAAGACAGCATATTATTTAATTAAACAGCCATCTTATCAGATATTAAAGAGTTTCCTGGGAATGTTATTTCTACCTAATGAAGACTGAGTGACAGAAAGCATGTTTCTGTTATGTACTTCTCAGGATAATATTAAATTCAAGACACATGCTTGAAACTGCCTGTAAGGGTTTATGGGTTTTTTTGGTTGCTTTTGGTGTGGGTTTTTGTTTTAGTTTTTTTTTTTTTTTTAATAGTTGTAAATCAATGATGCTGATTTGGTATGGGAACACTATATAACCTCAAAACATGACAACGCCTTCCATGCCAAGTCGAGTTCTGATAAAGTTGTACAGATCCTCTTTATTTGTAAGAATCTCTTTATTATGTAGTTTTAAAGCACTCATGGTATAACTGTGATTATATACATTCCCATACCATCATTTCAACAGCTGTAAAAAAACTCAAAATCCAATAGTTCTTATAACACCATCTCTTCAGCTTGGTTTAAAGAAAAAAAGTCATAATTCACAACAGGAAGAAAAGATTAAATAATTGATTCTAACTATTTCATATACATTAAACCCCCATCTCCCAGGCTACTTTTGTTAATTTTGATATAGTTTCCAGTATATGTAGGTAAACCAAGAAGTAAAACTAATACATCCAGTCTCTTACTGTTAGTGTGCACTACAAACTCAGCAATTTAATGTTAAAGGACACATCATGCTTTCTAAACTATAAATCTGTACATAAATTTCAGATAAGCATTTCAAGTATGTGATTCAGTAAGAAAGAAAAAAATATCAAAGGAAATCTTAACAACATCTTAGCTACAGTTTGATCCCGTCTCTTACCTTCACTTTTTCACAATGGCAGCCATATTTTTATCAGTGCATAAAAAGATAATGGCAAACAAAAACAGTTGCATAAAATACTAGATAATTAGAGCAATGCATATCCAGATTGATATTTCCAGTTTTCCAATTAAAAAAACCAAAACCACAGAGTAAGATTTTCAAATGATTTGGGCTTATTTCCATTCCTCTAAGACTCTGAATGAAGGTTCATTTTGGCAAAGTTTAAAATAACTTAGAAATCCTCCCTCCTCCTTCCCCCATCACATTAAAAAAACCAAACATTATTTAAAGGGCAAGAACACTATTAAGAAGAAATTAATTATTTGAATAGTAATTATATTTCAACTTTATGCATTTTGAAGCTCACCATCAAAAACAAATATTATGGAGAGTTTCTCTGAAACCATTCAGGTTCCTTCCTTTATGTATTCTTAAACAGAATTTTCTCTACTTGATGTTCCCATTGACTGTTCAATAAGAGATGACCTTAAAATACCTTGTGATGTTTCTTGCTGCCACAGAACAGACTGTGTTGATACACAAGGACAATATGAGGTAATATATGAAAAAAAAAAACCAAATGGGAAAGAAGGAAACAAAACTGAAAGGGCAGAACAAGGTTTAAAGTTATATTCAAAACAGTATATTTACTTCACTATTAAACATAATGGTTCATGTTGGAAAGATTTTACAACATTTTGATTTTCACTGTTTCCCAGTTTTCTACTTTTCTTTTTCTCAGTTTAAGCTACAGAGATTACTCAGTGTCAGTGTATTTGCACTCAGAGTACTGCACTGTTTCTGTATTTTGAAATTTTACACATTCTGCTTTAGTGTTCCTGGCTCGAACAAAAATTGGATTTACTGGCTTTAAAAAAAGGAATATAATTTGGAAGATAAGATTTCGTCAAAGCAAAGTTTTATCTACATTTTGAAGCTACTTTAATGTAACAGACTCTTTGAATCTACAATTTCCACAGCAGGCAAATAACAAATAATCCTGACTGAAACTAACAAAAAAAATCTCCAAAAATTAAAATAAATGTGTCTTGCTTCAGAGATCACTTACCAAAATCTTCATAAAATATACTTGATTTATCTTCACAAGTGATGAAACTAGTAGCTAACTGTATGATTAACAGAAACGACACCATCACTAAAAACAGCTAAAAATGTAAGTCTTCTAAAATTCGATTTTGTATCCTCAAATCTAAGACAATGCACAAAAAATACTTCTTCTGACTCTTGATTACAGTGAATGTAATTAGAATGATAACAGAATGAATGATAAACTTAGTGCATAAAGCATAACACCACAGACTTGCCTGGCACAGGTTTGTGCTTGTGACAAGAGCATCTAACAAGTCTATTGTAGCTCAGGACTAGAATCATTACCTTCTTAAGCCTCGCTTAGCAATATAAGAGCAATTCGAAAAATGTGGTAATTTAAGTGTGATAATAGACTGTAGATGCTGAGAAGTGGTACAGAATACCACTTGCATCGCCTGGGACTTTATGTAAAACAGCGTTTGCAGAATATTATAACTTTGAGACAAATTAAATCAGTGTAAGGTCCGTATATCAGAGCAACGCACCTGCTCTTCTTACATCATTTTAGCCTTACTAACATCACTTTATAAAAAGACCAGATGTGGCCTTGCCAAATACATCAGGTCTTATTTTGCTAAACAATGTTTCTTTGTTGACTATCCATGTCTCCTCTGAAGTAGCAGTATATTACCCTGAAACAGAAGAACTATGCAGACTCACTGTTATACCACACCATGTCTAGCTTCTATACATTTCAATACATTCAAAGAAAGCTTTTCTTGGAAGAGCTACGTTCCAGAATCTAAGTTTCCTCTCTGCAGTCATTCCCAGAGTATAAGTGAGCCTTAATGTAAGAGCAAAATATATACTTTTTTATAGAAGGTAAATATTAAGGCATTTAATATCTATTACCTAAAACCACATACTCGACACCTTCAATTAAAAAATTATGACAAAATTACAATATCTGTAATATTTTAAAGGGATTTAAGCAATAACAAAAAAGATTGCTACAGCTAAATGTTGCTTTTTCTTTTAATCAGCTACTCTAACTGCACTATATATACACAGGATTAGCTGTCTTCAGAACTAAATTCAAGATCATAAATGCTCTCTCACACTGACAAATATGGCCAAAGCTAGTGAAATCTCACAAATACAGAGATGGAATGATCAGGAAAGGAACACACATAGGTAAAAAAGGCCAGAGCTCAAACAGTCAGTGCTATTCACCTAATTAATGTATATATATTTGAAATAAACATGATACATTCCAGAATAATAGCTCTCAAGCATTTGAGTCTCTGCTTCTGAGCTAAGGCTGGCAAAATAAAAGGCTAAAAACATTTGTGAATTAAGAATTCAGATATACACCAAAAAGAAAATAAATTACTAATATTTATGCATGAAATACAGTTTGATTACAAAATTCAGAGGGAGTGGGCATGGTAAAAGATTTAATGAGTTTGGGTATGAATAGAAATTTTTTCCTTGTGGAAAATAAAAATAAAATTGTAGCAAGCATCTTGACTATGTTTTCAAAAAATGCTGATGTTCTACTCTTGATGAAGAGGCAGAGCTGATACTTTTTGATTAAACCACGAGCAATTAAAGCAAATCTAAGTCTATAAGACCAGTGGGTGGTCTCAGGATTAAATATAGACTTTCACTGACTTGTATGATAAGCTTTTCAGACTTCCCAATCTCTCTAGACCATATAAAATTGGATAATTGAAAGAAATTTGGGCCAGGTCTTGGGTGTAATTCAGGAAGACAGTATTTTTCCTATCTTCAAACAATTCTCTGTAATAACAACATTCTTGTGATCTGAACTAATTTTGAAACAGATCTGTAAGAACACCTTGGCATGCTCAGTGATTCCAGAATGCAAATGAGACAGTTAAGAAATTGGAATTTATACCTTTTATTTCCTCAGACCTTTGTCCGCTTTGTTAAAATACTGAATACTTAGTGCGATGCTATTAAAATCAATTTGATTATGAGATCAAAGCCACTTCAAGAGAAGAAATCTGAGAAATTTTCATTTTTATCTAAGCTGTTACTTACTGGAATATCCTGTTGGGTGGCATGCAAGAATAACTTAAGTAGTGAACTGTATTCAAAGTACAAATCTGCAAACCTGAAATCAGAACCCACATCCCCTCCAGTTCTTCAGTATTTATAAATATTGCTAGACTTCTGAATTGCTCAACTCTCCAGGATGGTACGCTTATCAAGAAGGGAAGACAACTGCAGCCAACCTTAGTGCATCACCAGAGAGCTATGAAACTCCTGCTACTCTGTAAACAATCCTGAAACTCTATGCTACATTACTGTATTTTCCTTCACTCACTATTTTCCTGGTTTGAGGTAAAACAGAACCAATTTTTCTGTTCAGTAACTTTACTTTTCAGTTAAGCCTCTTCTAACTAACTGAACTCTCTGAAATTAATGGCATATTTTTTCGACAGTGCCAGCTTCCAGCAGAGATAAGGCTGATGTTTACAATTAATACCCAGGAATGGTATGCAGAGAAGCTCTTGCTTATACTTATTGCTATAACACCCAAGGCCAGCTGACTTTTGTTATTTGCCCCGTTGGAGGGTGGGAAGCAGAAGGGAGTAGACGGGTCTCATTTGCACAGAAGAGTGGACAGGACAGGTGACCCAAAACCGACCAACAGGGTATTCCAGCGCATCTGCATCATGCTCAGTATAAAAGCTGAGGGATCAAAGGGGTCGGCCTCTTTCTTCAATGGCCGGTGTCCAAGGAGGACTCCGTTCATTTGCCTTTAATCCCAATCCGGGCATTCCTGAATCCAGTTCCTGAGCTCAGCTCCCATCCATCACTGAGTCCAGTCTGGGACTTTCCCAATGCCTGCTGGTGATCGTCATCCTGGGAGCTCGATGTGGTTTTGTATATATTTCATTATTTTATTATCAGTATCTTTTCTTTGTATTATTTCAATATTAATATTTCATTAAAGTAGTTTAGTGTCTTTCCAACTCCTAAGTCTGTCTCGCTCTCATTCTTCTCTCATTTGGGAGAGAAGTTAGAGAGCATCTGTCATACATTTTAGTGGCCAGCCCAGCCCAAACCACTACAACTATTCTCTCATTCATGAATCCTTATGTTAGCTTACTTGTGTTTGTCAGGATTATACCACACAGACATCCAGTTTACCACCATAGGAAGGACTGTGATAACGTTAACACTTCTACAGAAATTCATAAGGAGGATCCAAAAGCCTACAATATCCTAGATATTTACAAATGCTTTGGTGAAGAACAGAAAAGACAAAACTATGTAATTAAGAGTTTTAGTAGACCTATTTAAGCTTATAAAACGTCCTGAAACATGTTCATCAATAAAGCGGTTTAAATATTCATCCTACCTACTTTCAGTATGTCCACCATAAATCTCTATTTTTTTTCTTTCCTCCCCAAAACCATGACTAAACTATATCAGATCTGAAGGGAAATCAACAAACTGATTTCTTGAGAGCACAATTTGTCTTGTTTTTATAATTTCTGATTTATGCAAACTTAATTAACAGAGTATTTTTAGACTATATTAAGTACTCAGACGTCTAAGTGGCTTGTGTTGGTGGGGACAGTCAACCACATGCATAGATATTCACAGAATCAGTCTTTCTGACAAAACGTTCTATCTAAACTCTGCACCATTCCAAATGCAGCAGAAAATGTTTCCATCCATTTGCACTGAATTTGACCAAAAATCCATTTTATTAAGCAATACTGTCAAGTATACTTTGGTCTTAAAAAAAAGGGGAAGGGTCTTTTTATCAATTAGAGTAAATCCATTCTGCCTCCATTTGCTTCATTTGCTTTATTCCTGCACCTGGATTTTGCCTATAATTTCATTACTGAGTGTCTCAGTATTTTGTAAGTACATCTTCTATGTTTTATGTTTAAATAACAAAAGCCAACCACCATTCTGTCTCCTTAATTTAAATTTTCTATAATTTTGATACATTGCTTTCTGCTTTCAGCTTAACACCTTTTTTTATGCTATTAGCAGTGTTTTCTTTTTTCCTTTGGGAAAGTAGCTTTTCCAATTTTCATGTCCAAGTCACTTATATATGAAACTATTTACGTTTACATTGTACTAGTTGCATCGTAATTAAACCTGGGCTTTTCACTCAGTATGTAAGAGTATTTTTTCCAAGAAATATAAAGAGCCATATTTTGTTGTTGTTTTTTTTTAAATAAAAAAAGCTCTTTATAAACATTTAAATGTATCAGTTCATGAATAATAGTACTCAGAACTCACATTAACAGGCATGCATTCTATTATTCCTCTACCTTCTACCAACTTACAAAAAATAACTGATTTGGTGTAATGAAAGCCATAGTTTTCAAATTAAAAGAACAATCTATGTTGACCAATTAAATTCACATGCAGATTGTAAGTTCATTATTCTTGCATACACTGTCACATGTGCTGTCATTTAATTCAGTGGCACAAGAAAATGGTGTTGAATACCAAGACAACCTGCCTATTTCTTAGTGTATTAATAAAAAGATCTCAAAATTCTGTTGAATGTTTGTGAGCATTATTATGAATTTCTGATTCCAGCTTCAAATTCAAAACTCATATAAAAAGCTGTAAAAATAAATAATACCTAACATTTCCTTCCTTGGCACCAGGTAAATGAAATTAAATGATCCCAAGGCTATTCCACTTCCTCTGTGTACCAGCAAAGCCAGCAGATTTTCTAAGGCTCCAAGTGTTATTACCATATTCCTGCTCTTCATCCTAAGCTCACTCATGAAGAAAAGTGAGGCTATAGGCAACATCTATGAAACAGTATTAACCATCCCTTTCAGTAACTACCCCTTTGTCACTCAGAGTAGCATATTCCTAACTCTAACTTATAGTTATTATATTTAATCATCACATTTATATTAGTCATTTCCAACATAGTCCTATGTTGAATGCTATACAGACAATCGCCATGCTATGTCTTCCGTGGCATCTATCAGTTATTTGGTAACTACCAGCTATCTTATCAAATGGATGAAATACCGGGAAGTTGGGCTCATTACCTGTGGTAAATCTTAGTTGTATTTTATTTCCCTGTCTCTAATTATTCTTTCAGCAAACGTTTGTTCTAAAGTCTTGAACAGTATTAAGAGTAGAGAACTGCTGGAAGGCCTGCGACACCACAGCAGCTAGGGCTAAATACATACACTGGTATTGGGCCAAATCATGTTACCTTCATCTGTATCCACAAAACCTGCTGACTATCAGATCTAATAAAATTAGAATGGGATAAAGTGAATCAAATTTGCATATGTGAAGACTATTCTTAATTGTGTACATAATTAATTGGCTTTGTAAATGGAAGTACCTACTTCCCTCCTCCAACACTTTTTCGGTAGCAGTGTCCAAAAAAACCAAGCAGCACACAAAAAAACCCAAACCAAAACAAAAACAACACCACCTGATTTGACTAGGTTTCAAATTATATCTCATTGAAAAAAGGTGGAGTGTAAAGAGCCAATAAGGTGCTTGAGAGTTACCTATGAACACTGACTCCCTATTTCCCTACAAAACAGTAAACTCCATTACCCTTGTTTAAATCAGAAATTTAAGAAAAAAATATTAATCTTTTATGAATACTTTTAAAAGAAGACAGCATGGAGGATATTTTGGGAAAATCCTCCAACAGCAGCCAAAGTTACCTATCTTCATCTGCTGCCATCTTCATATCTCTGGGGCTCTGGATCCTCAGCACGTGCGCGTATCTGGACCCCAGGCCTTAAACCTAACACTGGCCTGCATTGTTGGCATCCTGTCATCCTTCCGTAGGTTCCATTTCTCATCCTATATTTGGTGGAATTTTAAAGCATGCTTACTGTTTTGCGTTACACAGAAAGCTTTAACAACTACGTAACTGTTATTTCTTTTTTCTTACCTATTTTTAACCAGCACCCGCCTCTAGAAGTAGACAGAAGAGAACATAATTTACTTGGAATTACAGAAATTGCAATATGTCAAGTAACAAATGGAACAAAGCATATTTGTAGGGAACAAAGGATTGGCCCTTATAAAGAGAAGGTATGAGATTACGTACTATTTTTTGTTTTCAGTGAATAGCATTACTTTTTCCACTCTTTTCAGTTTAATAATTTCCCATGATAAATTTGCCTATTGCTTGAAATTTAAATGCAGGCTGTGAATTTTTCCACAAAACCAAAGTGAAATTAGGTACAACAGAATTAAAATCTAAATAAGGTTTGCTTTATTTCCTATGCACTTAAATTAAAAAAGGCAAATAAACCCTCAGGGAGATCATCTTAGCAGATAATTAGTAAAATATAAGAACACTAAAACACTATTAATATTATATCAGGGACTTGGCGCTATCATTTTAAACAAATGAAGGATAACAATAGAAACATTCAAGTTTGAAAGAGAACATGCTTTGATCTTTCAAAGTTCTTTTTAAGTGGAGGAAGAAATCTTGACAGGATCTTACTATTCTTGTAACGCAAATAACCTACATTGTTCTATAAAATATTTACAAGGCTTTTATTTCTTATTATTTTATTTTTGTTACAGTATTTCACAAAACATTTTCAATCATAATAAAGTCAGCTACCAGAAGCTATACCTACACTTACTTAAAAGCTTACTCTCATCTAATCTGACTCTACATCAATCTAAATACAAAATGACTACTAACAAAATCATTAAAAAGAGTTCTTATTCTGTCTGACAAAAAAATTAGCCCATCATTATCAGTACTGAGTCCTGAATGAAGGCCAGAATGAAGTTTTTAAAGAAAATACAAGAAAAGAAAACCTGAGAGGTGACACCTTCCTTCAGAAACTGAGGTAATAGAATACAATGAAAGATCATACCACAACACAGTGAAGTATGCAAATAGTAACATATTAGATAAAAAGATGCAAACCAGATGACAAATCAGCCCTGTTTATAGTCTATATCAACCCACAAGGCCTGTTAATAGTTCTCAGGGTTTACCTACATGCAAACTTTCAGTAGAAGTACTTTACTCTCCTCCACAGGTCAGGTTAAGGTCAGCAAATTATAGATGTCACCATGTAGCCTTGCATTAGATCCTCCAAAAAATTTTTAAATTAAACAGGTGGAACCACAGAATCTACTTCAATATGTAAATTCTGATTCTTGGACCCTGTGTCAATTAGCCTATTTTCTCAGGGATAATTTTCATCCATTGGCTGAATCTTTTTCCTTTGATCACATTCCTTCTAGTTCTACCTGTAAGATTACCAGCTACTCACATTTTCCTGATGCGTTCAGAAACTTCCTCGTCTGCTGAGACAGTACCTTAGAGGGAGAGTGCAAGCAAGTATGCACGTGTGCATGCACTGGAGAACTAATATTCTGAAAAAATTCACTGTAGATCTGGAGATAACGTTAAGCCTTAATGCCAAGAATTAAACTCATGACATTTCCTCCCTCCTCTCTTCTCATTTAAAAACTTTTGACTCCAGATCCTTTGGTTATGGAACTCTCAACAATAACTATGTTATGCTTTTTATTCTACCGTTATGCTTTTATACAATGATACCTAGGGACAGAAAGTTATCACCAATTATTACCGCTATGGGAATATCAGAGAATGGTTTGGGTTGAAAGGGACCTTTAAAGGTCATCTAGTCCAACCCCCCAACTAGATCAGGTTGCTCAGAGCCCTATCCAACCTGACCTTGAACGTTTCCAGGAATGGTGCATCTTACTACCTCTCTGGGCAACCTGTGCCAGTGTTTCACTACCATCATCATAAAAAATTTCTTCCTTATATTTAGTCTATCACAACAGGCCCAGCTAAAGTCTGTCCCCATCTTTCTTATAAGCCCCCTTCAAGTATTGAAATGCCACAATAAGGTCTCCCTGGAGCCTTCTCTTCTCCAGGCTAAACGGTATCACAGAATGGTCAGGGTTGGAAGGGACCTCTGGAGATCATCTAGTCCAACCCCCCTGCCACAGCAGGGACACCCACAGCACGTTGCACAGGACAGCATCCAGGCGCGTTTTGAATGTCTCCAGTGTGGGAGACTCCATAACCTCTCTGGGCAGCCTGTGCCAGTGCTCCGCCACCCTCAGAGTAAAGAAGTCCCTCCTCATGTTAAGATGGAACTTCCTATGTTCAAGTTTGTGCCTGTTACCTCTAGTCCTATCACTGAGCACCACTGAAAAGAGACTCTTCTTATCTACCTGGCACCCTCCCCTTAAGTACTTATAAGTATTGATAAGATCCCCCCTCAGTCTTCTTTTCTCTAGACTAAAAAGACCCAAGTCCCTCAGCCTTTCTTCATAAGAAAGATGCTCCAGTCCCCTAATCATCTTAGTAGCTCTTTGCTGGACCCTCTCCAGCAGTTCCCTGTCCTTCTTGAACCGGGGAGCCCAGAACTGGACGCAGTACTCCAGATGCGGCCTCACCAGGGCAGAGTAGAGGGGGAGGATGACCTCCCTCGACCTGCTGGCCACACTCTTCTTGATGCACCCCAGGATGCCATTGGCCTTCTTGGCCACCAGGGTACATTGCTGGCTCATGGTCATCCTGTTGTCCACCAGGACTCCCAGGTCCCTTTCCGCACAGCTGCTCTCCAGGAGGTCAGCCCCCAACCTGTACTGATGCATGGGGTTATTCCTCCCCAGATGCAATACCCTACACTTGCCTTTATTGAACCTCATCAGGTTTTTTTCTGCCCAACTCTCCAGCCTGTCCAGGTCATGCTGTATGGCAGCACAGCCTTCCAGCGTGTCAGCCACCCCTCCCAGTTTTGTATCATCAGCAAACTTGCTGATGGTACTCTCTATCCCTTCATCCAGGTCATTGATGAATATATTGAACAGGACTGGACCCAGTACTGACCCCTGAGGGACCCCACTAGTTACTGGCCCCCAACTGGACTCTACACCACTAACCACAACCCTCTGAGCTCTATCTGTCAGCTACTGTTCAATCCACCCCACTGTCCATTCATCTAACCCACACTTCCTAAGCTTGCCTGTGAGGATGATGTGGGAGACAGTGTTGAAAGCCTTGCTGAAAAAACACCAACTCTCTCAGCCTGTCCACATAGGAAAGGTGTTCCATCCTCTGATCAATTTTGTGGCCTTCCTTCAGACCTGCTCCAACAGGTCCACTTTTTTCTTGTATTGAGGACTCCATAGCTGGACGCAGTACTCCAGTTAGGGTCTCACAAGAGTGGAACAGAGGGGCAGAATCACCTCCCTCAACCTACTGGCCATGCTTCTTTTCATGAAGCCCAGGATACAGTTGGCCTTCTGGGCTGTGAGTGCACATTCTTGTCGTGTCCAGCTTTTCAGCCACCAGTACCCCCAAGACATTCTCAGCAGGGCTACTCTCAATCCCTTCATCCCCCAGCCTGCATTGATACCAGGGGTTGCCCTGACCCAGGTGCAGGACCTTGCACTGGGCCTTGTTGAACCTCATGAGGTTCACATGGGCCCACTTCTCAAGCTTGTCCAGGTCCCTCTGAATGGCATCCCCTCCCTCAGGCATGTCAGCTGCTCCACTCCACTGGGTGTCATCTGCAAATTTGCTGAGTGCACTTGATCCCACTGTCTATATTGTTAATGAGGATCTTAACCAGTACTGGTCCCAATACCGACACCCTTAGGGACACCACTCATCACTGATCTCCATCTGAACATTGAGCCGCTACCACTACCCTCTGGGTGGGACCACCCAGCCAATTCCTTATCCATCAAATCCATATCTCTCCAATTTAGAAAGAAGGATGTTGTGGGGGACCACGTCAAAGGCATGCATTGATAGCTGTTAATTCTGGTTTTGCTCAGATCCATCATGTATGGGTCAGTATACAGCGCATAATTTCTAAGTAATTTTCCAAGCACTTAATAAAGATCTCCTCTTGGAAACGAAAGGAAATTTCTTCAGAAAGGTGAAGATGCAGAGTTGTCCTCCAAAAGCAGTAATGACAGTAAATAAGGTACACCCTTGAAGATAAAACTTCACAAATAAATTATGAACTGACCATAAGAGTTAGTGACTGGACTCAAATCAACAACATGTATGGATTCTTCCTGACTGAGACCAAGCCTACGCTTCAAAATTTTACACAGCTAAGTTTGGATTTAACAAGGATCCACTCTCACATCGTTTATAACAACCAAACTATCAATTTCAGGCAACAGAAAAAAATCTGGTTTTAAGGATGAAAATAAAGGTGCTATATATTTTTTATGTTCCAAGTTTGCTATAATGCTCTGGTTTTACTATAAAAATACTCTTCATTGAAATAATGTGTTTAATTAAGCTATAAGTAACACAGTATAAATGAGCTTGTACACGGATGAAAAACATAATGACAAAAGACTGAGATCTTCCTGTCTTACCGAATATTCCTAGAATAATAAGCTCATGATGAAAGTATGTTCCTCTACTCCTAAAAGCATTCTGATCAAAGTCAATCTTCAAGAAACTATAAAATACTAAACTACAAGTACCTGAGCTGAGACTATAAAATGGTTCTTGGCTGGAGACAGTGAGGTCCATCCCTACCAGAACTGTATACCACTCAGTAAAATCTGATTAGTATTTCCCCTTCATAACAAGCATAGATGATATGGATGCTAGCACTAAGCCTGGCACACAACACTCCAGGGTAAGAATTACAAGCCAAGAGAGGGAGAAAACTGTATTTATGTGGTATTCCATATATAATGTCACTCATTTTAATTAGAACCAAAGCTTATCTTACTCCATTTTGCAATACAGAAGAAGGGATGGGAAGAAAATTTACTAAAGCTCTTTGTACATACAATTTAAGCAAAAGTGAGTAACTGCACAGGACTTGGAACTGCTTTGGGCTCTTTCTTTTTGACAGATAAAAGCAGCATTACCAATGCTGTCTCAGACTCTTGTAGGATTCCTCTTTACCCACGTTGTGGAATGCCTCAGAGGGTAGGGTTGAAAAACAACTTCTATATCCACTGCCCATGTTGCAAACTCACGTGTTATTCAGCCATTGTACTGGGTTGAAACGTAGTTGATTACATTTGCCGTTTTCGCGAGCAAGGGAAAATAAAAAAACTAATGTTTTTTCTTGGTTATCACTAGCATGTTATCAAATTACAGTTTGTAGTAACTAGTTGATAAAATACATCTGAATGTGCCACAGGAATTATAATTAGTAGAATTTTAAAATTCTTTCTCCCGTTTATTAACAGAAATGGAACCAGCAACATACCTCTTTTTTCTCTGTGAACTTCTTCCAGAAGTTTTTCTTGCTTTTTTATCAGTTTATATAGAGACTGATGTTCAGCCTCCTTCATCTGTGTAAAGTGCTTGAGCTGTTCTCGGCTCTGCAGTAAGTAGCATCGCAGCTTTTTTTCCTTACTTTCTCTCTCCTTTACTTCCTCACACAGCCACTGAAGCTTAGTCTATGTTAAAAAATGGGACAATAAAAAGTAAAGAATTCTAATTAACATAAGAGGACATAAATGTTAACTGATCAGATTATCTTTGGAGTCACAGATTACTCGTTTGTACCTAATAATGAATAACAATAAGAGGGGACGTTCAGCTATATTAAGAGGACATATGTTGACCTTCAAAGAGTCACAAAAGAGATATATGTTGGATAATAATTATATGTGAAGAAGCAATACACAGATTTATTTATTTTTTTAAACCAGGGGCATGAATTTGCAAGGATAGGTGTGGAAATTCACATTAAATTAGTGTACATAGACACCAAGAGCTACTTCTTCCTTCCAAAATACATTTCTCTCTCTATTTTTGTTGGCAGAATTTAAAGTATTTATCCATTTTAAAAAAGTGACATTAATTGTTTCTGGTCAGCAAAAGTTAATGTTCAAGGTTCATACAGAGGAAAAAGAAAAGAGAGCTCATAGATAAGATAGGTCATGGTCAATATAGTAAATCTAGAAGTGGTAACAGAATATTTTCACACTGCCTATTTAAAAGAAAAGAAAAAAAGAGGAGTTTTGAGTAGTCATTCATTCTAGATTTCCCTCTACTAGCTAAACAAACTTAGGTGAGAAATGTATGCAAATGATTATTAGGTGCTCTTTCAAAGGTCTTTTTAATAATAGGTCAGTGTCACTTTTTTAAATGAAGAAAATACTTCCTGTATAATATTTTTCCTTTGATTCTGGTATTCTATGATTTTGATCTTATCTCTGCTATCTATAGTGGCAGCCTTTCTTGGTCTACAAGTCTTACATACACCATACATCATCAATAACCTTAAATTATCTTGCATGCAAACAGTTGCAATTTTTCCGTAAGTCAATTCTCTTGCTGCTTTCATCTTTTTACATGAAGCAAAAAAAAAAAAAAAAATGTATGTCTTCTACAGTTCCTCGTGATCTACTTTGATCATGAGAAACTTACTCCTTTTAAAAGATACTGGATAAGAAATGTGCTTGTGTGTGTGAATTGGGGGCGCAGGAGGAAAGCTGTAACATGAAAAACAATTCATCACTTTGAGAAGTTTTCAGGCATGTGTGCACCCACATTATAGGATTCAAAAGCTTCAAAGGGGGAAGAAAATAGTTCATTTTCCAAGAATCCAATCTAATATCCTTTAGATTTAATAAATACCAGCCTTATTTAAAGTAATTTCTTGCCTTGTTATAACTCCCTAAGAGAAACTTAAGCTGTTGACTACGTTCTCATGTTTTTCTTGTCTGAAAAGAATTGAACCAGATCTAAAGGCTACCATACCTCAATGCATTTTTTGTAAAAACAGCATTGCTATTTATTTTTCTATAGAGACGGCTATTTCTTGTTAATAACAAAATTTAGAAAACTATTCCATCAGTTGAAATAACAGTCTAGGAATATCAGAATTATTGCCAAAGGAATGCTTTTGTATTCTTCCTTTTCTCTTAAGTACCTTTTCAAACACATTTTCAACTGAATGATTATAAATGTTGGATATTAGCTTATTCAGTAAAATGTCAAAAGGTTTAACTATTACCTTTGTTTCTGCTAACCAGCGATGAGGATCATTCAACACCATTGGTGTAAGTGATACTGCCTATGGAATAGTAGGGGAGAGAGAAATAGGCATAAACCCAGGAATTAGACACAGAAACGAGAGTCTTTACTGCTTGCTGGAAATTCACCAAAAATATTCTTTGCTAAAAATCCAGCTTGGAAATCATATATGTAAATAGTTTAATAGAACTATTTAACTATAAATTAGTCACATTTAAACACATAAATTAGTCACATGCAAACTAATTGATACAAGTTTTGTTTAAAGTTGCAACCTAAGTTGCAACAACAGTAAATTGTACTCTGAATCTGTGTAGTTTCTCCTAAGAATCACTACAGTGATGCATTTTGAAAATCCCCAGAACATCTCTCTGCATCAAAGTGTATATTCTCAGTTTGAAACATCATATTTCCAAATAATACAATCAGACTCTACTTTAAAATTACTATATTTCTTAAGAAAAGACCAACTTCAAAGACATTCAACTGTATTCTTTACTCCATTTTGCAGAAGAACAGCGGCTGCACATAAACCAGAAGTAGCAGAACCAACTGTTCTTAGTCATTGAACTGTTATCAGCGTATCTACAGAAATGTTATGTGCAACATAAATGTCTTATCAAAAAATAAAAAAGGACAAACCCCAAAAATCTTTAAATGATGCTTCATGATGATGGTCTTAATGTCTTCATGAAAAAGACAAATCACTTTAAATATTTGATAGGCAAAAAAAGAAAACTGTATTTTTCACTAAGTAGATAAAAAGAAGGTAAACTTGTGCTGGAATGTTTCATTAATACTTCATAGAATGAGAAAATGTGATGTCTTTTTTCTGCATTCAAATTGAACTATGTTAAACATGTTTTAAAGGTACTTCTATATATGTTTTCTATTGCTTATTAAAAAGGCAGTAATAATGGATTTTTTTCCCCTCCCACTTTGAGTTGATACACAAGGGGAAGAAAAAAAAAGTTTAATACAAGGCCCTCAACTGAAATCTATTTAAAACCACGTAAACTATTAACCTTATGTTCAGCTCATCCTTCATCTCATGTGGTCCTATCTCATGATTACTACATTGTGCCTTTCTCTAATTTAAAGGTTTTGTGGGGGTTTTATTAGTTAGTTTATTTTTAATTTACCACATTTTGCATTTCAGGGAGTTGTCATCTATTTATAGTCCTAGTCCAATACTTTTTGTAACTAGCATTATTTCTTAAAGAGGTATTTATATGGGCTTTATTAACTACACTGAGAACAAAGGTGCCTAAACAGCACTGTCTAATCACATAAACACAAATGTTTTATGCGAAAATTATCACCAGATAAGGACAAAGCTGAAAAGAAATACTTTAGTAGGCATGTTGACCATGACTTCAAAGCAATACACACTTGAAAGTTGTGACTTCCATGGCAGCAAACCTGATTCTGTGCAACCACATTCAAAGGCGTCAGTATTCAATTTATAGTTTAAGCATCACTGGTGTAGTTATTGCAAGCATAAGATTTCTTATAAGAAAAGACTGATTGGAAAAATAAATCTGAACAATACATGTGGAATTCTTTCCTTAGAACACCAGTATGCAGTGATTATAAAAACTCCAATACCTCTTTCATCAGGGAAGATTAAGCCTGGTGTTTAAGTTCTCTGAATACAAGTATTTATCCATTAAATTCCTCATGGGTCACCTCAGTTGCAATAGCAACTTCTTCTTGAATTAAAGAACTTGTCTGAAACCTTTTAGAAACCTTGGCAATACCTGAAGTATTGGGCAGAGGAACAATATAACAAAGGAAACTTCTTAACATTTAAAAAAGAGGTTCAGACCAGGCACCACAAAACTATGTAACATTTGTTTTCACATTAGCTGTCTAGTAAAAAAATCAGATTCAAATCTGTTTTAAGTTTGCCAGTGATAGACACTTAAAGGGGATAAATAAGGAATACTGTGAAAACAGGGATCAGCAACACTTAGTCCAGAAGACAAAATTCTGCAGGAGGTGAAGCAAGTCCAAGAAGGAATGGTTAGATGATCAAGAATCTGGCAACTATAGCGTATCACAAAGACTTAATAAAAAAAGACTTATCTGTAAGGAGGAGAAAGCTTGTTTGTCAAATACATTTTCACATAATTATCATCTGTTTGTGTGCTGCAACATCCCAATTCCATAGGTAAGTGGGAAAAAAAGGCACAAACATAATACAAGGCTGAAAAAAAAGTGACATCTCTCCACACCTTCAAACCAAACAGGTGAGGAGATAAACTTAAAATAGAAAATAAACCAAAGAAAAAATATTAAAGATATAATGGATTTTCGGTGTCAATGCTGAAAAGTTTCTATTCCAAAAGCAGCCCCACCCAGTCAAGTGACCATGAATTGTAGAGAAGAAAGTATGCTCAGTTTAAATAGCAAGACAAAACAAGGCACAATCTGAGTGTACTTTAGGGTTAAAGCTCAGGCTAAAAAGCAACCAGGTAAAGCACTTGCGATGTAAGTACCCATAATGCTAGTGAGTACAGCGACAAGCTGAGTCTGTCTGTCTGTTTTCTTTATTCTCAGCTCTGTGCCATGTCAATTTAAGAGGATTAGTCACGTAGAATCATCTGGAGTGAGGAAGAGACGGATTCTGTCCCTGGGGAGCAAGTACAAATACTCAGGCAAAAAGCTAACGGGAGACAAGGTTGCAGGAGAAGTAAAAGAGTGAAAAAAAGTTACAGTAAGGTACAGGTTTCCTGAAACTTTGAGTCTGAGTTTTATGGATGCACAAGGACCTGCTCCACAAAACAGGAGGTTATAAACTCTCTTCAGTTCCAGCATTTACTTCCTTACTTAAAAAACAAAGCATCTAAATGATTTTTTAATAAAACCTTTCTTTCATTTTTCCCCAATTTTAAAAGCCTTTTAGGTCTTTCCTGGGGACTTCTCCCCGCTTAAGGAGATGGCCTAGGAAAACCTGCCTCAAACTTCTGATGTAAGGTCCTTTCACACAGGCAAACAAAAAAACTATTTCTCACAAAAAAAATTGCAGAAGAAAGCAGTAACGATTAAGGTACGGGCAGATCTTCATAGTATTTCATTCCAATACCTAGCAATGTGCATCTGTACCAACTAAATATCCATAAACCTATTGTCCATCCTTTATCTATACCAGTTAGGTGACAACAACACATACAAATTCTGCTACAAACATTCATTAAGAAAATAACAAAGTCTGCAGCATACTTAAAACTTAGAATTACTTTGAATTTCTCCATGGAGTCCCGAGAAAAAATTTCACAAGCAGCATCAATTTCACTTCCTATCATGGTAAGAATGGATTCCTGTTCTATTTCTAAGTGACGCAGCTGATCCTTAAACTGCAGTCTGGCCTCATCCATCCTTCTCAAATGATCTTCTTCATTGCTGATCTGTTTATCCTGGAGTAAAAGAGGAAAAACAAAACAAACATAATTATTGCTTTAATAATATAACATACATTATTAGCAATACATGTTTCTGTCTTATATTCACACTGTACTCCCTCATGCACTGAGTTTCTTGCCATGGAAAATAATACCTTCTAATAGTATTCATAGGTTTCTCTCTTGATTCTCCTTATTCTCCTGCAAACGGGTTATGAAAAAACTGCTACCACATCCAAACCCAACAATCATAGAGCCTATTTTCAGAGTCAAAACCAGACACTGTATGATAAATCTCTTTTTCACAAGTAGAAAGAGAGCCCACAACAGATATTGCCCTTATCTTTTACCCTGAACCAGTTACAGGCATCTAATCTCTGTCAACGCAAAAAGAGATCCCTGAAGGTAACCTGCATTGGCAGTCAGTGTGCTCTCAAAGGAAAAGTATTCAAAGAATATCTCATATGACAGTGACTGGCACTGAGGAAAGCATTTTATGTTCTCATCCAATACCAGAAAGATCATTAAATATGTTATGTATTTTTTTTTTAAATTCATATTCTCTTCCTTTATATCAATCATATAGCTATCATGTAAAACTGAACCAGACAGCAGTTTTGTTATGTATTAAGTTGTGCATTGCAATTAATATAACAAAACAATCTTGTGAGAAGCAGTTAAATCTGTTCACACCTGTCTGCTGCTGAGATCAGGAGGATGTAATGCAGCAAAAGATAAACACTAACAGGCACATTTCAGTATGTGCCAATGCCCTCAGAACGCTGAGAAAAGCAAGAATAATAATTTTGCAAGTGTATTAATTATGTCCCTCTGCAATGATAAGGTGCAACTGTTTAAATTGTATTTAAAATCTTCGTACACTTCTCTCATGAGACACCACTGTGGAGCTAGGCAATTTCTAACATACAAGTTCTGTGAATGGGATACATATGGAATCAGAAAATCATTTAGGTTGTAAAAGACCCTTACGATCACTGAGTCCAATGATAAACCAAACATGCCAAGTCCACCATTAAACCATGTCACTAAGCACCACATCTACACATCTTTTGAATACATCCAGGGATGGTGACTCAATCACTTCCCTGGGCAGCCTGTTCCAATGCTTGACAACCCTTTCGGTAAAGAAATTTTTCCTAATATCCAATCTAAACCTCCCTGGCACAACTTGAGGCTGTTTCCTCTTGTCCTTTCACTTGCTTCTTGGGAGAAGAGTCTGACACCCACCTCCCTACAACCTCCACGAGGTTGTATACATATATATGTATAGGTGATACATCTATTAGCAAAATAGGTGTTTTTTTAAGATAGATGACCTTAAAATGTGAAAAAGCCATACCTGATAAGCAGCCTGATTTCTTCATTTAATTCATACAAAAATGTTTGAGTTAGACAGTAGCTATTATAAACTGAAGGAATCACGAGAATTTTTAATATGTCTTGGTTCCAGTATTTCTGCACTACCCACATGGGAGTTGAAATAGCAATTCTGATCTAGATCAGTGTTCTGAAAGTAATAGCATAGAATATTGACACTGGAAGCATATATAATGCAATCCGATCTCATTATTCACTGAACTCAGTCCATCACATGCCAAAGTTCACTCCCAAAGACCACGACTAAAAAAGGGTATATAACTCAGTATATTTTCCCCTCATTTTTCATTTGCTTAATTTTCTGAGTGTGCCAACATTCCTCAACATTCTACTTTCAGAGCCTACAAGAGAAATTAAGTCAGTAATAACTCAGAAGTGCACAGAAGGAAAAGAAACAGAATGCTGTACCCTTATTCTCTGCCCCTTCACCTTTCATGAAAAAAAATAACCCTAGCTATCAATAATACCTATGTTTCTTTGAATCAGTATTTGCACTAAGGACAGAATGACATTAAAAGTGTAAGTGTGGAAAAGGAAAAGAGATCATTCTTCTGTAGCAAAGTAGGCTTCTGCAATGCCACAATATGACAGCTAGTATGAGATTTCTCAAGAATATTATCATTTCCCCCATCCTAACACCCCTTCTGACAATCCATGATAAAACCACAATAGTAAATATTCTCTTAAGTTAACTGATTAACACAATCAAGTGGAGCTCTCCATCTGCATTTACCTTCAAAGGTTGAGATCATAGGACTGTGTGTTTAAAAGCTTCTCCACTCTTTTTCAGCTTAGATATAAAAGATCACCTCAGTATAAAAACTGTATCTTCCCAATATTAGTTCAGGTTGGAGCTAGTCTACAACCAACTGCAGTAGACTATGTAAACTCCTACAAACACATTTCCTTAACAATAGATACCATAGTGCTAAAACCCCAACCTAGAAAAAACACATTCTGAAGTTTTCATTTGAGGTACTTTTTATTAGTCTGACAAGTTGAGTTTTTAAAGCACTTCCTGTTAGTTTAACAAGCTAAGAGAAATGCCAGGTTTAAGATTTTCTCATCCCATTCTTTCAAAAAAAAAAAACAAAAAACCAAAACACCAACCCCCCAAAACCCACAAAAAACCAAACAAAACCCCACAAAAAAAAAAAACCCAAACCACCCTACCATTTTTCTCTCAGGGTTAGTAGTCACAGCATACTGACTGACAGTCAGTCAGTGTATGCTGAAATAATAAGTATGACAAAAGGAGCTAATAGCATTTCCAATCACTTTACCTACATTCAAAATAGGCCCATTAGATTTTAAGCTCAACACCTAAATGATGTTGTGCACTTCACTTATAACAACAAAATAGGAGTTGAAAATTAAACTGAAAAACCTGAAAAGCCACAGAGGATCTACAATATCCATGGACCTCTTATAGATTTAAATAGTTTGAAACCATTGAGCTAATGGAGGACTATTTGATGAGTATTCAGCAGTCCATGTGAAGTGAATGAACAAACCTTTTGTATCATGTTAATATAAATGCCTATATAAAAAAATTTCTTTTCACAAGGATGAAAAATTACTAGATTGACATAGAAGAGCAAGAACCTTCCAGCTAGAGGCTAAAATATCAATTTAAAAAAATGTAGGATATCATGAAAAATTTATAAGCAATCTCCTGCAGGGTACACAATTTTTTTTTTTTGTTTTCTTGAATTTTAATCTAGGAAATCAAATTTTTCAAAGATTAGAAACAATCTTTTTCAATGATGTTGTAATACAAATTAAGCAAATACTGACAGCTATGTGCTTTACACTGGAGAAAGTAAAACTTCATCCATGTACAGAAATACTTATCTGAAATCACAATGTTGCAGAAAGAGAAATTTAAGATATAAGACCAGCACAATGTAAAATACATCCATGTTAAGAAAAACATATTTAAATGCAGTGCTGTAGAACCAAACATGGAAAAAAAAAAGTAGAACTCGAGAAAGCAGAAAGGAGTTACAAAATAAAATTCTTCAGCAACTCTGTATTTACCATTAGATTTTTGAAAAGAAAGGCTGAAAACTCCAGGTTTGAGACTACAAATTAATATTTGATAGTAAATATTAATAACTAGAACACTAGGCCACAAGAAGGCTAGAAGACAAGTGTCCATCTCTAAAAATACAATGCCAGTAAAAGAAAGGGATGTGAATTTCTTTAAAAACTTGCGTGTTTTAAATATTCAAGCATAAAATAATTTTCATCAGGTTATTTAGAATTTCTTTTACCATGCTTGCATGGCTTGTCTGCTTCAAATTATCCCTAAATTATTCATAACGGCAATGGAATTTTAAGAAAATGTGAAGAAAACTAGAAATGTTTGGTTAAACATTTGTTAGTTACCTACAGTAGAAACAGGACAGACAACTGGACTTATATTTCTACTCCCAAATAGTAGTAGCAAATCTTTGGAGGGATACAATTCATGACTCAGCCAAAGCACTTTTGGCTTCTTTGATTTATATAGAAACTGAGTACTACAGTATGACTGTGTATATTCTTTAATATGTATATGTATTTTTTGCATTTTAAGTTTACCATCTCAGAATCACAGAGTGGTCAGGGTTGGAAGGGACCTCTGGAGATCATCTAAGTCCAACCCCCCTGCCACAGCAAAGACACCCACAGCACATTGCACAGGACGGCGTCCAGGTGGGTTTTGAATGTCTCCAGTGTGGGAGACTCCACCACCTCTCTGGGCAGCCTGTGCCAGTGTTCTGCCACCCTCAGAGTAAAGAAGTTCCTCCTCATGTTAAGATGGAACTTCCTGTGCTCAAGTTTGTGCCCGTTACCTCTAGTCCTATCACTGGGCACCACTGAAAAAAGGCTATTCTCCTCTACCTGGCACCCTCCCCTTAAGTACTTATAAGTATTGATAAGATCCCCCCTCAGTCTTCTTTTTTTTAGACTAAAAAGCCCCAAGTCCCTCAGCCTTTCCTCATAAGAAAGATGCTCCAATCCCCTAATCATCTTTGTAGCTCTTTGCTGGACCCTCTCCAGCAGTTCCCTGTCCTTCTTGAACCGGGGAGCCCAGAACTGGACACAGTACTCCAGATGCGGCCTCACCAGGGCAGAGTAGAGGGGGAGGATGACCTCCCTCGACCTGCTGGCCACACTCTTCTTGATACACCCCAGGGATGCCATTGGCCTTCTTGGCCACATGGGCACGTTGCTGGCTCATGGTCATCCTGTTGTCCACCAGGACTCCCAGGTCCCTTTCCACAGAGCTGCTCCCCAGCAGGTCAGCCCCCAACCTGTACTGATGCATGGGGTTATTCCTCCCCAGATGCAGCACCCTACACTTGTCCTTGTTGAATTTCATCAGGTTTTTCTCCGCCCAACTCTCCAGCCTGTCCAGGTCACGCTGTATTTTATGTATTTATCAATAGAGAGACTGACTAATCATGGTTAAAACCAGGTAAGTTTACCTTTTTCTCCAGTTCTTGTTTTACAAGCTCACATTTCCGCCTGAGTTTTATATTTTCTTCTTCATTTTGGGTTAATTCTTCTGTCAATTTATCACACTCATTTTTTATCTTCTCCAGTTGTCGACACTGAGTCTTGACTATATTTTTCTCTTCCACAAGTTCCATCTGATGGTAATGGGAAAATAGATTACAAATTCGCTATATGAGTTATTTTAAAACATTCCCAGACTGTAGAGTTTCAAATCCATGGAACACTATTACAGAAGGATAACTCTAATTTTAACATTTAAGTTATATTAAGTGCAATCACTTATCACTTAACATGGAAAACACGTATCACAGAGTTGTAGAACCATACAGTGTTTTTAAAGCAGCAAATAGAAGTCTCAGATTCTGTATTTCAACTCTGCTACACTCATCATCTTACATCACCTTAAGAAGCCCAGTATTTATGCAACTTTTCCATTACTGAAATAATTCGGAAACAGAAAGTCTAAAATTATCATTTCCTTTCAGGACATAATACCAAATTTATATCTGCACAGATATAACTGCAAAGATTTGGTATTTTTAATTTCTAGAGTTGTGTGGTTTTAATGCTATTCATGGAAACATTGCAGAGAAAAATGAAGAAAACATTTAAGGGCCTTGAAAGCCCTAAACAAGCAAGTGAATAAAGTATATTGGTTTCCAGTGGAAAAAATAACTGACTGAAACTGACAGATTTGAGAAATTCTCTAGATTATCTAGACAATGCAAAAAAATACACAAAATAAAGATGAAAATTACACACATATTCCTCGAAACCAGCTTCATATTAGATGAATTGTGGGATGCAATTACACACAAAAATAAACCTGCAGAGTAAATTCCTTCCTGAGGAAAAGTAAAAATTCTATTCTCCCAACTACACTATAAAAATAACTTTTATGGGAAAGAAGGGTAAGGAGAGAAGTTTTATGAGTTAATTTAGACACCAGAACTAACAGAGCACAAAAGCTCCCCTGAAGGACAATTCCGAGAAAGAACTTTGGTGTCCTAAGTCCACAAAGACTTCCAGACACAAAGACAAGCCTGCAATGCATAAAATATTTTCTGTTAATATGCTTATAAAATCAACTTTTCAGCTCCTACTAAAGGTAATTGTATTATAATGTCTATGCAGATGGAGACAATCCACGAACCAAATTCCTCACTTCTGTTACCTGTGAGACACAATGAAGAAAGTTAATTTTTATTAATTTCCAGTACGGACAAGGCAGACGTGACCATAATTTAACTGATCTGCATCGAAGCCATTTTCCACATCTGATAATCTTCAAGAAAAAAAAAGAACCACACCCACTTGGTATATGTATAGAAAACAATTCAAAAAGAAATACACATATATACACAATTTTATATATCTATAGATACATATCTCTCTATAACCTTGCATTAAAGATTAATACTTGAAAGTGCTGTCAGGCACGACGATATTTTGTATTTCATCATTCTAAGTGAACAAGGATGTTTTTAAAGCAAATGAGGCCATGCAGTAAAACTAGGAGACAGATTGAGAGCTCTGAACACATAGCTGATTGGGGACCACTAAGCAAACCACTTATTTTTCTATGCCTAGTTTATCTATCATTTGAAATAATTTAAAAAAGACATGATAGAGACATTGGTTGGGAATCCTTTAGGAAATTTTAGCAGAAACAGAATTAAAAGCTTAAGCACCAGAATCTCAGCACTGAGACAGTAAGAACCTCCTCAACACTGACATCTCATACAAAATTTTATGTTCTTCTCCAGTTCTACTGCAGCATACAATATTCTTATGGTACCTCTCCTACTACCCCAAAAAATCCTTAACTAGTGATTTTTCAATCCAGTGTAGCACTACAGAAAGTCAGACAAGAGTGAGCAGAAAGTATCATACAAAGGAGGCAAGAAAGGGAAGAACAATAAGGATCAAGAGTCACTTTTTACAATCTATGCAGCAACTCGTCCTGTAAACACAGGGCTCTGCATCCTTGATTTTCTGAAAGGAACTGATCAAAATTCCTCCTCTAGTTAAGTTTAAGACTTTATATCTTAATAAACGTGTTAAATTTCCCTTTATTCCCCAAGTCCCTCCCAACTGGTCTTCATTTTTAAGACTTTAACATTAAGAACCTTAGGACAGGGTTATGTATATTCCTTCCCAAAAGCAGTTAAAGGTTGAATGATGCTGAGGCATAAATAAGGTCAACATTACTGCAACAGTAAAAGACAAATTTGTTACAGGGTACAAAAACCTACCAGCCTGAAAAAAAAAAGAGTAAGAGGTAAAAAAAAACACCCTTTCTGTTGAATTTCCCTAAACTCTACCCTAAAAGCACAATATTTAAATACAATTTGATAAAACGCATGCTAAGTTTACCTTAAATTGGCAGAAAAGTATGTCCATAAAAGTGAAACCCAATTGCAATGTAATGATGAGTTCAGACAAAAAGTAACCCAGTCACCTGCACAATGACATGTTCTCATCACGTCTTCCTACAGATGGATATGATTATGTATTTTGTTGCACTTGCAGTCTTTGAATCAAGAGAATGCTGTGCATTATCATTTTATGTACTGCTAATAAAAGTTGCCTACCCTAATATTTTACAAAATTCATCTCCCTGAAGCTCTTCCCTGTTTCAGAGACACAAAGCTGTAAAAAAAAAGAATGTACGTAGATTAAGGATTCCAGGAAAGTTATGGCACTGCAAATAAAAGGAAGTGAATTTTTAAAATATTCTGTTTAGGTACAACAATCAGTACCACTCTCAAGGCCCTTACTGTAGGATTGACCTTTCCATAGAAGCAGAACACAGTCACGGTTAACTCCTTTTTTGATTACTACCGTCCAGAATACACTTTCCTTCTTTCCCCTTGATATTAAATGCACAGTCTTAATTTCTATGTCATTGTCAAAGAAAAAAATCATACTTGGACAGATCATTTAAATAATGCTAGACATTACAATTTAACTCCCCAGTGTTAAGCACTGCTGTCAAAATATTTTGATTTTAATGAGCCTTCCTCTAACAACCATCTACATTTTTTTTATTGCTACCTTCATTAAATGCTATCTGTGTTACCAAGTATTTAAGAATTATTGTCAATTATTATGTCATGAATGATATATTAAATAAATAATTATCCTTTTATAAGTAACGTCAATTCATCACTAAAAATGTGGAAAATGTGCATTTTTAACTAGTTGCATATTTTTGAGAAAAGAAAGGAAATAAACATGGGTATATTACTTATGATGAAGTAGATCATGAATCACTTAAGCTTTGATTAAGGATTTTATAGGTTTTCACGGTTAGATTGGTAGAATTTTGACACGAGCAAATTTTTAATTTAATGGGACCGAGGTGGAAAGTGTATTTATAGTGCTTCAGAAGTGCACTCAAAATATGCTTGTAACTTACAACCTATCTGGAAAACTACTGCCTCCATTAATATGAATATACAAATTATTATCATTAGGACATGCAAAATACTATCTTACATATATATTTAACCATGTAACCAAAATTGCTTCAATAAAAGTGCAATGTATAGCTTATACAACTGTTCAAAGCTAATTGTGCAGTTTAGACTGCTTCAACTTAACTTTTCAATTTTACCGAGACCACTTAAAGCCACTAAAATGCTCTTTTTCTTTCCAATGCAATAGCCTTGAATCAGGAACAAATGATGTATACTAAAGACATTAACCTGTTTCTTTGTGAATAAAACGCTGCATTTCATCATTTACTATATGACCATAGTCACTTTTCTGAGAAATTGTACAGAAATTAGAAATTTTAAAACCCTTTGAAATAGAAAGAACCATCAAAATTAACCTTAATAAGTGTTATACATTATCACTATTCAGATTCTGAAAGAGTTTCCAGATAAAATGACAGTATTCCTGCACCATGCAATTAAACATTTAAAAAATGCATCATCCCTGAAATACTAGAAGTTCTTTAATAGGCCCATGACAATAATTGTAAAAATAACAGTTGAAGAAATGACCAAGTCACATTAAAACACTATAGCCTCACTTATCTCCTTCTGTTCTGATCACAGACACATCTATTTCACTACTTTTGAACTAAGAAAAGCTTTTGACCTAAAACTGTTACATTTTTTACCCTGAACTTTAAGCTTTTATGACAACCTGCAATAAAATGTATATTAAACATTTTAAAGCCCATGCTTTATTACCTTCATCAATCAATACAGGAAAAAAAAAAGTCTGACATTGGAATTCTTCAGAATAAGTACCTTTAGCATTCTAAGCTGAGCCTCTGCATCATCCTTTTCTTGTTTAAGGAGTTTCATGAGCTCTTGAACGTTTCGTTCATGTTTGATTTTAACATTTTGTAACTCTGATCTAAGATCTGCCAACTCCTGCTGGTGAACTTCTCTTTCCATCTTCAGCTGCCTGTTAGCTGAAGTTATCTCTTCATTCTTAGATTCTTGCTGTTTCTGGAGATCTGAGAGGCTCTTATGTAATTCCTTTTTGACTTTCTCCTCTTCTGCTATTCTGTTTGTTAGTTCCACACGTACAGAACTTAGGTTTTTTACATCTGCTTGCATTTCTAAGAGTCTTTCTTGGTCTTTTTTATGGATCAAGTTACTATTTGCAAGTTCTGTCTCCAAGTGTTCCTTTTCAGCTTGCATTTGATTTTGTAGAAAGACTTGCTTTTTCAATTCATTCTCCAATTTTTTTACAGTACCTTGAATTTCTTTGATCTCTTCTTCAAGAGATACCTGGTGAGACTTCATTTCATTCAGTTTTACCTCTTTGCAGTGGAGGAGTTCTTCCTGCTGGGCTCTCTTTGTAAGTACATCATTCAGCTCTTTCCTAAGGTTTTCTATTTGGTGTATAGCAGAGAGAAGTTGACTTCTGAGGTCATCCTTTTCTTTGAGGGCCTAGGAAAGAAAAAAAACCAACAGTGTGACCTAAAGTAATTAAAGAAAATTGTTGGAAGGATGTCCTTAGTCATTCCTAATGTCCAAGGAACAATTAGCACACTTTGTTCTGTGAAAATACAAAATGTTTGCTTGTTATGAACTTAGTACAAATGTATTCAGTGTTCCTTTAAATTTAGACACAAAACATTTGTGATCTCAAAGGTATACCTGTTCTTAAGTGATCTAGCCTCCTAAACAGAAATAGTTTTGCTTAATTCCCTGCTTTTCTCACCCTCTTTTCAGAATGAGATGCATTTCTTTGCTGGTTCCTCCAAACAGAAAGATGGAGGAAATGAGGCAATACAATAACAGCAGAATACAGGGAGGTCACACACACCTTATGTATAGGTCGATTTCATAGGCTGACATGTTTTGCTTATTCTATAAAATATTACACACTAAGTATATCAACTTTAAATTATTTTTGAAACTACATGCAGTAGATGAATGTATAGCCACATTTGATAAGAATTCCACTGTTTTCCTAAGGAGCTGAGGGGTTCGCAATTTTTCTTCCAACATTGATATATTTCAGGTTAAAAAAAATCCTAGGACATGCACTAAATGACAGGAAAAATTTCCACTGCAAGTACGTGTGTATTACTAAACACTATTGCATTAAACTCATGTTACACTCACCATTCCTGATTCTCATTTATCTCAAGTTATAATTTAATTTTTTTAGTATTCTGTTTAAAATAAGAAGGAATTTACAATACATCTTAAGTCACTCACAACTTCTACTACAGGAAAAGAATGATAGAGGGACAATACGAGACTTTCCTGAGGTATCACAAACCACCGGATTCTTTAAACTGGTTTAGTAGATTTTGTACTGAGCTTTACTCAGTATTCCCACTAATTCCACAAACAGTACACAATTCTTACAGATATAGCAAAATTACCTGAAATAACCCAGAACAAAAAGGCAATTAAGGTTAACAGTGTGCAGGTTAAAAATAATAAAACGATTGTAATTACATCAAGAATAAGCAATGCAAAACAAAATATAAAAATATTAATCTAGGATATGGGGTAATGACCATCATGCTTTTTTTCTGAAAAAAATATCATTATTTCAACCTTCCTAAAACTGTCTTGCAATTCTAGCTGCACAATTTGGCTAAACAAAACCTGTAAAATTAAAAAAAAAAACCAACAAAAAACACATAAGTAACTTGTTTTAAGTGTATGTTTTCTACATTCCATCCTTAGAAGTAAACACATTCCAAAAGACACAAGATGTTAGAGATTCCCACTGTCAACCAACAGCAAGAATAACCACGTGGGCAAGACTTTAACCAAGTTATACCAATAACTTCAAAAGAATGAAACCTAAACAGTGTTTCTATAGCTCAGCCATTGCCTGCAAATATTTGGAACATCTCATAACATTGCAAGCTATGATTATAATCTGATTTTGAAAATTTGCTATCAACGCTTTGAAGTCCTATAACAGAAAGCAAAGACAACAGACTGCCATTTCTCCTCTTTCTTTATTATTTACTTTTATAGAGTTTTGTTTCAGATCTTAATTGTCTGTATATTTCAAAGCTGGCTCCATTATGTTCATCTAGTTCCCTGAAGCTTATCACAAACGCTACATCTAGATTGATTATATCCTCATATGGAAACTGTCTACAACTTTGTATTGAGAACATGAAATACCGTTTGTATTTTTTTCTCCTCCACAGTGACGCACAGTTTATTTTATATTACATATCCTCCAGTAAATAGATTTTCTTCAGGAGTGACACTTACCTCAAGCTTGTTGGCAAGATGCTGAAGATTTTAAAAATAAGACTGAATACCGATGGTATTTCTTAAATGGAGCTTAAACCAAAGTGACTGCATTTAGCATTTTTATGCTTTTGTGGCATAAAAAGAGGTAAAATCCACATTGAGGAGTCTTATCTAACAAAGAAAATTTCAGCCTGGACAGCATTATCAATTGCTATTACAAAGACCTGTCCATGCATTTACACGAACAGTGATTTCAGAGACTTTTGCGGCTCCTCCTGCTTGTTATTCACAGTTCACTCTCCTCTACTTTTTGCTTCTTATTTGTCTATTATGAGACACACATAGTACTTCTGAATGATTCAGGTTTTCTTCCTTTCCATAACACCTCCATTTATCTAGGCAAGAGGTGACCAACTTCTTAAACGTTTGAGAACCTTATTTCCTCAGACAACTGCTAGGGCTAAACAATACAAGGTTCCAATGAAATGAGTTGTTGGAGCATGGACAGGGCAAATTATAAAAAATAAGGAATATGCTTGGTAGTTCAGAAGAGAAACAACCACCCCAGGAATCACAGTTCCGACCTGCTAAAGTTTATTAAATTCCACTCAGTATTAGCCCCATTGTGACTTCTCCTGCAATTTGACCACGCTCATACATTCATGTACCAGTCTCAGAACAGGACACTGGATCAGGAACAAAACAGGATGAATAGCCTTTCCATACTTCACACCATATACCCCTTGAAAACTAGAATCTTGGAGCAGGACAAAGCAGAGGATGGCATGGAGCCATCCCAAGCCCTTCAGATTTAGTAACCTAAATCAGATGGACATCACTAGAAAATAAGTGAAAATATGTGAGGGAAGCGCTATAAAAACAAAAGCAGGCCATACAATATGATACACTGAAGCGGCAGAGCATATAAGTTAAGATAAAAGCTCACAGCATGAAGCTTAGCAGTATACCACAGAATCACGGAACAGCAGGGGTTGGAAGCGTCCTTTGGAGATCATCTAGTCCAACCCCCCTGCCACAGCAGGGTCGCCTACAGCAGTTGCACAGGACAGCGTCCAGGCAGGTTTTGAATGTCTCCAGTGTGGGAGACTCCACAACCTCTCTTGGCAGCCTGTTCCAGTGCTCTGTCACCCTCAAAGTAGTTTTTTTTCATGTTCAGATGGAATTTCCTGTGTTCCAGTTTGCACCCATTGCCCCTTGTCCTGTCGCTGGGCACCACCAAAAAGAGTCTGGCCCTATCCTCTTGAAACCCACCCTTTAGATATTTATAAGCATTGATGAGATCCCCTCTCTCAGTCTTCTCTTCTCCAGGCTAAACAGACCCACGTCTCTCAGCCTCTCCTCGTAAGAGACATGCTCCAGTCCCCTGATCATCTTCACAGCCCTCTGCTGGACTCTCTCCAGTAGTTCCTTGTCTTTCTTGAACTGGGGAGCCCAGAACTGGACACAGTACTCCAGATGTGGTCTCACCAGGGCAGAGTAGAGTGGGAGGAGAACCTCCCTCAACCACGCTCTTAATGCGCCCAGGATACCGTTGGCCTTCTTGGCTACAAGGGCACATTGCTGGCTCATGGTCAACTTGTTGTCCACCAGGACTCCCAGGTCCCTCTCTGCAGAGCTCCTTTCCAGCAGGTCAGCCCCTAACCTGTACCAGTGCACGGGGTTACTCCTCCCTAGGTGCAGGACCCTACACTTGCCTTTGTTGAACTTCATTACGTTCCTCTCCACCCAACTCTCCAGCCTGTCCAGGTCTCACTGAACGGCAGCACAGCCTTCTGGCGTGTCAGCCACTCCTCCAAGCTTCGTATCATCAGCAGACTTGCTGAGGGTACACTCTGTCCCCTCATCCAGGTCACTGATGAATACATTGAACAAGACTGGACCCAGTACTGACCCCTGGGGCACACCGCTAGCTACAGGCCCCCAACTAGACTCTGCGCCTCTGATCACAACACTCTGAGCTCTGCCATTCAGTCAGTTCTCAATCCACCTCACTGTCCACTCATCTAACCCACACTTCCTAAGCTTACCTATGAGGATATTACGGGAGACAGTGCGAAAAGCCTTGCTGAAGTCAAGGTAGACAACGTCCACTGTTCTCCCCTCATCTACCCAGCCAGTCAGGCCATCATAGAAGGCTATCAGATTGGTCAGGCATGATTACCCCTCGGTGACCAGCCGCTATAGAAGCGGACACCTTTTGACCCAGCGACTGGAAAACAAAGACACAGACTCATTACAAACAGAATGATGGTTCCTACTACTGTTCCAAGAAGGGATGATCAGCATTAGCACTGATGTGAGCGCTTGCCTTTAAAGTAGTGTCAGAACTAGAAAAAGTAGTGAAGGAATTCTGCTAAGTAAAAAAAAAAAAGTCCCAAAGTTTTTTCCTGAGAAACCTTTTAGGAGGAATAAGTAGTTTGCCAACTGAATAACGACAAATGAAACGCCCAGAAATGTTACATAATCAAATTTCAAATTGATTTTTTCAAATAAAAAGTTCTGGAAAAGTTAAGGAAGAGGCTGAAACAAAACATATATGAAAAGCATTAAAGAAAAAAAAAGAACTTATAAAAGTACAAGGAACACAGACTCTCTTATCCAGACAAATGGAAAAAGCCAGGAACTGCATGGTAGGTGTTAGCAGCATGTTCATCCCAAATGTAGGTAAGAGTGCCTTTTTTTTCTAAAATCTCCAGATTTTGCGAAAATTTCTGCACATTCTCAAACAAAAAATATCTACTTTTCTACCTCCAAATATTGAATACAAACTGAGTTGCAGTCCTTCAGATATTTCAGAACCCATAGTCTTTACTGACAATACAAGATGTCATTACTAAGCCTAGAGTCTGAGAAAAGCTTAAATATAGAATGGAATTAAAAATATGCTAGTTGTGCCAAAGTCCATATAGCATTATGGTCTGCCAACAATTTGACACACATGGTGAAAGTAAGCACCTACCTTCAAAGGTGTGACCACTGTCCACTACATGAGACGATGTATAACTTGAACATGGATTATTACTTGTACGTGATCACATTTTTTTTTACAAAACATAACAACACATTATTTCCTTAACTTAGCTTATTTTTACTTAATTTTTTATGTTAACTGTTACCTGAAAAGACAAAGTAAAAGCAACGTTCACAGAGAAACTTTCTTCTTTACAAGACGAAAGTTTGATTAAGTGAAGAGACTGGAATAAATACTGCATAGAGAAGAGAACGTGGAACTCTAACAGCTCAAAAAATACTGCCACATATTAGCTGTTTTGTAGTTCATCAGAAAGTTTGGTCTAGAACTTAAGGCAGAAAGTGGTTTAAGTCACAGTTTGCATAAATGAACTCCTCATCTTCATTTTTAAAATAAATGGAAAGGGTACAAAAAAAACCCCAACAACCAACCAGTCAATCTTACCTGATTGTTCTTGTCCATCAGTTGGTTGATAGTTTCATTTTGTTTTTCCACCTCACGATCCAGTTTCTTACATTTCAACTTCCATTGGCGGATGGTTTCCTGTGCTCTGACCTTCAGATCTTCTCTTTTTTTCTCAGTCTCCAGCCTGAGTGCCTCTGAATGCTTGAATTCAGTGAGGTACCGTTCTGCTTCCTTGGTACTCTCCTCAACCTGTTGAGCTAACTCAGCAGATTGGAGTTCAGTTTGTCTACGTCCATTCTCACACGCCTTGTAGCAACTCTGTATCTCCTTTAGCTGGTCCAGCATTTTTTCCTGCTGCTTCTCCCTGTTTTCCAGGTCAGATGTTAATACCTAGAATCACCATAGCAAAATATGAAAATTCAAACTCTAAAGATATACAATGTGAAACCTTATCAAACAACATACCACAATGTTAAATTGCATTTCTATCTAAACTATGAATAGCATAAAAGATCTCCTTGACCACCAGGGAAAGCCCTGTTAGCCCACAGAATCTCCCCTCTCTGCAACGGTAGATAATTTCAACACAGATATAAAATACATGGTTGCTCTATCCTGTATTTTACTTTCTGCATTTGTTCCTCTTCTGGTTGTTCTTGTTATTATTTTATTTTAAGTTTTAGAAGGAATCATTGACCAGGATCCTCATATGTTACACACCAGACAAATATGGAATAAAGCAAATTGTAAGATGTAAGGAGATGAATATAAACAGATGTGAGGAAAAAGAAAATTGGCAAGGAAAGAACAGCATTCACCACAACAAAAGTAATCTATAGTATATGAGCTAGTTGTTACCCAGTTTTATGCTGGTTGCTTTTATGGAAGCAACATGCTGAATAAGGATATTTTGGAAAGCACTGATGAATACAAAGAGAAAACAGCAGCTTGCTCAATGTTTCTAGAACAAAGTGCAAAGATGTTTGAAAATGTAGCAAGCATATTAGAGCCAACATTAGTTGACCTTTCAATACTTAATGAAATTGAAACCACACATTTTAAAAATAACAAGCCCTGCCTATCTCAAATCTGATGATATTTCTCAGGACAGTCTCATAAGCAAGTTGGGGAAAAAACAGTCTCCGTGTACCTTCTGCAAGGGCATATTCAGAAACCAGATGTTGAAGCTTCAGCAGCAAAAGTGAGTTTTATTAAGATCATCACGTACAATTTTCACATTAGTATTCTGTATTTCAGGCCTATTTAGACTGCTTTCATACCATTCAGAATTTTCATTAATGACTCAGATGAATTTAATAGGCCTGCTCTATAGTCAGTCAAATATATTATCAAGCTTCAAGGGATGGAAATGCTTTAGAGAAGAGGATTAGATTTCAGAACAACTGAAACAAATTGGAGATGTAGTCTGAAATAAACAGGGTGCCATTCAGAGGGGACAAGGTAAAAATACTTCACCTAGGAAAGAATAAGCAACTTTACAGATGCACATAGAATGACTATTTAGACAAAGGTCTTCCACACAGTTGCAGGGGGGGGGAGGGGTGGCTTGGGTTTGTTGGTTGGGTTTTTCTTTGTGGGTTTGTTGTTTTTTCCCTCCCCACTCCAAACCTGGCCATTACCTCCTGGGAGAAAATAAATTGTACCAGTCTTTTCAGGATAGCATTTGCTCCCCTGGAAAGAAGACTGCATGTGCACTTTTGCATGTGACAGACCGTGGTACTGCCAGAAAAAACAGACAGGAACGGACTGACAATACAGACAAGAATAATCAGCCTAGCTTGCTACCCATACCCATGATGCAAAACAGGAGTAGGATTATCCACTGGACAATCAGTTGCTCACCTGTAGGATAAATATTCCTGCTCTAGACACAACTGAGATACAGGTAATAAAACAATAGGTAAACACATTACGGAATAGTCTGGAGTAAATCTTACACAGGTGGCAAAATGAAAATAGGAAATTCTTTCTAGACTTACAGTTCTAAACAGTAGAAAAAACCCACATACATTCTGCTTCACTATTATTTAAACACACGTTTTCATCAGGCAAAATGACCAGGTCTATCTAACCTTGTAATAAGTCTTGATTCATAAAACAAAACAACGAACCAAAAAACCTCACAAGCTACAACTAGCAAAATTTTATCAAAACGAGTTTAATTTCAAATGAAAACAAAGATTACAATACTTCTTTAAAGGTAAGGATTTAAATTCTGAATGTAGCAGAAGTTAACAATAGCCTGATAAAACACAGCCAGACATTATATTTACCCTTCCATAGATTTTCTACAAAGGGTCATGATTCTTCAGTCATGTGATTATACATGTTATTATCACTTCCCATTTCATGTCTTTCTGGAGATGCTATAGAGGATGTCAGCCTAAACCGATGTACTATTCAACTCTGCATCACTTAAAAATAGTTATTTATGTATCATTCCCTCAGAAAACACACTTCATTAATACAACTACAGTTCCCACAGATTTTTTTAATGAAATATGAGTATAAGCTTAAACACAGAAAACAATATTCAATTAATTGTAAACACTCATTTCACTATGTAGAAGCAACTCAATCTCCAATTTATTGATTTACAGTAAAATAAAAAAAATGGGAACATTTGTTTTAAATATTTATCTTGAAGCGCAACTAATTTATCATGAGCTATTTGCATGAAGAGGAAAAATGAACTGTGACATGGATGTACCAATATAAATGTGAATTTTAATGTTTTATTCTTAAAATTTGTGAAAATAAGATAGATCTTTGAAAATAGTTTGTGCTTTGCTTAGAAAAGTTAAGCAAGCACAGACCCAAAACCAGTCAAGTCAGCCGGAAAACAGCAGCATAGCATATCAACATTTCATGCAACCTTCCCTGTAAAGTAAAGGGATAGAGAAACAGTGAGTCTCCATACTCTCTATTTTTATAATATCATAACAAGGGTCCCAAATGTACTGACATGTACTTTTGAATTCCTATTTGACATATGATAAACATATATGTATCCATGTGTTAACACGTATACAGCTGTCAAAATTCTGTCTGGTCTGTAAGGGCTTGCCCTACTGGTATTTAAAACATTAAATAACCAACTTTTCAAACATGGGCTGTCATAAAAACAAGAAAGCAAGAAATCTGGTATGAAATCATATTTATCATCTGTACACATAGAGAGAGAGAGATTCCCCAGAAAGAAGCAAGCCTCTTTCCAGGTATGACGTATACGTACAGGGGAACAGACATACACAAGCACTATTTGTTAGAGATTTATTTTGCTTCAGTATCTGTAAAAGCACACCTAAAACCTCACTGTCCATGTACAGAACCAAAGTGTCTATAAAAACAAAGATTACGGTCCTGCCTTCTGGTTCCCTGGAAAATCCCAATACACAGTCCCAATTTCTAGGCATTGTGAGAAAAAAGTAGGATGACATCATTTGTAATTTTCAAAATAACATTTCTAACAGAACAGTTACAGGCAAGTAATCTCTTTGTCATTTATCACTACCTGCCTGCACACGTCAGCATTGTGGTTGATTTGAAGCAACCCTTCACAACAATGAACATCTAGAGTTCATCAGAACCATCTTAAAGGACACAGTTTTCATTTAATGATTGGAAATAACAATCAACAGGGTCAGTAGAGAATACCTTCTTAAATACAATATGCCTTTCAGACAAATACTGCTCAGAAAATGACTGAGTACTAGTTTTTGTGGAACTTTACTGTCAGTAGACAGTAAATAGTTAATACAACACAAAGCAAGTTACATTACTACATATTTTTAATGCTTAATTTTGATTTTATGAGAATTAAGATTGTTTTGATAGTAAAAAAATAATTATGCAAATTACTGTTGTCATTGGAAAAACATTGTACTTGGCAGTGGTGGGCTGTGAAAGTATGACCTTGTGGTTTCATTTCATAATGATCTTATAAACTTAAGCTTTTCATTTCTTTCTAAACAATCTTTACAACCAAAAATAATAGATAATGAAGCTAGATGCATAGCATCACATTTTTCAATTTTAGCATATTTTCAAAAAACATTACATTGGCAGTGTTAGGTTTATGGTTGGACTCGATGATCTTAAAGGTTCCTTCCAACCTAGAGGATTCTATGATTTAATATATAAAATTTTAAAAACCTAAGCACCATGTGCCTGTTGTCCATAAGCTTGTCAAGACTTTGTCTTGAAAGCCATCTATTTTCTCTTAAAATAATAAAGTATCTTGCATAGACTGTTTATACTTGCATCCTACTATGGATACACATGTGGTCAGTCTGGAATACTAAAATAACAACACCTGGAGTAAGTAGGTACCCCTATTTCCCCATCATGTTTTATATCATTTGTATACAGGCATCTGTACAAGCCTCAATCCTCAGTTTCTCTTCAGCCTTTTAGTCCTTGTTTTCCTCTCAGCCACAGAATCTCAGTTGCAAAGGGCATTAAATATGCATGCAGGCAATACATCATGAAATGTTATCATTAATGTAACACACACAGCTTGACTGTTTCCTTTGCAAAGCGGTTTGTACACGCATCCTACTGCGGCCATGGCCAGAGCAGTACTGAATACAAGTTCAGCACAGGCTGAAACTCAGATAGGGTCTGGTCAGACACCGTGAGGACCTATTCTGGTATTATAATCAAGTGTTGTACCACAGGGGTTTTGTGACTTACTTTTTTTTTGGTTTCTTGGGGAGGTTGGTTGCTTTTTTTCCATTAGCATTAAGGGTGAAATACTGTGTTACCTGTGGGAAAGGTGTTGCCCTTCATTAGGATGCCACAGCATACAGAAGAGAACGGAAGTGCCACTAAAAGAAAAATAAATGAAAATCCTAACACAACATATGTAAGCTTGCTCTCAGCCTCCAGAGTTGTGGGATTTGAAGGAACTGGTCAGCGAGAAACATCAGTCCTTACCACAGAATACACCTTAATCCAGCTCCTGGGTCTGTTTAGATTTACAGTGCCCAGAGCCCTGTTAGTGCTAGAGACGCTGGAATTATCACAGATGTCAGTCTCCTTTTTTGGGAACATGTTTAAACTTAGTGCTTAAAGTTGTCTTCTAATTTTCACGTTCCTGTCTTGGAATTACCCTTCTAGGTAATTCAGAATGTAAATATTTTAAGGATTTCTACAAGACAGGAATATAGAGGTGTGGCATTTTTTGGTTTTTCATTTGGTTTTTTGTTTTTAAATATTCATCAATTTTTCTCCTTCTCAGTTGTGACTATAGTAAACAAGAGGGAGATAATCTAAAAGAAAGGACAAGCAATGTCAGGAGGTTCCACTTATTAGGAAAAAAAGAAAAAAAATCACCTTCCTTGAACATCTGAGTTTCTCTTCCAAGTAGCAAATTACTAAACAGCTGTGATTCAAAAAAAATTTTTATGCAGATAAGAAATGCTGCCTTTATAGATTAAGACTCCAGATTCCAAGGAGCATCTAGGGTCTTTGGTAGCTGAAGGTCAGTGACCAGAGAACTCGGTGAGCTGCTGCGGATGCAACAGAAGCATGACGGTATTCTGTGACATACATTACAACAGTATAGAGCTTCTCCTGAGAGAAGACACCCAGGATATTCAAAACAGTTCATTGTTAAAATGTTTTGCGTATATATGTACAGCAATTGTTAGCATGTTTTGCATTGTGATTACTATAGAAAATCCTGACTGTGGTACGTTGTCTTTTCTGAGTCTTTACACAAGATAAATCTGGGTCTCAATTTTAATTTTATTGTTGCATTTTCATAGTTCTACTGCTAACAGAACCAAGGGGAAGTTATTAGAATACTCATGGCAACTCATTCGCCATCAACATAACATCAAATGCTCTCCTTCTGCCTTTAATATCTGAAGATTTTTTATAAAAGAGAAATATGCTCGTGGAACACTTTAAAAATGCCATTAAGATTAGTTGCTAAATTCTGGGGTACAGCATATTAATGCTCTAGAAATCTGAATGCAAGTATTATTTTCAAAACTGATTGAAGTTTGTACCAGCCCTCAGACTTCACCACCACAGACATTTCAAATGAGAGGCTCTGGCTAGAGATGTTAATCACCTCTGTTCTGTGTCAAACTCAAAACCAGAGGCAACATTTGTCCCAAATAAAACAGTTCTGCATCTAGTTTTTTACATATCCAATATGTAATCTAGCTTTTAACTTTCACAAGAAACTGAAGGCAGAGAAAGAGGCCAGCATTTTCCAGTTAAGAGCCTAGTCATTCACCCGAAGTGTAAACTAAGCACCACAAGCACTAAACATGAGACTGCCACCATTCCAGTAACTCCTGTAGTTTGGACTTCTAGTCCCTAGCTTGACTACACAGACCGTACTTTTGACCTGCATTTTCAACATCTAATTTAAAAATAAAATCACCACGCACTGCCAAACAAAATTCATTCTAGGTATAGAAAACACAACACAGCATATTCAGCACAACATTCCTTAAAACTTTTGTGAACATTTAAAATGCAAGTGAGGATCACTCATTTGCTACAATTTAGAGAACTAATGCCTTATCTCAGTTATGTGCAAGCATTCTATACTGATAAGAAAATGAGAAAGCCACGTTTCCCCCCACCATACTGATTACATTAGTCACCTAAAGTAGATCTATATGTAGTTTTCTCCCTCTGTTTTTTCTGCCCTGTATCTCAGCAATGCAGTCACAATCTTACTGCTTGTCATTGATGCTCTTTTCAACAATGCTATCCAAATCATGCACCTAATTCTTTCTCTTACTACTTTTTCCTGAATGCAGACCTCAAATATTAATTTATTCATCACAATCTGATCTGCATCTCTTCCCAATCATATTGTATCTAATGATCAAGAACCGTTCATCCAGAAGGTTTAGATTTTTCATGGAAACATAAGTTCTATGAATAGAAGATGCATACACTCAATTAGTCAAGTATATTCATTTAGTGAAAGGTATATCACATAAAATGAGTTTCTTAAAGTGGTGTCTCCTCCGTATTTTTCCGAAGCTTGAACTGCTACTCATTCTCACAGGTAATGGTTTATGTAAATATAAGATACAGCTAAAACATCTTTTTTCTTTTCAGGTTGATATGTAATTTTAGACAGAAACTTTATCAAAGTGAATAGCATCTCTACATTTTAAATTTATCTGTAGCACTATTTCAGCATTTGACTCCATTCACATGGCAATACAGGCTGGTCTGCAAATGTATTGATTTCTCTTATTTTGTAAGAATGTCTCTTTAAATTTAGAAAAGTTATTGATTTTCAGATACCTTAATTGGCTCATAATATAAAATAATAAAATAATTGGCTAAAGATTTCATCTTTACAGGATGAAAAAGCCATCAAATTAATTTTAATGAGGATAAGATCTTCATCAATCTTCATAAGACTGAAAGACATATTACTGAAGAATTCTAATCTTAAACAAATCAATAACTTTCCCTCAGAAAATTTGAAATATTTTAACAAACTGACTATCTGCTGTTATGCTCAACTAGACAATACTGTAAGACTACTTTGACCTGATTAGAATGAGAAGTAATTAGTAAATCAAACAATTTCACAAACATAAGAGTCTAAAAATGCTTACGGAGAAACTAGGCTACTGCATCTTTATAATTTGTGTACTTTGTTTATTTCTCATCCATAACAGCAAGGTCATAATAGTCAGCCATAACAGTGCCATATCTATACAGTCCAATGTAGAAAAATATATTGAAGATAGATGCATACATTTGCAAGATCTTACAGAAGCATCCTCAGGTAAACTACAGCAACTGAAATAAAAATTCTCTCTATTAAACTTAAAAAATTAATTTAAGATTAGACTCCCTTCTGAATAGTAGTTTAAGAATGCAATTATAATTTTTTTTCACCCTCTCCATTTTACATCATGTCGTGTAGTTTATAGCAATTGTCAGGGACTAAATGTACAACACACACAACTCAAATCATTGAAAACAATGACATTTAAATAAACCAAAAGAAATTTCTAATATCACATGTACACAAGAGGCAAGTGCAGTTACATCCTCCCCACTAACCAAAGATAAATTACACTCAAGTCAAACATGACTGGTCACTTCCAACTGGGAATCAGACTATCTGATAGGAGCAGCTGTTAGAACAGGCTTGACAAATGCTTTGTTAGTACATAAGTTTAGAAATTCACATCCTTGCATTCCTTGATGTCTCATTAAAAGAAAAACACACTAGCTATTTTCCTGTTACTGCCCCTGTAAGAGAATGGAAGTGGGAAGCAGATAAGAAGTACAAAGTATTTTATGTTGAGATAATCAGGGAAGTGAAAAATTTCTAACTCAGAGCAACGACAATGACCCCAGCTGAACACTCTCCCACCAGGATTTTCAGAGCAGGAAATTAGTATTAGAACATCATCCTGACCCTCAAGAAAGCATGTTCTACAAGCAGAACTTTAAAAAAATTGGTTTTCTATGCGTTTTTATCCTGTTAACTCCTGCCACCAAAGCCATTGGAATTTCTCAAGCCCCACAAAACAAAAAAACCCAGCTTGCTTCATGTTAGCCTGCATTTATATCGGCCAGCTAGAA